>OW052209.1:3975000-5292500 GCA_932527185.1 Ecliptopera silaceata | reverse complement strand
AATAGTTTGCACAGTCTATCAGATGACCTATTGAACTGTGACATATTGACATAACTGATAATGGTTCACGAGTAAGTATAATGATCCTCACATCTTTGTCTAAAATAAAATCACTTATTACTAAGACAGCAATTGATTTCCGAATGTTTTGTGAGGAATAGGGCTATAGCACTGAAATATTTAAATGAATAAGTACTTAAAACTAATTTCAATGGCGATCGATAAGTAATATTAAAAACACATTTTTAGAATCAACTCGACCTACTTAAATAAATAAATAATGCTGGACAATCCACACAACATCATCTAGCCCCAAGCTAAGCAGAGCTTGTGTAATGGGTACTAGAAGACTGACATACTTAATACAATACATTGCATAAGTAGATATATTTTATTATACATATAAAATACCCAGAACACCCGGAATAAATATTTACAGATCGTACAATATTTATCCCAAGGCGGGAATCGAACCCGAAGTATGTTAGGTAGGTATATAATACCAAAATGTAATTTGATGGATCTCCAGATCCGAGGTATTCAAACACTATGACAAAAATCAGGGGTTTTTCAATTCTTAATTTAGACTTTTGTTTCAAATGATTCTTGTGATTTTATTGAATAAAGAAATATTTGACTTTGACAATATTCTTTGCTTCGAAAACATTAAAAAAACTCAACGAAAAACTGATACCATTGTAGGTAACAATAAAATAAGGGTACCAAGTCAGCAAGTATTGTTGACACACGTGTTCATGTTCAAAACAATAATATTTAAATATAAATAAATGCTGGAAAGGTTGTGTGTGAAGAAATTAACATTTGTGACGCTTGCTCTCGCCTCAGACTGGTTGTTCAATAGTGATCAGAAAAAAAAACTTACGTTTATTATTATTTACCTTACTCTCGAGCCTAGAGTAGGGAGTTTCAAAATGCAACCTCGGACTAAGCACTCTAGTTTCACACTTTTTTAAAAAGTAGAAGAATTCTCTTATGCATGTTGTCCGTCATATAGGGTGCATGGAAAGAGCCTCCTCGTGGCGCACACCGGTAACAGCTAGGCGCGGCACAGCAGTGTCTAGTCTGGCTAATCTTTCCAACACGATGTTACAACAAAATACAGTTGTAGCATCGACACGATAAGAAGAAGAAGAAGAAGTTTGATCATGTTTCAGTCGGCTGTCATTTGTTTCGAAAGCAAGTCACAAATGCTATAAAACTCTTTTTATACAAACTTATGATAAAAAAAAACCGATTTCTTGAGAAGCTTTGAAAACTTATTTTTATCTAAGTACTTAGGTATAAAATATGTACATAACTCAAAATTCGATTTGATTTATTTTGATATTTTTCATTAGTAAGAGACAACAAATATTTGAACAGATGCTTAGATTACGACGATTGTAACGATTACGTGTAGAAATTACTTGTCTATTGAATGTATAATATAATTTTATAATTTATTGTTCAATTTTACGACGAACTTTTGTACAAAAACCTAAAAAAGTTGTCAGCTCGCTGGTTCTTACGTCATTCTTCATAACATATTAAATTATCTACATTACAAAAAGATGTTTCTTTATATATAGTATTACAGAACATTGAACTCAGCATGTAATATTATTTTCTTGCAGTAAAAAACAAAGATCTACGCGGCTGCGCAGAAATAATAAGAAATTGTGAAGTCCTCGGCATCACCTTACCTTCCGAACAGCAAGGGAAGTACATCAGTATGCTGATACAGGGTCAGCCTTCGCAGAAACCAACTGTCAAACCTACCAAGAACTTCAAACTCAAGTTTTAGAGTGAGTAAAGTTATCTACCCCCTATCTTATAAAAAGTTGGCGTTGACTTCAAGTCATCATTACGTATGGTAATCAGTACTTCAACTCTGCGCTAACTTATTATAAGATAGTCCGCATGTCTTTAACCTGGATGCAAAAAGCCTAAAAAAGAAAAAAAAGTGGCGTTTGTGGGAGCAATCTTATACCCAGCAGTGGGTCGCGGCTTCACTTCCTGTTCGTAACTCAAAACTTTGTAATATTTCAAATCTTCTCAATCAGTCAATTTAAAATGTTACCATAATTAAAGTCAAAACCAAAATAAAATCTTTTTTCATCATTTTTTTAGAAACAATTGAAAAGCTCATAAATTTTTATTTTATTTTTAGAACAAAGTTCCGGCCATCACTAGCGAAGACAGGTATGTTTTTAGAAAAAAAAATTGGAAGAGTAATAGACTAAGAAAAATGTGTTATAGTGAGTACTTTTGTAAATAAGTAGGTAATAAATTATTTTGACAAATTAGATTGTATTTTATTTGAATTAGCAAAAGCACTAGGAATTATCAGCTATTAAAAAATAACTGCTAAATTGATTTATTTAGAATATTACAAAATACTTATTTAAATTAGGTTTGGTAAGATTCCGATTTGACAGTTTATTAATCTAACCTCATAAACAATTAAAATGAACAGTAGGTACTTACTGTGTAACTTGCTCAAAAGACTATAAATAAACTTTAGATTTCATATTATTATTTCTTGCATATGTATCCCTTTATCTTATAAAAAGCTTAGCATTGACTTCAAGTCATCACGTATAGTAATCAGTACTTCAAGTCTGCGCTAACTTTTTAGAAGATAGACCGTTAGAATACAGTTCAGCTATTAAGTAAAAACTTATACAGTAAATGACTCAAAAACCCGAGAGAATTTTGGAAACTAACCCCAACTTTAAGAGTTAAAACATGTCAGAGTTTCATCTGAGTATATACCTACTTATGGGGTCAATTCACACGTACCACAACCACACCACGTCGCAGCGACAAAATGTGGTCAAGCTGTGGTTACGTGTGAATAGTGTCGCAGCGGCTTTTTGCAGTTGCGTTGTGGTACCGACAAAATGTCGATGTGGTTGCGTTGTCGCTGTCGTTGCGATGTGGTAACCACGTAGTCATGTGCAGTTAGGGTCAATTCACACGTACCACAACCACACCACAGCCACAACCACACCACAACGCCGCCGCGTGGCGGCGTTGCCGTCGCGATGTGGTTGCGATGTGGTCGTATTACACAAGTGGTCGATAACAACGGCAAAATGTGGTACGTGTAAATTGTAATATTCATTTTCAATACAAAATATACGCCCGACCACATGGCGTCGTTGTGGTGTGGTTGTGGCTGTGGTGTGGTTGTGGTACGTGTGAATTGACCCTAACTGCACATGACTACGTGGTTACCACATCGCAACGACAGCGACAACGCAACCACATCGACATTTTGTCGGTACCACAACGCAACTGCAAAAAGCCGCTGCGACACTATTCACACGTAACCACAGCTTGACCACATTTTGTCGCTGCGACGTGGTGTGGTTGTGGTACGTGTGAATTGACCCTAAGTAGTAAGTACTCTTTTATTATATTAGGTAATTTTCTAATTAGCTTAATTAAAAGGCATACCTAATGGAATTTACCTGCAAGATACTAGATGTCAAAATGTGATGAAGTTATCAGCCGTTCAATGTTATCTATTTACCTGTGTCTACTTGTCGTAAAATACGCAATAAACATACGCTCTTACCCTAGGTGATGGCAGGAAAAAACAAGATATGATTAGAACATCTAGAAAATTGGGAGTTAGTACCGTGCGACTTTACTGCGAACTCCATGCTGTGACGTCATCGTGTGATAACTCGTGCGGACAGTGCGAGGTACGCAGTTAACTCTTACATGTTAGAGAAAAAGTATGATGTAATTTTATTGTTTTACGTAGAATTTTGATGTAGATAGATGTGCTAGTTTTGGATTGGTTTAAGTATAGACTTTGTAGTTTAGTTCGTAGGCCAAGAAACTCTTCTTATATTCTTCTTATAATTCTTCTTTGTCTGAGCAACCGTTTCATTTTCACAGCTCCAAAGCATAGTCCACTGCATAAAATGTAGTTGGTTTCAAATTAATTATAATAAAAACCCCAATTAATTACAATCCTTAATTTATTGAGATTTTTGGATAATTTTAACATACTTTGAATTATAAAATGTATTCTAACTAACAAAAATATATCAAAAATTAGTTATTTCGTTTTCCTTGGGCTTGCTCTCTGAGGGATCCTGGCTGATTCGTTCCTGGTTGCGAAGGTAGTATAGTACACTGTGAACAAAAATAGCTTTTAGGACACTCTTAATAAGGTTTAAAATCTCTCATCATCGCGACACATGGCCAAAAATCTTATAAAATGACCTTCGGAATTAAAAATTCGATATTTCAGCGAGAAAATTGTATGTAAGTAAGTACAGTCACGAGTTTTAATTTGGGACCCACTTAAGGTTGAATATCGTGTGGCAAACTGACGTTATTTAGTGCTAATATTCTAACGTATGTCATACGTCATACTGAAGTTTCGACCTTATTGCATTATGAATGTTCTAACAACATTTAATGGAAAAGGGTCCCAAATTAATGCTCGTGACTGTACATATAATTTTCTCGCTTAAATATCCGTGTAATATTACTTTTTACTAAGAATTTTGGTCGTAAAAATTTCAGTAATGTAATTATTTGTAATTATATACATACATACGTAGAATACTTACATAGTAAAGTAATACACAGACATGAAATGGTTTTCTTTGTCTTTGTTCTTAGTATTCATTTTACAAACATTTGGTCTCGGTGGGGATCGAACCCACGACCCACACGATGGAAGGCACAGATACTACGAACTGAGCTTCATTCCTTTCATTAATTTCCTACATTTTATGTAGGAAATTAATGAAAGGCGTCAAGGCAAAATAGCTTTTTTTATCAAAATAAATTATTAATATCCATCCGAACTTTTATAATTTGTACTATTTTAAACATTACGTATCTAAAAGAAAGATATTTTCGATTAAGTAGATTTAAAAAAAATGTTTATTACATTATTACAGTGTCGACTTAGTAATGGGATCTCTTACACATTGTAGGTATTGTGTACAATAAAGTAGATAATATACGTATTAAATGTAAAAATAAAGAATTATAAAAATGCGTATGAGTAAGGTAAATTCTACAATACAATTATATCAATAAGGTCTAAATCACAAAGAACACGACAATCGCCTTTGTCTCAAACAAAGTGTTTTAATCACTTCTCTTGTAGTAATTATAAAAGCTTTATAAATGTTTATTGACAATGTGTTTCTATAATCAGGTGTTTATAAAACCTGTTGGGATGTTTAATAAGAATCTAGGTATAATGTTACAGGAAAATCACATATTGATAAATATGCTGATATAACAAATATAAAATGTTTAGATACTTAATTTTATTATTTTAGGCTATTGCATAGCTTCTATCGCGGGCCATATGCGTGAAGACTGAATCCAAAAATTCCGTAACGATATAACACTGCGCATGCGTAATCCAGCAAAAAATGCTTTGCAATATAGCAGCAATTCTTTGCAATATATATAGTATATAATAGATAGATATATATAATAGCTTTACCGCGGCAGTCCCAGAGTGCTATACGTCTTTTTTTATCTAAACCCAAACAAAGCAACGTTTTAAGTATAGGAATTTATTAACAGATGAAGTAAGTATTCTAGCATCTTTTCGACCGAGCGAGCGAAGCGTCTCAGTTTCGACATTAGGCAAAATTGCTTTTCAATCCTTCTGTCTGTTATCGCCTACAGGTCACATTTGTCAACCGAAAACGAAATTTGGTTCTTACACATTTTCTTTGATTTATTTATTTTTGCTATGGCATGATAACAAAGGCTTGCGAGGTCACAGAACCACTAGTTTGTAAGTACATATTAATGCATATGAAATCAAGACACAACACTCTAGTCCAAATAAGCAGCTTATGAAACTAGAATAGGTACTTACCTACTTTGAGAATGACAGAGACTACCCCCCTATCTAATAAAAAGTTAGCGTTGACTTTATGTCATCATTATGTATGGTAATCAATACATCAAGTCTGCGTTAACTGAGCTATGAGCTAGACAAATAAATATGTACCTATCTATCTTTATCTATCTATCTATGTCGCCTGTCACCTTTCTTATTCAATGACTCAATCGTTAAGATTCTATGGTTTATTTAGAAATTTAAAAATACATTTCAAGGTTTCTAATTAGAAATCGATCATGTCTCGTATTACCTATAATAAGGGCGAACTCTCGACTGACCGCAAGGTCTCTTTTTTACTAAACTGTCGAAATAGTTACAACGTGGTTTGATATTGTAATAAATAAGAACAGTTTTTGTGAAAAAACTACTGTTATATTAAAAAATGGTTGTCTGTAAAGTCGGTTTACTGACGATAGTTGAACGTGACAACGTGTTAAGAAAATACTGATGGAATGGTAGCATTTTTCAAAAGAAAATTTTAGGAACGCCTCAGAACGCCGGAACGCCGGAACGCCGGAACGCTTCATGAGTCATGTTTTTTCGTGCGTGCAGCCGGCTCTATCGAATTATAAGACGTTGTCACGTCAAAAATAAATACAATAAAACGCCAGTCATACCAGTAAAAATACCAACTAGGTAAACGTTCTTTGTGCATTCAATTGAAAGTTACGACGTCACACAACCTCTATAAATATCAAAGTTGCGCAGATAAATATGTAAAAGTGAAAATAGATCGTTCTTTTTTGTGATAAAGTAGAAATTCTCTTGTAAAAAAAGTTTATACACTTAAGGCTGGTTTATACAGGGTCAGTAACTGACTTCAAATTCGAGGCAAGTCAGTGCTGACCCGAAAAAAACCCTGTGTAAACTGATTTGAAGTCAGTACAGTGGGTTGAAGTCAGCGCTGACTTGAATATTCGGACACGAATATTTTAAAGTCAGTTGGCGCCCCCCGCCACCCGCGCACCCCCGCGCCAGCCAAATAAACCCCGTGTAAACAAACAAGTCAGAGCGTGGTTAGTCACTGCCGCTGCGTTGTAGAGTGACCAGGTTTTTTTCGCTGGCGATAAAAATGACGCGTAAGCTTAGCGAAGACGAAACCTTAAAATTGGTGCGATTGCGAAAACGAGTGCCTTTGGAATATTAAATCCCTAAATTACCGCAATAAAGACATGCGGTCAACAGCGTTGCAAAATATGGCTCAACAAATGTCGTTTATTTTTAGTTATCTCATTTTCTACCATTTCTATTAACTCATTCAACAACAAAATTGATAAATTTTTCAACAAATAATTAAATCGTCGTTTCAGTTGTTTTCGCGAATTCATTTTTCCCACTGACTTCACACACGTGTGGTCACCGTGAGAAACGCACCACTACTACTTACTTCATGTAAACAGTTAAAGTCAGTCGTGGCGCCGAAATTGGCGCTGCGACTGACTTCTCTACTGACCCTGTATAAACCAGCCTTTACAGTGTTAACTAGTTATAGTTTTTTAATTAACTATATAAAGTATAGGTATATTCGCCAAAAATAACGGTAGGTAGGTATATATGTTTTACATGATAGCCATAGCATTAATATGTACTTAAATAGAAACCCCCTATCTTATAAAAAGTTAGCGTTGCCATTATGTCACCATTACGTATGGTAATAAAGACATCAAGTCTACGCTAACTTTTGACGGTTAGACTATAGGTAAATACTTACATCACTACTCCAATAGCAGGAATAGCCAGAGCCGCGCTGATGAGGTAGAATGCGCCGGAGAATGTGGAAAGAGTGCTGAGGTACACCACGCTGTATATCGGGGAGTATATCACGGGCACCAGGGCTTCTGATATGCTGATTAGAGAGCTTGTTTTACCTGTGAAATAAAAAATGAATGAACTACCAAACAAGTATAGTTATCATGGAATGTTTACCATGATATGTGAGTTTGATTATTTCCCGATATTTCGGCACAGTTGCATTGGAGTTCGACCCGTGATCATGGCGCATGCAACTGTGCCGAAATATCGGGAAATAATCAAACTCACAAATCATGGTAAATATCCCGTTTATAATGAAAACTATGTTTAAAACCATGATAGTTTCAAATATTATACCAAACAAGTAATCGAAAGACAGTTTTTTTTACTTGACAGACGCTAGAAACGCACTGTAGAATGCTAAGGGGATTGACAGACATCACGGCTTAGTTGGTAGTAGCTCTGCCTTCCATGCTGTGGGTCGTGGGTTTGATTGCCACCCAGAGCTTAATGTTTATGTGATGAACATAAATATTTGTTCTGTGTGTGGGTGTTTCTATTCTATGTATTTATTTACAAAAAAAAGTATATAATAAGTATTCTATCAACAATCTAGCCGCCATAGTACCTACAAGCTTTCCTTAGTTTGGGTCTAGAGCGCGGTGTGTGAAATGTCCAAGAATATTTATTTGGCAGGGGCGTTTGGGAATGAGCCTAGAAATGCAAAGGGGACTTTGGCAGGGCCGTGATTTGTCGAATTTCCGTGAATATTTTATTTATTTTTTATTTCTTATATATGATTATGAGCTTTCTGTTTGAGGTTATGCTTTGGTCAGTTGGTAGTGTAGCTTCCGATTAGATTTACCTACTGACGTAAGTAGGTATGTATACTTTTTGTTGCCATAGCAAATAATGTTAATTTATTTTAATTTTCCCCGGTGAATTTCAGAAGGTCAGTTTTTTTCCTCACGCACGCTGATAGTTATTAATTAAATTATTAATGCGTTTGATTAATCGATTAATACTTAATCAAAATATTTATTTTAGAATACAATGGCGTGTTAATTGTCAAATATAAAATTATACGCATTGATTTCGTTTGTAGGTATTTATAATTAGCGTAAAATACGTGAAGGTAATCTTTTCCCACGTGGAGACAATTTGTAACAGTAGTTGTAGAAAAAAGATTTTAAGTAAAAAAATATGTAGTAAATAAATAACTAACTTAGTAATTAGGTGCCTACCTAATTACTAAGCTGAATTTTAAAAGATATGTGGCAACACTGTCTCTGACAAGATAATCGACACATCACTATTTATGGAGCATTTCAACTGATAAAATTCGTTCCCAATCGGAAAAAACTCTCATCTAGATATATTAGGTAGGTAGGTATATTAATATTTATAGCGGGAAAAATATTGTACAGGCTTTGCATATTACTAGAAAGCGTTATGTTTAATATTTTTATCTAATTATATACATATAAAATAAATAAGTATATTTTTTTCTATGGTTGAAATGGAAAACCAGCATTTGTTTGATCGGGTTCTCATCGAATATTGATAGAGACACGATATTTTTGGTGCAATGTGTGGCAACACAGAGAGCTCGTTTCTACAACTTTATAAAAAGTTTTGGTAGATAAATTGCAAAAAACCTTGTTTGAAGCATTGTTATATTGTTTTTACGACTAATTGTTTTAAATTAAAAATACTTAAATAATTTTAGTTAAATTACAAGCAACAAATCAGCAAAATATAGAGTTTACTTCTAAGCACGTGCGGAATCTTATCGCCATTTTGTATTATGTAATCAATGCATCGTACTTATATGTTGAACAAAGAAAACGTAGATATACACCTACTGGTAAAAAAACTCACGGTCATTTCACACATCACCCTAGTAAAACCCAAACTAAGCAAATATTGTACTTACACAAACCCAAAAAAAAAGGAAAAGTAAAAAGACGACATCACTTTAAAACATACTGTCATTAAAATATAATATAATATCATCATCATCAACCTAATTCAGTCCATTGCTGGTCATAGGTCTCTCTCAAGAATAATACCATTTTGCACAAGATCAGTCTTGTGCAAAATGGTAGGTATTCTATTTGTGGCATTTAAAGATCTTAGGTATTTCTTAGTGTTATGTTAGCATAACACTAAGAAATAAGATCTTTAAATAATAGCAGCTAAATCACAAACACAAAAAGAAACTGTTTTTGTTTGGAGTTTTTAAAGATATAAAAAAAAAATAAACAACACGAGATAAAAATAACTTACCTATAACGAGCTATTTTCTCAAAGGCGATAAAATGTAGGTAGGTATGTAATATGCTTATAGATATATTTATAGCTTAAATAGGTATACTTTATATTTTATAGATATTATTATTCAAATAAGACGCATCGATTATCTAACTAATTATTCGAATTAATAATGCGTGCAGTAGAACAAATCATACGCACATTAATACACAATTTTCATACATAAAGTTAAAGAATTATGACTATTCGCTACACTTATATTCGTTATTTATTCTTTTTGTATTATAATTTTTTGTACTTACTTAAATATTTATTTTATAAAATAACATAAATTCAAGATAATATGTAGGTAAGTACAAAACATTTATCCTCAACTCATCATCATAATCATCAACCTATATCAGTCCACTGCTGGACGTAGGTCTCTCCCAATCCCAAGACGCGCCACTGAGCCCGGTCTTCGGCTCTTCTTATCCAGTTTTTGCCAGCTACACTCCGTAAATCGTCGCTCCATCTCGCCGGAGGGCGTCCTACACTACGCTTGCTTAAACGCCCAACTAAGTAGGTACTCATTGTATAATATTTTGGCCACTTAACATGGTAACCCCTTTTATTATTTACTTTTATAAAAAAATCCTTTCATTTATAGCTAAAAAATAAATAATGCTGGACAATCCACACATCATCTAGCCCCAAGCTAAGCAGAGCTTGTGTTATGGGTACTAGAAGACTGACATACTTAATACAATACATTACATAGATAGATATTTTTTTTATACTATAAAATACCCAGAACACCCGGAAATAATAAATATTTGCAGATCGTATAAACATTTATCCCAAGGCGGGAATCGAACCCGCAACCTCCGCGTCGCAGGCGGACCTTCTTCGCCGCGCCACAACGGTCGTCAATTATCTCAATAACGTCATCTATAAAACAAAAAAACGCATTGACTTCGGGTCATTTGTTTAGTTGCAATACCGCAGACACACAGACACATTAATTTTATAACTACATGCCTACTTTTCGCGGCAACATCATCATTATCAGCTAGTAGGTAAATAAACTATACAGTATTTACAAAATGTACATAGTCATATAAAATACATAAGAAACAGTTGAACTATCTACAGACCGTTGCAAACGATCTATAGATAGTTCAACTGATCCAAATCAGTACCAATCGGAAGCGTACCCAAGACACTGGCTGCATTGCCGCGCTGAATAGCAATGCTGATACGTTGGGCCAGATACTCACCAGCCCTCGGGTCACGCGTCGCTTCGACTAGACGCCCAGAAATAATTTTGAAAACAATAATATATATGTAAATAAATGTTAAATACAAGTATTAGATAAAATATTATAAACAGATGACCTATTATATATATTAATATTTACAGTAATAGCCAGTCCGTTAATGACTTTATCTAGCACGTGTTAATCATGTACCAACAAACTTTGATACTTAACTGAGCTCATAACTTACCTATAATAATTAAAAATCAAACATCACGGAACATATATGGGTTTTCGGATAAGTACCCCCAAAGTGCCCTGAAACTGACGCTAGACATAATTTATTACGACACCCTGTATATGTATAAGTAGAGGGTAGAGTACTTTATCTAATTAAAAAAATGGTTTTCTGTAAAGTCGGTTTACTGACGATGGTTGAACGTGACAACGTCACTTCATGGAACGCCTCAGAACGCCTCATGAGTCATGTTTTTTCGTGCGTGCAGCCGGCTCTATCGAATTATAAGACGTTGTCACGTCAAAAACCTTAGTTTTGTATATTTAAAGTATCTACTAAACAGAACGTACACAAAGATATTTTTTTTGTATATTTTTTTCTAAAATTAATGTAACTGCCCTTCTATTGCCTTAAATCGAATATTAACAACTAATTTTTAATGTATAACGTCAAAAGTAGGTGCTGATCAGATCTTAATCTGAAAATATGGAACCTTTGAAGTGTGATCTATGAAACAAAAGCAAAACTATCCGTATCGGTATACAAATAAAAATCAAATGAAGAACGGTTAAAAATAAAAACAAACAGTCCAATTAACCTCCTTTTTTGAAGTCGGTTAAATAACTTTCATAACTAATTACTACACATATTAACACATTTGTGTAATCTGTCAGAAATTTGTGTGAATCTTTCCGCTAAAACTATTGCTATTTTGAAGCCTCTACATTATAACCTCTTGATAAACGACTAGCTGACCCGTGCCCACTACGTTGGGCATATAATTCGACCGTTTTTTCTCCGTTTCACTTTGCAAAACGATCTACCACGTAAAAGCCTTTTTATTTTTCGGTTTTTTATATAACCTATGACACTCAGCAATAATGTGGCCTTTCTATCGGTGAAAGAATTTTTGAATCGGTTCAGTAGATTCCGAGATTACTATTTAACAAATATACAAACACACAAACTTTACTTCTTTATAATATTAGTATAGATAGATAAAAACCCTCTCAGTTTCTCAACGCTATCAGACTTCATTTAGAGACCAATCGACCAAATCGTTTACTATTTGTTGTAATAGAATGATAGCTGGTTTATTTATATAGTTTTAGAGTTCAAAAGAGGTCAATGTTTCGTGTTTTTTTTTATTTATCTTATTGACAAACTGGTTTACGACCGAAGCTATTCAACCCTAAATTAAAGGTTAATAACGAACGTTAAAGTATTAGCAAATTAATACATAAAATTCTTTTTGGAAATTCTCAGTTGAAATGCATTGATATTTAATTCATATAATACACATAAAGATTTGTTTCATATTATATTTCATAGTTAAGTAATTTATTCTTAAAAATATTACCTATACAAGAAAATATCAAGAAGATTATGTAATTTAGGTACCAGTTCGTTAACATTCTTAATTCGATCAGGACGTATAGGAAATAGGCATTCTAATATAATAATAGAAACATGATAGAACCTTTCCTCAGGGTTGCCACTTAATATATTTGAAATGACTTCGACCGGCATCCATATCACTTTATTTACTTACGGAAAAATGGGTCCCGATAAATTGAAAAAAATATATTTTTGATTAACATTTTACTCGAATTCTTAAGCCACAAATTTGGCTGAGGCTGTATTTAAAAGGGCTTCATTTTGTTTTCAGAATATTTCAAAATCCAACCAATGAAACGATAATAATAAGTGTGTCTCAGTATAAAAATGTGACTTACCAATTTCATCGCTATGGACCAATTTAGTAGCCATAGACCGTAGAGATGTGGCGCCAGCTGAGCTGAACATGTCCAACACTGGGCCCAGGAAGTACACGCTTCTAGTAGGAGCTATAGCGTACACCACGCTAGCAGCTATCCTGCTCAGACACGCTATCACTCCTATCACGCTATCTTCCATGTTCCATCTTTTGGTGAACAAATATATTGTTATGAAGGAACCTGTATAAAGAAATTTCAATGCTAAACAGGATTCAAAAACATTAAAAAAAAATAACGTCATATCACACAACCGTATCTAGACTCAAACTAAGTAAAGCTTGTACTAAAGGACCTAGATAGCTGATAGAATACTTTTTGTAGACTAAACACAAAACGAATGAGTGCTGGCCATCAAAGAAATGTTGTGCTTGGTAGGAATCGAACCAACGCTCCACAGCACAGCAGAGCTACATCAACTGATAAAATATATTTTAAACCTATCAAAACTTTAAAAAAACGCTTAATTTAATGTAAACTGGGACCTGAAAAGTCTCCTAAAAACTCCATTACGAAAAAAAACGTATTATTGTCTTATTATAAAATTATCAATTAGTTTTATGTAAGTACTTATGAAAATATCATGTGTTCATAATGTTACAAGTTTTACGCACTTTTTATGCTTAGTACACGATAGTTTTTAATTACTGTTGAAATTGAAAACGAAAACCTTAATAAAAAAAACTTATCAAAGATTTGATTGTGTTGGCCACTGCAATCGTCCAAAAAGATTGGGTTCGATTCTCATTTCAAAAAATGTATTATCTTTAGTATACGAACCCGCAATGCAGACAACACAGTTACTTATAATAATAAAAATCTATGAATGTTTGATACCTCAATGATAAATGTACGTAAGTCTTAGTACTGTCATCTTAAGAATTATGTATTCCGGTGAATATTTCGGTACATCCGTCTTTTATCAGTAACAGATTATATGATAGTATAATTAAACATGACTTTGTTAACGAACAATATTTTTGGGATTTGAGCCACTTTTGGAAGAATTTCTTTCTTATCTCGTTTGTATGTTATGATGATTCAATATTTGTAATGAACTGGAATTTTTATTCACAACTATGACATGCAATTTTTACGTTAATTTTTTTTTTTATGTAGGTACCTAAGTTTTTTTAGTTAATGCTTTTCCACTGCAGGACTAAGGTTTCCCTTCTACTTTTCCAATTTTTCTTCTATACTAATATTATAAAGAGGTAAAGTTTGTATATTTGTTCAATTGTAAGGGGTAATCTCGGCATCTACGGAACCGATTTTAAAAATTCTTTCACCAATAGAAAGCCACATTATTGCTGAGTGTCATAGGCTATATTATATTTTCAAAAAAAATAGGGATCCTTACTAAAACTTCAATTATGCCCAACGAAGTGGGCACAAGTCAGCTAGTAAGAAATAAAAAGCTTGTTTTAAAGTATATCTACAATATATAAAAGTGAGATAGTTGTTCTAGTTTTATAAATCTACCGGGCTTTTACGGTACTACGGTATAAGTTTTGATTATGAACATTTTTTTTGTAAAAGAGGCATATAATTAATTCTAAATCTGTTTGGGACATTTCTATAATTATAAACCATTCCTAAATTTGTGTCACATTATCTTGTTCTCATAGTACAAGCTTTGCCTAGTTTGGAACTAGAGCGTGATAACTAAAATCTCTGTAAATATTATTGGGATATAATTTAAAAAATGTAGCATGTTTTGCCGACCCCACTTGGCGGGGGATAAAGGCAATGACGAAGAAAAAATAAAAAGTACCTAATGTAAATATCGCAAACTTACCAATACTTCCAATGAGGACGGAGTACGTTAGGAACAAACTGTAGTCCACTTCGGTGAATTTGAACTTGTAGCGGGTAAACCAATACGTCATCTGCGCCTCACCTTTAACCCAAAAGATACACATTATTGATAGTAGCATTTAGCATTATTAAAGATAAGACGCCTAAATCATCATATAGAAAAAACCACATGACAGACACGTTATCGAACGTTATATATTTTTCGGCAAATAAGTTTAAATTACGTCAATAACATCGCCTCTAAGAAACACCTGACTTTAGTATCATTGTTACTATATATGAAGAAAAGTTTGAAAAGTTTAAGGTTACTTAAAGAAAAAGGTCAAACCTATCAGATCTGCACAACACTCGAAAGATACGTTTCTATGTTGAGGATTCCAAATGGCGTACCATCAGAAATAATCACTGACTGAAGGTGGTCACGAGCCTAATGAGAATAGCGAATGATAGAAAAGCACTACAGACACCTAGAATGATCTACAAATATCTGTTACGCCTAAAGTGCTATGTAACTAGGCGCTTTTATATTTTAGGCATTCTCAAATTTCTCGGTAGTCTTGTGGGTGCCTAAATCAATAATTAAGTATTATTATTGTATCTCATCCTACGTAAGAATGTTGCTGAAAGGCTACAGTTATTTTAGTTTTTGAAACAAATGCCAATCTACTTTTATAATAGACTTTACATTGTTGAACGAACACACCTCCAAAAACTCCAAACATAAGAATTGCGTTTCAATTCACGTTATCAGGTCTTAGTACGGCACACAGTAGTTAAAAGATATAAAAATCAAACAATACGTTTTGACCCCATCTGAGAATAAACATCCTGTAACATCGTCATAACTAGATACATATTATGTACCTATAATAATGCAGATTTTTACAAAAATCTCTTTGAAATATCATATGCATTGATTTCAGAAATTTGAAAATGAAGAAGACATGAAATTAAAGGTGCATAACTACGTAGTTAAAATGAAGTCAGTATTGTTTAGCATTGAGACTTTTTGCGTATCTTACCTATTTGCTTTGTCAAGATTGATCTTGGAATTTCATTAGATTGTGTTTTTCGACAGGGAACGTCGCAATGCTCAATTTGAACAGATGTCTTTTTAGAGAGGCTTAGCACTGATATTTCATTCTACACCAAAGTTCATGAGTAGATTCTTGACGTAGAATGATTAGATTTGGTTATCAAGTCTACTCGTCGTCTACTCTATCTAGGTAAAGTAGGCTAGACCATCGACTCCGTCTTTCGCATACTCCTACGTAAAAAATATTTTACAGAATCTTCCTTTTCGCTGCAGATAAAGTAGGTTACATATAATTAAGGTAATTCCAGTCCTTGACAACTGTCCAAAAAGCTGATCTATATTTAGCAGCGGTTTCAACTAGTTAATTGCAAGTAATCTTCCAGTTGAATTTATAACTCTTGAGTGGCATTCAATGGCATTGTTCGTTTTCTTCGCAAGTTCAGCGATAAGGTGACGTAAGAATTTTAGTGGGTACATGCATTATATTGAGGATTGTGCAACTATACATTACACATTTTGCATATTTTGCACTATGTCAGTCTGTTCTAAGTTACTGCATCTCCTCTTGGGGTGGAGCGGCCAAAACACATATGATAGAGGTTGAAAGAGCTCAAAGAGCAATCCTTAAGGTTGGAGCAGGACTGCCATTTCGCTATCCAACAACTGAGCTTTACGTACATTGGAATGTACTCACGGTCAGACAATACTTTCTGCTTCAAATCGTCCTCAGAAAACACTCTCAACTAACTTACGATGAGGAACTAGTTATAGGGAAACGCAGAAAGGGCGCGGTCTGCAAGTCAATAGCTTATCAAACTAGTCTATCACATAAATTCAGTTGCTTTCTTGGTCCATTTATCTACAAAAAAATAAATAAAGCCCTTTCTATATTCCAGTTATCCAGAGGTAGGTGCAAGGTAACCGTCACGAACTGGTTGAAATCGCTCGACTACCAACAGACCGAAGACCTGCTTTCCCCCCAATCATAACTTCTGCAGTAGTTCCTTCGTTTATTGCCTCCCAAAGCAACCAAAACAATGAAGTTACTATATAAAATTATGTACATTGTTTAAACTTAAATTATTTATTCTTTATTTTTACAAATAATTATACTTACTTATTTATACATCCATATTCCTATTTACAACTGTTTTATTATACTATTTTATTCTATAAAGGTTTTAGCTAATGCGCCCAGGTAAAGAACTACTACTATGTACTTAGGTACCACATTTCCTTTATCTCATTATACCCACATTCTAACATTAAACACCTACCGAATCAATGAACTTCTATTTATATTATGCATATTGCTTTATTTTATTTTTTAGCTATTTATTCATTCTTATTTCTATTCTAAATTTATACAAACTTATAATTCTACCAATGTTTTTACACAAACTACTTTTTTCCTTGTCGCGTCCCAGTGCCATTACATTACATACACCATTATTATTTTACCACCCACCTACATCACACTAGTCACACACACACAATACACACACAACAGCTCACCCTCTCAGACATACCCTTTTTTACCACATCTACTACACCCGGTTAATTAACAAAGCAATTATGAAAGATGATTTCTTTTTATAATAATCTAGTTAGTTCTAAGTTCTTTAGTTCAATAACATGTATTCCACTTATAACTACCGGCAGCTTGCTTTGCCTACCTAAATATGCTAAGTTTGTTTTCAATGTTCTTGCATTTATATCCGTGGAGTGGGGGCACTGGTGACCTGTAGCACAGGTTTACAACCTTTAACAGGCACCAGTCTCATACAAAATAGGTACTCGCATCATAAACATAAAAGTAACAAGCTATTCTTACTCTGGCATATTCTTCTCACATTTAAGTGCTATAATACTGACCACTGTAAATAATGTAATACCTTTGTATGAGAAAAATAAACGTTATTATTTATTATTATACATTATTTCTTGTTTATATGCCGTTTGGTTTAGGCTTTCAGTGGTTCAATCACTAAGTATATAATATAAACTAGAGTAGGTATACCTACATCAGAAAACACAAAGTGATACTATACTATTGATAAATTAGTGACCTCTATTATCGTACTGGGTCTTTTAGATACCGCGCCAAAATGGCATAATCCCTATCATAATCTCACAAAAAGTTTTACCGGTTACAAAACTTCGCTACATACTCAATGTCGTGTCGATACAACTTTATCAGTTAACTACTAAACAAGTTGTCGTAAAGAATTCAATCACAATAACACTGAAATGATATATTGGTGTTATGTGATTGACAAGCTGACTTTGAAGACTGCGATAGAATGGTAGGTATATGTTTTTATCAATGACTGTTGGTTCTTCTTCGTCTTTTCTTAGTGGCTTTTCGCAGACTAGGGTTGCCACGATTTTGCCAATGTCAGAGTTTATGGTGATTTGGTTGCATTGATATATAGATTTGAATGCTGACATACCAAAGTGACAGATTAATAGTAAAAATGTTAACATAGAAGTGCAGAGTTATAATAGATTCAAATTAACATGATAAGTAAGGCTGAATATGCTAGTAGGAGAGAAAGAAATTGTTAGTTTGTGTGAAACGTGCCGAACCCACCATTATAGAAATTATTATTATTCCTAACATGAGATAAGATCAGGGACATGATTATGAAGTAAATTTTGTGTTGAAATTGAAGTCTGAAAAAGGTGCTAATGACCGAGAAAATGAGGAGTAATAGGTTAGCGTCTTAAGTGCATGTTATGCGGGGGCAGTTATAGTAACAAGAAAAGTAGGCACCTATTCGATATGAACGTAGAGGGCAAGAATGCTGAAGAAAAGTATTGTATGATAGATGATATACGTGAAAAAAGTGAATGCTGAGACCGAATGATAACAAAGGAGTGACTAAACCAAAATGTTGTTCTGACCACACACAATAAGGGAAGGATAAAAAAAGTTATTGCGTAAAAGTACCTACATTTAAAAAAAAACTTATTTACCTACATACACAACAAAACGTGACGTTTTATGTAAATGCGTTAAAGTCACACGTGACAGCTAAGACGATAAAAGTATTGAATTAAATTATACTAAATTTAAATAGATAACTCACGCTTTTACACGCATTTATATCAACAGAACCTGATTATCTCTTATAAACAATAATAATATTTTACTTACAAAACTGGAGTTCTCCAAGTTGCCAAAAAAATAGAAAAGTTTGTACCGCGACTCAACAAAAAGTTTCAAATTTAAAATTCATCTTTTTGTTTTCGCGAAGAAAAAAGGTATACCTACGTACTACTAAAATTAAGAAAAATAATTGAATTTTCATCCATCATATTAATATTTGAATACAAAGAGTAGTATTTTTTAATAAGTTTGATGTATTTACACACACACATTTGTAAATTATTACCTGTAGGTACCCCCAAGTACGAGTTTGTGCACACACGGATCGTAGAGACGCGATTTTTTTATGGGGGCTAGTCTTATATAGACCCACTCCAAAGATTTTGCTTTTGTCTTTCTCTTTATAAACTACTCTAGCTAGTTCAAAAATGTTTTCATACAAATGCCAAGGACGTTCAAGAAACTTTCAGACTCCTATTACTTTTTGAGTTTTATTATAGCTTTACAAATATATAAATCTATGTAATCCTGAGTCGGCGAACATCGCTCATATATAATTCACAAATTACTAGAGTTCTATTTTTTTTTTCTTGAAACATTTATGACATCTCATTATATTTTTATACCTATAAGAGGTGGTTATTTTCATTTTCCATAAAAGGAATATTTTATAGATATTTAACTTATAGCATTATCATTATCGACATTTTATTATTATTATTATTCAGCCATTATCGTCCCACTGCAGGGCAAAGGCCTCCCTTCCCTCCTTCCACTCTTTGCGATCTAATGCAATTACAGGCCACGTGCTTAGATGCGAGTCCAGCTCGTCCCGCCATCTCATCCTGGGTCTTCCACGTCTTCGCTTTGAATGTCGAGGGATCCACTCTGTGGTTTTCTTAGCCCATAAATCATCGGGCATGCGACATTATCGACATAAACAAATAAATTTCATTTTAGTATATAATTTGGTGATTTATGGACCAACTATATCTATGTTATTTAAATTAATTAAATAATTGAAATCTTAATATTTTTAATATGTTTGTTTGTTAAAGTCGCTACTTGATAAACAAGTGTTTTAGATATGTAGATTGATGTTTTTATTTGTTTTGAGAATAATTTGTTTCTTAATTATTATAATCATTAAAAATAAATTGTATACCTACCTTCATATTTTTATGTCACTTATGTAATACTAAGCATTTTATATTATAATATTATTAAATATAAAACATTTAATTACTCGTATACTCGCAAAGAAAAGAATTCCCATATAATTTAGTTATAAGTGAAATTTTATGTTCTTATGAGAAAATAAATGTTTTAAACCTTTTTCCCATTACAGATTTGACTTAGGTCAGAATCTGGGAAAAAGGTTAAAGGTTGCAGAAAGCACTTTAAATAAAAAAAAATATAACTCATGTACTACCAAAGACTATCGTTGGTCGTTGAATTATCAAAATCTTGTTTACTCATTAGTTGAATTGAAACATTATATTTCGTGTAATAAGGGTATAGATATGCTAATAGGGTATTGTTTTATCAACGATAACTTCAAATATATATTTACCAAGAATGGGTCCAACGATAAACATATATGCTAGCAGTATTAAAAATATCTGACACCGACGCGTTCCTTTTCTTCTCTTGAATGCCACATGCACTGTCGCCACTAAGTCACTGAATTGGAACATAGACAAACAAACATTTTTTTCTTCATTCTCTAAAGTCTTTTTAGTATTTGATTTCAGTCTTAGAACAATGTAAATGAATCCGATTACGTAAATCACACACGCAATCGAAAATATACCATAGTAACCGAAACTTTGAGTCATGTATCCGCTGAGAGCAAGTCCGATCTGTCTGCTCAGAGTCAATATCGCGGTGATTATTCCTAATCTAAAAGTTCTTTCTGACTCGCTGGTAATGTCTGTGATGTAGCTGTACACAGCCATAGTCATAGCGACGCGACCACCTGCTACCGCGGGTGGGATGCCGTCTATAACTGCCGTTGCATTCATATCGATTTGAAAGAAGTATAGGGTGCTAAAAATCACACCAACAGATGCAACAATCTTGCCGATGATAGGGAACATCATAAGCGTCTTTCTGTTGGCAGTTCGATCGCTCCACGCGCCCAGGAATAACGTCAGTATTCCAGGCAACGCTGTCTGGAGAGGGTAGCTCCACGCTGTCATTGTAGCTACCTTAGCTTGAACGTTATTTTCTTCAATAGAGAAGTTGACAGTTCGACCTTGCATAATATGCTTGCAAGTATGCACATCGTAGTTTAGATTCACAACACAAGCTTTTTCTAAACACAAATTGGACACAGTCAATCCAGCTAATAAACTTGGTAGAATGTAGCACACTACGAAAGGTTCCACTGTTATTTTTGATTTAAATGTCCACGCGTCTCTAGTGTATTGTTTAACCCGATCATTTAGTTTAAAATTCATTTTAATTGCGTCACTACTAAGAGGGAAGTAGGTGCATTGTTCGACATTAAAATGTTTTTTTTTTTGTATTTGTTTATCACGATAACAATAAAATATTAAGGACCATGCATACGCGGCACAAGTGCAGGTCACACGAGGATCAAACGTCTTCTAAGCTTGGGTATGTGTCCTCAACTGTTTATGAAACAAATAACAAGCCTAGATGATATTTTGGACCAATGTTCACGCGTTAGACTAGTTTGTCTACGATAAGTTTAATGATTCGTTTATTAACTAGATAATTTAATTTTAGTTTTACAATGTACAATATACTTTTCTACGGTTCGTATTTAAATCTTGTTCTCTTGCTGATCATAATCAACTTTTTCACAACAGGTTTTAATAATTCTTTCAGATTAACTTCAGCTATATTATCACAAAAAAATAATTCAGTAATTTTATTTAACATGTACAATGTACATATATACACAGTTGGTATTAAGTGTAAAGTATGCGAATTACTAAACCATTTTTTTTCATTAAAAATGTTTGATTGTGATATTAAATTCTCTTAAAAAACATAATATTAATATGTTTAATACGTACCAAGAACAGGTCCAACGATGAACATGTAGGCAAAAAGTATCAAAAATATCTGGAAACGGCGAGTGCCTTCTCTTCGCTTGAATGCCACATTCACTGTCGCCACTAAATCACTAAAACAGAACATCGAGAAACAGCCATATTTCTCCGTATTCTCTATAGTTTTTTGAGTGTGCGGCTTAAGTCTCAGAACAATGTAAACAAACCCGACTATGTAAAACACACACGCAACTGAAAATATACCGTAGTAACCGAAACGATTCGTCATGTATCCACTGAGAGCGAGTCCAATAGGCCTGCTCAGAGTCAATATCGCGGTAATTATTCCTAATCTAAAAGTCCTTTCTGACTCGCTGGTAATGTCTGTGATGTAGCTGTACACAGCCATGGTCATGGCGACGCGGCCGCCAGCGAGCGCGGGCGGGACGCCCTCGATGATTGCCGTTTCGTTCAAACCGATTTGAAAGAAGAAAACTGTACTCAGTATTACACCGACGGTTGCTGCAATTTTCCCAACGATCGGAAGCACCATAAAAGACTTCCGGTTGCCCGTCCGGTCGCTCCAGGCGCCCAAAAACAACGTCAGTATTCCAGGTAGAGCTGTCTGAAGGGGATAGCTCCACGCTGTCATCGTAGCTACCATCGTCTGAACGTTTTTTTCTTGCACAGAGTAGTTGGCAGTACGACCCTGCATTATGTGCTGGCAGGTTCGAACATCGTAGCTTAGGTTCACGACACATGATTTCTCGAAGCACAAATTTTGAACAGCTAATCCAGCAAGGACACTTGGTAGAATGTAGCAAATTACAAATGGTTCCACTGTTATTTTCGACCTAAAGTCCCATGTGTCTCTGATATACTGTTTCAGCCGCCCGTTCCATTTCATCTCCCCTTTCTTGAGTTCTCCGTCATAAGGGTTGCACTTGCATTGTTCGGCATTTAAAACTTTTTCGGGCACTTCGACCCGCAGCGTCATTTTGATGTTGGCTCGTCACATTAATTTTCATTTGTTTTCATTCAATAATGTACATTTCTTGAGATTGTTGTAATATTTTTTCTATTCAATCAGCCGAAGAATTTCAACAGTATTGTGTAAAACGGCGGGCTATAAGCGCGTGCTCAACTTTACCGAGTAGGTACGGCTACTGCGCTCGCTCCCAGATCCGTTACTGCCTATCAGCTGGCGGCTTGCTACAGTTTATTTTGTACTTTATCACGTGGCCCCGGTTTGAGCAGCCTACTGTGTTTTAACCATGCCTCAGCTTCTTAGGTACATATCAAGATTAGTTAAGTTCACGGTTAATCTAAACCACGTTAGCTTAGCATTAAGATGTACGCAAAGATTTTTTATTATTAAATACTGTTTTTTTCTGTGGATTCACATCATCACAATTTGTTAATCTATCACTGTCATAGCTGCGTCTGTCTGTTTGTAGATACAAACTAATATCTGAAAGATTTAACTGCTATATAATCTAAAAAAGAGGGTTGTCAAATTTAAATTGTTCATTAAATAAAGAGTTATTGGTGCCACTCTATAAAACAAATGTAAAGAAATAGTGCTTTTAAATGTTTAAAACAAAGTTCTAACTCTATTTTCTGGACCCTTTTAGATCCTTTACCGAGACAACCCCTAAGACGATTTGCCTCATAATCTAACCAATTAAATGTAAAAGTAAGTATTTTCTATCGTTGTACTGAATGCTATGCAGATGATATGTAGATGGATGGATGGATGGATGGATGCTACGTAGATGGTTCAAATGTTATGAAAACAATTTTTTTTAAATTGACTCTCTGATATTCCTCGTTTTGTTTGATAAATCAATCAAACCTGTATATTAAGCGAGGTTTTTGAGATAAACTATTTAACATACCTACTTGCCTAGATAACCTTTGGACCAACAGTGTCAAAACTCTTTTATTACCTAGCATTTCTAGTCACTAATTAATAGTTTAGGTAAGTATCTGTTTCAATAATAAAATCAGTTTTAATTAAAAAAAAACATTCATTTCCAATATAATTTTCCCTTCCTTTTCGGCTAGTTTTTTGTCTATTTTATATTTTCTGTTTGATCAAATTAAACTTTTTGTATTTTGATCTTAACATACTATAATATTTGACTATTGTTTAAAATGCTTTGTTGTATAATATTTTAATTATCTTAAAACCTATTATTGGCCTCATGTTTACATTTTACTATCTACTCTCTTAAAATTGACAAGATCTGTACTTACGAGTATGTTTGTTCTTAATGACGGCCGATGTGGCGCGGCGGGCGAAGTTTCGCCTTCAACGCGGAGGTTTCGGGTTCGATTCCCGCCTTGAGATAAATGTTTGTACGATCTGCAAACATTTTATTTATTTATTTATATATTTATTTATTTCGGGTGTTCTGGGTATTTTATATGTATAATAAAAAAATATCTATCTAATTATAATGTTTTGTATTAAGTAGGTATGTCCGTCGTCTAGTACCCATAACACAAGCTCTGCTTAGTTTGGGGCTAGATGTAGTTGTGTGGATTGTCCAGCATTATTTATTTATTTAACCAATTATACAAATGAATATAAAATTAATAAATCTTGTTCTATTGATATCATCGTTTTGGGTTCAAAAATAGGAGATCTTTTATGGAGGCCAAGTCATTTAATTCTATGTTACAGCTTGACCACCCTACAAGGATGATGGGGGTGACTGATATGTTAGCCTGAATAACAAATCCAATTTAAAAATCTTTTAGTGCTTACCTATGTACCTACCTAGTGGGATAAGGGCAGAAAGAAGAAGAAGAGTACCTACTAACTATGCTATGTTTACAATGAAAAAGTTTCATTAGATTTTCCCACGTGCAACCACGCAGGTAACGGCTAGTTAACGTAAAAAATGATCTATATAAATAAAATAAAGTCGATGTATGTCATGGGGTTTTTTTCATTAGTTGGTCAATGGGTCACATTTTAGTAACACGTACTGCAGGCAAGTTTCCATTGATAAGTTACATGAATGACTGCGGTTAACAATAGATTGGTTTTATAATTTCAAGGTACGATAAACTTTCAATAATTTTATAAAACTACTACTTACCTATAGTGTTGTTTTTAAACATAAATAATGATATAACTTATTTTGAAACTATACTGTGAAAAAACACATCCAGATATTATGTACCTAAGTCTAATTTTTAAACTTATTGTGAGAGAGAACAATCGTTTTTTTGTATGATCATGTGAAAAAAGATTTAAGAAAGAAATATCATTGCAAAGATACAACTATTTTTAGCCAAGGGTCTACAGCGGGGATTAGTTTCGCGACCTCATTAATTCTAAGGTCACATAAAACCAAGAATTGACTCACAAAGCAAGCCTTCTGGATCTGGACTGATTGAGGTTTCAATCACACCCACCCCCCCGACACTTTTTTAGACCTTAGCCGTTATTACAAAAGCTTAAAGCTCACAAAATGATCGAGGGCTAGTTCTAAATATTTTGAATATACTACATATTTCAATCCACGTTTGAAAGTTTTTGTTAAGATTACTCTTACCAGCTCTTACATACATCTAAGACAAGTTGCAATCATCAAAGCTTTTTAAAACAACTCAGCAATTCTAGAAATTATTTGCTGTAAGTATTTTAAAAGGCGTAGTCTTACGTTTTTCGGAAACGAAATCGAATGGTGTTTGCAGCAAAGTTGCAAGTTTTACATAGTGTAACTGCAAAAAACATAAGATTAAAAAAAAACTATATGAAAAACTTATTGTGATTATTCAATCGAGTTTTGTAACTCAGGTGAAAAATTCAAACAATAATGCAAGAACTTTCCGAATAGCTACAAAATAATCTAAAAATGGTAAAGATTTTTGTGAGATCATAAATAATTTAGTAATCAAAAATACTTATTATCTAACTTCACCGCAACGCAAAAGAAGCTTTGTTGATGTGTACCATCTTCAAGTATTTTTAGCGCTTCCCTGTACCTCAATAATTATGTAGCGATCTCCTAGAAAAAAACAAGTTTTTAGCTTTAGAACGAGTTACGGGCCAGTCGACTGCGGTCCGTGTATACAAATAAACATCCCACATACTGCCGCAACAACTCGGATCTTTTAATACCAAAGTGATGTGAAATTTATTTAAAAATGAAACCAACAGAACCTGATACTGAACTAGCTGAAGTTAACAAAAACGGAATACATCTCGAAATCAATGGAAAAAATGACACAGATGCTACACCGACATTCAAAGAACGGATAAAAAAGTTTTTCGCCTTCTTCACTGTGGAACCTTTTCTCTTATGCTATGTTCTGCCTATTGCGATTTCAGCTCTGGCAGTAAATAAACTTAATACAGAGAAAGCGTGTCGCGTGGATCTGAACTATACCGAAGAGATTTGCACAAGGGCCCTGAATGGTGACACAGATGGTGACAACATAACAAAAGTGGCCCAGATCGAAGCGCTGAAATTAGTAACAGATATGCAATCATGGCAATCCCCAGTGCAAAACAGCGTTCCAGCGATAGTGGTGTTATTTGTCGGGGCTTGGAGCGATCGCACTGGTAACAGAAAAACATTGATGCTTATACCTATACTCGGAGAAATGGTATCGTCGTTTGGGATGCTTTTGACGACATATTTCTTCCTAGAGTGGCCTTTATGGGTGACTGCGCTGATAGAAGCAGTGCCGACTGCTCTATCGGGAGGCACGACGATTGCGTTGATGGGCTCATACAGCTACATTGCCGATGTGACATCATTGGAATCGAGGACGTTTAGAATAGGGGTCGTTGCCGTCATTGTGACTCTAGGCTTTCCATTTGGAACCGCGATAAGCGGTGTTCTGACGCAAGAACTCGGCTACTACGGAGTGTTCGGTATTGGATTCGCATTATATGTAATTGGTTTCATACACACTTCGCTGCGGATTCATGACGTTAACGTTGTGGAAACTACCAATGGTACATTGTTCCATAAAATAAAAGAATTTTTCCATCCTAGAAATATATGGGATACTGTGTCGATTCTGTTTCTGTCTCGTGGAAGGCAGCGGATGCAAATAATTCTCGTAATATGCGCGCATATCGTCATCGTGGGACCTGTTGTGGGTATGCTATTATAATTTTAAATCAAGCAATATCTGGTAGCGTTCATAATACCCGGTTTTATAGGAAGTTTTTTTTATTTTTTCAGGTGAAGCATACATTCTTTATCAGTACACACTGGCCAAATACGACATGGACGTTGTTGAATTCAGTTTATACAGCACATATTCTTTGCTACTTGGCACTATAGGTATGTTATGTAGCTTTGAAACCTTGACCTCTAGAAGAACGTGTCTTTTTGGGGGTCATTTCCTTTCAATCAATTTTGTCGTGAACTGGATTTTGACAATGACTACCAACCTAATTTTATTTAGGTATCTACTTATTCATTGCATCTAGTAAATAAGTAAAAGAAGAAAAAATAGAGAAAGTAGGTGTGCAATCATAAAATACCAATTTTACAAAGAAAACAATAATAGCACCCAAAAATGGACGTCTGATTCCATCTTTAGTAAATAGCCTATACTGTTATGGCATTTAATTAATCAACTGTATTTGTAAATATTTATCTCAGATAGGTATTATTATACCACTCAAAATAATCACGGATTTTTAGAGTATATGGGAATAAGCCAATTTTTAGTTTTAGAAATGTTCAATTTTATGGTTGGAATGACTCCTACCTAAAAATCTAACATTTCTAAAACTAAAATTTTTATTACATATTCGTTAGATCACCTTTCAAACTTTCATGTTCATTCCATCTTATTTAGGTACATCAGATACCCGTATAATGGAAAAGAGTATCTTGACTAGCTACTTATATACCTATTGTAGAGCAACACCTTTTCATGGTGTCTATATTATATTAATTTCAGGTACGGCAGTTGCAATAACACTATTTAGCAAATTCCTCAAAATGCATGACACCTTCCTTGGTATAATAGCCACCATCTGTAAGACAATATCCAGCTTTGTATATGGACTGGCCCCGACGAAGCAGTGGTTCTATGCCGGACCTGTGTTCGACTTTTTTGGTGGGTCAGGAGTGACGGTGATCCGGTCTCTTGGCACCAAAGTGGTTGATCCTGAAAGTGTTGGTATGTTATTTAATGTTATTCGGACGACCGATGTGGAGCGAGGTCTGCCTGCGACGCGGAGGTTGCGGGTTCGATTCCCGCCTATAAATATTTGCAGATCGTACAAACTTTTATCCCATGTTTGTACGATCTGCAAATATTTATTCCAGGTGTTCTGGGTATTTTATATGCACAAATTACATGGTTATACAGATTAAAAGTTTATTCACAAACAAACTTACGACTATACAGTATTTACAAAATGTACATAGACATATAAAATACATAAGAAACAGCTGAGCTATCTACAGACCGTTGCAAACGATCTATAGATAGTTCAACTGATCCAAATCAGTACCAAAATAAAATTTTTATTATTTTTTAATTTTTATTAATATAATTTTATACAGATAATCACTCTGTATATCACGTTCTGTAAAATCAACCTTTAAAAGTCCAAGCTACTACCGCAAGTCTTGTATTTTAAGATAAAATCTCATACTGAAAAATCTCATTGACAATAATTCTAGTGTTGATAACAAAACAAAAGAATTAAGTTTATTTTACCTATCTAATCAAACATAATTGGACAACAAACAAGAAATAGTCAGATTAGTTTATAATGATACGCAAAATTGTTTATTATATTTTTTGAAATGATGATCTAACCTTAGAAGTATTTGCCGTTTCTTGCGCTACACGACCGCAGATTACATCCGGATTCTTAATCATTTTGGCTAAATCTAGGGTTTTTCAAAGCTTAGATATAATATTATTTGCTAAAATTAATTTACAATAAACGGTACATTGGGTACGTGTGTGTCTGTATTCACAGATTTTTTTTTCATTTCAATCAAATTAGGATCCTAAGTACATTACAATAAAATTAAACATACCTAGGTATTACTATAGCAACGAATACTGAAAACAGAAAAAAATATTTAAGGGGCGCGAGTCCGACTGGCACTTCACGCAGTCACAAACTGTTACTCGTACAGGTTCCATTAATTAACAAATTGAACCTTATCTAGTTGAATATAGTGTACTTAATTATTCATTTGTAATTTCCAGCCAAGATGTGTTCTCTCATCGGATTTGCTGAAGCTATCATACCTATGGTATACGCACCAGCCTACACACAAATGTTTTCCAACACCTTTGAAGAATTGCCTGGGGCGGTGTATTTTCTCGGCGGAGTGATGGTGACACCAGCGATTGTCATATTCATGTAAGTTTCATTTATCAAGCTATTGCATAGCTTCTATCGCGGGCCTTGAGCGTGGAGACCGAATCCAGAAATTCCGTAATGAAAAAACCTAATGAAAATAACCCAACACTGCGCATGCGTAATCCAGCAAAAAATGCTATGCAATAGCTTTATCGCGGCAGTCCCCGAGTGCCACACGTTTTTTTTTTGTTTAAACTTTGATTTACTAGTTGTTATGTGGAAAACAACTTAACCTTTAGTAACATAAGTAATATAAAAAAAGAAACGTTTTTCTCGTAATTATTGATAGTTCAATGACTATGAAACCACACAGACTAATACAGCTAATAACCGCGACATATATGCAGTTTGTCGTCTCTCCAAAAGCTTGTTTGTTGCTCGTTTGTTGATACCATACTATACAAGTACCAAAAAAGTAAATTAGGATTACTATAAGTACTATTTTATTCGACGACCGATGTGGCGCGGTGGGCGATGGTCCACCTGCGACGCGGAAGGTTGCGGGTTCGATTCCCGCCTTGGGATAAATGTTTGTATGTTCTGCAAATATTTATTCCAGGTGTTCTGGGTATTATATGTATAATAAAAAATATCTATCTATGTAATGTATTATATTAAGTATGTCAGTCTTCTAGTACCCATAACACAAGCTCTGCTTAGCTTGGGGCTAGATGATGTTGTGTGGATTGTCCAGCATTATTTATTTATTTATTAAAATTAAGTTTACCTACTTTAAAAATGAGCCAGAACCGGCCATGTTTGCCGAAGAATTGACAGTCTTTAAAGCAAATGGATACTGTAGTAGAGACCGCGTAGGACGCCCTCCGGCGAGATGGAGCGCTCTGCGGAGTGTAGCTGGCAAACACTGTATGAAAAGACCCGAAGACCGGGCTCAGTGGCGCGTTTTTAGAGAGACCTACGTCCAACAGTGGACTGATATAGATTGGTGATAATAACTACAATAAACAAAGGGATTACTTGCAGACGTAAGGTTTGAATTGTGCAATTTATCAAAACGAAACAATTTAAACACGTACTTAATAGACTACCTACCTACTTACCGCAAAAGGTCTAGGTCGTTTGCTATTCAACTTGTAATGAAATGACATGACGGAATTTAGTAGGTATGTATCATAATTTGTAATATCTATTTAATGTTAATAAGTTGATACATTCAAGCATTCTGCTTCTAAAAGCAGAATATAAACATAATATACTTACAAATGTTATATTACACAGTACAACTCTTCTTCTTGTTATTACTTTAGTTTTACATGTTTATTGTTTTAGTTAATAGTCAAATAAGTTTCCACAATATATTTGTATCGAGTCCTATAACTCATTTCTTATCATAAGGACTTTGTTAATTTATTGTTTAGTTAATAGTCAAATAAGTTCCCACAATATATTTGTATCGATTCATATAACTCATTTCTTATCATAAGGACTTTGTTTATTGTATACATTTCAATTTCTCGATGATGTTTGTGTTCCCACAATATTTATATCGACTCCACGTAACTCGTAAATTAGCTTTTGTTTATATTTCAAATTCTTATCGATGTTTAGTTCCCACATCCTTTTGGTATTTAAGCTTAGTTTTAAGAAACCAACAGGCAGTTCAGTTCTAACTCTCAAACTCTCGACATACATCTAAATCAGTGTACTAGTTCTAAGTTTTAATTCAATAAAGTTATTTTTAAATCAAGTTTTGCCATTTGCTATATAACATTTGGCGCAGGCGGTAGGACGTACAAATCGCGAAAAGTCGAGGATAACGTTTAAACTCAGTGAAAGTGAAAACGGTACCTGAAGGGTTTTGACTTCCTCGCCGGACCGACGACGATGTGCATCCACATTATTTTGTTATTGTGGTAAGTGGCTCAAACTTATATGCTCTATTCCTAAATCCTCCTCATTCCAAAATCTCCTAAATCATTGATTGACGATATTTTATTCTTTAGATTTATATAATATAATCAAATCAAGATGTCCACAGAATCAAAAACCATTAAAGTTGAATCCAAATCAGTAGAAGTAGATCTTACAACACTTTTAAAACTAATTCCCGAATTCGACACCATCAAAACTTCCGATGTTTATCGATTCATACGATCATGCGATGCGGCGTTTAAACTTGCATCTACTACACAAGAAATAATTCTATTAACATACACATTGAACAAAATCACAGGACCAGGGTCTTCAGACGTTCATGCTAAGAGTTTTCTGACTTGGTTCGATTTGCGAGGCTTTATAATTCAAAAATATTCACAAACAAAAACCTTAGGGCACTTGCAACTTGAACTTCAATCACTATTTCAAAAACCCAACGAATCAATCACGGAATATTTCCATAGAGTAGATTTATGTAGGAGTAAACTAATAGAAAAGCTAACAGCAGAAATCTACGATGAAACTTTACAAGGCCGCGTGGCCACCACCGAAGAAACAGCGCTTAATGTCTTTATAAATGGATTAAGCTCTAACATCGGAGTAATGCTACGAGTACGTTCAGTTTCAAACCTCACCGATGCAGGCAACTTTGCCATTCAGGAAGAGAAAATTCGTAATATGAACAATACTAGGCACGCACTTTACAAACATAGCGTTTCAACACGCTCATATTCGAATCCCCAAACATCAAACATAATCAGCGGTAACATACAGTCAACACCCAGGACGTTTCAAAACACGAAAACTTGCAATTATTGCAAGAAGCCTGGGCATTTGATTTCTGAATGCCGCAAACGTGCCTATAACAATGGGAACAGGCCCATCCTAGTTCCTGCACAGCAACAGCAACGCGTAGCACCCGTGCAAGCTCCAACTCCAGCTAAGGTAAATAATTTAAACTGTCAAGCGGCCGAGAAAATGGGCACAACCTCGGGAACCGCTACGAACTATTGCTTCAGTGCCCAGACACCGACATCAATCCTGAGCCCGAGTCAAACTACGAATACAAACATCGAGACGGAGGCATCCCAGCTAGAATGGTAAACCAAATCAAAACGACGAATCATTATCAAACAGGGAAATTTCAGTCGCTTCATTCAGTCCATCGGGGACAAGCGCCATTCCCTCAAATCAGTGAAGAGCACAAAGTATCACCACAAAGCAAACCAGTCTATCGGAGACAACTTTGTGATGCTAGTACTCAAACTGACCCTCTAAATCTAGCTCAACCAAATCCTAAATCCGAAATCTATACTAACTCTAACTCAAACTCTCAAGTCAATGACAAATCGAAATCAACTAAATCTAAATCTAATTGGAAATCTAAATCAAAAACTAATTGGAAATCTAAATCAAAATCTAATTCGAACTCCAATTCAAAATCCTCTGAATCTATTACGATCTCCTCACTCAGTGTTCCTCCAGAAAATCTTTTACACTGCCAATTCCATGTTGAAGGAAATCCAATTACCTTGCTGATAGATACAGGTGCTGCTATTTCTGTTATAAATAAAACAAAGATAGGTTCATCACCTCTAGATGTATCGAACATCGTATCTATTGTAGGTATCTCAGGAAAAGAATCTTCAATTCGAAGCTTTGGAACAGCTCAAATTTCGCTAGACGATTTCTCCAAGTTCAAATTCCATGTAGCCAATCTTAATATTCAAGTAGATGGCATACTCGGTAACGATTTCATGTCCAAATTCAATGCTAGCATTTACGTGCAATCTAAAACAATGAGAATCCGCGACAAAACATACAAGCTATTCTACATCAGTGAAAAGAAAGAATTTACTAATGAAAACGAACAATTCTTAGGTAAACGGTCTGAAACAGTTATCACGTGCTTTACTAAAAACATTCAAAATGGGTACGCCGTGATAGAAAAACAACAAATTGCTAAAAACGTATCCATCCCCAATGCATTAGTTACAGTCAAAAATAACAAATTCTTAATAACTTGTGTGAACTCAAGTAACGTTGACAAAATATTACACAATCCCGAAATCAATACTACACAACTGATATTAAACGATAAACCTTTCGAAAAACTCAAGCACTCGATCCATTTATCAAATTCTAACAACGAAAACAACCCAAGCCATGAATTTAACAAAATCGATAAGCTCGTACGACAAGACCATCTTAACAGCGAAGAGAAAGAATCACTTAACAAAATCGTAAGCGAGTTCTCAGATATTTTTTACGTTGAAGGCAATCCTTTAACCTTCACAAATCACACCAAACACTCAATCCCAACCACTTCAAATATCCCAATTCACACGAAAACTTAGAGGTTTCCTTTCGTTCACCAAGAAGAAGTAAAAACTCAAGTTCAAAAGATGCTCGATCAAAATATAATTCAACCAAGTAGTTCTCCTTGGAGTAGTCCTATCTGGGTAGTTCCCAAGAAGCTCGATGCCTCAGGGAAACAAAAGTGGCGTGTAGTAATCGATTATCGCAAACTCAACGAAGTCACAATCGGAGATAGTTATCCTTTGCCTAATATAACAGACATTCTAGACAAATTAGGTCATTCAGTTTATTTCACGACTCTAGATTTAGCGTCAGGGTTTCACCAAATAGAATTAGACCCACAGGACGTTCCTAAAACAGCTTTTAACACACCTTACGGTCATTACGAATTCTGTAGAATGCCATTTGGCCTAAAAAATGCACCTGCCACATTTCAGCGTGCCATGGACAACGTTCTTCATGGTATACAAGGAGAAAGGTGTTTCGTTTACCTTGATGATATTGTAGTCTTTGCTTCAAGCCTCCAAGAACACGAACAAAAACTCACTGAAGTCTTCAATCGTCTCAGAGAATACGGTCTCAAAATTCAGCCTGATAAATGTGAATTCATGAGAAAAGAAGTAGCTTACCTAGGACACATTATTTCAAACGAGGGCGTGAAACCTAATCCCGATAAAGTCAAAGCTGTTAGAGATTTTCCAATTCCTAAATCATGTAAAGACATAAAATCATTTCTTGGTCTCGCAGGTTACTATCGCAGATTTATTCCAAACTTTAGTAAACTTACTAAGCCTCTAACAAGCCTTCTTAAAAAAGATGTTCCCTTTAATTGGGGCGAAGAACAACAACAAGCTTTAGATACATGTAAAGATATTCTCACAACAGCGCCTATTCTACAATATCCTGACTTTAGCAGGCCTTTTAATTTGACAACTGATGCTTCAAAATATGCAATCGGTGCTGTCCTTTCTCAAGGTGATGTAGGTAAAGATCTACCAATTGCATACGCCTCACGCACTCTAAATAAAGCTGAATCAAACTATTCTACGATAGAGCGCGAGTTACTAGCCATAGTTTGGGCAGTCAAACATTTTCGACCTTATTTGTATGGGAGAAAGTTTAACATTCTCACCGATCATAAACCCTTGATTTGGGTTATGAATATCAAAGATCCAGGTAGTCGCCTAGTCCGTTGGAGATTAAAACTCGAGGAATATGAATATCACATAGAACATAAAGCAGGTAAAATGAATACTAACGCAGATGCTCTTTCTCGCCCACCTGTCATGAATTCAAACATAATCGACTTGACAGACTCACCTCCTAACTCACCTCAATCAGAAGATTACTTACAACTCAACTACGAACACTATACTGCCTTACAAGACACAGAGCGTAAATGTTTCGACTCCACTAAAATCAAATTCTCACCTGATCGGTTATTAGATCACAGACACAAAAATGTATTCATTCCTACGTCATGTATACACTCAGATCAAAATGATCTATCAAATGAAGCTCTAAGCTTATGTTCCGAAGTAGAGCCCTATGTAGACAAAATCAAGAACCTCTACGATGCAGATCTCTTAGTTTCGAACGCAAGACAAAATCTTATATTCAGTTGCACTAGACCCAATCATTTCGATCCATGGGATTCTGAAAGCTATTTCAAAGCATTACTATCTTGTATCCAACAACATCATATATCGCATCTTTTTGTACCAGATCTTAAAAATGACCATACATGCAAATTGGTCAATAACGAACAACTTCGGATCACAGCGTATTTAGCCGAAAGTTATAACTTCGAAATCACAATTTGCGAAAATAAAGTTAGGTATCCTAAAGCAGAGGAAATCCCTAGTATTTTGAAAACCTATCACGATGAACCTCTTTCAGGACATCGTGGCATCATAGAAACCACTAGAAAAATCAGAAACGAATTCTTTTGGAAAGGTATGACCAACGATATAAAAACTTATGTCGATTCTTGCATAACTTGCCAACGTAATAAAATACAAAGAAAATCCTTTCAAGCTCCTATGGTAATAACCTCCCAATCAACTGAACCTTTTGAACGCGTCTCTATGGATTTAGTCTCATATTCAGATGTGAGTGAAAGCAATAATAAATACGTACTAACTTTACAAGATGACCTAACGCGATATGTTCAAGCATATCCAATCCCAAACAAAGAAGCCAATACTGTAGCGCAGAAACTACTTCATTATTGCCCACACGGAGTCCCAAAGAGATTCCATTCAGATCAAGGCACAGAGTTTACGAATAACGTTATGAAACAATTAATGAATTTTTTTGGCTCTAATCATACCTTTAACACAGCATATCATCCGCAAACTAACGGTTCTCTCGAACGATTCCATGCTACACTACGCGATCACATTCGCATGTATCACAATCGTAGATCAAAAAACTGGGATCAAATCATTCCTTTTGCAATTATGTGTCATAACACCTCAGTCAATAGCTCAACTGGCTATACACCTCACGAACTCCTTTTCGGTTATAAACCTCGTCCATTCTACTCTATCAAACCTATTTCTGATTATACTGCATGCGATTATCTCAAGGATTTAAACGAACGTCTAAGAGCCTCCCGCGATGCTGCACTAAAAAACATCGAAAATATGAAAGAAAAAGCTAAGGAGCGCTATGACAGCCAAATCAAAAACACTGTCGAATATAAAATAGGTGATAAGGTCATGCTCAAGGTCCCGAACCCAAATAATTTAGATTCCAAATGGGAAGGGCCTTATGAGGTAGTGCGTATAGGTTTTAATGAAACCTACATGATCAAGAAGGCAGGTAAAAACCAATTGGTTCACACCAATCGCCTTCGACCATATTTAGGTTAGATTGAGTCGGCTTAAGTTATTTAAATAAGTTTAGCAATAGGTCTATATCTAAGTTTAGTTTAAAAATAAGCTAATTCAGACTCTAGTTCAGATTCTAATTCAGTTATTATTTCTATTCCAGTGCAACAACCGGAGTCGTTGCCCACATAAATCCAAGAATTTATGAACCTCTTAATTCCTATTCCGGATTATTCTATGACGAAGAAGGAAAAGTCTCTATTACTGACGAATCATGGAAACTCGTAATTTATAAAGACCTAAAACCTTTGTTCATTGCTTTTGATTCTTTAAAACGGCTCTCTGATACTTTCCAAATAATTTCGAACCAATATACAAATTTTCTTAGCGTTCAATCAACAAAATCATATTTAAACATAAACTTCAATAAAATCGAATCAAGACTTGCAGAGCTCAATCTATATCTAGGTAAAAATTATCGTTCTAAAAGAGAACTTTTAGACGGCTTTGGCTCTGTTCTAAAATGGCTCATAGGTACACCTGACGCTAAAGACGCAAAACGCTATGACGAATGCATCGATAAACTAGAGAAGAATGAATTAGATCTATCTAATCTTATGCAAAAACAATTGCAAATCACATCTTCAACTATTAAAAATTTTAATGAAACCATTTTCAAAATCACCTTGGATGAACAAGTAATTAATGAAAATATAAATCGTCTTAACAGTTACTTAAATAAATCCAACTCTATCATTTTCAACCTTAAAGCCAGTGAAGACATCTCTACTATATCATTCCAAATCTTAGAACTTGTCACAAGCCTAGAAAACGAAATCGACGAATGTCTATCAAGCATCCTTTTTGCTAAATCCAATATAGTTCATCCGTCAATCATTAGTTCCAAAAGATTATTTGAAGAACTTTTAAAATCTAACAAAATCATAACAAATAAAAGACTAGTCACCTCTGTCACTTTAGAAAATCTTCATACATTACTAGAGTCCTCAATTTTAACAGCCTACGTATATTCAAATCGCCTAGTTTACATTATAGAATTCCCTCTCGTCAATGATGATCCACTAACGCTTTATCACATTTATTCTATACCAATCCGTCATCCTAACTCCTCATTTTATTCCACAATCCTTCCTGAGCATATATACCTGGCTACTGATCCCAATGGACATTATTATGCGGCAACAAGCGCCTTGGACAGCTGCACCATCTTTGCATCGAGGCAATACATCTGCAAGGATCTCCTACTTTACGACTCCTCAGAACGTCCCATCTGCGAACAACAACTCCTGTTCAGCACAGAGAGAACATTACCCGAGACCTGCACAACTACAACATTTCCAGCGGAAGTCCAGACGTTTCAGCCACTCCAACACAATAAGTGGCTCTACATCCTCAGCACAGAATCCAATTGTGTCCTACATTGCGGAGATGATGCCTCAAATCACAAACTTCAAGGATCAGGCATTATCACACTACCCCAAGGCTGTAAACTGCATACGAGTTACAGTACGCTCACTGCTTTTGAAGCAAATGAAGAAAATACGACAATCCCTATCATCGTTCCCGATATAAGAACGGATGACTGCTTCGAATTAACAAAGAAAATCGACACTCCACCATATCTCTTGCCAATCAAGATCAATGAGATGCCTTTAGACTCGCTGAACAAAATGAGAACCCATCTAGATAAATACTCAGAAGAACTTAAGAAATTACAAACCAAATCCAAGACTCAAACGTTCATAGAGCGGAACAACATCACATTCATGTTGATATATTTCGCAACGGGCATGTCGCTCATTCTCTACATATTAATAAAAATCTGCAACCGATTCCCAAATGGATTGATTCGAAGACGACGGTCGTCGACCAGCAGAGGGTACGTCCAAATCTTCAACAACTGCTTCGACAATTCCCAGAGACGAAGCACCCGGATCGCCATCCCACTAAGAAACATACATGAAACAACCTCTTGTATAACAGACGACGAAGATAACCGCAGCGACGATGCTGAGAACGCGGCAAGAACACCCCAATCCCAAAGATCAGGTGCTAACACCCGATCTTTATTCTAAGAGGGGAGGAATGTTATATTACACAGTACAACTCTTCTTCTTGTTATTACTTTAGTTTTACATGTTTATTGTTTTAGTTAATAGTCAAATAAGTTCCCACAATATATTTGTATCGAGTCCTATAACTCATTTCTTATCATAAGGACTTTGTTAATTTATTGTTTAGTTAATAGTCAAATAAGTTCCCACAATATATTTGTATCGATTCATATAACTCATTTCTTATCATAAGGACTTTGTTTATTGTATACATTTCAATTTCTCGATGATGTTTGTGTTCCCACAATATTTATATCGACTCCACGTAACTCGTAAATTAGCTTTTGTTTATATTTCAAATTCTTATCGATGTTTAGTTCCCACATCCTTTTGGTATTTAAGCTTAGTTTTAAGAAACCAACAGGCAGTTCAGTTCTAACTCTCAAACTCTCGACATACATCTAAATCAGTGTACTAGTTCTAAGTTTTAATTCAATAAAGTTATTTTTAAATCAAGTTTTGCCATTTGCTATATAACACAAATATAAATCTAAATTTATCTTTGTATATTATTATGTTTATGTGTTTTTGTATCATATTATTATGTTTGTATTATTTTTATTAAGTATTTAAGTAATTAATATATCAGGAATAATAATTATACCTTTCTTATTAAATTAATACATAAAATATTTATATTGCATAAAAAAACCTAGAAAATTTTATTTTTCCTTATAGATAGCGTAAATACGCCAAAATCCTACTTATAATAACATTCGTATACAAGGATTCCTTTTATCTAGTTTAAAAATGTTTTAAAACGGCAATACTAAGATTACCGGGATTACCGGGATCCTGGAATTAGACAACCTGCGATAGAACAAAACAAAAATAAATAAATAACAAACTGTTTAAAATAGAGAATGCAAAATACACAATAATTCCTGGTTGTAATTTTATTTTTAGGATAAAGATATGTTTTTTTTATTTACCATTTAAAGACTTTACATAAATTACTTATTTAAGTAGCATTTCATAAACCACAAGGTTCGTAGATGTAAAATCTTTCTATTATGTATTTTTCGGGTTAAAACAAATGCCGGGATTTAAATAAGTGCATGGGGTTCCCCAAGGTTCTAGCAACTTGATATTGTTGTTTTGATTGGTGCTATAAATATACTGCCTTTAAATACGATGTTGTTTACAAAAGCTCAACGAAGTTAGTTGTTCTGATCTGTTTGTTAAGTTTCAAATTGCGTTTTGGTATCGTACTATTTTGTTATTCAAATGTTTTTTTATTGTTACCTTACGACTATACAGTATTTACAAAATGTACATTTACATATAAAATACATAAGAAACAGCTGAGCTATCTACAGACCGTTGCAAACGATCTATAGATAGTTCAACTGATCCAAATCAGTACCAATCGGAAGCGTACCCAAGACACTGGCTGCATTGCCGCGCTGAATAGCAATGCTGATACGTTGGGCCAGATACTCACCAGCCCTCGGGTCACGCGTCGCTTCGACTAGACGCCCAGAAATAATTTTGAAAACGCGGTGGGCCTCGGTACCCCACGGACCGAGGCTTGTTACCTTAAATTTAATTATTTGTATAAATTTAACTATTTTCATGTATGTATTGAGTTCAGGGTGAAGCTAGATATTGATAAAATAAATATTTTTACACAAAAAGTAATGGACAACTTTGTATGTACATGTATGTATTGAGTTCAGGGTGAAGCTAGATATTGATAAAATAAATATTTTTACACAAAAAGTCATGGACAACTTTTAGATACCCGGAAAGGGTGAATAAGTTGTTCAGTGCCTCATACTTTTAAGACCAGTTTGTAACACTTATTTGGGTCAAATAAATTTCTTGTATCTTGGATTGATGATTGGTGTTGAGTAAATTTCAGATATTTTAGAAAACAAACGTAATTTTTTTTTAAATAAATTTAAATAAATTATTCTGATGCATGTTATATTTGGCGCATTTTCTTCAATGTCTTTTAAATTGAAAAAATATCGAATTTGTCACTGAAAACCAGCGCTATAAGAATCAATAGTTTCTATAGCTTATGCTGAGTGGTCATTCTTTTTACACTTATTTTTAAATGTTTTAATGTCACATATGTATGTATAACGATTATTTACACCATGAAAGGTGTAAATAAATATTTCTTTCTTTCGTTCATATTAAAAATTCTTCTTCCTATTTCAGAGTACTTTTCATATCGTTCAGACGGCAAGAAAGAGACACAGTTGTGAATCCAGCTGCTAAGGAAATGCACGCCCATGATAACGACGTAACTGCACTATGAAAATGACGTAACTACACTATGAAAAATAAGTTTTTTCACAAAAAAAACTGACTTAAATCGTCACTGACAAGTAGGGTCAACCTAATACACATTTTCAAGAATAACCCAAAAAGTCAAGTCTGTTCTTTAGGACCACTTCTGAAGTATGTAACTTAACAGAATAAATAATCATTAACAATCTTTTTATAGTTGACAGAATGGTTCTGTGATAAACAAAAGGAAAAAAACAATCAAATTCCAATTTAAAAGTCGGTTTAAATTCTGTAAAGGCGATACTAATGCTGGCTTGTGAAAGTTTTTTTTTAAATGTGATAGTTGGCGTAAGTACCTAAGTGTTATATTAGTTTATCACTCGTTTTTATGAATTGTATTTTTATTATTACGATAGTTATTATAAATATTGAAAATGTGCTTCTAACAAGTGCCATAAATGGATTAGCGCTTTCGTTTTGATTATTTTTATTTCCTACTTTTCTTAATAAAAATATATATGTATTATATTTATTTAAAGCAATATAAGATGCCCAAGCACAAAAAAAATACATAGTTTTATTAGTTGAAGAGAATATGGCATTAAATCAAGTATTTACCAAGTGTGTTAACTTTTTCAACTGCTGTAAGCCTGTAATTTTTATTTATATTCAGTAGGTATTACATATGTTTAATACCTTAAGCTGGGTTGTATAGGCGACAAAGAAATTGCTTTACCACTCTAAGGGTCTCAGCACACATATGGGATCGGAAAGGGATCGTCACCGTATCGCCTCGAGCCGTTCAGAATGGTTTGTATTAAACTCCCTACTGCAACGCACACTAATCGGAATAATAACGTAATCGCCTCGCCTCGGAACAGGCTCCGAACTTGAATTCCCGCGCTTACGGCTCATCGTCCCCGCGCTTACGTTTCTCCGTCCCCGCGCTTACGTCTCTCCGTACCCGAGCTCACATCTCTTCGTCCACCCTTTCCCCTTTCCCCTCCCGCGACTTGCCTGCTAAAGACGCCGCCATTCGCAAGGAGTATTTCATTCAAACTGATCTGGTGCCAACCAGGTCAGCCAGGGGGCGGCGAGGCGTAAGCGCGGTGTCGCCTAGCCGTAGCCGAGTTGACGTACAGGCGCTGCTGATACGCTTTCGTTACGTGCATACGGTAGGTTGACGCCTGGTTGACAGCGAGGCGAAAGGCGTTACGGTTACGATCCCTTTCCGATCCCATATGTGTGCTGAGACCTTAAGGCTGAATATCATTTGCACGTACAAAACATCAAGGGCTATTTTCGCTTGACAGATTAATAACTGCTACGTCAGAATCTGTCAATCTCTAATCCTTAGCGAATAATTATGTTACTGGGAGATGTCATCAAAAATGGTAAACCAATTTCTTTGTCGCCTATACTTAAAATAAAATATATATAAGTATTAAAAATAGTTGATAATTTAATTTACATAGTTACGATTTCTACAGGACGATATGATAAATATGTTCCTATAATAAAATGTAACGTAATCCAAAACCTAAGGTATGCTAAATGTTGTCAATAAAAATATTTTTTAGAATCTCCGGATTTTGCGTTCAATTTATTGCTAAAAACATATATCATTAATTTAAAATTAAACTAATCTGGAAAGCCCAGTGCCTTGTATAATTTACTGAGCAATATATCAGCCTGATTGCTCATTTTTCTTAAAACAATTATACATAACACACGATAAAAAATAGCTCCAGTTAACTGAAATTAATGGTTTTAATTGGTTTTTGGTTTATACGCAACCAAATACCAATTGAAGCGCGTCCGAATATATCGCGATTTCAATATAAACTTTTTCTCTCAGCAGTTAGGTAGGTACACCACAAAATAAACACATATATCTAAAAATATATATGTATGTGAGCGAATTATCAAGCTTTCTTTATTTCCTGATATACATTATAATAAAGAAGCACATCATTTGGTACCTACCTATCGTAAAACATTATTGATGATATAAAAAAAACGAGTGAATATCATAAACCTGAGCGAATTGATTCTATCTACCTTTAAATACCTTTCCCTTTTTTGTTCTTTAAAATATTAAGGATTCAACGACCCAAAGCAGTAAAACGACGTTTTAACTTTAAATTTTATTTCTATACATAAAATTTAGCATATACCTACTCGTTGGAATGTAACCTCTGTGATGTAACCCTGCTTGTCATTTCATAAAATAAACATTTTTATGTTTTTAAAACACGTTGCCGCGGACCCAAATGTTTTCAATTCACATGTTACCTGTACCTCTACCATGAGTTGTCATAGTAAAATCGCCTGACTTTACTACAGTAGTTATGTCAATATTAGTATGACGAATTTTAGTACCCAACTATCCGCTAGAGGCGGTGTACAAATCTTCATACATTTTTTACCTACAGACGCTAGCGAGTATAGTAAATATAGTATAGTAAAAACTCATGGTAGAGCTACTGGAAGGGTTATGTAATACAAGCAATATTTGATGATGAATTGAATTATTTTGGTTACAATGGCGCGGTAGGGGTTATTGGATGAAAGCATATTAATTAAAGCTTGTTTTTGTTGACATAATTAACTGGAATAGGACTGCAAATTTTATTTTAATAGTACTCTCATGAAATACATTCTTATGTATATAAAATATTTAATGTTAGAGACCCTCATTATGTTTTTGAGAGATGTATTTAAAAAAACTAGCATTTAATTCGTCTCTCTCAAATATTTTATACTAGGCAAATAATTAAAGATTAGCTTATTATATTAGCTATATTAGAATTCGTTTATTGTTAGTTATTTTATAGTCTTCACTTTTATATAGCCACCAATAAAATCATAAAAGTTATTAATAAATATGCAAATGATAGCATGATAGCGTCAGTTTATGCAATTTCTAATAATAAAAGAAACAAAAGACTGAAGTAATCAGTCGAGTGAATGATTGTTAGGGCTACGAACTTTTTTCTTATCTCTAGTAAATATAGAGCAATTTATTAAACGTACCTAGGTAGAACGTCATAGATGTACAATTTATTTACCTACGCATTATTCACAATTTTTAATACGTGCGTCATTTTGTATTTTGTTTCAGGTACCTAGGTATTGTTTCTTAGAATAGGATATTTAATTTTAACAGAGCGTAAAAAGGGCTACCTTTATAATATAGTAAACTTACGTAATAAGTTGGTCGAAACACTTGACATAAGTGGTGCTTACATTTTTTTTAATCCCGTTTTTGTTTATCAAATATAAACAATAAAAAAAAGTCGTTGAACCAAAAAAAATCCTTAGGGAGCACTGGATTAAAAAATAGTACCAATATCCAGAATCGTAATTATGTACCTGGTGCTCATAGCCCCCAAAATGCATTATTTATGTAAACAAAAGCAAGACTACTATTTTAATTAAATCCCGGGATTCCCCACTCCAATACCGGGATTCCAAACTCCAATCCCGGGATTCCAAATTCCATTCCCGGGATGCAGTTATCTTGCAGTTTCCATCCACAGTTTTGGATAACAGTGTCGGTTACTTATAATAAATTCCTACGTCATAAGTGAAAGTAGGTATTGGTACAAGTTTATCTGAGAGGTAACAAAGATAACAAAAAAATAACCAGTTTTTTTATATAATATTATTATTAATGAGAACTAGTGTACTTATTTAAATCGACGGTGAGTCTAAAATAGAAAAAAAATAAAACACTTATTATTTTTTTGCAAAAAATTCATTAAAAATATGCACTTAACTTTATATAGTTATATATATAGTTTAATTGCTTGTCCTTAGTTTTTAAAATCCTTTTTGGTATTCTAGCTAAACAAACTTACTTCTACGACTACAATCATATTGTTCGATCAACTTGCAAGATCTCAATAATTAATATTAGTGAATATAAAATAATTATTTATGAAAATAATATTCATATAACATAGCTATGTTTATTCGAATATTTTTTCTCTACTTAAATTTTTATTATTTAGATACCTTACCTACTTGTTTTTGCAGCGTAATTGCGGAAACCAGACCCCAAGTAATGAGTTACATAGGTAGCATATTTCTATTATTTACCATTAGATGGCGCTGGTAGGTAATGAGAAATAAATATTCATAGATATTTCCCACATCACGCTCTAGTATGGTCCCAAATTAAGCAAAACTTGTACTATGGGAACTAGATTTGTTCAAATGTTGAATTAGAAAACGATTTATCGAATTTTGGAACATTTTTTACAAAAAGGTAAGGATGAAAACACAAACGAAGACAAAACGATTCGTTCATACATATTACATGTACGAATTGTACTTATTACTTTTGTCTTTTGTTTTCGTCATAAGGCTGCCATCCGTCGGTTTCCCCGGATTTGTCCTAGTTTGGAATACGTCCGGGGAGCGCCTGGGCGGGGTTTAGATTGTATTTTTATCAAGTAGGAAAATATATTTTAATCAAGATGTAAGTGAATGAAAAAATAATTGTAATGTCCGGGGTGAAAGCTCCGAAATCCGGGAACATACGCTTAATTCCTGGCAGTTTTAAGAGATCTCTAAATGTTCGTGAGCAGGTAGGTAGGTATAGTAGATAGTTGTAAAATGTACTCAGGTTGGAATTCTACTGGCGATGGTGGTTTGATCACAAAAAAAGGTTACCGACCTCACTTTACGTCATTGACGAACCGACTCATGTTTTGGTAGGATTGATCTACTGAGTTGTAAACTTGTTCAGGTCCGGACTAAGGTTGGGTTAACAGGACTTTGAACACCAATAAGCCTGGAGATTTTTGAGTGTTACGTAGTGTCACGTGACATGTTTGAGTTACATTGCGTGTTAACGATGCACTACGAGTAGCTTGGTGGCCCGCGACGAGTATATATCGACCCTGACCTGACTCTATCTGGGGTCAACTTGCATTTAGGAACCAAATCCCATTTCCACCAAAAATCTTAAATGAATGTAACTTTGTTGATAATTTTATCTGTCTCGACAAAAAATCTTTAAAACTGAGATAATAAAAGAGTTTCTAAAAATATATTTAATGGCATCATTATCAACAATATTTATGAGTATTTTCAATTTTAAAAGCGTAATAAATATTGTAAAAGCTTTGACGAAATCGATATATATGTATTCCAAATCTCACTTTAAAATAGGCTCATATTTTTTTCGTATTTACAATACCTAATACATATTTGCATAATAATACAAAGTGTTACTACCCCTGTCCTTAAATACCCATCTGAAGTAACAGGTGTTTTTGTAAAACAAGTCTGTTGAACCTATCCATGAGTATTTACATTATGGTTAGAGTAGTAGGTACTTATCTACCTATCTTGTTTTGTATTCTGTCATGATTAAAACTGTTTTAACAGAAGGCGTAATAATACATCTAAAGTATTTCCGAAATCACCGAGCTTGAATGAGGGTTCACGAGTCATTACTATTTATTAAGTTAAATAGAAGCGTTCAGTTCTTAGATAGGTAGTATCGTATCAGCGCACAATGTTGGTAATACGGCGTAACTTAAGGCGCAAGATAAATGAGCTACACATATTAAAAGTGGTGTCGTCGACTGAGACCTGTGTTATCGTAGCCGTCGAGATGTGAGCGACTCGTATGCGCCGACGCACTCATATCGCGCTCGATTTTACAACCTGACATTTACTGCTCAGGTTTTTGGAAACCACAGTCAAAAGCCAAGGATTAAGTTTATAGTGCCCACCGATCGCCGCCGGCGCAGTGTCGTGCGTGGAGCAAGGTATCGGAGACTTTTACTGACTCTCACTTTTACTAAACAATGATCGCGGCTGAAAATACTTGCGGAAACAGCAATGGCCTGACGGACTCAAATACGCATCTCACTGGGAACTCAAAACGGAAGACATTGAGGGAAAAATTTAAAGATGCTTACAAGTGCATCAAAAATGTCCTGCGGGAGACGACAGTGGAGCCGTGCTTGTTCATATACATGCTCTGCACGGCCATCTCATCCTTGGCGGTGCAAAACATGCACTTGGAGAAAGCATGCAGAGTGAACTTCGAGTTTGGTGAAGACATCTGCGACCGAATCAGAGATCGCAATACTACTGGCCTTGAAAATGAACTTATACAAATCCATTCTATGGTTGCAAAAGTGGTTGCATGGAAATTCCCTCTGCAAACGGCCATTCCCGCTGTGATGGTAATATTTGTGGGAGCATGGAGTGACAAATATAAAAGAAGAAAAATCTGTATCCTCGTTCCGTTCATTGGAGAAGTATTCACAAATATCGGCTTGTTGTTCGCTACGTATTTCTTCAAAGAGATTCCGTTGACATCGACGGCGTTGATAGAGGCGCTGCCGGCTGCACTCTCCGGCAGTTACATCATTATATTTATGGGAATGTTTAGTTTTATGACGGACCGTACTACAGTCGAGAACAGGACGTTTCGGTTAGGGCTAGTGACGATATGTGTGACGCTGGGAACGCCAACCGGGACCGCGCTAAGCGGTATTTTATTGAGGACTCTCGGATATTATGGAGTGTTCTCCTTACTGCTCGCGTTATACACTTTCTCTTTCTTATATGGTTTGTTGAAGCTCGAAGACATTGTGCCGGATGATAAAGTGAGGAATGATGGTGATGCGAGTGGAAGCAAGTGTTCGAAAGTGTTGCGGGATGTATTGCAGCTAGTTGCCAACACTGTGATGGTAGCTTTGCGCCCGCGACTCTTGAGGGGAAGAACTCAAGTGTTTTGTATCTTAGTGTTGTATCTACTGATGGTTGGACCTCTTTATGGTAAGTAATAATAATAATATTTTATTTTATTTTATTACCTTTATAAAAGTAAATATAATTAATTACGTAATCTAAAGTAGCATTAAAAAACCACAAGGTTTGTAAATTTAATGCTAAATTGAGTCTTCAACTTAGAAGTTAGAACTTATTTGTTTAATGCTGCTGAGATTCCTTTATAACCTTAACTTTGGATATACATCATAACAAAATTATGAGTCAAGGACTAAAATATTTAAAGATTTAAAAGTTATTTTATTTTTATGAGATTACCTACGTTGAAAACCTTCAGTTTGCCCAAGTAATCCGAGTTCGTTTTCAGCATACAACAATTTTAGAATAGAAATCTACTTTTGATGCTGACTGTACCAGAACGGATTTTATATCGATTCCGCAGATAGACTATCGTTTTAGTATATTTTTAAATAAGATTTAATAACTTAAATATTCACTGTACCATAAAACATGATTTGAATCCGCTTATCTTTCTTACTCTACATACTGAGCACAACATTAAATATATATTAAAAACAAATTATGTTAAAAAATATATATAAATTTTATAATTGGTAGGTAAATAATCATCCAAACAGCTAGTAGAAGGTAAAACATTGATTACTTTGTTCGTGTAAGTATCAGCAAGGTAAACCACTAGTAGGGGTCTTGGACACTGCATCGGTGTAGTACATTACCCACCAGTGGGAATTGTTATTGGGGATTTCTGGAATATATGTATCTATAAAAGATAGTTTTAATTAAACAAATTGATTGAATATGCAGATCGCCTACAACCCTGTTTCGATCCGACGTGCTCTGTAAGGTATAATACTGCGTCCATCCATCTGCAACCTGATAGTAGTTGCGACCATATTAGGGGTATGGTTGCAACTACAGCTCCATGTACCTATTTTTTCGTTAAACAGGGGTGTTTAGCGGAAAAATAGGTACGGTGGTAGTACTTCCTCAGACGAGCTCTTTTTCACAAATGCTATAAATATTCCTAGATAAAGATTTTAGCAAATTGAATGATGTATGAATTGGAGTGTTTCGTTTTTTTTTATTTAATTGTATAGTGTGTATGGTCCATTAGCTTTCTGGTAAACCTTGACTTCATTATGTATAGGAATGAACCTTAAGTACTCTTACTTATAATTAAAATTACTTTTGAAAGAAACAAATATGTAAGACATTATAAACAGCGTTATCTAATCCTATACTAGGCAAATCTTGTACTATTGGATCTAGATTACCTACCTACTACTTATGGAACTTTTTCGTTAACGTGTACTTAATTACATAAGTAATAGAGTAAACATCAATGTTTGTCAGCACTCAATGCTATCACACAAATTGTATTGATCTTAGTGGTATTAGTGGGGATCGAACACACGACCCACAGCATGGCTGCTAGAGCGAATACCAACTGCGACATTTGTCATGTTTTCGAATATGTACCTAAGCTAAAAACTAAGCTGACCTGTTGTTAATTTTACATTAGTAGATACCTATATTGTACAACATTGACAGAATTTTTCGCATATTTCGCTTCACCTTTTCATTTAAAAAAGTAACAAAATAATGTAATTATAGGTACGTACAACGCTGCAACAAATTACAATTTGTAAAGTTGGATGTCGTTGGTTTTCTAAAGATGTAAAATCTTTTGTTGATACGTTATATTAAAATTCAAGGTTACATAGCCCGTTCAACTTAATTTTTTATGTAATAATTATGGAAATAAATCATATGAGCTATAGGTCTACGCCATAGACCTAGAGATATAGACAGTGCGCTCCCTAGGTATAAAGTAGGTACCTAAATATGGTTGGCAAAGCGTGAGAGAAAAAACAATCGTGCGGCCAGTAGCTGTCATGTCACCCATATTGTTACCGCACTTTTGTCATTACCTTACAGAAAAGAGACGGGTATAGCCGCACAAAGTAGTCAAATTTTGTATCCATTCTGTACGTCTGTGGTCTACACTGCTAGACTTGCTATTAGGTCAATTTATTCTAAAAAACCTATCGATCTATATTTTTTTTATAAGTTCAAAATCCGGTTGCAAGAGGCCCGGGCTACTTTTATTGCAATAATTAAAATTAATTAATTTGCTCTTTATTTGATAGAGTCCTTTCTGTGTCTACTTCGAGATATCTTATCAAACACAGTTTATAATTAACCATTTGATATTTGTAAACAATTGATCAATCAATTTATTCGTAAATTAAATTACGACAATTACTGCATAATATTAGTAAAATACAAACAATATATTACAAAAATCTATAGATATTACAACGCAATTTATACAAACTAGCACCACGTTCCGATCAGTTTTTGAGTATCTATGTTAGAACTGTCATTATTATATAGGTTTTAGTTACCTGTTGATTAGTATATTGGTAGGTAACAAGCAAATTCAACTTCGTTTATAACTTCGGGGGTAATTGCAGTTCTTTTTTGCTGGATGTTTAACCATTGTTTGTAGCGAAGTGTTTCGAAATTAAATTCACAATTAATTACAATGCTATTTTTTTGTGGTTGATACTTTTGTGGAAATATCGACATGCAGATGTTTTCAAGGACAGCTCTGAATATTTGTTTTAAAAGGCTATTGTGTCTCAGCTTAATTATAAATAATATAGCGAAATTAGGTACATAATCTTATAAAAGCTAGAAAAAAATAAGTACTTAGCTCAAAGTAAAAAAAATATTAGTTAATAGATTAGTTACTATAGGGTTTAGTGGTGAACTATGAGAGCCTACAACATTAGTAACGTAATACATGGCGATTACAATAGACTATCTATCTGCAGTGATTTCATGGTCGCAAAAGCTAGATAATAAAAATAAAACAGCTTCGTGAACATAACATAATAAATAATATTTATCGCAAGACTTGACAATGTAGAAACCAGGAAACTTCTAGTTTTGCAAACCATGTTGCTATATTTCTTAATCTATAGTAGGGTATTTATTATACACTAGTAGTACGCCCCAGCTTCGCACGGGTAGCCTATTTAAAAATAAAAATATCATTACATATAGCCTATGTTCAGCGCAGATAATGTAGCTTCACAACAGTGAAATAATTTTTGAAATCGGTCCAGTAGTTTCGGAGCCTATTCGATGCAAACAAAAGGCGCTGTACAAATCTTCATACATTCTTTTTACTACAGACGCTAGCGAGTGTAGTAAATATAGTATAGTAAAAACTCATGGTAGAGCAACAGCTTTACTGTCTAACGTAAACGTTACGATTACGATTGTCACATTTATTCGTGCTCAGCCCTTTGTAAGTCTGTAAGTCTGTTTAAAATAGACAACTGCATACTGGCTGGTCTCTATAACGCTTTGCCCGTACGTATATTTCAATACATAAATTATTGTTATTGTACCTAGTGTACCTACCTATAAATTTAACCATGGATATCATAGCGCCAAAAAAATATGAAAAAAAATTACTTATTAATAAATTTTTTACTTACATCATTTGTCATTTCAAACTGAAAAAACTACAGTTATTATAGTTTTAAAATTTATTTATATACTTTATTAGTTCATTTAGTCTACACCTAGTGGTAAAACAGCAAAGTAAACAGCAGCTGACGGTGCAATGAACTTATTTCACGTACTCCTAACCTAGCAATGAACATTACCGGGAAAAATCAATGGCGACGATTCTCACCATACTTAGCAGACGGTCTTCTTGGTAGCCATACCATCACAGTATTGGTTTAACTATCGCTATCAGACCTTAGAGATAACCAGTACCTATACCATGAGTTGTCACAGTAAAATCGCCTGACTTTACTACAGTAGTTACGTAAATATTGTATTACGAATTTTAGTACCCAACTATCCGCTAGAGGCGCTGTACAAATCTTCATACATTTTTTTAACTACAGACGCTAGCGAGTATAGTATACATATATAGTAGGTATAGAAAAAACTCATGGTAGAGCTACAGACATATACTAATTCGTGTTGGTGCCCGTGAATTCGTCTGCAGGCCTGTCTTCGTCGCACAATATCTTTATAAATAATTATAGTCTTTGTTTTTTGATTTATACCTAAGCTGCATTGTAAAGTTTCATTAAAATAAATACAATAGTTTTTGCATGAAAGAAAACATACATCCATCTTACTATAAAAACGTTCGCTCTCTTCTATCCTAACAATAATATACAACCAGACCTTACTAACTTAGCTATAAGTAGCTATACGGTGAAGTACTTCTCGCGTAAGCTAAGTGTAGAGCATTTTGCGGAGATTTGTGTGCGAATGTGACAATCGCAATCGTATCGAAACGGTGTTATTCGGGTGATACCTACCTACTACGCTACACTTGACCGTCGATAGTTGAAGTGTCACCGCGCAGTGTGCTACCGTTAAGGCCTGCGCAGATCGGGATGGCATGGCAAGGGATTTTAATTTTTACTAATGGACATTCAACCGTACTGTTACAGAAATACGACATAAGTTGTTATGCTTTAAAATGATGCCGTGGCATTGAACGTGAACGGAACGGCATCATTTAAAAGCATAGCAATTTAGGTTGTATATCTGTAACAGTACGGTTGAATGTCCATTAGCAAAAATTAAAATCCCTTGCCATGCCGTCCCGGTCTGCGCAGACCCTTACGATACGATACGTTTACGATTGTCACATTTTTTCGTGCTCACCACTCAATTCACCGCTCACTTGACATTGAGTTTGACCGTTTTACCACTCAAAACTAGTCAGCGTATCATCCGCTCACGTCGCCCAAAGAGGATACAGCCTCATAAAAAATCTTAGTAGATAAATCTCAAGTTGTACTTGAACAACAAACTGGTTATATTTAGTTGCAGGAGCATTAATGGTAAAACAAGAAATGATAGTTTTAGATTAATAATTTTAATTTAACTCAATCTCGCTGTGAGCTGGAGGATTTTTACACTGACTAGATTCTCAATAAATGCTTATTTTATTTTATCAAAAAAAATATATTTAAATACCTAAGGTATAATAGTACATTGTTCACCGAGAGGAGAAAGTGACCGATTACCGTCGAGGGTGTCATTTGAAGCCCGAGCCGCAGGCGAGGGCTTTAAAACACCCGAGATCGGGAATCGCACTTTCTCTTGAGTGATACATAGTGCTTTATACTACACCTACGAGGAAAATAAAAAACTAAAATTTTCACATGTTCTTTTTTCAAATTGTTTGACACCATCCAACACACAGCTAGTGGCCAGTGTCATTTTGCGAACTTGGAGATAAAAACTCACTGTAAAAACTTTTTGGCTTTTGATATTTAGGTTACCAGCGCATAGTCTTACCCAAAATTAAAAAAGAAAAACCACGTAAGAAATGGATTTTCATACACTTTTCTCTCCCGCTCAGATGCGTTTTCTCGCCGCATATTTGTTCGATATGCAATGACGTACTTTCTACCGTAAATTTGATAAAGTATCAAGGTACTTTCCGAGCAGGTGTAGTATAAAAGTTTGTATAGGCGACGTTTGTATTGCACGTACAAAACATCAAGGGCTATTTTCGCTTGACAGATTAATAACTGCTACCTCAGAATCTGTCAATCTGTAATCCTTAGCGAATAATTATGTTACTGGGAGATGTCATCAAAAGTGGTAAACCACTTTCCTTGTCGCCTATACAATGGGCGGTCTTAAAGTTAAAATATTTTATTGTTATTATAAGCACACACTTACTCGGACACAATCTCTGTCTTAATATAGGCAAGTATTTGCATCAGCTAATCTAATACGATTTATATACTACAAATCGTCAGGATGTCATTTTTTTCCTTTTTCCTTAGTTGGGGATAAAGTGTGTGTAATATATAAGTATTTATTTTAGTTTTTGGACAATTTCTTAGATACGTTAGGTTTATCCAGAGCGGTCAGCATAAATAAATGCGACCATCATAAACGTTAGCGTTACGATACGTTCACACTGCGCGGTGACGCTGTAACTTTGGGCAGTAGAGGTAGCGTCAACGCGTAGTATTACTCCCATTCGCCACCGTTTCGATTCGTATGCTATTGTCACATTAATTAATCTATTACTTGGGCCTCAGGTATATTTATACCATCATCGCTGACATCGCATCGTGTCGTCGCAATACTCGCAGTCAACGACAGACAACACGCAGTTTCAACACCAGCGTAGTTTCTTGTTGATTCTTACATAAATGCATTAACTTGGTATTTGGTGCAATAGAGAGCTAATATGAAGCGATAGTGCATTTATTTGAAACTATTTTTGAAATGCACAAAGTGTTGGTACATTGTCTTAGGTACCTACCTACTATGAAATTAACCTAAGCAAGCTGTTGCATATATCTAAACATTGATAGCATTCAATCTACAGCTGTATTTATTATTTTAAAAAAGTTATTTTAGTGATGAACTAGGTAGGTAACTTAGATTAACATAGGTACTTACACAAATACAAAAAAAAAGTCACACATTTTAAAGTTTAAACGACAGTCGTTGGAAATCAAACTCAGTTGCATTCATAGTTTCGTAATAGAACGTTCTCTAATGCATAGTAATTTTGCAATGCAAGTACATAAATACGCCGGTATGAACGGTGCTGGAGCTAATAACGTAAATGTCTATTGCAGGTATTGCATTCTGACGGCTAAATTATGAATAAATCTGACAGTTACGTTAACCTAACCTTACTTTTTTTGCCGATTGTCACACCTAATCAATAAATAAATATTCGTGGACATTTTACACGTCAACCCTAGTCCCAAATCAAGCAAAGCTTGCGCTATGGGTACCTACTAGACTGCTGATAGAATAAATTATATACTTAGGTATACTTTTTTGTAAATACATACCTACATAGAATACATAGAAACAACCAGACGCAAAAAAAAATATGTATATCACACAAACATTTGCTATGGATGGGAATCGATTCCACGACCCACCGCATGCAAGGAAGAGCTTCTACCAACTGAGCTGTGATGCCTGTTTAAATACAAATCTGACAGTTACATAAACTTAACCTAACTTTTTTTGCAATTTGTCACAGTTTTCAAATTGTTCTTTTACGCTGTCATAAATCTTGGACATGTAGTTGAATATGGCCGAAATTTACCGGAATCAAGTAAAAAACACATTTTAAACCTAACGTATTCAAGTCGCACTGTTTGTCAACACCAGTAACTCTACCATGAGTTCTTACTATACTATATTTACTATACTCGCTAGCGTCTGTAGTTAATAAATGTATGAAGATTTGTACAGCGCCTTTAGCGGATAGTTGGGTACTAAAATTTGTACCTAATACTAATATTGACGTAACTACTGTAGTAAAGTCAGGTGATTTTACTGTGACAACTCATGGTAGAGGTACTGCTCAACTGCAGTACGCTGCAGCGAGCAATGTATGTCAGACACGCTACCGTTACGTTACGTTTACGATTACCACATTTATAGATCGCTCCTTTGTTACATTAGTAGGTACTTACGAGTATCTTACGTACACCGTAATTCAAAATTTCTTCACGTATTCTCAATTGACCGTGACCAACAATAACCACAAGACATTGACATAGTGAAATATATTCATTTGCCAGCAAACTTTTATCTTATTGACCTGCATAAAATGATAAAATAAAAAATAAATATTCACGGACAATTAACACATCACACTCTAGTCGAAAACTAAGCACAGCTATGAGAACTAGATTGTTGATAGAATATACTTATAAACATTTTTTGTAAATACTATAGTAACCCAGAACAAATATTTATATTCATCACACTAGCATTTGCTCTGGGTGGGAATCGAACCCACGACCCACAGCACGGAAGGATGAGCTAATACTAACTGATCTGTGACGCCTGTCAATATGATTAATAATTTAATAAGTAAAAACTTAAGTTTTTAAATATAGTAGAGCACCTTGTGGAGAGCAAAAAAACGCAGTTCCTATTTGTACCCCTAAACAATGTTGGGGGTAGGTGACGATAATACGTCATCTACCCCCAAACAGGAACACAATTCATGCACATGATATTTTTAGTTATTTATTTAAATAAAACAACGAAAAGTAGATAAAAATTATTGTGGCGTCAATTATTGTATATCTAGCCTTTGACCTACTTAACTGTATTCGATTGGGCTGAAATGTATGCAGTCAATCGGATGACAATGTATATAATGTTATATATATTATGTAGGTATATTATTATGACTTGGAGCTGATCTGATGATAGAACCGGAAGGTTTGAAAACTTTGTTAAACAATAAAAAAACATTTGATTGATTTCGTTTATTTGACGAAAGTAGTTGCAAGAGCCTTGTTGTACTTACAACAAAAAAGAAATTTAGTTTGGTTTCGTTAATTAGTCGAAGGTACAAGAGCTTTGGCCCCAATTTCTTATTGTAATTTTTTTTTATAAATTCTTGTAGAATTTTTCAAGCATAAATAAATAATAATTATTACTATGTTTTATACTTACTAAATATTGTTAAATAATAAAGTGGAGGCCTATACTCAGCAGTGGGTGCCAACGGGCTGAAATGATGATGATGATGTTTTATACATTCTGTTATTTTCATGTAATCTAAGCTAATATTATAAAGAGGAAAGATTTGATTGTTTGTTTGTTGGTTTGCATCGAATAGGCTTCGAAACCACAACCCATTTACAAAATTCTTACACCGTTGTATTATAAAGTCGTGCTTTTCCTTCACAAAACCAGTTAATGCATTATTTTTTGTTGTTTCAGGTGACTCCCAAGTGTCGTACCTGTACACAATAAAAAAGTTCAACTTTACCGAAGTGGAGTACAGTATTTATGGCACAATTAACATCGTTATTGGTTTATTTGGTATGTTAATTGGAACCTTTTCGATTTCCTTAAATATATTTCAGACTAGGAACGGGTTGTCGAACCAAAATCCAAAACCATATTTTCATTAATTTTAGTGGCATGTCAGTTTCATAATAACAATATATTTACTTATATTATGCATTATGCTATTCTTCTTCTTCTTAGTCGGACACTCATAGTAGAGTGGTCGTGATTATGAGTGGCACGAATCAATAGCTGCTCTAGCTATGCGCAGCTATCCCTGTTAGCAGCGTTGTGCGAGCATTCGGTCATGGTAGTGCGAGTAATCGACTTGATGAGGTCTGACCATCTCGTCGGAGAGCGTCCTCGGGACCTTCTGCCCTCCACCCTGCCTTGCACAACTAGGCGCTCCATTATGCTATAAGGGATAGCATTTTGATAGTAAAATAATTTTCTATATCTGTCTACATTTTGAGTTTTTTCAATACAAACATGAAAAAATACTATACAAATACTTACACTGCGCGCTAACGCTGCAACGTTCGACAGTAACGTTGAAGTTGACGCGCAATGTATCTCAAATGCGTCATTGTATCGATACGTTTACGATTGTTACACCACGTGCTCAGTATCTCGCAAGATCCATTACATCTCATTGTGAGTAATCTGTTGACACCTTTATAATAAAAGTAATAAAACTGCATTTTTGTCTTTTTAAATTCAATGAAGGTTTTTATGTCGTTCCTTGTTTTTTATGGTTTATTTAAAACTAGTACCTGAGGGGTAAGGGTAGGTATTTGAATTGTAATTATGTTTTTTTATACTACTAGTATAGATAGTATAATCAGCTCCTACGCATTAGATATTTATGAGCACTAGTATGTAACTAGTGCTTATTATATATCTACCTAGGTATAAACCTACCTAAATAGTAAAAGAGTTGTCTCTAAAATACTCAAAGTTTAATATTACATATTTTAAAATATTACTTAAGTACTTACTAATTTAATTTCATACTTTTTTTTGATAACCTGATTTTACCTGAGATTGAGCATAATTCGTGAACCTAGATACAGAGATTCGATTTAAAAAAAAATAGAAAACTGGCTTCAACATTGACTATATAGGTACTTACTTAATAAAAAAATCATCAAATACAAACCTATATTGAGAATAAAAATAATTTTATGCCATTTCTAAGGTCGCAAACATTGTATTACGTGACCAAATTATCTTTCCCCCAAAGTCACCTTACATATAACATACGCATCAAAAACCAGTTAAAATTATATCAGTTATTTATGAATTAAATGCGTTTTGTTGCGTTACTTCAACTCTGCGCTTATCAACCTAGGTCAAGGATGATAATGAATTTACCAAATCATTATTTTTCAACCTTAGTGTTAATGAAATAAGGGTTCAAATTGAATGTTTGAAATAAGTTGCTATATCTAGTGTAGGTACCAGGTTTTGTAAACTACGTCTTATTTTGTTGGTTAATCACTTCCATTTTAAAAACTACTCATGTATTTCCTTACTATTTTACTGTACTTATTAAAATGCTTTATAATAACTAGTAAAATATAATTATGTATTGAACAATATCTTTTGAATTTCATTTTTGCAAAAGAAATCGAAAAAACTTTCATTAATACCTTATTATAGAACTTCCTCATTTCAACCGAACTCTTTGATAAAAAAAAACTACAGATAATGTAGCAGTTATCTATTTGAAGTTTGGCGCCAATTTGATCGTTTTTTTTTCAGGAATGGTCTTCTGTATATCAATCCTAAGCAAGAGATTGAGCGTGCAGGATAGCGCTATAGGCGTTCTAGCGGGAGTGAGCAGGATAGCTGCATCATGCATGTTCGCTTTCGCTCCTACCAGACAATGGTTCTATGTGGCTCCGGCTTTGAATATCTTCAGTCATACTGGACTGACTGCGGTCCGGTCAATAGCCACGAAAAGCGTGCCCACGGATGAAGTAGGTAAGACTCTATTGTTAGTGTATTAGATACTAGTTTTCCTTGTATAACTGTTTCTAAAAATCATACGTGCTGATGAATAAAGACTAATTTGTAGTTTAGGATTTTGAAAATTGATTCAAAATTAGTTTTCTTCAGCTAAGTATATCTCCTGATTTCGGTATGGAAACCAGTAAGTAACTTTAAACAAAAAAATTACTGTAGGGATTAGGTACTTTTTTGTACAGAATTCTCTACTGGCTTCGTTGTATTGCCACAGACTGAAATGAAATGAAATATTACTTTCCCTCCGGGATACTGTAGTACGATGATGTATTAGAGGTGATTTTCTTAACGATTTTTGCTGAATACTACCTACATGAAATTTAAGTACTCAGGCACATTCTCCAAAGATAAGATAAAAATACGTTTAATAGATAACGACAAATATAAATTGGATTAATTAGCGCCTTTAATTATTATTATAACTTATTTATTTTTTAAGCCTAACTTAGGTCTGACTAGACACAAGGTACTCAAAAACATATTAAGTATATCATTATGTTCTTTTGAAAGAGAGCACTGTCTATTTAGATTTTCTGCCTTTGTCTTCGTTTTCATACAAATCTTTTGACTCATGTGTGTTTTGTGTTCCAAATACACATTTCAAGTTTTCATTTAAATAGACATGACTCAATCATTACCTAATAGCGTCATCATGATGATCATTCTAGATTACTTCGCCCTATCTTTCGGCTCCTAAACTCTAAAATCTTTCGTAAATATTTGAACTAACAGAATTCACTAAAAATTTGGTATTGTAATAAAACATCGTGAGGTATTACATAGTTAGTATTTTGACAGCGGCTCTAAATTTTTATCTAGGTTATTGAACTTAGGCACTAATTACACTATTCTAGATGCATAAACTCCATACTGCATCGATTTTTTTTTCGCTTCTCGGGCAGGCTATAGTTTAGAACCATACCGCCTAGTCTTACGTTATGCATACTGCATCGAGCAATGCAAAGTGTCATGAGACCATTAAAAAAAAAGGTTCTTGCTTTTTAAACTGACTTCAGAAAAGAGGTTCTCATTTCGACTGTGTATTCCACATGTAACGCGCTTTTAATGATTATTTTCATAGGTACTTCAGATATACATATACATAGATTAAGAACTGAAAAGTACTTATAGAGTAATCTTTACCTTGTCATTTTGTCCGTTTGTTCATTTGTAAAACAAAATTATTGTTGTCAACAACTTGAATTGACGAGTTAGGTACTTAGATAAAACCTCTTTGGTATTAATACTGTGTTTTTTTTCAGCAAAGTTGAATGCATTGATAGGAGTGATGGAGGCTATAGCGCCTTCAGTCTACATGCCAGCATCCAGCTACATCTATATGAAGACTATTAAGACTTTTCCAGGCGCTTTCTACATATTCGACGCAACTCTGACTGTTTTTGCTTTGTTTTTATTCTCGTAAGTTTTTTTTATAAATATAAGTACTTAGTTAGGTACTTAAGTAGGTACATACTTTTTTATGCTATTTAGATATTATTCTTGAAAGTATATAATACTTGTTTATAGGTACTTAAGTAGTATTAAAGTCCTTTAAACTAAAATACATATTGATAAGGTAAAGTAAGATATAAAAATTTGAAAACAATTTTCTCGTAGTTGTATAAAAAATACATATGATTTTTATAAAATTTGCAGCTTTTTCTGCGTTCTTGTGTAACTAATTTTGTGCTGGCTTCGAGTCGGATATCAAATCCAAATATTTGCTTATTTGCAGCGCTGAAAAAATATTTTGACGTTGCTGTTTATGTTTCTGTAAAAGTATCACTTTTCTTCTCGTTTTTATATTGTTTCCATCATAAAATATCACTAAATTCCTAAAATATTGTTGACTTGAGAAACTGGTGCCTGAAACAGTATAGGTACCTACTTACTAAATACTACAATAAAATTGAATTATAATTACTTAACTGAATTATCTATTTTACAGATTTATTTACATACTAGTCAAACGGAGAGATTCGATTATGGTGAAAAATCCAAGCACAAAAGAAGAATACGCGCGAACAAACGAAGCCTCCAGATTTTGAATAACAATCTTGTTTCTTCCCATACGAAAATAATTAAAAGTTTACAATAGTTCTCCGTCTTGCTCGCACTTATGTACTTTTGTAGACTTTTGTCTCTCTTACAGTTTTTACAATAGTTCCTTCTTATACAAAAATATATGAAAGAGTGTAGTAGTCATCCGTCTTGCTTGCACATATGTTCTTGTCTAGACGTGCGTCTCTCTCTTACAGTTTTTGAATGAGGAGTATCTTTCGTTCACATTTTGTTCATTAAAATACGTGAATTTTGTGTTTTCACCTCATTTGTTTTTGTTCATTTAAAATCATATTTGTAACATCTCTACAAGATATCTCTTTTGTTAGATTTTCTATAGTTTTTCGCTATTTACGTATGACTGAGTGGGTATTTAAGGAATTATTAAGCTATTGCATAGCTTCTATCGCGGGCCTTGAGCGTGGAGACCGAATCCAGAAGTCTGTAACAAAATGACCTAACACTGCGCATGCGTAATCCAGCAAAAAATGCTATGCAATAGCTTTACCGGCAGTCCCCGAGTGCCACACGTCTTTTTTTATTTACTTATAGGTAAGTATATTGACTGCCATATATTATAGACTTGAAATCTCAAATGTATCTCAGTGTGTGCTTAGAAGTTCAATGTTCTGTTATCAAGTACAAATAGCGATTAGCGGATAAACAAAATAACACTTTGGTTTATTGCTGTTTAGATATAGATAATGTTTGTGGTAAAAGTAACGTAAATACCTTTGGAATATGTGATTCATTTATTAAGTTTATTGGTAGCAAAAAAGCAAGTAGATACAGTAACTTCATAACGTAAGATTTATAGATACCTAAACTGAGATAAATACGAATTATACCTATCCTATTTCAAAATCACAATTAGGTACTTACACATGAGTACTTTATAGCTAAATATTCTGAAAATCCTACTCTTGGGATCAATACATTCTAAACAAAAGTAAAGTTAAGATATTTTTTGTTATATATCTGTTACAATAACATCTGTCTTTACATTTCATTTTTTTTAAATAAAACCAGAACTTACTACTTATTGGAGATAGAATCTAAGAGATTATTATTAGAAACTATTGTAAATACCTATTGATTTTAATGAAAAATACAGAATTATTTTAATGATTGGAGTTTAATTTACTTACATGAGTCCAATAAAAAACATTTGAGTATTGACGAACATTATTAAAAATCCATTGGACCACGTCTAGATTCGAACCCTCGGCCCATTTCCATTAGGTACATTTCCTAAACTTAATAAGCAATGATTGAAAATCGATGCTATAACGTCACAAAAGGAGAACTGAAAACGTCACTTTACAACACTGAATGGAAAAATCTAGTTACCAGCCTTGTGAAACGGCTTCCGTGCCCCTTGCTATGCATGATGGATGCAATATCCTGCTCCAACTTCGTTAGTATCGATTGAAACACCTGTTTCACTCAAGGGCGGATCCAGCTTTGGCACCAGGGGGGGTCACGATCCAGCTTTGGCGCCAGCGGGGGTCACGATCCAGCTTTGGCGCCAGGGGGGTTTACGATCCAGCTTTGGCGCCAGCGGGGGTCACGATCCAGCTTTGGCGCCAGCGGGGGTCACGATCCAGCTTTGGCGCCAGGGGGGTTTACGATCCAGCTTTGGCGCCAGCGGGGGTCACGATCCAGCTTTGGCGTCAGGGGGGTCACATAATCGCGGTCAAGTCAAGAACTTATAATTTAATTTTGATAATGTAATTCCCAAAGTTTTGCCATCACACAAAGTTATTATATCAAATTAATTAAATATTGAAGGTAGTACCTAACATTAAATCTGTATGGTGACAAAATATATAAATAAAATAATTAAGTAGATATGTTCAATTAGTGGTCCACGTAAGTCCTGGAACCAGCTCTGGGGAGGGCCATGACCCCCATAACCTTCCTTTGTCCGCCGTTTCACTCCTGAATAATCCCCATCCTACCCTCCGATTTGTAACACAAAAAAATCCCCATAGTCCTCAATTAATTAATTAAACTTGATGCAGCGTGCAAATCTAAGAAGAGAATTCAGTTTTTAATTAAGAGTTCCCTGTCTACTATTATTCTCTCTCCCCAACCGTCTCCGATATGAAAGTCTTTTTTAGATCTTTTATTTTCGTCTGACTATTGCAAGTAGAGATAAGTATCTAGTAAGAGTTGGATTTTACACTAATTATTATTTAATTATTACACTTTAATTTTATATATATACTAACCCCCTATCTTATAAAAAGTCATCATTACGTATGGTAATCAGTACTTCAAGTCTGCGCTAACTTTTTATAAGATAGACCGATTATATTTCCCTAATTATTCCTTATATCTCAAACTATTCCCGCGTTAAAGTAAAGCCATCTTAGCATAAGTAACTTGATGTACCTACCTACTACCTACCTATATTCTCAAAATCCTACGATAAATAATTCACAGTACGAACGAAAATATAAATATGCAAAAACTATATATATATGCGTATATATTTGGTATATTTTTTGTGCTCCTGTGAACGCACTTTCTCCGTAACATTGTTATTTACATGCGGGGAAATTCGATATTAGCAGCAATTCTCGGGCTACGATGATTTTATTTCGTGTAGGTAAAATGTGTTACCAAATATTTCGTTGAGTTGCCTACGGCGGGGTGGGTTGAATACAATCAGTACCAACCTTACTATCGAAAGTGAAGTTTTTTTACTTATACTTACTTATTAATAGTCGAGGCAAATTAGTCAAATAAATTGTGTGTTGTTGTTGTTTACAATTGACACGCTAGAAGAAGAAGAAGAAGTCAAATAAAGGCAAGAATCTCGAGTTTTGTAGCCGACCATCTCTCATTCCGAGATTTTTACCTATAATTTACCTACTAATTTGCATTGAGTCACTGAGCACGGTTTCAGAACGTGCCTTGTGATTTTGTACCTTTGTAGCGTGCCCATTATTCTTACACGTAAAGGTGGGAAGTTTCATGTGCAATAAAGGAAATAAATAAGTACCTAATGGAAAATCAAAAACAACAATTTCTCTTTTTATTATATTAGTAAAATACTAAAAGAAATGCAGATACAATCTTGTATCCTATTCTTTTTTAGTTTTAAAAGATTTGTTTTATCTTTACAAGTGACTGACAGTGGAATCGTTGGCTTGCATTTGAAAACACCTTTATTCAAAACCAACGATTCCTGCCTACTCGTTTCAGCTATTTTATCAACAAAGTGCCTTAACAAAATAAGATGCAATAAAAAATATTTGCTCTGTTCAATAAACAAGGCGTTCGTATGATTGTTTAAACTTCCACAACGTATGGTATGTTTTTGACTCAGAGACATTAAGTTAGCTATTAAATATCTTCAGCCAGCATTTTTCAAACGTAACTTTTTGTACGTAAATATAAAATCAGTTTTCATCCGACAAAAAAATGATTGGAACTTCTACCTCCAGTTTTTCAGTTCCATTAAAGTTTGAAGCGTGGTCGGTTTGTAAAGAAATCCGGTGTATTGTATGAAGTCGCTATTGTGACCAGGGGGGCTATCCAGCAAGGGGTAACTTGCGTGACCGAATATCCTTTCAGTTGCAGTTCAGTTTTCGATGATTTTACTATAGTAACTCATCAGTATTCAAAAGTCAAAAAATTCCATGGCATTTTTGTGGACTGACGTGACTGAGCTTTATAAAATTATGACTGAGCTGTTAAAAATGACGTCAATGCCGCGGTTTAGCACGTGACCTACCTGATTTGAGCATGGCCTACCTGATTTACCTAAGCATGACCTAAGTACCTGATTTGAGCATGGCCTACATGATTTTTCGTTAATTCTATCAAACGGTATGAAAATCGATCATGCAAAATATCAATAAAAGACAAAGAAGAAAACTGAACTGCAATTTGATCAAATAACAGTTCAAAAACATTTCAGTTGTCAGGATACCTTCTCAGCAAGGCTTATCCAATTTAACCAGCTGTGATTAATAGCTGCCCGGAGATGGCTTGAGCTTGTTACTCTTTGAAAGACGGTCACTGAACATTAATCAAATTTTATGTTAAAAAAGTGGTTGAGAATACCTACATGTAGATTTTAATATCTATCTCCTATGATGTTTATACTTACTTCTTCTTCTTCTTCCTGTCCTTATCCCACTAGGTGGGGACGGCAACATGTTCTTTCCTTCCATTCTACTCTATCATCCGTCATCTTAGTCTAGTTTTATAATATCTATGTACACAGTTATACAATAAATACGTTCTTATTCTTTTTCTTAGTATTATTAAGTTTATGCTTACTATTTTAACTAATTTTGATTTACTTACTCTAGGTGCTCAAAGCATGTCTTGGAAGAGACCTGCGTCCAATAGTGTAGGTACTAGGTAATATATGTAGGTTGATGGTGATGATGACTCGAGGACCACTCTAGGCATATTATCTTTTTTTTTTCGAATACTCATGGACATTTGACACAACTTGATCTGGACTTTATGCAATTTGGACTAGAATTTTTATTTAAAAAAGTTTCGTTGTTTCACAGTTTTACGGAAGTCGATTAAAATGTTTTTTGGGTACCTAAAAAGGTTTTTTTTAGGAAGCTATAAAACCAACAATCGCATTTAGAAAAATAATAGTATCTTTATCCTTATAAATTGAAGCTTTTACAAAGTTTTTCAAAAACTCAAGATAAAAGATCCAAAGAAACTTAACAAAGATCATTAAAAACTTTGAGTTTAATTTTTTATCTACTTTTTCTAGTCAACAGTTCTAAGAGTATTTTTCGAACCGCTTCCGAGCTTTTTCTTGATATAAAATTATCAAAAAAACAGAATCTTTATTTTGTAAGTGCAGCTCAGTTAGTTGTGTATCGCAGGTTCGATTTCCACCGAGAACAAACATTTGCGCGGAGCCAAATATTCATGTTCGTTCTGTGTCTGAGTGTTACTATGTATTCTATCTAATGTGTATTTTAATATTGTTCGTGTATAACAAACAATTTAAAATTTACAATCTGTTCAATATTCTGCTTTAATTAATTGGCTAGATCTTGTGTGATATACCTATTCACTCAGTAGATACGAGGCCATATAGATACTTACCTAATATGTATTGCTATTCACTATGTATTGGACTAACAATCAATATTAGATTTTATGTTATTAATCTACAATTAATGAGATTTAGATAATTAATTCGATTTATTTGTATAGATACACCAATACTGATAGAATACCCACATGACATACATTTTGTCAGTAATCTGGTTTTCATAGCTTGCGACTAAATAGCGTTGTGTTATAAATGTTAAGTCCACGACCGATATGGCGCAGCGCGGCGGGCAAAGGTCCGTCTGTGACACGGAAGGTTGCGGGTTCGATTCCCGCCTTGGGATAAATGTTTGTAGGTACGATCTGCAAATATTTATTCCGGGTGTTCTGGGTGGATATTTAATAAAAGTATCTATCTGTAATGTATTGTATTATGTATGTCTTCTAGTACCCATAACACAAGCTCTGCTTAGCTTGGGGCTAGATGTTGTCCAGCACTATTAATTTATTATGAACACACCTTTATTAGTAATTCTGTAGAAACGAGTAAAACATGCTTAAAGATCTTGTAATTTTCTTAGACACAGATAGATAGCTCTTTGGAATCTTACATCCTTCCTCGCCTTTTGTTTCTGAAACAGGTGGGACCGAGTCAGGAGATACATTTTGCATGAATTGAAACTAATGGGACCATTTTCTTTCAGTCATAACTTCAGTCTGTGTCGGTACAGTCGCGTATAGAAGTTACTTACACTTTAATTTAAACAATATGAAAAATATTGACGGACATTTCACTTGAGTGCAATGTGTGAAATGGGTATAAATATATGGGAACTAAATTGCTGATTGAATTTACTTTTTTTTGTAAATACATACCAAGGTCGCCTATAAATTGTTTTTTCATTGTTGCACATCGATATAGAGGCATGCGTTTAGTTTATGAGATATAAAGTTGATCGTTTTTAGATGTTTTTCATTACATTCGTCACCCTTTAAACCAGAACACGCCGAGCATAAATAAAAATATCACAGAGATAATTTGTTATTTGGTAAATTAGTATTAAGTAAGAACTTTAGGTATAATGAGCACAAGATGGAGTGACGATCTGCGGAATATAGCTGGCAAACACTGGATGAGAAGAGCCAAAGACTGGGCTCAGTGGCACGTCATGGAAGAGACCTACGACCAGCATTGGACTGATATAGGTTGATGATGATGATAATTTGATGACTATATATTCAGTAAGTATATAACTTTTGTTGATGACTGTACAAGCTGCTCGTAGAATTTCGCGGTATTTTCAATTTGTAGTAAATTCTCATAAACTGATTCTGATTTTATGTGGAATATTTTGAACTCATTTGTAAAGGTATGCAGTAGGGAGGTACATACTGAATATAGCTTTATTCCGAATTTTATATTTAATACAAACTGTACCCCAAGTACGAGTTTGTGCACACACGGATCGTAGAGACGCAATTGCCGAGCGCCACCGATTTTGTATGGAGATCCAAGCAGCGCCCCTAGCAGATTTCTTGAGAAGCTTGGATTTCCATACAAAATTGGTGGCTTGCGATACGTAGGCGATACGTTCGTATTCATGTGCAAAACTCGTACTAGGGCTCCTGGTGCCTGCGACTTCGTCTTGCTATATTTTTGGCAATGCACACAATATCTTTACAAAATATAGCCTATGTGTTATTCTGTTCAATAAACTACATAGATACTGTCTACTATCTATAGATCGTTTGCAACGGTCTGTAGATAGCTCAAGAGTTTCTTATGTATTTTATATGCCTATGTACATTTTGTAAATACTGTAATAGTCGTAAGTTTGATTGTGAATAAAATATGTAATAATTAAACAAAAAACGTTACTGTAAAAAGCATTTTTTGCTGGATTACGCATGCGCAGTAACGCCGATACAACCAATGACACCTATAAAAAAAAAACATAAAACATTTATTTATTTATCAAAAAGCCTAGAGGCGAGTTGCTGAACTGAAGAGACAAGCGTGATATTTCAAAAAGTCATAAAAAGTTCTGCTATTCATAGATAGATGGCAAAACTAAAAAGTGTGGGGAGTGGGGGGTGTTAGGTTATTTTCGTCACGGAATTTCTGGATTCGGTCTCCACGCTCAAGGCCAGCGATGGAAGCTATGCTAGATGATGTTGTGTAGATTGTCCAGCATTATTTATGTATTTATTTAATAGCTTAAAACGACATTAAGAATGAAAGTGACATTGACAAATTCTAACAGGATTTTTTAACTCTGTAAATCAGAAAACTTCCGTCACATACACGGCTACCTGAATTGGTTATACGAAGATAAATCACTCGTCTTGATGGACGCTTGTCCGAGAAGATTTATCAGAACTCCACTTTCATCACAGCAATTTGTCAAATCCTAGATAGTCTTGAATAATGGTTGATTTAAATCTTATTTACTTGTAAACCTTACAACGGAAATAAAAAGTTTCTATTGGTAACCACAAGTTCTGACGACTGATGTGGCAGGCGAAGGTCCGCCACATCGGTCGACGAGGAGGTTGCGGGTTCGATTCTCGCCTGGGGAAAAATGTTTGTACGATCTGCATATATTTATCCCGGGTGTTCATATGAACGTCATGTCTAAAATCCCAAAACAATTTCAGTAAAATTCATACGATTTAAAAGCCTATTTTCTGGATTCAAACATGGGTCCATAAATATTTTATTATTATATTATACTTGTACAACTTTTCCAGTTGTCATATTTTTTTACATATCATTTAACATTCTTTATAGTAAATACTTTATAGAAAGCACTAGGAATTGTAAATAGAGATACTTTTCACAGCAAATGTCAGACGATTCATTCTAAAACTCTACTGAATATTTTATAAAAACCTACGAAAGCTTTTATATTATTTATTCTGTTTGCGATACCTGCTATCTACGTTGAAAAACACAGTTTTTTTATATGGTTAGTAACTTTATTACAAATCCAAAAACCGTGAATATTAAAAAAATAATTAAATAAAGGCACAATTAAAAAAACAATTACTTGCATTAAAAAAAAAATTATATATACCAGCATTAGATAGCACATTTTCTCATCAAAGGAAGTATTAAATATCTCTAAACTCTCATCTTGCACATAACCTAGATAGAATGTAGGTATAGTATCGTATATCGTATAGTATATCGTATAGTATAGGTATAGTATAAGCTTCCTTAAAGGGAGCACCAACACGTTTGAGATCCAAACCACACCTCGTCTTAAATTATAGATCTTCATTCTAAATAATAAGGGATCATTTACACAAAGCGTGATAAAGTTCGTAGCAAAACGTAGCATAGTCTACAATCACACGTAGACGCTCTACGACTTACAAAATTGTACGCAGTCTCGGTTCGATTCCCACCAAAGACGTGGCTTCTATAGTACAAGTTTATTGAGCTTTCTTTGATTACACTCGAGGTACCAATTACTCACGACCAGATTCGGATATGCTGGTACCATGATAAAGTTCGTTGAAAATAACCAATTTTCTATCTGTCTAGAAAGTTTTGCAATAGTTACCTAGCGATATGAAAGTTTCTAGGTATTTAACTCGTTGCAGAAATCGGATTTGACGCCGTATGATTGACAGAAAGCAATGTAGAGCGAACGAACGCTTCGAATGCTTCGGCTACATTAGCGGGCGAATATTCGTATCGTGTTGGCGCGACAAAAACATCGTGTTCGGGTATAGGCGATCTTCTTGTCTAAATACTACGCGATGCCACGATGTACCCGGCCACATACATCGCGTTAACACGAATATTCGACGTAGCCCGCTAATGTGGCCCCAGCAAAAGAGATTTGAAATTACATCTGACAACTACTTTCAATATTATGAATTTTGTTTGAATTGAGAAAACTGGCTAGAGTGGAACGTTTTCGAGTTTAAACTCTCGACGGCCATGATTGAACCTTTGACAGCTCTGGCAATTCAGCCTGATCAACACTCGAGGGTTTCCTGAAATCACACCATTTGGGTCTTTAAACTCTACTTGCAGCTCTTCAAAGATATAGAATAGATACTTTTGCTAGCTGTCTGACAACACGATAAAATATTAACCAAATATGTCACTATGATATTATGATGTGTTACCGCAACTGACGTCATAGGTAAATCGCGTTTAGAAAACGAATATAAAATCGTGCAATGTCAATCGTCAATATAAAATGTTCATAGCATAGTTCGTCCATTAGCGCCCCCTACAGCCTTCCACCTGAATAGCACGGAAATGGAAGATATACGTTTCTGATCCAAGGCCCCCTATTCTCATCAATTTCCAATACTAACCAGAATGGTAATGGAATGCAAAATTCTCAGCTTTAAAAGCTTCGATCGAGCGCGGAATGCTGCTCTAGAAGACTGATTTTTATGGTTTTTGAGTCTGTGATAAACTACTTTTTATGGTATTTCAGTAGGTAGGTAATTTAATCGTATGAAATATTATAGGCGTTATAACATGAAAACTTGTTTTTTTTTTCTTTTTACACCTATTTGTCACTGTTTTCATGACACTAAAGCGTTATAAAGTTTAATTTTTTTAAGTTATTGAGTTTGCATGTAACTACGGTTAATATAAATAAACGATATTTTTGTCTATATTCCTAAACCTGGGCGCAAAACGTGTATTTAGAAGCAAATATGTGACCCTATACTTGGGGCATCTTTGCCTTTAGAAGTGGAGAGTGGACTACAGATAATTAAAAAAAACTATATTTTAGTGCTCGTAGTATCACCTCAGTCTGTAGCTTCAGTTCTATTTCAATTGTGCGAGTATTATCTACGTTGTATAACAAAACGACGGGTACCGCGTCTCGAAATATCGTTTTGCTCAAAACAAAAGCCTGAAAGTTCTCTAGAATTCGAAAAAAACTCTACGAACTCAGTGCGAAGAGTGCGTCTCTAGGGTAACCGCTGTCTATTAACCACTGATCAAGTTAACCACTCGATTATACGCTCACATTGAATTACGACTTTGAAACTGCATCCTGTCCTATGGGAATTGAATTACTTAGCGCTGGAATTTTTATAGGACATTTTTATAGAGTTATGAACGTAGTAATAGTGCACGCAATCTCGTTTGCGATATTGTTAAAATATAAGTCATTTTTATTTAGAAATAAAATCGTGTATTTTTGGGGTATAAAGATGAAGTAAAGATAGCATCGATGCATTGCTTCGTTCAGCACATCCGTTCGTCCATAATTTTTAGATGTTTCTCCTTTCAAATCTCTTCTTCCTCCAAATGCACCGGCATCCATACCTTTGAAACAAGAACACAGTGAGCATCACATTTTTGACGCAAAACGTATATTATTTATTCTTCTTCTTCTTCCTGCCCTAGGTGGGGTTAGTACAGCATGTTCTTTTCTTCCATTCTCCTCTATCATCGTATTCACTCCTTTCACATCCATATCATTTAGGGCTCTTTCAATTTAAGCGTTTGGTAACGGACTGCTACCGTACCGCAACGGCACGGCAGTGGGTTATAACTAGCGGCACGGAAAACGTGCGTCAGCAGTCCGGTACGAAACGCATAAATTGAAAGAGCCCATAGGGATAATTCTAATTATGAGAATAATAAACAAATTATGTCGTCATAGAAAATAAATCATACTTGGATATGTTATACGGTTTGATTTCATGCTACTAATATTTATTTTTGGCCAATCAACGTATAAATCCCTTGACTCATAATGGTTTGTCTGAGAAATAATGGCGACCGCTACATAGCATGTGTAATAAATAAATATTTACGGACATTTCACACATCGCGCTTTACTATCACCCAGTTAACTATCCCCCTATCTTATAAAAAGTTAGCGTTGACTTTATGTCATTATTACGTATGGTAATCAATACTTCAAGTATGCGCTAACTTTTTATAAGATAGACCTTCTAATTGTTGGCGTTGTTGCCGATTCGTGCAAGTACGATATTATTGATAGATTATTAGGAAATCGCCACTATTGTGTGGCGTTGCCGCTCTTATCCGTACAAGGGTTTAAGGTAATTGGTGAGCTACGCGCTGTGGGCTCACTGGGCGGCTCACTGTAATGTGTACTCACCCTAATTTGTGACACACTTGACCCAAATATATCCATTACACCAAAGAGTTTTAGCGTGCAGAACTAGCCTGTAGCGGGTTATGCGTTCTAGTACTAATGTATCTAATGAACGCCTGTTAATTAAATGCTTCTTTTGTTTTTGATTTTCTTCGTGTCGATGATGTTCTCAAACATTATTTTCCAAAAACTTGTTTTTGACACAAAAAGTAACAGGTGTTTTCGCTGAAATATTTTTCATAAAGTTTTAATATCTTTTCCCGAAACTCACTTCACCAAGTACTTTGGCTGAAGTAGGTACTTTGGTAGGTAGGTTCTTAATAACACGACTTATTTTATTTTATTTTTGTCTGTTTTTCATACTTTGCAACAATAGACTTCGCTTGACAACCGATGTGGCGCGGCGGGCGAAGGTTGCAGGTTCGATTCCCGCCTTAGGATAAATGTTTGTATGATCTGCATTCCAGGTGGTCTGGGTATTTTTATGTAGGTAAGTATTTTAAAAAGTAACTAGGTATCTATGTAATGTATTGTATCAAGTATGTCAGTTATCTAGTACACATAACACGAGCTCTGCTTAGCTTGGGGCTAGATGATGTTGTGTGGATTGTCCAGCATTATTTATTATTATTTTTAACAAACTAAGTTACCTACGTTCAAATCTGATATGACGCTCTCAAATATCTTTAAAATGAAACAAAATAAGATTTTAATTACATTTCCGGATACTCTGAATGATTATGAAGCTTATTTTTTCACCAAACAATTTCGCAAACTGATCGATCATTGCCGTAGCATCAATAACGTGCCAAAATCTATCGGTTCAATAATATAGGGTATTTCATTTATTTTTAAATTATTCGGGTTTATTTCCGACAAAACTGTAAATTTTGATTTTTTATTATGTAAAAGAGAAATTTATATCCAGAGTGAACTGGAGAAAAGGAAGGAAGGCCTTTGCCCTGCAGTCACCACAGGCTGAAAATGAATAAATGAAGAGAGAAATATCGTAAAACTCGCACTTTTTATGATTTTTGTCCAACACGTGATTTCAAACTTGGCCATTACCGCTCAAAAGACCTCTCTTTATAGATATTGTTAGAAAATAGCGAGAATAAGTATTACCCAGTTCGTTCTTGCCATATTTCAGACAAAAGGTAGCCGTTCTTAGGTTCTAAACAGCAATTTAAACTTTTTACTGCATCGTAAAGGACATGATAACTCTTAAAATGACTCAATGCTAGCTAAAATAATTATAAAATAATACATTTACCGTTAATATAGATATGAAATAGGTAACGTGGTAGACAAATGTTAATTCTGTCAATTTATTTAAAAAGTGTGTTCGTAATCTTTGTTGTGTAAATGCTCGATTTGTTTATTAATTAAATCTGTTAGGTATATTTCAATTATTACAGATGATAACATGGCTTAGCTGAAAGTATTTTTTTATAAGTATAATATCATTTCTTGAAGAATTCCCGCACTGATTTTCTCGTATATAGCGAGGCAATCGCGAATAAATATGTCAATAGGCAAAACTTAGGCCTATTCAATACACACTGCGCAGTGACACTACCAGACTCTGCAGTTGAACTGACGTTGACGATGCAGTGTGAATCGAATACGTTTACGAATGCCACATTAATTTGTGGTCGAGATTTGCGAGTGTTACATCTATGCGAAATAAAACTTTTATTCGTTTTGTGATAAATCACATAATATTTTTAATTTTATAGAGCAACTTTAGCAATGAGCTTCTTCATGTTTATAATGCAAGTTGAAATTACTTTTCAGATCATAAACTTTATGGAAATGGTATTGACAAATTAATAGTCGTATATTTTTAAGACATCCAACAAAAAATAAACTACACTGGCCTGCAAAACTAAGTATCACACTTTTTAAATTGCAATAACTTTTTAAGTAAACGAGATATACTTTGATCACACACTACTTTGAACCACTTGAGCACGCCTGGGACGAGCTAGGAAGGCTAGTCAGCAGCCGCAGACCATCTCCTACCACCCTCAGGGCACTAAAACAGGCCTATAAAACATAGAAATCTCTAATTTCTATATTTTAGAAGAAAAATAAATTCTAAAAGTGTGATACTTACTTTTGCAGGCCAGTGTAATATTAAGGTAAATTATGTTTTAGCTACGTGCCGATGTCACGGTATGCACAAACTTAAAAAATCAACAAACATATTTACAACATAAACATTTCACACATCACACACTAGTCTCAAACTAAGCAAAGCTTGTGCTGTGAAAAGAGCTAAGTATTTTTAAAAAATATAGATTATAAAATAAAATTCACATCACATAATTATAGAAGAATATTTACCTATAAGAGTATATAAGAGAGATCTTCGTCAGTATCATAATGAAGTAAAATAATTAATGATTAAACAGAATTATTACGTAAATTCCAACTAAGTAAACCCATTTCCGCTATGCTGTGTAAGTAAATCAGAAATGGGTTGAGAATATTACACGGGTAAGTAGGCAGTCAAAAACATATTGGTTGGGCTTCTATTCCCTTTGAAACACGTGCCAATATATATATATATATACACCTAGGTATATATAGGGGTGTGTAGTGTGAATTGGGGCACACAGACTGCCTCCTAGCCAAGTTAATACAATCTCTGGGCAACAAACTCATTTGAAAATAGCAACAACGTAAAACAATTAAATCACACAGACAATGACAGTCGTCACAGCTCTGTTGGTAGTAGCTCTGCCTTCCATGCTGCTGTGGGTCGTGGGTTCGATTCCCACCCAGTACAAATATTTCAGTGATGAACATAAATATTTGTTCTGTGTATGGGTGTTACTATAATTCTATACAATCTTGTTCTCATATTATTATAATAGTAGACAAGCTTTGCTTGGATTGGGGCTAGAGTGTGATGTGTGAAAAGTCCGTGAATATTTACTTACTTACATACTAGTAATATCGCTCATAGATATATTAAGTAGTGTTTATGAGGGGTACATCTTGAACAATTCTTAATACTCGTATATCTATGAGGGTATCTACAGGGTTGCCATTGCAAAATATCTATTGTCTTTCTAAAATAAATTTGTCTAAAGCTAGCAACAGGTGTTATGTTTTCAAGTTATTTATTATGTACTTTATCTTTCTCGTGTACCTTTACACATATATTTTTGTTTTTAAAAGAAACACTAAAATTCAGTATTAGAAGAATATTTTGGTGGCAGTTAACTATATTCTGGTAGCATTTTATTGTCTTGCAAATATAATATTTAGTATGTATTCAATAATAAAATTTACTGATAAACGAACTTACAGTATGTATGTATGTGCCTACATTTTGTAAAAACTTATAGTATTGACAAAATGTAGGTATGTACTTTATAAAATACTAGTACACAAGAACTAGTTGAGCTATCTGTAGGCCGTTGTTTATTATAAACTAGCTGACCTGGCGAACCTTTTTGAATTTATAAAGTTTTTTTATTAGAAAATACCTACATATTACATATATATAATTATTATCCTATGTCCGTCTCTTAGCTCTAAGCTACCTACCCACCAATTTTCAGCCATATCGGTACAGCCGTTCTTGAGTTATAAATAGTGTAACTAACATGACTTTCTTTTATATAAATATATAAATATAGATATAGATTAAATAAATCAATCAAAGTGTTTTAGTCGCTTCAAACTTCGTAGCTATTCCTACCTGCTACGTCAAGTAAATGTGACGTCGACGGCTTAGAGCGTGCCACGCAATCAGTACCTCTACCATGAGTTGTGACAGTAAAATCGCCTGACTTTAATACAGTAGTTACGTCAATATTAGTATGACGAATTTTAGTACCCAACTATCCGCTAGAGGCGCTGTACAAATCTTCATACATTTTTTAACTACAGACGCTAGCGAGTATGGTATATATAGAATAGTAAAAACTCATGGTAGAGCTACAGACATCAACTAGCTTACCTGACCTAGTTTAGCTAAAATAAAATACGAGACCGTTTTAAATAAAGAAGAGAAAACTTTACTAAGTAGTTTTCATCCTTTCTAAGACAGATTTCAATCATAGTTTCACATTTCATTTTAAAAATATTTTGTCGGCAGTCTTTTTTTCTGCGGTCAATTATTAAAAACTCATCTTAAACTATAAGATTTTCAAAGGTTTTTAATAGTCATCAATTCATTTTTGTTTGCGATCATGTTTTTAAAAAAAGCATGAATAACTACAGTTAATAAGTCACAATTTATAAGTAACTAACTACTCACAAAAAAGAAAAATATAATACTTATAAAAAATAACAAGAGACTATCTACTCTTCTTGATTCTTTGTGGTAAGTAAGTACCTAATTAGGTACAAGGTGTAACAAATTGAAATTACTAATGAACGCTCGGGCGCTTTGAGACTTTTATTCTTTCTTGGCATAAATATACAAATATTTTGTACAGTGCTGGGGGCAACGTCTTGTTTGGATGAGCTTTCTCTAGGTATAAAAAACAACAAAGAAATTGTATACAAAGCTAACCTAACAAATGCAAATTAGTTGACTATTTACATTGTATTACACTGACTGCCAAAACATCGCAATCTGTGCAACTTGTAGTTTGTATCACTTATTGCATCACTCTTTGGGTAGTATTGAGTATCGATTCCTCTACTTATTCTATTATAAAAATACAGGCCTTGTCATTAAAATCAGATAATCTTTAAAGGTATTTCACAGATTATGTGTTTCTGTTGCTATAGCGACAAATATTAAAAAAAAAACAGAATAAAATAAATATTAAGGAGGACTCTCAAACAAAAAAATTGTTTTATGGTATAGAAATCTTCGTACGCAAGTCCGATTCGCACTTGGCCGGTTTCATTTGACCACATCTCGATGAATTTTACGCTTTAGTGCTTGGTGTGATATGCTTTTAGATGTTGAGTTGGTTTACTGTAGCTATTCGTTTTGATGACCTTCGTGGGGTGTCTGTGTCTATATAGTATGTCGTAAACTGAAGAGTTTACAGTATACATATACGGATATATACCTACCTAGCTTTAGGCAAGTGGATACCCGATATTCAGGATCTGATTTCTTAATGGTAGATTACACTTGACACTGTCGAAGCTGAGTGTCGTCATATCCACATTACTTAATACATCTTCGTTCGTCACAGACTAATAATGTCGAGACCAATGTTGAATGTTGGTACCAGAGATAATTTTAAACATTCATACCACAGCGCATGTATCTTTCAAATTGTCTCTCATCATCTTGTTTCGTCTAGAGAATTATCTTTAGTAAAATGCAAAAGCAAGAGCATAATAAAGAAAATAGTTGAAAAGTTGTAAAAATACCTTTATAGAGCAGACAGATACCTCTTAAAGTTGTCTCAAACTCTTGAAATGCCACTTCTAAACTTTAAGCCCAAAAAAATCTTGAAGCGTTACTGAAAAATGCTTTTGTTGTAAAATCGACGGTCGTCATTCAATCGCTCTCCAACGCGACCCTGTTCGAGGGCTCGCCCAAATGAGCAAATAGATAACAGAAAATAAGCTTCTTTTTATATCCAATAAAATGATTAACAAAATGAAAAGTGCGGAAAATGATAGAGCACGTGCTTGGTTTCATTTACGCAATATACGGATTTTAACGATTATTTTGGTTGATCATACTTCAGAGACAGAAATGTATATTTAAGTCATATAAATATACTTACTTATCGATTCCTAGATCGCGCTATCAAATCGTTTTTATGTAGGCATTAGTCTAGTTTTACTTTAGTAATATCTATAGCTAATTAAAGTGTGTTTTCAGTAATAATATCGATGACAATCGAAATCGGACTGTTCATTATTATTTTGTAGGTACTACTAGTGACCGAAGATAGCTTTTACTAGACTGACATTGACATGTGTTTTTGACATTTGCAAGTTGGCGATATTACACTCTTGTGCCTACGTTGCCTTGATCTGTGGAGTGTCACTCTCTATGTCAATAATACCGTAAGGGACAGTCCCGGTCTCCACTCAACCACTTCAAGAGTTAGGTTTTTGTGGGGTAAGTTGGAAAATGTGTTACGTGAACTACTGCCACGTTCGTGAAGGGTGAAAAGGGATATGACAATTCAGTTATTTTATTACCTAACCTGGAAAAGTCACGTGTTTCGATTCAATGATTATTTTTGATTATGTTAGTTGATTATGCATTTTATAAAAGAAACATCAATAATTACGATATGATAACCTTGTAATACATTTCTTATGATTTTTGATTGCAAATGTTTCAAAAATATAATAGTACATATATTTGAAACAGCTTTACATTTATGTATGTCTAAAACAACCTTTTTTCAAAATATTTAACCAATATAATATACACCCAATGTAGACCAGAATATTTAAAAAGTTAAGTATTAAAACAATTGTCTACTTTACTAAAGCTGAATAAAAAAGCATTGTTTCCTCCCATAAACATTAATATTCTACAAGCGCTTCAAAATAATTAAATTGAGGCAAGGAAACAAAGAAAAACAAAAACTGTAAAAGGTCAATCGTTGTAATTTGGGCACATAATAGAATTTGAATGTTAAATTAGGTCAGAAACATCCCCTTACATCTACATACATATAACATCTATAGCTACATACCACCCAGCGGCACATTCTACCTATAGATGTTGCTATAGATACCTAGTTGTACATCGCTACACCTGTCTTCAAACGTAGAAAATAGGAAATCAAGGTCAAATACACCACTGTATTTGTAGTATGACACAAAACAAAAAAGTAAATGTAAAAATGGTTGAAGTTGGTTAAAAAACAATTGCCATCGAGAAGAATAATCATAACATATTTTGGAAAATTAACAAAACAGACTTACGGCCGGTTTTTCGAACGATGATCAACGAAAAAAACGAATAATTACTATGTGTCAAACTCGGATCAATCGTGATTTGGGTTTTTTTAAAGTTGGTTGAAAAACTGGCCACTGTTTTATTGCTCTACAATTTGAACGTCGATATATTATTTACTATCTGTCACAACATTAATTACGAATTACACTGGCCTGCAAAACTAAGTATCACACTTTTAGAATTTATTTTTCTTCTAAACTATAGAAGTTAGAGATTTCAAATAAAAAATGTTTTATAGCAAATTTTATCAGCTTTCTTTAAAGCATACTCAAGTTACATTTTTAACTTAAGAAAAATTATAAACAATAAAATAGCCATTTTTAGCTTAGTGTCTAATAACTCATCTACCATTTTCTAAGTAGGTATGTTTTACATGTTATTTCATTTTTAATAACTGGTATTGCCTCCTCGGAGTCTGATTAGAGCTTCAAGCTGGCTTGGCATACTGAACACGAAGATTCGGAGCCGATTTTGGGAACCCATTCTCTTCTATCAGGGCCGGTTTTAGTGCCCTGAAGTTGGTAGGTGGTGGTCTGCAGCTTCTGCCTAGCCTTCCTAGCTTGTCCCAGGAGTGCTCAATTGGGTTGAGATCAAAGTATATCTTGTTTACAAAAAAAAATATTGCAATTTAAAAAGTGTGATACTTAGTTTTGCAGGCCAGTGTATTATCCTATTTTCTTTTGATAATAGCCTTATACAACGAGATTCGTAAGTTCAGTAGACCAATTATGGATTTAGCGTATATTATAATAAATATTCCTAATCCCAGTCATGCTAAATTAATTTATAGCCTAATTTGATTAGATGTTAGTCTATCTATAATTTATTTGATAGCTGACGTGTTTAGGCATCGTGGGTGGAAGTTTAAACGAGTTTCGAAATGTCAAATTAAAAGTCATTTTGGGATTATATTATGTCCTTATAACTATTGGGACTAGGTTGAGCGTCGTCGGCTATAGAGCCGTTTGCTTAGTTTAGGACTTACTAATAGTACTAAGTCCTAAACTAAGCAAAGCTTGAAACAAGATTGCTGATAGAATATTTATCTAAGTACCTACATGGTTTCCATAGAAACAGCCTATTATTTTTTACCTTGTGTTGTATGATTATTTTTACAAAGTATAAATAATGTATCCAAAGAAAATACTTCAATGTTAAAGAAATACTAAAAAGAAGAAATCCAAAAAACGTCGTATTACATTTAAATACAGATAAAAATTCTAATGGCTTTCCAAACTACCGCTGTGCAACTAAGTAGATATATCTACTTAGTAGGTATACCTGTATAAGCTAACAAAAAAACCATTTAGGAAAAGCAGGTCTTTTGTTTTAATATGAAAATTACTGTAATCTAAATAGGCCGTACGACCCCACACTGGGTTCCCATTACGCAAATACCACTTCAGCGATGGAAAAATTAGCTTCATAAGCCACGAAAGTTCTTATCACAAATTGAATCATAAAAGACCCTCCCATTTCCTGCACATACACGAAAATTGAGGATGATTTTCTTTGATAGCGGGTGAAATATTATGTTCAACCAATGTCATAATAGTGCTTCAAGTAGGTAATTTGGTATGAATTCTTAGCGTAGAACATTTTGAATTTGAACTATTATCAATTTTATCTTGAGAAGCGTCAGTGCAATCTGACCAGCCGAGACGAGCAGACGCGCGGTGAGCTCTGTCCAATTCTCTCGCATCGCAAACTTATCGAACAAGATAAGTCACTCGTTTTATAAATAACATTAATTGTAATCCAGTGATTGTGCTGTGAATTTTCAGTGAGTTTAACTTATTTTTCAGTGGGAGAGTTTCATCAAATCTAAGTAAGTAGCGTAGTAAATGTCATTAATTTTCCATAATTATTTCACTATTACGAATTGACCTGTGGATTTGTTATCGTATGTATGACCCCGACATTGAGCCTGAGTGCTATTTGCTCAATTCGTTAAGCTGAGTTGTATTCTTCTTAAGGACGTGTCAATTTGAAAAATATACGCACTACACGTGTGTGCGTGTCGCACACTTAGATATAAGACTCTATATTCCTGTCAAGATATTTTTGCTAGTATAAATCAGTGTTTTTATAATGGTAATTAAATAAATAAATAGTTTTATGTATAATCTCTTAATGGAATGATTTAAGGGTGACCTTTGCTCAGCAGTGGGACGAGATAGGTTAGGAAAAAAAATATATTCTTAATGTTTCAAGGATTATATATCAAGTTCTCTATCTATCTAGTTTGGGGCTAGTATAGAGCGTAATATGTGAAATGTCTGTGAATATTTATTTATTTAATAATTAGTATTTGAGTTATCCACAACTTAATATTAGTGGTTGTTAAAATTGATTCTTAAACGAAAATTACTCATTTTGACTTTACATTAAAATTACTTACCAATGTTTTACGTAAAAAAAATACATTATAAATATTTTTATTTTTATATTGAATATATGAACATTTTTATATAGGTACTGTATGCATTTTAACCCATACATATTCTAAAGTAGTACGTCATTCATTTTGATGTTGTTAGCATACCGTAAACAGATAATCAAAGATACATACCTAATGGGTGTTACAATCAATACAAGCACGTGCACTTGTTTTAGTAATGTACTTAGTAAACACAATAGATACCTAATTGTAACTAATTTATTCGTCATAGAAACAGTAACCATAATAATATTTCTGATATCAATCAAAGTTCTTTCTCTTTCTTGTCGTGGATTCGAATCTCGCTCAATTTTTGCAATCAGAGGGCTTAGTCCGAGCCTGCATTTTAAAACTCCCTACTCTCGAGCCGAGAGTCGTCTCTCGGATGTCCTTATATTTTTGTAAGAAGTAGAGAGAGAGATCCGAGAGACGACTCTCGGCTCGAGAGTAGGGAGTTTTAAAATACAAGCTCGGACTAAGGGCTCAGGAAGGATAGCAAAAATTGAGCGAGATCCTACTGATATTATAAACGCGAAAGTTTGTATGGATGTATGTATGTTTGTTACTCTTTCACGCAAAAACTACTGAATGGATTTTAATGAAACATTAAAATAATGTTGTTTATACATCAGAATAACACATAGGCTATAATTAATAAAGATATTGTACAAATTGACAAAAATATAACGATAGCAAGACGAAGTCGCGGTCACAATATCTACTTACCTACCTTATTTGATTTTCATTTGTTATTTTAGTTTAGTACTGACACATTACAATCTCCCTACACATTAACATATTATAGGTAGTACTAAATATGAAACTTTAACAAAAACACTAAAATAGTTATAATAAAAGTTATAGTAACCTTTCTCCAGACGTTTTTGAAATCCAATATTATACAATATTTATATAATATTATTAATAAATCGAAAAAATCCTTATTAAATACCAGCTACTCACAGCGTAGCTTATCACGTAACAAAAGTTATAAGTAAATAATATAGTTCTTATAACTATGCCAATAAAGTTCAAAACTTTCCCGTAACTGCTTGAAAGAAGTGCTTAGCGATGCTGTCAAAGTTACGCGGACGAAAGTTGCGTGATGGAAGGGTTGCTGGGTCAGTCAAATACTTATACATAGGTCAGATTTGAAGGAGGTTCTTATTCGATTTTTATTGGTTCTGGGTACGTGCCCGTATTATGTAACCAAGGAGTTTTACGATCTGGACAACTTACGGTTTTATGAGGTAAACGTAACTTTTTCTTCTTTTTTATATGACTTATGGTCCGTCAATACGACCGGCGATTCTGCCTGATATATATATATATATAACTTATATATATATTAATATATAAATGAATTGCTGTTCGTTAGTCTCGCTAAAACTCGAGAACGGCTGAACGGATTTATCTTATCTTGGTCTTGAAATGTTCTGGAGGTCAGAGTCAATTTGAATTTTATTTATCGACTAGCTGTTCCCGCCGCGACTTTGTCCGCGTGCCGTTTTAAGAAATTTTACGATAACCCATTATTATCTTCTTATGAAAGAAATTGATGGTAAAGTGCAGTCTAAGATGGAAAACTTAGTATACTTATTAATAAAACCGGGCAAGTGCGCACGAAGAGTTTCGCTATTTGTTCAGCCTTTCTACGTCAAACTGATAGACGATTTTGACAGTGTCAAGTAATATATTGGTCGTTTTACCGGTTGGCATTTGTTTTATAAGAAAAAAGCTGTAAATACCTATTATTATTTCCTTCAAACGAGAAACAAATTCGATCATATTTAAAATGATAACACTCACTTCACTTTCAATGGTTAATATTTTGTTGTTAAAAAAAAATTCTAGATAACGCGATTAAACTTGATAAATGGCAAATGCACTAAATGTGCGAGCCCAAAAAAAGAAAAAAAAAACCCGATATATATGTTTTCAACACCGAAAATTCTTTGTTTCATCAAAATATGACAAACCTAGAATTTGAACGTAACCTAAAACTTTCTGAAGCTTTGGCATTAAATAAGGTTGTCACATTTTATTTAGTAATCAATCATGTAACCACTTATTTACGTCACGACGAAGAAATAAATCGTAATGTAGTGTCAAAACTTTAATAATATCAGCAACTTTTCTTATTTTGTTTACCAAGACGTTTTTTGGAAAACAGACCATTTTGATGTTTTATTGTATTTCTATTTGTGCCTAAGCTTTATTATTTAGAAGCTTTAAGAGCCTGAAATCAAATCATTATGATATTTTTTTATTTCTTCTACAAGTTTTGATAGCGATCTCACCTGATGTTAAGTGACGATGCGGTCTACGATGTAGCACACTTGCCTAGAAAATACCTATTCACTCGTCTCTTAAAAATATCCAAATTATAGGACTCGAAACACAGCCGAAAGACGCCAGCAACGAGTTCCACCCTTTGGCTGACCGCATCATAAAAGTAAAAAATAAATATTAAAGTGCCAAAGGACGATTTTTTTTTATAGTTCTACAATGAAATACTGTGTTAATGACACCGCGCCGCTGTTCGCTATGCTGTATGCATGCGAGCCCGCTCGTTGCATGAAGCAAAGCGCTTCCCTTAAGTATAAATAATAATAAATAAATAAATAATGCTGGACAATCCACACATCATCATCTAGCCCCAAGCTAAGCAGAGCTTGTGATAAGGGTACTAGAAGACTGACATACTTAATACAATACATTACATAGATAGATATTTTTCATTATACTTACATATAAAATACACAGTACACTCGGAATAAATATTTGCAGATCGTACAAACATTTATACCAAGGCGGGAATCGAACCCGCAACCTTCCGCGTCGCAGGCGGACCTTCGCCCGCCGCGCCACATCGGTCGTCAATATTATATCTATTACATATGTATAGGTACTTACTAGAGTTATTTCTCGATAAGTGACACGAAAATGTTATATGGAGCAAAACCCAGTTTTCCATTCAAGTTACGCACTTCGATAAATCAAATAAAACTCAGGCTGCAAGCTATGTATTATATAGATGGTGCTATTTATTTGCCGTGAATAAGTTACACCAAATCACTTTCCAGCCTGTGATGGATGAATGTAAAAAACGGTATTACTCATTCTCTCTGAAAACTACTTAATTCACAATAACGGAACCACAAAATCCGTTGAACCGTATAATTAATTGGGTAATATATATGATGTTATTTCTGAATAACGAATAAAATATTTCAACTCTGTTTTAACATCCAACTTTCTGAACCCAATTATGCAACATTTATAGATTTTTCAGATCATCGTCAGCTTGTATTATCCCACTGCTGGGTATAAACCTCCATCAAACGCCACTCTTTTATTACACGGGCTTTTTCATCCAGGTCCTACCCCTTACGGCAATGATGTCAGCCATCCATCTGGCCGTTGGTCTGCTGCCATTTTTCAGAAAAATAAAGAAAATATACGATAACCATGAAAAAAAGTAGGCTATTAGTTTTAATTATAAAAGAAATAAAGAAAAAATAAGGACAAGATAACAGTCACCTAAAACTATTGAACAGATAAGGACGTGTGAGTAATTCGAGTCAGTCGCACTCCCATAAAAAGAGCTATAAACCTAGCTCGGAACTCGTAAGACCAGACACTTCCCGTCTGATACGACATAATAAACTTACTTATTGAAATAACCACACCTTTAGTTTGTAAGAGGATGGTTCAAATCCTAATTCTAATTCGACGTCCTGCAATGGGGTGTATTGTGCATTCTCCCCCTGCTAACCTCACCCCAGCCAGCCCAACTGAGGACTTTGGATTGGTGGCAGCAATGTTCTAGTATCCCTGAAGAGATGGTTTATCTACGTAGGTATTTAACTGAAAATTAACTTTAATATTTACAAAATAGACTTACATAGGTATTTATTAAATACATGAGAAACAGTTTAGCAATTGATCTACAGATAACACATCATGTTTTTTTGAAGCGAATGCGATTTAATAATTGTTCTGGTCACTGTTACATCTTCGTCTCGTTTTGACTCCTCATTTTAAAAAGACAACTAAAAAGACGTAAAACTTGTGAAATAAGGATTTTAAAGCTTTGCATTAAAAATAAACCATAAAAATAATTTACGTAAAAAATATTTTTTTGAATGCGGTTGAATTGAGACTGATAATTTTGTAGTTGGTATTTTTGAAATCAATATAATATTTCAATACTGTACAAATGCTAGAAATTATAAAAGATCTTGATCACAGTCCAGAATCAAAAAATATATCAAAATTAATCAAACTCTTATAAGGTAAAATAAAATCACAAAGATCATTTAAATAGAATCGTCTTATTATATACTAGGTGATTCTAGGTGCCAGTCCTATTTATATTTTCGCTTTGTGTAACACACTCAGCATAAGTAGAGGTATAGAACAATTTGCAATAACGAAGTGTTCTACTAATATGCTGCTACGTCCGTATTACTGGGTGTAGATATGTAGGTGTTACCTATTCCTCTATGCAAAGGTCAAGTGCCTTTGCGAGCTCACGGGGAGTACTAGCCTCAATCTATCCTGCTAACCTACATACTTATGTATGTATACTAGCATATTGTTCTCTGTTGAGTGTTACTGCGTATTCTATGTATAGTAGTATTCTATGGATATAAAAAATATCTATATAAGTAATGTATTGTATTAAGTATGTCAGTCTTCTAGTACACATAACACAAGCTCTGCTTAGCTTGGGGCTAGATGATGTTGTGTGGATTGTCCAGCATTATTTATTTTAATTATTTATTTTAGTTATTATTAAAATAAATAACTTAGCCATCCAACAGATATATTTATGTATCTAACTTTTCAATTCATTATTGGTCGTGAAAACGTTTAGAAACTTTGAATAGGTACTCAAATCGTATTTGAGTTCGTGATTCGATTGATTTGGTACAAATTAGCTGTATTCATTGGATATTTTTACAATACTCACTATACGACACCTACACGATATTTTTCTGTTAATGTTTGTTAGTTAATGATAGGAATGTAGATGGGGCATTTGACGTTAAGAAGCTTTTGCCTATAACAATGTAGTGCCCCACATTACATCCACCTTTGTGGCGACATATCTGAATCGTTTAGAAATCGGTGTCGGGTTGTGTAAAAGACTTATTCTTATCGGCGCGCATCAGATTTGATTTGGCTTGAACTGATTTTATTTGCTATCACTGCGAATATTGAGATTATTTACGATTTCTATTGAGTGAACCAATTTTATTATTATGTAGGTTAATTATTATTGGATATTGATAATAAAGTTTAGATTGAATAAAGTTTATTTTTAAAACAACTTTTAATATGTTTTATATAATTCTTTATTTAGCATCAAAGCTAATAAGAAAAAAGTGCTTTGAATACTTCGAGTATTGCCTTAAAAAATCCTTAATTAAAATAATGATGTGAGCCAAAAAGTTTCAGTGTACAATACAGTTAATTTAGTTTTGCCAAGAGCAACGCGGCGCTTGTACGAGAACTCTTACTCAGTTATAAGGTTCTGCCTGAAAACCATATAACTGAGTAGGAGTTCTCGACTGGCTATCTCTGTCGACTCAAGTCACAGTTCTCGGGTTCTCGATAAGAGTGCGATTATGTCACAGAATTAGTAATCGCCGCCCGAGGTCGGATGCGATGACCCCGGTGCCCCGCCCGCATCGCACTGATTGTACGGTCATTGTCAAAGATTTACACGATTCACTATAGGTATTTTGTGATTTTCGATAAGCTGAGTACTATGAGTTTTAGCTCAATTCTTCTATCAAACTGGTGCGATGTTATTTGCCTTAGGAGGTAATCTTTTTGTATTTCAGCTGCTTTCAGTCTCGAGGCTTTGAGTCTCAGGTTATTAAAAATGTATAAGCTTAAGTTGATATATTGCCCGCGTTATAAACTGAGTCGTCGAGTTATAAAAATGAATAAACTTAAGTACCTATATATTTTTATTAAGTATATATATTGCTTGTGCTATCAACTGAGTTGTCGAGTTAGATAGATATAAAAGATAGTTAAAGAAAGTAAAGTTGGATTGTATTATATCTTCTTTAAAAGTTTTTTTATAATTAATTTGCTTAATGGTATAGCATTCGCTGCCAAACATTATTTATCCTTCTTCTAAATAGAATCTTAATTGTGCTAACTTTATTACAAAAGCAAAAACAAAATTTTAAATAATTAATTAGTATCTACTAAATTAAGTTTTGATATCTAAACTCTGAATTCAATTAGAGAACAGGTAAAATAATAACGAAATAAATCAAAAACAAATACTTAGTAAATCTTGCTAAAACTTCATAAACTTTATCTGAGATCCATGTGAATCTCAAATAGAACTTTCCAGAACAACTTTGCGTATTGTTATCTAAACAAAGGATTTTATACAAAGAAATATTTCAAATCGACAAGTTTCTGAATCTATCAATACGAGAGCTGTTCAATAAAAAACGATAATTTTAAAGATTTAGATTTTTTATTTGGAACGATTTATTTCTCAACATTATTATTTACATTAAATACATTATCATTTTAGCTGGAAGATTGGAATATTCCTGGTTTTTTGGCCCAGGAATATTCCAACTGTGTTTACAATATGAACTCAGTCTACTATCGTACCAGGCCCGTAAATCTGTCGTAGGTACATAAGAAAAATGGATAAAAAATATCGTACCGACCAGTAATTAAAAACATTCGTTCGACTAAACTTATCGTATTTCCTTATAATTTTGTAACTTATGACATCTATCGTGCCTATTCATTAAATTGTCGTACGTGTACGAAAATTATCGCACGGTTGTAAACACTGTTTTATCTTCGGGTATATTCTGATCTTTAATCCGTGTGTTTGAATATTAGATTACTGGCACTATTCGTAAATAACAACCATAAAATAGTGTCAGCCGGCTGATTGATTGTAGCTAAAACCATTCTTCTTGTTTGTGTTTGTCAGATATTTATTTGCTGTGGGGCTATCCAGCAAGGGGAAACTTGCGTGACCGAATATCCTTTCAGTTGCAGTTCACTTTTCAATGATATTACTATAGTAACTCATCAGTATTCCGTGGTATTTTTGTGGACTGACGTGACTGAGCTGTTAAAAATGACGTCAATGCCGCGGTTTAGGGCGTGGCCTACCTAATTTGAGCATGGCCTACCTGATTTTTTGTTAATTCTATCAAATGGTATGAAAATCATTCAAAATATCAATAAAAGACGAAGAAGAAAACTGAACTGCAATTTGATCAAATAACAGTTCAAAAATATTTCAGTTGTCAGGATACCCCCCCCTGTTCACTAACACTGTGAGATATTACTAGTCTATTCCGTATTAAATGGAATTTCATTACTGCTTTCCTATGACTCAGAATTTGAGAGATAGGATCCGAGTTGAAGTTATTAGACAGAAAACCAAGGTAAACGACATAGCTAAATGAATTCATTTAGCTGTTATGTTAGTTAGCATGTTTGCTGAAGAACCGACAATCATTGGAGCAAACGGATACTGGAGAGAAGACCGCCGCGCGTTTAGGCAAGTCTAGGCGTAATGTAGAACGGTCATCGGCGAGATGGAGCGACAACACTGAATGTAGCTGGCACACACTGGATGAAAAGAGCCGAAGATCGGGCTCAGTGGCGCGTCTTGGAAAACTACGTGCAGCAGTGGACTGAAATAGGTTGTCGATGATGATGATTTCCTATGATTTCTCCTTTCCTATGTTTATATTTTTTTTGTATTCATATCAAAGGAATACAGTACACTATTTATTTCATCGTATGACCGCGTAAACTCTAATCCAGTAGATACCTATCTAATATAACTGTTACAAAACTTTACGCTTTAAACACTCGTAAACATATCCCAATTCCCAACTCATTTACACTGAGCTTTAAACACATCACGCTTGGAAAATCACAACAGGAATGGTAATAAACAGGACAGTACTTACCTCATTTCAGATTTTTCAAGGTTGAGTGAATGAGGTCAACGTTCTCAGAAGAAATACTCATATTTTATCTTGACGTCTGGATTTAGACGTTTTTACAGCACGACAAATTATTATTATTTTAAGCGTCATAACTAATGTCACGATCAAAATTGTTATATATTTTAAGCAATCTTATTCGATAACACAAAGCTGTCATCTCTTTCTGATTTACTAAAATTATACAGACAGCAACTATTTGCGTTTAATATGACAAAGAAAGCGTTAATTTCAGTGTATTCTAAAATATGATCTTTATATTTTTACTAAGTAATGTAATATTGATTAGATTTGGCTTTTCGATTTTTTTTAATTTGACAGCATATGTTAAATGCTGGAAATATTTCAGTTAAACTACAAGCTATAAATCATTTTCTCTTTCAAACTTTGACTAAGTAATACTTTGAATATAAGTTATAGATACTTACGAAATAATTGAATGAATGAATGAATGAAAACACTTTATTGTACTTGTAATACACCTTACAACTAATTATTAAGGAAAACATAAAAACTAACAAAATACAGTACAATGGGCGGTCTTATCGCTAGGGAGCGATTTCTATAATAATATAAATAATAATTAATATATTAATTATTAATTTAGATAATTGTTTAAATATTGATTAGAAACATGTTAAAATAGTGCTTTAGTTATCATGCTATGCTTTATATGCTATCGGTATTTTTCCTCTACTAACTGACATAATACATGTTCGAAGGTCCAAAAACATCATAGAATGCCAGAAATCAGTGGATGAGAGTCGCAAGGGACCGGAAGGAATAGCGTGGTAACGAGGAGGCCTATTCTCAGTACTGGGTGAAAATGATGATGATGAACATGTATGTCGTGTCGGAGTCGGCTATTGTGTAATCGCCTATTCTCTGATTGAGGTAGGTACTTAACTCTTAATCCCTACTTAAACCTGCCACAGCCGAACATTTTTTAGACAGGGATTTTCATATGAACTGTCACCTGGAAGTAAAGATATATTTTTTAGATATATTTTTTTAGAGATTGTGTTTTGCATATTTTATTGGCTAACTTTAGTATATATATGAACGTCAATATGTAGGTTATTATTATACTTAAATCTCAAATTTGGACGCTGAATATCACAGTTCACTTACAACGTTTTATCAGCATTTTGCCTGGGATTAAAATCTTTTAATATTTTGTAATTTTAATACGATTTAATTCTTTTTCCTTCAATTTTGGAAAAAATGCTTGTTTCTGTGACTATGAAGGACAAGAATTATTAAGAACCAAGATAAATAACCAAGAATAATTTTGGTACAATATGTTATTTATATACTAAAATAGGTCAGTTTGTTTCACTCGTGTTTCAGTGACCCAATTTTCCTATGAATAGCCATGTTAGCTATTCATTTATTAATAAGCTTGATCTATAATTAATAATATCAAACCTTTTATTTTCAATATTAAAGACTGTAGGTCTATCTTATAAAAAGTCAGCGCAGACTTGATATATTGATTACCATACGTATTGATGACATAAAGTCATCGCTAACTTTTTATAAGATAGAGAGATATATTTTCTTAACTGCCAAAGTCACCATGAATCTAATTCCATAGAGGATTGTGACAGTGGTGACGAAGCCAACATAGAAAAACTTTCAGCTGTTACAATAAGTATATTATTATGGAAGATTTGTTCGTCGTAATATAAATAAAAAAATATGCGGCTTGTTTTATTTAGTCCTCCAAGTTTCGGGAATGAGGTTCTTCAAAAACCGTTTTATAATTAATTTTAGACCGACAGCGCATTTGGTCTTGAGAGGTGGCGGTAACCACTTTCCATCAGGTAGCTCGCTTGATGACAGACAAAAATATGTGACTGGGGTCTTGGTCTTACAGGCGTAGAGGCCTAAACTCACCAGTAGGACGTCGTAGGACGTTGTAGGACATCGTAGGACGTCGTAGGACGTTTTAGGACATTGTAGGACGGTCTCTCAACCGCCAAACAATTATCTTTCTTAAAATAAAGCTATTTTCTCGAACAGTACTTCTACCATGAGTTGTCACAGTAAAATCGCCTGACTTTACTACAGTAGTTACGTCAATATTAGTATTACGAATTTTAGTACCCAACTATCCGCTAGAGGCGCTGTACAAATCTTCATACATTTTTTTAACTACAGTAGTTACAGTAGTTACAGTAGTTAAAAAAATATACAAGTATAGTATATATATGTAGTATAGTAAAAACTCATGGTAGAGCTACAGTAAGCTATTTATAACGATTAAAAGTGACGTATTCTCAGATTCCAATCGAATAGAACAATACCCTCATTTACTAGGTAATTGATATTGATTCTAGTCCGTGGTTTATATCTATCAACGTTGCTTTGATTGTATTAACAAGGTTATAATTAATTAATGGGAATACTCAATCTGACCCTTATTACTTGAGAAACAGAGTTCAATTTTTTAATTATTAATATTTTAATGTAAAATATTTAAAGAAGATTTCCATTTAGATAAAAAATTGCTATTGAAACGTCGTTCTAAATGTGTCGAGTCAAAATATAATTTTACTCCATACAGATTTAACGTTTTAGATTTCGAGACTAGTTCTAGTACTAAATATCAGACCACGGGCTATGATGTATAAGTAGATATTTACTAAACAAAATGGACTATTTTTTTAAGCGTGATGTGTGCGTTATTCAAATCAAATGCTTTAAAAAAAATTAGTTTTATTTCTGAAGATGAGATAAAATACAGTAACAAAATTAGAAACGATGATAGCTACACTAGTATTTTTTACTGTGTCGTAGCTATCAACGCAGACTAGGGTAGTAAGACTTGTATCACTTTAACTTTACAACTTGGTTCCCCCATCACCTTATTATCATCGGACTACCAGACGATCGGAGATGAGACATCCATTCATGGTTGACATTCCACCTGCCCGCACCAAGCGTTTTGCTTCATAATGCGGTCAGCCAAAGAGTGGAACTCGTTGCCGGCGTCTGTGTTTCCAGAGTCCAATAATTTGGATATTTTTAAGAGACGAGTGAATGGGTATCTTCTAGGCAAGTGTGCTACATCGTAGACCGCATCGTCACTTAACATCAGGTAAGATCGCGGTCAAACGCTTGCCTAGTAAAAAAAAAAAAAAACTAACTTACCACAATTCAAAATTTCCATACGGTGACGTCACAAGTCCTGTTGACAGCGCTTCAAGGTTTGTTGGACGATGGCAAATATTTGAAACCACCTGCCAACTGCCTCCCTTGTTATAATGGAGGCGCACCTTTGACCTATTATGATGATAATTTAAGCAAAACCCGTGTGTAAACTCAGAAAGTTCAAACATGAAATTATTATGGACTTAATTTGGTTTACATAAGTTATGAACAGTTGAGTAACCACCGGTAGCCTGTTTATGTTAAATTTAGAGCAAGACCTAATTTATTTCATTTTTTTATTTATAACTATGGTTTCGTCTTATGCTTCGGCTACATTAGGGGGCGAATATTCGTATCGTGTTGGCGCGACAAAAACATCGTGTTCGGATAAAGGCGATATACTACGCGATGACACGATGTACCCGGCCACATACATCGCGTTAACACGAATATTCGCCGTAGCCCGCTAATGTGGCGCCAGGATTAGATGATAAAATATTTCATATCATAAAACTATATTTTACCCACATTCACGCGAAATGAACCCGTTTTTAAATGAACTCAAAAATATTTTTTTACTGCACCGTGTTGCTCGTTAGCTAAAAATTGTCTATTTTTATTGTAATGATATCAATAACGCCCTTGAATAGCGTTGAAATGTCGGTTTTGAACGAATGTGTGAGCTTTAAAAAAACTATTTGGACTTATAAATATCTATTTTAAAAATAACCCGGTGACGTGATGGAAAAATATAAGTGTTTTATTATCTAGATGAGATATATATACCTATGTATATATGTAATACTAATTTATTCACAAACAAACTTACGACTATACAGTATTTACAAAATGTACATTTACATATAAAATACATAAGAAACAGCTGAGCTATCTACAGACCGTTGCAAACGATCTATAGATAGTTCAACTGATCCAAATCAGTACCAATCGGAAGCGTACCCAAGACACTGGCTGCATTGCCGCGCTGAATAGCAATGCTGATACGTTGGGCCAGATACTCACCAGCCCTCGGGTCACGCGTCGCTTCGACTAGATAGTACTTATAGTTTATTTTATCTAGATTATAAATATATTGCATTTGTAACATCCCACGCCCAAGAATAAAAATAAAATATTTTATTATCTCTCAAGAATCATGCGTTTGAAAAAACTCAACTAAAAAATAATTAAAATGACTCGTAAAATCACAGAGAAGGAATACTAAGAAATTAATTACATCTCATTGTTTGCCCAAGCAATTGCCTTACAATTTACTTGTGCAAGATTCTGAATTATTTTAAAGCGCCATCTGTGGGATTACACAGCTTAGAGCTTTTACACACTGACCGACACCGACACGTATACGATAAATCGATGTGTCGACACGCAAAAATATATTTCCCGAAACACAGTTTTGACTAGTTCGGGATCCTATGGATTTGAAATCTTGCTGTTATTATTTTTATATCCAATAAATATTTCTTTCTTTCTTTCTATATTTTTAACTAACAAAATAAGTTTTCAATTCGACGCGCATTTTGTATAATTTTATTGTTGTTATTTTGGTTCCAATTAATACCAAATACACTTATGTAAGAATAACTCTATCACACTTATGGTTCAAATCTAATGAAAATATAATCCGAAATTGTCTTCTTCTAACTATTATAAAAAATCAAAAGAATTCATAATAATTAGCGGAATAATCGCGTACCTATCGGTAAACTTACAGTAATCTGTTGAATCGGAAACCTCTGTTTTTGAATTCGATTGTAATACATCGTGGTCACAAACACGAGCGATAAGAGCAGTGTCCGCGATATCGTATTGATATCGTATCGTTGCGTGAAAGCATCCCCATAGTGAATTTAATTATAGATGCTGGCAACTAACTGCTAATTAGGACAACAGAAGGGATCTATCGCTGGAACAGGATTGATTGGAATAATTAATTAGAACAACATACTGTTAAACAATATAAACATGTTTCTGCATCATTTATACAAGCTAAAATATAAATGTATAATAGAAAATACATTTATACACATTTGAAACTAGAGATTACAATAAAATAAGTTATAAGAAAATCTGTATACATAAGAATATCTTTTTTTTTAATAAGTATAATAAGAATAATATTATAAGAATATCTGTTTTTTTTTTCTCTAACCTATCTCGTCCCACTGCTGGGCAAAGGTCTCATCATACATATCCTTATCACTAATAAATAGCTTTTTGACACACGGCACGTAGAAATTACTGAAAAAAAACTTAAGCGTTTTAATATGGTTACACAATAAGCGGCCTTTTCGCTGGAAGAGATTTCTTCTAGGCAACCTGAGTGTGATTAGTGAAGATTACCAATCTGTGATATTTACCACATAACCTTTAGTAGGCAAAAACTTTGAGTTATTTTTCTTGGGGTACTATAGTAGTCAGTAGTTTTTGCGTGAGTGAGTAACAAAGATACATCCACACAAACTTTTGCGTTTATAATATTAAGTAGGATAAACCATGTATAATATAAGAGTATATATTAGTCTAAGACATATTATACGTTAGTTAGGTACCTAGATAAGTATGTCATTATAATAATCATGCTGTAGGATGATTTAATCCATGGGATCATTAATGATCAGATTATCACTAAGCCTCTATAACCTTGACATTTCAGGCAGTTTCCATTATACAGGGTGGGTAAATCAATGTGTATGAGTTATACAGTATGTCCCAATAAAATCATACTCGAATTGAGAACATATTTGAAGTTGAATCAATAGCGTCAAGCACTCTCTAGAGTGATAGAGTGTATTACGAAAAAATGCGAAACATTTCGGGAAGTATATACTAGTGTATAAAGTTCCCGAAATGTTTCTCATTTTTTGTTGTTATAAGTAATTGTGTTTTGGTGAGTATCTAGCCCAGTGTGTCAGCTTTGCTATTCAGCGCGGCAATGCAGCCAGTATCTTGGGTACGCTTCCGATTGGTACTGATTTGGATCAGTTGAGCTGTAGATCGTTTGCAGCGGTCTGCTTAGCTCAACTGTTTCTTACGTATTTTGAATATAATATTTTTAAATACTGTAATAGTCGTATGTTTTTTTTGCGCATAATATATTCAATAAATAAATATTTTTTTATAATATTAAAGAAACTGCTTGTTTTAATTTAGCTATAATAACGTCGTTAATTAAAAATAAATATTTCGAGGTTCACTAGAAGTGTAGGTATAGTTACCCAATTTATATAAGTATAACTACTTATTTTAACTGTAAAAACTTTAGATTTTTTAATTAATACTATCTAGATATCTACATGGTATTAATTTGTAAAATGAAAAAGTTTTTTATTTGATGATATCTGAAAGGGTGCCAAGCCGGTTAAAAGGCACGAGGTGCGGGTTCGATTAATGTTCAGTACTCAACATTTCATGCTCTCATTAGTTTTAAGCTTTTTGTTCGTCCCCGTTCAATTTCAATATAAAATGAGACAGTATTTTCAAGCGAACGATCATATGCGAGGTAATTAAATTTTTATTGTGTTGCCTTTCAATAATTTATGTAGATGGAAAACTTTTAAAATTCAGTATTATTGAGTTCATTTATGTACATTTTTTTAGATATGTATGAATTTTCAGATAAGTAGTATTATTTATTGAGTACAGATATATTTTTTTTTAAGTATGAATTTTCATATAAGTACGTATACATACATATCTGATACATTTCAATTCGTAATTAGAGAAATACAAATATGTAAATTAAAAAAATATGACTATGTAAAAAAAAACATTTTATTTATCACTTACTCAAAATTTTATTGTATGTATAAATTGAACCTATTTATTTACAATTCTAGGCTTAAACAAAAAGCTGTTTTTAAATTGATAATGTAACATGACTGAAGTTTACATCGAATTTGGCCATTGATCTTGTTACACCTAAAGGACAATGCCCAATGGGCTATGGGAATCTGTACCAACTTGCATCAATTTGAATTTACTCTCAAAGCCCTAATTTTTATTTACCTTTTCGCTACCAACAATATTTTTTTCAATGTTTAACCGCATTTCAAAATATTTAAAAATGTATTTTATTTTATATCATGTTTGCCGTCTCAGCTAAAGCTTACTTGGCAAACAAGATTTTATGCTCAATGTCCACTCACGAAAATAGGTGACAGCTGGGATCGGAACAAAATAGTTGACGTGCGGAAGGCTTAGTCCGAGCTTGCATTTTAAAACTCCCTACTCTCGAGCCGACAGTCGTCTCTCGGATGTCCTTGTATTTTTGTATGGATATCCGAAAAACGACTCTCGACTCGAGAGTCGGGAGTTTTAAAATGCAAGCTCGGACTAAGCACTCGGAAGTAGGAAATTGATAATCATGTTATGTATAATTAATTTTAATTTTCTAAACCCGGTTAAAAAAGACGGTTAAAAATTAACAAAGTACACGTATAAATAAAATATTAATTTTGATGATAATTAGCTTTTGATGCAATCTGGTACAGGGTTTGGGCATGATTCTTTGCGGAAAAGTCCCGTGTTCAAAATCAATTAATTAAAACAAACGACATTTTTTTCATGTTTTATGTGCCGTTCCAATTACATAATCGTAACAAACGATGAACAATAAAAACCAGACAATCAGTACCTGAACGCCAAGTTTAATGGCTCGTGGAATCACGCAGGACTTTATTGGGGACGACACTAAATGCCTTTACACATGCATAATATGAAAGATATAGGTGTAGCGCCATCTATATCGCTACATGATGAACTACAGTCTATGCAACAGACCAACAGATGGCGACAAATCCTAGATCGCGCAAACGAAGTTATCACGGAGTTTGGACATAAGTAATAGAACCGATTTCTATCCATCAGTCCTGGGACCCAATGCCAAAGGTAGCTCAGCGTGGAAGATCTTCCCTTTTCGTAGGAGATACCACACCTATCTCAACAGCATGGATACACCTAACTTTTACAAAATGAACAATACGACTTCAATCGTGACAAGGTATATTTAGTTCCACTTGCACGACTAGATGTCACAGCACCATCTTCTCGATTTCTAGATCGCGCTATTGCATTTGATTGTCGTGTGAGCTTCCATTTGTTGAATCATAGTTATAAATAATGCTGGACCATCCACACAACATCATCTAGCCCCAAGCTAAGCAGAGCTTGTGTTATAGGTACTAGAAGACTGTCATACTTAATACAATACATTACATAAATAGATATTTATTATTATACATATACCCAAAACACCCGGAATAAATAATTGCAGATCGTACAAACATTTATCCCAAGGCGGGAATCGAACCCGCGACCTCCACGTCGCAGGCGGACCTTCACCCGCCGCGCCACATTGGTCGTCAAATATGCAATGTTAGAATTGTTTTTGTTATATTTTTTACCAGTAGCGAGCTATTTTCGATCTCTCTCAGAGAATTAGTTAATAAAAAGAACTAACGGCCGGTTTCTCGAACGATGATCAACGCGAAAAAAACAAATAATTACTATGTGTCAAACTCAGATCAATCGTGATTTGGGTTTCCAGAAACCGACCGTATGTTTATCACGTTATAAGATGACAAGATACTTGGAGCTCCGCGCATGTGAAAAGGCAACGTAAGACCATACATTAACTTCGTTAATTGAGTTTTAAACGACAAGTAAACGTACCATTTTAATTAATTTAAAGCTTATTTAATGTATGTTTCAGACTTGATTAGAACGAAGTAATCAAAGGCAAGGAGCTCAAGTTAGAAGCCGTAGGTTACATAATAATATGTTGTGAATTTGACTTAGCTGATATTTATAGTAATGATTTTAGCTCATCTGGGGAAGTACTACCACCGTTTTTGTTTCTGTTTCTTAGCAGTAATGCTCACATTGCTGCGTTCCGATTTGAGTTGATTTATTAACGTAACGAAAGTAAAACGAAGTAAGTACCTATACTTATTAAAAAAAATTATAACGAAAAGATTTTTCTGATAAGCGCAGTCAAAAGCTTTAAAGAACATTGTTGCAATGAACGTCCTAAAGGCGAAATATTGTTAAACGCAGTTACATCATAACTTCATTTAAGCTCTTATATTAGCTTATTTTGTCACCTGAAAAACGCTTTTAAGAAACATGACTTAAAAACTTAACATAAAAAAATAAACATGATTCACTCTAATAATAAATGTGGAGGGGAGATGATTATGATTTTATATACAAATGTACTTATTATTTACAAATTAAGGGTACTTTATAAACAATTTAAAGCATGTACGAAGGGTCACTCAGAGTTTTTTAAATATCGGGGCGCCTAATTTTCCCCCGACATTCTAATGGTTGCTATTTCAACTTTTTTTATCATGATTACCATCAAGCTTACAATTTGTAATCGGAAGTCTTCGTAAAGGAAAATAATGAATATTATTATACAGATAGGAGAAATTCCGAGTAATTATGATGTTGCTATAATCTGTGATGGAATCTATAATTATTATTCATGATAATACCGGTTATTTGTTATTCATTATTAATTTGAAGGTTTACGTTGGTATCAAAGATTTTTTAAAATGGCGGATTTCAGAACACAATGCATGTAAAATGATAAATGAATTTGAAATTTTGATCATATTATCATTATGGTTTGGTAGTCTAAGTTATTTAAGAAATAAATATAGTTTAATCTTGGGAAAAAGTCTTATTGAATAATTAAAAAGCTATGTTTAACATTCGGTCATTTCATTTCATTCGTTCTCCGATCGTTTTAATTATCACACCGTAAAAAATATTTGAGTTTAAGTAGTATTAGTTTGCACAATATAACTGCGATTTGCTTTTATATGAATACAAGTAGAATAATTGTACCCACACATAGTAAGTTACTGAGATTATTCAGCTTGTCTGTGTTTATATTTTAATTTCCCTTTTTTTAGTCAACCAACTTCCAACACCAATCAAATTAAATTAAAAAAAAAAATTAAATTAAACTTTGAAAAGTTGAAGATTTTTTAAAATGCTTAAAAACAACATTAACTTGGAAATATACTAAAACTAGCGAACAGAACTGTTTGGTTAGTTCAACTATTACGTTGAGCAAAGGCAAGGACGTTTTGAATAAAGTTTCTACAAAACATTGTTTTTGACGTGGATGAGATGAAAACCCAATGAACTGAAAAATAAATTCATTGTTATCATATAACTCGTAGTTAGTTTGTTATATTAGGCTTACCCCATTAAAACAAGGTCTAGAATCCTTGGAAAAAACCTAAAATAAATCAGAAAATAATAGGTGATATAAGCGGCGACAAGCTTGCCACTTGATGAAACAAACTACGGCAGATATGAGCATATACCAAATGTTTGGACGTGCCTCTAACTAGCCCTATTAGAAATTCACATGTAATCTCAAATATCATAGTAAACTGAAAAAATCGACAAATTTAAATTAGTTAAAACAAGTTTTCATTTAAAACATATTTGGTCAGAAAATTATTTACAAAATACAGTAAAACACATCATTTCTAGATATAATTTTGATGGATAGCGTCTAGCACTCAAACGTCATTCGGATGAATAGAAACTGATACAGAAGACTGTCAAACCCACATCAATATAAAAACTATTCTGTCCGTTAACATTGAGTTATAAACATGATTGACATTTGTAAACATCGAAAACACTGTACCAACAGTTTTTATAGTCTTTTAAAACTGTATACAGAGGCCCGAGCACCAGTAAATGTGACATCGCAAACGTATCGAAAAGGTGTCATACTTAAGTGACACTACGCGTTGACGCAAACTTAACTACCGAACTCAATAAAGACAAAAGGTGAATTCGTACTAAAGAACATTCCAGGAATTGAGGACATATTTTGTGAGCTTCGTCTTTTGTTGGCTTATATGGCTCTATTCAATAGCTTCTTATTTTACGGCCGCACTGGACAAACTGTATAAACTTGTACTTAACATAAAGGTCTTTTACGCTTCCGATTGGTACTGATTTGGATCAGATGAACTATCTATAGATCGTTTGCAACGGTCTGTAGATAGCTCAACTGTTTCTTATGTATTTTATATGCCTATGTTCATTTTGTAAATACTGTAATACTTAGTCATAAGATCTTTTAAGTACAACAGTTAAACAATAAAATATTTGTGATTCTGAACGTTGCAGCGTCACTGCGTAGTGTGTCTTGAATGTGCTAACGTAACGATACGTTTTTAATTGATAAACGTATCAATTAAAAACGTAGCGTTACGTTTTCACCCATTCGTGCTCACCCCTCAGAATTTCAGTTTTTTCTACGGGAGTAAAATACTAAAACGCAAATTTTGTATAGAGCAAAATTACATTTACGCTCGCAATATCGTTTTGCTGCAAATCAAATTTGCGTTTTATTTTTTGAGACTCGTTCGAGTCTACGGGCGCAGATTTAACGATGAAAAAAAGCCAAAAAAAGTTGGGTGACTAGGTAAACCGATGTTGCTAGGTTAGCGCCAGCGAGTGCCTAGTCTTGCTGAGAAGCTCTGCAGGTGACAGTCTACACAAAATCTTTCCATGACTATTTAATATAATACCATTTAGATTTTTAACACAGTTTTTGTAAAAAAATATAATTTTAGTTAACCTACTTCATTTTAAGCAAAGCCTTATAATTCTGTATGATAATGTATTAAAAAAATGTTTTCTGTCTGTTTTAAAATGTTTAAGCTCGTTTATACCAGAAATGTCATGTATTATACAGACAAAGAAAGTCTGGGCTTTTAAGAGCAGCCCATTTTTTGTCCTTAGGCACTTAGGCACTTTGCTGTTCGGGTCACTAAGTAAATAGTAATGACTGCAATTTTCTGAATACAATATTACGATTCTCCCGTACAGTGTTGCCAATAAGACGATCGGTATCTAAAACTTGTCAAGTGAACATAAGATTATATAAAAATCTCGTAGCTTGAACAGTTATGTAAAACATGTAAATTATTTATATATAATTTTCGACTTGTATTTTTATGCCATTAGGTTACTAAAAAATAATAACAACAGGGATTCGAGTTCTGTCATTTGATGATAAACACATTAAAAAAAATGTTTTTCTATTGTTAAATGAAAACAAAATAAAAGAGTTATGCTAAAGAGTCATAGCTTATTGTGTTAACTGACGATAGACTGACTTGACTGAGAATTATTTTCAAACACTTGACATTGACAGAATTGCCTGGCGTATTCAGAATCTACATAAAAAGAGGAAAATAAATGTTATAGCTCATAGACTACGCTCTGGACACATTCCTCTTGCCAAAAATCATCTTATGAATATTGCTGACTCCCCAAATTGTCCTACTTGAGTCATAGAAGATGTTCATCATTTGTTGAGTGCGAGCAGAGCCGGTTTATGAGGTGCCAAATGCGTGGCCAATATAATTTAAATTTACTGGATGTTGGCGCATTTCAAACTGTACTTTCTGTTCCGCTCTGTGAGGCGGCTAGTACACTGTTTAGATTAGTACACCATATTATTAAGCAGTAGATTTGTTAAATAGCTAGACCTAACAGGGCTGACATAGTCGCTAAGCGACTCAAAGTCCTATAAATATAAGAAATAAATAGATATATAAATAAACAACAGTGAGATGATAATGTTGTGTATCGCTAAATGGTAGGTACAGACGCAATGCAATCCTCCGGTAATAGAGTTAGAAAGCTTTCAATGTAGGTACGGCGAGGGATTTGCGAAATTGCTTCAGGGATGCAGTTGATATAAGGCTAACGTTCATAATATTTTTACTGTTATTATTTGCATAATATTTGCATATTGGTATGAGGTTGTGAGAAACTAATCACAGTCTATAATATATTATGGAAAACAATATATGCGTTGAACTTTTATACTTTTACGCAGGAACTCAAAATAATTCACTGATATAATATGCTACTAGCTTAAGGTTTTTATTAGGTATAATAAAGTGGGCTACATTAGTTTAAGGTTTTAAATACTTAAACGAGCTTCCGGTGTTTTTTTTTATTTTTGCTGATCCATTTTATTATGAAACTTTTTTGTTTCCAAATTCTCATATTAGCTTTACGTAGTTAGCCATTTATTTCTTTAGACATAAAACAAGAACCTAAAATGCTGTTTGACAGTGATATAGACCTTCACTCTGTGCCTTAACCCAGCTGGTACATTAACTACCGGTTTCTGGAAACCCAAATCACGATTGATCCGAGTATGACACATAGTAATTATTTGATTTTTTCGTTGAACATCGTTCGAGAAACCGGCCGTAAGTGCTTATATCAGACACCACTTTCAAACACAGTTAGTACTTAAAATACAAGATCCTGGTTAATTAAACTAAACGAGTATAGTCGATTCCCAACTATTTCTGTCTGAATAAACATCTAAGTACAATAATGAAAGCGCAGGATTAGTACCAGAGTGGTTCCGATGCATCTTTAAACATAATCCCTTGAGCCCGCATCGCTCGTCGGCAATTACTGTAATCTCTACAAGTCCATGCAAACCTATTGACTAGCCCTAGTTAATCAGGCTAGTCAATACAGCTGGGTGAAGTAGCTTGATTAGGTAGATACCAACCTACTATATCATCATCATCATTCGCAGCCTGACTAGACCCACTACTGGGTATAGGCCTCTCTTTGCTCCATTCCGCACGATTCAAACTGCTCTCAACCATCTGCGGCCCACGGTATTGACAATATCGTCAGTCCACCGTGCCGCTGTGCGCCCAACGTTTCTCTTGCCAGTCCTCGGCCACCACTCTGTCAGCGATTTGCTCCATCTGTCCTACTATATACATATAATTGTTTTATGCAGGGTAAAAAATTGAAATTGATCGTTTGAGAAACTTTCAAATCAATCATATCAAATCAAATAAATAAAATTTGGCCACCTACGGCCCTCTCTTATAACTACGTCAATGGCATATTGACTTGCCCTAAGTGTGAACGTACCTTTTCTAACAAGGTTGGGTACGCAAGTCATAAAAAGGCGCACGAAAGATCAGAACTACGAAATCTGAGTAATTGATCGTTGGGTTCTTGTGCGGGTTAGATTTGGTTTTCCAGATGTTTTCAGTCGCCATTGCCGAAATCGGTTCGGAATCATCATCATACTAAGTGATTATAGGTGCCAGTTCCACGCTACCAGAGCCTATACTTTATTATGGGCAAGGAACGGCCTGGTACTTGCTGTTTTTTTTTGTATGATCCTTTTTACAGAGAATTGCAAATAATTACTGAAATTCTAGTGAAGTGTCAATTTAACTTAACTTACAGAACATAAATCCTTATGCATATTTTAATAAAACACGGCTATAAGTTTATTCTATTCACGTTCGTTCGGTCCACTACGGTTTCCCGCAATTTAATATTTTCTCATTCTAAGAATGTAAACCGTCTAGTTTACTCATTTGTTCTACAACAGACATCTTACAGGTATGACTTTAAGAAACCTATAACTTAAATAAAATCAAAAACAATATTTACGAAACAAAATATTAAGCCTTGAACCTAAAAAACGATGATACGAAGTAATAAATACTGTGTCGCATCCGCATCGCAAGTAGCAAAGGTATTTATTACCTATTAAAAGTCACGCATAGTCTTGCATAAGTGCGATTTACGGCCGGTTTCTCGAACGATGATCAACAAAAAAATCAAATAATTACTATGTGTCAAACTCTGATCAATCGTGATTTGGGTTTCCAGAAACCGGCCGTTAGACTTATAAGACCCGACAGGTGTCGGGTCACACAAGCCGTTCATGTAGTCAATGGGAATTGATTTACTGATACCATATTACAACAATCAATACGATGACGTTACTTAGAATCTTGTTATGTTTATAACAACGCTTTTAAAAATACCAATACTATTACCAACAAGCAGCCGAAAAATAAAAGAAAGACAGAGCTGGTGAATATTCCCAACAAAATATTAATGGGTTGAAATCCTCCGTAAGAAGTTTTCGGGTAAGCCTTTTGCAGAAATCTTTATAGATAAACATACATTTAAGGGTTCCGTACCCAAAGAGTAAAACGGAACCCTATGTTGTCTGTCTGTCCGTCTGTCACTCTGTATCTTGTAATCTGTGATAGCTAGAGAACAGACGCTAACAACAAATATTAAAAAGCAGAATAAAATAAATATTTTTATTGTACATATTTGTATTGTATTTATTTATTGTTTACATGTACATTTTTATTTTAGCTTAGGTCTAGTAGTAGCTACAAGTGAGTACATGCACCCTGCAAGGGCACTGCAATGTAGGTTTATTAACCAAATTTGCTACATTGAATACATATACAAATAAAAATACATGTCAAATACCTAATAGGGATGTAATATAAATGTCAAAAATTCTAAAAAAAAATACAATAATAATAATGTCAAATGGTAAATCTATAATCGTTAAAAATTGTTTATAATAGCTATGTCAATATATAAAGATAACTAATTACACAACTATACACATACACGTTCACACATATACAATAGCAACATACCCATATACAATTTAACGGGGTATCATACAAAAACGTGCTTTTCCGGTACGGAACCATTCGTGCGTGAGTCCAAATCGCGCTTTGGCGGTTTTATTTTCTGATATACGTGTTGTTTGAAGGAATACATCAAATCTGACCGGGAAAGGTGAAAAACTGCCTAATGGTTCCTTTACGTCCGAAATTGGAGTGATGAAATTGGATGTCGGTATGATTTTCCTCTTGCGATTGGAAAATAAAAGGTATAGGCAGGTAATTTTGTAAGAAGCTATCTTACAAAATGGGAAAACATACTTTAGTAGATAAGGTTAGAAAGGTAATATAAATATATAATAATAGTATAAATGGAACATTGAACTAAAAATTGTTTATTAAAATATTTAATTAATAGTCTATGAATATAGTAGGTAGTAATGTAATGATACAAATTTACTTAATAATCTATGGTATATATTCTAAAAATATGTAAAAAAAGACATGTGGCACTCGGGGACTGCCGCGGTAAAGCTATTGCATAGCATTTTTTGCCACCGGTCGGAGTGTTAGGTTATTTCATTACGGAATTTCTGGATTCGGTCTCCACGCTCAAGGCCCACGATAGAAGCTACGCAATAGCTTAAAAATCTTTTTTCTCTCAAATAGTTCAACAAAATTAAGTAAGTATTGGTAGGAAAAGAAATAAAACATATAGAAACAAGTCAAAGCTCTCGAAGCTCTGCTCAATAAATTCCACTGTAAAAGCAACGGGTGGAATTACATACCGTCTGCACCACAGACCAATAAAAGCTGCAGAGTACTTTTATTTTAAATAACACTGATGATGGATATACATTTTAAAGTCTGCAACAAATGCCACTTTGATGGATATGAATAAAGTGTAGACAAACTCGATTTGAGTAGTGATTTAAATATCACATTGAGACAAAATATTGAAATCAGAAATTTTTAGCATACATTTTTAAAACTATTTTTATCCAGGAAAAAAATATTCAAGTCAGAATCAAGGTTCTAGAAAAGATTCGAGATTATTATTAAAAACTTGAAAAATACCGCATAAGTTGAATAAGTGGTTTTATCATTGCTTCTATTGTATAAGCTATTTTTAGTGAATAATTCAGGGTATGTATCAGAAACACTGTTGCATTCAATTTGTTGTTTTGCCAGAGTTAGAATCGATTTTCATTTGTTGCCAGTGGTCAATTGTAACAACATTATAACAACTCTGTTTTAATTAAATCTCATAGATTTTGTGAAAACAGAGACAGTGTTTTTGTATTATTTTACGCAGTTTAGATCCAACATTTTTAAACTGCAATGTGTCACACAAAAACATTGTCAAAGGAAGTAATTACTAAAAGAACATTTCGGAAAAGAAACTGGAATTATACGTTTTACTATTTATGTGGTTAGGGCTACAGATTGAGGAACCTCCGGAAAATGCGTGCCGTGTCGAGGATCACTGTCTTCTGCATTATTATTAATATTATTATACAGAATGTAACAGAAGGGGTGGACCAAAAGCAAAATCGAGCGTTTATTTTTTTCATGACTTTTTTTTGTTTCTTTGGTTTATTTCTTCTAGAATCGATTTTTTGGCTGATGTAGTTACTAATAAGGATGCCTAAATAGGCTCGTTAAATTTTAGCACTCCCAAATCAAGAGGCGTGACGTCACGCGTACTCAAGTCAATATTTGGCGTAATCTGACACAATACCTACTTAAGGTCCGGTCTCGAAAATCCCAGTAATGTAATGAATAGTATGATGTGTTAATGTAAACAGATTTCTAGAAGTGACGCAACAGGTCGAAGCTTGCTACCTACTGAAAATTTTAATTAATAATGTTATTTTCTATAACAACGTTTTCTTTTACTTACGTTATTTTTACGTAATTGCATGATATTTATTTTATGCTGTATTATGAACCCCACATACTATATTTTAGAAGTTATAAACGAGTCATATTTTTTTTTAGACATGGCTAAAATAAACAAATCGCATTGATATCAGTTTAACCAGTATTTTGTGAACTATAGAATCATTAAAGAAGAAATAAATAAAATAGCTTGCTGAACCACGTGAAATAATGAATTATATGTTTTAAAGATTATATTATTTTTGTGTAAATAAATACTGATTCGATTTGATTTTGATATGAATTTCCACTGTTCCAATATACATGATGGGCGTATTTTTACAGTCACCGTTTTAAGAAGACTCTAGTTTTAGTAAACAAGTGGTTACACACTTGCGTAGGTACTAATCAAACTCGCTAATCGCCGCGGTGGGAGGTACTTTTGGCGACGGATATCTGACGCTAAAATAGTTTTTCTTGATTAAAAGTGGGTTTAAATAGGTACATCAGAATTAAAGCATTTGTCAATTAAAATAAGGTTTTTAAGACCGAATCGTCATTCATTAGTAGGTAATGCACATTAGTAAACAACTGAAACTTGTCTAATTTTAAATGTAAATAATTAAAGTTAGTGTAGGTACCTACTATAAAAACAGTTTAGTTAAAAAACATTTACAGTCAAATTGAGAAGCTCTTCCTGTATTAAAGTTGATTAAATAAACCCATCCTATTCAAATCGGCGCGGCAGGCAAAGATCCGCCTGGGACGCGGAGGTTGCGGGTTCGATTCCCGCCTTGGGATAAAAGTTTGTAATATCTGCAAATATTTATTCCGGGTATTCTGGGTAATTTAAATATATAAGTTTTAAAAAATATCTATCTATGTAATGTGTTGTATTAAGTATATCAGTATTTTAGTACCCATAACACAAGCTCTGCTTAGATTGGGGCTAGATGATGTTGTGTGGATTTTCCAGCATTATTTAATTATTTATTTAAACACAACTAAAAAATAAAAACCCGAACCATACCGAGGCTAAACGAAGTTAACCGAGCTCATTAAAACTCCAACCAATAAACGCCGGGTATATTAATTACGGTAATTATGATACGGTGACGGTACTGTCGGAAATTAGATCCCGATCAATTGTGGTAGCAATCTCATTTGGTACCGGATATCAGATAATCAATTTAGGACCGGACTTCGAAATACTCTGTAATTTCCGGAGGGCGCACATAATTAGCACGTGGCCTTTGGCCTACTAAGTAATGTTTGCAGCCCTTTATTTACCCCTAAACGACATACCTAATGGAGAGGAATAAGTAGGCTTGTAATCAATTTGGAAAATGTAACGGATTTTCCAAGATTGGTGTTGTAGGCGCGTTTTTGCCTAGTTCTCGAAATAAAATGTAACAGAAATAAGAATTGATTTTGTTTATGAGAGCTGGAAAGTATTTTCTACGAAAATGAAGACATTGAGCGAGGACCAACAATTTTTTTCGGATAAGGTAAGAATTTTTGGAGGTCGTTAATTTTTTTACGTGTTATCCGAAAATATAAAAAATCTTATTCCAAATTGGTATGTCTAGTTTTGTCTTTTTAATCTCAGCCTAATGAACTACCGAATAAGAAACAATAATGGGTTCTCAAAACTATGTTTACCTACTATTTTTTTTTGCGATAAGTCCTTTTGAATCTTACAATGATATTTGACAGCGTTACCGGGCTACTGATGGATTCAGAAGACTCTCAACCAAGGTAAAATATCTTCTGCCATAACTTTATTTATGAGTCTAGATTTTTTTGTAAGTTAGCGATGTTTCAAACACTTCTAATTCATCACATCAATGATAAAATATATTATCTTTGTGATGAAGGAAAAGTGACATTAGTATAAAATAAATTAAAAAAAATAATTTGTAAAAATAATTTAGACTCTAACATCTTACTTTATAAAGCACTTATGTAACCCAATTAAAAAAGTATGTAATTGCCTTCCTTATCAGTACTTACAACATTCTAGCCTACTTAAATTTGAAGTGTAAACATAGTGTTGTAAACAAAAGGTTACTGTCGAGTCGCTGTTAATGCTAATATTGAAACATCAAGTATCATGGGCGTATTCACTAATACGATTACCGCAAATCGGTGTTTTACGCACATAGATGTTTTTTTTTAATATATTAATATTAAAAATAATAATTATATTCCAATTTTCATTGTTCTAGATAGAAACATAAAAGCAATATTGTCGCGATATGAACTAAGCATAAATTGTGTAATATATTTTTAAACATAATTTTAGAAAATGGTTGCTAAGGATTAGATAAAGAATTTTACTTTAGCTTAAGTGATCATTAGTGTTAAGTTAGATTGGATTTTTGACAAATCCTGCATAAATCAAAAACTCCTAGATTCTTCCATTTTGAACGTCTCGGTTAAAACCTTATTTTTATACCAATAGTAGAACGACCACAGTTTTAATGGCAAATTCGCATTTGCAAATAGCAAATGTTCAGTAAAGCGCCCTCTCAAGAGGAATCTCTGGACGATCGCCAAAACGGATTCGCATCAAAATAGATACATCATGTTATTGCTTTATTTTGATCGATAGATTGCTGAGTTATTGATAGACAAATCTATTCAGGCATGAGTTATTTTGCGAAGTAGACATAGTATAACTAATTTGTCAGTGTTATGAAAAATATTTGTTTTGCTGTTAATTGATTGATAACCTGTCAACATTGTGCCAAACACTAGCCCCCTATCTTATAAAAAGTTAGCGTTGACTTCATGTCATGATTACGTATAATCAATGCTTCAAGTCTGCACCAACTTTTAATAAGATAGACCGTAGTTCTTTTGTGAGCAACAACGGTATAGGTACTCGTACTTACTTTTTTTTATAAATCAAGTGTCTCGACTACAACTAATAATTTTTGTTTTTATTTTCCAGGTTTTCGAGATCTTGAACTAGCTGGAAAAGAAATGTATTCAACTGAAATGTAAGTCCTAAAGTGAAACTCATATAATATTGTAGAATCAACTATAAAGACTTCAGTGGAAATGTTTTGATTAAGTCGTCTTCATTTTATTTTCTCTCATTTTCATCAAACAGAAGAATAACACGTTTTTAAATTAAGTACCTACCCTAGTACCTACCTAACTTACATTGCTTGTTTTAGACTAGACATCTGGATAAGATTATATTGACGGTTTATGATAGTATATCAGAGACAGTTTGAAAGTAGCGCCTGTTATTGAAAGAGTGAAAAGTACCTACATGCTTAGCGTAGTATGAACATGTAATGAGGAATGAAAGACAAATAACAAAAAGTTTAAGATATTTGTATCTGAAAAAAAAGAAGAATAGGAAACATTTTTTTTACACATTTATACATTTTTTTGTAAATACATAAATAGAATAGGTACATAGTAACACAGAACAAATATTTATGCTCATCACACAAGCATTTGCTCTGGGCGGAAATCGAACCAACAGCATGGAAGGCAGAGCTACTACCAACTAAGCTGTGAAACCTGTCAACACTTTTGACATAGTTTCAATAATGTATTATGACTAGATGGAACACAATGATATCAATACAGCGTCTTTAAGATTTGCTTGTGTACTCCATTGTGAGCCTTTATTAGTCATTTTACAATGGCCAAATAGGAAGAGTCCTTTGTTTATAAGGTAAAATGCCCTTTAAATCTGTTACCCTCTTTTCGTTGACATGCAAATGACAGTGAGAGTTTTCATAGAGCCGCTTTAAGTAACAGAATAATGAATAAAACCAAAGGAATTAAATATCTGTCAGTTTCATTCATTCCTCAAAAGCCTTTCGAAAGCGAATGGTTTTGACAAGGCCTGAAAATAATTTAAAAAGTTTGTTTATTGCTTTTAGTTTTTTTTTACTATTGCAATGTTGCTGGCACGAAATAAATGTACCGTATCAACAAAACAATATAGTTGTTCGTGCGAGTGACGCATGTTAGAAGAAACAATAAAAAAATACGTAAAATAACTAAGAATATTAATGATGTACCTAGTAAATAATGGCTTAGTTTCGGAGCGTGATGTGTGAATAGTCCGTGCTCGTTTACTTGGACAAATGAGTGTCATATGTTAGTATGTATGTTTGTTAGAGCTGCAAACAGCTTATTACTTGAACTAATTAGGTCAGCGATACCAAAATTTACTAATTAGGTTAGGTATATTACGCCATTGGTCCAGTGATTGTAAATGTATGTAGAAGAATGAAAAGAGAGAGTAAAAAATCGGGCAAAAGCAAACTTTTGTTCACCTTTTTGTTTTTGAAATACGTAAAATGATTTTTTTTATTTTTATCCAGCAAAACGTAAGCTTCCATTAGTAACAGTGTCAATGATTTTAGAGTTTAAGTAAAACTGGCTAGGCTTAGCCAAGCCATCACAAACAGAGGGCTGTACCTCTACCATGAGCTGTCACAGTAAAATCGCTTTACCACAGTAGTTACGTAAATATTCGTATTACGAATTGTAGTACCCAACTATCCGCTAGAGGCGCTGTACAAATCTTCATACATTTTACACTACAGACGCTAGCGAGTATAGATTGTAAAAACTCATGGTAGAGCTACTGAGCACGAACAAATGTGACAATCGTATACGTAACGTATTTAAAATACACTACGCGCTAACTCTGCAACGTTCTACAGTAGCTTTCACACAATGGGTCTCGAATACGTCACTGTTTCGATACGTTTACGATTGTCACATTTACGTACGTAATATTAGAACTTTAACTTGTAATACAATAGTTTTCTATATAAACGCGATATTTACCATGATATGTGAGTTTGATTATTTCCCCGATATATCGGGGAATGTTCAAAACCGTGATAGTTTCAAATATTAAGTTAATACAATTCCTTGCTCAATTTAGCGAAAAAGTGGCTTTCTCGAGGTCCATCAGAATCTATTGGTTTATATTGAATAGAGTTCCGTAAGCTATTGTAAGGGTCAGAATTGGTCGGTACGCTTGATCAAACTGAACGGAAATTAAATTTTTCTATACACTATCTATATTTCATACGTAGGTATATTATTTATTATACCTACAAAGTAGCACAAAAATCGGTTTACTTAAATTCCAGAAAAAAGTTTAGTAATTTAAAATATATAAAAATTAATAACATAATACAAGAAAAAAGGTCTATGTTAAGATATATTATTTATGTATCAAATCGTAGCTTGATTACCAGTAAATATACTTTACCTATATAAAAATTAAACATTTATAGAAGTTGACTCAAGCCAAAATATCACATGAATATAATACCCGTGTGAACATTTCTTAGTAGGGATTTCTGGAACATATATTTTTGACAATATTTGCGTAGAATGTACAATGCTATTCTCGAAACGTCACATCCAACTTGCGGAAACTTCAGGGTTTTCGATTCCAAGATTTCCAAGTTATATGAGAGAAATTGAATATTGGGAAGATATTCAAAAAATATGCGTGAAATGTGCTTAGCCAAAGCGAGATTATAATATTAACAGACAAAATAAACTTACACTTATTCTATTCATAAGAACATTATGCCTAAATTTGTTTCAACGATGTAAAAGCTTTGATAATTAGTGTATTCATTTAACAAATTCAAACCAATAAGGAAAATAAAGTTGCGAGCGTAAAAGTGGCTTTTTATAAGTCGTTACAGCTCAGTTATTAGTAGCTCTGCCTTCCATGCTGTGGGTCGTGGGTTCGATTCCCACCAAGTGCAAATGTTTGTGTGATAAACATAAATATTTGTTCTGTATCTGGGTGTTATTATGTATTTTATGTATGTAATTACAAAAAAAAGTGTACCTATTCTATCAGCAATTTAGTTCTCATAGTACAAGCTCTGCTTAGTTTGGGACTGCTTAGTTTGGGACATATCACACTATGTCCCAGAATATTTATTTATTATCATATCTAGGTAAATCTCTCAACCGACATAGCAAACAAGAATCTAATATTATTTTCCTGTAATTCAGGAAAACGTGTATATTTTTGCACCTGTAACTCAATTTACCCTTGCCTTAACCCGGAGAAAGCCTCATACATTACCTCTATCTCGACCGTGACAAATTGGTGTGTCAACGAAGTGACTTACAACGGACACTGCCAATCTGTACCCCAAGTACGAGTTTGTGCACACACGGATCGCAGAGACGCAATCGCCGAGCGCCACCGATTTTGTATTTGTATGGAAATCCAAGCTTCTCAAGAAATCTGCTAGAGGCGCTGCTTGGATAGTCAAAGTCAAAGTCAAAAATTACTTTATTCAGTAAAATCACAAGGATCATTTAGAATCGTCTTACATACTAGGTGATCTCGATACAAAATCGGTGGCGCTCGGCGATTGCGTCTCTGCGATCCGTGAGTGCACAAACTCGTACTTTGGGTACAGATACACTACACTAGGCCAATGAGTTTGGTATGAGAGCTATTACGTTATTCATGATGTTGGTATATTTTTAAGGAACACGTATTTTCTACGTATCATCGAACGACGTTTTTTTGGTTATTATAATACATCCACAGGCCTACAAAGGAACTCCTACAATGTACTCTAGGAACCTACAAATTAAAATGGTTTTAATTATTATATAATTAAAGATCATTTTAAAACTTTATTTTACTGTCTGTGATATTATGGTTCTGATTTTCTTTTCATGGAGATTTGCTGATTGAAATTTTTGTATGTATTTATTTGTGCTTCTTATTTGAAATAACGTAGAAAAATTCTTGCTATCCTATACCCTCTTAGCGTTAAATTAAAAGGTCCCTACCCGTCTAATTTGAAAGCACCCTTACAATCGCAATATTTCGCACTTCATAGTCGGTGCCTACCCTATAATTTAACAAGTTTATTGCAGGCAGGGTAGTGGCCAAGAGGCAATTTATATTTATGAATAAAGCAATTGTACGGAGGTTTTACTCATCTGGTACGCACCAGATAGATTTAAGGCTATTTATATAGTGATTTTCAAATTCATTAATATTAGATTTTTAATAAACTAGCGCCGAAAGAGAGCCTGTGCTCTCAAAGATTTATTCATACTAAGATAAGATTGAATTTATTGTGAGTGTGATGTGTCCATCAATATTTATTTATGTAATCGAAACTCGATGTAATTAAAAGAGTTGTTTTAATAATAATATTGTCTTGAACTCTGTTTAAAATTATTGTTCTTGTGTATAATTGACGCTACAAGAAGACTAATTATCTTTAATTAAAGACTAATGTGTTAAGAATTAAGGACTAAGTTGTAACTCCTTTGAAGCCTGTAAAAGTATACTTTTGAGTAACTGACTTTTGAGTTACATGCAAATATGTTTCTAATGCTGGGGCCACATTAGCGGGCTACGGCGAATATTCGTGTTAACGCGATGTATGTGGCCGGGTACATCGTGTCATCGCGTAGTATTTAGACAAGAAGATCGCCTATACCCGAACACGATGTTTTTGTCGCGCCAACACGATACGAATATTCGCCCGCTAATGTAGCCGAAGCATAATAAACAATTGAAAACAAATCTTTCGAAGCTGACTGTACGATGCCAATTATTCAACTCAAAGTGTCAGGCCTGAAATACTTGGCCAAGGAGTAATTAACTATTACTGACATCGAGTCGACACCCCTTGCCAATTTATTAAGAGCTGCCTTTTAGTGCCACCTCATTTAATTGATTGTGCTAATTTATGGACTTGATTTTCAAGGAAAGATATTTGAATACAATTATGTAGGTAGAAATAAATACAAAGTTGATATGGTCATTTCATAACGCCATCCAGTCACAAGCTAAGTAAATCTTGTATTATGAGAACTAGACTGGTGATGGAATATATGCGACGACGTTTACCATTTGTTTTTGTTATTTAATATGTATTATATTTATATGTATTTAATATAAATATAATACATCTTAACAACACCCAGAAAAACATCAATATTTGTCATCACACCAATGTGAATTTCCCAAAATCGATCGAAAGACTTTGAGACTTTCCGTCGAATCCCAAAAATATAAAACTTCTATTACTGTAGGTTTATTCTGCCAAACTATCTATGCCAGTTAAGATAAATATTCTACGTATAATGTTCTGTTAGTTTACCCTTTGAGACCAAAAACTATACTTACCTTTAGACCCTACTATGCTAATCCTGACATAAAACAGCCTAAAATCAAACAAATTGGTAGGATCAAAGTGGCGTCGGTCAGGTTAAAAAAATAAAAAAGTTAGCACTCCGGGAGTGCCGGCAGAAGTGAAAACTTCAATATTAACGTTGTGTTTAATTTTATGTATAAAAGTACTATCATTTATGAGGTAGAATACAATGTTTATGTTTTTATTTTTTATTATTTTTTATTTTTCGCCCTGTGCCGCCTAAACAGAGCAGCACACTCAGGCACGGTAGAAAGAGTGGGAGATACTAGTTCCTCTCCCTTCCCCTCGATCTTACGCTTTTTCGATCAGCATCACGTGACCCTGACGCGAGTTTGAAAGTTTTTACCCATACAAAAAAAAGTGCTCAGCGCCGATAAAGAAGTTTTCACTTCAATAATAAACATGAAAACTCTTACGTGGGGTTCATAAAATATCAAAATGTTTCATCACTTACTGAAATTAGTTCAAAGCGTTTTTGATACATCCCGTGTTCATTGTTCACATCTGAAAGGTGAAGTATGTGTTAGACCTTCGCTTCATGAATATGTTAAAAGGCTTCTAGCAGCAGTTTCTTATGTTAAACTCAGATAATTCTCACCCGAAGTTAAGCATCATCATCATCATCATCAGACTATATACTGCAAGGTCTCTCCGAAGATGCGCCTTTGAGCTTGGTCTTCGGCTCTTCTCATCTAGCGTTTACCAATCAATTGTGTTTGACCTTTCTCATTACATTTCGATCAAGATAATTATATTTTAATAGGACAAACGTTATTTTATTTTATTTTTTTTATTATTTTTTATTATGTTAAGCATAAGATAAGACAAAGTAGGATCAAATATTCATTTGTTTTGTAAACTGCTGTGCGTGTGTGAGTTACCTAATCTCACACACACACGCAAAACGATTTTTTATACATTTATGCAAAAAACATAATATACATTTCACTATTTGTTGAATCAAAAACTCGTGTTATAGGAACCTTGTATTCAGTAAGATCCCCAAAGTTATTATTAATAAATTAAAGCAGAGGTTTAGTTTCATGTTGGCTATTCGAGGTTACAAAATGGAACACGTTTATTCGATAATGCTCAATTTGAATTACAAAATTATATATTATTGAACGCAATTTTCTAAAAAATATGAAATTAATATTCCATTAATACCCGAGGGTTCATGTGTGAAACTGACATTACCAACATTTTTACGGTTTATCTTATAAAAAGTTAGCGCGGACTTGAAGTATTGATTACCATACGTAATGATGACATAAAGTCAACGCTAACTTTTTATAAGAAAGGGGGGTAACCTTTTTTTTACGTGAGCAAACCCTTCATGGACATTTGTACCTGCATGACATGAACCATTATGAAAGTAACAATATATTGAGTGAAGTCACGGCTCAGTTGGTAGTAGCTCTACCTTTCATGTGGGTCGTGGTTTCGATTCCCACCGAGAACATATTCGATGAACACTCATATTTGTTCAGTGTCTGAATGTAACTGTGTCTACATATGTAAGTTTTTACAAATAAAATTATAGGAATTAAATAATAAATAAATAAATAATGCCGGACAATCCACACAACATCATCTAGCCCCAAGCTAAGCAGAGCTTGTGTTATGGGTAGGTACTAGAAGACTGACATACTTAATATAATTCCATCAGTAATAATATAGTATTTTTTATTTTACAAAAATAACTAATTATGTTCTCTGAGGAGGGTCTGAGGGCACAATATGAACAGAATGGAACCTTCATTTGTTCATTAAATAAAGAGGCCTGACAAAATTAACATCCTTATAATGGGCTCGAAAATTTTGTTTCAATTTGCGTAAAATAATTGATGGAAGCCTGGTTGATTTTGTACAAATTTACTTACCGCAAATAATGGAGAGATTAAAAATTAATTGATTCGCGAATCTGACAATTTTATTTTGTTTTTGATTGGCACTTGACTGAAAGGAAAAGTTTAAGGCCCAAGCGCTCAGTCAGGACGGTAGCCCAACAACAAAAGATGTCGCTAGTTTAAAAAACTGCGGTTTTTCTTCTGATTTGTTAATGGTTTTTTGCGTTTAGTTATCAAAATTCACCTTTGCGAAAACTTATTAATAGATACCAATTAATCAATACAAAATACTATAATTTTAGTAGGAAAAACGTGCAGAGGCTGGCGAGGAATTTCAAGCTTGCTATCTACTTTGACACGCAAAAATGTTTCCGATATTTGAAACGCGCTAGCGTTTCATAATTTCGCCGTCAGGTAATAAGAACGAATAGCGCAGTTCAAGGTACTGTGGACTGACAATCAGAGTATTCGAGTTCAAATCTCCGCCAGAAATGTAACTTTTTGTTGCTTCCTTTTTTTGATATTTATCTGTGTCTTTCTGCAGAGCAGAGGCTCTGCAGAATTTTTACAGACTACTATAAAACCTACTTTATTGGAATTTTTTTTGAACTTAAATGCAATAAAATGCAGTAGATACTTATTACATAGGTTACCTTCTAATAAAACTGCTAATATCTTCAGGAATATGTTTATATGTATTTAATATTTCAATAGTAAGACTCTCTACAGCTCTATAAATTAAACAAATAAAACACATGAATATGTTTTGCCCAAAAACGGGCTACGGGCTATTTATGTCGTTTTCTGTGGCGTCGCTAAGATTCTTCAATTGCAGTTGTTGGTGCATTGTCTTGCCTGCGTACAAAGGATATAGATTGTTTGTGGGGCAGTTACATCATAATGCTTGATCGGAGTGATCGCAAAGCGTGAATGTTTCTTCGGATCCTTTCTGTTACCACAATGAGTTTCTAATTGGCACAATTGATTACTATACTTACAAGATAAAATTTCATCAAAAACAACTATGTACGACTAAATTGACAGACAGCTAGCAATGACAATTATGTCAGCGAGGTTGCCTTACTACAGGTTTTATTTACTTTGACAACAAAAAAAAAGGTTTTATTTACCTATATTTCAATGCATTATTTGGAAGTTTGTAATTTTTCTTACAAATAAACGTTTTTTTTAATGAAATAGCTCTCCAGTCGTAGGAAAAGAAACAAGACAACAAAACTAAATCTATCCCTTTTCTTCTTGAAAATGCTACGTTGCCAATCTATTATCTAAACTAAAATTCTAGAAAGGATAAGATTTGTCTGTTTGTTGGTCACTATTTAATTCAACAAACCTTAGAATTTTGTATTTGATAGATAATTGTAAGTATTCGAGCGAATGACGTAGTCGTATACTTAGGTACTAGATACCTAAACATTGACGACCGATGTGGCGCGGTGGCATTGACGACGTGGAGGTTGCCGGTTCGATTCCCGCCTTGGGATAAATGTTTGTACTATCTACAAATATTTATTCCGGGTGTTCTGGGTGTTTATATATATAATAAAAAATATCTATCTATGTAATGTATTGTCGAGAAATTACAACACAGGTGGTTCATATATTACGTGTACAGTACATATTTTATTACCGCTAGTTTTGTTTCATACTAAGTACATACACTTTTTGATTTTATTATGGTGTAGAATTATGCGAACTTTATTTTCATACTATACAGTTAATAATGCTACAATATCCAGCTACAATAGCCGCTGTTCCGAACAGGGTAAAAGAGGTTTATTATACAGGGTGTAACAGAAGGGGTGGACCAAAAGCAAAAGGGCGATGGAAGAGCTCAATACCTATCGAAATAACCCCCATGTATGCTCAGCGATATTCAGTCGTTCAAAAGTTACTCGCACTTTTATGTTTTTTTTTCATTAACATATTTTAGGTTAGATTTCCCAAGTTTTCCCAAACTATCAAGTACGAAAGGTCTACTATGAAGCTACAAGGTGTAAAAAAATACGGTTGTAGCTCTAATAGTTTGGGTATACAAGAGAAATCTAACCTAAAATAAAATTATGAAAAAAAAAACATAAAAAGCGAGTAACATTTGAACGACTGAATATCGCTGAACATACATGGGGGTAATATCGATAGTCTAAGAGCTCCTGCATCGGCCCTGTTGCTTTTGGTCCACCCCTTCTGTTAAACCCTGTATATATATTTTTTTAAATATTTAATTCTGCACAAAATGATGCAAAAAAACAGCGCACAGTATATCTCCCATATACGTTACATTTACGATTGAGCTACGAAATATGAGTAGGTAAACAAAACTATACTCATACAATGTGTAGCAAACTTTTTGTTGTTACGTGGTACATTTAACTTTTTTCTTGGTTGTCATGACAACTAGTAGTAAGTAAATAAATATGTCAGTCATAAACACCCAACATTTTGTTGTTAAAAAAAAAAGCTAGCACTCCGGGAGTGCCGGCAGAAGTGAAAACTTCAATATTAACGTTGTGTTTTCACTTTTAAGTTTTCACTTCAAAAATATAACCACAGTCGTGATTGTGTCATGTCATTGTGTCACATTCGCGCAAGCGCGAATGTGACACAACGACGAAGACAACGAAGACACACTGACACAGACACATTCGCGCAAGCGCGAATGTGTCTGTGTCTTCGTTGGCTTCGTCGTCATCGTCACGTCACGTCATGTCGCCACGTCATCGTCACGTGACGATGACGTGGCGACATGACGTGACGATGACGTGGCGACATGACGTGACGTGACGATGACGACGACGATGACGTGACGATGTCTTCGTTGGCTTCGTCGTCATCGTCACGTCACGTCATGTCGCCACGTCATCGTCACGTCATGTCGCCACAACACTATTTAATTGTTTGAGTCATACGTCGCGTGACCGCAAGTGTGTTCTTTTGTCGTCTCTTGTTTTACGAGCAATGTATAAAAATTAAATAAGATCTTACGCTTTTTCGACGTCACGTGACCCTGACGCGAGTTTGAAAGTTTTTACCCACCCAGCGCCGCTAAAGAAGTTTTCACTTCAAAAATCTCAAATAGTTTGTAATATATCTCAAATAGTGCCTATTTTTAATGCAATGTAAGCTAGATTTCATGGAAGCTGTCTGGGCAATCTAGCCCAGATCCTGGCATTCAGTTACTCGCAGGCAGAAATCCTTGACGCGAAGAAAGTACTACAAGAACCATAGGCTGAGACCACCGTGACCAACATTCACCTTGTGATAAGAAAACATCTTCGTGAAGAGACCGTTGCCGTATCATGAAGGATTGAAGTAGGAAGAAGGCGACCAACTTCAATTCATACATCCTTACCATGGTGACCCAGTACAATGACAGTTCTTGGCTCTAGTATTCTGGACGTCTGGATTAGTCTAGCGGTAAAATAGGGGACCATTGCCGCAGATGAAAGATCAATATGTATTACTTTTGTGTACTAGTGTTATTTTCATTTTATATAAGAAAAGTGTATGCTAGCATCTAAAGTATACTTTACTATTGTTGTAAAGTGTGTTAGTCAGTAAGGTTTATCTATGAGCCGTTTTTAAATAAGTATTTTAGTACTTAAATTTTTACAACTATATTATGGTAAAAAATATATTTACTTTTCTTACAATAAATTGATTTTTTTCCACAGCTGTGGAAAAAAATCCAAAACTATTTTTTTCTGTACGTTATTATCCACCTATGCTATGTAGAATGCATTAAAATTATAAGAAAGAAACCTTTTTGGTTCAACCAAACTTCTTTGCACGGGAGACGGGTGCAAGATATTACAATCTTTACGCTGACAAGTCCGCTTCGAATGTAAATATGACAAAGTACGATAAATAAAAGAATAACTAAAAGAAAAAGAGAAAAAAGATTTCCTATTTCTTTCTACACAAGTATTTAGTTCAAGTAACTAGATGGCGCTCTAGATACTTTTGCTATAACTTAATACCTAGTGCTTCGCACAGATGGTGCCCTTTTTTTACAGTTAGTTCATTTTTTGAACACGCGTCACGAACAACCTTAACTAGTTTATTTTATAAGTACTTATAGGTAGGTACATATTAAAAAAATATCTGTCAAAATATAATATGTAAGTATGACAGTCTTCTAGTACCCATAGCACAAGCTCTGCTTAGCTTGGGGTTAAATGATGTTGTGTGTATTGACCTGCTTTATTTATTTATAAAAAGAAAACTTGTGAAAACTTGCGTGTTTCGCTGTCAATTTATTCTTATTGTCATTGTCATGACAATAAAAAATTGTAAGCTTGCTATGCTGAATTGAAGTAGGGAATCTCAAGCAATAACGGGAAATTCGATAGAGTCAATTTTTCAATTGAAAAAGCATTTTATTCCAATTAAATTTTCAATGAGCTGCAATATAATTATCGCTGCGTCTGCTTTTCTCTTTAGATAGCATTATTGTTTGTATTTGTTCAATAAAACACTCAGTTTCATTATATTATTGGACTCCATTTAATAAACTTATTTGTTAGTTAAAACGATAGTATTTTAAATTGATTAAACTATTTCGATAAGTATTGACAAATTAAAAAATGAAACATAAAATCGTATTTCCAGATGCAAGTTGATATTCTCTCCGAATTCTGGATACCTAGTAGGAACTTTTTTAACATATTTTATTATTTTCTAATGAGGCACAGTTAGAGGTAGGTTAGGTTAGGTACGTTCAAATCTTACAAGTAGAAGAAGGAATTCTGAGGTCCAAATATTACATTTGGCACTTTTAGGAATCACCAAAAAATACTGTTACTTACGAAGTTTGCAAATTAACATTTTTAGAGGTTTTTTTCCTGCTATTACGACTTCTTACGACTTTTATTTTGGTAGTTACTTGCGTAAGAAAAGTAATTTTTCTTTCAAATGTATACCCATTATAAGCTTTTATAAAAGTTTTAATCTACGTCTGTGAAAAATATCTGTGGAAAATAAAAATAACATAATAGAAACGTATGAAAAATATTTGGTAAATATAATGGATTTGAAATAGCAATAAAAAATACTATTACATTAAAACTACATTTGTATAACTTTTTATTCGTTGCGCATTTTCTTTGGGTTTGAACTCATTCGCTTTCTAGTTATCGAAATGTGAATCTTTGATACAAAATCGTAGATTGCACCATTTTTGCATTTTAATGCAAAATCTTTGCACCTACTAAGGTGAAAGTCGCTGCAAAGTTTTATATGAAAAAATATTACCACGTTGTAGGTATTTATAAAGTCACTGAAAAATTGAAAATAATTATAGTAAAAATTAAACCTAATCATCTACTTGACACTGTTTGGTCTGTGTCTAAATATAGTTCGTGCAATTACCCATCTTTTCGCTTCCTACATTAGGTTGCGGGCAATACTGTAAGTATCTTAACCTGACAGTATAAATCTTCGTCATTTTATCATGCTGGGGCCACATTAGCGGGCTACGGCGAATATTCGTGTTAACGCGATGTATGTGGCCGGGTACATCGTGTCATCGCGCAGTATTCGGGCGAAGACGCGAATCAATTTGTCGCGCCGATGTTCGCTTAGGTGGCTACATAGTACACGTAGATCTACGTCAATTTAGGCTAAGTTCAGATGACCGCGCGTAGCCGCGCGTCGCCGCGCGTTTGAGCATTCACATGACGATATTTGTATGGAAGTGCTCGCGCGCGTTGGCGCGCGGTACCGCGCGTAATTACCGTTTATCTTGTCTTGTATTATTCCGCGCGGTACCGCGCGGAACTACGAACCGCGCGGTACAAGATCAATAGAAACGGTAACTATCGTCTACATGACCGCGCGGTACCGCACGGCAACGCGCGGCGCTCTCCCATACAAATACCGTCATGTGAATGCTCCAACCGCGCGGCGACGCGCGGCTACGCGCGGTCATCTGTTCCTGGCCTTATGGAGTGGAGTAACGAAAAAGTGTTACTACTTAATTTTATTCTATTTTTCCGCAATAAATGTTATTTCAAAATAAAAATTATTTTTTTAATCCAGTACGTTTACTATTATACCTATGTCAATGTTGATTGTTTGATGTCAAAATCGTAAAAAGTTAATTACGATTAATGACAATTTCCTTTTTGTTATTGTGACTAAAAATAATAGTTTATAGTGTGAAAAAAAAAAATTGTTTCATTTATTTGCCGAGAAATTGTTGAGCGAAAGGCTTTTGAAGTTAAAGGCTTGTGAAGCGAAGAGTCTATTTTTTTACTTAGATGTTTTTTTTGTTGATTATTTAAATTGTTTAATATTTTATAATGTCAATGTTGATTGTTTGATGTCAAAATCGTAAAAAGTCAATTACGATTAATGACAATTTCATTTTTGTTATCGTGACTAAAAATAAAAGTTTATAGTATAAAAAAAAGATTGTTTCATTTATTTGCCGATAAATTTCTAACATTTCCCTTTTCCGGCCGCATTCCTGACATATATCTAAAATTCCTGAAATGTCAGGAAAATTCCTGTTATCTGGTCACCCTAATCCGGCACGATACATCGCGTCAACTCGACACGAATCTTCGCCCGTCTAATTAGTCCAGTCAAATTATGGCTAAAAACGAGTTAAATAAACATGAGCGAACACAGTTTGAGGACTTTGAGGATCGATAGGGGGGTGTATTCTGAGCATACATTCCAATTTGAGGGGTTGTACTGAGGTCAGCTCAAGGTCATTTCGATGGTAACGCGTTTCATTCGATATCTCTAGAATGGTTGGTGTTAGGCGAAAAATTGTTGAGACCATTTCTTTTTCAAACAAAATTTACAAACTTTTTCATTTGAAACTTTTTTTTCTATCATTAATATTTTTCAACTTATTACTCCCGCAAGACAAAAATTTTACTTTTTTTTCAATTTTTCGTCGTTTTCTCCCCAACTATGAAACTTTACTAAATTTTACCAATCATCAAAGTGTAGATCTTTCAATTATGAACAATTTTGTACTTAAACTTTTTTACGTAATGTCAATACCTTCGGAGTTATGTATTACTTTACCGAGCGAAATCCGCGCCACTGTCGCAATATAAAAAGGTCAATCGATTAAACTATTTAAAAATTAGGTATTTAATTAGGGTACATTTTTGGGTTAATTTGGGTAAGAAGTAAATTAACAATTAAAACTGTTTCACACATTTATTGATAAAAAAATAGGTTATAAAATTCGGATTTCGCTCGGTATAACTCCGAAGGTATTGGCATTACGGAAAAAAGTTCAAGTACAAAATTGTTCATAATTGAAAGATCTACACTTTGATGATTGGTAAAATTTAATAAAATTTCATAGTTGGGGAGAAACGACGAAAAATTGAAAAAAAAGTAAAATTTTTGCCTTGCGGGAGTAATAAGTTGAAAAATATTAATGTTATAAAAAAAAGTTTCAAATGAAAAAGTTTGTAAATTTTGTTTGGAAAAGAAAAGGTCTCAACAATTTTTCGCCTAACACCAACCATTCTCGAGATATCGAATGAAACGCGTTTCCATCGAAATGACCTTGAGCTGACCTCAGTACAGCCCCTCAAATTGGAATGTATGCTCAGAATACACCGCCCTATCGATCCTCAAAGTCCCCAAACTGTATTCGCTCATGTTTATTTATTTCGTAATTTGACTGGACTAAATGTAGACAAGAACATCGCCTATACCCGAACACAATGTTTTTGTCGCGCCAACACGATACGAATATTCGCCCGCTAATGTAGCCAAAGCATAACTGTATGTCTTGTCTTCTATCAAAAGTAATTCTCTGCATCACGTCCTTCTTTGTATTTGAGTGGTGTTCCGTGTCTGTTGAGTTCCCTAAGCCTGCCAGAATCACAAGACCTGCCAAATCAAACACAATACTAATCTAGCAGCTCTGTTTATAATGGTTTGAACTCACCAGAACTTTCTGAACTTTGAACTCGAAAGGAAATGAAGGGGTATTAGATCTAACTATATTGGTTGGATTAGTTTGCAAGCCCAGACAGGGTTATGCATATTCGATGGAGTCTTTTGATCCGTTTCACAGAAAATACAGCTTAGACTATATTGGATGCATTTTGGCTGAATGTTTTTGATACTATTCCAAATCGTTTATTTTAAAACGGCAAAGACAGGTCATTATTATTCTAGAAGCTTGCTGATAATATTTTATAACATTTGAAAATTGTTATTTCAAATTTCAAAGAATTGTTTCATCTAAAAATCAGTTACAAGGAACTGTTTCTACAAAAGTTTGTTTTAAATATGATTTCAATGAAAATGGCTTATTTCACAAAAAAATATCTCCTAAAAAAACCAAGGTTCCATAAATAAATCAAAGTTATCGTAGTATTCAGAAGAAAAATAAAACCCTATTAAAGTTACAAAAATCTGTCGCGTCGCCGTCAAATATAAAGAGATCGAGCAAAACGGCAAAATGTCTTCAGAACGTCTTCAAAACTAATTTCAAACGTTGATTCAAAGCAAACAAGCCAACTGGGGTCAACTTCAAACCTCGTGTTTGATTGGATCTAGGGCAGAGTTATATAAGCAAGCTATAGAAGCTTTTTAGGCAATGAGGTCAGATATTATTAATACACCTACTTAATTATATTTTTTGCAAAAATGAACAAAATTATTTCAATCGTGACAAGGAATATTTAGTTCCATTTCACAACTAGATGTCGCTGACAAGACAGTGTCTTGTCGATCCCTAGTTGGCGCTGTTCTTCTCAGATCTAAGTTATGAGACATACGGCCGGTTTCTCGAACGATGATCAACGAAAAAATCAAATAATTACTATGTGTCAAACTCGGATCAATCGTGATTTGGGTTTCCAGAAACCGACCGTTAAAACAACGATTACTCAAAAAAATATTTGCCCGATCTTCATGAAATTGATTTGGTACCACATCTTAAGTACCTACTATGTCCTACTAATTAAAAAAAATACTGTGAAAATCGATTCATATCGTGTTTCATACATACATATAATCGAATTGAGAAACTCCTCCTTTTATAAAGTCGGTTAATAATAACAGTGGCTTGAAAACTGGTTCCGCATTTTACAGAACTACCACTGAACAAGTACAAAGTGACAAAGTTCTAAAAAGCTTACCGTACTTTTAAGTTCTTTGTAAAAGTTCATTCGTGTTTATCCTAGCTTAGCATATTAGTGCATGGCTTTCAGCATGCGTTATTCTTTGGTGACAATTCTTACCTGTTCTAGCATAACAGTTAATGTTTTTTTAGTCTTGTATCTGAGTTACCGTAGTATAAACAAAATACTATAATAAATCATGTTTAGTTTAGTATAAACATATCCTGTAAAATGTGAATTATAACTATATACCTACTAACCTGCCATTCGCCCAGATTTACTAAGTTAGGATTAAATTTTATAAGCTTTTTTAAGCTATAGGTACACCTTGTGTATAACCAGAGACTAGTATAAACAAGAAGACTGCCCGCGGAATTTCAGCTTTTTCCGAGTCACGTTTTTTTGTATGAGATTGGCTGTGTTATACTAGTCTCTGGTATAACTATGAACAGAATTTTTTCAGCTTCTTATTGTACTCGTAACTGCTCTGACAGCGAGTATAAACAGTTTAGTGGTGTGCCAGAACCTTGATCGAACAATAGTAGGTAATAAATGTTCAGACTTTTGATAGAACGTTTCATGTAGGTACCCACTATCAGCGTTGGTGTGATCACAGATTGGGGCATTGGTTTTTTTTTTACAACGCAGTGCTGATCGGTTTTTATAAGTAAAAATAATAGGATAAAATAATAACAATAATAGAATAAAAAATGAATTTTGATAAGAACCTGTTTAGACGAACCTCTTTAAAAAACATGTACCTACCTAATATAAAAAACACGTATTTTGTGGTTAGTTTCTTAAGTTATTTTTAATGCAGCTTGTTAAACTATTTTCCGAATTTATCTAGTCCCACAGCTGGGCAAAGGTCTCCCTTTTGAATAAATAAAAAAAACTAGCTAAACATACTTACAAAGCAAGATCAATAGGACGTAATCTGTGCACTATCACTACCACTCTTAGACGTCTCTTTTTAGATAGAAATTACTTTATTGCAAACCATAAATTTAATAATAACATGATAGAAACATGTTATGATAGGTAGGTAGACAAATTTTTGGCAATGATCAAACTACTTGTTAATCAATAAGTTTCTACATATTTTGTTTCTACATAGGTATATTATTTTTCAGTCAACTAGGGTACAAAACAGAAGATAGTTAATAGTTCACTATCATGACATAGAAATCACTATAAACCCCGAAATAAAAACGGCAAGTTTAATTGACTTAATTGGCGAAGCTTATCAAGATCCAGTATCTCTTGTTCTCTGCCGAACCCACATTAAGTAGGTACTTATCCTTGAAACGTGAGATGTGTAGATATAGTTAAGATTTGCTATGAGGGAGTAAAGGTTGAACTTTCAGAGAGTATTAAGTTTCTTGGAGTTCATATTGACCAGCTTTTGAATTGGAAAAGTGAGCTAGAGAATATAGAAAATTCTATTAGCTCGGCTTGTTACGCTCTTAGAAGCCTAAGAGATGAGGTGGATATAACACAGCTGAAAATGGTATACTATGCTCTTGTGGATTCAAAAATCAGATATAGTGTTATGTTTTGGGGAAATAGCTATGCATATAATATTAATAGAGCTTTTATAATGCAAAAAAGAGCAATTAGAACGATAGTGCGCATTCCACCGTGGGTATCTTGCAAGGAATACTTTCGGTGTCTAGATATATTGACAGTCCCCAGTATATATATTCTAGTAGTTCTTATGGATATCATAAAACATCCTTACAAATATGAAAACAGTGAGCAGAGAGCATTTCGATTAGGCACTAGACGCAAAGACCTTGATGCACAAATTTGGCCGAGGTTGAATGTAGCAAAGCATTGCTCCCGCTATCAAGCGGTAAGGTTTTTCAACGCACTGCCTACTGACATGAAAGTCATAGATAGTCCCCACACTTTTAAGCATAGACTTGTTAAAATTTTGTTGAAAGGGTGCTTCTATACAATTAATGAATTTTTGACATGTGATAATTTAGAGTAGGTACTTAATGATTTTAATGTTTTGTAAGTATTTGATGTGACATGTATTTTGATTTAGTCTTTATTTATTTTATTTTTCATGTGTTAGTCTTAAGTTAATTACATATTTCAAATACGATTATTTAATTGTTTGTGAATAAATGAATTGAATTGAATTGAATTGTGGCTCGTAATCCACCAAGAAGGGTTGATGTACTCTGAAAGTGTATTTCGACTCAGCATTTAAACTTTTTATGATTGGCCTTCAAGGCTTTTTTTTAAAGGTACTTACAAAATTACGAATTTGGAATCATGTCAGAGTCTGACATGACAGATAGTTTTGTAAGTATCAAGTGATAAGCTGAAAAAAGGCGGGAAACAGAGATCAGATCCCGCGTATTGTAAATGAAATGTTTCTGCAAATTTTAATTAAAAAAAAAGCAATAACTTGAAAATGGCAAATTCTCAAGAAGTGCTAGCAAGGAAAAAAAAGTAAAAAGGTCTCTGTTCTCTTTATACTTTTCTCTCTTATCTATCTTATCTTTATACTTTTTTTGCAAGCACTTCTTCGTTTTCTTTTTTTTTTTGGGGCGTATGTTATAATATGTTCCCTAGCTGTAGTGAGTGTCAAAAAAAACCTTATTTAAGAAGACATGACATTATTATTTACTTACCGAAATCGATCGCCATTTTCTTTATTTTCATAGGTACAAGATTTCTCGTTCCGTTCAGATTTATACCCTGTTTATAAACATGGAAATTATACATAGTTCATACCCAATATTAGCATATAGGCTACTTGTTATCCCGGCATGACTGTCAGATCAAAAAGGACGAACGATTTTCGCGCAAAGTTGTGACAGATTCTAGTTTAAAATACAGAAGGATAAACAAATTACCTCATCCTTTATGTATAAAAAATTATGTAATACAAATAGGTATTACCTATATTACACTAGCTCGTGCCCGCGCCTTCGTCTTATTGTCATTATATTTTGAACAATTCAGACAATATATATATAAATTGTTGCCTGTGTATCTTTCTTATGTATCAGCTATATTATTGTAAAGTTCCCAGCATCTACTCAGTAGTTTTTCTGTGAAAGTGTAACAAACATCAATGTTATAAATTTTCTATTATTTTAAAGTTCCATTAAAATCTATTGAGTAAATTTTGTGTGAAAGAGTCACTCATCCCCAATAAGTATTATAAATTTTCGCGTTTGTAATATTAACTAGTATTTTGTTTATCAATATAAACTTTACATAACGGAGAAGGTCAAACTAGCACCTGGGAACATCGTTAGTAAGGGGTTTTATTACGAGAGGCTCAATGATAACCCGTTATTAATGGGCCATTCTATACGTGATTTTGGCATGATTCCTGAACATTTATCGGAACCATTAAAAATATTTTGTATGAGCTTAAATTAGCGTAGACTGGTGGGAGGCAGCGGCTGACCGAAAGTACTGGAAGAGTGGAGGGGAGTTGTGAGTTAATATTGATACCTTTAATACCTTTGCCCAGCAGTGGGAAAGTATAGGTATATGAAAAAAAAATATGAGCGTAAATTAATGTTAATCTTTAGCGCAAAATATACCCAAACTCAAATTGCTTTATACCCTAAAACCATTCTGTATTAAAGGCAAAAACTCAAGCTCAAATATACTTCATTCCGTAAAATCACAAAGATCATTTTGAATTGTCTTAAAGGTAGGTATACCTACTAGGGGATTTTAGGTGCGCTAATACAAAATTAATTAACACTAAAAGTAAAAGTAAAAACTGTTTCTGTCAAAATTTTCGTTTCATTCAAACCAAGTTCTAAGATCTACAGGTGTAGATCCAACTTAGTTCTTTAGATCTGACTCAGGAAGCTTCCAGAGCTATTTATAAAAACTGTGTAACAAACTACTAGTGTTATGGAAGAAGGCCAGTGATTTCTTCCATAACACTAGTTTTGATCATGCAAACTCAATGCGTATAAAAAAATTCTTACAACACTGGATTGAACTCCACGCCCTTCAGGGTAACGTGAGTTGCTACCTCTAAACTATAAGTGCTTTTTGCAAGACAAAATATTGTGCAAAAGATAAAACGTAAACAAGCTCAGTCACCGTGAAAAAATGCAGTGGAGTGTGCATATTAAATGTTCTAGAAATTATACTTCTGAGCTGCTCAACTTTTCCAAGCGTATATAAACATAATTTAGAACTTTAATACAAAAACATATTCACATATCCACTTACACATTTATAAACTGCAAATAAAGCAAATGAGCTTTTTTGTAAGAAGGATTTTTATTTATTTATTTATAACCAAATTTTACAAACTTAATTAAGTACTTATTTACTATAATTAGGTAGATAAGGGTGTACCTATTTATAGACCATTGCAACGTAGGATAGCTCAACAGATCCAAATCAGTACCAATTGGAAGCGTCTACAAGATATTGACTGCATTGCTGAGCTCAATATCAGTTCGGGTTACTATAACACGGTAGCGTCTAGTCGCTGTAGCTAGATGCTTAAAATACTTTTAAACACCCAGAAAACTTCGCTACCCCACGGACCTAGCTTAGTTATCTCCTTTATTAAACAATTGTAAGAAGGATCATCTAAAAAAACGCTAGAATCCAGGTATAGTTTCTTGCCAGTTCTTCTAGACTCTAGGCGCAACGAACTGGCGCTTAGAATCATCTAGTATGTGAGACGTTTCAAAGTGATCCTTGTGATTTGAAGTTTGACTAGCTAGCTATATCTAGCAGTGATAATATTCAGTTTTCTAAAATATGTTAAAGCTTTATCATTTTGAAGTCTAGGGTTGCTAGAAAATGAGCTTGACTAACCTTAGGTAAGATTTACCTGGAACCACGTAAGTTATGAAATTGTACAGTCGACGACTTCACAACAAGCAACAAACAATTTGTGTAGTGTAAGAATAGTTTCAGGAGAGTTATGATTTTCTTGAAATTTTATATACATGATCAGTTGAAAAAGATGAAAGAAATACAAGTTTTTGGTCAATGAGCCCTAAATCATCATTTTGGGCTCATTGACCAAAAAAAAAATCAAGGGTGCAACCCTTATACTACGCCACTTGGGATAAGGGTAGCCGCAATGATCCTTAAGTAAGTTTTGTTAAAAACGAATACACTATATTTCCCTATCTTATAATATTATCTTATCTTATCTATCTTATCTTGTACAACAAATAATGGTGTATCTTATAAAAGTTAGCGTTGACAAAAATCAAATTTGAAGCTACATTAGCCGTGTTGCTCGGTTAAGCACTTTCAGGTATAAAGACTTCAGTAGCAGAATCTCTTCCGCCTGGAAATTACGCAGTCACGGGCCTTTTATTTTCATTTCACAATCAGACGACGGTCTTTAGTCTATTCTTCGCCATTGTTTATTTTTATCGTTTTCCAACTTGCAAAGGTATTTATAATATTCTTCAAAAAACAATCTACAAAACTCTGTTTAATCAGTTAGCAAAAAGTTTGACCTTTGCTTCAGAAGTCATTGTGTATTCGGGTGAAATTGCCCTTTTCTTTTTGAACGGAGCAGAGATATCACGAATAAATGTGGCAATCTTAAACGTAACGTATTTAACATACACTGCGCGCTAACGCTGCAACGTTTGTCAGTAAAGCTGTTGTTGACGCGCAGTGTATCTCAAACACGTCACTGTTTCGAGTCACATTTATTCGTGCTCTCCCCCAGGACTAATCGAAAACTTATTACAACTGTGACTGTATCTTTTTACTGTTATACAAAAATATGAAAACAAAATGTTATTTGCTTATGAAAGGACTTTTTTACGACTCGTCACTGACACGAAACCGAAACGATATCTAAAAAGTAATGTAATTAATATTTTATTTTTTTAATTTTGTACCAAATTATTAAAGGTACCTACTTACTTAGTTAAAATACTACTACTCTATACAATTTCTGTACCTAATTATGTTTCACTTACAAAATAAATCGTAAATAACACGCAAAATAACAATCGTATAAGTCTACCATAAGTTAATAACACAATATTTTACAAAAGCACATATTATACAGCCATAAAAATTTATAATCACTTGCCAACAGACTTAAAAGAACTTAATGGAAACTTATTTAAACTAAGACTAAAAAAATACCTTGTGAAAAATGTACACTATAATTTGGATGAATATTATAATTCTGGTTCAGAGTATATTACTTAGAAGCTTTATAAAAGTAGAAATAGTTCCTTTATTGTATATAAATTATCTTAAGATAGATTTTAATAAATAAATACCAAGTATAATACTAACTTACTAATAAAATATAAATACCTATATTAAGTAAAAATTGTACGCCCGAAATGGGTAAACTGTTGAAACAATTACTTATTTATAAGTTATAATATAAGATCTCATGTACACAGTTTAACAATAAATTATTCTTATTCTTATTCTTATTCTTATTCTTATTCTTATTCTAAGTCATAACTGAAAGTTTATAATTTAAAACTTATATCTCTACTGCTTTGTTTGAAATGTAAAGATTAAATTAGTTTGATAAGTTTACTGAACTTGTAATTAATTTTGACATACAAAAGTTACAAGTTAGATAAGTTTTACATCCACTTATCCACAGATTCAAATCACACTGTGGCAAATGTCAAAGTCACTGTCAAATTGCAAAAAGTCCTTGAGGATTGCCTCAAGCCGGGACTTTTAGGCAATTTGACAGTTTTACAGTCAATACTGTATAACTAATAGCCGACTTGACAACAACTTTTGACTGTTTTGACTGAGAATAATATTCAAACACTAGACATTGGCTGAATTGCCTGTCGTATTGATGGCAAAAGTCACATAAAAGGAAGTTTTTTCAAATTATCATTTGATACTGCTAGAAGAAAACTTGGTAAGATTAGATTTTTTTAAACTCAGAGTAAAGAAATATATTACATGGGTTTTTATTACATTTTTTAATTTATTGACATAATTATAAAGAAAAATAATTTTACACATAACAAGTTATCAACAGTTTGTCAATAATTAGATTCGAAATTCACAATAAAAACACCGCAACAATTTTTTTGTTCAAACAAACTTGCATAAAAATAACGTGCAGTTAAAAATATAATCTTTTAAAATAAAATAACGTCTCTTTCACATTCAAGTGAAAGAAAATGTTTATCTTTACTCTCAGAGACATACAGTACAGAGCTTTGAAAAATAGTAGATATTTTTAGCTGGGGATAGAAACGCATTCGCTGTTATCACGGACCTCTCCTGATTACGACTACTTTATCATGGATGTCCAACTAAAAGACTTAAAAGAAGAAGAAATACAGTTGTTGGCAAAATTCGAAATGTTGAAAAAAAATTTTTACCTTAATTTTGTTAGGTTTTGAGTTCATTTTTTTTTATATTATAATAACCTAGTTATGAATCATACTAATGCTTCTATCGCGGGCCTTGAGCGTGGAGACCGAATCCAGAAATTACGTAACGAAATAACCTAACACTGCGCATGCGTAATAACTTTACCGCGGCACTCCCCGAGTGCCACACGTATTTTTATTTTATATTCTTTAAATAAGACGATCTCTACCAGTGTTTACTAAAAGCTCACACAAAAATCATTAAGCTCTTCTTTTGAACGAACTAGCAGCAAAGCATTAAATAAATAAATACCTATCGTAATTTTGTTTGTGATGTCAAATTGCATTTCCAACAGCCTCGCTTGCAGGAATTAATAATAAATTACTTAAAGTACAGTAAAGTTCGCTAAAGCCTCGCCTCGTAAAGCTTAACAAAGAAATGCCGCCGGCAAACAAAATAACCTAATTAAATTTTCAACATCATTTTGCAAATATTCGTTTGTTCGTTTCAGCCCACGGTTTTCTATTGTGAGTGAGAAGTAAAGCGAACAAAACGTACGGGTTTCCTTTATATTTACGTTTCTATAACATTTTACACAAAACTTTTAAAACTATGGGAACTATATTGCTGATGAAACTCATTGACGCGTTTTTTTGTAAGTAAATATATTTGAATTTATAGAAGAAACCAGACACACAAAAAGCCATTAAAATAATATTTTAGGTTTTATTTTAATCTCCTGCTCGTAAAAAAAAATATTTCTGGTACAAACTAGTACTTAACGGTTAATCTTAAAATGCATGCTAGTCTTGTTATTAGGTTATGTTTCGTGCCTTTTGTAAACTTTGAAAAACTCAAACAAAACCCCCTGCTCGTAAATAAAAGATATTTCTGGTACAAACTAGTAATTACACTTACGGCCGGTTTCTCGAAAGATGATCAACTAAAAAATCAAATAATTACTATGTGTCAAACTCGGATCAATCGTGATTTGGGTTTCCAGAAACCGGCCGTTAATCTTAAAATGCATGCTAGTCTTGTTTTTAGGTTACGTTTCGTGCCTTTTGTAAGCTTTGAATTCAAACAAAATCAGCCACAAAAATAAATACAAAAAAAAAAAATGGTAGCACTCCGGGAGTGCCGGCAGAAGTGAAAACTTCAATATTGACGTTGTGTTTTCACTTTTAAGTTTTCACTTCAAAAATATAACCACAGTCGTCATAATGACAATGACAATCACAATGACACAGACACATTCGCGCAAGCGCGAATGTGTTTTCACTTTTAAGTTTTCACTTCAAAAATATAACCACAGTCGTCATAATGACAATGACAATCACAATGACACAGAAACATTCGCGCAAGCGCGAATGTGTCTGTGTCATTGTGATTGTGTCATGTCATTGTGTCACATTCGCGCAAGCGCGAATGTGACACAACGACGAAGACAACGAAGACACACTGACACAGACACATTCGCGCAAGCGCGAATGTGTCTGTGTCAGTGTGATTGTGTCATGTCGACACAACGACAATGACAATGACAATGACAATGACAATCATAATGACACAGACACATTCGCGCAAGCGCGAATGTGTCTGTGTCATTGTGATTGTGTCACATTCGCGCAAGCGCGAATGTGACACAACGACGAAGACAACGAAGACACACTGACACAGACACATTCGCGCAAGCGCGAATGTGTCTGTGTCATTGTGATTGTGTCATGTCATTGACATTGACACAACGACGAAGACAACGAATGATGAACGTCACGTTCGATGAACGTCACGAGTCACGTGACCCTGACTGAGTTTTCACTTCAATAAGATGGAAGCGATACAGTTAAATACAAGTTAGTCGAAACGATTCGTACGATATAATAGCGTCTATCTGGTTATGCGCGCGCGGCGAGCGATACGTGTTTCCCGTGCGAGGGTGCTCAGAGCGTCTGTCGGCTGCCGGCGCGCGAGTGCCGCTCCTCGGTCCTCCGCCCCCGCGCTCCGCACCGCACCGCGTGTTGGCAGCGCCTTGTACTCGCCTTGTACGATGTCGCCACAACACTATTTAATTGTTTGAGTCATACGTCGCGTGACCGCAAGTGTGTTCTTTTGTCGTCTCTTGTTTTACGAGCAATGTATAAAAATTAAATAAGATCTTACGCTTTTTCGACGTCACGTGACCCTGACGCGAGTTTGAAAGTTTTTACCCACCCAGCGCCGCTAAAGAAGTTTTCACTTCAAAAATGTAGCGTAAAATTTCGAGTTCCCTCTGTCCTCGCATCCCCCGAGGTCGAGATGCTCTCGACAGCTTTGATTCAGCATTATACATCGAAAACAATGCTTCAAGCAAACCTTTTGGCTCGAGTTTCTCTTATGAAAGTTTGATTAAGCAATTCCTTTGATTTGCTGATTTTTACAACTCTATACAGCCGTTGAAGTGCGACGAGCTACTAAAGCACGCACTTCAACGGTAATTTATAAAACTATTTATTTTATTTTATTTTTACTTTTGAGAGATTTCGAAATTTTTTTCGGAATTTTATACGATGAAATCGAACAATAAACACTCACACTAGACAGAAACTGACTGCGGAATGTAGTTTAAATTTTTTCCACCTGAACAGCTAAGTTTTTTTTTTTTCTGGCTCGCACATAAAGCGCATTTGGCTTTAAGTTGGTAGCACTGTACGTTCTTCAAAACGTCAAAACTGTTTGAAAATAGAACCGTTTGTCTCTTGGAACCAATACGTTTTGAAAATGGAACGCGTGGCTCTTGAAACAAAATAGGTACGTTCCGTTCAAACAGTCAAAAAGTTGTCAAAAAGTCAATAAATCGATTTGTTCCTGAAGTATTTAGAACAACAATGACATTACAGCATCGCTGGAAGGAATATAAACCGTTACAACCATAGTAGGTACATTATGAGTAACAGTACCCCAAGTACGAGTTTGTGCACACACGGATCGTAGAGACGCAATCGCCGAGCGCCACCGATTTTGTATGGAGATCCAAGCTTCTCAAGAAATCTGCTAGGGGCGCTGCTTGGATCTCCATACAAAATCGGTGGCGCTCGGCGATTGCGTCTCTACGATCTGTGTATGCACAAACTCGTACATGGGGTACTGATATACATTACGCGTTATTTTTTTCAGAAATATAACCTCCATAATATTTTGTTTATTTTTCTATTCTCTGGCGGTTGTAGAATGTCAACTCGCTTCCGGCCAGCTCTTTGATGTGGCCTAAATGGTTTGTTGATGTACGGCCGGCTCAGATAATACATTATTTATCAATGGTTAGCGACATTGTTCCGTTTGTACAAAGTTCATGTTTTACTCGTACACTCAGCTTCAAAAGTTTATCACAATTTCATATATTATTTTGATAATACTCTTAAGACACAACTTTATCTAGTCGTATGTGATTAGTAAATATAAATGCTAATGTAATAAGAGTAAAATGTAAGCATGTAAAAAGCTCTTTAAACGTACTAAGTGGCAACCCTGAGGATTGGGAAAATGCCCATTCTCTTTTTCCATAATAAAAAGTTTATTTTCTTAAGAATATATCTTTACAATAAAGTTTAAAGTATTTCGCTGTACTTATAAGAAAAACTATTAAATTAGTAAGTACTTACCAATTCTTATAACTTTAAATAGATACTTATGTAAAATACCTAAGTATATGCTAAATAATACTTTATTCACAAACAAACTTACGACTATTACAGTATTTACAAAATGTACATAGACATATAAAATACAAAAAAAAACAGTTGACCTATCTACAAACCATTGCAAACGATCCAAATCAGTGCCAATCGGAAGCGTACCCAAGATACTGGCTGCATTGCCGCGCTGAATAGCAATGCTGATACGCTAGGCCAGATACTCACCAGCCCTCGCGCCTCGGGTCGCGCTCACGCTAAATACGCGAGCAACTTAAAACGCTGACTGTACGTATACCCATGTAATTCGGACGGAGCACATGAGGTTCGCCATTAAAATATTCAAGGATCAGCGCCCGTTCATATTGAGAGAAGGTCGACCCTCCGTGCGCTTTCACTGAACGCCATGATCCGTGAAATAAACCCTTTTTTTTAAGTTTCAAAACTGGAATGAATAAAATAGATAAATATATCAGCATAAATACATTTTTAGTTAAACCAATTATAAATTTATAAAACATCTTCATATTGTGGAGGTGGGTTCGAATCCTTTTTACCTTAAAATACGTTAATAAAATGGTTATTATTAACGTTTTTAATTATATTTTCTATTCGTCTTAAAAATATTTGAACGACACTTGGTGTAAGCCAAGCAAAATTACCTGTTTATATGGTTTAAATAAAGTTAAAAATAGCACTTATACTGCGATAGCGACAGTCGGAAGGTTTTCAATTTTTTTGTAAAATCTCAATAATCAACAGTGACCTGAAGGCTGGTGAGTATCTGGCCTAGCGTATCAGCATTGCCATTCAGCGCGGCAATGCAGCCAGTATTTTGGTTTCGCTTCCGATTGGTACTGATTTGAGCTATCTATAGAGCTTTTGCAACGGTCTGTAGAATTTCCCAGGAAGCTTCTGTGCTTTTGGAACGCTAGGAGTAAGGCTGCCCTACCGTCTAAATGCGGAAACGGGAGCCCGCTACAAATACAAAATACGGTCTGTAGATAGCTCAACTGTTTCTTATGTACTTATTTTATATATTCCTATGTACATTGTGTAAATACTGTAATAGGCGTTAGTTTGTTTTACAACAGTTACAATAAAACTATACAGACCGTTTAAAAAAAATCTTACTCTTACTTTTGAAAATGGGACTTTACGAAATCGCATGCCAATAGCACTTATTTTTGTAATAGGCTTCTTTTGTGACAAGTTGGTAAAAATATTCCAAAAATGTATCAACCGCAACCGCAGATTGAAAAAGTATATTTACTTTGATTATGTAGGTTTAAGTAGGATTTCGTGTTTCGTATTGGGTGGAATATGTAACACAAAAGCGAATAGGTTAAAAAATAATTATGAAAATTTTGTACGGACAGAGAACAAACAACCACTTGAATAATCTATTATAATATAGATAGAGCTTCACCTCTCTTAACCAAATGTGCTACAAGGAATGGTGTTTTGATTACAAATTAAGTATATTTTTATTCAGATATTTTAAAATTAAGTATGTTGATTTTTTTTTCACCTCAACTGTTTATTTGTGTTTATAACATACATACTTACTACAATGTATGGAATAACTTCAACTCATTAAATAGATTAAACGATAGCAGTTGCAAAAAGATTCCAACTAAGCATTGCAGAGCCGAAGACCGGGCTCAGTGAGGCGTTTTGGGAGAGACCTACGTCCAGCAGTGGACTGATACCTATAGGTTGATGATGATGATGTGCAGGTGCCCTGCTTTGATCTTCCGTTTTCACGAGCGTTATCAAAATGTGCAAAGCGTACGCCGTCGCAGGTAACAGCTAGTTTATAATAACATAAATAAATAAATAATGCTGGAAAATCCACACAACATCATCTAGCCCAGAGCTAAGCAGAGCTTGTGTTATGGGTACTAATTTATCTTTATCTTTACTAGAAGACTGACATACTTAATACAATACAATACATAGATAGATATTTTTTATTAAACATATAAATACCCAGAACACCCGGAATAAATATTTGCAGGTCGTACAAACATTTATCCCAAGGCGGGAATTGAACCCGCCACCTTCCGCGTCGCAGGCGGACCTTCGGCCGCCGCGCCACATCGGTCGTCCATAATATAAGTAATCCACCTTTAGGTTATTTCACAAAATAACCCAAACCTTCGGTTTCTGCCAGATCATTGAACAAGTCCGCTGGGATTTGTCAATATTCAGTTCTACAACGAAACTTGGATGTGCCAAGCTTTTTTGGGAATGCGGTGCCGTTTTTTGGCAACGATAATTTGTTGTCGATATTAGGGTATATTTTATATATCTTCAAACCTATATTTTTTTGGGTAGGGTAGGAAGATGATGATGATTGTTTTATGTATTTTTGATCCGGTCAAAATAACCTAAAAAATGGACCTGTGCTTTAAGGTATTGAGGAATCCGAAAAAGTTTATATAGGGATCTGACTAATAAGTATTTTACATTTTGAGTAAACTTTAAAATCGATGATACCTGAAATCAGAACCTCCTTTTTAAAATTAGTTGAAAATATCAGTATTTTTTTTTACCTATACTGTCCCACTGCTGGGCAAAGGTTTCCAAAGCCTTCCACCAATCCCGGTCTTTGGCGATACTCCACCAATCCCTCTCTTGGGTGTCCAGATCATCATTCCAACGCCTCGACCTTTTTCAAATTTAAAGTTACGGTACTGTTGTTTTACGAATGTCGAAAGCTAGTGAAGTGTTCGTTATGTCTTACCATAAATATTTTATTGCATTACTTCAGGCGAGTTGTTTTCATTTTCATGACGTGGATGAAGATAAAAGGGATTCGCAAATCACTGACTTGTTTCTTATTAAATAAAGTAACTTTTACCTTGTACTTAATACCATACCTTCATCATATTCATATTCATACCATATTCATACCTTGTACCAGGTTAAAGTAAAAGCCCGGTTTTGAAACTACAACAATGTACTGTTAGCACCGGAAGTATTTTTGTTTTGTTTTCTGTTTATATATCGTCGTGTTCTTGATGTTTCGATAGAAAAGTAGTCTATCGAGTTGGTGGGTTAGTGGCATCTCCGTATCAATAGAAAAGACGTAAGTTCGAACCCGTCTGATATTGACTGATGTTAAAATCACTATATTATTTATATTTATATATCCATCCAGGCAACTAAATATGTTATATGCCTAAAAAGTTTTATCTTATTCGGACTAATACTTGCAAAGTGATTGAAAATTACAAACTGGGAAATTAATTAAATGTAAAATTAAACTCATACTTTCACTCTTACACAAAACAAAATATACTTACTTAAACATATTTTTAGAATATTTTAAGAACTAAGCATCTAAATAAATATAGTAAGTCTATATGCAAATAGGTAGGAGAGCTATATCAGATAGGTACCTCATTTATTTCACATCATACTCTAGCCCCAAACTAAGCAAAGCTTGTAATATGGGAACTTTATTTCTGATAGAATACTTGTAGGTATATTTATTTTTGTAAATACATACATAAAATACATAGTAACACAAAAGAAAGAAGAAATCATTTCACTGAAAAGATACATTTTCTTTTCTTAATCGACCACTCTCGAGATAACTCGACTTTCTCGGCTTCCAAGCCTTATAAGTAAAAGTTATTTTTATATAGTAATATTTCGTGGAGTATGAATAAGAACCACGAGTGTGTACTTCTAAAGTAAGTAAGTAACAAACGACTCACAATTTTAGATAAAAATATATACTTAAGTATACCTACTTATTATATAACTGAGAAACTGTAATATTTATTCACAAACAAACTTACGACTATACAGTATTTACAAAATGTACAATGTCATATAAAGTACATAAGAACCAGTTGAGCTATCTACAGACCGTTGCAAACGATCTATAGATAGTTCAACTGATCCAAATCAGTACCAATCGGAAGCGTACCCAAGATACTGGCTGCATTGCCTGCTGCGGATAAGATATTTTTATAAACTTCTGCACTGAGTTACAGTAGAAGTATTCCAACACTAGCTGAAGTCTTAATAGACTCAAGGCGGATGATGTTATTTACATAAATAATAATAAAATCTTTACACCGGATTATAAATATTAAGTAAACTACATCTTGCATAAACTCATCCTCTGCAATGTGCAAAGGATGAGTTTATAAAAGAGGTAGTTTTCAAAGCTGTATAATAAGTTTAAGGGGCCATTCCACTTATACCGGCTTCCTCACAGTAAATAAAATAAAAATAAGTTACTTAAATAAAAATCTTGCATTTTATTTTGTTTTGGAAAATGGGCTGTTTCATAATGTTTTTTGTGTTTTTGCTTAGTTCATCTACAGAGAACTATCTCTCTATGTATTCGAATAGAATAGTGTTATTCGAATGTCCGAATACACGTGCCTACAGTGCTAATATAATAATATCAAAAATTAAATCAAAGAAAGCTAACATTTAGAATAAATCATACTAATATAAGTACTTACTTACTTATGTATCGAAAATCCAAATTGTCGTAATTTGTCGATACAATAATAGAAGAGATTGTAACATTATAAAGCGTGTTTCCTCCTCCTCCTCCGTAATAAATAAATGTAATGTAAAATGTTAGAATTCGAGAAATAATATATAATGAGGACGCCAGCTCCATAGAGAATGCTAATAAGTTTATCCAAGAAAATAAGGCTGTTGCTGTGCATCGAAGTTCAGGCAAAGTTTATCTAGATATGCAAGGAACCAGCATATAATTAAATCAAGAATTAATCATCAGTTTACGGCGGAACTTAGCTCGTAGTTCGGTAACTTTGCCGTAAAAGTTTTGCTGACGATCGAGTTTATTAAGTGCCAGTGTTGTTGGTAAGTTGGTACTAAATTGTGTTACCCAGAAGCAGAAGCGAGCATTGGAATGACATGAACAACTTAAAAATATATACTTTTATCTTATCGTATTTGGAACATAAATAAATAAATAAAATACTTAAATAAATAAATAAATAATGCTGGACAATCCACACAACATCATCTAGCCCCAAGCTAAGCAGAGCTTGTGTTATGGGTACTAGAAGACTGACATACTTAATACAATAAATTACATAGATAGATATTTTTTTATTATATATATAATACCCTGAACACCCGGAATAAATACTTGCAGAACATACAAACATTTATCCCAGGGCGGGAATCGAACCCGCAACCTTCCGCGTCGCAGTCGGACCTTCGCCCACCGCGCCACATCGGTCGTCCAAATTAATACCTATTTAATTTGCTATGTGTCAGAGAATTCCTACTTCTGAAGTCGTGTATGCAAATAATAAAATATGCTCATATGCGTTACCTCATGTAAATGACAAATGAACAACACAAAAAAAATACTTTTATCTATGATATGAATTAATTGAAAATTTACTAGATAGACAAACTTAATAAAAAAATCTACTTTTTTTTTATATAACATCAGAAGCAAATAACAACGGTAATGATAAAAGCTGAGTATTTTTCATTATAATTCACTCATTTGATTCATGTACAAGCTTCTAGTTGGAATCCCCACCTACGTGTAAGCCCGCTACCTTATTATTTCGAAAGTTTGGTAGTAATTTATCATCTATCCAGCTGATTTTGGCATGAGAAACTTATTCGATTAAGTTGGGAAACTTAGATGGGGTATCAACCATTATATCTGTACCTAGTTAAGAAAACAAAATGGTGTAGGACATTTCTTCTTGATGCGTCGATTGCATCGGTTTCGAAATTATAAATGAATTTAATAAAAACTTAGACGTACAATATGGCATTATATATTGTATTTTTTTTCTCGATATGAAAAATAAGCCATGTTTTGAAGTGCGAAAATAAACCATTTATTTTTCAAACTGAGTTCGAAGTTCCATAAAACGACCATTTTTTTTTAAATTGCAATCAGAACTCATACTCATACGCATAGAAAAAAATGATAATATATTTTTTTTCTATATCGTAAATTATTAATTAGTTATTTGTCGCTTTATTACCTACTAGTGCTTCAGGTATTCTGTGGTGCTAGGTATTTCAGTCCAAAGCAATAACATTCCTAAAAGTTAGAGCAGGTCTTCACGGCATGACGAAGTCCATTGTCATTCCGATGCGAATTTAGCATTCATTAGCACACAGTCTGAAATTTACTTAGCTTGTTCACTATATTATGAGTAAAACCATTAGGGTAATAGAATTCGAAAAGTCGGTGAAAACTATTGTATTTGTGTAGTTGTAAAAATGACACAGAATTTCTACCATTTATACTATTTAGTAGTACCTACCTACTAGTGACACAGAGCGACTTTACATGTTACAATGCCGTTCAGAATACCTGAATAATAACTGTACCTACATATTATTTTTTGCTAAGTAATATGTCTGTACAGGCATGCGTCGAGAATCTTATTACCGACATCGACTAACAATGTGCCATCGTGCGGGGACAGAAACAGCCTGATATAAGGAAACCATTTAAAAAGCCGGCAGCGCACCGACAACACCTCTGGTGTTGCCAGTGTCCAGGCGGTGACCACTTCCCATCAGGTGGCCAGCAAGCTCGTCTGCCTGCTATGGTATAAAAAAAACCTTCAAGCGTTGAGACAAATGGCCTGACAGCTGTCAAAGTTCAGGTGATGGCCGCAGTTTATTTTACGTCTCTCTCTTCCATAGTTAAACGTGAAGTCCCTTTAAATGACGTATTGTCGTCTTGTCGTATCGGTATCGGTCAGAGTAATATAATACCTACCTACTATTAAATAACCTGTGGCAATAACAACTTGATAAGGTTCCCTTGTTGACTTTGTTCGGACTTGGAGAAGTTTTACTTATTCAAAGTCTTAAGTAAACTAAGCTTAACCTAAAATTTTTTGAGTAGACTAAGTTTGGTTATATAAACTAAGTTACGCTACGAGCTAGTTTCTAGAATCGGGAACTTTGGTTATCAAATAATTGATCGGGCGAGCGAAAGTTTTAGTGTTGTCTTTGTATTATCTATATCTGTAGTAGGTATTTTTATGACTGTATATTATGTGTATTATTACCAAGTTAAATTGACACTGCACTGGAACTTCAGTATTTAATTGACTTTAATTGTAATTCTTTGTAAGAAGGATCATATAAAAAAAAGGTAGTAACCAGGACATAAGTTTCTTGCCCGTTCTTTTAGGCTCTGGTCGCGTGTGACTGGAACCTAGAATCACCTAGTATGTAAGACGATTCTAAATGATCCTTGTGATTTTAATGAATAAAGAAATATTGACTTGACTTGTATAAAGTAGTATTTTGAATTAGCATGCTGGTTCAGTGTGGTGTAATGGGCGAGTTCACTTCACTAAACCAGCATGGTAACTCATCTAGCATGCATTATTACACTACGCTAAGCATTCTAATGTCGCAATGCGCCTTTCAGATAGGTCATCGGTTTCTTCCATTACATGATGAAAATAGAATATCTAAATCAAAAATATCAGGTAGTTCAAAATTCCACGATATAAATAAAAGCGCTCGATTCTATTCATAAACCTACAGGTATTCAAACTGGTTTGAACCGGATTGATATTATGAATTTAACATTACTGCCCTTTGTACGTGCTCAAAGAGCCCGCGTCAAAATGTCCTTTTATCTATAGAAAAATACACGTAACGTTAAATAATGCGTCTATTATTTTGGATTATACAGTGACATCCATCACTTTATTTTGTGTGACAAAAGTTGGAAAATCGATTGTTGAAAAGTATGCTTGCTGTAAGGGATGTTACATCCCTAATAGCCTTTAGAAAAGAGGATGTGACTAACAGATAACACTTTATTGCACAAAGGATAATACAAAAATCTTAGAACTAACTTAATTAGAACTATCTTAATGCCTTTTCGCTGATAGCGATTTCTTCCAGACATATTTCTTCCAGACATTTCTTCCAGGTAAATGCAGCCACGAGTGGTGCTGTAGAGCTGGCAAAACACCTCTCAAAACTTATCTAGATAGCATCGACAAGAGGAAGAAGTAGCATGTAGGCGCAGAATCGATATATACAGAGAGGACACGCTTTACTCAGATAAAAGGACGATTACTAATGCCTCCGCGAATTTTGTATCAAACCTTTTCTTTTTTTTAACCCACAGATCCTCTAAGCGATGTCAAGCGCTTCGCTTGCCTTAACTCATTTGTCACGCGTGCACACACACAAACTGTTTAATGTGTGAGTTATAAAAGCGTTTTTGTATCGAATGTACGGGATGTACTTTTAGCGTGTATTGATTTGGGCTTCAAAATTATTTTATTTATCTACTATAATAATAAATCTACTACAATTAGTTTGATTTAGCTTTTGTGGCTCAAATTGTGGATTTAAAGTGGCATAAAATAAACAAATCTTTGACAGTACAGTTTTGTATAAAAACAAGTGAATTTAAAAACAAATCAATAAATTAAATCATTCATTTGCGAGAAGTGTGGTTATACAGGTGAAGATGTTCTAAGTTTTAGTTTAGCATACTTCACATACTTACTTTAGTTTAAGTATGTATAGGTAATGAAAATTACCCTATGAACGGTTACAGTCAGATTATTTAATTAACCTCTCGATTCAGACTTCACAATAACAAGAATAAGAATAAGAATAAGAATATATTTATTGCAAAACTGTGTAGGTACATTGAGATCTTATAAAATAGGTACAGAGTCAGTAACAGTTTGTCCGTTTCGGACGTACAATATGTATCTAAGTATTATGTTTTAAGAATTTAATATATTAACTTAAATATTATGTTTTAAAAGTAATTTTAAGGAACTTATTATATTAACTTTAATATATTATATTAAATATATGCATTAACAGTCTTTTAAATTTAAATAACTACTTAAAATATCAATATTATCTATATGAGATCAAAATATTCACATAAGTTATAGTTAACATCTGAATAATTCATTCTACAGTCTACACCCGAGTCCTTACTCAATATCAAAATCACATGTAAAATAATGATACCAAATTAAAATCGACTTTTTAATTTGACACATATTAACGAAGGCGTCTCGACTTGGTCACTGATCAGTATAATGAGAAGCTGCTTCGCTTCGCTAAAGTTGCATCCAGTTATAGACTCGACGAGCTAAATATAATAGAACCAACGATGGAATATTAGCTCATCTTTTTTCGCTCCATTGAACATCTGTTCGTTAAACTTATCTTTTTATTGCAATTTCTCTCCGTTCCCTTTAGCTAGTGTCTGAGAAATTGATTTTTACGATGTTTTAAAAAGTTTATCAGTACTTAATTTTTTTCATTACTTTTTTATTATATACATTGATTATTAACATGGTTTGTTTTTGGTGTAAATGAAAAACAATACCTATTTAGCAACTACTCGCTTTATGAAGCACAAAAAATGTTGTTATAAAATACTAACGGCCGGTTTCTCGAACGATGATCAACGAAAAAATCAAATAATTACAATGTGTCAAACTCGGATAAACCGTGATTTGGGTTTCCAGAAACCGGCCGTAAGTGTACTTACATTATATTTACATTGAAAGATAAAAACAAGTAACAAAATAAATGTCATCTGGATGCAATAAATTGTTTGGCTGTTGTCTATTTTGTAATATAACTTAAAATATTGATCAATCAATAAGAATGTAATTTTCTACTAAAAATCTTTCACTACAATTTAGAAAGAGTGGTGTTTGAGGGAGGCTTATACCCAGCAGTGGGCATCATCATACCTATGATGATGATGATGATGAACCTATTTCATAGCCACACTACAAAGAACCCGTCACAAAATTAGGTCAGTAAGTACATACATAGTTATTCTGTGTTAAGGGCGAGGTACTTGATCTAACCGCTTTATACGGGCAATGTACCTACAAAGTGGAGCTAATTCTGTTAACAAAGTTTTGGATAGAGAGCTTCAATTTAATTTTGCGTCTCACTCTCACAAACGCACATCCCTGAATGTTGTGAAAAATTATATAAAATAAATAATGCTGGACAATCCACACAACATCATCTAGCCCCAAGCTAAGCAGAGCTTGTGTAATGGGTACTAGAAAACTGACATTTTACTTAATACAATACATTGCATAGACAGATATTTTTTATTATTATAAAAAGTAAAAAATAAACATTTTCAGATCGTACAAACACAATGTACTCGTTAATTTAACGTTTAGGCATTTAAAGCGTAGATTTTTTATATTTTTTTACTTATGATTTTTTTATTTTCATTTCAATGTGGCAACACTAAAAGCGCACAAAAAAACAAAGCTTTTCAAAACTGCGCTTTTAATATCAACAAGTTGGTTTCAGATACAGCTTTTGAAACTGTGATGTGGGTTTGTTCTGGTTTGTATTTCTAATACCCGTGTAAAAACTCCTCTTAAATTGTGGAACAGGTTTATTTAATTTAAAGCTTGGCAAACGTTAAACAGAACATCAAATAGACCACGTGTCACGATCACTGGATAATATGTCTATTTACAAACTTGACAGGAAATTACGGATTTCGAACAGTATCCAAAATCAAATAAAATTTCACTGATAGTGACAGAATTATGACAGATAATAAAATTGTGAAAGTCAATGTCAACTTTTACAATTCAGAACAATAATTAAGTTCATTAGAATTTAAAACTACATAAATTATTATTTAAGACGTTGATCGCTAAACAGTTTTCAAAGGAAGTTTAAATAAACAAATTGAATAAACTAAGTATTTTTTTATCGTTTATTTATCTATGGTGACAGTGGTCCAAGTAGTTTCGTAGCTTTTTCGTAGAAGACTCATAATGATGTTGTTCTAGGCTAGGTCTGAACCAACATAAAAGTCATTTATCTATGTTAACAAATGATTGATGAGTTTATGTAGCTGACATGGCTGATACAGGCACCGTTTAACTCAGACGACCGATGGTGACGCGGCAGGCGAAGATCCGCCTGCGACGTGGAGGTTGCGGGTTCGACTCCCGCCTTTCATTCCAAAATCCAGGGTCGACTAAACTGTATGATGCATAAGGATCAATCTAAGAACACAATTATTGTAATATTCAATAATGCGCCACATCGGTCGTCGTATTTTTAAAGAAGTTTTAAAAGACTACACATACTTGTGCAGATCTACTTATGTATCGCAAAAATTGTTGCTCGTGTTATCTGTTCCGGTAGAGACTGCCTTAGTACGACAATAAAACGAATTTAGGACCAATAAAACCCACAATGGCTTTGATTTCCTTTTATTATCCACCACGCACGTCATTCTCGACTTTTCATGTTTTGTTTGTACTTGTAAATACCTAGATAATAAAATATGTAAAATATGAACCGCTAAAAAGTGACAATCATTGCTGTTGTCTGTCTTTTTCGAGTACTACACTCAGAAGGTGAAGCCCCATTTAGACAGGGAGAGTTTCTCGTACGTTTCCTTACAAGAAACTATCCGCTACTATCACAAGCAATAATCGCCATGACACAATCGTATCAAAATGTTTACATACAGGCAAGAACTAAAATCTCGCCTATGTCATACGAGATTCGCATATGACTTATAGCTAGGCGATTATATGTGACAATCGTAAACGTATGAAATACACTGCTCGGCGCGGGTGCAAAGTCCGGCAGTCAAGCTAGCGTTGACCCGCAGTATGCATCAAACTCGTTACCGTTTCGATAATTTTTTTCACATTTATTTGGGCCACTGGATCTCTTCAAGGCTAAATTGAATAGATGTATTCTAGAACGTCTTACTTAACCATAGCTTAATAGCTTACCATCAGATGAGATTGCAGCCAAATGATAATGTAGACAGAAATCCAAGAGTATTAGATAGATTATTAAATGAAATCGTTTACTTACTTAACTTTAAAACTAGCCTCAATCTGACTTTAATACTATATTTCAATAGCATTTTTTTTCCTTTGTTTAGTTGCAAAATATAATTTTATTTTTCGTCACAGCCATAACATAAAAACGCGTCATTTGACACACCATTTATCAAAATCCGTACAATAAAACCACAATTTTTTTTTTTATTTATATTAAGCACCATGTACTTCAACTACTTACAGTAAACAGGAAAGTACTCGTAAATCAGGATTACCAGATTTCGAGGAAGTCACACAAAATAAAGTATTCGCAATTTTTCTTCATTTATTTTGAAGGTACCTAACAAACATTTTCTCTTTGATTCACTGTTTCAGAATTTACTTATTTTTATAAGATTTCTGTTTGACTTTAGTGAATCTAAACGACTCAACAAAGCTTTTTAAAAAGGCAATTAAATATGACCAAGAATCAATCAAATGCAGGGTTTCATACTCCCTTAAGATTTATGAAAATTGCTATACTTTCAACTAAGCTTTTGTGTTTTCGCCTGTTTCGGATATTAAAATTGCTTTTTTTTATATTTTACTTAACATTGTCGTATTTTCTCTGTCTGTTTATTTTATAAAATGTAAAGTTTTAATGTAAAATATATTTGGTTTATAATAATGTTCTTGCGGACTAAATATCAAACTTATTTCTTATTATTATTCGTCATTTCTAAATAATTCGCTTAAATAATTTATTACTATTTTTTTATATATTATTAATTTCATACTATTACGATCCTAAACTCGTTCGTTTTATTTATTACTACCTCATATTTAGCCGTATTTTAAGCTTTTTAAAAATTAAGCTTTTTTTCTTTGCTTCGATTTCTCCATCCATGCTCATCCTGCCATATTTCCTAAGGTCTCTCTCTTTTCTTTTCGTCTTCGGTTCTTCCATATATTTGGAGTATTTTTATAAACTTTAGCGACTCTAATGTAAATTCGAGAGTGTAAAAATACAAAGAATAAGTAAAAGAAAATGCTTTTACGAACTTATGTAACTTTTAAACAATCATTTTTTCGATGGATTATTGAAAATGTAACTTTGAATTTCTTATAGAATATCTTATGACCATTTGTAATCTAAAACTTCGATCACATCGGAATTAATGAGGTAAAGTTTGCGAACCACGTTCTGATGGTAAGTCACGTTTCAAGTCGAACTCAAGTAAAATTATAATACATTTCCTTGCAAAAGATTTCTATAAAACTTCATTTCTTTCCGGTCTATCGTGAAGCAATTTATTATTGCAGAAATAACTTTTTCCGAAAATCAAACTTGCAATGTTTTTGTAGAAACCTGCTCTTATTTTTTAAATTACACATCGATATTACAATCATAGGTTCAACAAGTTATCCTTGTAATCAGAATAAACTCCATAGATTAGTATTAGCTCTGCCTTCCGTGCTTTGGGATCGATTCCAACCAAGAAATATTTTGTGGAGCTTTCGTCCATCAATCCCTATCAAAACGTACAAAATTACAATCATATGTAATAAAGCGTTGAAAAAAAAACAGTTTCTCCATGCGTAATAATTCGTGAACTCTCACTGACAGATTCACGCACCACGTAGAGACAAAGTGGTAGCTTCAGCGTTCGGGTGCCTTCGGCAGAGAACCGAAACGAACGGCTGAATGTTCGGGATGACGTCACAGCCGAGAGATAATTTTCAAGTTTTGAATAACGATGACTCTGCATAACATTAAGTCGAACATTACTTTGTTCGAAACCGCTGTCTTACTAAAACACGCTCTCAAAGAACTGTAACTTTCTAGATACCTAGGGCGAGTATTGCTTGAAAGTTTAAACATGTTACTGAAAACTTCACTGTGGAAACTTCACTGGTTTCTGTGTTATTTTTAAGTCATTACTTTTGAATACTATTGTACTGTTTGTTTCCCTAAGAAAAAAAAAAAAAAAAAAAAATAGTGAATGGCCTGTCGCCGTAACATGAATGAAAAAAAAAAAAAAAAAAAAAAAAAAAAAAAAAAAGGAAACTAGCATATTCGGAAGTTCAGTTTATAAAGTTCACGATGCGCTATAGCAAAGTTTAGTGGGCTTTCTAAATAAGTATCCAGTAATGTTACCAACGATATTCATTGATAAAATAATTAATTATATTAGCATAGCGCCGTCTTTTGTTTTCTCCGTCTTTTGTATACCTTTGTGGTTCTTAAACTACTTATTACTGCTACAAAATTCAATATTGTTTGAACGTAGGTAGATAATAATTGAATGTTCATCGTCGACGAACCGAGAAAGACTAAATATATTAAGTCAAGCAAAACGCTGGGGAGTTGAATAATGAGCATAATATAACCAGTGGGAATATATTCAATCTCAAATAAGCTCGAATAATGTTATTTAAAATCATCGAAAGCGCTATTATACGCGATGAGAGTAAAAGGTTTATACTTAATATCATGTAGACTATATGTTTGTATCACATTTGTATGATATTAAAGAGGAAAAATATTGTTTGTTTAAAAAAAAGGTTTAAAAAAATGTATTTATAATGGACGGTTTTATCGCTAAAAACAGTCTCTTTCAGTCTTAACCCTAAGACAATAAATTTTATAGTGCGTATGTACCTAGTTAGAGACCTACAATAACAATTCAGATTTATTTTAAATAATTTTATGAAAAGGTGCTTACCGAAATATATTTTTTTTTTCTGTTTTTTTTTTAACGACATGAGGGATGATTAACGGATTTGTCCGCCTTGTCACCGACGGTTTTTTTTTATAAATTTCTAAAGATATTTCAACAAAATAAATTGAAATAAAATTAACAATACATCGCATCGCAATTACCCGCGATGATTGCCAGCAAATACCAAAATATTATCTTTCGTTTTCCGTAGATAAATGTCGAACATTTACAGAGAAATTCATTTTGTGTTATTTCTACCAGTGAGTTGAATGAAAACGATGATAATAATACTTTATGAATGAATAATATATCCGCAAACTATATAGGCTGATTTTTTGATAAAGGCAGTGATGGCTAAGTCCGAAAACACGACATTTTTCTAAGTCCAAAGCAACGATGGACTTTGAAGTCCATTTCAAAAAACCATCTTGTACCAGTAAGTCCGTTTTTGGCTGTATTTTTTGTAATTATGTTTTTATCATGAGGTATAACTTATATACTTTTTAAGAGCTGAGGATTTGCTACATAATAAATAAATAAAATTTATATATACTTACCAAAAAAAAATACATTTTATGATCAGAAATGTATGTACGTACTATTTTCCAATTGTACCAACTGTGCAAAACTTAGTTTCTCCAAAATTTGATTTGGAATTGTATGAAACATCCATGAATTATTATTGAAGTACAATAAAGCATTCTCTTCACACATACATACAGTACAATATCAAACGCGGAACCACCCTAGCCATAAATATACATCGTTACCGTTTTCAATGCTATTCTTCTTCTTATCGTGTCGATGTTACAACTGTAGGTGCTATTAGGGCTGCCACACTCACTGTTTAGGCTTGATTCATACTACACCGTGCCGGGACGGGCTACGCACGAGTGCCGAGCTATATTAAACTTTATTAATAAGAACATAAAGCTTGATTTTGGCACTCAGAAATATAAGTAAGTATGTAAGACAAGGTTTAAAATGTTTGATTGAAATGTCAAGCAGCGGTTGACGCTATCAGCCGTCAAGCCCTGCAAGCCATTCAATCCCAGTTGAAATTCTGGGAAATTCTAAGCTAGGAAAACGTTACATTACTAAATTATTACAATTGATTATTCTCAAACCGCAAAACCTTATCAAAATGAAATGAAATTTTCATATTTTTTTCTAAGTATAGGTAATTTTGATTTTTCTGTAGGTACGCAAAGTTATGCTTTGGTAGATTACCAACTGAACAACGGCTTCCGTTTTTATTTAGTGTATATTCTGTCCTTGCCTTTTGTTTTGATAAGGTGCTATAAGACGAAGAATAGTCTAATATCGGAATCCAAAGTTCAGCTTTATCTCAGTACTACAAATAAAGTTTCAATTAGAATTGAGTCGTTCGAACACGTCACGTTGTAGTATAAACCGCCCTTTATCATTGTCAACGTTATTAGAACTGACACACTCATGGTTTATATCTTTGCGCCTTCACTCTCGCCATAAATTGTATCATGCCTCACGCTCAGGAAGGAACGTTTTTCTGAAAACTAATCCAATTACTTACAACACAAGGTTGCATATTGCGTTCCTTCGGTGATCTTTTACCGTCAATTTATTTCTTTGCACTCGTTTCCCACTGCGGTTTTATATAGTTACAGTGAAATGTTTCACTTAGCTAGTAAAAATATTTTATAGAAGCTTGTAAAATTGGTTACAAATGTACAAAACCTTCGATTTGTTAAAGTTTGATTTGAATTTTGTGAAAAGTAGACTTACAAAACATACGACCAACAAAAACAAAATGGCGGACGCAATCCGAACCTACTTATGGCCAAACAAAACCCAAATCAACCTAGATACAAGGTATTGACGTCAATGCTGTTTTTATTAAATAAAATACTTTTTGAAGCGTTTACGCTGAGTAAAAGTAAATTAAATTACGTGGAATATTTGTCGAGTACGCTGTAGTAAACTTAATAAATAACCGTTGTCAAGGAACATTGTAAGGGACATTTTAATTTAACGTACCTACCTACTCAGAGCCTGGAGCTTAATATATCTAGCTGATGGGAGAGTAACTCGTTCATTTGTGCTCTACATCTGTCCTAAATACACCTGTGTGAACCTTCATGGGTTATTGTAGTAGGGGAGCCAAAGAGAGAATTTAGCGATTTACTCATGCGTTTTTTTTTGTTTTAGCATCTAATCTTCACAATCCATAAATCAATAGGTCTTAATTCGATTTTGATGTAAGTATAAAGATTTAACAACTAGGTACTTAGATACTTTTTGAGTAGGACTTATTGAAAAATAGTTTTTAGTAGGTAAGTATAACTTGTCGATGACGATTGAAGGAGGTTTTATTCCTTTTCTAAAAAAAAGTAATGTAGAATGAAATGAAATTCTAATACAAATGTATTCTTATTAAGTTCTGCGGCCTGATTCTCCTCTGGTCGTAAATAAAAATCAGTTTATGAAAAAGTGACGGAGCCGAATATCAATTTTTATTCAATACACAATCAAGCCCTCGCTTTAATCAACTTTGAAATTAGACGTCTGTGTAAAACGAGAATTGTAAAGTAAGCCAGCCATTTAGTAAGCTAGTTTTCACGAATTCACGTCGTTGCCTAATATTAAATTCCGCTCGGAAGCTTAACTATGTACAATATGGCCGTGGGCGACTTGCTAAAAGGTGCATGTGCGGTCAAAGTTTACACGGCGGCCATGTTGGATCATATTCCACGTTTAAAAATACACCGTAGGTACCTACAGCGTTCCGAAAGCACCATTCGAAATTCGAAAATCAAATAAAACCTTTGTAGACACTTAAATGAAGATACAATTTTATTTTATTTATTAAGTACATAATTTATAATTAGGTATATCTACTAGATTATGAAAGAATGGAAATGAATAAAAACTATATTTTACACGTTAAAAGCTAATATAAAAACTAGATTTATTTCTTTAATAAAAATAAATTTACCTTATGTTACATTGTAATGGATAAACTATAAAGAAAACAGAAAATATGATTAAAATAACAACCCACTTAATAAAAAAATGTGTTGAAAACTTCAATCAGATATAAATAAATCACCATAAGTATATTTTACTGTTTTTATTAAAATATAAGACCGAACTTTCGTTCAAACTTCGCCGGGTTAAAGTACCTACCTATCAATATCACCAACTTTCTCAAAAGAACTAAAAGTTCAAAAGCAGAAAAAAAATCTGCATACTTTTTGTATTTTAAGAGTATACTATAACAAGTAAACACAATTCACAAGCAAATATTGCTGGTTCCGGTACTACAAAAAAAATACAAAATACTCTTCATAATCTCTGTTTTCAATTACAAAATAAAGGCCTTGACGTGTTTGGCGCACATGCATTTTGGTAAGTATGTATAATATGACTATTTTTGGCACAAACTGTGATCACCTCTGCCAACAATGTGGTTTAGGCCCTGTCCTCACTAGAAAGTAGTTTAACTAGTTTTTTAGTAAGTAAATTTCATTTTCAATTGGTTTTTTTTAACATATAGAATTGAATGGTGTGACTTTATAAAAAATGCATGAATGATAAGGTACCGCGGTGGAAGGACATTTTATAATGTTTTATTGCTTCAAGAGACAAGGTCCTATCAATGACAAATACTTAATAAAAAAAACGGAAACGTAAAGAAGCGCCCTTCTCTATAAAAAGCCTATAACCGTAACCAAAATATATAATACTTATGTACCGTATATATTTAGTTTTCGAAATAAATACATTAACAAAAATTAAAAAAACCTGTTATTTTACATACTGAGGCTTATATTTATAACTCAGTAGATTTTATTTTAAAAATACCTATACCTTCAATATTTTAGAGTGCAAATGCAGTTCCGATAGGAAATTGAAAAAGGCTTACCTATGGAAATATTACTTGAAGCAAAGTTTTAAGTCGCTACCGCGCTGGTTGTAACTTAAATAAGGCTATGTTAGACAGTTCGTACTATCTACGTATGAAAATAGCCTTACTATGAAGTGTTTTTTTTAAACCATTTAGTAGGTATACTACCATCGGCGATAAGCTTGCCATCTTTCACACGAATAAACTAATAACTACTGCAATTATGAGTAAGTTAAAGCTTAATTTAAACTTGCATCAGTCCATCCAAAGGTTGCCTGGAAGAGATTGCGTTTAGCAATAAGACCGCCTATTGTACCTAACTAGTTATTATTTTATATGTTCTTTTCAAATCTGGTGTGCAATAAAGAATATTCTATTCTATTCTATCAGACTATCCTCAAACACGAACATCTTTTTTTATAAGTACCTAAATCAACAATACATATTTTAAAACTTTTGCGATCAGAATTCATAGAGATCTAACACGGATTTTTATAGTCTTCACATTAGTCTGCCCTGGACCACGGCTATTGCAACGTAGCCAAAACGTCGGAAAAATAACAATAAGGCACGCGATAAAAACTAGTGTAATATATCTCTTTACTAAGTTCTGATGAATATGAAGACTCATGCGAATTTTAGTACCCAACTATCCGCTAGAGACGCTGTACAAATCTTCATACATTTTTAACTACAGACGCTAGCGAGTATAGATTGTAAAAACTCATGGTAGGGTTATGATCGCGAAAGTTCCAAAAAAAAACATTATTTTGTTGTTGTATCTTGAGTACTAAAATATCTAGCCTAGACACAAAAAGATCTAGTCCGCCTCTTGGGATAGGATCTAACATAAAGCCCTGTTTTTTTAAGACAATGCGAGCCGTTTTATAGCAAGCTTTAGTAAATGAGTTATTCGGTTATTTTTATGTTCCTAGGTCACAACAACATAACTTTTTATGGTTATAGATAATTTATTTCTCAAAGAAAATTACATTTTTCACTTATTGAGAAACATTAAAACTTACAATACAAAATAGTTCCTAACAGCCAAACAATTTGTAACACACATGTACGCAAGTATAAAAAAAGAGCCATAACAATTACAAACTACCCGCTAAATTCGGCACTTTCAATGTGCCGGTTTCGTTTAGCATGCCACAGTGCAATTTTTTTTAATTCTTCTTACTAAGATTTATTACACTAGCAAAACAAATATTCTGTTGTTGTAAAGCTGTATTCCGAAAACTACGTTAGTATTTTATGTACCTACACTGGTCCAGACCTTTTTCCTTTATGCAAAGAGGATAGGCTAAAAACAAAAAAGTAAATAATGTAACAGGCGATCTGGCATAGAATAAACAATAGTTACTAGGCCTTGGGTTGTTGAGCCGGAAGATTTGTAGCAATTTGCGAACGTGAGACTTGGCTCGTTTTGAATTCAAATCTAATGTAAGTCTGGGACACTTCCTTGCGAATACAAAGTTATGTAACCAAGAGGGGTAAATCTCGAATAAACCAACACAACTTTTTTTAAGCTATTGCATAGCTTCTATCTCGGGCCTTGAGCGTGGAGACCGAATCCAGAAATTCCGTAACGAAAATAACCTAACACTGCGCATGCGTAATCCAGCAAAAAATGCTATGCAATAGCTCTACCGCGGCTATCCCCGAGATGCCACACGCCTTTTTTAAATATATATTATAAGCAAACGCTTGACCGCAATCACACCTGATGTTAAATGATGATGCGGCCTACGGTGTAGCAGTTTGCGTAGATAAAACCTATTTACTCTCTTCTTGAAGTGCTCTCTTCATGGTTTACGTGCCCAAATTGCACGTAAACCATGTTTGAGTCACATTGCGCTTTGATACTAGCTCGACTGCAGAACGTTGCAGCGTCACTACGCAATGTACCTATCTCGGATATGTTACCGTTTTCGATTGTCGCATTTACTCGTGATTACCTCCAGATAGCTCTATTGGTATTCTCTTATATGAAATTATAAGCTATTTTTGATATGCAATGAATACTCTTTATAGAAGTTTAACAACATTTATTCTTTTATAAAGATTTGACAAATCAAATTATCTCAAAAACAGCGAGCCGAGTTTAAAACATTAAAACTGTTTTAAACAATTATAAACTTTCACCACATTATAAGGAGCTCAGCAAACTATAATATCGTTAATGTATACTTGACACTTGTCTAGAGAATCTTGGCTAGTATCATAGCTCCAAAGCAAACTTAAGGTCACTTACAACTACCAATATTCATGATTAGTTATTCAACACTTGCAAGAATAATCATTAAAAAAAATTGACTGCGTGTCATTTGTCTCCTCTTAGTTAGACTTTCAGATTAATACATTAGACAGGCGTCACAGCTCAGTTGGTAGTAGCTCTGCTTTCCATGCTATGGGCAGTGGGTTCGATTCCCGCCCAGAGCAAATGTTTGTGTGATGAACATAAATAATGGTTCTGTGTCTGGGTGTTAGATACTATGTATTCTTTGTATGTATTTAAAAAAAAACTTACATAAGTATTCTATCAGCAATCTATTTTCCATAGGAGCTTTGCTTAGTTTATAGTTTCGTGTTGGGTAACTATGATTTTTTTGTTTTTTTCTTAACTCTGGTTGTGTACAGGCATATAGTGTCGACCTCTTGATGGGGACGGAGAGTGGCACTTCATTGCTCCTAGTTATGATAACTTCGCTTTAACGACGTTATAAATTGAAATGGCTCCCTGATGCATTAGTACTTACCCGCACTCCTCTCTGATAAGCAGCTCCTCGGTTTTTAGGAGACGTTTCCTATAGTAGTGTATAGAAGTACTAGCAGCTTTGAGTGTTGTATAATATATTTCCAAAAAGACATTTATTCACAAAACAACTTACGACTATACAGTATTTACAAAATGTACATTGGCATATAAAATGTACATAAGAAACAGTTGAGCTATCAGACCGTTACAAACGATCTATAGATAGTTCAACTGATCCAAATCAGTTGAACTATCCATAGTCGAAAATCCAAAAAGAACCTCAAATGAACTAAAAAATGCCTTTCCCATTCATGAATTTTCCGGTCGTCGGAAAGGGGATATTGATTTCCGGTTTGTGCATATTATAGTATGAAGTGGTTGTTATAAAAAGCCTGGTAAAAGTAATGCATTTTTTCAACAAAACGGTCCTACTTTTGTAATTGGAGATTTGCAAAGCCAGCAGATGGCAAAAACGTTTTGTGTGGGTAGTCTGCGGCTGACATAACTGTGGAGTAACGACTGCCGGGCTCCAGCGGCGTACAATACTGCTAAAATATTGGCAAAATTTATTTCGAGGTAATTCTTACGCTTTTACTTCTTTTCCGTTTTAGTTAATGTATAGTACGCCACTGGAACAAATGATTTCTTTAACCAAAATTCAGTTTAAACGTAGCTTTTCATTAAAAACAACATAACGTTCCAATATCATGTATATATCTACAAAACTTAGACTATAGAGTACGCTTGATAAAAGCCATTGTTAAAAGCACATTAACGGCCAGTTTCTCGAACGATGATCAACGAAAAAATCTAATAATTACTATGTGTCAAACTCGGATCAATCTAAATATGATAAGACGAAACAAGACGAAACTTTCGCTACGTCTTTTAAGATGTATATAAATTATTCATAGAAGTTTCAATTAATTTCTCACGGATATTTCATTAGTTATTTATGAAACCCACAGCGTACGTTTCATATAAATCGCATTATAAAATCGATACTGGCAACTTCATTTTAATTAAAAGAGGTAATACTTTGATTCGAGTATTATGGCTCCATTTTTACTGTCAATATAATCTTTATTAAAGTCGTTATCTATAGAGATTGTACCGAGTTATATCTTCGACTGAGCTGTGAGCTATAGCTCAGAGCTCAGTTTAGCTCTGGCTTCCGTGTTTGCGGGTTTGATTCCATAATGCATGTAAGTATTCCAAGTACGTAAGTTAATCATATGGTTTCCATGGTTTTGGCTTTTTCAGTATTTATTATCATCATTATGCTAAATTAAAAGTTGATAGAGGAAGCGGCAGCCGATCTTCAAACGATGCAGAAATAAATATGAATAAGTAGTAAAACATGTCGATATTAAATAAATATGCATGGACATTTCTCACATTGCGCTCTAGTCACAAACTAAGCAAAGCTTAAATTATAAGATTGCTGATGTAATACATTTTTTTAGAAATTATTTTTTTTATAGAATACCCAAACCAGAACTAACATTTGGTCTCGGTGGGAATCGAACCCACATCCCACAGCAATATTTTAAGACTAGATAGTTGTAAAATGTGGTTACAGATAGAATTCCACGAATAAACGCAGTTTATTTCTCCCCGCAGTAGTTTCGAGACCACATCGAAACAAAGAGTTTTCAGTTGAATACTCATAAACTTCCAACAGCCAATGGTTTTTTTTCCGGTTCCATTTGTTCGACTCGTTACTGACTTCGTTTTGTATTCATTCCTAACTACCCACATAATAGGTATTTGTATATAACACGGCACCGACTCCTATACGATACCGATATCATCGAATCAGTGACCCCAAAAATAATTAATTAATTACCTAGTACATTTTTATACATTAAAACATATCATAAAAATAAGTTTAAAAAGGACATTACTCAAATAAGTTTCGGCTTGTCCTATTTTAAGTTATAAAAAACATTATTTGGCTATTTTATACTTACTCAAGATCAAATTTTCTAGTCACTATTTTTATTTTTTTAGTAGATAATATTTAAATTTATTTAGTAGAGAAATTTAATACTTATGTACTATTAAATTAGTTAGTACTTACCTACTATTGCAGAAAAGTGTAGTACTTAATTTAACTAAATTTTTACACTTTTCTGCAATAAAAATACTTATAATGATTATAAAAGTATTGTTGAACAAAAAATAACTTTAAATAAAACAGCGGAGATTTATGTTGACGCAGTTATATTAATGAGGCTCGTAAATCAATGTGGTGGTTAAACAAGATAACAGTTTTCCATTGAAATTGTCATGCAAATAGATGCGCGCGTTTAGAGATACTTATATTTTTTTCATATTTTTAGAAGCTTGGGGCGATTTTCTTCTATATACAATTATAAAAATAAATTCAATTAATAATTGCACAAACATTTCAAATAACTATTGATAGTTGATATTACTGAATTAACGAATTTTGAGTTAAAAATAAAACACTTTTTTTTTACATCTTAAAAAAAAGTGTTTTATTTATTTTTATGTTATATTATTAACTCAAAGTTGAGTTCGGCAAAACTTTTTCGCAGTGATATTTTATTTTATGTAATTATTTCCGCTTGTAACGGCATAACAGTTCTAGTGGCACATAAAAAGATTTCCAGTCCTTTGTGCTGGGCGGTTTGTAAAAAAGCTAAAAAGCTAATTCCAATAAAACCGGTTTTACTCCTCCCTCGCTGAATTTTAAACGGCTATTTCCTGTCGAACGTCAGACCGAACTTAATGTTCAATCTCAGAGTAATACAAGAAGCACGACACTTCTTTTTTTTCTTTTTATTTATGGTTTCTGTGCGTCAAATCAATAGACAATTTTGCCACTGTCAAATGAGAGGGTGCATTCAAGTCTGTCAGTAATAAATATAATCGATAAATAGTCGATTGTCATTTGTTCAATGCAAAAAGTTTGTTTGAGGAAGTTTTTTACTTTCTAAAACCTATAGAAAAACGAATTTTATCAAAGTACGATATCACATACTTAGTTCACTTTTATTACGGTCCTAATTATATTTGGTTCAAAATATACAATTAAAAAAAAAAGGCTCAGAGAGAAAATGTTACATTTTCGTAAACACTTTACAGTCTTGAATCAGTACTAAGACTAGATTTAAACTCATGCGCATCTCTTACATTGTAAAATATTACCAATGAGATTCAAAAGCAATGATATATAAGTTAGTAAGTCTTTGAACGAAAAACAAGTTCAATATTTGACGTATTATGTACATTTATGTAGGTATGTCGTTGTTACTCTTAACCTCAAACACAGCATTTACTGTAGTCCAGATCAAAGAAAATAAGCCATTGTTGATTTTGCTGAGCTCATTAAGATGGATTTGGTACAAGGAAAGCATACATTTTGGAAACACACACACACTACTTAATCGTTTAGTAAGCAACACCATTACCGCTATGTTGAAAAATCATACTTTTTTAATTAAATAAATCGATGCGTAAGACCACATTATCTGCCAACTTCTTATGTTTAAAATGTACCTATGTGTTAATATAAATAAATAAATAATTAAATAATGCTGGACAACATCATCTAGCCCCGAGCTAAGCAGAGCTAGTACCATTTGTTGATTTTTGTCTTTGTGTATGAGTGTTACTATTTTGAATGTGTTGTACCTGTGTATTGTGTGTTAAATAAATCTTTCTCTTTTTACGCGCGCCCTCTGTAAGCGGATTTCTCAAACGTTACTAGAGAGTTTTGTGTGCATATAATGAGCAGGAACAGGTGTTTTATTTTTCTCATCGCATCAAAAAAACTTCAGCAAATAAGAATAAGGAATATTTATGGCACAAAATAATGATCCTCACGACTTTTGTAAAGAATAACGAGTTGTTTGTGTTTGCTCCTTTCTGTAGGTACACATCGTTCACAAAGATAACAAACCGCTTCAGATAAGTTTACAAAAATATAGCAGGGACCAGCAACATAATTTACAATCATAGAAGATGTAATTTATAAATATATTTTTCCAAAACATTAACATTAATAAATAGTAGTATTAGTCGATTTACGACTAACGTGAGATATACCTATTTATAGTGTAATGATATAATTGATGTTGGTGATTATGATGATTATGAAGATATTGTCTCGGCGCGTACGTTCACGACTAAGAAGAAGCATTTTATAATGTTTTTTACCCATTTAACTTCAAACCAGGCAATACAATCCATTGAAACCCCAAGTTCCCTTGTTCACGATCCTTTGTTTTGTTTGCGTTTATAGCATAAATAACAAATCGTCTTGAAGAACACATGAAGAATATTTTATGTCTTCATAAAAAAATCATAAACGAACAAAAACATTTGTGTATTTTATCTTTAAATATGCACGGCCAATTTGTTTGTATTACCTATTAAAATGTAACAAACATTTTTGTTTATATTGACGTAAAACACCTGATATTGAATCAATAAAAAATAGGCCTCTAATATTTTTGTTAGTGTTTTTTAGCAGGATTGTTTACAGCTTTTGTCAAGGGTTTAGGAAATTACCTAGCACATTACTTCTGCCGCTAAGCAGTGATTCTTGTGTTCCAAAACCATATCATAAAAAAAATTTGTCACTCAGAATTTTCAGAAATCTTACCGTTTGAATAGACCGTTTGAATGTATGTTATTTTGACCTAAGTAGGTATTCATCCTATTATAGGTCCATAGAATGTTTAAGTTAAGATTTTTTATTGTCTATCAATTATTTTAGGTACCTACGTAGTTCGATAAAGATGTCTGGAAAGAAATAATATTCGGTATGGTACCTAATTTAAAATTCAGGGTACTTTATATTCTTAAAATGAAGAGACGGATTATAGAGGTATTTTCAAGAAACCTAAATAAAAACAAATACTTTGAATAAATACAATACAATACAATTCAATCCATTCCTTTTAGTTTCTGCGCACACCTACGGCCGGTTTCTGGAAACCCAAATCACGATTGATCCGAGTTTGACACATAGTAATTATTTGATTTTTTCGTTGATCATCGTTCGAGAAACCGGCCGCTAGTGTGTCAAAGACATGAATTCTAAACTCAATAACATGCAAAAGCAGATGTTGTCTGCATGTTCTTTCAGTACAAAGTACCGGAAAACGATAAAACTCCGATCTATCTTCAATTGCAATTCATGTCGTCGGTAAATCACATTTTATTACTCCCTGTTTCCTTTGCTTTCTTATTTGAAAGGTTTATAAAGTACAAATCATCTATGTCTGCACCTTATTGTTTAGCCATTATGATAGGTTTTTGTTTGATTTGTTCGAATTTCTGTGTGATTTTGAGAACTAATTTTCTAAATTCATTCAATAGACGCTTTATTTGCAAAATATAAATTTGGAATGAAAATAAAATATATTTGAATAAGGTTTTAATCAGAGAACCTCTTTGATTTATTTTGTGTTATTTTACAATGTCAAAAGATTTTTAAAAATAATAAAATGTGTCTGAAGAATGTGATCGCACGAACTGAAAATATTTACTTTCACGACACTGAGACGCGTAAATAGATATTATTCAAATAACCTACGTGCTTCTTATTTTGAACTTCACGTATCCGAAATTTTCCACCGAAATTACAAATCATAATTCATACCGCGTCTTTTAAATTGACATGCAAAATATAAGATTTAATACGTAACTATTACTTCTTCTGTGAACCACATACCTATAAGGTTGACATCAAACTGCATACATAATATCAAACCGCCAAAGTGAGGTGTTGTCAAGTGGATTACGACTTTCCACTGCTAAGTAATCCAAGTCTTAGATACGTCCCTCATCCAACCACATGAATAAGTACGCCGTGCGCCTTATTCCGACTCCGTGCGTTATATGCGCCTAGTATGAGATTAGCCTTATTATGACTAAGACTTTTTGTCGTTCTATCATACAACCAAGATTTCTTTCAGACATATTTTAGTAGGTATATTTAGAACTTTGTTTGCATCATGCTAACATATTTTTCCTTATAAGAAAAACGAATAGGTGCGCGGAGTTTAATATCTGTTTACCAGCACTATCAAACCGATAACATCAGCAATGTCTTTACAGGTCGCGCGGACGCGGGGATTACGAAGCGAAGGCAGTTAAATAAAAAGTGGAGTTCCTCGCACGATACGCAAATACTCTTCCACTCTGCCCATGTTTGCTCTCAGAGCGTTATCATTTGATAAGTTAAAACACAAGCCCCAAGCAAACAGTCTTATCATGCTAGCGTTCTCGCTGAGGAGAAAAAAGTACGCAGTCTCTGTCTCCGCGAACCAAGGTACGCGATACACTTGAGCCGCGAGCATGGAAGAATTCGTCAGATAGATGTGTTGTGAAGTGTACCAAAGAACAAACCAAAGAACAGATTTATATCAATAGAGGGTAGTAAAAACGTCAAACTGGAGGAGTTACCGACGCTGGAAGACGCGGGGAGCGTTTATGAGAATGGTAGCGCGAAGGAGGAGTGTCTGGCAAGGCATGCCAATGTGTCGGATAACTTCTGCCCGGCGTACCACGACGGAATACTTTGCTGGGAGCCCACGCCATGGCACACGTTTGCGATACAACGCTGTTTTAAGGAGTTGAATGGACTGCAATACGATGATACGCGTAAGTACCTACAATTAGCAACATTATGTAGTTAATAATCAATCATCATCATCAACCTACATTAGTCCACTGCTGGACGTAGGTCTCTCCCAAGACGCGCCACTGAGCCCGGTCTTCGACTCTTCTCAACCAGTTGTTCTTCAGTAATCAATATTCACAAATAAATATGACAGTGGTAAACTAATCGTATTTTAGTTAAACTGCGCGTTAATGCCAGCTCGAATGCTAAATGGCGTAGAGTTTTTCATATACCTATTCTACGTTTATTTTTTATTTACTTACGTTGCGATACGTTTGCGATTGACATAATTATTCGTTCTGATCTTGTTTACATGAAACTTGTCAGCAACACGTCCTCATCAGCACATACGTACGTATCTTCTTTTATCCTTTTTATGTAAATAATACTGGTCTGAATCGTTATTGCTTAATGTACTACTGATGTATAAATCTGTTTTGCTGATGACAGGCGTGTAACACGTCAGTACTTTACCTTTAGAGTTTAAAATCATTTAATATAATAAAAAAATTACGCGATTCAACAATGTGTCTTTGAAAGAAATATACTGAAAATGTTTGTCAGTGTTTTTCTACCCGTTTTCATTTAAATTTCTTTGCACGTTGGGCGTGGGTGTCTACCAAATTAGTGATGTTTCACTCATTTATTTGCATGATAAAGGTTTTAGAGGTCATAACCTCCTAATCTTTTCTTATATTAACTTTTTATCGTTCAAGATTACCACTTTTAGGTACAGTATTTACATTAAGTACATATATATTTATTAAATACACAAAAAACAGTTGAGCAATCGGCGTTTACTTAATCATTATGTCTGCCCACAACAGAGTCAAAACAAAACCGCAGTATTTTTATATTCCGTGGTAAATCGAAACATTTAAATTATTCAAATATACGTTGCATCTCCTTGTAATAAAAATGTAAAAACGCTTTTAATTACCATAACAAAGGGCTTCGCAGTATTGGTCGTTATATGCCAGCAAAGGGTCGTTATATACCATCAATATTTCATAGGACACCGAGTATAAGAAATGCAATTTCTTTGCAAATTTATTAAATACGAGTAGATGCTCTTGAGAATATCTCTAAAACTTTCCTGTAAAAAAAATCTACTAGAAAATATAAGGGTATTCAAAAGCTCTTGAAAACAATTGAAGGATTTAAGGCATTTACTAAAGCGCTGTTTTGAAGAAAGTCATACTTCAAAACACCGCTTTAATCCAGAAATACCATAAATAATAATTGAAAGTTCTTTGAAGTGTTCGTAATTTTCTTTGAAACATTCTCATTTTGCAGATAAACTTGTTTTATGCAAATAAGCAGCGCTGATACTTTTATTATCTTGTTTCAAAGTTTGGTATCGCCTTCAGCACGGAATAAATGGTACCTACAAGTGCACTTAAGGTTCACTCAACTTATAAGCTGAATCGATATCGATAAGATTTCTTACCGCTTTTGATATTCCCGATAGCGACACGATATTGAGGAGAGCGAATCTCATACAATCTTATACTAGATAAAATTAATTAGTCTAATGTGCAAGCTGTGACAGTTCACACTCTGTTGAAATTAACAAATAAATTTACAAAATCTGGCCCAGCGTATCAGCATTGCTATTCAGCGCGGCAATGCAGCCAGTATCTTGGGTACGCTTCCGATTGGTACTGATTTGGATCAGTTGAAGTATCGTTTGCAACGGTCTGTAGATAGCTCAACTGTTTCTTATGTATATTATATGTATATGCCTATGTACATTTTGTATATACACAAATAAATAAATCTAGGTTAGCAAATTTCAGAATTTAACTGTGCTAATCCTACGGTCATTTAATTTTATTTACTTCTCGATAATTGTAATAACCTCATTAGTAAATACAGAAAAAGCGAAAAAAAAAATTCACACCATCTGTCATAATTTGGATCTGATTTATATGACTTTTGTTGTCGTATAGACGCTATCGAGCCAGCTAAATGCTAATAACGGTCAGTGTGCAAACGCCGTCCATATCATAGAAATTCTTCACTGAGAATGTGAAGCTCGTGGAGCTTTGATGGATAAAGGAAATTTTTTTATACGAATGCTTCCAGGATGCGACAGACGAACAGTCCATACAAATGTAATAGGGTATTTAATTTTGGCATTTTTCTTTATAAATTTCGAATTATGGTATACTTAGAGAATAGTTTTCATTATAAACGGGATATTTACCATGATTTGTGAGTTTGATTATTTCCCGATATTTCGGGACAGTTACATGCGCCATGATCACGGGTCGAACTGATTATTTATAGAATGTTTGCATTAAGAAAAAATCTAGCGTTGATATTTTTTTGCAGAAAATGCCTCCCGGCTTTGTTTGAACGGTGTCTGGCACAACTATTCGGAATACACGAACTGCACAGAACGGATGGCCACAGTGGCTGCTCCTGACGTCACTAGTCTCATCTACATCGCCGGATACTCACTCAGCTTAGCGGTGCTGAGCCTGGCTGTCTTCGTGTTTCTTTATTTTAAGTAAGTAATCAGTGCTCTTTTCACAGTGTGAACGGTTTCCTATTGAGAAGTTTTATGGTCTTACCTAGTCTTATAGTTAAGTAGAAGTAAAGGAAGTTGGAAATATTTTAAAATAAAAACATTAAACTCTGAAATAAACTTATAGTTGTGATTTTATGCACAATAAATGTGAACCTTTTTACTATACTTATAATAAAATAAATATTCTCGGACATTTCAATCTTGACGCTCACTATTGGGGCTAAATTACTATTAAAATGTCTAATATTTTTTGTTAATAGATATTACACCTACATCTATTAAATACATACGTATGCTATTCATAATAAAGATAAATGTCATTGGCAACACAATATCAAAGCCTAAATTAATAAATCAATATCAATTAGAGCAAAGCATATTAAACACAAACGCCTAAGCTATATTAAATTACTAAGTTCAGAATAGAGGTGACCTATGTAATAGAATCTTGTTAGTAATATGTCTGTCAGTATCTAATACTATTTTTTTTAATAACACTACGGCTGACAGACGTCAGTGTCTAATGTCAGTGTAGATTAAGCTGTGAATGTATACTGCTGGCAAGTATGTGGCAAAAGAACTATTTCATTGTTAAAATTACATTTGGAATTATTAAGCTTAATGCAGAACACCGATCTACTTTATTAACGTAAGCTCTGAATAGCTAACACTAAAAAGTAACTTATTTTACTGTTTTATTTAACGAGTATTTATAAAGCTTAGCGAACTGTGTAAGGTCACTGTAAGTCAGTGAGGATTTTTGAAAAAAGGTTGATTACGTATCTACGATTTGTTACTTTGAATTTTTATACGTTTTATTTACAAACTTAACTACTTGACATGGCTTGATCAATGTTCTCTATGTATATGATCAATATTGACCTTGACCATGATATGTCAATGTTGACGTAAAAACTTGAAAATAGAACCAATCAGCCTTCTTGTTAGATTGAAAATCTGATCAACTCGTAGGTATACAATTCATCCGAATTGCCGCCATACTCCGCGCGTTACTGTCAAAAATTGTCCTTTCATATAACACAATATAACTCATCGTCTCTTTTATATCTGTAAAAAAGAAAAAATACAAACTCTAGAGAAATACTGGAATAGTTTGAGTCTGAATCAAGCGAAACTTCAGTTTTTTGACACATAAATTGATGAATCAAGCACATATTTTATTGACGACCTGTCAATAAAATATGTGCTCGTCAATTTATTGTTGTTCAAAGATTGGTTTTCCAAATCGTGTTACATCATCCTTACACTGCTCTTGCTAAATAAAAAACTCTAGGGCTTCTTTACAAGAGGAAATAAAAAAAAATTTGTCCTTGTTAGGTGGTGCTCTTAATTAGATTAATTTTCCTTTCAACTACAGTGTCAATAAGATCAATAAGTAAAGAAGAAAAATGATTGTTAAAGTATACCCATCCGTTTATAGGTTTATCAGCCTACATGAATAACGGAGTTTTGAATCGAAGTAGACCAAAGTAAAAGTACCTATTTAGTATATTTTCTATAAATTTCTAGGCTTACCACAGGATAGCATATATTTTTGCTAAAAACCATTTTAACTGTGCTGTCAACTATGCTTGCTCTAGTCTAGACAAACGCCTCCGTATCACTGGTACTACTAAACAGTATAACCAGTAGTAAAAACTGTGTCACTAGTACTACAACTGTACCTACCAGAACAGCTTCATCTATTAGATTGGCTTTGCCTGGGCCGTATTATGATCACCATGATCTCTTTAAACACCTCGTCTTTGTGTTCCAGCTACCAATATCTCAACCCGACACTAATGATTGTACCACATTTATATGCAAAGTCGGTTACTTGTCATATTTTACCTAGAAAGTTAGCATTTGTATCATAATTAAATTACTGTACAAAACAGTTAAATAACTAAGCAAGTTAATATAAAGAACCAATCTCAAAGATGTATACAGGGTTACACAGAAAATTATTTCGGTTCAGCCGCAATAAAAAAAACCCTAAAAAAATTGAATTTTCCGCTAGAGCGAGAGGTATCACCTTAATATTATAATTACTTATTCACTTCAATAGTCGAGCTTTCGCTGTCGTAGGTACGTCATCGGAATCAATCTCGTCTATGGTATAAGAGGTGCGGGTAAGATTCGGTCTAAAGCTAAATGCTCGCATGCTTGTAGGGGTGTGGGTGCGGGGGGCAAAATGTGTTTGTGTGTGTTTCTTCGAAAACTTACTTTTAAAGCTGACTGACTAAACTACTTCGTTTTGCTACCAACTGCACAACCCATATGACACTGCTACGGTGGTATTAATGTCTATTACAACGCCGCGCCGTTAGACAATTTCAAAATCTAAGGGAGTATCGTCAAATTAAATTAATTGGCAGCTAATTATAATCTTAGAACTAATACACAATGCGCTGTGTTTTATACCTTAGTAGGTGTAAAAAAGTAGAATTAAACCACCAGAGCCCGTAGTCCGAAGGTGCATTTTAGAACTCCCTACTCTCGAGCCGACAGTCGTCTCTCGGATAGCCATAAAAAAATGTATGGACATCCGAGAGACGACTGTCGGCTCAGAGTAGGGAGTTTTAAAATGCATCTTCGGACTAAGCCCTCTGTTATCTGTTTTCATTGTAAATGTGGCCCTGACCCACATCACCACGTTTAGACGATTCTATCAAATGACTAGACATTTACCAAAACGTTATTACAACGATTCATGAATAATATGCCTATTTTATCGGGCGATTTGGCCTGAAAAATAAGCATGACGTGCCTTATTCTAATCTTATGATCGCATTACATTTTGTTTTTAGTTAATTTATTTTTTAATAGCTAGTACTTAATAGTAGAAGTATATTTAATAGCAATATTGATGTTAGAGATTAGAAAGTAAACGTTCTTTTGACCCTTTTTAAAAGTTCAAAATCATTAGTGTTGCTTTGATAGCCACGTATTTTTAAGTGACATTTTTAGTGCGATTTTTACTACGTTTGACACAATTTTGCGAACACAGGCAACACAGCTGACCGCATTTTTTTTTTGCATCCCGCGCCATTTTGTTCTGTCTACTGACTGTTGTGTCCAGGGTACCAATTCTCGCGCTTTAGAGATTCGACGAAATCGACGTAGGTCGATAAAAGATGGCGGATGTCGAAAAAATGCTAAATAAGCTATTCTCGTGATGTCGCTAACAGACTTATGTCGTAAGAAATCTTTAGACAAGCAACGAGTGGTCCCGAGCGTTAGAGATCGAATGTCGAAGGATAGCAGCCATTTTCTAAAGACAACTCTGCCTGTTTTGACAAGAATAGTGGGTTGGTATCTACTCTCACTCTGTGTGTGATTCAGTTTCTGTTGGTTTCCTATTGTGGTGGGTATATTTTACGATGGTTGATGAATTTATCGTTGAGTTTTTAACGCTTTCCATCTCAAACAATTTTCGCCAATATCAAGTTGATATCAATAATATACTTATAATATACTTATAATATCTTCCGTCTATAGCACTCATTCGTTGGTAGAAAAAATTCTAAATCCGTCTCTTTTGGCTCCTACTAGTTTCGATCTCAAAATTTCATATCTAGACGAAGCTCGAAATGCTTGGCATAGTGCTTGCCCTGATTCTGCTCCCCCTACCTCTCTTTCGTCTCAACGGCAATGGGACGGGCCTCTGTGCGAGTTATCACGGAACTGTCTGTTACAAACGTGTTCTAGCTCCGCAGATCGTGCCCGTCTTCTTGCCGTCTCTAAAAGGGAGTCAGGATTTTGGCTGCAGGCACTTCCTTCATATCATATTGGTACCCTAATGGATCCTGTCACGTTCCGTATTGCAGCAAGTCTACGGTTGGGCGCGCGGTGCTGCGCACCTCATCTGTGCCAGTGCGGTACTGCTGTCGAACAGCTTGGTCACCACGGATTATCGTGCACTGGAGCCGCCGGTCGGATATCCCGTCATGCTAGCCTCAACGACATCATCCGGCGGGCTTTTACCAGCGTGAACGTGCCAGCCATTCTAGAGCCGAATGGTCTGATGCGTGACGATGGCAAACGGCCTGACGGTATGACGCTTGTTCCGTGGGAGGCGGGAAGGCCTTTGGTGTGGGACGCAACTTGTGTCGATACCCTTGCTCCTTCTCATCTGTCACAGACATCCGTTCGGGCTGGTGCGGCGGCGGATTCGGCCGAGGATCTCAAGAGACGCAAATATGCAGGTCTCGACAGGGCGTACATATTTGCTCCTCTTGGGGTCGAGACTCTAGGTCCGTGGGGTACCGAGGCCCACCGCGTTTTCAAAATTATTTCTGGGCGTCTAGTCGAAGCGACGCGTGACCCGAGGGCTGGTGAGTATCTGGCCCAACGTATCAGCATTGCTATTCAGCGCGGCAATGCAGCCAGTGTCTTGGGTACGCTTCCGATTGGTACTGATTTGGATCAGTTGAACTATCTATAGATCGTTTGCAACGGTCTGTAGATAGCTCAGCTGTTTCTTATGTATTTTATATGTAAATGTACATTTTGTAAATACTGTATAGTCGTAAGTTTGTTTGTGAATATTGTATTGTATTTATATTTATATTATAATATACTTAACTGAATTAACTAAATAATATACTTATAGATTAAAAAAAATTTTTTTCCAGAAAAATATGTAACATCGAGTCAGTAAAAAGTTCACTTCACTTCTTCTTTTTGGCTTTTGTGGCTTTAGTTTCATAAACCGTAGAATGGAGATAAAATATGGAGAAATCGTAATATAACTAAAGCCACTAAAATCCGGCTCGTCAGAACGCTTGTGTTTCCCATATTCCTATACGCTGCAGAGACGTGCACTCTTAGGGAAAGTGAGAAAAAGGTAGATGCTCTTGCGATGTGGTGCTGGAGAAGAATGCTAGGAGGATTGTGGACAGAGTTTCACACAAATCAATCCATACTCCAAGAACTTGGCATCAAGCAACGTCTATCGTCCGTTGTGCAGTCGCGTATCCTCACTTTCTTTGGGCATTTGTCTCGTCGTGGAGGAATTTCCATTGAACGCTTGGTGGTGCAGGGCAAGTTCGAAGGCAAAAAAGCGCGCGGTAGATCACCCATGAAATGGACAGACCAAATAAGAGCAGCCATTGATCTTCCCTAAATGTATATTTGTTATAAATATTGTTATTAATATGATGATGTAAAAAGTTAAAAACATGACGTTATTTGACTTGACGTTTGATAGCATGTAAAGGCTGGTTTAGACAGGGTCAGTAACTGACTACAAATTCGAGGCAAGTCAGTGCTGACCCGAAAAAAACCCTGTGCAAACTGATTTGAAGTCCAGTACAGTGTGTTGAAGTCAGCGCTGACTTGAATAATCGGAATCGAATCGGACACGAATATTTGAAAGTCAGTTGAAGCACCCCGCCACCCGCGCACCCCCGCGCCAGCCAAATAAACTCTGTGTAAACAAACAAGTCAGTGCGTGGTAAGTCACTGCCGCTGCGTTGTAGAGTGACCACGTTTTTTTCCCTGGCGATAAAAATGACGCGTAAGCTTAGCGAAGACGAAACCTTAAAATTGGTGCAATTATATTGCGAAAACTAGTGCCTTTGGGATAATAAACCCCTAAATTACCGCAATAAAGAAATGCGGTCAACGGCGTTGCAAAATATGGCTCAACAAATGTCGTTTATTTTTAGTTATCTCATTTACTACCATTTCTATTAACTCATTCAACAGCAAAATTGATAATATTTTCAACAAATAATTAAATCGTCGTTTCAGTTGTTTTCGCGAATTCATTTTTCCCACTGACTTCACATGTATGCTCACCTTGAGAAACGCACCACTACTACTTACTTCAGGTAAACAGTTAAAGTCAGTCGCGGCGCCGACATTGGCGCTGCGACTGACTTGTCTACTGACCCTGTATAAACCAACCTTATGACTGAACTGACAGTATAGAGTTTACTTACCTACCACAAAGTTTCGTACTACGCAAGTAAAACATGTAAAGGTAGTCAGACACTGGATATGATAATTTTTGGTTCAAAAACTATGTTTTTCTGTTATTATTTACTATAATTTGATATTCCATAATATAATCATTTCATAATCTATGTTGTGTGAATACTTGAGGCCACAAATGTATATAGATTCAGATTTAACAAGATCTTGTTAAAATAATAGCTGAAACGGAACGTATAATTGGTTTCTCTACAGAAATGTCGTGCCACCATTTGTCGAATCCTAGTGGGAATACGGTTTTTTGAATCGTCAGACATTTTCGTGAGATTTTGCCTAGACATTCAAGCTTCGTCAAGATCTCTATCTCGCCAAAATCGCTACAATCCGAGAATTGGGGGCCAGGTGGCCAATTCTCGGATTGTAGAGATTTTGGCGAGATGAGATCATGTCGAAGCTTGAATGTCTACGCAAAATGTCACGAAAATGTCTAACGATTCAAAAAACCGTATTCTCACTACGATTCGACAAATGGTAGCACGACATTTCTGTAGAGATCCTTAAATTCTGTAAAAAAATTTTACGACATATGTCTATTAGCGACATCACGAGAATAGCTTATTTAGCTTTTTTTCGGTCTTTTTTCGACCTACGTCGAATTCGACTTAATCTCTAAAGAGTGAGAATTGGCCCCCAGTGTTTACCCGCCATTAGTTGATTATAGCTTTGTAAAAGAAAGTTTATTTTAAATGCAATGTTTTTGCTGCGTTAGGAAGTTAGTGATTCGATGGATAGAATATATTTTGAGGATAGAATTTGAGCAAAAAAAACGTAAGCACTACTAAGGTATAATGTTAGTCTGTGGTATAGTGCATCTCGTTATTAAAATAAGTATACCGATACCCACTTGTAGACTGATAACGTTTCAAACAGAAAACATATATTTTATTGTTGTAAGCACTTATTTGATAAAACAATTTATCTCGCAGGTAATGGTGATGTACAATAAAAATAGTCAGATATTTTCAAATTTTACAACTGAATTTTATTGATATTTACGCATATAAGTGTGGGATGAATTTATTGTTATGAATCCGACAGCAACTCAGTCAGCCAGAATATTATTGGAAACATGTTTAATACTTTTTGGCAGTAAATAATATTTCGCTGACTGCTACAGAATTGGCAATTTGGTTTTGGTTAATAAAAATAAATAATAAATGTATGGACGTACTTATCACCAATGAGTCGCAAACTATATTTTAGGGGACCACAAAAACTGACAAGAACTCATCAGTCTCTGTCAGTTTTAGTGACGTGTTAACTACATAAATTATTATTATTAGGGTTCAGTAGGGTTTCAAGTTAAAGGGGCTAGCATTAGTAGCCCCTTTAACTTGAATTCCAGAATTTCACACAATAGGTATTCTATTGTTCTTAGCTCAAAGGGATCCGTTGTATTTCAGAAGTTAAGTATCCATTCTGTAAAGGCTGTTTTTTGATGAACCATATATTATAATTGTTCAAACATTTTTGGTTTAAGGTTACATTACCTTAAAATTTTACTATAATAAGACGAAGTCGCAGGCATCAGCTAGTATTTTCATAAAACTAAAACTAGCGATGTATACTACACCCGATTTAATTCCACATCTCAGGATCTGTCGGAAAGGGATTATAGGCCTCTGGGCATGTCAGTTTGCGTGACAGAATATTTTTTCCCCTATTGGTTACGCTTCCGGGCCCCATTTACTATAATTTCTGGTTTTGAAGTACGCAACAAAATCAAAAAATCCTATGATTTGTATGAAAGCAATTACTTCGGAAGGAAAATTGAATTAGTTCGAATGATACCTACAGATATAATCTTTCGGCTCTCCAGGGCTTGTTTATCAGGCTTGTACCATTTAAGTCATTATTAATCCACTATTGTGGTTAAAACTTGGCAACATTTACAGAATTAATTCTACTTCCACCTTTCAAATAAGACTAAACGTAGGTACATACTTAAGGCGACGGGTAGGGTGAAATTATTCTTAATAAATAAAAATGTCAATAACTTCCAACTTTATTATTTATTTATTATATCTACACACACGTTAAACTTGTAACACGGCATAGTTTTTGCGGCAGTGGAATAGATCTACCAACTCTAGATAGTCAGCGTGACAACGTCGCATTTTCAACTTCAGTAAGAATGCTGAAAACGACGCAAAACACGTAGTAAGCCGCGCATAGTTCGGATTGTCAAACTCTTAAGCAGCGCCTTATGAATATTTGCGAGCACACAGCAATGGAACACTTATAGTTCCTAAGGCGCTACTCTTCTTCTTCTTTAAACACCTTAATGTAGAATTTTTGTAACTTGCATGTATAGATATCAACCATAAGAATAGCTGTGCTAAGTTTGGTACCAAACAAATCTGCCAAACCCATAAAAAATGGGATCAAAAACCACACTTTTGCAAAAGGTGTTGGTACTAAACTTACATTTTAAAGTAATCTATAACCAAGAGCACACATTTTGTTTCTTACCTGACTAGTTCAATATATGTGTTATAGGAAATAATAAGTTTCACAACTCCACATGCTATGTCTTCTTCAGAAAACATTCCCAAAAACAAGCATTTGGCTATACCCGTCACCTTAAGCTCCGAATTACCTCATAATAGGGTAACACAAGTCACACTTTAGGCCATTTAGAATAAAATCATACTTATAAAAAAAAATAGAAAGTTAGTTGAATCGTCATCGACAAGTAATACTTACTAAAAATACATTTTTGATAATCACTCAAAAAGTGTACCTACAAAGTAAAGTAAATGTCAGATTTTAATGTAATTTATATGAAAAAATAATCATCAAAATCAATTCATAATCGGCGGAGTAATTTCGTAACATACACACAAAAAGAATAAATAAATAACAGTCAAATAACGAACCTCCTCTAATTGTGAAAACACAAATATTATTCCGTAAACTCAGAAAGTTAATTTAGAACCGTTTAGGTGATTCTAGGCGCCAGTTCCCAACAACAAGACACTAGGAGAAACTTCCCGCCAAGGAAACTTTAAGTCCTAATGCGTACACATTTTTTTCGCACATTTATGAAGTTCTTTCATCACGAAAGCTCTGAAATCTGAAAATGAGACACACCTGGGGCCTTATTCTCTATGACATAGGAGATTCCTTCCCCAAACGTGCTACGTCACAACGCGTTCCAAAACGCAAACTTCAAAAATGATTGATTTGTATATAAATTATTCGAATCGCGCATGACACGTTTTGAAACGAATAGTTTTCATAACACGACAGACGTCGGCCCGATTAGTTGACAGTTCAAATTGTGGCCAAAACGTAACGTGTCGCGGTGGGGAATGACAACTAAGGCTTACGCCATACAGTTTTTTCAGATTACACGCTCTTGTCTTGCCTAAGTCAAGTAACGCGCGTGGTTAGCAATACAATAGAGAATAATGCCCCTGTGGTGATTCTGTCGGACACACAAACGATGCGGGTGTCAGCGCATCGCGTTGGTACAAACCGCTCATTTGCATTATACAAAATTAAACCGCAATCCAATGAGGTTATTGGATCAGTTATAAACGACTAGTTAAATGAATACATTTAAATTTTATTGTACCTATTGATTTAGGGTAAATGCAAGTAATGTTGTAATCGTAAAACATTTAGCAATTATTTGCAAATGAATTTTATTGTATTTATTTTAGAGCAAATGTAAGTTTGGCTTCAATGACCGAATTGACGACCGATGTGGCGCGGCGGGCAAAGGTCCGCCTGCGACGCGGAGGTTGCGGGTTCTATTTCCGTCTTGGGATAAATATTTTTACGATCTGCAAATATTTATTCCGGGTGTTCTGGGTATTTTATATGTATAATAAAAAATAACTAAGTATGTAATGTATTGTATTAAGTAGATATGCTTTTCATGACCGCGTTAGTTTTCAATTCATAGTTTTTAGTGAAATAAAAGTAAAGCTATTGAAATCAAAAGCTCGTTAAATAAACTTGAGCAGACCATTCCATTGATACAATTTGTTCTACAAAGTCAACGAAGTTCAAATGTTTTCGAGGGTTGAAACGATATTTTAAGTGTTAAAAATATCTTCATTATCTTCAGTCTATGTTTAGAATACAAACTAACAAGGATCTTAAGAATAAACAGAGTGTACAAAAATATTTTAATTAAACATTTTTTCAAACAATTCAGGTTGTTTGAAAGCAACGAATAAGTTACTCAAAAATACTTAAATGAATAAAAATAAGTAAATTTTGGAAATAGTCTTTTTACATCCTTAGTTTTTACAATGTGCTAAATAATAATATTTTTAATACAGTATCAGAAGCTTTTGCTAAAACGGATAAGTGAAATAATTACCAACCTTCATTACAAGAATTTAATTACATTTTCTGTTAAGAAATTTTATGCCGCGTTTAGCCGTGATCTTATGAACCTTTATTTTAATTTCTTAAATACAAATGAAATATTTGTTTCGTTCTTTTTTTATAGACTTCATACGAAATATCCGAATGATAAAGAATCTTTTTTTTATTTACAAATTGACAAGACATGTTACAGACTAAAACCACAAAAAGATACTGACAAGAACTTCATTACACGATTAAAGAATAACCCCCTATCTTATCAAAAGTTAGCGTTGACTTTATGTCATCATTACGTATGGTAATCAATACTTCAAGTCTGCGCTAACTTTTTATAAGATAGACCGTAATAAAATAAAATTGGCATAAGTTTGGTTTTTACTTTAAAAAAATATTTAAAAATTAAATTGATTTGGTAACTCCATGTACCAGAAACCTACCGCTTTCCTTAGAATCGTCTCACAATTGAATATTTAAACACTCTAATATTCTCTCTGTCAATATCTAAACAAAACGAGATGGTATCTAGGTACATACTATTTCAAACGTTAATTGACTTTTGACCAAACTTAAGACTATTCTAAGCTGTGAAATAATCATGTCATAATTCTCTACCAGTTTCTGGTTTACCAGTAATAAATCCTTATAAATAAATCAATAGCTTAGTTTGGGACTAGAGTGTGATGTGTGAATTGTCCGTAATTATTTATTTATTTTACTTATTTAAAAAAAAACATGGTAATTACATACTACGCCATTTAGCCCCAAAATAAGCAAAGCTTGTTACATCACTGTTAAATTGCTGTTATAATATTGTATTTTTTTTAGATACATAGTAACACCCAGATAAAAGAAATAACTTCGCTATTTCACAAAATTGTTTGTCCTTAGTGTTTGACGAACGTTTTCCCCAAAATATTTCAAATGTTTTTTTTTGTTTCAGGGATCTCCGATGTCTTAGAAATACTATACACACGAATCTAATGTCTACGTATATTTTATCAGCTTGTAGCTGGCTTGTAAACTTAGTTGTACAAGTAAGTCTATTTATTAATGTTCCTTTTAAGTTTTCTTTTTAATTTTATTAGACTTAAAGAATGGACTGTGAAATATGAAATCGACATGTTCAACTAATACCTGTCATTTTTCTGTAGGTCTGTAAGTCTACCTTGTGACACCTTGTGACAGCACGGTTGTCCCGTCTCTCTCACATCCATTCTCTATGATCTACAATTAATGTCTATGATCTACATTTAACGATCTAGAATAAAATATAAAGTCAATATGAAACGTATATTTCTTTTTTTTTTCATTATTAGCAAACGCTTGATCGCAATGATAAGTGATGATTCAGCCTACGTATATTCTGTATTATTATGAGAAAAGGTTCAAAAAACTCGAACTATTAAGTTTTTAACGGACTTCATTGATTTCCGTTCAATGGTGATTTTAATAAACGATGATTTTAATGTGTTTCTTTTTATTTTTCTAATTATGTTTTGTTTTTTTCCAGAATTATTCAGATGAAGCTCAAAAAGATAACCCTTCATGTATGGTGCTAGTGATATGCATGCATTATTTTTATTTAACGAATTTCTTTTGGATACTTGTTGAAGGTAAGCTGCTTGACCACAAAAAACAGATTTTAAGAATATACATGGCAAATTATATTTCTATATATTTTATTAATTAAAATTTATATTTCTGAAAGAGGGTATGAATGTGAGAGGAGTAGATTTAGAACTGACGAATGATAGGAGAGAGTGGAGAAGAGAAAGAGAACATGTTGTGTCGACCCCACTTAACGTGGGATAAGGGCAGGGGAATGATTTTTTTTTTAAAACATATAAAATACATTAAAAAAAGATTTAAGAATTTAATAATACAGTTTTTATTGTAAACGGGATATTTACCATGATCTGTGAGTTTGATTATTTCCCGATATTTCGACCCGTGATCATGGCGCATGCAACTGTGCCGAAATATCGGGAAATAATCAAACTCAAAAATCATGGTAAATATCCCGTTTACAATGAAAACTATGTTCAAAACATTTAATAATATTTAATAATATATTATTTACAAGAGAACTAAACGCTAACTCTTACGTATTTTATACATACATATTTATATATTTTTACATACATACCTATGTACATTTTGTAAATACTGTAATAGTCGTAAGTTTGTTTGTGAATAGATATTTTAATAGATCGTCAAAATAAAAGAATACAAAATACCTATAATAAAAATATAAAAGTATTGTTTTTTATTTCAGGCCTTTATCTGTACATGCTAGTCGTCGAAACCTTTACCGCTGAAAATATAAAATTACAAGTTTACTCTACTATAGGTTGGGGTAAGTTTCTTCATGTATTTGTTAAAGTAAAAATCGTTATTTTCAAATAAACTATGTAAAAAATCATGATAAAAATTCCAGTTGCAGCATTTTTAAATTATCTCTCATTTTTTAGAAGTTTTTTTTCAACTTTTATTTTTTCTCAGGTGCTCCAGCTGTCTTCGTAGCTTTTTGGGTAATAGCGAGGAGTTGCGTTAGTGTAGTCCCAGGCACGACACCAGATGGGGTAAGACATTCGTATATTATTTTATTAATATTACTTACCTATCTTATTACATAAATTAAAAAAAAAAGACGTGTGGCCCTCGGGGACTGCCGCGGTAAAGCTATTGCATAGCATTTTTTGCTGGATTACGCATGCGCAGTGTTAGGTTATTTTGTTACGGAATTTCTGGATTCGATCTCCACGCTCAAGGCCCGCGATAGAAGCTATGCAATAGCTTAAAAAGAAAAAAAATAGAGCGTCGACTTTGCTATTATTTCGTTGTAGCTGATGATTTTGTAGACGGCTGATAACTTGGTTAAGTTGCACAATACGCTGTAACTAAGAATTTGTAAAAGGCTGCTGCGGCTGATAACTTAGCAGTAGATTTGTAGCTTTCGGTGTAACTTATCTGCTACGCCGTAGCTAAAGATTAGATAGGTTGATAGCGTCAGCTTAATTTCGTTACTAGACTATAGTTTAAAATGTTATGCTAAAAGGTTGTATCGCCATCTATCTCGCTACATGATGAACTATATCGAAGTCTACGCAACAGACCAACAGATGGCAGAGACAAATCCTAGATCGCGTAGGTAAACGAAGTTATCACGGAGTTTTAACATAAGTAATAGAACCGATTACTTTCCATCGGTCCTCGCCCCCGAAGCAAAGGTCGCTCGGCGTAGAAGATTTTTTTTTCGTACTTTTCGTAGGAGATACCACACCTATCTCTCAAGGTGATAGCTACAGAATTGTAGATGACTAACTTCGGTGTAACTTATCAGCTACGGGATAGCCGAAGTTTTGTTAACAGCTGATAACTTGATTAAAATTGTCTGAGTGTGTGCACGAGATACAACATTGTTTTAATAAAGTGAAACGTGAATATTTGCATGCGGTTATGGTTGGGTCACTTTTAAGGATTTAATCAGTATTTTCTACCAATTGCTTGCCTATCGAAAATAAATAAAAAGTAATGCTGGACTGGACAATCCACATCATCTAGCCCCAACCTAAGCAGTATGTTATGGGTACTAGAAGACTGAAATACTTAATACAATACATTACATAGATAGATATTTTTTATTATTAAAATTGACATAGTCTAGTTGCTACAATGTACCTACAATACCCAATAAACCTTACTGACTTGATCGCTATTTACATTGGTGTTGGTCACGTTTCGGCAATAAAATACCTTTAGAATCGGAACCACAATATTTCCCAGTTTTATCAATAACGGCCCTAAAATCTGAAATATTTAAATCGAACCCGCACGTGTTGAGGAGAACGTGGAGCGAATACAAATGGTTCAAAGATGTTATTTACTTAGAAGAAATAACTATATTATTTATTGATCTAGTTTCATACAATTTAGAATACACACTGCTATATCGAGCATTCAGGGTTTGTTACCTTACTTTTTATAGCAGAAATTCGGTATTTATAACTGGAAGGTTTAAATGTATGTAATAAGAATGCCGCTGAAGCATGATCACATTTTTACATTCTAGAAACTGCATTGTAATTGATTTGAAAAAAAAAATAGGAATTAGAATTAGAATTTCAAAAATTAAACGTTAGGTTTTATACAGCATTGCTTTAGTCTTGTTTTTGCGTCAGACTTTCAATTGTTTTCTAGTTATTAGATATTTTAGCGTTCGTTTATCCAGAGCAAATGTGTGATGAACATAAATATTTATTCTGTGTCCGGGTGGAACTATGTATTTTATTAGCAATCTAATTCCCATAAGTCCATAAAGGTATATAAATTAAAACTACAATTGTAATCGAATTAAAAGTGAATTATTTTCATTAGATTACAATTGTATCTTTAAACTATTTGTTTGCCTCTTGATGGCGCTATCGTAATATTTACTTAGATTACAACCAATGTGCTAACATATTCCTTTATAGTTTTAATTTATATTCCTTATTTTTATGAGATATAAATGTCTACAATACGCTTTCCTAACGGTCTCCACTCCAGTATCCGTTTGCTCCAACGGTTGTCCGTTCTTCGGCAAACATGGCCGGCCCACTGCCACTTCAGCTTGCTAATTCTTTGAGCTATGTCGAACACTTTGGTTTTCTGACGAATCACTTCGTTGCGGATTCTGTCTCGCAAAGAAATTCCGAGCATAGCTCTCTCCATAGCGCGCTGAGCGACTTTCAGCTTGTGGACCAACCCCACTGTCAGTGTCCACGTTTCAGAAGCATAGGTCATAACAGGTAGGACGCCCTCCGGCGAGATGGAGCGACGATCTGCGGAGTGTAGCTGGCAAACACTGGATGAGAGGAGCCGAAGACCGGGCTCAGTGGCGCGTCTTGGGAGAGACCTACGTCCAGCAGTGGACTAATATAGGTCGATGATGATGATGATAAATGTCTATAAACCTATAGCACAAACTTTGCTTAGTTTGTGCATGAATATTTATTTATTTTATTTCTATCAGGCGGTGGTTGCTGGCGAGACAAATATGTGTAAATGGATGCACGAGCACCAAGTAGACTGGATACATAAGGCTCCAGCACTGGCTGCTATTGGGCTGAACCTATTCTTCCTTGTCAGGATCATGTGGGTAAGTTTCCGACTACAGTATTTATAAAATGTACGGCATTATGCTGAGTCGAGGCCCTTTTGCTGCTGTAGCACACAAAAATGATCGTGTTGTAATTTTTATTGTTTTATTGTGTTTCTGTTTTGTGTCAAAGTCCAAAGTCAAAATTGCTTTATTCAGTAAACTCACAAGGATCATTTGTACTATTTGTGGTAAATAAATAAATGTCTGGGTCTGTCTAGGTCTAGATTCTTACCTACCTATTTAATTTAATTATCTTGACCTAAGACTACAGACAAGATAGTAATTTAGTAATTTGTGGCTAAGTTGAACTCAAGTTGAAGTGGGTATTTGTATAAATGGCCTCTAGCTACAAAGTTACTGTTTAAGTTACATGCTTTGTAAATATCAAGTAACCCGAGCCATGAGGATGTACTAAACAGAACTTAGGATCTGATCTAAGTAATTTTTAGTGTTTCGTTTAATGCTGCAGCAAAACATCACTCAAAAACTAAGCTCAGAAAATGAAAAAAGTAAAAATGCAAAAGTTTTTGTAGTAAGTACAATGTGCTTTCAAATTGACAGGTACTCATCACAAAACTTCGATCGGCAAACACGTTAGAAACGGAGCAGTACAGGAAAGCCAGTAAAGCGTTGCTTGTTCTCATCCCACTGCTGGGCATCACGTATCTTTTGGTGCTGTGGGGGCCCAATGATGAGTCTTGGTTTGCTCATGCATTTGATTACACGCGCGCTCTCATGTTATCAACACAGGTAATATTTTATTTTTTGAATTGTTTGATCAAATTTGATATTTTTTTTAATGCAATCAGTGAAGGAATAAACCTTCGACCTTGCTATGTGAATATGTTAAAAAAACATATTATTGTTCTTATATTTAGGGTGTGCGTACAGCGACGACAAGACTGCAGTACGACAGTTTATTTCACGTCACTTGCTACCCGATACCCATAAACGTCAAGTCACGTGACATTATTGACGTTTTGTTGTTGGTGTGCGCTCTCACTTAATTTTAAAGTATTTATACAAAATAGTAATGAAACACAGAAAATAACAAATCATTGGGTTTAATTAACTTTGTGTAATTCATTTTTCTAAATACAAGAAATATCTCAATTTGATCGCCTGCTAACAATCAATCAAAAAAACATTCGTTTGACTAAAATAATTTAAAATATTCTTAATAAACTTCAACCGCGCTCATTAAAAAACAACTTTTCATGTCTAAAACAGCCTCCTTAATCAGCTTAAGTCCAACCGCAAGCCACTTGAGACCCGAAACTTAAGCTCTACGTCTGAAACGATCTTCCCATCAAAGATACTACAGACCTTTGACTTAGGCTATGTACCTACCCATCAGAAATGTGATCATATACCTAGTATATGATCGGTTAAAATCACCCAAAATCATCGAAAATTTTGACGTAAATACGCCTTTGAAATTGCTTCTGTAGCATCGAGTACATATCCAGTACCTCTACCATGAGTTGTCACAGTAAAATCGCCTGACTTTACTACAGTAGTTACGTCAATATTAGTATTACGAATTTTAGTACCCAACTATCCGCTTGAGGCGCTGTACAAATCTTCATACATTTTTTTAACTACAGACGCTAGCGAGTATAGTATCTAAATATAGTCTAGTAAAAACTCATGGTAGAGCTACTGTAGAGGCGTAATAAGGTCTTCTAAATTCCGAAACCGATCTGTCATTTGCATCATATAATTGTGAACTGTAGCTCTACCATAAGTTTTTACTATACCATATTTACTATACTCGCTAGCGTCTGTAGTTAAAAAAATGTATGAAGATTTGTACAGCGCCTCTAGCGGATAGTTGGGTACTAAAATTCTTCATACTAATATTGACGTAACTACTGTAGTAAAGTCAGCCGATTTTACTGTGATAGCTCATGGTAGACGTACTGGTCGCTTTCGCTCGACCTTTACTCGGCCAATCAGAGCGCAGCGGTCGCTGCCGTGTTTTGGCAGAATTTTGTCTACTCAAATACACAAATTTCGTCTCTACTGGGTACTCAATGTTCTGTAGGGACACAATTCAAAATACTAATAATAACAAGATCGGAGGTATAGTTTAATGTTTCAGCTACATAACATTCCCATCCAAATTTCAATAACAGCATTGGAGTTAATGAGTCAAATAATTAATTACGCTAATTAAGGACTATTACATGGAACTGTATTCACGTAAACCGCCGTGTCCATAACACAGCCATACCTCATTATTTGGTGGTTTTTTATATCTCACTTGAATGAATGAATGATGAACAGATGATTGACAAAAAACAACTTAGGCATCTTGTACAAATATATCAAACAAATGTACATGTATCAAAGTTTCTGAACGATAAATCACAAACGAGATATAGACGTAAGAGTTGTTTTTGATGACTTAGAAATTTAATTTGATAAGTGTACTTACTTCTAAAACGGACTTTGTGAGGTCTCAAACCATACAAACTAATAACTAAAGTAGATAAAAGTAAAACATTGCAAAACGATAAGGCGTGCATTGTTGGCATTCAAAATCTATTTCCAAGTGTATGTAATTGAGCATTGTCATTGGAAATTCCGATACCAAGTTTCAATACAACTGAAAACTTTTATATTGAAACAATTTGAAATTGTGCCAGTTTTCAAGCTCTCAACTTCTCAAACTTGGAATGTAAAGCTTCTTAAGGAAATGGTATTTGGATTGAAGAATTTTCATCAAAGGTAGTAGGTAAAATCGCGTAAAATCTTGTTGGGAATGGATTTCGCATCTCAGTTGAATTCGTTTCAATCGAGTGTGTCTCAAAGCTAATCGAAAAGCAATCTAAATCACAAAACTGCAATATTACCGGACTTTTCATTATACAAAAGACTCAAAGGAAGTCTTTTTACCTTAATAATAAGCCACAATTTCACCATTTCAACATCCTATGTTATATATAGTGCAGTAAAGTTTTTTTTTAATAAATAAAAGTAACGAAATGAAATTATATTTATTGTTCGTAGAAACTAGGTCTGAATTGACGAAGAAATGGTCTTAATTTATTCGTAATATCTCTAGTCCAACCTTAGGCTCACAAACTTCAGGCATAATATAATAATGAGTTAATGGAATTTAAAATACAATAAGGAATGTCAGTAGATATTTCAAATTAATAATGTCAACTAAAACAAAGTCCAATACAAAAATCAAAGGCACTAGTAGTAATCTTCAATATATTATCAAAAAAAACCTCTAATCTTGTACTTATACAACGGCTTAGTTTAGGACTTGATAGTGTTGTTTTTGTACGCCCAAGAATACATTTTTTTAAATTTAATCCTTTGTAAACTTACAATCAATATTGATAGTCCCAAATAACAGTGAATCACGAAACTAACAAGGCTATTAAGTGGAAGGCTGAGCTGAGTTTCCTAAGTTTAAGTGAAAACTATCCTAGTATAACTTAAGATGACAATGTGGCTTAGATAACTCTTGGTCTAGCTAGTTTGAGTGAAATGATGTGAGCCCCTTTACATAAGTTTACGATAGGCGTCACAGCTCAGTTGATAGTAGCTTTGCCTTCCATACTGTGGGTCGTGGGTTCGATTCCCACCCAGAGCAAAATAACTGTGTGATGAACATAAATATTTGTTCTGTGACTGGCTTTATCTGTGGCTGTGTATTCTATGTATGTATGTAGGTATGTATTTACGAAAAAAATGTATGTAAGTATTCTATCCGCAATCTAGTTCCCATAGTACAAGTATTCCTTAGTTACTACTAGAGTGTGATGTGTGAATTGTCCGTGAATATTTATAGGTTTATGTGGCAGTAAAAAACCACTTACGTGAACCAAAATGAAGAATAAGTTACACAAGTTAGGAATACGTTAGGTTAGCCTAAAAGTTTTTGTGTGTAGGTATCTACTTCTTTCGTTTTTGTCAGGTTGTATATCTAGTTTGTATTTAGTTAAGGTAAGTTTTTTCAGTAGAATTTTGGTGAAAGTTCTCGTACGGCAAAGTAGTGCTATTGTACATTTTTTTTGGCACAGAGCAATAGTGATGCATGACTGTGTTCCGGAATGAATAGTGGATGATGATGGAGGTTACGATGGAAGATGGACGTTAGGTTTTATTAAGCGATGAACCTATTGAAGTTCATCGCTTATTCTTCTGCTTTTTCGTGACGATCTCAAACAGTGTTTTCCCAAAACTTGGCCACTTCTATGGCGTTTTCAGTGGCAGCGTACGAATCGGCCAAAGAACAGGTTTATCGCTTATTAGGATGATGATAGGTGTGGTTACCATTCTACATGACGTTGACCATTGCCTTATTCCATCATTAGCTGTACGTTGTAAACGTAGCCAAACTTTAGCGTGTTCGATATTTAACACTTAGTAATGGGCAAAACTTGGCCATTGATGTATTAACTCGTATCTTCATTAAATGCAGGATCCATTTATTATGTTTGTAGTACCGGTAAGTACTTTTTACCGGTACTACTTCAAAGGGTTCACTAAAATCAAGCAAAAGCTGTTATCAAACAGCCTACTTACTATGCGTCGGATAAGTTCCGAACAGTTTTGAGTCATCAAAATTAGCATAATCGTTGAATTTCGTTTCGTAAACCCAATGAGTTTGCAAGTAAATGTTTGCTCAACCTCGCAGGTTTTCTAGCGTGGGGTATATTGTCTCTTGTTTTGTTTTTCTAAGAGCTCGTATCGCCTTTTCTGGAGGTCTCTCAGACTTAGAACTAATTCGCTAACGGCTTTACTATCTAGACTAGATACCGAAATTAAAATCTTTGATTGAAAGAGATTTTTTTTAAACTAACGAAAATAGGGGTTTGTTTTTTAATCCTCATCATTTAAGCCTTATCTTATTTTTGAATCGATTTAGACGAAACGTTTTTCGTTTGAAAGTAGATACTTCAGAGGTCCCATACAAATACATTAAAATCCGCCTTACTGTTTAATTATTTTTTAATATTAGATGACGACTGACGTCGATTTTTGTAAAACTTTCTTTTAAAACCTGTAAGAGACGCCAATTTCTTTTAAATCACATATTTTGTATGCTGCAAGCTTCCGTAGATAACTGGGTATATTGTTGCTTGTTAGTTACATGCCACCCTCAAGCAATATGTTTTATAAGCAACTCTACATAGAATTACATACCAAACTAAGCTTGCTCGTAAAATACATTTTCTAATATGATAAGCATAAAGAAACTGGTCCCAGGAGAAATATATATGAGTGATAACGTTTAACAGAACTTATTTTACATATTACCTATCATATAACCCGGGGCTCTAGGGGGTAGACAATATTTTTTTATTAAATAAATGAATGTTCCTCTCAATTACTCCTTTAGGGCGTATATAGACATTCAATATAACGATATCTACAGATAAATTGTTTCAAAAATATTCACTTACTTTTAGTACTTTAACAGCACCCAGACAGAAACAAAAATGTACGTTTTCATTACTAAATTATTTCTTGTTGGTTCTTACATGAACTGAACAAAAGCTTAACTTAGGAAAGCTGAATGACATCAGCTTTCCTAACTATAAAAGTCACACAAATCTTAAAATAATCATTACAATACTCAGGATAGACTATATTAATATGTGTCCTGGTATACTTCTAGATATGTAATTTGTGTCCTATGGTAAAGTTAGTGCAGACATGTCTCGATTACCATACGTAATGGTGACATAATATGTCAACGCTAACTTTTGACGTGACAACGTCTTATAATTCGATAGAGCCGGCTGCACGCACGAAAAATGGTTGTCTGTAAAGTCGGTTTACTGACGATAGTTGAACGTGACAACAAACGCTAAGGCCGATTGTGCTTCTTTGTCGCTCGTTCCGCGCTCTCGCTTGCACTTCAAGCCTTACATGGAACGCCTCAGAGCGAGGTAACGCCGCATGAGTCATGTTTTTTCGTGCGTGCAGCCGGCTCTATCGAATTATAAGACGTTGTCACGTCAAAAAACATGACTCATGAGGCGTTCTGAGGCGTTCTGAGGCGTTCCATCAAGTGACGTTGTCACGTTCAACTATCGTCAATAAACCGACTTTACAGACAACCATTTTTTTTATAAGATAGGGGGTTAGTATACTAGATATTTTCATCTAAATTCTTACGAACAGGGTTGCACAGTAGCACTTTTCTACTGCTTCATGAACACAGAAGTGAGGCATGCGATACGTTACCACGTGGAGAGGTGGAAGACTGGTCGCACCATCGGTGGTGGTCGACGAAGAGGCACTTCCTACTCCAAGGACTGGTCTCCGCGGTCAAGAACTGAAAGCATCAGGTATGAAAGACTTTGTAGACCAGGTATAAAAGACTTTACAGATTTGGCAGAGTTAAGTAGACACTAGGTATAGGACTGTTGTAGACAAATAAAGTAAATTTTTGTGAATATTTTGTAGAATGCAGATCCATGCATTAGATACTACTGATCAAAGAAGTTGCATATTTAAGCTTACATATTTGATTTTGTTTTCGATATTGAAATTGCATAAATGAGATAACAGATATTATAATATAATATATACCTTTGCGACAATAATTGTAAATAAATATTTGGTAACTAAGCTCATTACAATACAAAATTGATAATATAAAAAATAAAACTTGATACTCAAAAAAAAAATTTAATGGATTGTTAAAAATATAGTTACTAACTGAAAATATTCTTGTTTAGTTACATTTATACCTTATAAAAAAACTCCCTGGCCTTACTTTTTTCGATAACTTTCAGATTACTATTTCAAAGCTTAACATTTGATAACTTCTATTTTGTAATGATTTTTCTATGTATGTACCTATAGTTTAGGTATTTCTATACTAGCATGGCTTGACTTTTCGCATCATGAATTGCACTGCATGTTTCGACTTTTTAACATAATATTCGTCTTGCAACTATATTATTCGGTGGTTATTTCTTGAATTTCCCCACAATATTATACTTACATTTTAACGGCACGCCATGTTTCTGTCATGGACCACTGGATCGAATTCCGATCCGATTTTCATAGACTTTTATCGTTGCGACGTCATATTATTCCTTCCAAATCCATATTTGATGATATATTTTTATTTCCCAATAGGCTCACGGTATGAAGACATCTGGTAACTATGGCTTCAACGAATTTGATTGCCGGAAAGGAACTCAGTAAATGCATTTATGAAGAAATTACACTTATGTGGATTTGGATTGAGGTTTTATTTTGTTATTTGCAATAAAACGTATCAGCTTTATCTAATTGATTTTTATTCACAAACACCATTAACTCATTTTCACAATACAAGTGTGTGTGCTTGTTTAGGTACCAACAAAAAAGCCTACGTAGCCTTTCTCAAAACTAAAGCTAAAATAAGTAAAATGTCTTCAACATTACTAAATAAGTTACATCATTAAACATAGGCAGATTTGCTTCTTAGATATTTAGACAAAGTATTCAGGTGCCATATTAAAGTTTATTGTAAAATCAAGGTGTTCTCATTAATTTGGGTTTCTAAAGCAGAATTTTCATGATAATATTCAACGTGCAGTTTCAATCTTGGTTCAGTTTAATCTCAAAAACCAGCCTAAATAATTAATTCCCGACTTCGCTTAGCATGAACTCATGAGAATCGCTTGCATTAATTTAGATAGAATCACGGATGATAAACATGAATTTAGTCCAACAATATACTTATTTTGAATAATTATCAACTAAGCGTTTCATGCCAATCTAGGTTATATGTTTTATCATCAAAACTAAAATGTAAATAATAACAAACCATTTATGAAGAATAGTTTATTTAGTTCGTGTTCACGTAGTGTACAAAACGTTTTATTGTAATCGTATCGCATGCTTACTATCTACAACTAAAGCCTTGATGCACTCTTTATTTTGCTCTCAACGCATCTGCTCCTATCCTACTTGTACAGATATATAAACACTGCTAACAAGAAGGCTATGGGGCAGGTTATACAGTCACCCGTCAAAGAGGGAATCAGCAGCCTCAGAGACGACTACGACTACTCTTCTCGTGCCTAGAATGTCGTTGGGGCCACCACTGGACGGACGCCATTTGCATGCTGTAAGTATGAAAAAATCTTGGCACCCAACGTGGGGTAATCGTTTGCCCCATGTCGGGCGCCACTAACAGACTTTGCGTTTAAACGCTCACAGCCTGCAGCCTAATTGTTAGTTTATATAGTATAATTGCTGTAGTATTACACGGTTACTATTGTTATTGATCGAAACTGGAAACGTTAAAAGTGCACCCGAAACAACAGATTTTGCTAATATATTTTTTTTACCAATAGCTCCAATTTTGTAATGAACTTGTAAATGCGCAGGATTATATTACCAGCGGGAGCGCAAGCGGCGACCAATCCCCGGTGTGAGATGAGGGGCGGGAGAGGCCTACGCGCCTGCGTACTGTGCCCGAGGAGGAAGCTGCCGGGTTTCACGCGTCGCTCCCCACCTCTCCCGCCTCCCCCCTCTGCACCAAACATTCTGCCTGGCTCGAGTCCAACGTCACCAATTGTTTATGCTCCATTTCTATTGACGACATCAAGCACGCTTCGGCCCTTGACACATGCACCAAAAACACGAGCTGTAACGGTATCTATAAGAGTCAGGCAGATTTTAAAGCTTCTACTTCTAGCTCTGAAAGCTCCAGTCCGAATCGAAAGTGTATCGAATACTAATGCATTTATTGTTCCTGTAAAGCAGCTAGGTTAGTTTAGTTGTAATAAATATGTAAGAAAATAAGGAATTTATCATGTGCTTACACAAACCTAGTAAAAGGTAATTAAAAATAGTTATAATTTAATAATTATTACTTACATAATAATAAGATTATGGATATTAAAATAATATACTTTATCATAATTATAATAACGAATACTTATAAAGTTGTTGATGTGTTTATATGTACGTATCTAATGTAAGTATATAAAAAAGTTTGATTAACCTTGGATATAAATCATCAAAAAGTTTTCTCATGAATATTTCTTTGTTAACCGATATGTCAAAAATATATTTAAATTATATAAGTATTTAAATACGATGTAAAATACACATTGAAGAAAGTTATCTGGAATTATTTTTTTTTTGGTTTACCTAAAAAACAGTTTTTTGGTTTACACATAAAACGTGTAAATCATCCATTTCAATAAAAGCTTCTTACCAAAATGTAAATGTTGCCAAATGTTATCAGTCTCTTTAGATCGTGATAAAATATATTTAGTAAATGTAAGCATGAAATCGGGAAACAAAACGCTATTTGTAAATAAAACTTAGAGCATATCGTAAAATTAAATTTGTGTATACATTTTACAGATAAATTCATATTAAAAATTCATAAATTTTAGTAAAATGCAATGTATAACTTTGTATACAAATGTTGTATTTCGCATTTAAACAATTATAAATTGATTAAGTAACTTGCCACTTACGTCAAAGGTACCAAAAAGTAAAAACTAGTTTTGTTTTTATATTCTAGAGATTTTATTATATTGGTATATATGTGTAAATATTATTTAAATATAATATAATATGTATATATTATACACTTATATACTTTACTTTACATATACTGTTTTGCAAACTCGAGATCATTGTTTGTATTAAAATTCTCATGTATAAACATATAAATTTACTTGTATAAAATTATAAGAACTTCTGAAACATGTTTTTTTTGTGTAAATAAATACGTCAATGTCAGATTTAAAATGCTTTTATATTTGAATCACAATTACTCAAATCAAATAAAAGGTTCTGAAGGAACCTGCTTTATAAAAATATAAAGTCTTTTTAAAAGGTAAAATATAATAGAATTGTTTAGCTTGAAAGGAAAACTGCATTCAAGAAAATCGAAGAAAATGGTACAATGAAATGAAATGAATTCTTTGAGAAATTTCTTTCAAACTTGTAGTAGTATAAAACACCATCATATCAGCGTGTAGAAGTCCATAACTGGATAGAAGGTAGAAATATGTACGATTTAAAACTGCGCCATTTTACCATGACTTTTTTTTTTTTAATTGTGTTATCTTAGTCTATGTCCGTTTAATTAGTCACCGCTAGGTTGATAAAAGCTTTTTTAATCTTATATCAAACTAGTTTATTTATTTATCTCTACAAATCGGAAAATGAGACAATATTTATCAAAAATCTGTGGTATTTCCTCAGACTATTGAAATTTGGTATTTCCTACAGTAAAATAGTAGCTTCGGTTATCGTTAAATATAGATCAAACCCCAGTTAATGTCGTATTTCGTGGAAGATACGAGACTCGCCCAATCCGGGTAATCCCCTTAGAAAACAGGGATGATCCTGTGGGAATTGTCTTCAAAGATTCCAAAGCGAATCTGCGGTTTGTCACGTACCAGTATATGGAATCCATTGTTTATTTCTTTTCAGTGTTGTGTCTGCACATATTTACCCCCCATCTTCTAAAGAGTTAGCTTTGACATTATGCCACCATTACGTATGGTACCTAATCAAGGCATCAAGTATGCGCTAACTTTTTATAAAATAGACTTTTTTAATTACACAAATTTAACGATAGTTACAATTTTTATTAATTATTTGACAAAAGATTTGCTAAATTTTTTAAATAAATTTAAAATTACCTCCAAGCTGTTTGGTGCTTTGATTTTCGCATAAATCCATTTGTACAAAACTAGTAATCTTAAATCTTTGGAAAAACAATCTCTATAAAAACTTGGTTTCATAGATATTTAACAGCCGAAGTTATACCGAAAACACTTCGAGGAACGAGCAATTTCGAAATGTAGTGTCCAAAAGTGTCCATTTGGAGCGAACATGCAAAAACATTATCATAAAAAGCAAGAGCGAAGTATCATTTTACTGTGGGTACCCTTTTTCCTCGTTAAGAGGCCTCCATAATGACTTTGCGGTCCACCTACTCCAGTTACGAGACGGAGACACTCGAGTGAGGTAGGTAAATCAATACCCAAAACTGAATTTATTAATACAGGAAGCATTTTTTTTTAACCTATATTGTCCAACAGCTGGGCAAAGGTCTCCCCCAAAGCCTTCCATTTATCCCCGGTCTTTGAAGGAAAGAATCGTAAAAAAAATAAACTGTATCTAAGTATCTATTATATTTATATTTTGTGGGATGATACAAACTAAATAAAAAGACAAAATAACATTATATTAACTCACTAGGTACACGAATGTAGGTCAACATGTGAATTCTACTAAATACACTATAACCATCTACGTTATAACTAACAAAGCACTGCGAATGTACATTGCATGTCTACCACCGTAGTTTGATTAGGGCGTTGTTGATCCAATATCGATATTCTATCATACTACATTACACAACGTAATCCAACAAGCTTGTGTTATTATGTTTTACACTGTTAATCAAAATCAAATCAAATCAAAATGTTATATTTCAAAATTACAGTGTCGACTGTGTGTAATGGATGGGATCTCTTTTTTTAAGTCGTGAGACCTGTATTAAAAGAGTCCCCTCATACCTGTGGTCCAACTTTTATGAAATAAATAGGTATGTACATGTACAATTTTTTTTATGTGTAAATAAATGTGTAAATAACTCAGTTGAAAACAGCGTAAATCTTGTAGACCACCTGCGCTACATCCCCAAATGTCTCCCGGTTCATTACGAAGACATCAGCAGCCGTCAAACACAATCTTTGCTGTGATAAACACAGCATCAGTAGAACACTCCTCGCTTGTCTAACCTCCATAAACTCCCAACCGCAAGTGTACACAGCTACTGACATTTCTGCACCAGCAGTGATAAGCAACTCTCCTCCGAAACAGTATATAAATAAGGGTAGTATTCCCGTACCTCCTGTGAGGATGGTATTTCGGATATCCCACTCGTTCATGGTATGCAGTGCTGTGACGAGTACGATTGTCATCATGAGGAAATGAGCACCAAAAATCTTCTTGTACAATTCTCGGATTTTCTGATGATATTGTAGAAGGAACTGATGATGCTTGATGCAGAACTTTAACTTTTCATTTACTATTTTATTTTCAACGTTTTCTTGGTTTGAGTTGAGGGTTTTATATATATCGTTTAAAGTTTCTGTGATAGAGTAGAAGTGGCCCAATTCGTGGGCTAGTAGAGTCACGAATAAGACTATGTAGCCAGTTTGGTTGATAGCTGAGAAGGCTGTCGCTGTGACCGTGACTGCAAAAGTGATTTCGAAGAATGGCGTTTCATACTTTGGAGATAGACCTGTGAACACAGAGTTAGTGTCACTTGATGATTTCCTTCGCCGTTTTAGAACATGCTTTATAGACTTTCCTAAATGAAAACAATAGAATTAATGTTTACCATAGGAATCTCCAGGTGTAGTCGGCAAATATCGATCATTCCCGAACAACGTGAAGAGAAAGGGCATCAGTAAGTACAGGATATGTGTGCTAGCCTGGTTGAAGACGACCAGCCAGCGAGCATAGCGAGCCGTGAGTAGAGTTGAGGTCATCTTGGCGTGTGCTGAGCTGCCGAGCGGGATCGACGCCAGACCTTCGCGGCTCATCTCGAAGATTGTTCGGAGACGAGAACTAAAATAAAATATAAAAACTGGAGCAAAAAATTTACTTAGGCCAGTCCAAATAAATATTAATTCAATGTACCTATAGATAATTTCCACTCCAGTTGAGGTAGGTACTATTGTGTTCACATATTTCGTACTATTGCTAGACGTAGTGATCAATATAAACCCTCAGAGTAAATAGACATTAGGCACCTATGCCCTAGCTAACACATTACCCACATAATACATTATATACAATTTAATCATCTACTCAACAATCTATAAGAATATTTAGTATTTTCCTTATAAATTGAGTGTGCTAATAACTTTAAAATACAAAATATAAAATGATTTTGTCCCAAAGAATCATATCGGTAACAGTTTTGGGGTTTTTAAGAAAAAATCTTCACAATCTCTTACCGAGCCGTCCACATAAAGATATACTTGGACAGCGGTACCGAGGTAGCACTGACGCAGTTGATGACTTTGAAAATCTCCATGCTGTCAGGGAATACCTGCACTAGGTACACCAGCTGACTGAATATACCCACGTAGAAAAATGTTCCTCCAAACACTAATATACAAAGTAGGGCGATAAATGTGAAATCTGTAACAAAACAGCGAATCTACCAATCTAATAGTATACATTTCATAGTTTAAAATCTCATAGATTTACATTTTTTACTTTACATTACACATGAATTATAAAATCTGAAATATAGCTAAAAACTATTCAATTGGAAATTTGTTTATAAATTCAATAAAAATATCTTGAGAGCAAGCGCCATCAAGGCAAAGCATCAAAATATATTTTGGATATTCTATTTTTTATATTTAGCAATTGTAGAATAAAACCTGAGATATAGAACCAGATTTTTTTAACTTAGCTTTAATAAGGCTACCAAAGAGACTGCAGTAACTGTATTTAGCCAACAAAATTATTTTGAAACTCATTGCTGGCAACTTTACTGCGCTAAGTGCCCTCTCTAACATCCGGTTTGCGAAGAAGTAAATAAATTGCAAACCCTCTAGTACCTTAAGAGAGCCGTTATGCACTTTGCAAGGTAATAGTGTAAAAAAAAACAAATCTATGTAAGGTAAGGATTTAGTAGTATAACTTCTTGTGAAAGAGCGTATGATGGATAGCGTACTTACAAATTATAAAAATAGTATGCAACTATTATCTGCTTATCACTTCAAAAATAATTAAGTATAAAATAAATAATGCTGAACAATCCACACAACATCATCTAGCCCTAATTAGCTTGGGGCTAGATGCTAGATTAGCAGAGCTTGTGTTATGGGTACTAGAAGACTGACATACTTAATACAGTACATTACATAGATAGATATTTTTATTATACATATAAAACACCCAGAACACCCGGAATAAATATTTGCAGATCGTACAAACATTTATCCCAAGGCGGGAATCGAACCCGCAACCTTCCGCGTCGCAGGCGGACCATCGGCATCGCCCACCGCGCCACATCGGTCGTCAATTATTTGTAAAGTGATAATAAATCTCGATCATCAGAACATACGCTCGGTATCATTATCTCCGAAAACATTGTGGATCCCGACGAGTCTCTGAATAGAGCTGACCATAGCCTTCTCTGCCAGAACTGGATCACCTTCAGCCAACCACGTATCCATCCATTTCCTGAATAAATTACCCAATTTCATTTTCTGGCAATACTTAGGACTGCTACGCGAGTTGACACAGGTCTACGCGGTTATGTAGCTAGTGTAGCTACACAAGTGCTACGAAAAACCGTAGACCCAGTTTTTATGGATTTTTTAATGGTTATTTTATTGGTGTAATTTTCATATGAAATGTTTGTTTGTTTTAATAGTGAGTGAGAATTAATATAAATGAAAACAATTACGTTCAATTATAGAAATTGAACGTAATTAAGTAGCGTATCAAATATCCATGTCAATTAAAAAATATGATTTGAATTTAACTTGTGTAAATTTAAAAAAAAAAAATGTATTGGTTTTCTAGGTTTCTAAGGGTATTAAAGTAAGTACTAAAATAATCAGTATTAAAATAATTTATGAACTTATATGTATATATTACTTTTTTAAATATTCTAAATGATGCTCAACTGAACAAAATATATTTGATTTAGATTTTACGAACGACATTTTATTCGCTACAGTTTGAAACTTACAACAAATTCGACTCTAATTAGGAGAACCGCAAAGTGTCTTTTGAAGTATACAAAACTTCAAAATTTTGATAAATGAAGAAAGTCTCGACACAAAAATTGTAACATTAATTTAGGCAATAAAATCTTGATAATAATTTCTTTGAAGCCATACCATGAACATAATAGAAAATGTACAATTAAGGCAAGGTTTTTAAAAATTACTGTTGTTCATTGAATTTTCACGAAGTTTTATAACTGCTTTTTAATTTTGCTCTAAAATTAATTTTTGTTTTTCAACTTTTTTTACTATATACCTAACTGTAGAAAAATTTTAACAAAACTAAACATGGAAGTGGTATAGGTACTTACTCTATTCCTTCCCGATACTTTTTTTTTGAAGAAGAAGTGCTTTCAATTCTTCGACGGTACATCTTTACCACAACAAGGGTGTCCGTATATACTGGGGTAACCAGATCGGGTTTTCTGGTCTAAATAACCTGGTACTTGACGAAGTTACTTCTGGTAGGCATTACGATTCGTAATAGGTATACCGGGTGTAAACCCACGATTTCTGTGGTACGACGTCTCGTACCCACTCGCTCATGCGAAAGCCTAGCGCCATTTTAACCGTGACCACAACATTTTCAAAGGAAAGAACCGTTCTAAGACGAGCATCCTAAAGCAAGTGTAGGTATCAATTGCTACGGGCCCCGCGCCTAAGGTAACCCCGCATATTTAATCCGACAATGGTAAACTATAGATGTATTTTTTTACTTTATACTTAGGAACCCATAGCAACCTCTTTGAAAAAACTTGCTACGAGCCCCGCGCTTGCTTGATCCGGCACTGAAGACAAGAGCGAAAAAGTGATTTATCTAGGCTGTACCGTTCGCATCATCGCATCATCATTATCATCAGGGGAGAGAGCACGAATAAATGTGACAATCGTAAACGTATCCAAACAGTGGCGTATTTGACGTACATTCCACATAACATCAACTTTACCTATAAACGATGCAAAGTAAAATCAGCAACTTCCCTTTTACAGTCAATATTCATTATTATTTGACAGGCGCCAAATAATGAGGCGTCAGTTGGTAGTAGCTCTACTCTCCGGTCGTGGACTTGATTCCTACGCAGAGGATGTTTGTGTGTTGATATTATGTATTTGTTCTGTGTCTGGGTGTTACTGTGTATTCTATATATGTATTTGCAAAAGGCCTGGAATGTGATGTATGATATGACCAAGAATATTTATTTATTTAATCGTAGGCACTATGATTTTTTTTAATTTACGTACTAGATAGATCTACCTACAGCTCATATTCTAATGACGATATCAAATAAAGATGAGAGCGCAGGTTTTTCACTAACTCATTTTACGTAATACGTTTTGCTGACTTGAAAAATGAAGAGCTGAAATTAAATTTCCAGTTTTCGCTCCCATTCGCAACCTCTGGATGTATACGAGTTAAAGTTCGCTTGCTTTTGCATGGACCTAAATGAAATCTGGATCAAACAAAAATTAGTTTATACATGGGTTAAATAAAATAAATAAATAATGCTGGACAATCCACACAACCTCATCCAGCCCCAAGCTAAGCAGAGCTTGTGTTATGGGTAAGTACTAGAAGACATTTTTTTTTCTTTACCTATTTGGTCCCACTGCTGGGCAAAGGTCTCCCGCAAAGCCTTCCACTTATCCCGGTCTTTGGCGACACTCCACCAATCCTTCTCCTGGGCGTCCAGATCATATTTTTATTACACATTTAAAATACCCAGAACACCCGAAGTAAATATTTGCAGATCGTACAAACATTTATACCAAGACGGGAATCGAACCCGCAACCTCCGCATCGCAGGCGAACCTTAGCCCGCCGCTCTACATCGGTCGTCAAAAATACTGTTTGAGAAGTTTTTTTCAACTTTTCTAACAAAATAAGAAATTATAACTAACAATAACTAGTTACTTATAATAAGCAATTTTTACCTACCTACCTACACTACATAAACGCAGAAAGAACTATTCATTTCTATAAATATGTTCACATATGTACCTATACCTAAATATCGGGTAGGTAAGTATTTGAATTCGCTCGGGCAATTGACTAAACTATTTTAAACATGCTTAACACTAGCAAAACTTTTTTTTTCTGTTTGACAGTTACATTTTTTTTTTGTAAAACCAAAGAAAAAAGAACTAGCCCTCTCAAACCTTTACACGGTCCGCAAGTCTACATCGGTTCACGAGTTTATTAGGACATAAAAGTAGGTAGACCTCTTTGCACGGTAAAAAAGGTTAGAAAAGAGTTTAATATCCGTCCTAGTACGAAGCGTTAAAAGGCGAGTGACTGAACGTAGTAATTGAAATCGTTCGTAGGCACCTATTCCCGGCGGTTACACAGTGATTAGCCACAATGTAGACCCGTGTACGATATAAAACAGTAACTCATATTTTTCTACAGAATTTTCTAACTTTTGATAGATAGATAGATAACTCTTTACTGGTAAGTACACCAAAGAAATTACAGATAACAAAAAACATGAATAATGGTTACACAATGGGCGGCCTTCTCGCGAGCGATCTCTTCTAGGCGACCGAAGCTTTTTTATCGAACTTTTTTACCATAAGCATTTTTTTCTGTTACGTATTTTTACTTTTCCCGCCTAAGTTTCTTAATATTTGTCGATGAAGCGTCTAGATAGGATATTTTTTTTTATGAAGTGGTACAAAAAATTTGTATTAATATCCCGTTCCAAACCAAAATCCGATCAAAGTATGAATGCTATAATAATAATTTAACTAGTTTTAAATATACTTTCTGAAGTTGACACACTAGGAAAACTGTACTCTGTAATTCTTATTGAAAGGGCGACCGACACGGATTTACAGTAGTCACCTAGGTACACTTATTTATAACTAAGAAAGTAGGTACGTTCGCTCGCTGTAAGGATGTGTTATTATATCCGTAGATATAGGTAGGTACGGCCGGTTTCTGGAAACCCAAATCACGATTGATCCGAGTTTGACACTTATGTAGTAATTTTATTTGATTTTTTCGTTGATCATCTTTCGAGAAACCGGCCGATAGAATAGGAAAGATATTATGGTCTACTAAATGAACTTTCGTGGGAACTGCATCAGCGCTTTCTGCCACTATAAATTTAAATCTGCACGTTGAAAGCTGAGGCGTGAGCACGAATAAATATAACAATCGTAAAAGTATCAAAACAATGACGTATTTAAGATACACTGCGCGCCAACATCAGCTTTACTGTCGAACGTTGCAGCGGTAGCGCGCAGTGTGTCTTAAATTTAAGTGTACGAATGTCACATTTATTCGTGCTCAGCGCTCTGAAATAGCAATTATTTCGTAATATATCACAGTTTTAACTTTCACCAAGCTAAATGCAATGTATAGAGTTGGCAACCCATAAAAGATTTGTAGGTAGGTAGGTGCCTACCTTGGTTTATGATATCATGTTGACAAAACTACTTTCCAAAAAAAAAAAAAAAACAAAAAAAAAAATTACAAAACTACGTTGCCGGAATGCCTCTCGAATTTGTGCAGGAGTATGTTTACCTCGGGCAGACTCTGCGATTAGGTAGACACAACTTCGAGAGAGACCTAGACCGGAGAATTCAGCTGGGCTGGGCTTCTTCTTCTTCTTATCGTGTCGATGCTACAACTGTAGGTATTCTGTTGTAGCATCGTGTTGGAAAGATTAGCCAGACTAGACACTGGGCTGGGCTGCGTTTGGGAAACTTCGTCAAGTCTTCTCGTCATCCATCCCTCAATGTCTGAAAACGAAAGTTTTCAACCAGTGCGTACTACCTGATATGACCTATGCTTCTGAAACGTGGACACTGACAGTAGGGTTGGTCCACAAGCTGAAAGTCGCTCAGCGCGCTATGGAGAGAGCTATGCTCGAAATTTCTTTGCGAGACAGAATCCGCAACGAAGTTATTCGTCAGAAAACCAAAGAGTGGAGACCGCGTTTAGGAAAGCGTAGTGTAGGACGCCCTCCGGCGAGATGGAGCGACGATCTGCGGAGTGTAGCTGGCAAACACTGGATGAGAGGAGCCGAAGACCGGGCTCAGTGGCGCGTCTTGGGAGAGACCTACGTCCAGCAGTGGACTAATATAGGTCGATGATGATGATGATGATGAAACTACTTTCGTATATAGGTACTTATCTTTTTGGTACAGACAGCGTTTCAGCGGTTTATTTTACGTATAAATTGCCAAAGTCCTTATTTGTGAAAGGACTGTGTACACCTACTAATTAAATAAAGACAAATTCGTCTCTTCAGAAACTGTGTAACCCTATACCGTGTTGCTAAGCGTTTTAAGGGATTTATCTAATTACTCCTATAGGATTCTATTGACCACTATCTCTATGTAAACAAAAATGTCACGCTCTGCAAACCCTTTTTTTCTACTTTAGGAAATCCGGCATGGATACTTGCTAGAGATCGTAACCGTATCGAAACAGTGACGTATTTAAAATACACTGCGCGTCGATATCAGCTTTACTTCAGTTTACTGTCGAACGTAGCAGCGTTTCGGAGTAGTGTACCTATACTAAATTACGTTTACAATTGTCACATTTATTCGCGCTCAGTAGCTCTACCATGAGTTTTTACAATCTATACTCGCTAGCGTCTGTAGTTAAAAAAATGTATGAAGATTTGTACAGCGCCTCTAGCGGATAGTTGGGTACTAAAATTCGTACTAATATTTACGTAACTACTGTAGTAAAGTCAGGTGATTTTACTGTGACAACTCATGGTAGAGCTACTGCCCTCTGTAGGTCTAATACTTATGTTATGGGACGTCTAAACGGGCAATATTTTACGGCAATTTGTCTGGGCAATGTTTGTCAATAATTGCAGCCGCAATTATTGACAAACATTGCCCAGCCATCAATAAAACATTTTAGTACATTTTATGGCTGAGCAATCAATTGCAGGCAACATGTTGCAATATGGCTGCAATAGTATGGCCTTTGATTCAGACCATTTAATGAGCCACACAATCCAGCCACAATAATAATATAAGACAATAATAGTATAATAAAAGAATGACAATAATAATATAAGCCATCAATATACAATTAACAGTATTAAAACAAGTCAGCGATGTTCGGCCACATGCTGGCTACACATAAAAACATTTTGACATAGCAAAAAATATGTGGCTATAATGCCGGGCCATCCTTAAAATATTGCATAGTGTGGCTGGTATTGGTAGCAATGTTGCCGGCCACAGTATTGCAGCCACAAATTGCCGTAAAATGTGGCCCGTTTAGACGCCCCATTAGACTTTAACTAAAATAAAACACAAAAGCGTGTGGATATTTATGTATTCGCAACATTTTAAATTTCGTTGTATACAAAAACGAAGAGTAGTTATGTTTCACCCTATTATATTTTTAAAATGATTTAACATAAACACTGGCAATCTTCAGAACAAACAATCAAAGTACAGTCAACGACAATAGTAGATAAACAATATCTGCAGCTAACACAAAATTTAAAACCGATTTTTAAACACAACTTTTGAAACAAATACAAAAAATGTGTTTTAATTTTTTTTATTACCCACTTATTATTTTATACTATTAACATACTATGTAATTACAGAATACTTAGATTAGTTGGTTATTCTTTTTTCGTAACCCGAAAGGCATTTTTCTATGTAATGTGGAAGGCATCCCTCTAGGCTGGTCTTGGGTTTTCGGAGTCAAAGTGATTTCACTGTTCAGAAGTTTGTCGAGCGACTGAAACAAATAATTACATTAATTCTTACATATTCTTACATCTACTAACAATGTTGTGATATTATTACATTTGTTTATTTATTGGGTAACAAAATCCACAGCTTATAAAAGGTATAAACTTAATTACAAAACATGTTCTATACCTATTTATAAATCTGTTAACTAAACGAAACGCGCCAGAAAAAAAACCTGGCCAAATGCGAGTCGGAATCGCACACAAATGGCTCCGTACTAAAAAATCACAGATTTGTACGAGAGCCCCATTAAATATTTATTTATTCGGTTTTTTAGTATTTGTTATTAGAGTGGCCACAGAAATAGGTACAGATCAAATGCAGTCTGTTTTATTAAGAACATCACTACATATAAGTACGTCACTATTGTTAATTTAAATCTAGTCTATCCAAAGGATGTCTGGAAGAGATCGCTCAAAGCGATAAGGCCGCCCATTGGTACAATAGAGTTTTCTATCTATCTACAACTTCTGTGAAATTCTAACTTTCTAATTATCACTGTTTATGAGAAACAGCTTGGTGACAGACAGACAGACAGCGAAGTCTCAGTAATAGGGTCTTGTTTTACCCTTTGGGTATGGAACCCTAAAAATGAAAAGAGTTTGTAGCTTACCTGATCCAAATCTATGAGACCTCTGTCTTTGAGAGCTTTTTCAACATTATCGAATTCTTTCTGTAGATCTTTGTTATTCGACTTCTCCACAGAAGCTTTAACTTTGGACACCTAAAAATAAAAACAGTATAAATCCAACTACAGATTTTTTATTGCTTAGCAAATGTTTGTTGTGTCTGGGAACTTAATGTATTTAAGTATGAATTCTATCAACTTGAAAATAAAACATAAATGTCGCCAAAATGAATGTCGCCAAAGACCGGGATGAGTGGAAGACTTTGGGGGAGACCTTTGCCCAGCAGTGGGACAATATAGGTTAATAAAAAAAAATAAAAAAAGTTCTAGATATCTTCACCCGATGTTCTAGGTCCACGTTGTGATATAAGTCAAATAATAAATCAATTAAATATTTAGTTATTTACTTTGATCATAGTATCTATTTATTTTAAACATGTTCATACTAATTCAATTATTCTTTTGAAAATAATGACAGATTTTTGTAAACTACCTGGAAGGTACGTAGAACCTACAACACAAGCCTATTTTGGCTTAAACCAAAACTAATAATATATTGCCATTACATAATTAATACATTAAGTGTACCTACATGTGTTTTCAGTTTAGATCTATTATTATGTTATATATAATGTTTATTTTTTAGATAGTTTATAATGAATGTTTTTTTATTATTATTTTTTTCTCCTCTCTTTCATCTGAATTCTGTTATGCTGCCATATTTAATAAATAAATAATAAATAAATCACATTGTATTTGTTCATTTCTTGTACTTCTATTTCCTGCTGTCCGTGTTTTTTATTATGAGTGTTGTGCATGCCTGTAATTGGCACACATTTTATAGAATAAGTTAGCCTGTAAGTGATAATTATAAATGTTTACTGTGTGTGCTGTTGGCGTTGCCTTTAAATAAATAAATAAATAAATAAATTATGTAATGTATATCATAGAACAATAAATTTCATTACAAACTCACTGTTTCCTGAAAAAATGTATGTTTATCCTTCTGGTCCGGAGAATCTATGTCTAAAACGGCCTTAAGAACTGGCAAGGCGTCGTCTGGTCTGCCCATATCGGCTAACGCAGATGCCTGTCGGAAAAAAACTATTAATTTGTTGTTATAACTTACACAAAATTAATAACAAGTTAATAAACACATTTTTTTTTGTTAATTAGTTTTATTGTACAATTTTGGAGGCTTGGAAGAAGTCGCCATCAGCCCATTGTACTAAATTAAGTCTGTTCTAAGATTTGTTGTATTTTTACAAAGCAGTAAGTACCTATTTAGTTATATCAATATTAATATAATACATAATAAGTTATTAATCATATTATTAATGTTGATAAAATAATTAATAAATTTCCGTTTTGCGATAAAGTATTATCTTTGCATTGATATTTTGAGACTCAAAAACTCAAATGTTTTTTTTTCAACTACAATTAAGATATTTTTTGCTAAATGTATTGTTACAGCAGTTTACTGTTAGTTCTAGTCAGATCTGTAAATCCGATGTAGGACCCTGTTTTTTTTAATTACATACCTTTATATTTCTGATGGTGACATATTGTTGACGCTGCATTGATATTGACTCTAACGCAATATGTGGTGCTCCTTGTTTTAACGCTAGACCTGAAAAAAAAAGAATAACATAGTTCATAGAACTAAAAAAATGAATATAATGATATTTATGTAATTTTTTTGTGTTAACTTATGTTATGTATTTTTTGGACTCCTTCGAGAGTTAGCCTGGGATAGTGAGAGGTGGAAAGAGAGGGAGGAGACCTTTCCCCAGCAGTGGGACAGCGTAGGTTGAAAAAAAAAATTGGAAATGAATAGGACATAATAGAGAGATATTTATTTATTTTCGCGTACCTTATTATAGAATAAAATAAAAGTTTATTTGCAACACAGACAAAAAGAGGATACAGTGAACAAAATAGAGGTTACACAAAATTAATTATTTATTGTTATTTTTCCCGACGTTAGTTATTAGAAATTAACTATAGGATACGCGATAAAGAACCGTGTCTTATAATCTCTCAATTACCATGAATTCTGATCGCGTAATTTTCAAAACATTTTCATACCTTACCACATAAATTCATAAACAAAAAAGATGTCACCACATAGTGAAATTATTATTACATATTTTAATTTATAATACTAAATTAAAGTTTAAACAGTATATACATAGTTTTTAAACCTATAAAACCCACTAAGGTGGTGCTCATTTTGAGTTTACAAAAATAATAGCTAAAAGAATAGTAACAATTTTAAGAGATACCTACCTGCCATAAATGTAGAGGCCCTTCTTAACGGCTTGGTGCCCACTGTGGTCATATCAGTCCATAATCTTGAAGCATACTCGAAACTTTGTGGTGTATTCTATAAAAGAAAAAACATATTAGGTACACATTGAAAAAATTGTTGATATAGTAATAAAACTTCTTATAATCCTGTGATAAATATGAATTTGTCACCAGGTTATAAGAAAACCAGCTGCTTCATTAAATTATTGATTTAATGTCGACTAAATGTCAAATGACTTATTATTTTAGAAACTTACATATAAGATCAATATTTTATAAATCAAATGGCTTACCATTATAACAACGAGTTTTAAACTCAGTAACATACAATATGTAAACATTTAAAATTATTTTCATTAAATTAAACTTATGTTATTATAATATAGTTCTAAATAATACTGAACTTGCTATCAAGGTAGTAAAATCCCACCTGTTTATAACAAGCAGCCAGAATAAGTACAACCGGGTACTTGGGATATTTGGTCATGTTTATTTGCTTCTCTTTGACCTTTTCGAAAACAGAGTACATTTCTTCAAACATTTCATGACTGTATAGGAGGTCAAGTAGTATTTGATAGCTGATCAATTGGTCAAAGAAACCATTGTTTGCTGGGTCTTCAAAACACTAAAAAAACACAAAAACCTATTTCAGTAAGTTCTTTAGGTAGTTTGTGAAACGTCGTAATCATAATAAATTAGCCTTTTATTTCCAAATCTCTAAATATAGTGTTAGTAACTGCTAGCTTATGTTATAGGTGAGTATTCTAATATAAATATTTTTTAATTGAATATTAGGTATATGAGATATGGACCTCTTTTTGAGTAAAGGCCTCTTCCATCACTTGTAAGAATTGTAAAACCATTACTTATTTATTTATTTTAATTTAAACTCAAAAATATATAACATTGCTTCTCTACTCCTATACATGTGTCTATTCATATATGATCCTATGTATATTCTATTATCTGTAATAAATTATAATCTGATCCTAAATTATCTCAATTTTTGTACTACATTTCACACAACACCATCTATTCTCAGCTGTAGGAATTAGATGATAGAATATGTGCTCATAATAAAAATACTTTTGTAAATATGTTTTAATCCTGCTTAGAGCAAACATTTGGGTGATTTGAAAAATATATGTTTGGAACAGTTTTTATCTAGGCTATAAATTATGTCAGTTACCTGTAAAGCTTCTTTAGGTGTATCCAGGAAATAAAACATCCTCATGACTACTGGTCCAAATACAAATGATCCAAATCTAAACTCTGAATTTTGTGAGTTAAATCTATAAATTAAAATTATGTACAATTAGCAAAAGAATCACAAATGAAGCATTCAGAATTTTTTGACTAATAGAATACAGTACAATCAAAAATTATAAATTCTTCAAGATACAACAATCCATATAAGGAATTATAGAAAATATAAAGTATTTTACAAATTTTAAAAAAACAGCAACAATGTTGTATAACTATGTATATATATTGATACCAACTTCTTAATCATGTTAGTGACAAGATCCACATCAGAAGGCTCAGCCAAATGCACCATATTCTTCAAATCCTCAGTGAAAATCATATTTTTAGGATCTGCTACAAAGTCTGTCATCTTTGTCCTGAACTTATCTGTGAAGTTCGCAAACTGCTCCTTTATCCTTTTCCTGGTATTCAGATAATTGTCTATTCCAATAGCAGACTGGGAATACAGCTGAAAAACTGAAAAGTAGGTAAGTTTTAATAAATAACATAGTTTAAAGGAAAAAACCTGTGTATGAATATAGGCAAACATACCTGGAGATACATGGAAATTCCTACATGTGGTCATTAACCGCAAACTAGTGGATACTTTCACGATAGAATTTATGAAAGCCGACATGATTTTAGTGAGCAATAATAAATAATTTTCTAATTTGAATTATATTTTTAGGTTATTATTCAGACTAAAAATCAAATGTTTTCCAAAAAGTCACTGTCAGAAATCACAATGACCGGATTGGATATGTACTCGAAGCTCTAGTGTATTAGTTTGTCTGTGGTGTTTGGTCTCATTCAAATTGAATCAATCATTGTCAATGTCAATTATTTGTGCTGTGTCTGGCTGGCTGGAAGAAATGTGACTTTTTCCATTTTGTATTTCGTTGTGTTTTTCGTAAATATTCTAAAACCCGTGGTGTGCTTCAAGATATTTCCAATTACAGTATGAAAATGCGTTTTACATGTTATCGAGTAAAGGTAACACGTAAAATGCGTGTTCAATTATATTACTGTGTTATTATACTACTGACATGTTACAAACAAAACTACGTTGTGTTGTGTAACTCAGGGAATGTTATTTTACGATGGCGTACTCGGAAACGCACAAAGCTTTCTTAAAATATGATTCCTTGGATGAAATATGATCTGTGTACTTGGTTAACAAGTGTAAATAGTGGTTGTAGCATGAACTGTTCCTCATTTAATAAACTTAAAAGATTAATGAGTGAAATAATTATTTCTGCCTACAGATCTTTGTAAATATTATGTGTTTGTTGATGTTCATGCAATGACTACTATAAATAACTGAATTTATTACCACCAAATGGATCACTACTGAGTTTTTAATGCAATTGGGATGAGTAAAATCATTTTAACTTCATTGCTTGTCCATTGTTTGGTAGTCAAAAACTTTAAAATATTTTTATCTTTTTTCTCCGTTAGATGTTGCTATTAACATTTATTTCTTTCTAGTTCCCAAACATTAACAACAATATGGAAGTTTATTTATTTGTTTATAAAACCAAGAATGGTACAATAAAATGATGCATTGATGGACAAGATGACTGACCAAACCTTAAGTATCAGAGGCTCTGTGAAAATGAAATCACATCTATGACAACACAAAAGTACAAGAGTGACTATGTAATGTTAAGAACAGGAACAGGGTGGAAATGTAATCAAAAACCTAGTTATAATTTACTTTACTCTAGATGTGCCACTTACGCAATCATTTACATTACTTGACAAACACTTAAAATGTTTTTATACCATTCATAATTATTGCCATAAGCTTTACAATATATTTATATGCATATCTTCTGGTTTTTGTTTTGAAGTGGCTGTAAGATAATTTCACTATCTTTTTTAAAAATCGATTTATTGTTGCAGATAGCTTCAAAAATTTCAGAGAAGTAGCAAAATGTCAGACAAATGCAGCAGACACAGAACATCATCAAGCAGACACAAGGAAAAAACAACAAAATCATCAAAAAGAAAATACAGTGACCAAGTTTACAAAAAATATGAAATAGATGCTAAAACCCCACCATTACCTACAAACAAGCACAGTATAGAAGAATTATTAAAACAAAGAGAGTCTCTCAAAGAAGAATTAGATCAATTAAATTCCAAAAAATCTGCTGATATAAAATCAACCAGAGATAGCAATAAAAGGAAACATGAAGATAATAAAAGAAACAACAGAATTTCTAAAATAAATCTTGAAAGCTCAAAAAAATCACTTAAAGGCAAAGCTAGAGGACATGTTTCACCAGAATTGACAGCAGAAAAATATTTAGACTCTGAAGATGAAGAAAGTATCATCGAACATAGAAGAAAACAGAGGAAACAACTACTAGAAAAATTAAATGTTCCAGACACAAGCTCCAACAATGAAAATAATATCAGCAAAAATGGGAATTCTGAACACAAACCAACAGTAAAGAACCAAGTCAAAGATTCCATAATCCCAAGCAAAAGTATGCCACAGAAAGAGAATAAAAACTCTGCTCTATCAGATATGTTTTCAGAAAAAGATGACTTTATCCCTCAGAATGGACCTGGAGCAAGAGATACTAAAGATGAAAACAACTCACAGCTCACTGACAACTGGGACGATGCTGATGGCTACTATAACATAAGAACAGGAGATGTATTGAAGAACAAATATGTCCTAAAAGAAGTACTAGGACAAGGAGTCTTTGCCAATGTAATTCATGCTCAAGACAACACAAAATTAAATGCTTCAGTTGCAATCAAAATTGTTAGAAACAATGAACTAATGTACAAAACAAGCTTGAAAGAAATATCTATTTTGAAACACATTAATTTAGCTGACCCTGAAAATAAATATCATTGTGTGAAATATATTTGCAACTTTATGCACAAAGGACATTTATGTATTGTTTTAGAAGCATTGCATATGGATTTGCGAAGTGTCCTCAAAAAATACGGAAAAAACCATGGAATTCACATGAAAGCACTTATGAGCTATGGCAGACAACTTCTACTGGCTTTAAGGCTTTTGAAGAAGATTGGAATAATCCATGCTGATATTAAACCAGATAACATTTTGGTCAATGAGAAGAAAAATGTGCTCAAATTGTGTGATTTTGGCTCAGCATCAAAACTTGATGAGAATGAACCCACACCATACTTGGTGTCAAGGTTCTATAGAGCACCTGAGATAATCCTTGGTGTACCATACCATCATGGTATAGATATTTGGTCATCAGCCTGCACAATATATGAAATGGCCACTGGGAGGATATTATTCACAGGAAACACCAACAACAGAATGCTTAAATGCTTCATGGATTTAAAAGGAAAGATTCCTGTTAAAATGACAAGGAAAGGGAAGTTCAAAGATCAACATTTCAATTACAACAATAACTTCCTGCTCCATAAAAAGGATGAATTCACTGGCAGAGATAAAGTTATTGAAGTGTGCAATAATAATATTACCAGAGATATGTATAAGGAACTTAGAAAATCTTGTAAGAACTTAAGTCCTGGTGAAGAAAAGAAGTTGACACAACTAAAAGATCTTTTGGATAGAATGCTTATGCTGGATCCAAACCAAAGATTTACAGTTAGTGATTGTTTAAAACATCCCTTTATACAAGAAGAACTAGAAAAATGATATTAATTAATATTATAGACTTTTGGTAAACAATATTTTACGGTACTTAAATAAAACAAAGTTTAATTTTATGTTTATGTTTTATTTGATATGAAATCAACAAAAATATATGCCATCAACCAAAATATCACTTAAAATAATATACATTTTCATGGTTATCACAATTCAAGGAAAAAATTGACAAGATAGGTGCTGCAATTGATATGACTGAATTAAAACAATGTGTAACTTAAACATACAATTGTTAATTAAATCTTGCAGGTCTTTCATACCTCCTGTAAATAATTATATTCAAATACTCGTTATACAGGGTTGCGTGTTTCGTGTTCGCTCCGACTTGACACTACAGAAAACAATTCCCATTCAATTCTCTATCCCATATCACCCTCTATGTTTGAGTAGGTACCTACTACTACTATATTACTAATATTCGGCGGTATCAAATTGAGAAAAGATATAAATCAACAGACATCCTAAAATGTCGTTTGAGTGGTGCCAAGTCAAATAAACACAAATGTAGATATTATTTTCCCAGCCTAAAAATAACTAAACTTAAGTTAACAAATTAAAGAACATTTCTACATTTAGCTTTGCTAAAATAATATAATTAATTCGTTGATTGATTTACGCCAAGCAAAAATCAACAATAAAATATAATAAAAAATAAACAAGCAATAATAATACAAAAGAAATAAATGAGTCACTAATACAAGTATCAAGACAAATAATAAGTTTGAAATCAATCCATGAAAATTTGATGATTGTTCCAAATATCTAACACATCACTTTCGTGCATTTTATGACGTCATTCGAACAAACGCGGGCGTACTAAAAATGCCCTTTTTAAGACTCATTTTGTAACACAAGTTAGATCAAATCCTTGCGTCGTCGTCCGAAACTGAATCCCATCAAACTAATTTTTATCCTTATGAGTTCTTTTGATACTCCTGAAAAGGTAGCACCTACTAGAGAGTTAAATGATTGCAAGCATCCGAAAATTATAGTTAATTAATAATACTTAGTGGCTCATTAACAGTAAGAAAACGTGATGAAGTGGATCTCACACATACAAATCTCAATTCATGAGAAATTCATTACCTTTGCTGCAAATAGCACAAAATGTGATATGTCCCATATCAACTAACCTTGTGATACAAAAATCTGAATTCACGTATAGACTACGTAGCCTAGATTTTCTCAAATATTAGAAATGGAAAAATACGAGCAGCTAATCAAACATTTGAATATTAAGAAATCATGACATTATTGCTAGGTACATGAGATGAGGTAGTCAAATAAACAACATAATAAGTAAGGTACTCCATAAACAAAAGTTTCACAAGCAAATTGTACCTACTTACATGAATATTTAAGTGTCTACTTACAAGCTCTTGAAAAGTATTTATAGTTTGAATAAAATGTAAATTCAATGCAATTTAGCCTAAAATAATTACAGCCTCTTCAGGTACCTAATAATCACTAATCAAATGATTCATTATCAGATCATGCAAGATCATTTTAGAATGATGGCAAAAGTAGGTAGTTAAAGCTGCGATATAATAGAATAATATAATTTAAAAAAGTTGTGTTAAAAATAGATGCAACAAATAACCTGCCTTTAAATATAAAAATATTTCTTTCTATAATCTATGAGTTTCAAGCTTCGATTGCGCAAAACAAAATGGTTAACTAAATAAATCACAAGTCACTTATGTGTCACAACTTTTTACATCTATAAGGTTTAGTATTACCAGTCGAAGAGTAGCCAAAGATTCATCTTAGAAATTCTTACACAGATCTAGGTATGCCTAAAGTAAGAAAGGTGCTATAAACAATATCTACTATTATTGCTGACTGAGATTTGAAAACCTACTAGATTCTAAACAGGGATTAAACTGTGAAACCATTTGAACAAAAAGATAGTACATTTCCTTATACATAACCTTCGCTTCGACTGATTTGCTTAACCATCTTAAAAGTAGCTAAATCTAATGTCAAACAGTGGATGGATCCATTACAAGACTATATTAGCAGAAATGGGATGTTGGGCAGTCTCAATCGATTCGTATTGTTCACTGGTTTTAGTATCTATCACAAAATAAAGGTTAATTCGACAAATAATTGTACACTATTGCCAGTGCTGGCTAACCCGATTTTAACATTTAATTGGACGAAAAGGGCTTGAGGTTTTGTGTGCCAATAAAATGTGAGGGTAGACCAACATTGGCTAGTAATAAAATCGGCTTATGAGATTCATTATAGATAAGTAGAAGGATAGGATAGCTACCCAAGCCCTAATCTAGAATCTAGAACTAAATCAGATTATCCATTGGCGAGCTTCTACACATATTCATACAAGTACCTACCGCATCGTTTACAGAAACAATTTAAACACAGATCAAAACATTAAGGCCGATCTGGATTAGCCAGATGAACGATGAACCACCCTGGAAATATATCTAAATGAATTTCTATACATCCTAGAGATAATTTCCTTTTAATTGAATATAAGAATTTTTACGTAGCCTATAAATAAGTTTATTTTACCTCAATGAGCGCTAAACTTTTAATATTTCGTTCTTGTATTCGGCAGTTTGAACGTGTCTAAATTTTCCTTGTAGTTCATGCAAAATCAACACTATCCAAGATAGCTATTCTAGACACTAACAAATACTATTCTACAGGCAAACAGATCATATTCACTTTGCTAGAATGGTCCACTTTAAAAGATGGTCAGTCAAATCAAGAGTTCCTAGGAATAATAACGACAAAGAAATCCAGATGATTGAACAAAAGGTTCAAGAATGTTTTCTTAGAGCCTAACAGGCCCCGAGAATAATCCAGCTTTAAGATTGTTTTTGCATTGGGAAAATAAAGCAATCTTATTGGTGAATAATTCCAACCATTTTGAATATTCCTGGTGTAAACCAAAGCCTTTTCGCTCGAGATATGACACCATCTCTTTCTAATATATCCGCATATAGCTTAAAAGGACACAGTGACTGACCATGTTTTAAAATTGTGTTTCAACCAAGTTCATCATTCCTACATTCCCAAGGCATCTAGCCAGCTAGCCAATGGACATTTCTTTGGATTATTGTCGTTATGTGGAAGGCATTCGGCTATGGAAGCCTCCTATATCGATGGATTGTCCCGAAGCTATGGAATCGGGGCTTTGGAGCGATGCGCTGTAAACCGGATTCATTGGAGTGGTGCCGCCGGCTTCAAACAATGTACTGTCGTAAACGCTGTTACTCTGCTGGAAGAAAGAGTCAGTTAGCGAGGGAACGAGATAGCTGAACGTCTATTCTATGAGTGCAAGTGAGACGGAAAGTCAAACAAAACATTTAAAAGGATACGAGACATTCTTCTAATTTAGGATTGGCGATTTACAGTCACCCAAAAGACATTTCTGTATGTTCAATTTGTATAATTTTGAGCCATTTTAAACTCTCAATTTTCATTGTATTGTAAAAAAATAGATGAGGACAGATGCAGATAGTAAAATCAGTCGTACACTCACTTGGTAGATATAATCGGAATCTGTTTTGAGTGAACTGAAGCTTTGCTGGTGAGGCAGAGATACTTGATCCTCGTCCATCGGCTCGTCCATTTGAGCCTTGTATGAGAACATAATGCTGGGCTGGGAGACACTGCAAAATAATCGTTATTTCTCTTAACATTAAGTTGCTTTTAACCGCATGCTCAATATTGATGACCGAACAAGCGTAGGATTAAGAAAAAAAAATATTCATTCCACCTCAGTCAGGAAATGACTAAATGCAAACAATTGCGCATGCAAGGCAATTAAAAAAAACCAAGGAGGTCCCGTGTTTGAGTTTTTAACAATTTCTTTTTAGGTCTCGTTTGTTCATTTCTTACTATAATTATTTTTTACTGTGTATTTGAAATGTTTATCAAAATACGTAGAGGTATTTCTTAATTAGTTGAAATACCTGAATTTCAAAATATTATAATTAAAATTAATTGACTGTGTATGTTAATTGTAATCTTATTTTCTACATTCCTAAAAATAAACTGATAGTAACTTATTCTAATTACACATGGCATATGCGTTGATCATTGTAATTAATACGTAATTAATGATATCTTTATTGGATTCTTGATAGTTTTATTTTACCTATCTGTTATAGAGTAAGAGCCTGTGAACGCCAGGCTTTTGTAAGATAACGAAGGTCTGGCGTTCACAGGCTCTTAGGCTATTACGGATTCAGTAAAAAAAGCAACAATGAATCGAATAGAAATCAGAATAAGATGTTGAAATTGAATAAAATTAAACGCAAGGAACCCCGCGAGTTTATTTTATAACCTAACTTAGTTAGGTTATAAAATTATAACCTAACCTGGTTAGGTTAGGTAAAAAATCGTTAGTCGATGTAAGTTGCTTACCTAAAGAACTCGCTAAGGAATGTGTGGTATACGAGTGGTGTGTACAGAGAGAAATACAGCCATGTTGTGACATCTACCACGCACAGTCCCGACTGCAGAGAGCCCCATGCGAGTAAACCCGCGCCAACCGCTTGTGTTGTGTCCAATAGTGCAAGTAGAAGCACGTAGAGATAGAAGGACAGTTTTGCTGAAAAGTGTAAAGTTTTTTAAACACATAATACCATTAATAATAATGACGACCGTTGTGGCGCGGCGGGCAAAGGTCCGACGCGGAGGTTGCGGGTTCGATTTCCGCCTTGGGATAAATGTTTGTACGATCTGGAAATATATATTCCGGGTGTTCTGGGTACTTTATATGTATAATAAATCCATATATAGTATGATTACATATACCAATAGGTATTTCCACGCAATGTTATCTTAAGCTAGATGTTGAAGTTCATCTTTATATGTTCATGGCACTTAATCAAATGAACACATCAGCCCGAATAACGAATTATTGTTTGAACAAAACCAGACTGTCACGAAGCTGGATATAAAATAGAAATGGGGGTGCCTTCTCACGGGTGGCATAATCATGTTGATTAAATGCTCTCTAATATAAAGATTATTAAAAAATAACGGTAGGAACAAATAAATCTGCGAGACGCTGCCATACATAAACATCAGATACGCATGCGCGTAGTGCCATCTTGACTGATTAACTCTGTGACGTCACCACACCACGCAGTGCATCTTAGACGATATTATATTCTTGCTGACCCCAGGGGAGTGCACGATAAATCATAAATTTATCAGCTGCGATACGTAAACCTGACATCGTCGCTACGTTCCTAACCTAACCTAACCCCCATATGCCATTATACCTGCCTATCATATAAATAAGCATTGAAAATGTGTTTACAACGAGAGGCGTCACAGCTCAGTGGGTAGTAACTCTGCCTTCCATGCTGTGGGTTCGATTTCCATCCAGAGCAAATGTTTGTGTGATAAAAATAAATATTTGTTCTGGTCTGGATGTTTTTATGTATTCTGTGTATTTACAAAAAAAGTATATTAATGTATCAGCAGTCTATTTCCCATCATATAAGCTTTGCATAGTTTGAGACTAGAGTGTGATGTGTGAAATGTCCGTGAATATTTATTTAATACGTTTGCGATCGTCATATTTTTTTATAGCCTCAAGATGTCTCTAGCCGCAAATACTTGATTGAAATTTTAGTAAATTAATACCTTTTTACGTTATAGTAGAACTGCTGCCGTATCAAGGAAACGAATAAACTTTTTACTCGAATTTATCGAATAGTAGCAAGTGTATAAAAATAACCAAACACATTAATCAATAACCAACAACAACTGTCTAAATACAATATTTAATTTATAAATGTTTCTTTAGGTTAGTGACACTGATAAGAAATTATATTACATACTTTTATGAAACTAACTATCTTTGTGTATTTAATGTAGTATCAAGTTCAAAGAAAACTGATTGTTAATAAATCGAAATCCTGGAATGGAAGGAGAGGAGACGGAATCTTTGTAGATTTCTACCGGCTATTATAATAATAAGAAATATTCACGGACATGTCACACATCACACTCTAGTCCCAAACTAAACAAAGCTACATTGCTGATAACTATATACTTTTTTTTAATACAGAATACATGTTAACATAGGTGTCTAGGGACACAGAACAAACACTAGTACTCATCACACAATCATTTGTTTTCCGTGGAAATCAAACCCACAACCCTCAGCAAGGAAGTCAGAGCAATCTATTGACCTGACCGTGTGTCAAATCAAAATATGATAATAAAAAATGGTAGCACTCCGGGAGTGCCGGCAGAAGTGAAAACTTCAATATTAACGTTGTGTTTTCACTTTTAAGTTTTCACTTCAAAAATATAACCACAGTCGTCATAATGACAATGACAATCACAATGACACAGACACATTCGCGCAAGCGCGAATGTGTTTTCACTTTTAAGTTTTCACTTCAAAAATATAACCACAGTCGTCATAATGACAATGACAATCACAATGACACAGACACATTCGCGCAAGCGCGAATGTTTCTTGTCAAAAATATAACCACAGTCGTCATAATGACAATGACACAGACACATTCGCGCAAGCGCGAATGTGTCTGTGTCATTATGATTGTGTCATGTCATGTCATTGCGCGAATGTGTCTGTGTCTTCGTTGTCTTCGTCGTTGTGTCACATTCGCGCTTGCGCGAATGTGACACAACGACATGACACAATCACAATGACACAGACACATTCGCGCTTGCGCGAATGTGTCAGTGTGTCAGATGTCGCCACAACACTATTTAATTGTTTGAGTCATACGTCGCGTGACCGCAAGTGTGTTCTTTTGTCGTCTCTTGTTTTACGAGCAATGTATAAAAATTAAATAAGATCTTACGCTTTTTCACACATTCGCGCTTGCGCGAATGTGACACAACGACGAAGACAACGAAGACACAGACACATTCGCGCAAGCGCGAATGTGTCTGTGTCAGTGTGTCAGATGTCGCCACAACACTATTTAATTGTTTGAGTCATACGTCGCGTGACCGCAAGTGTGTTCTTTTGTCGTCTCTTGTTTTACGAGCAATGTATAAAAATTAAATAAGATCTTACGCTTTTTCACACATTCGCGCAAGCGCGAATGTGACACAACGACGAAGACAACGAAGACACAGACACATTCGCGCAAGCGCGAATGTGTCTGTGTCAGTGTGTCAGATGTCGCCACAACACTATTTAATTGTTTGAGTCATACGTCGCGTGACCGCAAGTGTGTTCTTTTGTCGTCTCTTGTTTTACGAGCAATGTATAAAAATTAAATAAGATCTTACGCTTTTTCGACGTCACGTGACCCTGACGCGAGTTTGAAAGTTTTTACCCACCCAGCGCCGCTAAAGAAGTTTTCACTTCAATAACTGTAATACTTTTTAACACATTGACCTGATGATGTGTAATTATGCTGCACCTTTGTAGTTGAGAAACTTAAGTGCATATTTAATGTATGTTACTTTATAATCGTTCAACTGCAATTATTACAATTCTTGTTTAAACAAGGTACTTACAAAACACTTGTAAGTACAACCTCACAGGACTACTAAGGCTTTGATGTATGTCTTTTAATCCAATTAGTATGATTGCTGCAGATAAAAATAAATATTGAAGTTTCTGTGTACATACAAACACAAGGCTTGCACATTTCAACAAATACAAAAGGTGTTGGTAAGAGATTCTACACCTCTACACTAATATTATAAGAGGAAAGATTTATATTTTTATATGTATGTTTGTAATGAATAAACTCAAAAACTACTGCGCCGATTTCAAAAATTCTTTCACCATTAGAAAGCTACATTCACCCTGACTAACAAAGGCTATATTTATTGCTAGAAAAGATTAGGGGATATTAGGACCTTACTAAAACTTTAGTAACGTAACCCAGTTGTCCACCTGTGCGAACCCGGGCGGGTCGCTATTATAAGAGCCGTTACGCACTGTCGACTTGTCGCCGGCGACTGTGACTTACTACAGTTCTATTAGGTTTTTACGCACTTGGTCGTCGGTCGCTCTATTGTTTTTGGTCGCCGACAAGTCGACAGTGCGTAACGGCTCTAAGATATAATACAATTGAAAGAATATTGTTATTTTTGGTAAGAGACTCCACACAATCTGAAATCTCATCCATTATATTAAATAGTTTTTTTTTAATGTAACACTCACAAAAGTTCTTCTCATGAGATTTCCTAAGGTTATCAAAATAAGTTATCATATAAGTTATCGGAGTCAGCTCAAGACAAACATTTCCTATTTTATTATTCCACTGAAGTTATCATCTGTTTACGACTTTGTTTACTAATAATTTCTTTGTGCAGAATTGTAACTTACCTACAACTGTACATACAGTTACATAAAATCAGTCAATTTAGAATAAAACTGCATTTTAATAATGCCTGTGACATAACTTTTTATCTTAATGTGAACATATTAACGGTACTTAAATTACAATTATTTCCTTAATTAGTTTATAATTAGTTATAGTTTGTAGGAAGTGTTTTAATTGAGTTTGTTAACTAGATCAACTTAAGTGTGATTAGTATAGTAGATAAATTGAGTTTTAAGTTTGTGTAGATGAATATAATACTTTTTTAGGGTTACATACCCAATGGGTAAAATGGAACCCTATTACCGAGACTTTGCTGTCTGTCTGTCACCAGGCTCTGATAAATGAACTATGAAATAATTAGTGTGCAAGTCAGAATCACACACAAATTTTTGCATTACCCTTCATGCGAGTCTAACTCGCATTTGGCGGTTTTTTAGTATTTGTTGTTATAGCAGCAACAGAAATTGGACAGTAATAACTATTTTTACTACATATATGGAAACTAGCTTAAATACTTACTTGGTAATGCCAAATACTCTCGCAACGGAATCCAAGGCAGCAGCAGTATTAGAAAGTATATCAGTGCAAAGACCAAAGAGGATGTGAACCAAAACAACATGCCGCCATGTCCAAAAAGGTTGTAATCTCTTGTGTCGATATGAAACATGTCATCGGGCATCACAATCTCTAAAGTCCCTTGTGTGGCGGTAAAGGCCAGAGATATCAGAGATGTCGCTAGGAGGACATATCTAATACTGCTTCGACTGTCTAGATGCCCTGAAATCAAAGTGGGTTCTTTAACATTCCTATAAATAAATAGCCTTAAATAGGGTTATCTGTGGAACAATACACTGTTTTTTTTTTTAAATTAGATAGATAGGTTTCCTAATGCTTAAGAATAGCACATTTGCAATTTTCAATTAGCACATTTGAGATCATATCTACTACTAAATGTTTACTTTTATTACTGTTTTTCCAGTGATTTAGGGATTTTCTAATCTTTATGATGTACCCTTGATACATGAAGCAGTTATAATTATAAAAAAAGATTTTTGCTTCTTACTTTGATTGTGTCACATTCATGATGACTTTGAAAACTAAAAGTAGCCTGTGTTAGTACAATTATATCAATTTGTAATACTATTAGGATATTGATCCTTATTTTGTATCAGTTTTGATAACACTATAGTTTATTATTACAATAAATATTAACCTAATTATGACAATGTTTCTTTGCAATGTATGCAAACATAGATATGGAGTAGATAGAACACTTACCAAAGGCCAAGCCAAATATAACAACACTCATTTCAGTGGCAAGTAAGAAGAAGCGAACCACCACCCACAAGACCTTATCCACCAGTCCGCCCAGCGGTATCGCAGCATTCACAGTCATTGACACAGCACATCTCACTAGACTGATGATCACATTACCCCACACCAATGTGTAAAATGTAAGAAATATTGGACTACTCGTAGCCCGCAATTTTAACTGAGCCTTGTTGAACCTAACCACCAGGAACAGCACAAACAAGGCATTAGGTATCAGTATTATCAAATCCCAGATACGAACCCTGCAATGAAAAACACAGATAGAAACAAACAAAAAACATAACGAGGACAACACACTCGAATCGCCAACCAACCTTGAGTTATTTATTTCGTAGTACAAAACGTATTTACAAAAAGTATCCTCTTTCACAGGAGGAAAGTCAGAGCCATTAGTACCGTACACCATTCTGATGATAACTAGATTGCCATTCGTTTGTTACGAAAGTCCTCGAGTTCCACTCTCGAGGAAGAAAAGCATTACTCCGAATTTCGTTCGATTTTAGCAGTTTATGTTACGTCAACTGAATTCAATCATTTTAGATAGGCAGGCACATTCGGCATCCAAACTAGAAGAAACGCTCGCGCTTTCTAATTAAATTTACAGTGAATGACGAAAACGGACAAGACGACGACACAACAAATTGCAATAAAAGTAACACGAAATTGCATAAAAATATTCTTGACTGACTGATTGACTAAAGACATTGCTGACATACATCACCTCTAAATGACGTTGAATTTACTACCAAGTTGACAATGACATTGTAATAATGCATGAAATGTATTAGGCAACATCTTAAACAAGAAGAAGAAAAAGCTTTAAGTAAATGGAGAAGAAAAAGTAAAATAAACAGCTGATCGGCAAGCAGCTTTCTTTTCATTTTGGGTTTATTTTGATTTCATAATTTTGCTCGTTATTGGACTTCGCGTTACATCTCGTCTCAGTGAATGAATTGAAATTAGGCAGTTTGGGCATAGTTTACGTTTGACTGGGAGCGGGCACTAATATTGTAGTAGAATACACTACATTTTCCATTACAAGTTATGTAATCATATTTCAACTTCCTAGCAAATCTACCTACTTACTATGGCTGCAAGATACCGTATTATTTGGAACAGCTTCTCCCGTCTAACATGTAATTTCAGGAGGGTTCCGCACAGATTACACATTGTTCAAAGGAAAAATACAGTGCCATGTATGTTAGGGTTTTCTATATTTACTTGGTTAGGATTTGACACAATTGATAAAAATCTTACTGCAGAGGATGAACTCATCAACACCATTAAACACTGCATATTATTCATCCAAAGGTTGGATTATGATAAAGCTGAGCAACTCCTCCATGTAGCTTTGAGACAAGCCCAACAACTCCGCCATGATTTGGGCATTACATACATCTATGACATTATGGCAAACTTGGCTCTAGAGAGAGAACAACTAGACAAAGCAAAAAAACTGTTTGTTTCTGTATCCCAAAGAATTATGGCAAACGGAGCCAAAGAAGATGATCCCAGAGTAGTTCACATAAGTGCAAAATTAGCTAGAATCAGCCATTTGAAGAAGGAATACACTACAGCTCAGATGGGTTTCGATTGGTGTCTGAGCCAGCTGAAGACAATAACCAGCCAAGACCCCAGTAACATTGAGTACAAGAAGTTACTAGCTCTTACAGAAGATTGGTATGGCAGATTGTTTATAGAATGTCAGCAATATGAGCAAGGACTTCAACTCATGGTCAGTTCTTTGGAGAAAATGAAAGAAGTTGCAGCAGTTGAAAAGGAGCACATAGTTTTTCAACTGAATGACATTGGAGCAGTTTATGATGAGCTCAACCAGCCTGATGAAAGTATATCCTACTTCAAAGAAGCAATTTTACTTGGTAAATCTATAAAGATGGATGAAATGGGAACTACCTATGTGAATCTTGGAAGAGTATACATAAAGAAGAAAATGATTGACGAAGCTAGGAAGAGCTGTGGGTATGCTTGGAAACTAGGAGTCCTTGCTAAAGATAATGATGTTAAAAACGAAGCTGCATTATGCTTAAAACAAATAAAAGAATTGAGCTAGTAAATTATTGTTTTATTACTGGTAAAATACACTGTTAGAAAGAAGTTTACATCAGTGACTTTGAGTAAAGTAAATTCACTGAAAATTATTGCAATCCCTAGCTAAGTATACTTTATTCTATTTTAAAATCTTATGTTATTGAGCACTTTCTTTTGTGACACTGAAAGGTTCAGAGACAACTTCAACAGATGATTCTGCGATGGTAACATCCTTGACGGGACGATCATTGGCTCCAGTCGGTGTCTTTTCTATTTTACGTACAACATCCTGTAAAAAGAAAACATATTGTAAAAAAAAACAATAATCCTATGCTAACAATTAATCAAAAATTGGCCCATAAATTTATGAAATGTCAATATTTATTTATCTAGTAGGTACTTACATACAAAAACTAGGTTACATTTGTATTTATTACTGTGCTATCAGATATTATGTAATTTCAAACTGAAGGTTAACTAAGATTGTGTAAACTTGAAGAAATCATGGAGCGTTTTTTATAACCTATTCAATGTACCTATCCATGCATAACCAAAGAGTTTTTATTTCTATCATATATTATAGTACACTGACTATAAAATGTGTGCTGATAACAAAATATGAAAATAATAGTAAATCCTATGAAATCAATGTGTCTATTTTATAAAAAGTTAGCGCAGACTTGATCTATTGACTACCATACGTAATGATGACAAAGTCAACGCTAACAGATAAGGGTAGTGTTTAGTATGTAACTCACCATTCCCTCTAGAATTTTGCCGAAGACAACATGCCTGCCGTCAAGCCATGGGGTCTTTACAGTGGTAATGAAGAACTGGGATCCGTTGGTGTCCTTTCCAGCATTGGCCATCGACAACCAGCCAGCGCCGTAGTGACGGAGCTTGAAGTTTTCGTCCTCAAAACGTTCACCGTAGATGCTGCGTCCTGTAAAGTGAGTTATTTATTTTAAATTGTATTGAGTAGCAATTCTACTTGCGTGTCAATTGGTAACACTATAACAACTTCAAACCAAGTTTGAACAGAACTTGACAACTTATTTTCCCTCGTTGGGGTTGTGGCGTTGATGAGGTCAAGCCTTGTGCAGGTGGTAGGGCACAAGGGACAAACGAGAAGGTGAGACATCGTTTGTATGGGGTCCCCGCAGTCGCATTGACTAAGTGCAGGGAGTAGCAATATGAAAGATAGATGAAAGACCGCTTCTAGTATATTCGTTTAGTGTTTTAGTACTGATAATTATGATGTGTAATGATTAATATTGCTTTTTTATTGTACTCAAAAACATGAGGTCTGCTTTTCAAAACCAACTTTAGGTAATCTCCAATACATTATCAAAATGCCAATAAAGTAGTAAGTACCTAGATCTACCGGTTTTAATAGGTACTTAGAAAACTAATTCTTTTAGGTACCTAACCTAACAACAGTACCTACCTACATACCAAAGCAATGTCATGAGATTTAATAAAATATAGAAAGAATAGGAAACTGGAGAGATGAGTTACGGCCGGTTTCTGGAAACCCAAATCACGATTGATCCGAGTTTGACACATAGTAATTATTTGTTTTTTTCGTTGATCATCGTTCGAGAAACCGGCCGTTAGTGTAACTTACCGCCAGTACCATCACCCTTTGTGAAGTCACCTCCCTGGATCATGAAGTTGCTGATTACCCTATGGAACTTGCTACCCAAGAATCCCTCCCCTTTAGGTTTCTGGGCCAATTGGACGAAGTTTTCAGCTGTCTTTGGCACAGTTTTGCCGAACAGACCAATAACTATTGAACCGGCATCTTCATCTCCGATTTTGAGTTTGAATGTCACCTGAAAAATACTTTTTGTTTTTACTGCAGTTACTAATATCAACTTGTTTTAAACTGCAGTTTAGTACTAGTTAATGTACAGAGCATTTACCTATATATATATATTTTTTTATTATGTAATTGACTTTTCACATGACTCTAGCCCCAAACTAAGCACAGCTTGTAATATTGGAACTACTTACATAAATGTATTGCTGATAAAATACTTAAAATACTAATATACAGTTTTATTCTGTAAATACATTCTTAGTTTAGTATTATTAGTGTCTGCAAATCTATCTGTACAAGTTACCAACCATCTTAGTACCTAAGTACCTACCTACCGACAATGCCATTTCTTATACATATAAGAATTACATAATCAATATGCAAAGATAGTACACCTGTGCAATTAATACCTACAAAACTTTGTTTGACCAGGCTACTAATACATTTTTGCTTTTGAGTATTTGTTCTGAGAATTTATTAGCTTCTCTGTTGTAGGTATTCATTTTATTTAAAATCAAGATTGAACTATTGGTAGGTAGTTTTGACCGAAGACTTGTTTGACCCTGCATATAACTGGTTTGACAGCTTAAGATAAACTTATTCAATGTCAATGAAATGATAACCAATGAAACTTTACTTATTTTTGTTGTTAAAAAAAAGCATTTTTAAAAAGAGACGTCTTCAGCCTTATGCCCATATGTATACCATGTGTTGTATTAACCATTGTGCTTATACCGATAGCATCAAGTATTTTCAAAGCATTTCTTAGAACAATGCACTCACAAAAAAACAAAGCTTATAGGTATAACACATTAAGATCAACAAGGAAAAAAAAACCTCTACACCTCTCTAAACCAAACCCAGACATATGCTATAAGGATCATCTTATAGTGGTAAAAGTCAAAATTGCTTTATTCAGTTAAATCACAAGGATCATTTAGAATCGTCTTACATACTAGGTGATTCTAGGTGCCAGTTCCAAGCGACCAGAGCCTAGAAGAACGGGCAAGAAACTTACGGCCTGGTTCCTACCGTTTTTTATATGATCCTTCTTACCAAATTAAGTACTGAAGTTCCAGTGCAGTGTCAATTTAATTTAGGCCCACATGTTATAGGTTACATCTAGTAAAATATTAATCTACTGTTGAACAAGACCAGTTTTGACCTATAACTAAGGAAGGGGTCACTTATCTCATAAATTGATGTAACAGCAAGTTTATTGAATGATTGCCTGTAAACTGTAACTCTAGCGATTGGTCTGTGATAGACAGGAATTGTTCTGAGATCAATGTATGTTTCTGCCAAATTATTTACTCTCAGACAGGGATAATTTAAGTCTGATAAATTCTAGCCACGTATAAATCGTTCGACTAGGTACATAAAACTTCAAGGAATCAGCTAACAAAAGAACTTGTAGCGTCATCAAGAGGTCACCGACCTTATCAAACAATGACCTGATGAAATGCCGTTAAACAAGAAATAATTGAACTAAAATAGTAACACAAAAGTCTGAAAAGTTTTACATACATACCCGATGAGTAACTTTCGGTCCTTTTGGAGAATCATCGGAATGGACAAGACCAATAATTAGGAGAAGGCCGAGACCAGTCGCTAAAGCACCCATGATGAACACAAGTTTAGTCTTCTTTCTTGCTATCTTTGCAAAATACTAGTCGCCGTTACGGCAACAAATTGATTTGAATTTATTTCAAAGATGTTTCTCGGCCGGCCGGCACGACTCTCCAAACCTACTCGCAAAATCAAAATGAATTTTGATTTGGGCTCGAAGTTGTTTTCGACGGCGAAAAGGAATAAAGTAAAGGCCACGTCAGTGATTACGAGCTTGATATGCGAAGCAAGCAGAACCATCAGTTAAACAAGCCATATTTTTTGTTGCTTGGCAACCCATCATGTGCCAACAAAACAAAATTAATTATGATAGCATCGGACCTTACCTTACCAAGTTGGTACTAGGATCATAATATCCTGGTAGGTCCGTCCAAGAATAATCTTGAAAGGTCACAAGCGGCTAGGATTATTAGAAGGCTGGTTTATACAGGGTCAGTAACTGACTTCAAATTCGAGGCAAGTCAGTGCTGACCCGAAAAAACCCTGTGTAAACTGATTTGAAGTCAGTACAGTGTGTTGAAGTCAGCGCTGACTTGAATATTTGGACACGAATATTTTAAAGTCAGTTGGCGCCCCCCGCCACCCGCGCACCCCCGCGCCAGCCAAATAAACCCCGTGTAAACAAACAAGTCAGTGCGTGGTTAGTCACTGCCGCTGCGTTGTAGAGTGACCAGGTTTTTTTCGATGGCGATAAAAATGACGCGTAAGCTTAGCAAAGACGAAACCTTAAAATTGGTGCGATTGCGAAAACGAGTGTCTTTGGAATATCAAATCCCTAAATTACCGCAATAAAGAAATGCGGTCAACAGCGTTGCAAAATATGGCTCAACAAATGTCGTTTATATTTAGTTATCTCATTTTCTACCATTTCTATTAACTCATTCAAAATTCTCAACAAATAATCTCAACAGCAAAATTGATAAATTTTTCAACAAATAATTAAATCGTCGTTTCAGTTGTTTTCGCGAATTCATTTTTCCCACTGACTTCACATACGTGTGCTCACCGTGAGAAACGCACCACTACTACTTACTTCATGTAAACAGTTAAAGTCAGTCGCGGCGCCGACATTGGCGCTGCGATTGACTTCTCTACTGACCCTGTATAAACCAGCCTTTATGTTCAGTGTACGAGGACCTTTTATTTCACACTAGTTATATCATTGATGCCAAAAATAGTCACAGAAATATCATACTTTCAAAATTATATTGAACTTTTAATAAGTATTAAACTATGTCTAGTACACACAGGTGTCCAGTTAATTATTATAACATAACTTGATGAATAATAAAGAAACCCCACATTAATATTTTCAATTATTTAGCAATCCACGCCTCCAGTTCGGTGTATGCCTAGAACAAGGATAACAATTATGTAGTTTAACAGCCATTAATAAAAAAACAATAACAAATTTTCTTAAATAAACATAATAGTTACGCAGTCCTTACAGTTGTTTTTCCATGATTTCAACACTGTGAAATTCAGAAGACGACCCACTGTCATCGGTATTTAATTGATGTCTATTCAACCATTGTTTAGTAGGTTTCAGAATGCTGTGAGTACGATCCACTCTTTGCGTGTGTGGTTTTATACTTTTCTCTTGTCTTTTGGTTTCCAGTAACTGTTTATTTCTTTTTTCATGTAGGCCACTTTGTCTAGCGTTAAAGTTGCTGCAAATTCAAACTCCATTAAATTCAATATTCACTAATCTACAGAAGTTGATTGCTTGGTAATTACTTACTTACCTAGCTATAAAATCTTGAGCATCCTTAATAGTTTCCAGAGGACAATCATTTACTTCATCAGCATACATCACCTGTAAGAAATTATAAAATAAAATTAAGACGATGACAATTGATTATAAGTAGGTACTTACTTAATTTGAAAAACGCAGATTAAATCCTACTGACCTTTTTTTGATATTTTCTAGCTAATATTTTATTCCATTTCCATTTGTCAATAGCAATTTGCTGCTTATCCTTAACAAATAAATATTGAACATACCATTTCACATATGAATTGAATATATTTACTGTAATACCTGAAAATGCAATCCATTAATATTTGCACATAATCATTTTACACATTTATCAATGTAAACACGTGTAAAAAATCATTAAGTAAATAAATTACCTTGTAATTTTGGTAAAACCTCTTCCATAAACATTTTAAATAGTACTGATTCCTGGAAAGAATCATCTTCAAACTCGGAAGTGTAGCTCTTCCCAAAATACTTTTGCCAGTATTTAACAAATAAATTATAATTGTACTGGTTCCATCCTCCGTATCGGTTTGTACTATTTTTCATAAACTCTTGAAATTGTTGAACTTCCTGACAAAGTAAGGTTTAAGTCGTATACTTTAACTCAGTAAACAAGCAAACTATATTGTTCAATGGTGATTACTTACCAAACATTTAAAAGGAGTTGTCATTTGAAGTCTGACTGGACTTGGCACAATCGCATTATAATGTATCGACTGTGTTTTTGGTCGCCGTTTGATGTTTTCTATTTCGCTCGGACTTTCAATTAACTGTAAGTTATCGAACATACCAACTGACCAACGCACAAGAACTTTAAAAGCTAGTTTTTCTTAGGTGATACAATTCTTACCTGAAGATTTATATCTTGTTCACATAACTTAAGATTAGCTAGTTCAGACTGTGTATTAGATTTAAACATTTTGATGTTCGTCTCTAGTTCGTAAATCTTCTTCTTTACTTCGTCTATATCTGTTAAATTGATATGTAATTAGATAGTTAAAACACATCAAATATTTCAAATTAACATTAGGTACCTAGGTGATTAAGCAGAAACCTGGGATTTTCTTCATCCATCAGATCAGACCAAGAATCATTGCACAAATTAGTCTAATAATATTATATTTTAGTCACGTCATTCACATTATATTGATCAAGCAACTAACCTAAATCTACAAAAAGTTCTTGAGACAATGTATTGGCTTTTACTTCATCGTATAAATTCTTGAGATTTATATACGAGTCCTTGACTTTCTTTAATAAATCTTTATAATTCGAAGAAATGTTAAAATCGACGTCGTTTTCACTGATATTTTTATCAGGTTTTTGAACACTTTGTAGTAAAAGAGCTTCTTGAATACGCAAGCGACGTAATTTTGATGTTAAAGTGTTATCATCATTTGATATGATGCTGGAATTAAACGGTGAATATTTTTTATCCATGAATAAAACAATTGTTTATTAATTCCGTGACTTTTTAAAAAATGCCTTCAAAGTATTGATCAAACAAAGTGTAGTTTTGATTTTAGCGCCCAACTTTTTTTTTAACTTCCCCTTTCCAGTGCTGCCAACAAAAATAAGCTTGATGATTGCTTAACTTGAACTTGGGCATGATTGTCATTCGAGTCCGAAAGTTGGTTGTGTAATTGAATCAAACCTTAAGTGATTGCTGGAAAGGCTTGTCCCTATACTGGGCTACGTTGACGTTGACATACTGAAAGAATGACATACCTACCCTACGTCAGTCAGTTCGATATTGTTGTGTGTGTTGGTTTTTCTGTTTTTCATTAATATTTTCCGTCTGAAAGTGGAATGGATTAAAGATTTATTCAGATTATAGTAGCACTGTGATTTCATCAACATGTTTAGTCGTTCTAGATTATTTTTAACTAGAGTGTTGCCGATAAGAGTAAGTAAAATAAGTAAGCATTGTTGATTTTTCTTATTCGACATAACCTTACCCCTTTATTGATTTTTAGGGTCTTATATTGCCGGAGTACCACAACAATGCCAGCGTTTTGTACAGCATTACAGCGGCTCGAAGCCGCTCTACCACACCGCTTAACACAGTCGTCATGTTTGTCCCACAACAAGAGGTGAGCTAACAAACAGTAGTGAGAAAGAAAGAAAAATAATTAAAATAATACACAAACAGTTATAATAAAATATAAAAAAGTGCTGAAAACAGCCTATTTATATGAGACTACCAGTCCTGTAAATGAAAAGTTTGCCATTATGGTTTAACTACAAAGGACCTCCAATAAAATTATTATTTGACTTCTCTCAACACTCTTGTACCATTATTTGTAATTGCAATAGTGTCATCACCTTGGTTACTTCTTTGTAAAATATGAATTTTTGTAAATGTATGTTGTGCATTTTAATACTAACAACATATTTTGAAATTATACAATTTCTAACCCACCTACATTATTACACAATGATTATTAAAATTACTTATTAATCCATTACATATGTTGTTTATTGACAGCTTATTATTATTTTATTGATTCCAGGCATGGGTGGTGGAAAGAATGGGTAAATTCCACCGAATACTAGAGCCCGGTCTAAACTTACTTTGGCCGATTGTGGATAAGATTAAATATGTGCAGAGTTTAAAGGAAATAGCCATTGATGTGCCAAAACAAAGTGCTATCACATCTGACAATGTCACTTTAAGTATTGATGGAGTTTTGTATCTCAGAATCTTAGATCCATATTTAGGTAAGTTGTACACAAAATTCATATTAAATATTCACTATTACATTAATAAAGAAAGAAAGAAAAATAGTTTATTAACCCATAACAATAACAGGTAAGATAAAAAATAAAAATAAATAATTAATGAGGTTTGTTTGATCGAAAAATATTAAAATGCAATTATCAATATTTCCTTTAAACTTATTATATACTTTTTTCCTATATACTTACCGCTTATAAAAGTTTGCGTTGACATTATTTCACCATTACATATGGTAATAAAGTCTATGTAGCAACTTCTTAAATGATATACGGTTAGAATTTAGTGTAACCTATACTATGAAAAAACTTTAGGATTTTTGTTTCTATAAATATTCCATCAGTAATCATGTTCCCATAATAAAAAATATGGTTTTAAAGTGTTTAATTCTAATTAAAATATTTTATTTTATAAATTTAATTAATAATACTTTATTATACTTTCAAATTGTTATAACATTATCATTCTAGCTTCATATGGAGTAGAAGACCCGGAATTCGCCATAACCCAACTTGCACAAACCACTATGCGTTCAGAGCTCGGACAGATATCACTTGATAAAGTTTTCAGAGAGAGAGAATCCTTAAACATAGCAATAGTCGAAGCTATTAATAAAGCTAGTGAGGCTTGGGGCATCACCTGTCTTCGGTATGAAATTCGTAAGTATCTTTCATATTTTACAGAACTGCTATTTATTTATTTATTTATTAGGTCAACCAACAGTTTCTTCAAGCTTACATGCTAGTTTACATAAGCACTGAGTATTTTGCTACATGAGAAACCAATAACAGGTAAACACAACTTGCTATGGAAGTAACAACTTCTGTTTTCATCAAGAGACCTGCTCTGATCGTTTTGAGACGTTTTTATGTCGTATCAAAATGATTATTTAAAAAACTAGTTCAACAATTATTGCATGCAAAAGGGCCCGACTGTGGCCTAGTTGCAGAAAACAGCCCGCTCTACTAGACTATGGTATATATGTGGCCTTATGATGTGTGACTAGTTTCATACTAGATGTGGAAAGATATAAAAAATATTTTTTTTTTAATTACTTTCCGAGTTGCAGTAATAGGACTAGGATGTAAGGGAACCTACCCATATTACGTGACCTATTTTTTTAAATTTTTTGACCCCTACCTCCCCTCGGTGACCACTCGTAGTAGATGCCAAGACCCCCGAATATTCGAATATAGGTCGAAAAATACGAGATTTCTCTCAGTAAAATCGACTACGTGACAAAAACCTGAGCCACCCCCCCGCTCTTGTGACTGACCGTAGTATTTTAAAGACTCCCCTAAACGGGTCACGTAGTATGGGTACGTTCCCTAACAGCACTCAATTACTCATTAAATTTATTGCACTCATACTGATATTTCATCTTCCAATCGAGATATTGTTATGAAAGTTGTTGTAATGACTTCATTGACAATATATTTTGTAAATGGTCACTCTGAGAAATTAAAAAACAAATAAATACAAATAAAAACTCTTTCAGGTGATATCAAACTCCCGTCACGTGTTCACGAAGCGATGCAGATGCAAGTAGAAGCTGAGAGAAAAAAGCGAGCCGCCATTTTAGAGTCTGAAGGAGTGCGAGCTGCGGATATCAACGTCGCTGAGGGCAAGCGTCAGGCGAGAATATTAGCTTCTGGTATTATTGTCTTCTTATTAATCTAATTTTAATCTTGAGTACTAGAAAGTACTAGAACTTATTCTTATTCTTTCGATTTCAGTTCAAAATCCAAAACTATCCTGCCTATAATTCTATTGTGGAGAATTAGGTTCTTAGCTATCTGACCTTTGACGATTTATGTTACAGAGGCAGAAAAAATGGAGCAGATCAACAAAGCGTCTGGAGAAGCCAACGCTATGCTCGCGGTCGCTGAGGCTCGGGCGCGGGGACTGAGACTAGTCGGCAGCGCTTTAGCAGACAGAGTGAGTACTTAAATACATAAATAAATATTCATGGACATTTCACACATCACACTCTAGTCCCAAACTAAGCAGAGCTGGTAACTAGATTGCTGATAGAGTGTAAGTATTCTATCAGCAATATAGTTCCCAGCTATTTTTTTGTAAATATGAACATAGTAACACCCTATGGTTATAGATAATAAATTATGTGCACTTTGATTTGCGCTTAGGCGTACAAATTATGTTATAAAATAATAAATATAAGAATATAATAAAAGATGATGATGATGGATGGTGGATAAAATCAGAAAAATAATTCTTAGCCTAAATTATAGACAATCGCGGCTTAGGATTTTTTTACGCATCGTAAGACTATACTTAACAGAATATGAATAAATGATTAAAAAGAAGAAGAAGGAAATGATTCCTAGACATTACTTACTGACTATACCTACTTATTTATTTCTAAGTGTTGTACTTGCTGAATTTATGTATAAAACTTCAAACTAACAGGTTATTTTGTGTTACAGGATAGCAAACACGCGGCATCACTGACCCTCGCCGAACAATACGTGGCAGCATTCAACAAATTGGCGCGGACTAACAACACGCTCATTTTACCTGCGAATGCTGGCGATGTATCCAATCTGGTCGCTCAGGTACTTAAAAATAATAACCTAGTCATTTCATTAAAAAAATATCTATGTTATTCCAGGCACAGGTAATGGCATACATTTTATTAGTACTTAGTACCTAGTAGAATATTATAGAAAAGTTTTAAAATTTTCGAGCCGCGCGGGGCTTTAGGCGAAATACATTTTTAATAAAAAAAAAATCATCCAAATACAAAGTTTTTTGGACACGCCATGTAGTTCCAAACAAAGGCTAAGTTAGTATTATGGAAACTTTTAAGTACTTTTTTTTGTAAATACTTATGTAATAATACTTAATACTTATACTTACATTCAAACACAAAACATCTTATCCTAACATAAAGGAGGTTATGTGTAAGAACAGCGCGGAATACAAATAATTTACAGTAGAAAGCTAGGGCTTTTTATCGCGTACCATATTATTTTTCAGTTATCGCGATGTTTTGGCTACGTTGCAATAGCAGTGTTCGCTAGACTGAGCTACAATTTTTTTTTCTTGTTTATTTTCAGGCTATGTCAATATACTCAACGGTCACAGCTCACAACACACAACAACGTCAACCTGAGGTCACAGAAATACCCTACGAAGACCCTCTAGTCAATCTCACCTCAATATCAGAGAAAGGTTCCACTCTCACTGGAACCGCAGTTGCAAACGCAGAAGACAGTCTAGCAGAATACTTCTCAGATGATGAAGAGAGGGAGAAAGCATTACGGATGCAGAAAGATAAGAAAGAATTCAGTAAGTTGGAGAGAGATACATAATTATTTATTAGTCTGTTGTTAAATAAATTGTAAGAATTTACTTGTTGATTTGATTTTGCTTAGGGAATTACTGCCGTTATTTTCAAGGATAGTTGCATAGAAGTAAAGCTTTGTGAAATAAATAATGCTGGACAATCCACACAACATCATCTAGCCCCAAGCTAAGCAGAGCTTGTGTTATTGGTACTAGAATACTGTCATTACATAGATTGATATTTTTTATGATACATATAAAATACCGAGAACACCTGGAATAAATATTTGCAGATCGTACAAACATTTATCCCGAGGCGGGAATCGAACCCGCGTCGCAGGCGCACCTTCGCCCGCCGCGCCACATCAGTCGTCAAATGTACCTAACATTACTTTGAAATGTATTTCTCAAAGAAATATTTGCCTGTGTGTTCATCTCAATTTTATCTTTTAATTCTGCGCAGTTTATTTTGTTTCACAAAGTTCAACTTCCACAATGGCCACTTTAAAACTGGTTTTACTTGTTTTTAAAATCAAAAAGTTTTGAATTTAAAACATTCTCTAAGTTCATCAAAGTGAATATTCTACTCTTGAGAGGAAAACACATTTTTCTCATGCTTGCATTTATTTATTTAATTAAAAAACTTGTTACTCTAAGTAGTAAGCTACATAGTAAACGTAGATAATAGGTACGAAATGTTCTAAATTATCTGTAGACAGGCATAGGTTTCCCTATTAGGTCTTCACAATTTAGGTATTATACAATTTCTAAGAATCAACAATAAATATCGATATAAAATTATAACTTTTGTTTAATTCAATCTATCATCCTCTAGCTACACCAATTTGTAAATTCATAAGACGATATTTTTTTTTGAGTATACTTCATATAACTTTTGATGACGTATCACAGAAAAATGACTCGATTTTTTTCTTCTTTCTACTTTTTACGCTTATCCTACCTATGCCTTGCTTGCCTCAAATTAAATGACTCATTGGTAAGACAACCAATAATGATTAAACTTACATGTTAGGAACTAAATATAAATACGCGTATGTAGCAAAAGGAGACAATTATATTAAAATATAATTATATAAACTCTGGTAGTAATGCGATTCGCGAAACTACACATAAAATAAGTACATGTTATGGAATGCCAAGAGCCCGACAACGCTTAGTTTGTACTGTGGCGCTTATGCCCAAACTACACGAAACTACATATAAACCAAGATAGGAAGATTTTAGAGAAAACTAGCTTATAACTATGTTTAGACAAGGCTAGCTGTTAACTTACTAGCTTACTGTTACTACTTTGAACAAATAATTGGTAAAGTCTTCTTAAATACATACAAATATGCAAAATATAATAAGATCTATCAATAATTATGAAATTCTTTAGGTGATCAGCTTCATACTAACTGTACATAATTTTGTAACAATATATTCGGCACGCCCTTTGACATTTACCTAACTTATTTTAACGAATTTCTCGCGCTGGTTGAAGTAACTGACGCTACCTTCCTCGGGGTTGCTTGATGGTGCCGGCAATTTGTGGAGACTAACGTATGAGGGAGATATCTCTGTGCCCTCAAATTGCCGTAAATGAATCTGAAATTTAGTTCAATTAAAAAATATAGGACAATATATCGCTATTTATATATAATACCTACAATAATTATTAAAATTAAAAAAATAAATTAAATCAATAAATGATATAGAGATAAATCTTTATATATTTATTTAGTTTTGAACTTGAGTGATGTGTGTATTGTCCGTGAATATTTATTTATTACGATAAATTCATAATTTTACTGGCAGGAGGTTAGTATTGCATATGCCATGATCATGGCAAAGGAACATTATTTTTAAGTTCGCTATACGATGTGGTGACGCAGTTTCTAGACTCCTATCCCGGTTGTGACTGATATATCTACCTAGTATCACTGATACGTGACCTTTAAAGCGCGGAAGATGATAATACCAAAACATGATCGCGCTAAATGAGTTTATTACACTCAAAGACTTCACTAACAACATTAGTATTATTCAAGATATTGTAACTAGTCTCTTGACATTTTTAGTTTACCAATGAGCTAGATTTGTATAGATTTGGAGTAAACCTGTTTCCGTATTTAGATTTTAAGTGGGTCTATTATATAGCTTTTTCCAGAAGCACAGAAAGTTTCTGAGAGTTATGCAAGCTTAGAAGACTGATCTGGGGGGTGATCTGATCTTCACATTCCAGGGCTATGTGAGCAGTTTCCTACCACCATTATGTTATTGATAAATAAATAAATAATGCTGGACAATCCACACAACATCATCTAGCCCTCTAAGCAGAGCTTGTGTTATGGGTACTAGAAGACTGACATTATTTAATACAATACATAGATATTTTTTATTATACATATAAAATACCCAGAACACCCGGAATAAATATTTGCAGATCGAACAAGCATTTATCCCGGGAATCGAACCCGGAACCTCCGCGTCGCAGGCGGATCTTCGCCCGCCGCGCCACATCGGTCGTCGAATATCTACAAGCAATGTTATAGAAAGATATAAAATCTTACCAGTAAATGTAGGTTGACCTCATCAGCTCTACTCAAGTATGGGAAGTTGCCGCCGCTCTTCAAATGCGCCAGTTTGGCTTGTGGATACGACTTGTATAGATCTTCTCGTACATTCGAACTCAGTGCGCTTTCGTCCCAGACATCCATTATGGTGACTGGTAGGGATCTTAGCAGTTGTGGCTGGACGAAGCATGGTGTGCAGTTGATTGTTAGACGTGACGCTAGTTCAGATTGGTTCAGTGTTTCCAGCTGGAAGACATGAAGTTTATAGGCGGATTTTGGGGGAAAAGATTTCATAAACTGATAAACACAATCTCAATTATAATTTTTAAGAAATCACATATTTTTTTATTTCGCTTCGCTAGGAGGTAAGTACTATTATTATTCAAGTTTAGCTCTGTGTCATACAATTCAACTGAAATCCCCCAAGAAAAAAATCTGGATCTGTCCTTGTTATGTGACTCAAAATTGCTCATTTTATCAGAACACTAACAATGGCTTTAACACAGAGCATTTACTACTATTAGCATACTATTGGGTCGTTAGTACAATTAGAATACAAGAGAAAATAGAATACAATGATATCACTCCAGACATAATGTAGGTACCTAATAATGATTTATCTATATTCAAGGATAAGAACTTTGTTTACAATTTGCCTAATTGATTATATTCTTGGAAAACAATTGAGTAAAGAAAGCAGTACTAGTTTAAAATATAATAATCTAAAACTTACTCTTTCTACCATAAAGTCTATAGATTCAGCCATTCTCTTGTCAACTTTATCGGACGTAAAGTTGCCCATTAGCATTCTTTTGAGAACAAGCGACGGTAGAATCCAAAAAAGGGCAGAGGAGTCATTGTATTCAAATACAGAGGTGTCGGTGAATGTGTTGCATAAAACTAAAGATGCCACTCGAGGACAGTTCTTTGTTAGTTCTGCAAACTTCTGAGCTATGAAGCCACCTGGAATATAAGTTTAAAGGCATTTATTACTCATAAAAAGAATGAATGTTTGGCAAATAAATATTTCATATCAATATAAAACATTAAAAAGCAAAATCAAAATGGAATACTATACATAATTGTAAATGGATCTGTTGTGTATTCCAGATTTAGTTACAGTAGGTATCATCATAACAACTAAATTTTAATTATTTATTAAATTAAATAATCAATTTATGTTAGAGAATTCACATACTAACCTAATGAAGCTCCAAAAATGTGTACTTTGTCAAGCTCCAGGTAATCAATAAGTCTTTTAAAACCGTCACACCATTCTTTAACATTCCAGTATGAAGGAGGCTCAGCAGATATTACTCGAACTCCTCGAGAAGCCAGACCCATAACCTGTTTGAAGAAAATGTCGGCAGTTCCTGATACTGGCGGTAAACATATTAAAGGACATTTTACCGATTTTGGACCAGAGTCAAAGATACGCCAAGCCTGAAAAATAGGGACTTAATGATATAGTAAAATATTGAGTAACACGTAAACTTAAACTAAAAAGTACTTTACATTATCAAGTTACTACCAATTACCAAGTCCGACTGAGTGAGCCAAGAGGTCAATAAATTGTTCATTGCCGATTTATGTATGTTTCACTTACCTTGGAACCATCAGAGTCAACAACTATTTTTCTGAGTGGAATGCTACTTCTAAAACTCAAATACTCATTAGACTGAGCTAGATCACTTAGACAGCTCATTTTAATAGAACCAGCAATATTTAATGAATTTGGCTCCTCCAACCAAAATAATTTAAAGAACCACTTTCAAAAACTTAGAAATCGCGAATGTTTACTTTCAAGTTTCAACGTAATTTGACATAAGAAGGAACAGTCACGTCAAATAAACCAATGACGTTCACAGAAAATCAAATATCAGCATTTTTTAGTCAAAACTTGGTTGATCGTGTAAACGGCCCTAAGCAAAACAGGACTAAACTGTACGACTTACTCCATCTGTGCAGAGCAAAAGAAACTTCCAATGGCATGCTATAACGCAGGTAGATGGCGCGGCATCCAATATGTACCTTAGTAATTTTAATTTACTTCTTGAAAATCTAGGCCAACGGTAGACACATTATAAGTCCTTTCATACCCAATACTTGTACCATAAGCTCATAGTCAAACTCAGTATTTAATATAGGTACTGTACCTTTTATGGAAGTATAAGTACTAGACATTCTAAGATAACTAAGAACATTCTTGATATGAATACTCAATCAAAACTCATACAGGAAAGGAATAAAAATTCTAGACAAAAATCTCGTTCAAACACATCATTTATTTATTCACTATAATTATGTAGTTAACATTCTTTTCATGAAATTTTCCTACAATGATTTTCCAAACCACTTACGTTACTTAAAAACTAGCTAACATTTAGTTTTGGACGATTTTAGCTGGATTTATAAAGTGAATTTATAATCGCGAGCAGACACACAACACACCAACGCTGTGCAATCTGCACTGCGACCATGATTGTGTAAATAGACATAAATACTCGAAAAAACGGTTTTTTACCTTGATAAATTTACATTTTCTCGAGTGATGTCACATTGCTATCAACACATCCATGATCACAAGGCTATCACAACAAAACGCTAAAATCGCAGTCTAAATCTTACAATATTAAAATAGGTTTTATTGTAATTAACTTAGTGCACACTAACCATGAAGGTATTCAGTTTCGCGTGTTTTAAACATTAGGTACTATTAATTTCATCCATGAAATGTAATTAGTATTATGCATGTATTCTATAAATTACATATAGCTTATGAATAACACATTTTTAGCAATTAATTTGATTTGAGCATACTCTCGAATCATACACATATCAATAAAAATCTCTGTACATTTTAGATTTTGATACAATAGAATAGAGGTTGCTATATAAGTTTTTTTTTGTAAGTATACATTTTTTAGTTCAATTAAAGATTAATTTATGAGATATTGGCTTGAGGTACATTACTAAGTAGTTAGTTACGAAAGAAAGCAAAACTAGAAAAAAAACATAGTATGAAACGCTCCAATAAACAAAAATTAAGTTTGAATGTTCTAAAAATAACTAAACTAAATTGTATAAAAATCAAATATTAGGCGACAATGTTTAATAATCACAGAAGTCTTGTAATAAACGTATTAAACAAAACTAAATCATATTTTAGTCGAAACATCTTAACATTTATACAATGGAAAAACAACATTCCAATACTTATCTAGGTCTCAGCGGACACAACAATTAACTAACTCAAAGATGACTAACTAAATTCAACTACATATTTATAATAAAAACAATTATTTTGCAGTTCAGGCAAGGCAAGTGGACATGTCAGGCCAAATCAAAATACTATATCATTTTACTAAAACAGAGTTGCAAGATACTTTGTCCTCATCCCGGGTTTGAATACACGAGCTGTTTGAGAGTCTAACTGGATCAATACTAGTTACACTCCCAATATTATTTCAACAATTTTAACCATTGACATTACGTAACTCGCGATTTTATTAGCGAGAAACTCATCAAAACACAAACGATACTAGTTTATGTCCAAAAAAATGGCGTCTGAGAGTAACTGTCTGTCGCTAACTTATCGAGAGGTACGTAATCAAGTCTAAAAACCTTCTAAACGCAATGACAAAGTATTTTACGCTAAATATTAATGAATACAAGCCAATAGAAACCATACTTTGTCATATCACCATTTAAAAAAAAATCATTTCTGTGGTTAAAGAGCAGACGAAATTCGTTCTAGATAACACAATGAAACCTACACTACAATGCTATAGGTAAAACGCTACACAGCAAGAAGTTAATCTCTAAAATGCCTACCAAAATAGTTAGGACTAAATTTTGAACAGGCAAGTCCTTATATTTCAAAAATTAATGTTATTCTAACAAAATGCATGATATATGATGAATACATTAATATTGCTTATATTTTGTTTACCTATTTTAATTGATTTGGTGTTTTATTTAGGCAGGATTTTAATAGTACTATGGTATTTTAATGACAACACTAATTTAAAGTTACAAGACCTTTGAACTTGGAACAAAGTTTTAGTTATTGCTATAAATGTATCATGTTTGAATATTAGAGATAAAATCATTTTTTATTGTTTAAATTATTTACAGGTTAGAACCCAAGTTTTGACTAAATCATAGTTCCTAGGTTTTTGCTGTTAGCGCATGCTCACAACACGAGTTCTATCCTACTATTAATGCCAATTTAGCCCAAAGCTTAAACTTTTGTCAATCAAATTGCAACTGCAGCTCTACCATTCATAGATAGCATAATTTGACGTATCATCTCGATAAAACAAATATTTATCAAGGTAAAACATTTCTTTATCGAGAAACTATGTCAAAATATGTTTATCTACACAACAGGCTGGTTCGTTTTGGATGAAACTTGTATACAATTGTAGACTTTTCAGGCTACATAGATGAAGTCGCGGAAAGAAGCCAGTTTAAAATAACTCTCACAACTCTTAAGTAGCTCAATTGTGCAAGTTTGTGAACATGCTCTAAATACAATTGTTAATGGTTAAAAAAAACAACGAAGTCATGTTACTTTTTGATAAAAAAAAGTTACGAAATTAAGTGCATTACAATATCAGCATAACTTTTCATTGCAGTTCGTAATTCGTTGCGTCAGAAATTATGGTAACCGCGGAAAACCACGCATGGGCAACAGCGTAACTGAATAAATTGCATTTTGTTGAAAAAATGAGCGAATACACTACAAAAAATATAGGTGTCGACTTGAGAACTTCCGTTTTTTCGGCGGTTAAATATATATACAAATTTTAGGAGGCAGTAGGCAAGCGAAGCATTTTTAAATGTATTACAGATATTTCAAGTTACTCAACATTGCTACTGGGTTGTGGGATATTGTTATAAGCATTCGCGGCAAATTTTTATTTGCGAATCAAATTTTTTTTTATCAAAAATGAGGGTAGTTTTACAAGTTTTTTTTATAACATATCGCCGTTTTAAAAGACGTAGCAGTCAACAAAAAAAGGAGAATTAATTTAAGTTTATTATAAATCACGTCGGTGAAAAAAAGTGGCAGTTTAAACAAAAGGATTAGGTAAGTATATATATAACGTTAGTTTTTGAAGTGAAAACTTCTTTAGCGGCGCTGGGTGGGTAAAAACTATCAAACTCGCGTCAGGGTCACGTGACGTCGAAAAAGCGTAAGATCTTATTTAATTTTTATACATTGCTCGTAAAACAAGAGACGACAAAAGAACACACTTGCGGTCACGCGACGTATGACTCAAACAATTAAATAGTGTTGTGGCGACATCGTACAAGGCGAGTACAAGGCGCTGCCAACACGCGGTGCGGTGCGGAGCGCGGGGGCGGAGGAACACTATTATAAAATCTGTGACAAGTGGTAATAATAATTGTGATCGCTCGACTCCGCCGGATCCCAGCGTTAGCGCAAGCGTGCGCGTGGTGAGTCTAGTTTGGTCGCCTAAGCCTGCTTTATTACCGTTTCACAAGTTAGTAACGCGTTCCTTCCGTGATATCTTGTAGATCATTGTCCATCGAAGTTAGTAATTTATTGTTGAATTTTATATTGAATTTTGTTTTGCATTTTATTTTGAATTTTATTTTGTATTTTGAAGTGAAAACTTCTTTAGCGGCGCTGGGTGGGTAAAAACTTTCAAACTCGCGTCAGGGTCACGTGACGTCGAAAAAGCGTAAGATCTTATTTAATTTTTATACATTGCTCGTAAAACAAGAGACGACAAAAGAACACACTTGCGGTCACGCGACGTATGACTCAAACAATTAAATAGTGTTGTGGCGACATGACGTGACGATGACGTGGCGACATGACGTGACGTGACGATGACGACGAAGCCAACGAAGACACAGACACATTCGCGCTTGCGCGATGACGTGACGATGACGACGAAGCCAACGAAGACACAGACACATTCGCGCTTGCGCGAATGTGTCTGTGTCTTCGTTGGCTTCGTCGTTGTGTCACATTCGCGCTTGCGCGAATGTGACACAACGACATGACACAATCACAATGACACAGACACATTCGCGCTTGCGCGAATGTGTCTGTGTCAGTGTGTCTTCGTTGTCTTCGTCTTGAAGTGAAAACTTAAAAGTGAAAACACAACGTTAATATTGAAGTTTTCACTTCTGCCGGCACTCCCGGAGTGCTAGCTTTTTTTTGTTCACGACTCTCCATTACCGCTGTCGTCTGCATCGCCGTCGCCACCTTCTAACTCATCGTCGGAATCTGACTCGACATCATCATAATCATCATCGTAGAAATCTGTCATGTCCAGCTGGAAGGGAAAAATAAACAGAGTATTAGCATGTTGTCTATCCGATCAGCGATCTAGTTCCGAGCGCGAGCTTCGCTTAGTTTGGGTATGTGAATTTAGGTGTAAGGATTAAAAAACTTATTTTTTTATGTATTTTTAATCTTTTATAGTTCTAATATAGCACTTGAATTGTCTATTGAGTCAACCAATCAAACAAAAATAGTAAATTTCTCAACATTTTAACTTAGACGATGAGTGACGGTCAGAAAGACAGACGAACAACTGAGTAATCTCGTCTTCCGGAAGCCCTACGAAATCCTTAAATAGAGTACCTATTTATTTACTAGCTACTAACTGGTGCTCGACTTCGTCTTGCTATCGTTATATTTTGGACAATTCGCAGAATATCTTTATAAATTACAGCCTTTGTGTTATTCTGATGTATGAACTAAATTATTGTAAAGATTTATTAAAATCCATTCGGTATTTTTGGTGTGAAAGAGCAACATACATCCATCCATCCACATATCCATACAAACTTTTGCATTTATAATATTAGTAGGATTACCTGTGCCTCATGCGTCGTCGACTTGACTTGTGTTTTGATGCAATAGTCTTCTAAAGTGAGAGGTACAACTATGCCTTCTTTTTCTGCGTCCATGCGGGCTACCTGTGCTTGTTTTCTGAAAAAGAAGAAAGATAAATTGTTAGCCCTTCGTTCTGTGCGTACATTGTTGAATGCGTCGTGTTTATTATTTATCAGTGCTCAGTAGGTTTGAAATATTTTTTTATTAAACTTTACTATATTTTATATTAATTGTATTTCATTCAAAAGTTATATTGTAAAAATTATATATGTAGGTACTTATTTAGTTTGAATCAAATGAAACATTTATATGTTTGGATACAGGTAGAGAGTACATACATCATTAATTAAGATTCACTATATTTGGCTAATCTACCAGATATTATAATAGGAAATAAATTAATATAAATTATTGATTAGAATTTTGAATAAATAGAGAGATAATATAAGTGGTGATTTTGGTAGTAGATAATGTCGAGAATTTACTCAATACTTGAGCAATAACCTAAATGAGGCAATAAGATGAATCAGCAAACAAAAGAGGAAATAAGACTAAAAAGTAATATAATAAACACAAATAAAAGATAAGAAACAAAACAAAGAGACGATAATGATTCATAATCAAATACAATTGATTGCAAAAGGCAATGATAACGGTACAATCAGCCTCTGTTTTTACAATTAACAAGCTTCGTTCAAGTCCGCGACTTCGTCTTACTATCGTTATATTTTAGACAATTCACAAAATATCTTTATAAATTATAGCCTATGTGTTATTCTGATGTATATACTACATTATTGTAAAGTTTCTTTAAAGTCTATTCGGTAGTTTTGGCGTGAGAGCGTAATAAACATACCTACATCCATCCTTTCATACAAACTCTCGCGTTTATAACAGGAAAGTAATAAGTAGGAAGACACAAAACGATGCTAAGTTGAATCAAAAGACTGAGAGTTTTTACTTAGCTGCAATCGAAATGTTACATAGAAGAGGAGAGTGAATAGGTTCTATCTAGGCAAACGCGTTACACCGTAGGCCGCATCATCATTTAACATCAGATGTGATTGCGGCCAAGCGTTTGCCTATAATGCATTAAAAAAAACTTATTCTAATATCGTTTTGCGTAGCCAGACAGTATCTCTAAGAAAAATAAATATTTTCAGATTGGAAAGTCTGACTACATTTCATTGAAGGTTCTCAAATCTGTAAGCCAAATCGTCACGAGTATAAACAAAGGTATATCAAGAGACAAAGGTATATCAAGAGACAAAGGTAATGCAACGAATTGTAACATACATTGCGCGTTAACACTGCATCGTTTGACGATTGATCATGCGTTGACGCGCAATGAGTCTCAAATACGTTAGTTTTACGTAAACTCTCAGATTTGTTCGTCGTGAGTAATAATAATCAAAAGTTTGCTTAGGCAGCTGTGCTCACAAAAGGTAAGTGCCTTCAAACTTCCGCCTGATACTATTGGGATATCCTGCTATAATACAAGGTAGTTTATATTAATGCAGACTCACTGATTTTACAGAACACATAGACTGGTTTGAAACGCTTAGAACACAATTAGCGCAAAGTGAAGGGGTTTAAAAAGATTAGTTGGTTAATCAAGTATCACTTTCATAATGTTTTGTTCAACTTTCTAGATCTGCTAGCCGATAAAGATTCAAATTCTTAAAGATGGACTGATGTACTTAAACTTGTATAACCCTGTTCTCTGCTAGGTTGCAATTTTCTTATTCTTTCTTTTTGAGTATAGGTTAATAAACAAATTTTCATTCTTTCGTATAAAATAAAACAATTTTTAGTACCTAGTCGTACATAATTTTTCGGTAATGTAATAAGTAATTAACTTATGCCACTTAAATATTGTGTATGGCATATACACAAGATCTGCGAATAGACTAAAAACATAGTGCCTCGAAGTGTTTATATTTTAATTCATGTGAAATTTTAGCTTTCTAAATATTGGATGACTACAGATCGTGTTTTGTTTTAAATTGGCAGTTTCGATCGCGTGTACATGATTGAGGATTTCCATGATCATCAAGAATGATTTTAAATTCGGCGTCCGAAACAAAAGGTGGTCAAAAATTGGGTATTGTTTTAAGAATAAAGGTTTTTATTTTACCATCAGGATTTTTATCGGCTTTTTTAAATATTTATCTAAGTACATAAATACGTACATGATTTGTTGTTTATTACAGTGGGATAGTATTTATATGTTTGATAATATCAGAGATATTTATTTTTATGGATTTGTCTGCTTGTTGTTTTTATCATAAGAATTTTGTATTTTTTTGCAAATATGTATTTAATTAAAAAACCTGCAACAAAAAAATTTGTCGCTTGACCCGAGAGGTTAGCATGAATAAAAATGAAATTCGAATCAACATTAAAATTCAACTTACGTTTCAATAACCTTTGACCTACAAAATCTTTGCAATAGCTCTGTATCAACTTTATCATTAATTAAAGAATCATTATTGGTATTTCCTTATAAAAAGTGAACTTGGTGCAATGCAATTAATTGACCGTCTGAGAATTTTTATAATTTTTCTCTTCACCCTTGAAATAAATGTTCCTGTACTTATATACTTACATAAATATATGTACATATAAATAAAGACAAACCATTTTAAAAATTCGCACGCGTTCGACTTTTTAGCCCTAGTTGGCCGACAGATCCAGCCATTCTTTAATGTAACGCGACGATACAACCAATGATGAAACTAATTTATTTTTATTATAATTGTATCGGTCATTTTTGCATGCGAGTGTAACCACGGTGGGGGCGCGTGCATTTTAAAAATAAATTATATTAATAAAAAAATATTCAAGGACGGTTTACACATCACACTCTAGTCCCATACTAAGCAAAGCTTGTACAATGGGAACTAGATTGCTGATAGACTACTTATATAGGTACATTTTTTTTGTAATTACATTCATAGAAACACCCTGACACAGAAAAAATATTTATATTCACCACACAAACATTTGCTCTGGGTGGGAATCGAACCCAGGATCCACAGCATGGAAGACAGAGCTACCAACTGAGCTGTGACGCCTGGCAGAATTGTTTGTCTCTACTCGTATAATAATATGGTCATGACAAGCTACAAGTTTAACTCATACAATGTATACTTTATTATACAGTTTACATACAACTGTGGGGTAAATAATCACCACCTTGAATCGAATCGACGCGTGACATTCACCGTATTAAATTCCCTCTTGAATTAATAAATAAATAATAAATAATGCTGGACCATCCACACAACATCATCTAGCCCCAAGCTAAGCAGAGCTTGTGTTATGGGTACTAGAAGACTGACATACTTAATACAATAACATTACATAGATAGATATTTTTTATTATACATATAAATACCCAGAACACCCAGAATAAATATTTGCAGATCATACAAACATTTATTCCAAGGCGGGAATCGAACCCGCAACCTTCCGCGTCGCAGGCGGACCTTCGCCCGCCGCGCCACATCGGTCGTCAAAAAAAATTAAAAAAAAATTGTCTATGTCCAGTTCAAATAACACATACAGGATGTTTGTGGTTCAATCACGTAATAACCGCTGCATGACCGATATGAAAAACACCGTAACGATAACATTCCAGTAACTGAGTATTGGATTTATTTTTGTTGCAGGAAAAGACTTTGCCTACTCTTTATCCATGCTATTGGACTATTACGAGCAGAAAGGAGCAAATCCGACCTAAGGCACTGACCGGAAAACGAAACTTATGAGCTTAAGTTATTTTAGCTTTGGGCGAGAAATGGTACCTTCGTAACTACCATATAAGACGTATCAAAGTGATTTTGTTTTTTTAATGCTTCTGGAAAACTTAGATTTTGTTCTTTAGACTACTTGACTACGTGTAATTTCCTGCTAGTCAATAAGAAGTTACGGAAAAATAGAGCCGACTCTTTCTTACCTTCTTGTGTTTATAACTTTGTCTTTGTCTGATCGATTGTACAGTTATGTGCTCACCTGATAATATTCTCGTACTCCTTATCCTTGCCCTTGGACTCGCGCCAGCGGCGGTACATGACACTGGCGTCGACATTCGCCGGACTGAACGTGTTGGGTTCGTTGAGAAGTGAGATGACAGACAGAAGTACAGTGCGAACTGACTGCGTCGGGTTCCAACGCTCGCATGGCAGCTCGCCCGACTGTGGGTCGTCTACCGGAGGATGGAGGATCGATATGCAGAGATCGCCGTTCTGGAAACAAAGTATGAAGTTATGCGCAATGCTCAAGCTCAAGGGCAGTTGCTTGACGCAATGCACACAGATGATGATACGATGCCGGGGCGTAGACGTAGGCTGTTATATCCGCAATACAACTACGTCGTGTACCTATATGTCGCCTTTGTATATTGGAGCGTGGAGCTAACATGTTGGGCTCATTCACAACATAGCAAATAAGTAAAGTAAAAAGGGTATAGCGTTTTTTGCAGTGGTAATACTTTATAAGAATATCTTTAATACCAGTCAATCGACGATAAAAAGTACAATACATACGACGGATAATGCATACATGCTGGTCATGCTACGACGCTCGCAAATACGACGATACTACAATACAAACAAAGTATTTATTACAACTATTGTCTAGAATACTTCAAGTCATTCTCGTTGTTCAAGCATTACCGGATGTACAAAATCTAGACAAGAGGAAGCAAATTCTTTTACGGCTTTGTAAGGTCAGTCGGTAAGGCCGCTGACGTCGCTAAGCGTCTGCCATGTCGGGATATAAACCGGTCTAGAGTACGAACACATTTTGAATTTATATTGATATTTCCGATACCCATCGTTTCTCAAGTGATGCTTTCAATGATAAAATGAAATTCTGTAGGTCATTCAGTCAATTTCAATACGCGATCGTGTGTGAGAAGAACTAACTGCGAGATTTTTATGTATTTAATTTCAAGGAAATTTAGTATAGATTTTAACCAGGTCAATTGATTTTCGAACACGTTTAATAAGCCACTTTCGCTATTTATTCGCTTTCCTTTTTTCGGTTTGTGTCTTTTAATAGATTTTTTTACATAATAAAATAAGTAAACTTGATGACATGACTGTTTTAATCTTAACTCTCATATAAGTAGGTATAGTTAAAAAGTATCTCGAAAATCCGTTACTTACCGATTTTCTTAGAATAAAGTACTTATAAGTGTTCCAGTAAGTTTCAATCGATATCAAAGAACTTGAAACTAACTTAAACTCGAAAAGCTCGAAGTCAATAAAGGACTTGGTCGGGATTCCAACTTTTTTGTACAATTTAAAGTAAGTTAATTACGTCAATTATAAATAAATGGGGAAAAACTGTGCCTTATCCTGGATTATCTTACGTAATAATGTAAAATAGATGTGGAAACCAGTATTGATGCGGTGACTCAGCATAATATAATGCAGCTTGTCTGGTCATGACTTCTAGAAGGTGCTCTAAGAATTTACAACTAAAACGATGATGCTCCGAAATTCTCAGTATTACAAAATTAGGAATTTTGCTACAGAAAGTTTGAAGCTGTAGGTACAATATGCATGTAACTACGTTGACCTAGTTCAGCCTGATAAATAAATATATACTCATTAATATTTCTACGTTATCCTCTAGTCTTAAACTAAGCAGAACTTGTACTATGGGAACAAGATTGCTGATAAAATACTTTCGTATTTATTTTTTTACACCTAACCAAATACAGAATATAGCATCACACAAATGTTTGACGGGTATAGAAGCCTCACACAATCCACAAGATGGTAGACTGAGTGAGAGCTGTGACGTATTTCACTGTCATAACTTGAGAACTTGACTAACCAACAAATTTTATAAACAGAGGCTGAACAGTTCGCCAAACCGTGTCTCGAGGGTAAACCCATCAGATATCAAATTCGGAACATTCAGTTTGCGTAAAGAGCTACGAAGGCCGCACTAGTTATTACATTTTGATACGATTTACTGCTTCTTGGTAAGGAAGGACTGTAGATTACGTTTTCGCAGCACGAATGTTGCATAAAACCTATTGTTACCGTCTTGCGAATGCTAGTTTTCGAAAAGATTGAGTTAGTTAATGTATATCAGAGGGTAGATGTTAATAGTTTAAAACAAAAAAAAAATTTAGTAAATAAGTAAGTAATTGAAATCACTGAGCTGTTAGATACGTATCTAAGTAAAATAATAAACTTTTCTCAAATTGTATTCATCTTAAGCAAAAACCTCGTATATTTTCAATAAGGAAGGTAAATTGTTGATGGGTTACAGTTTAATGTTAATTTATGATAATGAATCTAAGGTGAGGAAATAAAATAAATCCTACAAGACACGAACAAGTTAAGTACCGAGTTGAATTACATAAACGGAAGTGACTATGGATTTTGAAATGATTGGTAGCCTAATAACAAGAGTTACGATTTACTTTGCAAAGAATATAAATTACATGGAAAGAAGACGGTTGCAAACGCAAACTCAGTTCCGAAATTCTTTGTGACATAATATTGCTGGGAATATTCGTTATTTACACAAAGAAACATTTATTTAATTTTATTAATGACAACAATAACTTAATACCTAATTAAACTGCAGGAAGACACGTATCTGCTATTATATTATATCCAAAACTTCGATAATTAAGACATAAAAAGATTTTTCCGTGAACTACCTTAAAAAAATAAGCTCAGCAATTACATATCCAAAACAATTCTGAAGATTTTCTCTTCGAGCAGACTTGACGATTGACTGACTTGACTGAGAATGATATTTGTCATTGGCAGAGTTGCTTGTCGTATTAACGGGCAGAAGCCAAAAAAAAAACGACAAGGCTTATTGATGTAGCTTTTTACTAGACTTCTATAGAGAAAAAAACATCATAATTTATAATTACATAATTTATACATAATTTATACAGTAGGCCTTTGAATGTCATTGCACCATTTGTCTATCAACAATGCCTCTTTGGAGATAGCGGAAGAGAAGAAGTAAGCCAGACGGAACGAGCGAGAGGTTTAACCTCAACGTGTGGCCTTGCAGCTCTGTCCGAGTTCTCAAATAGAAATGAAATATATGTACTAGTATACTGAAATCATAAATTTACGGTCCAACAAGGCGCCATATTTATTAGATTAAGCAGGAAACATTCATCACCCTCGTATGGTTTTTCCTGCATTTGTCGTGAGCTCGCCTTGAACAAACGTAGAGCATAATACGAATTAATTCATCAATCACCCTTTAGAAGTCTACTGGATATAAACTTTGATGGTTTAATGCAATTCTATACAGACATAGACATTGGCCAAGTCGACCATAGATCGGTCATACATTAGACTTTGTTCTAATGACGAATTTAACTTTAAGAAAAAAGGATTTTACGTCTTACCAAAACAAATAAAATAAGATTTGGAAATAGATGGAGTTAAAATAACAAATGAAAGGACTTTGGTTGTCACATAAACAAATGGATCAAACGCTGTATAAATGCAACTAAAATGGAGATGTTTAAAAGAACAATTGGTATATTTTGTAACACGAAACTAGTGGTGGCCTACTCCAATGACCTAGATGAGAGACTACACCGCGATAAACGAAATACGTACCTAGTTTATAAAATTCTCAGTATATCCTCATATTACGATTATAATTACTTATTCGAAAGATTTGCCTTCGATAAAGTTATTGGGTCAAGGACGAGAATTTTAGTGTTTCTGGGGCTATCAATATATGACAGGCATCACAGCTCAGTTGGTAGTAGCTCTGCCTTCCATGCTGTGGGTAGTGGTTTCGATTCCCATCCAGAGCAAATGATTGTGCGATGAACATAAACATGTTCCGTGTCTGGGTGTTCCTATGTATCCTATGAACGTATTTACAAAAAAAAAAATTAAGTACATATTCTTCCGCAATCTAGTTCCCATAGTACAGCTTTGCTTAGTTTGGGACTAGAGTGTGATGTGTGAATTGTCCGTGAATATTTATATTAATGCCTTATGCATATTACAAGTGATTGCATGTATAATGATGCCTAAGTTGTTCGTTGTTAGATAGGTTAGGTATTTCTTCATTAACAGACAGAGTGAAAGTGCTTTATAACGGTTTGCCACAGAAACCTGTCGAGAATAACAATTCTGAGCACCAAACACGATATCACAAATTTTGAAACTCTTGCCAGAACTTTCGTTATATTTTTGCCCACTAATTTGACTCAAATGAGCAAGGTACATTTAGGGACTGTATTTCGCTTGGTCGATGAACTGCAACGTTTGTAAGCAGACGATATAAATGCAAATTACAAAATGTTGTTGTTATCGAAACCGCGAGCTGATAAAATTAGCCCAAATACATATGAAACTGCTATTTATCATTAAAGAACCTCAATAGAGAGGGAATATTTATGTAATTAACTCAGAAGATAACACATACAAAGTAGGAATGAAACAGCACACTACAAAAGTACAAACAAAAGGTATGATACTGAAGTGAACTGAATGACGAAGAACTTGAACAATGTAAATACATAAAATATTGTTCTTGATTATTGTATTGATGTCACGATCACGATGATGGAGCAAGACGTTCGGCTCATGTCCATGCGAAGAGCGTCGCCCCCAGCTAAAAATATGCCGCCGGTTCACCGCTTCCTCACAAAGAAAATGCGTGGTACATGTAGATACGCGCTGACCTCTAAATCGGGAAACACTTCACGTATGCCTACTCACACATATACCGTTTATTTACAACAACTGGCGATAGAATGAGAAAATGGTGATGAGTAGCGTAAAAGATGTCAAGGTGCACGGTCAAGAACAATCGACTGAAGCGGAAAAGATCTTGGGATTGGCTGACCCAGAGATTAAATTATTGGTATTAAATAGAGAGTCCACAGATAATGTACAAAGTGATAAAAATGGGTATGGTATGTGACTGCTATTAATATAAAAAAATGTGTTTCCATAAAATACACCAAGATTTACATTCAATAGTTATTTTGACTGTAACAGGTTTGACGTCAAATCTGCACTGCATTGATTTCCATATTTATTAGGAAATCGGTAGCAACTGGCAGCTAAGCTCAAGTTGAGCTCGTATTGACTTGTTATCTATTTGCAATCGTAAAATATCGTAAAAATTTACTCAATTTCCGACTAGTATTACTGTGTTTAAGTACTTCCACGTACGTCTAAGATAACAGAATGATTAGTTCGCTTGATCTGCGTGTGAAGACCTTGGTATCGCTGTGGGTGGGAGTTGGTGGCCTGATGCGTCTCGCAAAAATATTATCCATCCCAAACCACACCTATAGAGAAATTCACAATCGCAATATAACATGGACACAAGAGAACCGGTAAACGATAAAATATATTACCGCAGTTGGAAAATAAATTTCAGGTTCAGGTTCCTGCGAATCCAAAAAACAAGCTTCAAATTAGGTCACTCAGAGCATCTGCCTAACGAGTTTTATTGAAGGTGTAATATTTAAGATTGTGTCTACAAAATTTTTCTTTGGACTTTGAAAGAACCACGTGTCTGAAGAGCAGATAACGTTTAACCGAAATGTTGGCACGGTCGTTGCGTTGGGATGAAATCGCGTCTCTGGGATTTTATTTAAAGATTCGCGCGTGAATGTAGCACAAGTTCAAAGCAGCCAACGAGGCGCAGGTCGAGAATAGGTTAATTACCCCAAGGCCGGGGGAGTGCCAAACGTTTTGCACAAGAAAAAAAGTTAAGGAAGTAAAAACAAACTCTCTTTGTTATTGCACCAAAGCGACCGACGACGTAGCAATGCTATTAAATATTACTACCCAGCACTGGCGTTGATTATCGTCAATTGTAGTCTTGCCCATTCCGTAGATGCACGTGACACTACGATTTGAATTTACAGAGATAATGGCGAAGGTAATTAAATGCGCGTAAATTCATATTTTACACTTGTCTAGTACTCTGCAGCATTTGGTTCAATGACTACTGAATGATTCATAATGCGTTTAAATGATGTTGTCGGTGCCATAGCTTGTGGCTTCATGCTGTAGGTCGTTCAACCTGTAGACATCCTGTTGGATGGGTTCTTTTAGATCTTGTGCAGCTTATTTTATTGTTTCAGCATTCTGTTGTTCCGTTTTATACAAGACCGAATGGAAAATAACCCTTCAGAGCTAAGTGTTTTATTCTAAAAGTACCGATGTAAGCAATTTCTTGTTGGCTATGAGTAAGCGGTAGTCGTACAAGCTTCTACGAATTTTGGGGGAGGGACAGTTAAGTTCGCTCGTCACGTAGTGAATCAGAGTCAAGTCTGATGACCTCGCTACAGGCTAGTAACATCCATGTTGCCAGTCACAGTAAGCTCTTCTAAAAGCTAACGGTAACAACTTGGATATGCGGCGGAGCCACTAAACTGGATAGTGCAGGGATTCGAAAGTAAAACAAAGAAAAACTGAACAAACTTACTGAATAAAACATATGTCTGATACGTAGATGTAAATATTTTTATCTGATGTATTATACATCAACTGCGAAGTTTGCTAACGACGACATACAAATATATAGTTATTCGGAAGTAAACAAGGTAGTACATAAATTGCGTCTACCTGGCGCAAGATATGTACAAGTACTAATATGTACATAATTCAGCAAAGTCACAATAGGAATTATGATTATATTCGTCTTTCTGTTTTCGTCTATCCTCTCCATCCAAAGGTTGTCTGGAAGAGATCGCTATTAGCGATAAGACCGCCCATTGTACAGATCTGTTGTAATGTTTTCTGTTTTGTAATGTTTTTTGTGTACAATAAAGATTTTATCTATCTATCTATCTATCTATCTATATTGTTTAAATGTGAAAGTTTAGATGTTTTGCTCTATCACGATATTCATGACGCAATACTATTGATAAGCATCGGTGAATTCTGCAGTAAGTAGATTTAACATGGATAAGAGTGTAATTAAATATTACGATTTTTTTTTAAAAAAGAAAAAGCATTTTCTGCCCCACTGAAAACCCAGTGCTATAGGAACCAATGGTTTCTAAAGCTTATGCAGTCTTTTTACATCTTTTGAAATGTTTATTAAATATATTATTATGTCATACATGTATAACGTGTCATGGTGTAGATAAATATATTCTTTCTTTCTAAAAGTAAGTATTTAAGATGCAAATGTGAAGGGTAGGAATAGAAGAAATGCTTCCCTGAAAGCGGTCGAGCAAGACTCGAGACTTCGCAAGCTGTGTCACACGTGCCAAGTGTCGTAACTTAGTCGATGGTAACGTAGCCTACGCTAAGCTTCCAAGAAGGACTTTCAAACCAGATTCTAAGCACGGACACCAATTAACAAGAACCAGAAATGTCTCCCAGTCGTATAAAACAGATAATGAGACATCTAGATAAGGTGATTAAAGGAAACGGTTTGTACAAACTGTAGTTTTGGCATCTAACGGTTGTAAGCTAGCGAAGAGAACAGTACAAAAAATTGTATCTTTTTTTTTAGATCATTTGTCACCAAGCTTCGTATTACTGTTTTCCGGTTTGAAGGGTTTGGGTGTATAAAGGCAGGCACATGAAATTTAACACCTAGAACCCACAACTATTGGGAATAAAGTTCAACGAATGTACTAATTTTACTGAATACAAAAATATTGAATTATTTATTTATTCACAAACAAATTTTATTACAATATTTACAAAATATACATAGGCATATAAAATACATAAGAAACAGTTGAGCTATCTATAGATCGTTTGCAACGGTCTGTAGATGGCTCAACTGTTTCTCAAACTGGCCCAAATCAGTACCAATCCGAAGCGTACCCAAAATACTGGCTGCATTGCCGCCAGTAATATTAAATTAATTGAAGAAGTGTTAGATCGAGATTGCTTGTTAACAAACGTGTTTTCCTTCTTTATATGAGCGACAACTAGCGTCAGCTGATGGGCATCTACTATATAAGCAGAGTTGAATACTGTATCATTAAATGAACGAGCTAGATTGTTACGATTAGTAACATTATAAAACTAGACTGGTGCGCCACGGGATCTACATCCAGGGTGGTGAATAAATGTTACAATCGTAAACGTATCAAAATCGTGACGTATTTGAGATACAACGCGCGTCGACATCAGCTTTACTGTCGAACGTTGCAGCGTTATGGCCGGCGCAGACGGCATCATTTTAAAGCATAGCAATTTATGTCGTATTTCTGTAACAGTACGGTTGAATGTCCATTAGTAAAAATTAAAATCCCTTGCCATGCCGTCCTGATCTGCGCCGGCCTTTAGCGATCAGTGTATTATAAATACGTTTACGATTGTTACATTTATTTGTGCTCAGCCCTCCAAAGTGAACTGTGAAAGCTAAATGATAAATGAAACACTCTAGCAGTCTAAACCGTATGTATGCGATACACCGACGATGACAGTTTACTATAATAAAGATACATATTTTTAAAGAGCCTGCTATTTTGTTAATATGATAAAATTAATATTCAACACGACAGTCTAACATAGCTCTGGACCAAACTCACTCGGTCTTACTGTTTTGTAGGTTGTCCGTGGGATTACAGAAATAATATTAGTTACTATAACTGTGCATGTGTTATTACATGTGTATTATTTATTTATTTATGTGCATATAACAAAGACTCTTCTCGAATCATCATCATCATTCCCCTGCCCTTATCCCACGTTAAGTGGGGTCGGCACAACATGTCTTTTTCTTCCACTCACTATCATTCGTCAAATCCGAGTCCACTCCTTTCACATTCATATCCTCTTTCACACAATCCAACCACTTTTTTTTCGGCCTTCCTCTACTCGCATACCCAGCCACGCTCACATTCATGACCTTCTTCGTAATATGATTTTCATCCCTCTTATCATGTCCATACCACGTTAATCTTGCACTCCTCACTTTTTCATTAACAGACTCTTCTGGTTCTGGAAGGACCTAAACTTTCTTTTCAGATAGAAACAGTTCCCAAGAAGAATGATGTGCAAGAGTTCTCTGAAGATTTGCTTGTATCGTATACGTTTTGATTGTTCATAATGCAAGCGGCTTCAGCAACAATATGTTGAATAAGCTTGCAACAATTGCCATTGTCCTGAGTTTTTCCTGCACTCGACCGATAAACTATTGTTGTTGTTATCCGGATGGAAATCTCGTCTGAATCTTAACTTCTCGAAACTAAAACGGATTATAATTGCACTGGGGATAATTTTGGCGAATTCGTGTCATGATTATAAAGTCTCAAAACCTCAAAATGAAGGAATCTTAAGTCATTTTAATGTAAGGTCTCAAAACCTAAACATGAAAGAATAATGATCTTGAGCATTGAATCTAGTTTTAATTTTCTGATACTGTAACCATCTATCAAATACTGTTTGCTGTAAATTCGGTAAATAAACACGAGATAATTAAAATAAACCGAACTGGGAAAACCAAAACTTGTGGAACGAATACTTTGGCATTTAGGTATTCAGACAAGGAAACAAATTACTACCTAGACTATATCTCTTTCCGGTGCGGAAATAGTTTCAGCTTTAGCATCTCAGCTAAGACCGCTTTTATCCACTTCTGTACTATTTGTTTTAATATGTATATATATTTTTTTTATCAACCTACGCTGTCCCACAGCTGGGCAAAGGTCTCTCCCTCTCTCTAACTCTGCTAACTCTCTCTGGGCAGAGTTTAATCAAATATGTTAGTATAAAGTAATTTCTCTATAAATATCCCTACTATACGAACTATTCGGAAAGGGCTATGATTGGCAATCGATTCGTAACGGTTCAAACGACCAACGCCATTATTACCCTCAGAAAGATATTGATATTTCATATTCATTGTCAGATTACAAGTTAGGTAGGTCATTATGTTATCGATTTTACAAGACAATATGAAACGATGAAGGCGATTTGTTGATGAATTCAACCGACATGACAGTTCGCCAGGTATTTTTAGGTGTAAATATAGATTTATACTCTGGAACAATACTTAAATCACTTAGCGGCACAACTCTTTACTATAGCTACCTCAAGAATCACCTTACCTTCTAGTCAACACATCTTTGAACTATATCATGATGCTTAATATCATGATCTATACTAATAATAAAGATGTGTGTTTGTATATTTGTTAAATTGTAAGGGGTAATTTCGGGACCTACTGAACCGATTTGAAAAATTCTTTTACCAATAGAAAGCCACATTACTGCTATTCTTTCACCAATAGAAAGCCACATTATTGCTGAGTGTCATAGGTTATAAAAAAAACCGAAAAATAAAAAGGCTTTTATGTGGTAGTCCGTTTTGCAAAGTGAATCGAAGAAAAAACGGTTGAATTATGCCCAATGAAGTGGGCACGGGTCAGCTAGTATATAATAAGAGAAGAGCTGGAACTTTGACTCAAAAAGCCTGACTACCTGCAACACACCTGCTCAGTCTTAAGTTTTTTTTTGTTTTGTTCATTTAATCTGCAATCAGTTGGAGTACTATGGGCAGATCGGTTAATATTTATTTGGCCCGCAGATAAAAAAAAGAAAAAATAGTGGCTTAGTATGTGCCTCTAAATGGACCCATCAACACAGAAAGCCCAGTAATATTGATGATTTTGTTTTTTATTTATGCATTGCAGTACAAAACTTACTGCGAAAGTACATTTCCAACTCAACTCTTGCACACCCTTACTTAATTAATAAAGTGAAATCACTTTAAAGCACTTACCTCATATACATTAGGATGCCACACTTTCGTTAGAAATCTGACCGTGGGTGGTGAGTATGGATAGTCTGGAGGGAATTTCATATGTGCCTGAAACGAAAAATAACAATTAGTTTTTTATTATAAGTAGAAAATGTACTGTTTAAGTTTCAAGAAGGTTACATTGTTACATGAAGGTTCTGGAATTTGAATTAAATTAAGATGAATAGAAAAACTAAAATGTTTTTTTTTTACTAGTCCCTCATTATTCTAAGTTGTGTATTATTATCAGCACATTATTTTGTGGTATTTTATACATAATCATGTCTGTACAAGATGCATCATACATCATGCCTGATACATGATGTCGAGAATCTGGGAAACCAGAAACAAGAATATGGCCCACCCGATGTTAACTGGTCACAATGCAATGCCTCACCCAGCATGTCCTATGACATACAATATGTCCTGTGAGGTCACACTAAGGGACAATGGGCAATTGTGTATGGAGCGTGGGTCATAACTAAAAAAATCTTTGCTGAGGTTAGGCATTTGAAAGGACTTTTATAGGCCTATCTTTCACTATTTTTATTGAAAACAGCTATTTCAGAATAATTTAAAAACTAATAACAAATCTGTTTATGATTATTTATTTAAGATAATGTTGATAAATGTTTTTTTTAGATATCTATATGTTTTTGCTAGCTGAACTCTTTCATGGTATTTTGTAAAGACTAATAGTTATCATTTTATTTAGTTATTAAATTGTAAATAGATAAACAAAATAAGATTTGGTTGTGTTGAAAAAACAAGCAGTATGTTGAATGTACATGTAGCAAAGAAATGGTTGCTAGTGCCAACTTTTATGTAATTCAAATACCTAGTCAGAGATTGTGGTAACTGTTTTTACCGTTATACATGTGGTGATTTTGGTATCTTGATTTTGTTCTGAAGTCTTCTAATTCTTTATCTAATTATGTTAATGCCACATAACCACAATGCTGTTTCCTTATTTGCTGTGTAATTAGTTGATGTGTTATTATTTACCATGCAGTAGAATTAGATTGTGCAACTCACCTTGAAGTAGCCACCCTGGTACAGAGTGTCTGGGGGTCCGAAAATAGCCACTTCCCACTCAAACAAATTGTCCTGACCTAACAACTTCACCCTGAAACCTTCAACTGGTTCCTCCTGTAAACTCTTGTACTCCAGGGCTAGGGCCCTTAACGCGGAGCTACTCGGAGCAGTGGCCGTGTAAGACATTGTCTTTAATTTAACTAAAATCACTATCTAAACGAGATTCTATTGACATATCACTGCGGAACGCTTCTCGGGATCCACGTATTCACGAGACATTTCAATCCGAACTCACAATAACAATGAACATTTTTTTGGTAAACATCACTAGCAGGTAGGTACCAATGAAGTCAACTGGTTCTACAATTCTATGATTCACACACTTCGAACGCCAATACTGCAAATTACTTGCACGGTACTAAACGTGAAAAATGGAATAGAACTTGTCCAGGCCACACGACGAGTTGTACAATAATGAGAAAGCAAGCAAGCAAAGCCAACCAACTCCAAACAATCGTGAATCGTGATGGAAGGAAAACGGCTGCGTGCGTGGTCACAGATATAGAGAAATGCGTGGGTGGGCGGTCGGTCAGTGAAGTACAGCTGCTGGCTGCGCTTGCCTGCTGTGACTGTGAGTTGCCCGACCGAAAATTATGTACGGAACAGAACAGCTGTTATTTTATTTCTGTGCTTTCTGGCTTGATTGCGCGATCGCGCTCATTGCGCCAAACAAACAGATTGCGCAGTCTGCCGTGTCATGAATGACTTTACTTTATGTGATTTGATTACGAAAAGTAGCGCTTAGCGCCATCTAGTAAACCTAACTTGAAAGCGAGTTAGGAGTATCTAGAACAAGATGTCGCTGATATCAATAGCTAGGCTAGCATAGCAAGTATTTAAGTTACATAAATGAGCAACAGATGTCACTAGACGTTTTAAAAGCACCGAATTGGCATTTTTTGTCACATCTATTCAAAAAGAGCTACATAGTTTATTCCTCGTAAACAACCAAAAATAGCTCTTGATTTGAATTTAGAATGTGGATATTGTTAGTAAATGTTTCAATCAGCAAAGAGGTGAATCACAAATGCGGGAACAATGTATTGAATAAGTGACTGGCTGAAAAATTGCGAGCGCGCCAAATTTAAAAAAAGTTTATGATATTTTTTTGTCCTTTGGGTACGTACGGTATATGGGTCCTTTACGGGTCTTAATTATACGTAAATAAATTTGTGACATATGTACTTTTAATCCCTAGTTGCGTTCTGAATTAAAAAGATGGAACTGAGTGCTTAGTCCGGGGTTGTATTTTAAAACTCCCTACTCTCGAGCCGAGAGTCGTCTCTCGGATATCCATACAAAATTAAGAGGATATCCGAGAGACGACTCTCGGCTCGAGAGTAGGGAGTTTTAAAATGCAACTCGGACTGAGCACTCTGGAGTTGAAGTGGGAAGGACTTGCACATTTTCCACCCGATTTAGCTGCAATGCAAGTTGCAACATGCCTGCATCGTACTCTTGCATCCTCCTATGTATCTAATGAACTCGACCAAAACCATTTTTCTAGATCACCCTTATTTATTGTCACGACATGCGACATGGGAATTGAATCCGCACCATTTGCGTATCTTTAAAATCGGTCACTGACCAGCACCACCCTTCGTGGTAATGCCAGGTGTTACTGGTCAACTATAATTACCTACCTTATTTTGCTCTGAGAACTACACCTACCTTCTAACCACAGGAACAGACCCAAAAGGTGAGGAAGGTTCGGTATTATATCGGTTCTAAAATAAAATAATGCAATGTTATACGCTACGTGTAGGTATACGTATAGTTGGTTGGTTTGAGAAGAGGTAATTAAAAACAGTTTTTTGTACTAACTAAATTGTTTGTATTTCGTATTTACAATTATGTGGATGTAGAAGTAGAGGGAGGCCAAAGAAAAGATGGATGGACTGTGTGAATGATGACATGTGTACGAAAGGTGTGAGCATTGAGATGACGTCTGATAGAAGTGAGTGGAAGAAGAGGACGTGTTGTACCGACCCCACATAATGTGGGACAAGGGTAGGAAGATGATGATGATGATGAATTATGTTGCAGTGTAATTTTGTGTTCACTGCAATACAAAAAGGGCAAATTATGTGAGGGAGGAGGTACTTATAATAATATTTTCTAATCTGCGGCTCCGATAGCTATATATTATATCACGTTTATATGCATAATTATTGTTGTGATAAGTAATAACGGTAATACATTGCAGTAGATAAATCCGAGCAAAAATAAGTAACGTTATATTAAACCTGATGAATGGGTTCATCTGGGTGGCTGCAGACGAGTGGGCGAATGATTCAATGGTGGATTGGCTCGCCCACCAACTCCTTGTATAGGCAGGCCTTGCGCAACCCACAGTACCTAGATTTGGCCATCGATAATTCGGCAAAGCGTTTATGGATATGAAAAGGCAATATTCTGTAAGTAATATACGAGTATTTCTGAGTGTCAATTCATTCAGCTTTAGTAATTTAAGCCCACGCTTTCGATCTTGGTGAAGTTTGGTGCAGTTGGTAAGTTAGCTTAAACTAACACAAAATATCAGATGTAGGTATGATCTATAAATTAGGTATTTATTAGTAGGTTAGGTACCTACTAAGTAATTGTCATTGAACACTAACTTATCGACAAACAATTTTCTAAAGAACTTGTTCAATAGGTATATCCGGTAAACTATAAGTAGTCCGGTCAATTTAGACTATTGAAATAAAGAAAATTCCGACAGAGCCAAATCTTCGTAGAGTCCTTAGGTTTGCCACAAGGAATAAAGTGTCAAAAGTTCCCATCAGTCCCATGTGAGCTTAGGGACTTATTCGGGGCCCAACATCAAAATTTTAGGTTTTTTGGATTTTTCTCGAAAACGGTAAGTTTTATCGAAAAAATATCTTTGAGCAAAGTTGTAAATCTTAAAATTTTCTATAAAAATGGTCCCAGTGATTTTTTATAGAATTATTTTCTTAGAGAAAAAATCATTCGGACCATTTTTATAGAGAATTTTAAGATTTACAACTTTAAGATTTACAATATCTCTAAATTGACCGGACTACTACAATAGTACCTTTACTATGTTCTCTTAAACAAGACTTTCAAAAATACTGACTTTTGTTACAAATCGCGTCAATGTCGTCGACGGATTTATAAAATACAGTCATGCATTGAAATGGGTCAATGTAAACTGATGAATATATTATTTACTGTGGTTTTACCAACTATGTAGGTACCTAGTAAATAAACTAACCTTACGTAGGTACCTAATTTTCTAACTCATATGTATCTACTCATCTAAAGGTACCTACATATTACGAAGAAGATGACTAGTAAAAAACAACAACAAAACAAAAATACTTATAAGTACTAATAAGTAGGTACATACCTACCTACTTATCTTTTAAAATACGGTAAGTACATTCTTCAACAATTTTCAAATTGAAAACCATTGAATAAATTAATCTTGAAATATTAGGTGGTTATAGGAAAAACGCTAACTTTTGCCTTTTGATTGCTACGCCACAGAGCATATCTCTGGGGACTTACCTAATCAGCAAGAGTTACGGGTTCGATTCCCTTAGTGGGAAACAAGTATCCTTATGCTGTGTGCTTAAATGTCGTCGTATCACTTACCGTAAACGTTGATAAGATTTCGACAACAATATATTACTTATAATACAACAATGAATGAATGAATGAATGAATGAACTTTTAAGCTAAAGCTAAAGTTAGAGCGAGGAACTCCATGTTTCGAACTAACAAAAGGTCTTTTTTACGTAATTTCTGCCTAATTTCAAACTAGACTGTAATTAGAGTAATGTAATTTTAAGACATAGAGCAATAAATATATTTTATTTTTATTTATTATTTTATTTATAAGGAAAGGATGCTACTAGAGCGCTTTTCCTCCTAGCTCTGCTGCTTTGTAGGTTAAGGCTAACGTACCTACTTGAACGTTTTCAACGAAGAATGCGTATTTCTTTGAATTTCTGTATTTGTTGAACATACTTACAGTAATTGCACAAAAAATAAGGCCACATTGACAGCAGTAACACAGCCTACGCTTCTGTAGGACAGGACTGGTTCAGCGACAATCTGAGGTTGCATTCGCCAAAGGTTTATGTAAATTTTATCCCTGCACCTACTTACTGTACAACCTACCTATCATACTGATAGTTATCTACAGTAAGTTGGTAAGAATATTTATAAAGTACATAAGTAATTAAAACAATAATGTTTTACCTAAATTTCTGTCTAAGTTTTGTAACTATTTACCGGTCTATCTTAAAAAAGTTAGCGCAGACTTGAAGTATTGATTACCATGCGTAATGATGACATAAATTCAACGCTAACTTTTTATAAGATATAGGGGGCTAATGTTTTAGTTAGAATTAAGTACAGAAACTTTGTAATAAATAAAAAATATTCAAGGATATCACACAAACATTTGCTCTAGGTGGGAATCAAACCCACGAATAAGTGCTAATTATAATTAGTAGATAGCCACCTAATATCAGCATGACAATTCGATCATGTACGAATTTGCTCTTGTTCTAAATTTTTGCTAAAATACAATAATAATGTTTAAAGTCACAACTCTTAATAGGTATAAAGAAAATTCACCGCAATTGCGTCAACAACGTATTCGATGACTAAAGTTCTGCTAAGTAAGGTTAACTTTAAACCTTTTTTGATATGAGTCCAACAGCGATGAGATGTAGCGCTTACGTGTCTCGAAGGCTAGTGGGCGATAGTAACTGAGAATGATCTTGCAGTCGCATTCATATTGAACTTAAAAAGTGGTATGTTAGCGCTCAATTTAATTTGAAAGCCGGTATTGAGTGACACACACAGGTCTGCTTGAAGGTGTGAGGGGCACCGGCGCGGCGCGCGCGCAGCTCAGAATCAGAATCCGCGAGCCAGTCGCACACAGCGCGCGCGCTACCGCGACACACGACCGAACGACTCGCGACCATTTATTTACATTTTATATTTAGTTACATGGCAAAAGTTTGACTCTATTTAATCGTGATTTAATTTAATATATTGTGTTAGTTTATAAGAACTTGAATCTCCTATTTAAATTATTCGTTAAATTAGTGGGACCAAAATGACTATAAAAAATAAAAAGAATAAACAATCAAAAACATCTGAAGTGACATCATCGAACGCTTCGACCAGTGTTCAGAAGTCCAGCACGTCTACATCCGTGCAGAGCAGCAGCAGCACGCTGCAGAAGGTGTCCTCCGGTAAGAAGGTCCGCTACATCGATGTAAAGGTTGAGGAAGATGACCCTCTCATGATAACCGATGTGACCGACCATGGTTCGATAAGTGGCTCTATTGTTTCCGAGCATTACAACAGTCACCCGCACTACATCATCACAGAAGCACCTTCCATTCAAGATCTTTCACAAATAAGATCGCACGGACACAACGTAAGTGATATGGCTCAATCCAATACCGGAGAGTTTGTCTCCAACTCTATGCTGCAAGAATCGTCAACATCTCACCAGCAGAGTTCCAACAGCGAAACATTCCAGAGCTCTACCAGTTCCGTCCAACAGACCGGCACCAGCCATAGCCAATCGTTAGATCAAACCACCGATTCGCAGGCTCGAAACCAAACCTTGAACACAGGTTTCATGGATAACAGTGGAAACATGTCGGGTTCCAATACAAACTATACGACAAGATCTCGTAACGCTAATGCCTCGAATAACTTTCTGCAGTCTGAGAGAGAAAGCTTAGTATCTCAAACACAAGCAGGAAGCTCTACTCATTCAAGTGACCAGAAAAATGTTAGTCAACGCGAGAACGTTACTTTCCGAACTCCAGAGCCTTCAAAAAGACCAGTCAAATCGAACGCAGCTAACTTTTATCAAGTTGAGTCTAGCCCTCTAGACAGTAATGTCAAATCTTACAGCAGCACTTCACAAACTAATGAGAGTAAAAGTAGCAACATCAGTAAATCATCATCTACTTCTTATGTCGTTGAAATTGTGGATGGAAAGGAACGAATCGTAGATCAATCAAAGAGAGAATGGGGTGATGCGCAGGAACATTCTGCTAAAGAAGCTTACGCTAGTGTTAGCGGAACTGATATAAAACCTCAGTCTGTGCATAGCATCCAAAATCGTGACATGAAATCAAACTATGATTCAGGTAAAGAAGGACAAAAACCTACAAGTGGAAGAACTCTCAAACAAGACTCAAAATTAATTAAAGACGGGACTGAGGTCAGCAAACATGCTAGCATGATTACTGAAAAAGATAATGTAATACAACAGCAATACATACAAGATAAAAACACTAATGATCAGAAGCAACCTAGGAACATAACTGGTGTTACTACCGGAACCCCAGAGCCTTCGAAAAGACCATTTAAATCGAACGCCGCTAATTTTTACCAAGTTGACTCGAGTTCAGTGGACAATAATGTAAAATCTTACAGCAGCACTTCTCAAACTAATGAGAGTAAAACTAGCAACATAAGTAAATCATCATCGTCTTCATATGTTGTTGAGATTGTGGATGGCAAGGAACGAATCGTGGATCAGTCTACGAGAGAATGGGGAGATGCTCAGGAGCATTCTGCTAAAGAAGCTTATACTAGTGTTAGTGGAACTAATATTAAACCTCAGTCCGTGCACAGTATCCAAAACCGAGACATGAAATCAAACTATGATTCGGGTAAAAATGGACAAAAACCAACTAGCGAAATGACTGTCAAACAAGATTCGAAATTTATAAAAGATGGAACGGAGATTAGCAAGCATGCAAGCATGATTACTGAAAAAGATAATGTTAAACATCAACGATACATTCAAGATCAAATGACTGATGACCAGAGACAGTCCCATGTGGTAACTGATGATTACAACATTAATCAGACTAACAGAGACAGTACTGGTAGAAATGTTCAAAACCCTCAGCACTTAAACGACCAGAGTCGTAATAACACCACAACCGATGATCATAGACAATCAACAATAACATCAACATCTGATAACCAGACTTATAATAAGTCTAACACAAGTACAAGCAAAAATATTTCAAGCACTTATCAAACGTCTACCGATCAAACAGAACTGCGTAATACGGAATCTGTTGAGAATGTTAATACCAATAGACAGGTAAGCGACAACAGAAATAATGTGAATAAAACTGATTCATCAAATTTTTATGGTTACGATTCTACAATCCAGAATGAACTACGAAAAGTTGGTGATATTCTGCAAGTGAAAGACACTGATAACATTAACTATTCAACCAAAATAATGAAAAGCAACACTAGCAGTGCTCAGCAGGCTTCAGCCTCTTCTTACCGTATTGAAATTGTTGACGGAAAAGAAGTAGTTGTTGATAGTACTCACAGAGAGTGGGGCGATAGCAAAGATCATTCTACTCATGAAAAGAGTCACAACATCAGTGGCACTGACATAAAACCGCAGCATGAGTATTCACGACATGTTTTAGACAAAGAATCTCACTATGACACTGGAAAAAAAGGGGTGCCTACGAGTTCCAGTCAAATCTCTGAAGAATCTGTTTTGTATAAAGATGGGAAGAAAATAGCTTCTACTAGTAACACTTACCTTGGAGATTTCACTAAGAAGAAGGCTATTACTGAGCATGTTACGGATACTGATGATGTCCACAACCGTAACATCCAAGATACTAACACTTCAACCGACAGTAATGTCCACTCAACTATTAACAAGTCCTCATCGACTGATACCAGATCTCACGTCAAGGACACAAAAGATACAACTAAAACTACTGAGTTTTTAACTACTGAAAAACAAAACTTAAGTAAGCAAACTACAGATTCACATACAAAAGATACCTTGACTACTTACGAAAGGAGTACTGGAACATGGAATGGAAAGTTTGTTTATGAAACAGGTGATGATAGACCTAAACAACCAAAACAAGTGTCACCATATGGAAGGTCTGAGCAACCACAACAACCAAGGCATCACCTGAAACGGCAAGACACTGAAGAAAATATCATATTATCGTCGAGAGACATCAAAGATTTTACTTCAATCAGTGACTTGAGAAAGATAATTGAATCTACACAAACTAGGAAAGATGTGAAAGTAAGCAATAATAACATAGTCATCAGAAGAAATATAGATGATCGTGTTCTGAAAGAAATTATTGAAACTGTAAAGAAATATCCATTTAAGCGTATCGAAAAGGTATCTTTTGGAACTAAAATTAATGAAGATGTGAAGGACCTGTATGAGGGAATTGATACTGAGGAAACTACCGTGCTAACAACTAGCACAGGAGATACTACTCGTAAGGCTTTCGAGGTTGAGAAGAAAAGAAGCCAAGTAGAGGTTACACGATACATAACTGAAAATGGTATCACTAGAAAAATAACCACCTACGAGGATGCTAAAGAAGATGACAAGATCAGAACGGACGTTTTCGTCGATAAAAGCAAGATTGACTTCAGAAACTTGGTAAGTGACGTTGATAATATAAATTAAAAATGTATTTTTTTTAGTTATAAATTCGATTGTAATCGTTTCCCTTCCGGTCCATAGCGCGATGTCCAAACGACGGAAGACGTTATTCGGGAGTACGATGTGGTAGACAAAGCCATCACCGACACCAGGGAAGACCACACAGTCGTCAGCACCGTTTACAACGAGAAGATCACGGATGACAGGAAAACGGTGCGTGACGACAGGACCACCATCGAAGAGACTGTCTACATCGACGAGACCAAACCTCGGCATGGTGGCCCGAAGAAACCAGAGAAGCCGGTGCACAAGGAGCAATGCATCTGCGAAATTTGCACCTGTGGGTGAGTACCTAAACTTTTTTCTTTAATACACCTCTAATTATTTCACGCACGACACGATAAGGATGTAGGTTTCTATCTCAACTCAACCAATACTCCCCATTTTCATGTTGATTGCGTAATTTATACTAAACTTTGTTGTTGTCAAGGCACTCTCTAATATTTTACTGGCCATGTGTAGCATGAAAAGTAAATTGTTATTGCTTGAAGTAGTGATATTGGTCATTTCTATTCGTGTATAAACTATTGTATTGAATATACTTAGTAGGTAGCTACGTATGTATATGTGGCAAATTACGATTGGGTTCGGTAAAGTAGAATAGACTAATTTCTGTGGCGACAACTATTTTTATTTTAATAACTGAGTATATGACAGATTTAAATTGAATAAAATGCAGTAGGCAAGTTTATTGTTGCTGACTTCGGTATTTTTAGCAATACTTGCCAAAAAACGTGATCTAGCCTAGTGCTATAGAGTAGACTACACAGTGTAAGATAATCTTTTTGTAAAGATAATCTTACACTGTCTAAAATGTTCTAAAATTCTTTTTGTAAAGCCATAATATTTTTTTATTATAAATTCTTTTTTCTTTGATGATTTTGGCAAAACCTTTTTGATGTTCTAACAAATAGCCCACACAAGATGTGCTAGACAAGAAAAAAAATATAATTCGAAAATTATCTTCAGGCCTGCAAGGTCAACTAAGCTATTTATAATATTATTTGATTATAAACTGAAGAGTAGCATAAATAAGAAATTAATGTACTTGAGTTAAGTACATAGGTAAACAAATTTAATATAACGACTCTACCTCATGAAATTAGTAAATAATTAGCTAATTTGGTACACAGATTTGCTAGTTAGCTCATTTGTTCACTGTTTTTTTGTTTATTAGCTTACTATCTAAATTATCCTTATGATTTTACGGAACAAATAAAATTTGAGTTTTGATTTTTAATCGACTTAAAAGAGGTCTCAACTCAACAGTATTTATTTTACTATTACTAGTTGATGTCAATTGAAGAACTATTACTGCATTTTTGCAAAATTAATTATATATGTGGGTACAAGCAGTTCTGTAAATCCTTATATTTACTACAAAAATAAGAATATAAAACCTTACTTTTCGATAGATACATAGATTTATTTATTGCTTCATGTTGGTTACATACAATACTTAATTACTTAAATAAAGATTAGAGCCGGACATACATGACTCCATTAGGACACTACAATATTATTGCCTCTAAGGCAACTTGTTTATTAAACAAATATATTTAATTTTGTCCACTTTACTTTGTAACTTTAAGTTGCATTAACATTCCAGAGACGGCTTGGATGACGTCATTGCAAGAGTCATCTAAGTAAAATAATTACTTACCTCATTGTAGAAATAATATACTTACTTACCTAAATACATTATTGTTGACTTAAGTGATAAATAATCACCCTTTGGGTTGACTAGTTTCTTAGTAAGGAATGTACCATTAAGTAAAGTGGCTTTACTGATAAAAAGATTTAGTTAAGTACAGTCAGGTCAGGTCAAAGAAACAATAATGATCGGTTAAGTTATATTTATCAGTCACCATACTTGAATTTTACAAGAACGAATATCAAATACAGTAAATACCTACTTAGATAAAGTAGAGGAATTGCTTACAATGGTTATTTCTGCAAAAACTTGATTAAGTTTTCACATGTACTTACCACCTTTCGTTGAATTAAGGTTATTGACCGAGTAGTCTCTAACATTATTATTCAGTTTGATAAAACGTACTTTAAATGTTAATTCATCTACAGTTTTTGTGTATTGTTTCGCTATTTTGTTTTAGTAAAAAGAAAAACGTTACAAATAGCCATTTGATTTCAGTTGTTCAATTTCGATGTTATTTCTAAAAGTAATCTTTGTTATTGGTTATATATTGGTGATTGTGAGTTATATATTTACTACCAGCTTAGGAAGATAGCAATCTCTTCTGAGAGGATGAACTATTGTAAACCTTCAGCGTGTAAAAGTTGCAGTACCTATTAGTGCTACACCTAGGTATAGAATACCTAGATCTAGTCTTTTCCTTACTTATAGTTTCTCGAATAAACTACAGAATCATTGTCTGAAATCCATCTGAAATCTGGCAAAGTGCCTCGGTCTGAGAATGCCTGCTCGTGCCGGCATGACGTTTTTGGTTTGTTTTTGCTCAACTTTGCTCATTTCAATGTCACGCACAATGACTAATGTTCTACGTGTATTAGTAAACCATAACATTATTGTAGTTATCGTCAGAGCTGTGGCTACCATACACCATACAATATACTTAGTATCTATAGAGTATAGACGAACCATTAAAATTGGTGCGCTTCCGATTGGTACAGATTTGGACCAGTTGAACTATCTATAGATCGTTTGCAACAGTCTGTAGATAGCTCAACTGTTTCTTATGTATTTTATATGCCTATGTACATTTTGTTAATACTGTAATATTCGTAAGTTTGTTTGTGAATAAATATTTACTAGTAAAACCCATAAAATAGACCGTAGAACTAGCGAAAACTAGCAATAAATAATGTAAGGTCTATTTTTCAACGATAGAAGTCTCAAACAAGTTATTGTTATTAAATGTATCCTTGTTGATGTAAGTAGGAAGACAAAATGATATCATACAAGCTTATTCGAATCTCAGCAACCAATTACGGTAAAATGTAGAGTCTAGTCGTGAGTCAGTTGGTTTAGCAAGAGGCTTTTGATTGCCTGAGGAGCGTAGGATGTGACATATAAATAAATGAACATCTACTCTGTATCTTGTTAGTAAAGATAGCTGTATAAATAGGGAATACTTATATACGTGTACCGAGTATTAGTAGTAGTTGACAGACCTCACAGCTTATTTAGTAGTAGGCCTGCCTTCCATGCTGTGGGTCGTGGGTTCGATTCCCACCCAGAGTTAAGTACTTATGCGTATCAGCAATTTAGTTCCCATAGTACAAGTTTTATTTAGTTTGGGACTAAAGTGTGATGTGTGAAATGTCGATGAATATTTATTTCTCTAGTAATAATTTGCTAAATTCACTCAGATATGCACCTCAATTTTGGCGTGATAACATAATTTAGGTTTAGGTATATCTATTGTGTAGTGTTACGAAATACTGCTTTGGCAAAATGTTATTAAGCAATGAGTGCAGTTGACGTTCTGTTTCATTAGTCTAAACTAGCGTTGATCACTTTTAATTAGACTGCTGGATAAACCCAAAACACTAAGTACAACTCAGTCTAGCATTTTTAGCAGTTCGGACCTGATTCTTTGAAGACTAGGTTAATCGCAGTTAAAAACAGCAGGAAGTAATTAATATCCAGATTAGCCAATCTATTTGATAATTTCCGATTCAAACATGACACATTTAAATTTTTCATAACACAAGGTTCCTAATCTATCGGTTACTGCAAGCGATCACGCTATAGCGTGTGCAGACAATCCACAGATCAGAGAAAAGTATAAAATAGATCGGTTCGTAGCATTTATTACTGAAAATAATGAATAAAAAACCTGTCAGTAGAACAAACTCATTTGACATATTTTCTTTCAGGGCACGGTAGAGGTTTTTTCTGTAAAAGTAGGTAAAAAATTAAAAAGTTATAAATATGTATAGCTAGTAAGAGCTTATTTCTAGCATGATTGGAGTTTTGAACCTGTGAAGATAATTGCTGAAGTTTTCATGATTAGCAAAATTGCGTACGTTGAACTCGTGAACATACATCAATGTTTACCACACCTGTACCTATCAAGCTGAAATATCATGATATATGAACAGAATTCGTAAAACCGTACCATACAGTGTCTAGCACCAAAGTAAAATCCTTAGGGAGAGTACAATAATACTCCATAAAATACGGTAATCTCAGAAATAATCCGATTATGACTTGTAACTAAAATTGATGCTCAGTTTATTTAAATTGAAATCCATAATACGCTTGAATAACTTTCCCGCTTCTCTTAATCTTTATAGATTTCGATTTCACATTTTTACGATACTAATACTAAGTAATAGTGTTCGCTTGACTATTATTTTAATCAACAAATAATTTCCTGATCGAGTTCAATTACAAATTTGTGCAATAAAATAAGTAAGTGGAAATGTTTATTAGATTAGCTTTATAAGGAACACGGAAGAAATCAGAACGTGTTTACGTTGAGATGTTTAGAAAGTAGGTAGTACTTAGTTGATTTTCTTTTCGATTCTGCAAACCATTTACTAGTTGCAAGTTTGTTCAAACAAGTGTAGTATCTGATAAGAGAGATAAAATCTCAGAAGAAAACAGCAATCTAACGGCCGGTTTCTCGAACGATGATCAACAAAAAAAACAAATAATTACTATGTGTCAAACTCGGATCAATCGTGATTTGGGTTTCCAGAAACCGGCCGTAAGAATACAAATTAAATAATGATTTTAATACGATAAATAAAGATAAGTAACTCTTTTACCACACACAAATAAAACAAAGAACTTAAACAGGTAGTAATAGGCATCACAATGGGCGGCCTTATCGCTGAGAGCAATCTCTTCCAGGCAACCGAAGCGAGATGATAGAAGGTACAAAGGATAAACTAGTATGTAACTCTTGTTGAAGAACACCTTGCTTGTAAATTTGATAAATCCGCGGATTTACGAAGATTTATTACAGACTGCCTAAGCAAAAGTAAATGTTTTGGTTTTTAACGTTGCTATATTAGTCATAGGATTTATAATTCGATTAATCGTTTTTATCATCATATCCGCATCTGTTTATATATCCACATAATTATTGTTTAACTACATGATTATCTAATCTTCGTGTCTTACCTAATTTTGTTGCATAACATCACTATTTGACTAGTCAGAATATTTACATGAAAAATGCTTTTTTATTTGCTGTCAGTGTCAGTCATTTCATTGTTATTTGCGATCGTTATTATCCACGCTACGAATGGCCTCTATATCTGTTGACCTTTTACAAGTAGACACAATTCAACCTAATCATATAGTAATAATATAGAGTACATAAAGTCTTCGTGCATTTATCTGCATGTGACCTTTTAACTGCCTATCAAGTGACAAACAGATGAGCTGGATCTATATTCGGACGCCACGTAAAGAATCGGTCAGTCAGTATGTGATGTGTCACTTTTCGCGGTAGATAGCCTATTTTTTTTTTTTTCTGTACTCGTCTCTGACATTAGACTGACCTAGATAAACCTGGGAGTTTTTATTATCTGTGGCTCGGAAATTCCATTTATTGACAGTAGTTTTCCCGTTACAAAAATGTAGGCATTATAGCCTAGTCGGGTTGATATTACTTTTGCAACAACTTTAGGCCTAATTATTTTTGTAGTAAAGAAAACTTTAATTGGCGGCTAACGCACAGGCGGAATTTGGTCGCCATTTTGAATTTAGTCTACCTGTGACAAAAGGTGCACATAAAGGTGCCAGCAAAAAAATTTTAACCCTTTTTCTGACTATAACCCGATTAGACTATTAATGGTAAACATAGACTCACTACCTAAAGCTATTATCCCTCTCTATGTCTACTCAACATCTATACAGATACATAAAATAAAACCTGACACCATTGCGTTGGAACCAATTTGCCAAAAAGAGTCTTGGTAAATGTAGGTATGTGATAGACAAGATAATGAAAGTAGAGCAGATACTGACATACCTATCTCTACTATTATCTAAGCAATAGATTTGTTTAGTGGATAGAAAAGTACGATAGCTGGTTAATTTTTACGTACGTACATATATTTATTATATATTATTGCTGTGTCTGTGTGACACCACTTCAACTTAGCCATTGACCAAGGAGGGTAAGAAACTGAAGAACTTGACCGTTGAGAACAAGAATCTAATAAAATATTCAATTCGTATTGATTTTCGTTGGCTTAGTTTTGAATAATTAAATTGCCGAGACAAGATAATTATTACCTAGTTGGTTCGTTCCAACAACCTCTATGGTTACTTATACGGTAAAGGTCGATCAATTTCAGTTTTTCCTTTGAAATGATTGGGAAAATTTAAAATCTAATTCGTGTAGAAAGTAAGTTTTCTAGAAGATGTGTGTTTGAGTTTAGTTTGTCTAATATATTTTTCAGAAAAAAATTGGGAGAATGATTAATTATTTTCAAGTTGATCATATTGTGCGATCCCAATAAATAAAATGTCCCAAAGATATTTTTTACAGAAATGAGCGATTTTCCAAATGGCTTTAAAAAAAAAAAAATAGTTCAAAAATAGTCGATAGATGGCAGTAGACAAATAGTGTATCAAAATCCCTCTCTTTTTTATCTGTATAATCTATTGGTAGCTCTGTCGTGTAGCTGTCATTATCATCCTGTCACGTCCGTTTCGGTGTATTCAGCGTTTTGATAAATTTTGTTTGCTTTTATTTTAGCATTCGTGTACCTTCTTGTGGATTTTACTTTTGACGACAACAGACTGTATACTGGTTTCTGATTTCTGCCACGATTGAAGACTTTTAGATTTTGTCAAACAGTTTTGAATTTTTTCTATGACAAAAATTTCACACCACAGATAAAATATGAAAACTTTTTGTGTTGACAATTGACATTGAAATGCATTTGACGTTGAGCGCCATCTATCGTGTATTATAAGAACACTCCCTGGAAAATCGCTCATTAGAATAGAAATATCTTTATTCGGTTTATTGGTAACCCTAAAATTATCTAGAATAAAAAAAAATAACCTATATTAGTCACCACTATGTTGAGCTATTACAGCAGTTAGGCCCTCCCTACCCAAGCATATTATTATGCTTATTATCTTTTTCGTTATGCTTATCTATTTAATCAAAACTTGCCATGTCCCACATAATTCCCTGTCAGCAAGTGCCTAGCATGTCATCGTTGTCACCATGGTGCTGGTCGCGAAAGCCAGGAGATTTACCGTCACTCGACTGTGACGCTCACGTGATCATCACCGTGACTGACTGTTTGTTACAACAGCAACAGTAGCATTCAAAGGGCATTGAGTAACAGTCAAACAGATGACCAGCACAAACACGAATACTTTGGAACTGAAACTGACGCATTCCACGACTCTTTGGGTCGATGATCTTTTAAACAGATTGATCTTCTATAATAATGACTCGTTGATTGAAAGTTTAAAATTACATAACGCTGATGGATTTATTAAGATATTTTAGTCGCAGTTGAAAGTGTGACGTTTGTTTAAAGTTTCTTCAAATAAACGTAGCTTTATTTATTTAGAAATCTTTAGAAGTTATTAATAATGCTCTATGTGTTTGTCATGCTAGTGATGAAATAGATTGCGGAAGGAGATGGAGCGTAGGTAATTGTTGAGATATGTATATGAATTTGTTGGATGTTGTAAGGCCAAATAAATTGATCTAATTAATATCAAATGAATTATTAGCTCCTATGTTTGATGATAATAATAACAATAACAATGTTTCACAAGCCATCATGGAACGTGACCGCGGCGCCCGCGATGTTTCTAAGGCTCTATATTCGAGGCACGTTCGTTTTGACAAGCAGGATGGCCATATCTGGTGACTCCGATGATATAGCAGGATCTGCTGACTTTTGTAACATTTGTGGATAACGTGCAAATATTATCAAAGACACGATAGTCAATTTAAAGTTGTTTTTTTTTAGTCCCACTGCTGGGCAAATGTCTGCCCCAAAGCCTTCCACCTATCCCGGTCTTTGGCGATACTCCACCAATCCCTCTCCTGGGCGTCCAGATCATCCTTCCAACGCCTTACGTTATTTATTTATACAAAAAATATGCTATCAATAAACTGATCTGCCAAGCAAGATCAGTTTACCGGCCAGGATTTGAAGACTCAACTGCCAAAACGGTTAGTAACTCTCAAAGTCTTGAATTTCGTGATCTCAAGATGTGACGTCATAATACTGGGTACTGGGAACTATTCTGTAAATATGCGAAATACAAGCTTCACACAGAACTTGGGCGTAGATAATTGCACGGCTCTTTTAGAACCTGTTTTAAACCCGATTTGCTAAGACTCAAATGTTTCAAAAATTGGTTGCTCGTTTTGGTTAAGCAATAAAACATTGGAAGATTTATGCGAATTTTGATTTGATCTTCAAAGATTTTTTGCAATATCCTAATTTGCATAACGAAAAATTGGACACCAATGAGTTTCCAAGAAAGAGTGCTTACATAGTTGGCATATAAAATACAAATGAAATAAAAATATTTACGTTATATTGTATGCAAATCCATGTAGAGATTCCATTGGACGCGATTTGAAATATAAATAAAAACTTTTTATACAGATGAATATCAAAGTAATGTGTATTAAGGATTAAAATAATCAGAATTTTTTATATAGTTTTGATCCAAAAGATAGCTGTCATATATTTCAATTGCCTTTTTATAGTCACCTGTCGTCTGCAAATGCGAGTGATAGCATCGCAAGATGTTAACGAGAGTAATGAGCTAAGTGTCCAGTACATATTACTCGCCCACTTGTCCTGTCCAATTGAAAAACTCCTCAGCTTGACCTTACTCTGTCCTACCCAGTAATGATTGACCAGGATACGTGGAATCGGTATCACTCATAAACTGTGCCAACATGAGGTGCTCAAGATCATGTCATTCTAGATGTTGCTAAGTCAGATGTTAGTTTTACTGTCTTGATTGTCAGCTTTCCAATTTTGTACGATCATTAGGACGTGGGCTGACGTTTAGTAAACTAATGGGCTGGGTTTCGTGTTTGGTCGTTTGGAATAATTTGCAAGCCTTGAAAACTTGTGTTGTTTGCAGTAAGTCACCTTCATTCACATGAACTTTATCATCGCGTGAGAGTCGTGGAAAAAGCAGGCATTGTAAACAAAATCGGCACGCCAATTAGAAAGATACGTGACGTGTAAAGTGGTGCAGGCTGCGACCTCAGCCGTCTATTCGAGGCGATGATCTCACCGGCACCGCTCGGAGCCCACGTCCTCGCTCAAACTCGTTTCTTGTTTACTTGTCGATGTAAGAACTTAACGTTTTCGACACAGGACGCGGTGTATCAACTCAGTCGGCATTACGTCATTGCTTGAGACTTTGTTGAATTTCTAAATTGAAGCGGGCACTCGCTCACGGCTCACGCTAGATTCTCGCTTCAATCAAATATTTCTGAGAATTGATTTCGAATTCTAACAGTTGCGCTGGAATTTTGTGAAGCGTTACATCTGAATGCCACTTTAAATAAAACCGACCTCTATTTGGGAAAAAATATCAGTGTAGAGGCCTACCACTGCACTGATAGGTACCTACTGATATTTTTTGCGGGTGCAAGGAAGTTGAGACAACATCAAAAACTGAATCAATGGTAGTTTCAAGGGTAAACTACTTTTGCACAGGAAACGAACCTTTTGAAGCAGAAATCAATTAAACAATAATAACAATAACATTTTGAGGTCGCGCCAGAGTTGGAAGTAGGACTAACGAGATTACAATCACCGGTTCACGAACATTGCGTAATTTTCAAAACTACTTGCGTGATAGCCTGGCTTACAGTCACAGACAGGTATAGGCCATATGGTCGACGACCTTGTCTAGTTCTGCCGGTGACTGGCGAACTGTACTGACACCCACATGTGATTATTTTCATTATTTCCGATTCTTCACGCCCGCGTACAAAAAATGTAATAAATGGGGTTTGTCAAAACAATGCCTTTTCGTATGCCAGTGAGATTGCGTATCTTATCTGTTCTGAAGTTTTTAAATAACAATGACCTTTTTAAGTAATTCTCGAGTTTTATACTATACCTTTTAGGTGTGGTATTGAGTTTAAAATACGATAGCGTTGTTACCTACTCAAACAAGTTTGATAATATTGCTTTTACAGCTCTACTTACTCGTATGTCTGTCTTCTAAACTGGCTTTTGAGGTGCAAATTTATTAAAAATACGAAACATGTATGAAAAGTATCTGCTTTATAAAATCTGCTTGTGTTTTGTAAGAAGCCATGTTGGAGCGGCGGCAAAAGGTTACAAGATTAAAATAATATTGTACGTTGTATGTGTATGAACAGTTGGTTTAAATTACACAATGGGTTGGTTTGTGGTTGGACCGCCTGTCTCTGCATGACATCAGGCAAGTCGTATGGCATCGCCGTTTTTGGTGGCAGCCAGAGACAACTTTCCAACTTCTGCGCATTCAGGTCAGGCTTTTTGTCGATTGCCGAAGATGGTAAGGATTCCGATCAATACGCAATTTGGTCGAGCCGTGCGCGCATATGGAACCCAAAAAATACCAGAATCTTTGTATGGAGTTGACATTCTGTTATGGTATAAAAAGATACAAGTTCACAAAACGTAAGATGGTAAAGCGCTGTTACAAAGATACTGTTTATCGTGCATGTGTGTGCATTTTGTTTTATGGTCGTTGCGTTTGACTCAAAGTGCTAAAATAAATCAATTCGCACTGTGGATGTGAAGGATGATTCAAAACAACAGCATTACTCACAATTAAAAGCTCTCAGACCGTCACCATTGAGAGAAATGTTGAGTAATCTCTCGATATAGCGAGGCGCCTTGCAGGATATTCGAGATGACCAAGACCAGCTGGTTCAGTTCTAAAACAGAAGTGCTGGTTTCTGGTTTGAAGTCCGTGCATTTTACACAGTTAATTTGAGATTATAACATATTTTCGATAGAGAAGCATCGATCTCTAGTTATCTAAATGAGTTAAAAAAAACAATTACTTATTCAATAAAATCACAAGGATCATTTAGAATCGTCTTACATACTAGGTGCCAGTTCCACGCGACCAGAGCCTAAAAGAACGGACAATAAACTTACGGCCTGATCCACTGCGGTATGTAAGGATTATTTGTTCGCTTATATAAAACACCTTAAAACTTTTTCAGTTCAAGTGTTATGATAAAGCCTGTTTTAGTAAATCCGATCTCTATTTTAATCAGTGTCTTGTGTAGAGTAACTGGTTGTAGATTGACCCAGCTGTTTACTCTCGAAGCTCTCACAATGAGTCAAGATTAGATCAGATGCACAGCTGCATTTCATATCCAACAAGTAGATTTCCTTTTAAGTAAACATGTAGAGATTTCGTCATCGACGCCTTTAGCACTGTTTGATAGCTGTGGCCATCTAAAGACAAGCATCCGTTGTCCTCAGCCTACGTATAACTAGGATGATAGATATAAATGATTTTCCTCTATTTTGTATTGAAATATCTAGCTAGATTCTAGTATTTACGATTGCTAATTAGTCATTTATTCTCTACCACCTGTCGCTGTTGTAGGATTCATGCATGTTTAGTTCAGGTGCTATTTTCATTTCTTCATCACCCTAGGAATGTGTCATAATTGCTATTTTCTATATAAGAAAATAGCTACTGATTCATATTGTACGTAATCTGGCTGATTTTCTGCTATATGTAACCAGTTGGGTACGCTTTCGATTGGTGCTGATTTGGATCTGTAGAGCTAGGTATCTATAGATTGTTTGCAACGGTCCGTAGATAGCTCAACTGTTTCTTATGTATAATATATATTATACTATGTACATTTTGTAAAAACTGTTATAGTCGTAACTTTGTTTGTGATAAAATTGGTTCACTATGCCGTGATTATTGGCGAGGGTTTTGATAGGTACTTAATTATTCTATTTTGTTGATATATATCCCTTCATGCAATAGATTTAAATACCTAGACAAGCGTTTAACTTTCACTTTTTAACATTACACAATATCTGAAACTGCAAATATCGTCGTTAAAATTATCTACTGCTGTTTTATTGCAATAATAAAATTATTTTATGTGTTCTGGGTGGATGGAACAAAATAAAACGGTGTTTAACTTCACAGCTTGTATATTGAGACTTACGGTCTATCTTAAAAAGTTAGCGCAGACTTGAAGTACTGATACCATACGTAACGATGATTTAAAGTCAACGTTAACTTTTTATAAGATAGGGGGTTAATATTTATAAGGTAAACGTCTTATAGGTACCTATATCTGTGTATTGTTTGTAGATGTTTTGAGCATTCATTTCATTTCACCGGAAATACTGACCTAATTATTGTCAAACAAACTTGTAAAAGCTTCACCGGTAGCGTGATACAAACCATTTCGCTGGAATACATTGAAACTTATATCCATTTTAATTGAGACGACACGGAAGTAGAGAATACCAATTTTAAGGCTTTTCTTAACATATATTTACTTACTTACACATACACATACTATATGTATAGGTACATAAGTATAATGAAGTGCAGTGTCTTCTTTTTTTATCTTTGTAGGTGTAAGTAGGTTGCATATGGTATTAGGTTTCAGAATTATAATGTCAAGTAAACAGAACAATTCAAGGAAAATCTATTCAAATAGAGTTAGTATTTACAACAACAGCTATTTATAACTGTGCTTCATTGATTGGCAATTGTAATTAAACCACGACCATGTACAAAACCTTCGTGCCTTATAAATTGCTAGAATGAAGTCGATTTGAATTTTACAAAACAAAACAAATACAGTAAAAACCTAAAACAAATGAGGGACATGGTTATTAAAATAACAGCCATAAAAAATCTCTTTGAATCATTCTATAACAATTTTGAATCAGAAAAGTGGTAACTTGATTCAAATGAAGTCATACTGTGTATGATACTCATAAATAAGAACAATAGTAGGTACCTACCTACTTAACCCTGTAAACGTCCGTTTTGAATGGCGTTTTGTGAACCATAAGATTGAAATCAGATGCAAAAATATTATTTGGTAATAAATATCACACTGATGCATGCAATTAGTAAACCTTCATGCATGACTCATTTTAAGTTATTTCAACTCAAGAGTCATGTTTATTTTTATGCTCTCCTGTCATATCAAGGTCTTTTTCTCAGAACTTCAAAGTCACTTCATTTATATACTGCGATTACGAAGGTTAGTAGGATTTCTTAAATTTATTAAATACGTTGAGGTAAATCTGCTACTTTCATTGAGCAATAGTAATACCTACATATTAGAACAAAACCTGCAAAAGTGAAACACATCGAGCGTGAAAAGTACACTCGAGAGCAATGAATCCGGGTCACTTAAAGAATGTTAAAAATCTCGGAAACTAAAAATGATAGGTTAATGCAATAAATTGTATTTAATAGACAATGTAATACTCCTTAAATGAAAGTAAAAAAAATATGAGTCACCATACATTTTATTAACACAAAATTACATAAAGAAAAAAACTGCTGATCTCTCCTTAAAACAAAATAGGAAACATGAAATTTTTGAACTTTATTACGATTTTCTTGAATTTTAATACTTCGTATTGCCTCCTCGTGCTTCCATTACTGCGTTTACGCGGTTTGGCATGCTGTACACCAAGTTCCTTATACGATTTTGGGGAATATTCTCCCATTCTTCTGTGAGAGCAATTTTGAGCTCACGAAGCGTGATTGGGGGAGGGTTTCGTTGTTTTACGCATCTGCCTAGCTCGTCCCAAGCATGCTCGATCGGGTTGATATCCGGGCTGCGCGCTGGCCACTCCATACGAGTAATGTTCATCTCTTGAAGGTAGTCATTCACAATCCTACCTGTATGAGGTCGGGCATTGTCATGCATAAATATAGCATCCTCACCTAAATTGACCATAAATGGACCAACGTGATCATTGAGGATTTCTTCCACATATCTTACGCTAGTTAAAGAGCCGTTTTCTATGATCACCAGCTCTGTGCGACTTTCAGAAGAAATTCCGGCCCACACAAGTACAGACCCACCACCGTAGGCTACTTTTTCTTCGATGCATGCTTGCTTGAATCTTTCCCCTGGTCTTCGATACACTCTGTGTCTTCCATCGTGCTTGTAGAGCATAAATTTTGATTCGTCGGAGAACATAACTTTTGACCAATCTTCAATACTCCAATTTACGTGGCTCTGGGCATATCTTAGTCTCGAAATACGATGCCCACGCTCCAGTTTAGGGCCGTTTGCAGGTCTAAGGGGTTTTAAGTTAGATTCAGCAAGCCGACGTCTTACTGTCCATGCACTTGGGTTACTTCCTCCGAGGCGTCGAAACTGATTGGTGAGTTCAGTTCCTGTGAGAAAGCGATTTCGAAGCATGGTGTTCACCAAGTATCGGTCTTCTCGTGCTGTGGTACACCTGGTTCTGCCCGTTCCTGGTCTGCGTAGGTTAGAACCAGTTTCTTCGTAACGTCGGAGAACTCTTTGTACTGTTGACAGCGACACACCGACAGTCCTGGCTGTATCGCGCTGACTCCGGCCGGTTTCCAGCATTGTAAGTATTCTGGTGCATTCTTCAGGCGTAAGCGACATAATTTCAGCTTGAATAATGAATATAGAGCACTATCAACATGGTTTATGTACCCACATAAATGACAGATTACAAACAAAAGCAAAACCAAATGCTGTAATTTCGTAGTTCCATCTTCGAAAGTGGCCCTTTTTCAAATTTGATTTTTTTATGATATAACTTTACAATAACTAAGAAGTTTTAATACCTTCATTTAAGGAGTATTACATTGTCTATTAAATACAATTTATTGCATTAAATTAGCATTTTTAGTTTCCGAGATTTTTAGGATTCTTTAAGTGACCCGGATTCATTGCTCTCGAGTGTATTTAGCATTTCATAGCAAATATACATTATGGATAACAATTTTATGACATTTTAATTTGCTGTTTTTGTCATATTTGGTATAACATCTGAATTTCCAATATAAATCTAAAGTCAGAAAATTCTGGGTCTGAAATTTCAAAAAATAGCAATCAGTATTTTTTTTTTAAACCTGTAGGTGGCTGGGTCACAGGAAGTCTAAATTCAAAATGGCGACGAGATTGCGCCTGTGCATTAACCGCAAATAAAGGTTAGGTACATCAAAAAAATGATGCCACGAATATTAGCAAGGTCGAATGCAAGAGTATAAAATTACTTGTAGTCTACCAACTTAATAATTAAACGTAAATTAGAGAATCAAATTGAAGAGACGAGGTTTCGTTAAATAGCTTACGAAACTTGGCTCGCCCATCCTTGAAATAGATCTGATTTAAAAGCTCATAGCTATCTTTTCATTAAGACTGGCTGAAGCTTCTATCAAAGCCTCAATGACGATAAGTTCCACGCATCAGCGACTCACAATCATGGTTATCCTAACACTACCTTGCCCGCCTTGTTTTGTCTGCAACATCGTCAGCGTTTCTCCTACTACATTAGCAATTATTGACTTTTCGTACTGAATTCCAATTAATTTCACATTAAAACATGGGCGATAATACGCAGGGATAATATAGCTTTACAATTAGTGAAAGAATGATTAAAAATTGGCCCAGTACTTTGAACGTTATACAAACAAACAAAAATACAACCTTTAACTCTAAATATTATTAGTATCACTGTACTATAGATTGTCATAGCACTTTTTTCCTAGGCATTTACGATTCAGCATTCAACGCAGTGTCCCGTTAGTTTTGAAACAATTGAAATGCCAGGGTGATTGTGGTTCGTGATTCTATTCGAGATGGTACTATTTTACAGGTAAAGATCTACTGTACCTACTGATTGTAACCGCGCGGTTTTACGCGGGGTAGAGCACTTTTACAAAAATATCTTATTATAATATCGGATATTTAGATTAGATACCTATAATGTATAGATAAATAGATAAACTCTTTATTGTACACAAATAACATTTGTACAAAGGGCGGTCTTATCGCTAATAGCGATCTCTTCCAGACAACCTTTGGATGGAGAGGATAGGTATACAAAAACAGAAATAACATATAACGTATAAGATTTACGTTTTTCAACTTTAAATGATGGAACGAACTTAAGAACAGGCTTTTTTAGACTTTGAATGTAGATTATTATGACACAAATAAAATAAATAAATCTATAATGCTCAACAGTAGCCAAACAAGTAGACATTATTATTTGTGATTTGGTACCTACCAAATTCAAACAATCAATTTCCAGCCCATTATATCTATAAATTTATAAGTAAGCAAAGAAAAGAATAAACAATCTTTCTTGTGGAAATGAGAAAGTTCTAGTTACAGCAGTAAAACAAATGACCCGTTGAAAGAAATCGATTGTAAACTTGTCAGATGGATCTAGGACATGTTTGTCTCCTATCGCTTAGCGACACTGGATCGAAGACACACTTCGGAAAAGTTTGGAACATTTATTTATACGATAAGTATAATCATCATCATCTTCCTACCCTTGTCCCACATTATGTGGGGTCGGTACAACACGTCCTCTTCTTCCACTCACTTCTATCAGACGTCATCTCAATGCTCACACCTTTCTTACACATGTCATCATTCACACAGTCCATCCATCTTTTCTTTGGCCTCCCTCTACTTCTACATCCATCCACATTTATATTATATTTATACGATATAATATACTGTATAAAAGAAGGTACTTACCTACTCTTACATAATGTTCCTTAGATATTACTTATTTATCCGAAATAAAACAATATTAAATGTAATTAATAATTACAATAGTAAAATGATCAGAATAGCTATTTTTTGAAATTTAGCAGATGGCTCTCTATCTAAATACTTATCTAAAAAGAAAAATTCGGAGTTTAGATAGGCTGGAGTCAGACTACGATGGGGGTTTTTAATTTAATTTAATTTAACCAAATTTAATTTAATTTTATCTTTAACGAGATATCATTGCTCTTGGATCGTTAGGGGCAAAATTACAGTAGAATACAATACGTAAAAATCTTGATTCTCTGAAGAACGCGACCACATCTAATATGTACGATTTCTCTGAGATCATTTAGATCAGGTTTGTCATCAAGTAAGTCAAGTATTAAGTATTTATCTGTGCTCGAATCTGGTCATATATGTATATAGTTTATCTATCTACAGGCTCGCCTTCTTGACGCCTGCCTACGTCCGTGAACCTATTCTTGATTTCAAGTCAGTAAACGCAAGACGTAAAATAAGCATAACTAATTTAAGATAATTTTCACGTAACGCTAGTGTTATGTAAAGAAATAACATATGAATGTAATTGTTTTAGATTTAGCAGGTATTTCAAGTAGGTACCTACCTAATATGATTGATTAGCCGGCACGTCACCTGACATTATTATAAGTATGGTTTTAACAAATAAATTTATTCAGTCATGAAAAATTCAGCAAATCGTAGACGTCTCCGTAAAACCCGTAGACATAGCTACCAGTAAGGTCGCGTTAACCTGAACAGTTATCCTATTTGACCTTTGATTTTGGTCGTCTCATCTACCTAAATAATTATTAACATTTTACGACTAACTAAGGCACTCACCAAGAATATCCTTTCAATGGTTTCCAAATTAGGTCGGCTGATTCTAAATGAGTGATGCGCATACTTGTTGAGGAGCGAAGCCTTCTGTGTGTGGCGGGGCGGTGCGACCGGTGCTGCGGCAGTTCGCGCCGAGACCTCACGCCGACCTATCGGGAAAACATCCCCTGAAATTCATAGAAACGTGAACCGTATTCGTATAGGAATATGACATTCAACGTGTGATATAATGAGACACATAATATGCTACCCAAAGAAGTAGTTTTAAACCCTACTCTCATATGATAACATTGCAATTAGTGCTGAACTTAGAATCAGCATTTCTAATTTGTAGTGATCTTTGTGACGGTCGACGGATATTTAACAGTGAATTGAATTTGTCGGCGTGTATAACTCACGCGGGAATAGGTTTGCAGTGCAGTGGGTGCATTGTGTTGGCTCGTATGTTCTGCAGCGGGTTTGGTCGGGTCGAGCGCAATGGACGCGTGCAATGGCCGAACCTTTAACACTGCCGCCTTTGCCGTTACCACGCAGATTTCCTATTTTTCTTCATCCTTATCGTGTCAAAAGGTGTGCAATTAACTTTTTTAAAATGTATTCAAACTTGTTTGATTTATGTGCTCGTCGTTTTCAGGCGTCACCGTTGCCCACACAACGATGTCCCGGAGCCATTGTTCGATGTGGAGCACACCACGAGCGTGGTCTCCGCGTACCAGCGCGACTTCGACGAAAAACACGTCAGTCGCACTACCGCCGTCCATCACGAGGATCACCTTCGACTCGAAGGAGACTTCCAGGAACCCGAAAAGCGTCCCTGGCAACCTGCTGAAAGGCCGAAGCAGAAGAAACCTGAAGACAATCTCAAGCCAGAAGGAGACTTCGAGAGGAGACAACCCGAGGAATGGCGCCCTGGTGACAGAGCTCCGGTCCGTCGTCCCGAAGATAACTTGAAGCCTGAAGGAGAGTTTGAAAGGCGGAAGCCAGATGAATGGCGCCCTAGTGATCGTGTAACGGCATATAAGCCCGTTGACAACCTAAAACCCGAAGGCGAATTTACTACACCCGAAAAAGCACCATGGGGTCCGGCTGAAAGGCAAAAACCAAAAAAACCTGAAGATAATCTGAAGCCAGAAGGTGACTTTGAAAGACCGAAACCTGAAGACTGGAGGCCGGGTGATAGAGCACCGACAAAACGTCCCGAAGATAATTTGAAGCCTGAAGGAGACTTTGAAAGGCGGGAACCAGAGAAATGGCGTCCGGGTGAGAGAGAGCCAATGCGGCGTCCCGAAGACAATTTAAAGCCAGAAGGTGATTTTGAAAAACGGCAACCTGAAGAATGGCGTCCTGGTGACAGAGCACCAGTACGCAAACCCGAAGATAATCTCAGGCCTGAAGGAGAATTTACAACACCTGAAAAAGCACCCTGGAGTCCCGCTGAGAGGCAAAAGCCAAAAAAACCCGAAGACAACTTAAGACCTGAAGGTGAATTTGACAGACCCAAACCTGAAGATTGGCGTCCAGGTGACAGAGCAACAGTACGGCGTCCAGAAGATAACCTTAGACCAGAAGGTGAATTCACAACACCTGAAAAACAGCGCTGGCAACCAGCGGAACGTCCAAAACAAAAGAAACCAGAAGATAATCTGAAACCAGAGGGTGACTTTGAGCAACCAGAACATGAAAAATGGCGTCCAGCTGAAAGACGTACTCAAAACAAACCTAAAGACAACCTTAAGCCTGAAGGTGATTTTGAGCAACCGGAGCATGAGAAATGGCAGCCAGCTGAGAGAAGAACCCAGCAAAAACCTAAGGACAATTTGAGACCCGAAGGTGATTTTGAGCAACCAGAACACGAGGAATGGCGTCCCGCGGAAAAACGTACTCAGCATAAACCTAAGGACAATCTTAAACCAGAAGGTGATTTTGAAAGCCGCAAACCTGAAAAATGGCAACCCGGAGAGCGAGAACCAGTGCGGCGCCCAGAAGATAATCTTAAGCCTGAAGGAGAGTTTACAACGCCTAAAAAAGAAGAGTGGAAACCAGCTGAGAAAGCTATAGTAAAAAAACCAGAAGATAATCTTCGTCCTGAAGGAGAATTTACTACGAGGAGAACTGACGACTACAAAATTGTTATTGGTGAACGTGCTGAAATCATTCGCCGTACAGATAATATAATAACTGAAGGAGAATTCACAGGTATAGTCATTATTACAATATAAAAAAAAAATTAAGTTTATTATTTTTATCAATAATCTGATACAATTTGAAAGTACGTAGGTACAAACTTAATATGTATTTTTTTATTACAGATACTACAACGAGTCGCTCGGAGTATACTGTAAAACCGGTAGAAAGGCCTAAACAAGTTCGGCGTGATACTTGGACAAAGATTGAAGGAGATATGACTACGGAAACGACTAACAAGTCAGAATTTATAGATTACACAGATATAGTAGAAAGAACCAGATTGGTCGCGAGAAAAACAGATAATATTATTCATGAAGGAGAAATTGAATTTGTAACATCAAATCAAGAAGACTACCCTGAAAAGGTGGGTCCTGTTGAACGCCCGCACAGGCGTCGAACATGGACCAAAGAAGACTTTGAAAAATTCTACTCCACAGACGAACTTCAAAAAATTACAACTACTCAAGAAGAGTATACGACTTATGAAGAAACTGATGTCAGGCGTCAAAAAATTGTAAGACAAGATAACTTACATGTAGAAGGCACATTCGATAGTCATACTGTATCACAAGATACATACGGACCTAAGCTTTCTGAAAGACCAAAACAGAAAAAACCAATAGATAATTTGAAAACTGAAGGTGAGTTCGATAGACAGGAACCCGAAGAATGGCGCCCAGCTGAAAAACGTACTCAACAGAAGCCAAAAGACAATCTCAAACCGGAAGGCGAGTTTGAAACTCCCAAGAAGGACGACTGGCGTCCAGCTGAAAAACGAACGCAACAAAAGCCAAAAGATAATTTAAAACCTGAAGGAGAATTCGAAACTCCAAAGAAAGATGATTGGCGTCCTGCTGAAAAGCAAACGGCGAAAAAACCTAAAGACAATTTGAAACCAGAAGGCGAGTTTGATAGACAAGAGCCTGAAGAATGGCGTCCAGCTGAAAAACGAACTCAACAAAAACCTAAGGACAATTTGAAACCAGAGGGTGACTTTGAAACTCCAAAAAAAGACGATTGGCGTCCAGCCGAGAAGCAAACAGCTAAGAAACCTAAAGATAATCTCAAACCTGAAGGAGAGTTTGATAGACAAGAGCCTGAAGAATGGCGTCCAGCTGAAAAACGAACTCAACAAAAACCAAAAGATAATCTCAAACCTGAAGGAGACTTTGAGCAACCAGAAAATGAAGAATGGCGGCCAGCTGAAAGACGAACTCAGCAAAAACCTAAGGACAATTTGAAACCAGAAGGTGACTTTGAAACTCCTAAAAAAGACGATTGGCGTCCAGCCGAGAAACAAACAGCTAAGAAACCTAAAGATAATCTCAAACCTGAAGGAGAGTTTGATAGACAAGAGCCTGAAGAATGGCGTCCAGCTGAAAAACGAACTCAACAAAAACCAAAAGATAATCTCAAACCTGAAGGTGAGTTTGAAACACCTAAAAAAGACGATTGGCGTCCGGCTGAAAAACGTACACAGCAGAAACCCAAGGATAATCTGAAGCCCGAGGGTGAATTTGAGCAACCAGATCATGAAGAATGGCGACCTGCTGAAAGAAGAACTCAGCAGAAGCCCAAGGACAATTTGAAACCGGAAGGTGACTTTGAAAGTCCTAAAAAAGATGATTGGCGTCCTGCTGAAAAACAGACAGCTAAAAAGCCTAAAGACAATCTAAAACCTGAAGGAGAGTTTGATAGACAAGAACCTGAAGAATGGCGACCAGCTGAAAAACGAACTCAACAGAAACCAAAAGATAACCTTAAGCCAGAAGGTGAGTTTGAGACACCTAAAAAAGATGATTGGCGTCCAGCTGAAAAACGTACACAGCAAAAACCTAAAGACAATTTGAAACCAGAAGGCGAATTTGAGAAACCTGAACATGAAGACTGGCAACCAGCTGAAAGACGAACTCAACAAAAACCGAAGGATAATTTAAAACCTGAAGGTGAGTTTGAAACTCCAAAAAAAGACGACTGGCGCCCAGCCGAAAAGCAAACTGCCAAGAAACCAAAAGATAATTTGAAACCGGAAGGCGAATTTGATAGACAAGAACCTGAAGAATGGCGTCCAGCTGAAAAGCGAACTCAACAAAAACCAAAAGACAACCTAAAACCTGAAGGAGAGTTCGAAACGCCCAAGAAAGATGATTGGCGTCCAGCTGAAAAACGCACACCACAGAAACCTAAAGATAATTTAAAACCAGAAGGTGAATTTGAAACACCCAAAAAAGATGACTGGCGCCCAGCCGAAAAAGAAACCGCCAAGAAACCCAGAGATAATTTAAAACCTGAAGGTGAATTTGATAGACAAGAACCTGAAGAGTGGCGTCCAGCTGAAAAACGTACTCAACAAAAGCCAAAAGATAACTTAAAGCCTGAGGGAGAGTTCGAAACACCCAAAAAAGATAAGTGGCGTCCAGCTGAAAAACGCACACAACAAAAACCTAAGGATAATCTAAAGCCCGAAGGTGAATTTGAGCAACCTGAACCTGAAGACTGGCAACCTGCTGAAAGACGTATTCCTCAGAAACCAAAGGATAATTTGAGACCTGAGGGCGAGTTTGAGACTCCCAAAAAAGACGATTGGCGTCCAGCTGAGAAACAAACAGTCAAGAAACCTAAAGATAATCTCAAACCAGAAGGTGAATTTGAAAAGCCAAAACAGGATGAATGGCGTCCAGCTGAAAAACGTACGCAGCAGAAGCCAAGAGACAATCTCAAGCCAGAAGGAGATTTTGAGCAGCCAGAACATGAACAATGGCGTCCAGCTGAGAAACGTACTCAACAGAAACCAAAAGACAACCTCAAACCTGAAGGAGAGTTTGACAGACAAGAACCTGAAGAATGGCGTCCGGCTGAAAAACGTACACAGCAGAAACCCAAGGATAATCTGAAGCCCGAGGGTGAATTTGAGCAACCAGATCATGAAGAATGGCAACCTGCTGAAAGAAGAACTCAGCAGAAGCCCAAGGACAATTTGAAACCGGAAGGTGACTTTGAAAGTCCTAAAAAAGATGATTGGCGTCCTGCTGAAAAACAGACAGCTAAAAAGCCTAAAGACAATCTAAAACCTGAAGGAGAGTTTGATAGACAAGAACCTGAAGAATGGCGACCAGCTGAAAAACGAACTCAACAGAAGCCAAAAGATAACCTTAAGCCAGAAGGTGAGTTTGAGACACCTAAAAAAGATGATTGGCGTCCAGCTGAAAAACGTACACAGCAAAAACCTAAAGACAATTTGAAACCTGAAGGCGAATTTGAACAGCCAAAACATGATGAGTGGCGTCCTGCTGAAAGACAGACACCGAAAAAACCACAAGACAATTTGAAACCTGAAGGTGACTTTGAAACTCCTAAAAAAGATGACTGGCGTCCAGCTGAGAAACGTACCCAGCAAAAACCTAAGGATAACCTCAAGCCAGAGGGTGAATTTGAACAACCAGAACATGAACAATGGCGTCCAGCAGAAAGAAGGACGCAACAAAAACCAAAAGATAATCTTAAACCAGAAGGTGAGTTTGAAACTCCCAAAAAAGATGACTGGCGCCCAGCAGAAAAACAAACTGCCAAGAAGCCGCAGGATAATCTCAAACCAGAAGGCGAATTTGAAAAACCAAAACATGATGAGTGGCGCCCTGCAGAAAAACGTACTCAGCAAAAGCCACTGGACAACCTTAGACCAGAAGGAAACTTTGAACAGCCAAAGCATGATAAGTGGCAACCAGCTGAAAAACGTACGCAGCAGAAACCGAAGGACAATCTCAAACCAGAAGGTGAATTTGAACAGCCAAAACATGATGAATGGCGACCAGCTGAAAGACCGACGCCGAAGAAGCCCCAGGATAACTTGAGACCAGAGGGAGATTTCGAATCTCCTAAGCAAGAAGAATGGCGACCAGCAGAACGTCCGAAACAGATTAGACCTCGCGACAACTTAAAACCAGAAGGAGACTTTGAACAACAAAGGCCAGAGGAGTGGCGTCCTGCTGAGAGGCAAACTCCAACAAAACCGAGAGATAATTTGAAACCGGAAGGTGACTTTGAAACACCTAAAAAAGATAAGTGGCGTCCAGCAGAAAGACCTGAGGTTGTGAAACCAAAAGACAATTTGAAACCAGAAGGTGAATTCGAAAAACCAAAACATGATGATTGGCGTCCTGCAGAAAAACGTACTCAGCAGAAACCGAAAGATAATCTCAAGCCCGAGGGTGAATTTGAACAGCCTAAACATGACGACTGGCGTCCAGCTGAAAAACGTACACAGGAGAAACCTAAAGATAACCTCAAACCAGAAGGTAACTTTGAACAACCCATACCTGACCAGTGGCGGCCAGCCGAGAGACAGACTCCGAAAAAACCGCAGGATAATCTTAAACCTGAAGGTGAGTTCGATCGTCCAGAAAAACCGAAACCTTTCACCGCCGGTGAAAGACCGGTTCAAAAGAAACCAGAAGATAATTTGAAACCTGAGGGTAGCATGGACGTTGTGAGGCGCACAGACTATACAGCAACACGTGGTGATAGAATGGAAGTTGTGAGGCATGAAGATCATTTGAAAATGGAAGGAGTTATTGATGTTCACCGATCAAGAGACGACTATAAACGTATCGACAAAACTGAGCGGGTAGTCATACAAAGGCATGAAGATAATCTAAGAACAGAAGGTGAATTCATTGATCTTGTGGTGAGAAACGATTACAGTGCTACCAAAGGTGAAAGAGCTCCGGTTGTTAAGCCTAAAGATAACTTGAAACCTGAAGGTGAATTTTACAAGCCGACCGAAGTTGTTCCTTCGCAACCAGCTGAAAAACGTAAACCATTTAAACAAGTGGATAATATAACTATTGAACGCAATACTGATGTTCGGCGCAATCAAAAAGTAGAGAGGCTAGATATTATAAGAAGAGAAGATAACTTGAGAATTGAAGGAGAATTTATTGATATGAAGCAAAGAAACGACTATAGTGTTGTTACTGGTGAAAGAGCAGATATTGTGCGGCATGAAGACAACCTGAAAATGGAAGGGAAAATTGAAAATGTTCGATCATCTGATACGTATCGATTAGTTAAGGGACAAAAAGTTAAACTTATTCGTAGAGAAGACAACCTTAAAATAGAAGGAGTGTTTGAAGATCATACGCGCAGAGATGATTATAAAGTTACAAAGGGCGAAAGATCAGCTATAATTTATCATCCTGATAACTTAAAGCCTGAAGGTGATTTTGAAGATAGACCCATTCAACGGCACGTCCCAGGCGAGAAACGTACACCTATAAAACACGAAGATACTTTGAAACCTGATGGCGAATTCGACAGACCTACGAAGCCCAAATGGGAACCATCAGATCGGCGTGATACCAAAAAACCTGAAGATAATCTTAGACCCGATGGTGACTTTGAGAAACGACCAAAATCTCAATGGCAGCCTGGAGAAACCCCAGACCAAGTTCGTCCGAAGGATAATCTTAAGCCTGAAGGTGAATTTGATAGGCCTTTAAAACAGAAATGGGCGCCAGGTGAAAGACCAGAGCAAGTTAGGCCTAAAGATAACTTACACCCCGATGGACAATTTGAAACCCGTCCTAAAACGCAATGGCAACCTGGACAAACACCGGAACAAGTCCGTCCTAAGGATAATCTCAAGCCTGAAGGAGAATTCGATAGACCTTCAAAACAAAGATGGGCACCGGGTGACAGACCAGAACAATTCAGGCCTAAAGATAATTTACACCCAGATGGAGACTTTGAAACTCGTCCTAAAACACAATGGCAGCCTGGGCAGACCCCGGACCAAGTCCGTCCTAAGGACAATTTGAAACCGGAAGGAGAATTTGATAGACCTTCAAGGCAAAAATGGGCTCCTGGGGAGAGACCAGAACAATTCAGGCCTAAAGATAATTTACACCCAGATGGAGACTTTGAAACTCGTCCTAAAACACAATGGCAGCCTGGGCAGACCCCAGACCAAGTCCGTCCTAAGGACAATTTGAAACCGGAAGGAGAATTTGATAGACCTTCAAGGCAAAAATGGGCTCCTGGGGAGAGACCAGAACAATTCAGGCCTAAAGATAATTTACACCCAGATGGAGACTTCGAAACTCGTCCTAAAACACAATGGCTACCTGGAGATCGTTCTACTCCAGTTAAACCAAGAGACAATCTGCATCCCGAGGGTGAAATGGATTCGCGACGAACCCCTAAATGGGCACCAGGAGAAACGCCAGCTCAAGTTCGTCCAAAAGACAATTTGAAGCCAGAAGGAGAATTTCAAAGACCTGCTGGCCCTCAAAAGTGGTCTCCAGCTGATAAGACTGGGCCTATAAAACCTAAAGATAATCTCCACACAAACGAAGACTACGTTAAACAGGGCACAACTAGAACAAGCAACATTACTAAGAAAACAGAAGATACTCGTTCAGTTCGTGATGACAACGACACCAACGTTCAGAACACAACAGTTATCAGAAATGGCGTTGTACGTCGTCATGACGATGAAAGGCATGCTACACATAGTGAAACCCATTCAAAACAAACCCATACTCATAATATTTCTGAGCATTCAACTACAAAACACATACATTCCGGAACTGTAGTCAAGCAGTCTACTGTAACTTCACAGGATGTTGTTGACCGCGGCACAAATAACCAATTCGGACAGTATAGTACCCAAACAAACATCAACGATCGCACTAATGTTAACAAGTATATCGACCAAACCTCAGTTAAAGACATTACTCAAAATAAGAACGTCAACGATCGCACAACACGTAATATTGTAGACAAAGATACTTCACAAACTAAAAATATCAGTGATCGCACAACACAACGTGGTGTAGTGGACAAGAATGTAGTGAACAGGAGTGACACAAAAGACATCAAAAACGTTACATCATCTACATCGACAACAAAAACAATGAAGCAAATAACAGAAAAGAAGCTTAGAGGAGGAAAATGGGTGACAGTCACTCGAAACGTCGAAGTCGATGTAGTAACAAGTGGAGATTCAGGGTCTCGCTTCTCGGATAAAAATCGTCCTGATGATCGCACGCCGCACAACCGACATTTAGTTGGTGACGGTAGCCCAAGAGGAGGTTCTGCTGAGCGGGCAATATCTTCAACAAGTCGCGTCATAACATCAGATAATAATCAAAGAAATGTGAACAACACTGTTACATCTACATCGTCTGTGAATCGAGTTGTTACATCCGACGTAAATCAAAAGAGTGTAAAGAATATTGACAGTAACATTACACATGTTACAAGAGGAACAATTCAGGATAACACTCAAGTCACAAGGGAAACCAATCAAGACAATGTTACAAGAGGAATACATCAAGAAAACGTAACTCATGTGACAAGAGCAACAAATCAAGATCATGTTACTCATATGACAGGAGGAGCGAATCAAACCAATGCTACTCACGTAACAAGAGGAATAAACCGAGATAACGTGACTCATATAACGAGAGGAAATAATCAAAATATTTCACGATCAAACCAGCAATACTCCGGTGATAGCTCTCAACGATTCATAACATCGGAGCAATCTGTGTCTTCCTCCACAATCAATCAAGGTTCAAGTACTCATCAGCATCAAGCATCTGAGAGTCACACTCAAAGAAACTTAGGGACGACGACTACCTCGAGTCATGATCAAAATAGATCCCGATCAACTCAACACTCCAATACTGATTACATCACAAGACAACCTGGCGAAACTTCTCAGAGGATTGCTTCATCTAATCACCCAGGTGATAAAAATTACAATACTAAAGTAAGTCACGTGGAGCATAACACAAACCTAAGGTCTTCGCAAGTGTCAACGTCCAGGAACCAGCTCAGCGACAGTGTTACAAAAACAAGCATGGAATTCCAAAGGGCGATGCATGGCGGAGGTGATGATAACACTTCATCTCGGGACAACTCTTCTAGAAGCGGTCATCACAAGCGAACATCTGATTTGGTCTCTGATTCTTCTTCATCAAACTCTGTCTTACATCGCAAAGGGGTTCCTTCTAATAATGAAGCACATCACGCTATCAGTTCAACCGCAGCCTCACAGAGAAAGAGCATCGTCAATCTGTCTGAGCGCGGAGAATACATTAGTAACTCGACCCAGAGTGCCGACAGAAAGAGCATTAGCTCCATGCATCGTTCCACCAGGGACAACATGGGCGTGATTTCACAGCAGACAGACAATTCCGACTCTCGGAGTGTACAAGGAAGAAGAGACGGCCAGACAACGATGGGGGAGCGTGCGCAACGTGTTAATACAAGAGATAATCTTCACGTAGGTGGTGATTTTTACGGGCGCTCGGAAGCACATTCATACGGAAACTTTTCTCGATCTGATCAAACGCAAAGAACTGAAAAGACCAACCGCGTGGAAAAAGTAGAGCGCGTTGTCCGCCATGGCAACACATCGAGTTTCGTGTTGGGCGACGGCAGTTCCAGCTACAAGCGCGAGTTTACGTCTCACGTGCACGGCACATGTCCGGCTACGCTGATTGAAGCACCGCGTACACCATTCAAACATACACGAGACACTCGTGAACATAAATTCTACGCTACTAAGGTTACCCAGAAGTAATCAAGTTGATGACTGCTATTAACTGTTCCATTCCTTTTTATTAGTAGAGCTTTTAAAAATATGTTAAACCTTTAATTATTTTACGATAATTATATTAAGCTAACTGCTAGTCCTAATTTTTTAACATTATCTTCTTATACCACATTTTATGCATATTATTTTATTGTTTAACCTTTTTATTTTGTCAAACTTTGCCATGAAATAAATATTTTATAAAAAAATTGAGTCTTTCTATTTCTTAATCAGGTTTCTTAACCCTTTAGCACCTACTTACTAACCACGAAATCAACTATACAGGGCTACAGGGTAGTGTTTTGAGAAGGGTGGTAATGGCAGAGCCTGAACCGCAAGAGTTAGAGAATAGCCGTTGAAGGAGTTACGGCGTCATGCTCTCTCATGCTGCACCTTCGCCCGCTAGTAACACAAAGCATATTTCCGAGTAGGTCGGAAGTAGGACACACGACGTTAAATAGTAGTAGACCAAAAAGCTATTGTTTCGTTTTCTAGTCAAATAAACACACATTAGTTTAATGAAACATACTATAATTATTTTCAACTACATAGAGCCACATAAATTATAAAGTAGAATTAGACATTGTTAAACACTAAGAATAAATTAAACATACCAATAGTAGGTACACCAACAACTATGACAATAAATGCTAGGTAGATAGGTAGGAACTTAACTATCATACCCATACCAGTAACATTTTGTTATGAACCAGGAATCCAATTTAGGAATCTGAAGTCGCACCTTCGGGGTGGGATTGCTTGACCCTTCTTATTCTTTTATACCGCCCTGATTCTCCGTCGTTGTTTCTTTGTAACGGACCAAACGAGTCGCTCTCCTGATAAGTCAAAGCATTCATATCAGAAACAGCTTTGGTCTCATCACTGAGTGATTTAGAATTGTGGATGGAGTTGGTTTCATCCATCACGTCAGATATATCTTCAGTGGTTCGCCTATTGCGGGAACCGCTGCTGAACATTAGATTTTCATCTACTCCTTCTACACCGGACAAAACGCTGTCTGTATCTGATCCTAGACTCACAGTACCCTTGCTTGCATCGTTTGCGCGGCGCTCTAAATTATTCAATTTACAACTTGAAGCATCTCTTAGGGTAGGTTTGTTAACGACATCGTTTGAAAAGTTGGGAGTGCGATCATAAAATCCATCGTCATCAAATTCATTCCCCTCATCATTATCTTCGTCGTCGTTTTCAGCTCTATACGGAAAATATGCCACTTTTGCGTCAGGTAAAATAGCTGCCGATCTTTTTTTGATGGCTGGCTCGTTAGTTCGTTTTACTCTGATTAAAGGATCGGCAGAGTCATCGTAATTGGATGATTTTGAAAATGAGTCCTCGAGGGATTTTATTTTGGCATCATAATCTTCCTGATTTTGAACATCACGTTTGTAAACCTTACTGTCGTCATCAGCGATAGCTTCTTCGTCATCCAAGAATTGCGATAAATCTTCATCTTGTGAACAAAAATATCCTTGTTGATTTTTTGAGTCTCCTGAAAGCCAATCATGGTCCATCATTTTAGGATCTTCAAAGGACACAATATCAGCCAAGTCATCTACATCAGTTTCTCTTTTATTCTCAGTTTTAGGTGACGCTTGCTCACTGAGGACTATTTGTGCCGGCGCTTTTTCAGCACCTACATTTGTAGCATCTGCAACAGGTTTAAGTTGCACAGCATCATCGATTTGATTCACAAGTCCTGCTTTATTATCAGAATTTGTTTCCGTAGACTTTGAATTGGACAAGTCAGGATTTTCAGACTGGGATTCCGTTTGTTTAGTTGTGTCAGAACTTTGTGCTGGTACTTCAGTACTGACATCTACAGCAGATACTTCACCTTGAATATTACTTGAATCTCCATGCCCACTTTCAATACAAGTATTTTCTTCGAGTGCTCCAGCTTTTTTAGTTATTTCTCGTTTGTTTACATTGTCATTTATATTAACAGTCGAATCGGTATCATCAATAATAGCTTTTAGAAGTTGCCTCTTTTCTTCTGATAGGGAACTAAGGAGTTCGTCTAATTCATCACTCGACAATTTTTTGATGTGTCGCCTTATGGCCGCTTCTTCATCTTCATTTTGGGTTTGATCCGATTCCTTGTCAGCTTCTATCTTGGAAACTGTGTCTTGATTAGTATCTTTAGTTTCACGTCGGTCCCGGTTGAAATAAAGGTCTCTGTTTTTGCACTGCAGTAAATCTTTGTTTTCCGGATGCATTTGAGCGTAATATTTTGAATGGTGTTGATTTAATTCGATTGGTTCATTATTGAAATCATTTCTTTCCGCTTGGCCTGTTCGTTCTTTAACACCAAAAAGCATCTCGCCTTGTTCATTTGGAGCTTTTAAATCGACCTCCCTTTTATTAAGAGGATCATCTGATAGCATGCTATTGTGCATTTGTTTGTTTTTAAAGTAATTTACATTGCGGTTGGTCAAATGTTGTGCGGCTTCTTGATCAGCTATTTCTTTGTTTTCTATGTATTTTGACTGACGGCGTTTGGTGTAACTTTCAATATCGTCATAATTTGTGTTCGTTGCTTCGGGATTATCATTTCGGATGTCCGTGTTTTCATGCGGTTTGAAATCTGAAATCTGTATTATAATCTTTCCTATAATTTGAAAGTGGACATTTTAACTGTATAATGAGTGGGTATAACTGTCGTTAATACTTACGTCTGAATGTGGACGACCAGCGCGACTTTCAGCAAGGTTTTGTTGTTCATAAGAATATGCATTTTTATTTAATTCGATTCTATCGTTTTGATTTAAGTTGCGTCCAGGAGCATCCTATAACAAAAAGCATAAAAGGCATGAATATCAGTATAGTGTTGGACTGCTCTATTCATAATAATACATAGTAAGAAAGCAAAAGGAACTTCATCTGTAATTCGTATAGCATTATGTTGAAATATAGTGGGTGTTAGGTAGTGTCTTACTTCGTTGAGGCTCGAGTCTACATCAGAAGCTTCGTTAGATAAAGTATCTTTGACAACTGCGTAATCTGTTTCTTCTAGGTCACTGGAACAAAAAAAAAAGGGTCAGTAAAATCAGTTCGAGTAAGATTGGAAATAATAACTCTGAAATTATGGTAAATCTCTTGACATTTATAGTTCCTAGATAAGCGAACTAAAATAAAGCATTTAAAAATTAAGTTGTACTTACCTTTCAATACTCTCATCCGTATGCGAGGGTCTGCTATGAATAAGCACCGCCAGGAATAAACATAAAAACAATATCGGTACGGAATGCATTTTTCACTTTTTGTCGTACATAAGCACTAACAAATTGACACTAGCAAAATTACGCTGTTTATTTTTGACGAGATGTCAGTACCTTTTAATGAGCTAAGTATCAAAAAGTTTTATTCAATTTTATTGAAAACTCATTTGCAAAACAACCCATTTTAAAATTCACACATTATCTCTAGCAAGAAAAATTAGAAAATTGCTTATTTGCCTAAATCTTGAAAGTTTTATAAAAACCCCAGAAAATCGTTTTATTCAAGTAAATATTACATAATTAAAATAACTTACACTAAAATAAAATACTCAGAGATACTTACAACGACTTTATTTTTAAATGAGACCGATTCATCTCTATCACACTTATGTACATTTGGTTTAAATAAAACAAACCTTAACATTTTCACTGCAAAATCCTCATAAGTTTGTGCATACTTGAGAAAAACATTTAGGTCCTAAGTTTCGTAAAAATTGATCAAGTAGATTAATGAATAGATTTTGATAACATTGGTGTTTTGTTGCTTTCAGTCCATTCTTAATAAATGACAAACGATACGAAAGCGCTTATTAATAAGTTGGTTATAGTAACAACACATTTGTTTTGTTTTCCTAAACCAACCCAATTTTACAACACTAAAAATTGTCTTTATTATAAACAGTAATGACAAAGACTAATATTTTAGTTCTGATATAAGAGTTGATACTGCTAATTTGATTCGATAGATGGCGCTAATAATTTAGTAGACTTCATTAAAAATCATTTTTTTTATAACTATCAGATTATCGCGTAAGAAGGTTCACATCGTTTTCCAGTTAAAATAATGAAAGTTGTGAACCTAAGTATTTTCAGTATGGATTGAAGCGCATGCGCAGTACCAAATCAGCGCCATCTATTGAAATAGCTTTGTATCACCTCATTAAGCTTAGTTTGCTTCATGTTACAATTAGAACAGATGGTGCTTAAAACCAAAGTTGACAAATACGAGAGTGCTCAAATCTTTAACGCCTGGATAACTTTTATTGAGGCTTGAGTTATTTAGATCATAGTAATTATATGGCTTTCACATTATGTGGAAATTCCAATAAGTCATCACTTAGTAGTTCAGCGGTTTGAGTCAGCTCGTATCGTGTCAACTGTCTCGTGCTGTGATTAGCACGAATAAATGTAACAACTTTAAAGTTATCTTAACGGCGCGTATTCGAAATACACTGCGCGGTGACGCTGCAACGTTTAGCAGTCGACCTTGTCTTGTCGCGCATTGTAGCTCAAATATCGATGTTTGTTAGATTTATTCGTACTTAAATATTAAACCACTTATTATTATTTTTTGCACTGATTGCCTCATTTGTATAAGTAGACATATTAGAAAGCATTGGACACAGAATAAAAAATATAATGCTGACCAACAATTTCACAAAATGAGGATATGGTAAGCCACGGGCAAATTAACTTTATGTAAACATGAATAAGGTTTTATTTAGCTCTGACAATATTAGTCAGTTTAATGTTAAAGCCACAATATCAGTCGGCAACTATTAGTGTAGTGTAGAGGTGGCCAACTTGATGAGACCCAAGATCTCCTGTTTACTAACGGAACCCTGTGCGATCTACCAATTACATACTTATTGAAATCTTAAATGAAACAGCTTGTTCAGTAGAAAATCATATAGTAAGTACTCTTATTGGTCATCGCAAGCCGTAAACAAAAGACTATACTGCGTAGAATAGTTGTTACGTTGTGATTACGTTGTGCAGTCAGGTCTACGTATTTACATTTTTTGCCTTGCCACGATCGATTGTCATGCACTGCGAATAGTTGGCCGTAAGCAGATATTGTAGCCACAACATAAAATAAGTACGTCGGCAAAATATTAGACTATTGTCTACACTTCTAGTGTAAATGAATATTGGTTTTCAGAAACGCCTGATACGTAAGTATAGTATTTTAACCCGTTTCAATATTACTAATCTTGAGTTTTCTGCCGACGTACTAATTGACCTAACGAGTTTGACAAAATATTTTGAGAATAGGTACATAAATCTACTTACATGTTTTGTATTATTAAAAAAATATTTAAAGTTTGTACTTTTGAAAATGATTTTAGCTATAAATGAACTTACATAGGTTTTACAAAATGTTACTCATCGAATCATGTTTAGATCCCAACATATAAAACACCACATTGCACCTAATTCAGACTCAATTCTAACCGAACATTATTCTCATCTCGTATCTATATTCATTCATCTCCTCTGCATAACGCAGATAACCTTAAAATACATGTTGTATTTCTATTTTTAGAAAAAACTATTTTAAAAATTTTATTAAGAAAAAAGAAACTTAATTTAACGTCAGATTAGGCTTTACTATCCATAATGTTGTGCTTCTTTCATTTATCACAATAGTACAATAACTATTTATACAACTGTAGTACATATATCATCTGTCATACAGTACATACATTCTCATAAAAAATCGGAATTTGAATCGAATTAAACTTTTAAATGACAACAATACAATTGTACAGCGTACAATTACGCTAAAGACATAAAGATACATATTATTTTGTAGAAAGAGATTGCAGACTTCTTACAAACATTTTGATCACCAAACCATTCCGAACTGAGCCAACATTATAATGTGAATATTCATTTGGATTGGAATGGCAATGAAACTGTGAGTGAGCGACACAAGAAAATCATCCTTTCCGTCTGAAATCCATAACATGTTGACTAGACTCTTAAAACATAATAATGAGCATTTAAAAAAACAAATATATGAAAACACGTGTCTATTTGTACGTCGATACACTCACAAAATTAATGAATAATTCACTTAATTTTACCTAATCATTATGATTAATTGCCCTAAACAGACTTTTGATTGAAATGCTTGTTGTTTTTAAAGTTTAAATTGGATTTTTATAAAATTCGAAAGAATAAAATAAATTCTTTTTTGAACTTTGAACTCTCGAAGTTCTACAATAAAAGAGCTCAAATAACTATGAAAAAACCACAGTAAGTACACTTTTTTTATAATTAAAAGTCATTGATCAAATAAAAGAGAGCATCATCTTTATTTGTATACCCACCCATACAAGCGAATCTAGGGACTCTGGGAGGCTCAAACCCTCTTTTCCCGGAAATCATCCCCCCCTAAAGATTTTCTCTGATCTGATTGGGATCACACGGTTTTAGAACACTTAAAAATCCAGTAATCCCGTCCCACTAAATCAGCTGTTTTTTTAAATGACATTTTGATAAAAGAGGATTTGTAAACAGAATATTGCGAGTGCATCGAACTTATTAACTAATTACATAAAACTTAACGACTACTTAAAGTTTTACTTCAGATAGTTACTCCGATGGGAAATGCACAATTCGTCATCGAGTATTCGTCGTAAATATTTATATAGCCGTAAATGGGATTGGTCGGATTATAAGAGAAAAAAAATGGTTTTCAAATAAATTAATTAAAATTCTAAGATGTACAGAACGTTCTGTACGTTACAATCAATTGAATTTTATATAAAATATGAAATATCTACGATGAATATTATTTTAGAGGTTGATTCATCAAACTAGCTACCCCAAAAAAATAAAACGTCATGACTTTATATCACATAGCTACAAAGTTATGATATATTATATTTTAAATAGTTTTTTTTAAAAGCCTGCTTCGTTTTGTGTTTCTTTTAAATTTCTGTTTTACTCAATCTTATACCCCCAGTATTTATCGAATGTGTTACATATTGTTCTTATGTATCACCATTTGACATTTGACAAATCCGCCAATCCCATGGTCCAACGGTACTCCGTTGCAACAAGTAAACAATCTGTCCCAAATAAAATCTACCTACAACATATTGTTTCGCACACATGCGTACAAACACAGATATGTTTGCGACAAAAGCCTATTTAAAATCCTCAATAAACTTCTATATACATAGCTCTAAAACGGTTATCCCTAAAAAAATACATCTTCAAGAGGAATTTGGGGCGTAATGTAAACATGCTTTTTAACGTAAGAAATCTAGAATTACATCGAAGGTAACATTAAAGGCCGGCGCAGATCAGAACGGCATGGCAAGGGATTTTTGATTTTTACTAATGGACATTCAACCGTACTGTTACAGAAATACGACATAAATTGCTATGCTTTAAAATGATGCCGTGGCATTGAACGTGAACCGAACGGCATCATTTTAAAGCATAGCAATTTATGTCGTATTTCTGTAACAGTACAGTTGAATGTCCATTAGTAAAACTTTAAAATCCCTTGCCATGCCGTCCCGGTCTGCGCCGGCCATAAAGGGGCTGGAGGCGATTAGAGCTAATAACAATGATCGAATATTTCCTTCAAAAGTTAAAATTTCAGTCAACGCTTGAGCAATCGCTGATCGACGAGGGTAAAGTATCGTAGAGATTTGAAAGGTGCATCAAAGGATTAATATTAAAAATTCTTAAAAGACGCAACCAAAAAACTATTACGCTAGCATGCAACATTAGCGACTTAAATGCAAATTCAGTAAAGTGAACACTTTCAAGTTTTATATACAAAGATTCGACCGACGGGTCACACGTAGAATAGTCACATCAATAAAAAAATGTCTCCAATATTAAATTTACTAATGATATTCGAGTAAATATTCACAATACTAATTAATTTAAAAAAAAATAACCACGGACTGTACACTCGATTGTTTTTAAAAAAAGTCTAAGCTTATCTCGAATGAGTAAAATGTAAAAACCATGAACACTCGCATCGTCGTGTTTGGGTGGAATGTCGCGACGTCACTAGTCTGCTCGTACTCGGATAGTCACGGGGCTCCATCCCTACATGTCGAGTCGGAACTCGTGCTCGACGGACGAGTCGGGCAGCAACGAGCTCGGCTCCTCGAGCAACGTGAGGTCGTCTAGGTCGAGGCCGGCTCGTAATTGCGCTTCCTCGCCACCGAATATACCCGCGTCTAGTTCGCCCGAGTAATCTGAAATGATACAGGTAAATATGTTAAATTTGTATGCTGCAGTGGAGCAAACATTTATGTTTTTACTGTGTCTGGATGTTACTAAGTACGAAAGTAATTCTAAAATATGTATTTTAGTATTTTATCAACAAGTTTCGTACACGACAATACTAAAATATACATAAATAAAGTAGATCCGTTTAATGACAAGGGCGCTGGATAGCCCAAATCGTTCAACACCAGCTGGCTTTCTACCAAACGATACACACGCTGGTGCCATCTGTTGATTTGTTACAGGCTTGCGTGCAGTTTTTCATGTGCGAGCTAGATGGCGCTACAAATGTATTAAGCAAAATTTTATATAAAGTAATATACTAGCTGACTGTGGTTTTTGTGTTGTATTGTACCTGTGAGTATAATGTTGGGGAGTGGGGGGTCCGGGGGGCGAGGCGTACCCGACACCGCCTGGCACGAAATCACGTGCTTACGTTTGTTATTACATTTATGTATTGTACCTGTGAGTATTTTGACGCGATGTTGGCTGGTGGGAGGCCCGGGGGGTGGGGGGCAAGGCGTACCTCTCACCGATAGGCACGGGGTCACGGCGCTTGTTATCGCTTGTTTACAGTGTTGTACCTTTGAGTATGATGTCGGGTATGCTGGCGGGGGTGGGAGGCCTGGGGGGCGAGGCGTACCCGCCGCCACCCGGCATGGGGTCACGTGCTCGCGTTTGTTATTATATGTATTGTACCTGTGAGTATGATGTCGGGTATGCTGGCGGGTGTGGCGGGTGTGGGGGGCCCGGGGGGCGAGGCGTACCCGCCGCCCGGCACGGGGTCACGTGCTCTGGCTCGCGGTTCACTCATGCCGCCCATCCCGCTCATACTGCTACCTTGACTCGCCTGAAACAGTTTACAACATATGAGACAATGAGACACTACTTGAGCGTGTGTTATCTTAGATTTATGACTTATTTTACGCGTTATATAGTAATAGCTATCTGTATAATTGTCAAAGCGTAATAGCTGTAGAATTAAACTTAAAAAAAAAGAAGACAAAGAAAGGAAAGACTCTCCAAGAGTCTTACTTTTCTTATCGTCTTGCTTACTTACTAGCTGGTGGCCGTGACTTCGTCTTATTTTTTGTATTTTGGACAATTCAAATAATAGCTGTATATGGCCTATGTTTAAGCTATATTATTGTTTCTTTAAAATCTATTCAGTAGTTTTTGCGTGAAATAGTAACAAACATAAGCCATACAAACTTTCACATATATAAATACATATTAGTAAGATTTTCGATAAATCATCATCAACCTATATCAGTCCACTGCTGGACGTAGGTCTCTCCCAAGACGCGCCACTGAGCCCGGTCTTCGGCTCTTCTCATCCAGTTTTTGCCAGCTACACTCCGTAGAGTGCGTCCGTTGTACGTAGCCAGGGTCAGTTGGGATGGGCAGCCTTCCGTAGCCCGGAGATTCTTCGCACCCCCTGCTCCGCCATTTCCATGACCGCCGCCTTGGCCAGGACTAGCGGAGCTGCCGGTAACTGGGGGCCGTCCTTTTTGTGTGCCAATCATATGGGAGGTTTTGCCCTAATCGCCACGCTGGGCATGCGGATTGGCGATCGCAGGGACACAGTCTGTCGCACCGCTGAGGCTGCTGCCCCTCAGCGGTCAGGGATTTGACTGTGTCTGGATGAGAAGGGTTATACCGCCGTCGACCGGTCGCCAGAGCCTCGTCGGTTACTGCAGGATGTACCTCGTGCAGGTGAGGTTGACAGTTGGAGCTAGAGGTCTTGTGTAGCTCCCTTACATCCCAAAAAAAGTATAACCTTAAATTTCGATAAATGTATAAACTAAATGCGTGACCTAACAGTGAAGATATTTTCTTTCACCCATACATTCTAGAATCTGCCGTATGCTGAACTGTAAAATACACATAAAAGTAAGGTACCTGTGAGTACGTATGCTGTGTATTCGTTGTCTGCGGCGAATGCGGTGAACTGTGGTTGATGTACGTTTGGCTATACGACGTTACTGGATGATCCAACTGCAGATGTCAAATAACAATATTTATTAATAATTCAACCCTGAGCTACAAGTAAGCGAGGAGTAAAAAGTATAAATCTACCATTCCGAGAAGGCCTCAAGCTTGTGAAACAGTGCTAAGTCTAAATCAAGCTAGAAATTTTGACCCGGCAGTGAAACAGCAAAATTTAGATGAAATAGTTTTGCACTTAGCAATTGCAAAGACCTAACTAAAAACCTAAACTGTTAACATTGATTCCTGGTTCAATGCTGAGTATATAAAAAAAATATTAGTAAAGACTTGAGTAGTTCTGTTTTAGTAGCCTTAAAGTCCAATCACATGTACCAAGAACACACCACAGCGATAACGTGATCTGGCAAAATCATTTGTCGTATCGCTAGACAAATGTCGATAGAACTAAATAGCGGAGACTTGGTATTTGTGAATGAACTCGTACGCTCGAAAACACTTTCAAATCTCACGGGTATTTTGTATTTTCGTCCCGTTTACAGGTGATTATTATTAAGATTTTAGTTTTTTTTATAAAGTTGAGCCGGCAGCTGATATTGCTATGACTCTACCAAATTACAGGAGATTTAGCAATGCTCATTTTTATTTGAAAGCCGGTCAGAAATTTGATGGTCTTTTTTTCACCCTAAAAAGTTGACGACTATTTCCGACCAAGACCTCAGAAAGGTAAAACAAAGCTACAATAATATAAATGTTCAAACAGCAAAATAAAAAAAGCTAGCACTCCGGGAGTGCCGGCAGAAGTGAAAACTTCAATATTAAGTCATTGATTCATTATTGTGTCATTTTGATTCATGATTGTGTCATTGTCATTGTCATTCGCGCTTGCGCGAATGTGACACAACGACATGACACAATCACAATGACACAGACACATTCGCGCTTGCGCGAATAATAATAATAATAATAATAATTTATTTATTTCAATCAAGTTTGTAGGTTACAATACATCAATATTATAAATCTTAACAAAACTAAACTAAGCTTAATTCTTAGCTAAGTATGTTATACAAAAATAATGGAAAATTAGTTTTTGAAAACCTACTCCACAAGTGGTGAGATGTGTTGGGGTCGGACGAGAAAATCTGTATCCCGACACCCAGCGCCCTCCTTCGAACAGCTATGTGGACATATTTTGTATTTAAGTGCGGGAAGTTTACAAATCATGAGATTGACAAATACCCAAAATAAAGTACAATTAAGAAATGGAACTCTAATGTATTATTTACTGACTCATACAAAAGCCACTTATAAAGATAAATAAAATGAGAAACTAAAGGATTTGATAAAATGGGAACTAAAGGTTTTGATAGGAATAAGTTGGGCAGACAATAGGTCATCTCAAACCATACAGAGCGCCCAAACATACTTGTATATAATATATTTAGCATCTACAGCGAGACCAGACGGTCTTTACATATCACAAAGATATAATTTAGAAGTTATAGTTATTTCAGGTTACAGATTTAGCTATAAGTTAGGTAAGTATGCCAAAAGAAAATATTATATCCAGCATCAGGACCCAGTACATTAAATTAATCTTAAAATTAGGTTTCTTTGCACATACAAATAAAATTTAGGTAACATAAAGAAAGCTTTAGAGGAATGTATCTATAGTATAACCGGTGTACTTTTTTAGTTTAGTGCATAAAATTGGCATTAAATTATTACTACAAGAAATATGTTGGTCAAACCAATCTGTTCATTGTTATAGAAATTTACATTTTTAGATATAGGTATACAGTCAAATAGAAGTTCAGTGACTATTATACAGCTGGTAATTATATAAAGCTGATAAAAAATTATATTTAATATTATGTATGTTATGTGTGAATCACTATTTTAATGGGACTGTAGCGATAGGATATAAGATTTGCTATAAGGGCTGAAATCAATAGTAGGTTACCTGAGTTATTTTTATTACAATTAATATCCTTTAGGAGGACAAAAAGAAACTGTTCCACAAAACACATGTCAGTCCTTTGGTTTTAGTTGCTCAAACTGTGCTTCATCTTTGATGAGAGTGACCGGGGATCCTTCACTTTTCCGCATGTAGACCCGACCATTTGCTGTCCAGCAGAACTTGAAGTTGTTAGACCTGACCAACTGCCTCCCTAGGTAATATAGTCTTCTGGCTTTGGCTGTCAAGTGCTCACTTAGATATATGGGAAATGTTTCAGTAGATATTCCAAGGTGGGAAGAGTTAAGTTTGTTCCGGGGTTGGTTGAGGTTGTGGGTTTTTGCAGCCTTGAGAAGATCATATCGTGAAGCTGAGTTGCTCAGCTCAGCCACTATAGTCTGCTTGCCATCCCTGATGCTGGCCCAGCGGTAGACGTCGCGAATCTCCATTGAGTTCAAATTCAGTGCGTTTGATATATTTAAAACATATTTCCGGAGGTCATTTTTTGATTCTTTTTCCACTACAGGTACATTGCGTATTTCTACGTGGCTGCTTTGGGCTTGTCTAGACAGATCTTCTATTTTTGATTCGAGAATTGAAATGTGGGTCTGTTGGGATTTAATTTGTTCCTCACAAACTGTAACTTTGACAGCCATTGTTTCATATTTAGAGGCGAGGAAATCCAAAGTCTTTTCGATGTCTTTGCCCTGTTTCTCAATAGATTTTTCTATTTTCAAAAATGTCGCATTCATATCGTTTCTAATGCACTGTATACTTTCCAAAATTTCATCTTTGAATGTTCTAAAATCGGTGTCGCGGTCATGGGAATCATCTTGAACTGTTGATCGCGGTCTTTTTAGTCGTGATGAACCGCTAGCACGGCCCTTAGGTGAAGGTTTGTCTTTAACTACAGGACCTTCGTAGTCAGATCCGCATTTTTCTGGAGTTCGTAGCATGTTCTGCATGATATTGGGATTAAAAACACAACGTAAGCCGAGCGGAAAACCACAACACAAAAACAGAGGTTATGTTGTTGATGTTGTGCGAGGAAGTTATTTGCAAGCGCTTGATTGAGTAACTTGATTCCAGCCGTGGAATGTAAGATGCAGCGGAGGCGGTATGGGTTTTTGCAGCAGCGGGCATTCGGACGAAGCGATTAGTGTGTAGTTTGCACTAGTATGCAGCACAAAAACAAGAAGTAAAGACTCCGTGGAAGTGCACTGGCTATTGTAATGTAAAATTGACAAATTGTTCAGAATATTAGTCTATTAACTGTAGCACAGCTGATTCACTAGAGTTCGTTCACTCACTCGACTGCGAAAATACGATTGTTTTGTCCTGCTCACTCCCGCACAAAAGATCGCGTTACATTACTTTCCGCAAAAAAGAGGTTAAAATACGGGCGTAGAAGACGTGTGCTCGCGGCGAGCGTCCGAAGGAGAAGGAATGTGTCTGTGTCTTCGTTGGCTTCGTCGTCATCGTCACGTCACGTCATGTCGCCACGTCATCGTCACGTGACGATGACGTGGCGACATGACGTGACGATGACGTGGCGACATGACGTGACGTGACGATGACGACGAAGCCAACGAAGACACAGACACATTCGCGCAAGCGCGAATGTGTCTGTGTCATTGTGATTGTGTCATGTCGTTGTGTCACATTCGCGCAAGCGCGAATGTGACACAACGACGAAGCCAACGAAGACACAGACACATTCGCGCAAGCGCGAATGTGTCTGTGTCTTCGTTGGCTTCGTCACGTCATGTCGCCACAACACTATTTAATTGTTTGAGTCATACGTCGCGTGACCGCAAGTGTGTTCTTTTGTCGTCTCTTGTTTTACGAGCAATGTATAAAAATTAAATAAGATCTTACGCTTTTTCGACGTCACGTGACCCTGACGCGAGTTTGAAAGTTTTTACCCACCCAGCGCCGCTAAAGAAGTTTTCACTTCAAAAACTTTTTGGGAAAAATATAATATTAAAACTTTTTGCAATCATTGTGAATAATAATAGAAACATACTGGCCTGTGTAAACATGCGTCATTAGGTAATTATCATGCAAATTAGTGATACTGCTAAAATGCAAAATAATCAACTGTTGATAAGTTTCAAATCAGTTCTTAATTCTAATTACATACCAAAATCTGATAAAATACAAGAAATATATTTAAAAAGCTTCATAAAGAAGAAGCAAAAACATTATGAAAAAGTGCTAGATTACACCAAAGATCAGAAGTTTGTTATATGAAATTCTTACTAAAATACTTCAAATAACTTGTCTGCGATCGAGAATATTCGATATGAATTTGCAACTTTTATAAAACAAAAGATTATTCTCGATAGCACACAACATGCTTTTCAAACAAAGCTGAAATCTCCTACATTTACCCCATAGTGACTAAATATACTACCTATGTTTATAGAAAGAATCAACAATTAAAATCTACCGAAAATAATGTCAATATACGAAAGTAACAAAGAATCATAATAGGGCACTAGGTCTACATTTCGATACCATAAAACTAACATAAGTGATAAAAATTATAAGTAAAATACCAAAAGGTGATCCGCGAGTTTAGATGGAAAACACGTGCAGTGTAAATCGAAAATAAATAATCACGCGTCACCTTATGGTAGTGAAGTAATTAGGATCGTAGTGACACAATAAGAGTTAATATATTAAATAGGACCCCAGGTAGACGGTTATTTTCTCTCATCAAATTTTAGTAATTTATATACTAATCTGAAAATGTAAGACTTCACAGGCCTAAGAATAGTTTTTTTTATATTTTTTTACTTTTTTGATAAGTATTTTTTTTATATTTTTATTACAGTTGTAATTTCGTCTAAGAGTAATGACATTTGGTTTACTATTGGCGGTCTTGTTTCTAAAAGTCTTTCTTGGGAGTAGACATAACAGGATTAGGGAAGGACAGTATTGTGTCACTACGATCCTTTATTACAGAGGGGTGAGTACGAATAAACGTTACGCGTAAACGTATCGTTACGGTAGCACGTTCAAAACACTGCGCGGTGACAGTCGAGCTAGCGTCAACGCGTAGTGTCATTCGATACGTTGTTTTCATTATAAACGGGATATTTACCATGATTTGTGAGTCTGATTATTTCCCGATATTTCGGCACAGTTGCATGCGCCATGATTATAAGGAAAACTATGTTCAAAGCCGTGATAGTTTCAAATATTATATTCGATACGTTTCGATACGATTGCGATTGTGACATGTATTCGTGCTCGGCCCTCAGTGCATTCGTGTCGTACATTATCCGCGACTTGGACGTGTGCTGTCCAACCCGACTCCACTAGACTCTGCACCAACTGCGCCCAGTCCTTGCCAACATCCACCAATGTTACATTGTGTACGTTCATTTTATTTATAATGTTTATAAAGTGCTTTTGCACTAAAGATCAAAAATATCCCCAAAAGTTATGGGGTATCGCTCAAAACGTTAGGGGAATCTTCAAAAGGAATGGGGGTATTAATTCTCGCTCAGACGTTTATTGCCCGTTCTTCCCTAGAAGAACGGGCAATAACTTGGTGCCAGTACTCTGGTCGCGTGGAACTGGCACCAAGTATATAAGACGATTCTCAATGATACTTATGATTTTTCTGAATAAACTATTTTTGATTTAGATTTTTTTTTTGATAACATTTGGGGATATTTTTTGTTAAACTTAGGAAGTGCACACACTTATGACAAATACTCTTCATCATTTTTTATAGTCTTCAATTTTTATAGTGACTTTAAAAATATTTGTCATTGGTGTGCGCTGACCCTTACAAAGGCAATGGAAAGTGAGCGATACGCACAACATTTCTTTCCATTGCATTTTTTAAAACACAATCAGTCAGAATTAACGTGTCTTAGCAATTATATTTTAATATCAACATAATTACATTAGTGTCAAAATAGCATTGCAAATCAGAATGAGAAAACTTGCTTACATTTTTTTATTTAGCCTCGAGTGTGATAGATTCTCATAATATTTAATTTAATTTAGTTTGCATAGTATACTTTACGCTTACACAAAGGCATAGATTAGATTATAAAGCGTATAATATAATGTTACTTACGACTCCTTGCTAAAAATCCAAATGATGCATAGAAACATTACAAAACACATAGAAGTATAGCGACAATCACAAACAAATTACATTATTGTAACCAAGACTATGCTTAAATGTAGATTTATTTGTCTGGAAGAGATTGCTTTTAGCGATAAGGCCGCCCATTGTACTTATAAGTTCTGTGTCATTTTTTTTGTTTTCTGCATTGTATTTTTCTAATTTGTGTGTACAATAAAGTTGTTATCTAGTTGTTATCTAGATTTATGACGTCATAGGGCACTTTTACCCATACTCGGATACAAGACACAGTATGCAGCGTGGGACATTTTGTATTGTTAAAATACCTATTAATATTTCTCGTGATTCAACACCTAGCATTTTTATCGGGGTTAACACCTTTCAATAGTTAAAAAAGTTCCCTAAAACATGGGATTGTAGAGGAATAATAGCGAATGTCAACAATATTACATTTAAAATGGATACAAAATTAAAGTGTAATGTACTCACCATTGTGATTTGTTCGAAAGGTTGCAGTAACGCTTGATGTAAATTGCTGTAATCGTTTTGTGGAGATTCTCCTGGACTACCGGGACTGTTTACCATCTGAAAATGTAGTTACATATAGTTACGCCGAAATAAGGTAAAGGTAAGTTAATAAATATTTTTTCTTTCAAATTATGTTCTTCGACCAGGAATGGGCAGAATTAGCCAGGTGGTTGAAGATTAAATAACAACCGGTAATTTACTTAAAATATCTTTAATATGTCTGAGAGTGTTTATGAGTATTTATAGTCTCAGTGTAAATGGTATTATAAGTAGTTACATACCGTGGGTGATGGTATATTAATATTTGACGTTGACGAATATTGCGAAGGCGGACTACAATGCGACTGGTATCCTGACGTCATCCAGCCGTGGTCTAAAGGTGACATGTTCTGAAATAAGAATATCCTCCATAAATCTCCAAGCGATTATGAACCTTGTGCATGAAGGTATGGGGGTGAAAACAGCGTGATAAGATTATTAGAGCCGCTTAGCATGCGGATTCAAGACACCGGTTTAGTCGAAAAGAATATAAATGATGTCATCGTTCTTTTGTTTAGCGGTAACTCAAGGTATTTTGTCATAACTAGAAAGTTTACTCGTCCTTTGATGTGTAAAGGAAATTGATCATTATCTCAACAGAACAAGGTTCTCTATTGAGTTATCAGAAAAAACGACAAGACAGAGAGACTAACTGTTTAGTCGCTGTGTCCCTTTCACACATGTTACATGTTCAAACATGTAGGTACCATGTATATGCTAGTAACTTTTACAACAACTGTCCAGTCATGTCAGTCCAGTCATTTTAGCTATTTTAAACCCCAATCTGCGGAATAATTCCTAGTGGGCTGAATTTTTGTATACACCTTTATTACGGCATTGTAATGAAGATGTGAAAAATCGACATTGATATCGAGCCGGCTAAAAAAGTTATAAACGTCAAAAGATCACGAAAATCAGTTTTTCGCAAATATCTCGCGATCTATTGCTCAGAGGTCAATAAAGGTCTTTTACAAATTGTTTGTTGTGAAATTGTCTACAAAAAATGTCTAATGAATTTTTCTGTAGAATTAACCATTTTCGTAATTGAACCGTTGTCTTGCTTACTCTGATAAAGGGAATATATTTTTAAAACTTGCGTTACAACTATTTATGTTGTCGATTTTTTTTTCAATAATCTTTCACAATGTTTCTTGAAGCTAGCGGAACATGCAGTTAAAATAATATAAAAATAAAGCAGTAATTATACGCTTGGTACATACCATTGTATGTTTTTCATAGCTGCTTAATGCTTTCGATCATGCAATACTCTTTTTTAATAATTAAATATTGTTATTGAGTGAATCTTGAAGACCATGTATAATGGTTTTATAGTATTGAATGATCGACCGCCAAAAGAGTATGTAATCGTGTTAATTGAGATGTAAGCTTATACAAAGATTATTAATAAAAGTGAAAAGGCTGTTAGTCAATTTATAAAGAATATAAAAGTCCCAAGTCGATTTTATTATTACAATTTGCTGACTGTATGCGTATCTGATGGATATATTATTTACAATATGTTGAACAATATTATTAATAATATTTTTTAATATAAATTGTTCTGTCAAACGAAGTCTGCTTAACTATGTTTGTGGTTGTACAAATTAGTTCACAGACTTATCAAGTGTTTACTATCTGTGTCTTTCTAATTTAATACGTTAGACTGCGGCGGAGTTAGTACATACATATAAATGGCTGAACTGTCATTATATAGAATATCATAATATGAACTGTCATTACAATATAGAACATTTTTGCTGCATAGAATTCGAAGTATTATTATAGCCTATAGTTTAAAAAATAAATTCATATTTTCGATATGCATACAATCAAAGCCAGTGATGTGATTTGTTTAAGCGAATAAAATGTAGTAATTTTTACAATTTATTTTATATACAGAACAGTAATTCAGAACGAATAGAATATACCAAAATCTGTGGTCGTGTTCAAAGATTTTATTAGTATTTGCTATTTTAATAAACTAAAACTGAATAAAGTTTCAACAACTATCTTTTGAGCCATAAAATATCATAAAGTCAATGCGTGAATTTGGTTAATATCTTACATTTTCCAAATACTGATCTTAAAAACTGAGAATATACTGCAAATTTCATTCAGCATTTCTATATTTTAATATGTACTTATGTTATTATTTAGAACATATGTACTACTTACTTAAAGGGTGGTAAGAAATTGATTATTTTATTTTATTTTTAAATTTTAGGAAAACTAATAGCTAATACATGTATATAGGTGAACTTAATCGAATTCAAGCTGAAAAATCAATTATTGTACAAATTAAATGTTATCCTTGTTAAAACTGAAACAAAGTTTAGTGGGTATGTCTTGATATGTGGTTCTGAGATATATTAGTAAGTGGATCGAAGTTACCAAACATTGTTTTGTGCAGTGGGAGTTTAAAAAGCATGTCAACTGCTTTGAATAAGGCGGTAAATACTTGAAAGTGCCATAAAAATATAAGCAAAAGTATTTATTTTTGTTATAAAATAAATCATGCAGATTTAAGGCCAATAGACGCTATATGAGAATAATTTTGAAATGAGATATTAAATAAGGATACAAATTTTGGTGAATATTGTATCATTTGATTAGTAAATATCAAAATGTGGCACTGGATTCAGCATTGTTAAGCGTACAAGCAATCGCCCGCAAAATGGATGAATAGGGAAAAAAATTAGAGAAGTTTAAAAAAAAACGAACCTCATTACGATGAAGATAATTATTTGTGTTTGGTACAGATAAGTGATTCTGAAATAAACAAAAAATGATTTGTGTTGAAAGCAAATAAACACAAACATAACAAAAACAACAAAAAATGTAAAGATTCATCTAAGGGAAAATAATATTTTATGCCTTTCAAAGACATATCCAAAGCCAGTGTTAGATCTAGTTTATATCTAAATTAGTTTAGATATGACAACCAACGCAAATCTGAGATTATTAACGTATTCTACACATGAGAAATCTCAGAATTTGCGACGGTTGGTCGACGTAAATATGTTTAGTGAGATATAACAGAACACTAGAGCATTCCTATTTGTACTAGTTACAATCTAATTTCTAACTTAATTTATATAAATCTTAAATCTAAATCTTAACCTGTCTTTTAAGGGCCCATTCCAGAAAAAATAGTTGTTGTAAGATGGGGATCTTATAGCACGTCATAAACAGAGGGCACGAATAAATTTTACAATCGTAGAGAAATAATGTATTTCAAATACATTGAACCAACATGAGCTTTACTGTTGTGCGTAGCAGCGTTACCGCGCAGTGTTTCTTAAATACGCTACGTTTTCGATTGTCACATTTATTCGTGTTCAGCGTTCAGGGGCCTGATCGCGCATGTTTTCTAACTACACACGATGCTGCTCACACCATACGTTATAGACATTTTATGATCGCGATATAGCTAAACTAGCGTGTATCTAAACACGTTCAACATTCGAACGTTAGTGAGCCAAAGATGGTGTCATAACCGCTTGTCACACGAACGGAAAATGAGCGGTTAGCCGTTTACAGCGATACGAATTTCCATACGCTACGTACACGTTACGTTGGTGAACCTTAAACGCACCGTTTACGCTACAATTTAGCACGATCGGGGCCCTTAGCTGCTTAGAACCGTTTACGCTACAACTCAGCACAATCGGGGCCCTTAGCTGCTTAGAACCGTTTACGCTACAACTCAGCACAATCGGGGCCCTTAGCTACAATTAAGCACGATCAGGGTACTTAGCAGCTTGAACCGTTTACGCTACATTTTAGCACGATCGGGGCCCTTAGCTGCTTAAAACCGTTTACGCTACAATCTAGCACGATCAATGCCCTAAGCTGCTTACACTGTTAACGCTATAATTTAGCACGTTCGGGGCCCTTAGCTGCTTAGAACCGTTTACGCTACAATTTAGCACGATCTGGGCCCTTAGCTGCTTAGAACAGTTTACGCTACAATTCAGCACCATCGGGGCCCAGGTGTGGTAGAGTGAATAGCGTCGTGCGGTTACCTGAGCGTCATACAAGGCGGAGTGGTCGGCGTGGTGCAGCGCGGCGAGCGGCACGGTGGCCCCCACGGGCGAGCCCGACGCGGGGGACAACCCGCCCGTCGCGGGGGACACGCTGCCGCCGGGGGACGACGGACTCTGGAACATAGTTCCACTCGCATATTAATAACAATTAGATAATAATCTATAAATATAAAAATGAAACCCGTTTTTCGTTGTCACGAAATAGCATGAAAACGGCTTGACCGATTTGGCTGATTTTTTTTTGTAGTTTTCTAATACTCTGTACAAGGTTCATAAGGAAAAAAATATGAAGAAAATCTCTCAGAAAAAAAAAATCTCTCTAAGGCGATACGAAGTTCGCCGGGGCCGCTAGTAAATAATAATAATGCATGCGGCAGTGATCTTCGACACGGCACGCAATGTCCGGAGGTTCCTCAATCTGTAGCCCTAACCACCGTTAGCTTTGGCCTTGCCCCGCTGCCGGCGGCAACTTAGTCTAAGCGCTGTTACAATTTTAAAAGTAAAAGTAAAAAGTGTGTTTATTTAAAAGGGAAGATATCAAGTGACTGAAATAGCGGCCGCCGTCTATCCACACAATAAGAACTCGCTTGCGGTTGCGGCTTAGTTGCGGAACTCAGGCCGCACTACAAGTGCAAGTAATTCAAATGATCAAGAAGCGAATGAAACATGATTTCATCTTCCGCTCAATCTTATCATTCGTCCACAGTAATAGATTGTTAAAGTATGGAAAAAAAATATTATACCATATGAAACTGTAAGCTCAGAGGGCTTTTACTCAGTATAAATTATAAGAATTAGTTTCGTAAATGTTTGGCAATCACATAATAGCGAAATAGTTATGACTAATATCGATTCTTATGAGTATTATATGTATATAGTAAACAAATGAAAACAAATGACGAATAGAAAGCAGTCATCGTGAACGCGCTTGTGTCTAATAAATAGTTATCCTAACATATAAGCGAGGTGACGACCGATGTGGCGCGGTGGGCGAAGGTCCGCCTGCGCCACGGAAGATTGCGGGTTCGATTCCCGCCTTGGGATAAATGTTCGTACGATCTGCAAATATTTATTCCGGGTGTTCTGGGTATTTTATATGTATAATAAAAATATCTATCTATGTATTGTATTATGTGTGTCAGTCTTCTAGTACCCATAACACACAAGCTCTGCTTAGCTTGGGGCTAGTTGATGTTGTGTTGATTGTCCAGCATTATTTATTTATTATTTAGGTATATAAAGAATCCTTACATATCGCGGTTGGTACTCCGCCGGCCGGTAGTGCGGAGACGGGAAATGCACGGAGGTGAGGTCGGGAAGCGAGCCCCCCGGGACTTGCAGCTCGCCGCACCCGAGCATGCCCCCGCCGCCCCCGCCGCCGTCCCCCCCACTCTCGTACACACTGGACACACAACATTATATATGTACAGATATGATAATTATTTATTAGAACAATATAATATACATTCACTTATTGAGACTATACAGTATTTACAAAATGTACATTGTCATATAAAATACATAAGAAACAGTTGAGCTATCTACAGACCGTTGCAAACGATCTATAGATAGTTCAACTGATCCAAATCAGGACCAATCGGAAGCGTACCCAAGACACTGGCTGCATTGCCGCGCTGAATAGCAATGCTGATACGCTGGGCCAGATACTCACCAGCCCTCGGTCACGCATCGCTTCGACTAGATAATTAGATTACTATAAGAAATATTTATGTTCATCACACAAACATATGCTCTGGGTGGGAATCGAACCCACGACCCACAGCATGGCAGGCAGAGCTACTACCAACTGACCTGTGACGCCTGTCATACATGACTTTATTTAGTATTCAAGCTTTTCTGTGATCATAGTTACATAGGTATTTTATACATAAGTACTTATTATTGAATGTATAACGCAAGTAATTATAAGTAATGCAGTAAGTAATTTAATTGTATTTTTTTACAAAATTAACAAAACCTACTTTAATCGTGACAAGGTATATTTAGTTCCAATTTCACAACTAGGTGTCGTTGCCATCGCTGATTCCTAGATTGCAGGTTTTTTAGAATGTTTTGGATTTCATATAATTTGCCCTGAACCTTTCAGAGCGTATAAATTGACACTAGTACAAAAAGAGTTCACAAATTCCTTAACTACTAACAAATAAAATAAAATCTTGTTCTAATTTTTATATATGTACGTCTTAAATATACAAGCTGGCTAAACTAATAAGTCAAAAAATAAAGAAGACTATTTGCATAAACCACAGAATGAATAAACTTTGAGGTAGTATATCATACAGAAGTTCAGTATAATAAACGAGCAATCCATCTAAATAAAATGTTAATTTAACCGCCGACAATTATTTAATGGACAAACTCTGAATTAATATGCATATCTTAATCAATTGGGTATTTAGAAAAACGAATACTTTATAGAACTCTTATGCAGTGTGCGAACTAAAAAAAATACAATTATCAACATTATTTCGGTAATTGTATGTAAGTACATACATATCTACATATTTACAAAATTATAAAAGTGTTCTATCAGTTCTAATAGTTTTAGGAGAACGCGATGTATGAAATGTTCTGAATTATTCTTTTTTTTTATCGCTGACATAATGGTTTCATAGAAAAGTTAGTCATATTGATGGGTGTTTTAAACCAAGTTTCCGGGAGTGGTTTACAACACTTCCTTATGTCGGTTTGTATGACGTGTTTTATTGTCATAGTAATAAATACATATTTATTTAGTAGTGTGGATAAGTTCCTTTATGAACATAAACTGTGGCTCAGGATGATGCGCCAGTCAATTTGTCAACGGAATCGTAGGCTATATGTATACCTGTCTCTTTTTTCGTGAAACAAATGAAAAGGACAGAGTATGAATTTTCTCTGAGAGACAAGTTCTTGACGCCTTAGCTATTAGCATTACGTTTTGTTTTATTTTTTCGATGCATTGGTCTGTCATGATAATGGAGAATGGATAACCCTGAGGGATTATTTTTAGTCGTTGCCTACTCTCCGTCGAAAATTTTCCATTTTAGAAAGGAGCTATATCTCTACGGCAATTTTTTTTATTACATCCATTGAATACTCTAGAGATCACGGTCGTGAACTTTGTTTGTGTTATTTTACTTAGAACTTTTAAATTATATGTCGTCATGTGTTTTCCAAATCTTTTATGACGCATATGACGTTGGCAATGTAGCACTAAAAATAATCTAAATGAAAATTCTAAGAAGGTTAAATTGAGGATCTCAGCTCTGTTGGTATAACCCCTGACTTCCGTGCCGTGGGTCGTGGGTTCGATCCTAAAGCAATGACAAACATTTGTGTGATGAATTCTGATGTGTGTTCTGTTTTGCTTCCTGTCGATGCTACAATTATTTTTATCAGATTTTGATTTATGTTTTGCTAACTCTACATCACTCATCTACGCTTTTTGGGTGTTATTATGAATTTATATATATTATTAACCCTCCTTTTGCTCCGCGTAGTCGGGTAAAAACTTTATAAGCAATATATCAGCAGTCTTGTTTCAATAGTACATGCTTTGCTTATTTGGCGACTGGTTTGCGATGTGTGAATTGTTCTTGAATATTTATTTTTTTATAAATATGGTACTTACTTGTTATTGTTTGGTATCCTAGGTATTTCACAGGAGGATCGCGGTCGATTGTTTGGGTTCATACCCATTGTATTCAACACGTCGATCGGCATTTCACCTGAAATATTTCATTTTTACCTTTTAATATTTTATTATTCCGCATGGAAAATAAGCCTCCTTAGATTAACGTAAGTATTAAAATGATAAAAAATGGTCCATTGCACAGATATCACAGAACTATGCAATTACTCATTATTTTTATTCAGTGAGAAATGATATGAGAGGACAAAACAAATGCAGTCAGTTTTTTATGACAGGAGTGCCTACAATAATATGAATGAATAATATAAACGTTAAAGCTTAATCGTCAGAAAATTAATGTTTTAATTACTGTATGCTAAAATTAAACAAAACGTATTCGTTTGGTGAGGTCGTAAGGCAGCCAATAAAAAGCTAGAACGTAGTTAATTGTATATAAACGGTTTAAATTTAGCTTTTGCATTCATTTACTATTTAACATTTGTTTTATAAAAACGATTTCGCTTTGCGTAAATCTATCCCAATTTGTATTAAATAAAGAGAAACACAGTTTTAGTCGTAGATACAAGATGTTTCACCACTTGCTCATACATATTGCCTGCTACAACTCTTTCTCTATGGGATATTTGGTGGGATATACTTCTTCGACTCACTTCTATGATGATTCTGATGCCGATATTGGTGAGTCCTCATCGGATAATTAAGTGGAGGCTAAGATTGTTAAACCACTTGTTTATCACACAACTGATGCATGGTTGTACTACTCTTCTCTCTGGGATATTGATGGGATATACATCTTGGACTCACCTCTATGATGATTCTGATGCGGATATTGGTGCGTTCGTTTAAATATAGATAAGATTGTTGATCACACAACTGATGCATGGTTGTACTACTCTTCTCTCTGGGATACTGGTGGGATATACATCTTAGACTCACCTCTATGATGATTCTGATGCGGGTGTAAATGCGGATGCTGGTGCGGCCGCATCGGATGATGATGTGGAGACAAGGGTTGTGTGACCACTTGTTGATCTCCACACGACTGATGCAGTGCTGAATCAGAGTGCGTTCGACGCCAGTTGCTGTCTGGTGGTGGACTGTAAGTATCATAGAATCTTTACATTTCTTTATTAAGCAATTACATGTCCTATATCGGATTATGGTTTAAATTTTTGGAACGAATTTCCTTATCGCGCGTTGCGAAAGGGGACTAGACGGAAAAATTAAAACCAAAAGTTGTAACGACAGTTTTTGCTATAGTTGTAAGCCGTGCGGCGTACGCGTGTTCTCACTCTCTCTCTCTCTCTCATAGAAAGCAAGCCAGTTTCGTATTAAACCAACAGGTTTTTTTTTACATAATAAATATTAATACTAATAAACGAAAAAAAAATCGGTCCATTCGGGTGTCCCTTGACACATCTCAAGTTTTTTTTTTGGGCATGCCTCCTGATGTTAAGTGGTTAACGACACCTGCGACGAGAGACACTGTTGGTGCTCTGACGGCCTTTAAGTGGAGGAGGCTCCGATGGAAAACCGCAGAGGATAGTTCGTTCTTCAACTTACATGTAGGCAGAAAAGATCTCGTGAGCCATAAAGTTAAGTTGATTTTGAAAGGTTTCCATAGTGATAAATAAGGTAGGTATATAACCGGTATCGAACGGCTTAAAGCGATCTTATATAGTCTGTGATTAAGACAAATAGGAATCTGTGGGGGGTTATTTTATGTTCCGTTTCCCGTGGCGTGGTATCTTTAAATAAACCAATCAGTTTGTGGACAAATTAGAATCGGCTATATTAGCTTTAAAAATACAGTTGTTAGGAAGATTACGTTCAGATCTTAAGTTATATTCGTGAGAGTTTTTAGTTTCTTCAAAGGGAAGGAAAACAGTTAAAATGTATTTTTATAAATCCAATCATCTTTACGATTGTATATTTTTAAACTTAAATTGAGATAGGGTTTTATTAATAAGGTTGTCAAACTTGAAAAACTTCAAGAAAATTAACATACTAGCTCTTAATTATGCAAAAACCATAATAAAAACGAAAAAAATCAACTAATCATAATCAAGTATCGGTATCGCATAATTAAATAAGAATTACCGGTTTAACACACTTGTTTCAAATTAACCAGTAATATTTGACGAAGAAAATCTCCCAGAATTCGGGATTCCTACAAAATACTTTTCAGACGAAGTTTTGTGACAATCAAAACATCGAATAGTTCTAAAATTGTTCTTCGATCAAGTGCATTGAATAATTATAAGTAAAATTTGCATTCAAAACTGATTTGATTTGCAACTTTGTTTTAAAAAGCTATGTAATCAAGGCAAATTATTTAAATAAATAAATATTCCCGGACAATTCAGACATCACATCTCCTCACTCCCAAAGAATAAATAAATATCAAATAAATAATACTTTTATATATTTTTTTTTCGTAGGTACATACATAGAACACATAGTAACACCCAGACACAGAACAAATATTTATGTTCATCACACAAACATTTGCTATAGGAGGAAATCGAACCCACGACCCGCAGCATGGATGTAAGAGCTACTATCAACTGAGTTTTAACGCCAGTCAAAAATACTTCCACCTGAGTGAAGTTGTGGTCATGATAGTGAATTCGTTGAATAACGCAACTGATCATTATCAGCTGATATTGATCATGTTTTTTTTCAAAAGTTTGTCTTTGCCCAATATAGCGCAGCAATATTCAAGCGAGTACGAAATGAGTGGTCAAAAAATGTGAAAACTCAAGTCATCTATACTTGCACAATCAATATGTATCTTCAATTATTAATTATAGCTAATGTGTTATTATGATGTATAAACTAAATTATTGTAAAGTTTTATTAAAATCTATTCAACAGTTTTTGCGTGAAGGAGTAACAAACATACATCCACACATCCATCCATAAAAACTTTCGCGTTTATAAATATTAGTAGGAAATAGGATAGGTTTATTTGTATGAAACAATTAAAATTAAATGCGTTCCAGTGTGATACAATTAACCCCAGTGACGACTAAATAGAAGAGAATGATAAAAATTCAGTCAAGACAATCTCTCTTCGTGCTTACTATCTATTACCTATAATATACTGAACTTTTTATTCATTATTGGGTAATAAATTGATAACAGTGATTTTACCCAGTAATCAATTTAATTGGTCTGTGTAAGCAATTTTTTAGTTATTTTATAATGGTTGGTTTCTGTATGACTAAGACCATTATGTAGCGTGGTTTCTAATAACTAGGTTAAAATGACGTCACTGATTTGTTTCCTTAATACTAAAGTTATAGTTCAAATAATTGTATTGACTATTTACACTGAGTTTCTTACATAAACATCCGCGTTTGATGTTTAAATGAAAAACCCCAAAAAAACCTCTTAAGTTGCATACCTAACTTTCGTAATTTTCCGTTACGTTTGTGCTACTGCAATATAATTCCGCACGCAAGTAAAATATATAGTTATTTCATGCAATTCTACAAGTGAGTTTTTTGCAAGCATTAAAAAATAAATAAATGAATGAGCCAATTATAATGTACTGACATAAACGCGATGAAGGTAGTGTAACCCTGGCCTTTAATACGTCAGAGAAAAATACCTAGAAAATAAAAATATAACTTTAGTTTTTTTCTGTTGTTTGAGAGCCAGCTTAAAATAGTTTATTAGTGCAAGAACATACAGGTTTTTAAACCATATCTATATTTATAAAAGACTGGCAAGACTTTTTACGGTAACGGTGGTATTTTCCTGTTGGTATTCTTATAGGTTAGCGACGTCAACCAAACATAAAACAATTAATATAAATTATGAATGAGCGTCCTCGGAACGCCTAACAATGAAGCTTAAATTAACATTGTTATAGACTTGTCACAGTGGTGATTTAAAAAAAAATCATAAGTGCAAATATTCACACATGTTTTTAAAATTTTATTTATGTTTCTTGAATATTTTGTTGTTGACAAATCCTTTTTTTTTTGCGATTTTTCGCATTCACTGTTTTTATATCTTCAAAGTTGTAAAATGTTATGTGATCGAAAAGTTGACTGACCCTTATGAACGTTCTTTAGGTATTTTTTAATGTTATCAAGTAAACAAATTTATGCACTTGAACATATAAACATATATACATAAATCATATAGACAGGTTTTGTTTTGTGTTCTTAGAAATGAGGTTTAAAGTTAACAACATTACGGTCTAATATAAAAAAAAGTAATCGACCATTTAGAATATTTCGCATATTATTTAGAAGGCAATCAAGCTGTATTTCAAGCTAAAATGTGACGTAACGAACAACAACAGAGTTCAATATTAACTGCTTAGTTACAAATAATTATAGGTTTTTACACACTGCATTGTTCACTGGCTAAGTAGATGTGTTTATCGATTTTATATTAATTATAGATTTGAATTGATTCTAGTTTATCAAAGTAAATCATGCTATGAATCACTTTAATGATATTTGGATTACAAAATATTTGCCTTGTCAAGGATTTATCTAAAAACTTTAATTACAGGCCCCAAATGAAGAGTAATAAGTATTTATCAATCAAAAACCATAACACAATGGACTATACCCCTATCTTATAAAAAGTTAGCGTTGACATTATGTCACCATTACGTGTTACGTGGTAATCCAAACATCAAGTCTGCGCTAACTTTTTATAAGATAGACCGTATGTAGATAAGAATTACGCGCATTTTGATGGCACTATCAAAAGGTATCCCATATTGTTGACAATATAGTTTCGCAGTGTCTGACGCACATAATTTTGATAACAGCATTGTGCGAGTGTGACGTTAGTGATGGGTGAAGATACCCAGGGCGCTAAGTCGGTAACAACCGTGTGAGCCACGCCTTGTCTTGGCGGGAAAATCTTGTTACTACACGCCACAACTTTACTACCAAACGCCTGAAAGTTTATTTGAGTGTACAGTTTATCAGGAAAATCGTAAATTTTTGTGTTTTAAAATAAGGAAACTACTGCAGTTTAAGACACACCTTAGTTCAGTTAATGTTAAGTTGACGCATACATGACTCATTTTCATCGTAGTGTCCTGGTTTGTCAAGCTTTGCGTTGACCGGCAGTACGCCGGCTACTATCTACTTTAAGCAGAAATTGATTTTTTTTAAACTTGTATTAAGGAGAATAAGTTACGAGATTAATGTCAGTGAAATGGGGTCGAGACTTTTCCGTGTGAGCGGAGTACCTATGACGTCAGTACATCTTACCTCAAGTATACGTTGCTTCCATAAGGGCTAGTATCGTGCCTTCTGTCTGCCGGCCGTCGCATTGGACCCACGGACGAGGATGTTCTCCCTCTCTGTCCATGGCCAGGAGATCTAGATGGAGAGGTGCCGCCGCTGCGTCCTCCACTCTGAAGGCTATACTCTGTCGCTAGAGGCGTCTCTTCGGGCTGCGGACAAAAGATAAATAAATTATACCGGACATTTGACGCATCGCGCTCAGCTTGTACTATGGGAACTGCAAGTAGATTGCCGATAAAATACTTTTAAAATATTTTGTAAATCTATCTAGATATAAAAATCAATGCCACTTTTCGTTGTTATTTTATAACTCAAGAACGGGCTCCTATCCAAACCAAATTTTTAGGCTTTATTTGGACTAATTAGCAGATGGTTTATGTGAAGTTTGCATATAATCTGTCGAGTAGTTCTTCATTTATCACATTTTTTGTAGTCTGCTTATTTAATATAATAATGCCTTTAAGGCGGAACAGAGTTCGCCGGGACAGCTAGTAAATATATATTCACAGACATTTTACTCATCGCGCTCTAATCTCAAAGCAAAGCTATGAGAATTAGAATGCTGATAAAATACATATATATTTATTTTTGTAAATACATGTATGGAATGTATCAGTAAAACCTGGACACAGAACCAGCATCAATATTTATTATAACACAAATGTTTGTTCTCGGGATCGAACCCACTACCCACAACATGGAAGGCAGAGCTATTATAAATTGAGAGTGAATTGACTTGCAAACATACTGCATCTACAATACAAAATCAACAATCTACTTTAGAACCCGCATTATTCATACAATTAACGTCTACATAATCCAGTAGCGTTTTAATTTATAATTTATGTTTTGAGAAAGGAAGCACTATATCGCTATATCGAATTTACAAAATGTTAATAACAACGTTTTGTATCAACTTTTTCAATGCTAAATATTTGTTTTATATAACACATAACATATAACACATACGGAAAACATCTTAAAAATATTTCATGCAAATCAAGCAATAAAGTACCATCTAGCGTAACAATAGTGCAGAATTACTTACAACATGACCCTTATATCAAAATGCAAAATAGGTACAGCTTGATGAACCATAAAAATAAAAATATTTCTGCCTAGAAATATTTTTTTAACTCTTATTATGTAAGAGTTAAAATTATCAAAAATAATAATGCCTTAACTTATAGATATTTGTAGATCGGTACATGCCTCAATACTATTTAACTATTACTGTCTTTATAAATAATACTACAATATACATATATGGGGTAATATAAAAAAAAACATTGATGGGCACTTCAAGGCTCCAAGCTTTTGGCAGTGGTCTTCATCACATTCTGTATAATACATAGTACATTCTATACATACATGCTTACATAATAAAATCAGTATAAAATTTGCATTGAAAAACCATTTACAAAGAAGTTACAAGTCATAAAAAAATAAAACAGATTATTATTACTACATCAATTAACTAAGAGTTGTTTATTTATTTTAGTTAGCAGCTGCCCTGATCAGTTAGCAGAAGTAACTTTTTGAACACATGTGTCAATATGAGAATATAGCTTATAATACCCAAAATGGGTTATTATGGCATTCATTATATTAGTATTTAACACTTCGCAGTACATACATGTGTTAACTATGTTAGCACCTTGTTAAAGTAGCATTGATACATGAAAAAATTAATGTGGTCTTGTATTGTATGTTGCCACTAAAAATTATATTTTAAAATGGGCTAAGAGATTATGTGTGAGAGTGTACTGAAATGAAATGAGTTGTTAACATACATTAATAAATTAATAATACATAAGTACTTGTATTTATTAACAGCTTAAATCTCAGAAGCAAGCTTAAAGGCTAAGCCACTGAGAGAAAAAGTTAGGAGAGACTTAGACAACCTGTGTATCCTCTCACATAATCTCTTCCGAGGTAACTTGAATTTGCTTCATACTAATCTATGAAATATACAGTTAACAATAAACATCTTCTACTATGCTTATGTGGTCTGAGTGGACTTCCTAAATAACCTGGCTTTTCGACATATTTAGCAAGTATGCAGTTAAGTATAGGCAGCTAATCTACTTTTCTATGTTAGCCTATGTTGAATGGACTACGACTATTTTAATGGACAATATATGACTATCTGAATAACTCCAATGTAGAACGTTTTTAAGGAAAATATTACATAGAACCCTTGGACTAGTTGACTTCAAATATTAAACACGCATTTCCTGCATATGTGACATAATTTTAGCCCTTATAAATCCCTCCCTTAAATCCTTCATTTTAATCTGAAAATATTATTTCTAAAGAAATTATATAATATAATTATATATTTTTATAAATCTATATATTTTTTTGATAATAGTATTTTTAGGACACTTAAAATATTTCCCCTTTAACCCAATTTGTAAGGATGATTTCATGCACTTGTAAAACAATTAGTAGGTATAGTTTTTGGTTTGAGCAATATTAGGCACACTACAGACATCTTATTGCATGCTACTAATTGGGTGACAACTACAAGGATAAATCATGCTTACATATTTGGAAAAAGCCTACATAATAAATACATCTAACATCAATCTAAAGTAGCATCACTAAATAACGAAATTAATTGAAGAAATCTACAGATCACTGCCGGTACACATTTATTTAAGTAAACAAAGGTTTTAACATTTTTACTAGCAGAATTGGTTAAGTATGCAAATTATTTATTTTATTCATGGTCATGTTTGAAAAATGTATTTTTAGATTTAGCTACAATACTATCCTTAAAAGGACCAACATTATATCAGTTTTTTAGTATTACAAACTTTGAACAATTGTATTATTTTTATTTAGACACACTAAAGTGCTGGTATATTTTGCCTCCAAAAATTTAAGACAGTTAGATATTACGCACAAAAACAAATTTAAATGTGCACCAGCTGTATTTGAATATATCTATAACCTTACAGGTAAATACTATTACGATTGACATTTTATTTTATAGATAAGTTCCACATTGATAAGGAAAAACATTAACAATAGAATGTTAACATTTCCTCAATTATCTTATAAAAAATTGAAAAACAAATACCTGCAAAGTTTAAACATATTCAAGTGAACTACCTACATAGAAAAGGAAAAAGATGATTCCAAAAATTAGGAACCTTTTCATCTTCCTGTTCCGTCTCTGTCTTAGGGACTTGTGGAGCGGCCACATTTGGGAGGGAGCCACTCCTGAACGAGCCCAAGCTTTGTGGAGCTTGAATCGGTCCAAGTATTTCCACTATTTCTATTGGCGCAGCTGTTGGTTTAGTTCTTGCACGTCTGCTACTTGAGTTTATCTGTAATCACGTCTTCCTTATATCTAGCATGGGCTTCATTGACTTTTTATCACTAGTTACACTATAGACTATTAGAAACACAATGAGAACTATACCTACAGATAGACACTAGACATGAAACCTATCAATGAGATTTCTTACAGATAATTACCTAGGTACTAATAGTTGATTTTCCACAGCATCACTGTCACTTAGGGCTTAGATTACTAATAACGACTCATGTATCCTTAATAGAAACAATTTTAAGTTATAATGGCTATTGTGTAGAAGTCTATAATGGATTAGAAACACATAAAACTAGTATAATTTGAGCAACATACACACAACATGCTACAAGTATTTTGTTAATTTATTTTAACAATATCACTTATTGAGTCGCATTAAGGCTTTTTGTAATGATTATTGTTTACGTCGGTGGACACTTTTGACGGCCAGGAAGCGATTGCCTGAGTAAATAGGCGACAGACCTACCTTATTGGTTGCGTCGGAAACTTCGCGCATAATTTTCTCAAAGGCCGCAGTTTCTTCTGCCTGTTTTTGAGTATGGAGGGCAATTTTCTCACTAAATTTCCTTGGGTTCGCCATGATGGCCAGTTTTACATTTATTTTTCTCTTTTACATCACAATTTTCATTGCTCCGACGAGAAATAAAACGCGCTTGCGCTTGTCTTTTTTGTCTGCTCTGCTGTCATATCACGTCATATGCCAAATGCTTGTCATGTCCAATCAGACATTTGACAGGTTAAACGAAACGACATTAATATATTAAAATGTAATGACCGTGACACTGGCAAGTTTTTATGTGTCAAAATATGCAGGATTTTTATTTATTTTATTTTCAGTACATTTCATTCATTTATTCAGGCCGGATTAGTGTTCTTGGACTGCGTTCGTATAGTATAAAATAAATGTGGGACAATATAATTGCGTGAAAAAGAAAAGGGAAAGGCAAAGCAAATAGCTAGCAAACGCAATAAGCTTCGATGAGAGAACCGCTCAGTACACACAGCTAGCGATGTATTAGCTTTACAAAAATCAGCTAACTTTTCGTGAAAGTGTTCAATAAAATTAAAGCTATGGAAGAAAAATATATTTTAGCGTTAGATATCGGTACTTCTACCATTCGGTCGTACATATATAATTCTAGAGCGGAGATTGTGGGGAAAGCGGTTGATCAGGTATTTATATAGATAAGATCATAAAATAGTAGGTGCTTCTTATTTTAAATTAATTTTTCACTGCTTGTTAGCTAGAACTTTTTTTAATAAAATATATTTTTAGGTAATTCTTCACTATCCTGATGCTGGATTTGTTGAAATCGATCCGGAAGAACTATGGGAGTCTATTGTTGCAGTTGTTCAAAAATCGCTACAAAGTAAGTGTTTATCTACTTTAAATAGGTACTTGACAATTTTAATTAACTAAAAAGTAACCACACAACACCAATAATAGTCAGAAAATATTTTTACATTCCATTACTGCTGTTTATTTTGTGCGCCAAAAACATATGACATTTAAAGTTGTTACCGAAATTAGCTCATGTTGGGTATGGGCACTTTTTTTTAAATGTACATACCTAAAAAGCCTTTGCCTGTCACAGTAGATACTGGAGAAACTTAACAATAAGTACATAGGTACTTGTTGTTATTGAATGAATACTGATTCTCAAATGGTTACTCCATTTGAGAATCAAGTCAATTCAAATACCAGAGACAACATTTAGGCAAACCTTTGAGGAGATGAATTGTCAATCTGCTGAACCACTAGGTAACCACTAAATAAGAATAGTTGAAGATGGGGCTTAGTGGCATGTCTTGGAAGAGACTAAGGTCCAGCAGTAGACTGTTATAGGTTGATGATGACAATCAAATGATACATTATTTCAACAGATGCAAGTCTATCTCCTGGACAGATCACAGCGATGGGTATTTCAACACAAAGAGGCACATTCCTGACATGGTCCCGAGAAAGTGGGAAGCCATTCCATAGATTTGTCACTTGGAAAGACTTAAGAGCTGATAAGTTGGTCAGACAGTGGAATAGATCTTTAACATGGAGAGTATGTAACTTCCTATTCATACTAATATTATGAACGTGAAAGTTTGTATATAAGTTTGTGTGGATGTGTGTTTGTTACTCTTTCACACAAAAACTACTAAATTTTATTGAAACTTTACAATAATGTAGTTTACACATCAGAATAAGACAGGCTACAATTTATAAAGATATTGGGTGAGTTATCTAAAACTAGTGAAGCTAGTTAAAACTAATTATTAAACTAAACTAATTAAAATATTTATTTTTAATAACTTGGATGATTATAATTCAAAGAAATAAAAATACATGTAAGTGGGTATCTAATCTAGTGTATCGATAGACTATTCTAAAAATAGTTGTTATGTAAAAATGTTGTGCAGATACAATACAAATAAATTAAAATAAGACAGATAAAGATACTTAAAACATTTTTGAAATGATAAATTATATAAAAAACTTATAAACTATATATAATTATATTATTTAATTAATAAATTATAATTCTTGTAAGATTTGCATGCCAATATTTGGTGAAACATGAGGCACTATGTACTTATGATAAGATCTTATACCTACCATGTTTGAAGCAAATAAATTATTTCATTTCATTTATTTCATTTCATTTCAATGCATTTGATTTGATACAATTTCGAAGTTTTATTTGAAACAAGATTATTATTTACCAATAAACTACCTATGTTATTCATGAATTTATGTGTACAAACATAGTATCAAATATTTTTAATAGGTTGGCAATCTTTAAAACTACCTACTTCTTACTTTTTTGTTTAATTATTATTTGAATATATAAAGTTACTTTTAAATAAGATATTTATATTTAGTTATTTATTTATTGCAGGTAATAAGAGTTAGCTCTTATGTTCTGTATCTCATATCAAGAAGCAAAAGGTTCCAGGCTGGCAGTGTATTTAAATTCATGAACACACAGGTAATTATTGAATTGACATTATTGTATGCAAATGTCGAGTACAAATTAATATTATTATATGTACTTAGTAACAAGTTGACCTGTCTTGTTCGTCTTTTGTTATTTTTAGGATAAAAATGATACTTTCAGTTGCATAATACCTATTGCTGTGTAAAAACCATTTTAACAAATATCTATATACACAAGACAGTTATACCATTGAGGTTTATACTATTTATAAATATAAATAAATATTCACGGACTCACATCACACTCTAGTCCCAAACTAAGCAAAGCTGGTACTACGGGAACTAGATTACTGATATTTTGTTTTTGTAAGAACATACATAGAATGCATAGTATTAGACTATGAGATACGAGTACGTTAAATACATACAGAAATAAGTGTAAAAAGGCCACCACTCAGCATATGCCATTAAAACGCTAGATTTGATCTAGCATTTTTTTATATACATGACTTTAATTGCTGTAATAGAGACATGTACATACAGACAGAGACATTATAAAACTATGAAGTTGTAATGGCCAAATTACACTTTGGATAATTATTGTTGTAACATTATATTTTATTGTAGAATAAACTTTTTCGATCCACAGACATCATTACGATTGAGTTGGGTTCTTCAAAACGTGTCAGCATTGAAAACCGCAGTTCAAAACAACGATGCTATGTTTGGAACCTTGGACACATGGCTTCTATACAAGCTGACTGGTAGGTATTTATTTTAATAAGGTACCTTGATACCTTTTATTGATTTCTAGGTATTTTTTTCCTATTAACCGGTTGGAAAAGACTTCATTTCTTTTTCAAAACAACAGCGCATTACGGTGGAATGTCGATATTTTTTATCAGTCCCTTAAAGTTCACGAGAATGCGACAAATACTCAAAATCAAGTCAAATAAGGCCTAAGAAATTCTTAATGCAAAATAATTATATACAGTCAGTCAGTAAAATAGTTACAAGATAGCTATAAAAACTAATGCTTGATGAACGTATGCGAAACAAACCGGTTTTTTGTTTTATAGTCCCATAATAATACAATTGCGTTATAAAAACATACGTAACGTACTTATACTTATAAAATGTTAATATAATATTGCAGAAGCACCTGTAGCCTAGTGGAAATTACCAAAGATTTCGATTCTAAATGGCTTCAGAATATTCAATTACGGATGTACCTACCAAACTTTGCTATCAAAAAGTTGTTTTCATTTTATGACAAACAGACCAAGTTTCATGTTTATTTTTTTGTAAACAGCGTTTACATATTATTCAATTGGTCATATTATATGAATACCTAATTGTAATTTATTATTTATAATATAATTGAATTCACAACAATCAAAGTGTTTACCATAGCTATCTACATTTCCATAAATAATTCCCCCGACCTAAATAAACTATTTTTATATAGGAGGAAAAGTCCACATGACAGATGTCTCGTCTGCCTCAGCTACTGGTTTTTACGATCCTTTTACTATGCAATGGGCCGGTTGGGGCACCACGCTTCTCAATATACCCACCTCAGCTCTACCCACTGTGGTGGATACCGTCGGTGATCACTTTACTGAGACCATACCAGAGGTTTGGGGCCATGCTATACCTATACGAAGTTGTGTAAGTATTAATTCTTTTCGATTCATGATACTTTTGTATAAGAAAAGTTTTTTTTAATACCGTAGCTGGCAGATGAGATTGCAGGTGACCTGATAGGAAGTGGTCTCTGTTACCCATGGACATATAAAGCAACACCTTTTTTTTATTTGTTATTATTCAAAAGGAAATCAAACTCAAACTCGAATATAATTTATTAAGATCACAAAGATAATTTAGAAACGTCTTATATACTAGGAGAATTGGCACCTAGCATAGTTGCCAATTCAACGCGACCAAAGCCTAAAAGAACGGGCAACAAAACTACGAAAAGTGATGAGACAAGTAGCTTATATTGAAGCGATTCATCATAATTGTGACAAACCGAATAGTAAAAAAGATTGTTTATATAGATATTAGATATTATAGACACGCACCGTTATTTCGCGTCGAATTCATACACAAACTTGTGCTACTTTTTAAGACAGTGTAAAACTCGAAAGGAAAGTAGTAAACCCCTATTTCGTGTTAATAGGGACATGTAACACTTTGTATAGACACGCAGTTTAGTTCACAATAGCCGCTCTTTGGACTCTACAACATAATAACAGATTTAACTAAGGTCATATCATAAAAACTTGTTTATCTTGTCCTACAAGGTTTCTGTTTTCTTGCATAAGACATAAAATAATTTAAAATATATTTTCGAATGACACAAAATAAAAAGAGCATTATTTGCATTGAGTTGTCTGAGTTTCATTTTAATTTTAATTGTAAATTTCTCAAGCGTAAGTGGCAAATAAATAATGCAGTCTCGGTATTTCGGAGCAACAATGCTAGGATTTAAACAGATCGTTTTAATTATATCATTGCTCCGAAATACTTACAACTCTAGAGTACACAACAGACTTTGTAGAATATTTTACAAAAATTATCTTGGTTAGTCACAGGTTTTGTGTAAAACAACAGGCACAACACTTTCTATGTCACAGTTCTATGTCAGATGCACGGATTCAAATTCAACCCAATGATACTGTAAATAAATAAATAATGCTGGGCAATCCACACAACATCATCTAGCCCCACTAACAGAGCTTGTGTTATGGGTACTAGAAGACTGACATACTTAATAGATATTTTTATTATACATATAAAATACCCAGAACACCCGGAATAAATATTTGCAGATCGTACAAACATTTATCCCAAGGCGGGAATCGAACCCGCAACCTCCGCGTCGCAGGCGGACCTTCTCCCGCCGCGTCACATCGGTTGTCTCTTTCGGTAAAATCTTTAAAAAAACTATTATAAATTTCCAGATGGCAGATCAAACTGCGTCGATGTGGGGTTCATGCTGCTTCGACATCGGTGATGTTAAACTCACCATGGGGACCGGTACATTCTTCAACATCAACACGGGAACTTTACCTCATGCCAGCGTGTCTGGACTCTACCCCATAGTTGGATGGAGACTTGGCAATGAGCTGGTGTATTCAGCTGAAGGCGCTAATAATGATACCGCGTCGATAATCAAATGGGCGCAGAACTTAGGTAAGATATCAGTTTCGGGACTTTACCCCACGGTAATGTAATATGTAAACCTTTTTTTTTGCCCGGTAAAGTTTCCCTCATTTGTAGTTAGTGAGGTAGGATCGACTCAATGTGTTATTCTGTAGTACCAAGGGCGGATCCAGCTTTGGCTCCAGGGGGGGGTCACGATCAAGTTTTGGCGCCAAGGGGGGGGTCACGATCAAGTTTTGGCGCCAGGGAGGGGTCACGATCATGTTTTGGTGCCAGGGGTGGGTCATACAGTCGTGGTCAAGTCAAGAACTTATATAAATAAAATAAAAAATATGTTCAATTAGTGGTCCACCTAAGTCCTGGAACTAGCTCAGGGGGGGGTCATGACCCCCATGACCCCCCCCCTGGATCCGCCGTTGTGTAGTACCTATTTATTATTTTAAAGATTCAAATCTGTTATACTTCTTTCATTCTCTTCTTCTTCTTCATTTTGTATAGTAATCTTTTAAAGACTTGAGATTATCTACATCCAAAGTTTGGAAGAGAAATTACTGCCCCACTTTTACCGTCATCTTTTTACCTTTTGTCTAATATCTCGTTCAATAAAGTACAAAAACTGTCATTCAATAAGATAATTATCCTTATTCTCCAAAGGATTCAAACGGAGTTGAATCGCAATATATTGACAAAGGCTTGACAGTTTGACCTCAGCCCGTAATTGGACAATACCCTTTTGTGCGGTTGGTATTCAACTTTTGATGAATACTGATAGGATTCGTTTGTAGAAGCCTGACAAGTGATATTAATGTAATTGATCTGTCTATCCTACCTATCTTATCATCTAAACTAATATTATAAAGAGGAAAGATTTGATTGTTTGTTTGTTTGTTTGTTTGCATCGAATAGGCTCCGAAACTACTGGACCGATTTCAAAAATTCTTTCACTGTTGTGAAGCTACATTATCTGCGCTGAACATAGGCTATATTATAATGATATTTTTTATATAGGCTACCCGTGCGAAGCCGGGGCGTACTACTAGTATATGATAAGAAAATATGTGTTTTTTTAATTAACTAAAATACTGTTTATCACTTCAATTATTAAAGCAAATAGGGGTCAAAGATGTTCGATTCTAATTATATTTGATGCTCTCTTGTTTGGAAATCTTGCTTTTAGGTGCTATTCTATTCAGATAATTATAATATTAATGTAGTGTTAAGTTTTTTTTAAATACCTATATGTTTTTTATAATTAATATTGTAAAAAACTTTAAGAAAGAAAGAAAGAAAAACTTTATTTTGTGTCACACACATGAGATCAAAACATATTCACACAATTAAAAATAAACCTTAAGTTTACTTTGAACAGTTTTTTTTAAGATTTTAAATAAATATGTGTGTGTTATTTAATTTTCCAGGTCTATTTGAGAATCCAGAGGACACAGCTGAAATAGCTTCTTCAGTTTCAGACACAGATGGCGTTTATTTCATTCCAGCTTTCAGTGGATTAGGGGTAAGCAACCTCAGTTTAAAGAGCTTTATCTTACTCTTAAAGGACTTTAAATTTCATCTTCAGCTTAAACTTGTTAAAACTTATTGTAAGGTTGGTAGATTTACCAAAAATATACTATCTTAACTTCTGAACACTTACACACTTTTAAGAGTTATTTAAGAATTTCTGTATATGTAGTTAGAAAATCCCAAAAATAATTGAATCTATTAGGATTTGAACCCGCCACCTAATTTGGGATTTTTCCGTAGTGCAGAAAGCACTTTAAAAAAAATCTATTGGGTAGATTAAAACAAATTTTAAATTCATATTTATATTGTATTACAATACTTAATACTAAAGCACTATTATTCATGCACCAATACAATACATGCACTATGTCTTGTACTATAGAGGTCATTTTACTTTGTAAGAAAAAACAATATTCCATGTTGACAGCCTCCGTACAACGATGGAACGGCTGCGTCTGGCTTCATAGGGATGAAGCCGTCTACTACTAAAGCGCATTTAGTGCGAGCGGTGTTAGAGTCACTAGTGTTCCGTACAACGCAACTCTACGCGTGTGTGCTCTCAGAAACTGACTACACTTTCAACAGTATAAGGTGAGATATTATTATTGTATCCCACTTCAAAGCAAAGACCCTTTCTCTCTTTTCAGTTGTTTCTCTGTTTTGGGCAACTGTGGATTATTGCTTTATTAAGGCATAAATTTTGCGACACTGTCACTTATGCAAAAATGTAGTTTTTCAGAAGCATTTAAAACTTTGACACCTCACAAGATATTTAACTCATTTTTTGTAAAAGTGTCAGTCTCACATCGGGTGTGCGATATAATGTGGTCAACCGATATTTCTAGAGACAAACATAATTAATCAATCCGGTTTTAAATGTGTTTGATCAATTTTTATTATGTAACTCATATCGACCAACAACACAACTATGTACAAAAATGTGACAGCCATTTTCATAATTTACAGATTAGATGGAGGTGTATCGAACAATGACTTTATTGCTCAACTATTAGCGGACCTCACTGGTCTTCGCGTGGAGAGACCAGTTCACGTAGAAATGTCATCACAGGGATGCGCCCATATCGTAGGCCTCCACTTAGGTAAGTCTACTACTTGACATATTTTCAACACATCCGTCGTGTAGGTTGAAAACGACATACATACATAAAATACATAGTAACACCCAGACACAGAAAAAATATTTATGTTCATCACACATTTGCTCTGGGTGGGAATCGAACCCACGACCCACAGCATGGAAGGCAGAGCTACTACCAACTGAGCTGTGACGCCTGTCTAAAATATTTTATTATAGATCCACGGGTACATTAACTATAACTCATCAGTAAGTATTTAGACTATTAAAGCTATCGACGATTTCAAACTGGTCGATACTACTTGTAATAAAAATAGGTAAAAAAACTTTTTAAGTTAAACGGTTTTATGTTAAACATACATTGCAATGTTTAAGATAGGTAAATGTACTAAAAACCAAAAAATAATAAAATAGATACAGTCGTGGGAATTATAAACATATGCATAGACTAGACTAAAATAAAACCGCGGGGCACGTCAATTGTCTACAAACATTTTAATCAACGATTGTAGACAATTGTCGTGCCCCACAACTCGACACCTATAGATGTTATTTTAGTGATTTACTCCCGGTAACGTATGAACATGAAAGTGATTGTAGTAAATCTTTTTTTAGGTATATGGAAATCAAAAGAAGAACTAAAATCTCTACGCAAAATCGGAATGGTATTCAACCCGCGCGCACACATACGCAAAACCTACGAGCACAACATCAGCCAATGGGAGGACGCCGTCAAACGTATGTGTGGGTGGTACACAAAATTGAATTCCACAAAATCGCTGTCGAGCGTTACTGATTCAAGCACTTCAAGCGCGTCCCGCATCAGTTTCAAGCTCGCTAATGTCACGAAAAACGTCAAAATATCCACATAGCAGTGGCTTTTGTATCTGCTCTACTTGGCCATTGCGTGGTCTGTAGTCAGATGATATTTACCTCATTGGAGTAGGTATAACCTCACTTCATTATACAAACTTGCTCGGTTAAATTTAATTGGATATTAATAAAGATGATGAACCCCCATGACATAGTGGAATTTTATAAGTAAGAAGTGAAATGTATGGAATATGTAAATAATGTACGAACGTAATCGCGAATGAGATTCGTAAATATTATAAATAATGAACTGATGCGAAAAAAGACAAAATATCTTATAAAATTATTGTGATTTTTTTTTGGTAGTGATAAGAGCTGTGATGTGACGTCTGTCCAATTATTATATTTGACAGGCGTCACAGCTCAGTTGGTAGTAGCTCTGCCTTCCATGCTATTCTATGTATGTATTTAAAAAAAATATGTAAGTATTCTATCAGCAATCTAGTTTCCGTTTATCAAGCTCTGCTTAGTTTGGGGCTAAAGTGTGATGTGTGAATTGTCTATGAATATTTATTATATTTATTTCTCAGATGTCAAAAAAAACTAAACTTTAAAGCCCAATTAATTATATTAGATTATTGTTTGTTGAAAGAATGGCAGAACGCTGAATCGACGTTTTGAACTTGAATATAAATTTAAGGGTAATAGTATTTTAAGTATTATTATTTGTGACTATTTGATTAGATTACGGAATTGCTGACTGTAAAAACTGCTCCGAATACTTTTAGGTGTGTCACTTATGTAATAGATATAAGATATTATATCTTATAATATCAATTTATAGCAAATTGATATTATAAGAATAGGTAATTGAAAATGTCGTTCTTGCCTGTTCTATCAAAAGAAAGCGCGATGCAAGGCGCGTCGAGTTTTTTTTTATATTTTCATGGTTCGTGTTAGTAAAGATTGCAAAGTATAATTTTTATTTATAAACTCCTGTCTGATTACTGTCGTGCTTTTTATTGATATGTGAAGCGATATATATTGTTTTTATAATAATGTTTTGTTTGAATTTGGCTTTGTGATTACGTTCAAATTTGGTGATGTCAAAGGAGAATGGGCGATTCTGTATGGAGCGTGGGCCACGAAAAAAATTATGTCCCTCAGGGTTGCCACATAATACGTTTGAAAGAGCTTCAAAAGGCCTACGTTTTACTATAATTACGAAAAAAATCCGTCCTGTGCAAATTGAGGTATATTAAAAAAACTGTTTTTTACTTAATATCGAATTGCCACGAATTCTGACAGTCCTCACAAATGACTAAGGTGTCGTTTGAAAGGACATTTAAAGGACTTCATTTGGTTCTAGAAGTGTCAAAAAATCCAACCTGTGGAAATAGAGTTATACCCGATAAACATGATTATAAAAAAAAACTGACGTTTGGCTCACATCCAGCGTTACCACAAACATGGCCGATACGGCGTTTAAAAGAGCATTTAAAGGACATTTTTTTAAGACATGTAAATTAAAAATCCATCCTATAAAAATAAAGTTATAGTGGAAACACTTTTGAATTTATACTATACTATTTTGCTTCGTTCTCTGTAACCCCACATCTATTAGATATAATACGTTTGAAAGAGCATTTACAGGGCATCATTTGGTTCTAGAAGTGTAAAAAATCCAACCTGTGGAAATAGAGTTATACCCGATAAACATGATTTAAAAAAAAAACTGACGTTTGGCTCACATCCAGCGTTACCACAAATATGGCCGATACGGCGTTTAAAAGAGCGTATGAAGGACATTTTTTTAAGGCATGTCAATCAAAAATCCATCCTATAAAAATAAAGTTATAGTGGAAACACTTTTGAATTTATACTATTCGATTTTGCTTTGTTCTCTGAAACCCCACATCAATTAGTTATAAAACGTTTGAAAGAGCATTTACAGGGCATCATTTGGTTCTAGAAGTGTAAAAAAATCCAACCTGTGGATATAGAGTTATTCCTGATAAACATGATTTTTTATAAAACTACCGTTTGGCTCACATCCAGCGTCACCACAAATATGGCCGATACGGCATTTAAAAGAGCGTATGAAGGACATTTTTTTAAGGCATGTCAATCAAAAATCCATCCTATAAAAATAAAGTTATAGTTGAAACACTTTTGAATTTATACTATTCTATTTTGCTTCGTTCTCTGAGACCCCACATCAATTAGATATAATACGTTTGAAAGAGCATTAACAGGGGCCTTATTCTCTATTGTATTGCAAACCACGCACGTTACTTGGCTTAGGCAAGACAACGGGCGTGGAATCTGAAAAAAATGTATGGCGTAAGCCTTAGTTGTCATTCCCTACCGCGACACGGTACGGTTTGAACTGTCAACTAAACGTGTCGAAGTCTGCCGCGTTATGAAAACTATTCGTTTCAAAACGTGTCATGCGTGATTCGAATAATATAGATACAAATCAATCATTTTTGAAGTTTGCGTTTTGAGGGCTTAGTCCGAGGTTGCATTTTAAAACTCCCTACTCTCGAGCCGAAAATAGTCTCTCGGATGTCCATATATTTTTGTATGGATATCCGAGAGACGACTCTCGGCTCGAGAGTAGGAAGTTTTAAAATGCAACCTCGGACTAAGCCCTCTGGAACGCGTTGTGACGTAGCACGGTTTGGGGAAGGAATATAGAGAATAAGGCCCCAGGGCATCACCCATCTTCGCCCATCTGCAGGTGAAGTGTGTCTACTTCACCTGCAGATGGGCGAAACATTTCGATAAAATGTAAAAAGCTGTTGAAATTGTCAAAAGTGTTTCAACTTTAACTTTATTTTTATAAAATGGATTTTTGATTTTTGTAACATTAAAAATTATATGCTTTATATGCTCTTTCAAACGCCGTATCGGCCATATTTGTGGTAACGCTGGATGTGAACCAAACGTCAGTTTTATAAAAAATCATGTTTATCAGGAATAACTCTATTTCCACAGGTTGGATTTTTTGACACTTCTAGAACCAAATGATGGCCTGTAAATGCTCTTTCAAACGTATTATATCTAATTGATTTGGGGTTTCAGAGAACAAAGCAAAATCGAATAGTATAAATTCAAAAGTGTTTCCACTATAACTTTATTTTTATAGGATGGATTTTTGATTGACATGCCTTAAAAAAATGTCCTTTATACGCTCTTTCAAATGCCGTATCGGCCATATTTGTGGTAACGCTGGATGTGAGCCAAACGTCAGTTTTTTTTTTAAATGATGTTTAATGGGTATAACTCTATTTCCACAGGTTGGATTTTTTGACACTTCTAGAACGAAATGATGTCCTGTAAATGCTCTTTCAAACGTATTATATCTAATAGATGTGGGGTTACAGAGAACGAAGCAAAATAGTATAGTATAAATTCAAAAGTGTTTCCACTATAACTTTATTTTTATAGGATGGATTTTTAATTTACATGTCTTAAAAAAATGTCCTTTAAATGCTCTTTTAAACGCCGTATCGGCCATGTTTGTGGTAACGCTGGATGTGAGCCAAACGTCAGTTTTTTTTAAAATCATGTTTATCGGGTATAACTCTATTTCCACAGGTTGGATTTTTTGACACTTCTAGAACCAAATGAAGTCCTTTAAATGTCCTTTCAAACGACACCTAAGTCATTTGTGAGGACTGTCAGAATTCGTGGCAATTCGATATTAAGTAAAAAACAGTTTTTTTAATATACCTCAATTTCCACAGGACGGATTTTTTTCGTAATTATAGTAAAACGTAGGCCTTTTGAAGCTCTTTCAAACGTATTATGTGGCAACCCTGAGGGGCGTCTTTTAAAGTCGTGGCCCAAAATGCCCATTCTCCTTTTATTTTAGTTGGAATTAATATATTCAGAATTTATTATTTTTGACTTTTATTGAACTATTAGACAATTATTACCTAAACAGATTCACTGACTTAGACGAGGTTCTTCAATTTTAACAGTAAGTACCTGCTATTTAATCTGGGCCAGCATGATTTAATCATATACGACCGATGTGGCGCGGCGGGCGAAGGTCCGCCTGCGACGCGGAAGGTTGCGGGTTCGATTCCCGCCTTGGAATAAATGTTTGTATGATCTGCAAATATTTATTCTGGGTCTTCTGGGTATTTAGATGTAGGTATATAATAAAAAATATCTATCTATGTAATGTTATTGTATTAAGTATGTCAGTCTTCTAGTACCCATAACACAAGCTCTGCATAGCTTGGGGCTAGATGATGTTGTGTGGATTGTCCAGCATTATTTAAAGCTCAACTTTTCAGAATTTTGTTTATAATGTTTGTATGTTTGATTATATTTCAATTACCTACACCTTAACATAAAATAAAACAATGTTGATGTAACTAAGCACGTATATACGTAACCTGGATAAACACGTAGCCTACATAAAATTACATATTTTGGATAATCTAAGTCGCAGGTAGGTAACATCTATTAAAATATAATGTATGAAGTTCACTTCAGTTAGCAGCATTATTTTCCCATTTTCCATCGCTCAACAAGGAAAACTATTCCAGATATCACATATCCGAGAGTGAGCATCCCAAATGCAATACGAAGCTTCGACAACTTGATGCGTTTGAATGGTCGATGCTGAGGGCCGGTACCAGGCCAGCGTTCAGGAGAGTTGAAATTGCGACGAGTCCAGGTGTAATACTGACTTGGAAGACCTGCTTCTAACAACCGCATGAAGAATTTCACCGTCTCCTCGTTGAAAATGAAACCTGGAATGGTGAGTGTTACAATATTTAATAAAATCGGCTAAGTGCGAGTCAGACTCGCGCTCGAAGGTTTCTGTACTATTAAATAATGTTTTTGGATATGTAAATATTTGATTCTGCTTTTTAGTACTTGTTGTCCAAAGAAATACATTACCTGTAAAATTTTAAAGTCTCTTACTATTATGGTTCATGTGATACAGCCTCAGGAGACACTGTCTATCTGTCTCCACAGACAGACGGACAGCAAAGTCTCAGTCATAGGGTCCCCTTACGGAACCCGAGAGTGCGCTTACCTTGTCTAGCGATGAATGACAGAAGAAGGTTTGAAAAACACTCGTTGACCGTATACAATCGAGGACTTCCATCTTTGTCCGTATAATTTTGGAGCACTTCTATCATGAAGTCTTGCTGTCTCGCCACTGTAGCCGTGTTAGGATTCTCTAGGAGGAATGCTGAAACATTGACCAACATCTCTATGCATATAGTTGAAGGGTTGTTCATATCATACACTTATTTAAATCAATACATAACCAATACCACTACCTGTGCTTGCCGAATCTCTTAGTTGAATGCGTCGTAGAAATGCAGCATGTTTCGAATTACGCACATCTAAAGTAGGCTTCAAAAATTCTGCTACCGATTGCGATGTATACAAGGTGTAGGAAGAGTTAAACAATTCTTCCAGACTTTTAATTTCTCTGTAGCGTTCACGTGTTGTGAACTGGTAGTTCAAATGGCCCTAGAATCATAAATATCAAACATAATATTCCCAAAGTATTTTGAGAATTAAACTCTTGTGTCTTACCTGGTATCCAGCTAGCAGTATTATCGAACATATGAGAGAAGTACTCTTGAATATTAGAAACCGCCCATCATGTTTTAAAACCAGGAAACCAAAAATAGAAGCAGACATTGCATTGCTTATATATTGAAGCAGTTTCAGTGGTCTCTCATCGGTGAACGTTGCTGATGTTTTAGCTAACAGCCACGTGACAATAGACAAGAAGGTTAGACAGAATAGTAGTGCTATCCAAATGATAGGAGTAAAAACGTTACAGGCGTAATGCCATAGCGGTACTCTGCCGGGTCTTTGCGTAACCGCACACAAGGAGTCTTGACTTATATAATGCAAGTAGAAATATGGTTCTGTGGTATATGGCCAGATGAACCGCGAATTAAACGATATGTCTATCTTCCGTTTCACTACACAGCCAAGGCTCCCCGTAGTGGTATTGTCCTTTATATCCACAAATCCGTATTTATTACAATCATCATCTTTCTCTACGAATAGACTGAACTTGTAATGTTCGATGTAATCGTTTGCTATAAAACCGTCCAAGCCACAATATCCTCTGGTGTGGGTTATGTTTGTGTATTGATTGACGACGTGGCACTCTGTGATAGAAGTGGGAAATCTATAAAAAATGCTGATCCGTAAGGGGTAGTCTTGGGTGAGGTAATGCGGGTCTCCACTGTACGCGATAGCTCTTGCAAGTTCGTGCTTGTTATTAGGTTTAATTAATTGTATACTTCTGTTGTAAACAACCGAGCCCGACCATTCTTTCCCATCATATATGACATAGTGATCCGGACACGTGTAAGGAAATGAAACTGCAACTCTTGTAATACGAAAAACTTGCCACAGTTCGTTAAGATAACTTTTCGTTTCAGCGAAAGCGTTCTCATTGAGCATGCCATTCTCACATATGTAATTTGGATTGTTCGTTGTTATAACCAAATACAAGGTTGACCAGTATGAATCGAGAAGAGACTTGAATGTTTTTCTTTTAAAGTCTTCAAAGTTTAGGGTAGCCGTCAGCAATATTGTATTGGAGTATCTGTTGGCTAATCTTCTTACTGTGGTGTTCGCTCCGTTTACCAAAAGCACAGACTGTTCTGTAAAAATCTCTCTCAACATGGAATCAATTAGCATATCACTGTCGTTGTCCCTTATGTACATAATCGATTGATTTACTGTCATAATATTTAGTATCGGTACATAGTAACACGGGTCTACGGCTGGCAACAGAAGTCTCGTGCACTTCATCCCTTGCAATGTTATAAGAATCAATACTAAATTCATGTTGTGAACAATATTTAATAGCTTTGTAGTGTCAGGGGTAGTAACAGTTGGGCTGTGATTTTCCGTTTGAATGTCACGTCCATTTATAATGGGGACAGTTGCCACTACTACGGGTCTTTTGATGGACAACTATGATATTATCAGAAATCGCTTCTTATCAGTAAATAGTTGACAGGTCATTCCAGACACGCACATAAAGAGACGTGGATTTTTCCTGATTCTAATCGAATATTTGAAAATATTTGCCTAGAATGTAATCACTTGAATTTTTTCATTTCCTAAAGTGCTGATGTCAGATTTTCAAGATGCGCGTTATCTAACATAATACGATGTTTGTGTACTATAACTCAACATAATGTGATAGGTACGCCAGTTTCAATCATAAACATTTCGTTGTTATATAAAATTCAAAACAATATGAATACTTATATCTTTACTATCATCGCTCGACATAAGCCCTTAACCGCTTGTCATGTCTATTTCGTGTCATTTTGAATGACATGATGACATGAGGAACATGATGAATTCTATGATGCATGATAATGCATCCAGATCTTTTCCTGCATCGTAACGATGTCATCCGTCCATCTGGCATTTGTTTACCAAGGCCTATCTTGTGACCACCATTCTGTCTCGACGACTCTACCTTAGTTCATAACTTTTTGCTAATAGTCATAACATAAGCTTCGCTACAAAGTTATACCTTACCTTGTTTCTTCACCGGATTTCGTTATTACGTATTAGATCTATCAAAGATGAGATTCTGATTATAATATTGTGTGTTTATTTTCTTACTTGTTTCTACATGAACCATCTGTTTTCTCCGATCTTCAATCTGTTCAAATATTAGTTTTTGCTGTAAATCATACATGGTTAAGTATATTTTTATTTGAAATTATCACATTGCGATTTCCTTATATAAAGCATAATGGATTGTATACGGCAATCGTTTAGCAGAAGCCGAGAATGGCAAACCTCTCAATCTTCTTGTTACTGCTTATTATATATAAAGTGTCAAACGGACGTATTCTGGGTGGTTTATATCTCACTCCAGAAGTACTGAAGACGGGAGATGAAATACGAGATGGGAATGGGTACTTAGACTTCAATCCTGATTATGTTCTACAAGAGATCACAGTTGTAGAAATACCTTTACTGCGAAATGCTATTGAGATCGTAGAAGTGAAGAAAGAAGATGCATATTTTGAAGGCAATAACGTAGATAAATTGGACGAGATAAGAAGAAAATGAAAATGGTGTTTACGCGCTTTACTAATAATTAACTAGAATGATCAAACTTGTAGGAATAAATTGTCTAATGGTGAATGAAATAAAATTATGATATTTTTTTATTGTCCTTGAACATCCTGTCTTTATTAGATAAAAATAGGTAGGTACTTATATCATATTTAACAAAAGTTGTGATAAAATTTGCATATCACTTCAATTTCACAGCTTTAAAGCCAGTCTTACTTAAACTACCAACTCATTGAATGTCTAAAGAATGGAACGTCATATCATACTGGTTGATATAACTTATAATCCGTTTATTAGATCTAAACTCAAAAGTGTTTCGAAATGTCTTAACAAAATATTTTTATATGACACCTTTTGGATCATTTTGTTATTTTTCACCCCTTATCTTATTACCCTTTACCACCCTCGTCCGATTAAATTAATAATCTTACCAGTAACATAAGAATACTATTTGTTGAGCTACCAAATTCTATGATAAATATATAAAATTTCGCATGCGCATTTCGAAAGTTGCGCTCTTACATAGCCGATTTTACCACTATCCACCTATATACTTTGTTTCGGTTTGAAATGTGTTTTGTGTGTATATAAATAAAATAAAAAATCTATAATTTTCTATATTATACTTTAATTATAAAAAAATACACGCCGTTGCGAGTAAGTAAAATTTCAGAAATTAAAACAAACCATACTGTCATTACATTTATTAATTAGGTAGGTACGCATAAAATATATTTGGTTGTAGAATTTGTCAAAATTGTTTATCTATTTATACTAAAAAACACAAGTAGATATATGCATATTTTTTCAATTATTTTCATTATTATTTTAACACTTGTTTATTACGTATAAAATTGTTAATAACTCTTTATATAAAAACACAAATACTGGTATATTTTTTTGCATTTTTTTCATTATAATATAATTATTTTAACACTTGTTACCAAAATTGCACTTGCTCCCGAACTTATTGTATTCTTAAAATTAACCAACCCATGTAGGTAGGAACTTGATAGCCCTGTATCATCAATGCTTGCATCGTACTGAGCCAGCAAGTCATTACTAGGGTTATCTCCGCGAAGAGATCTCTTCACCACTTCATGAGGTTCTGCAGCCGCTTCAGTGGTAGTAGCTTCGTCGTAGAATTCATCAACGTCTGGCACTGGTTGAATCACTTCGACCAGGGCGTAAATTGGTATCACCTCATCCGGTTCGACCGGAGCTGCGTCCGTCGACTCGGGGATGGGGGATGCGATGGTGTACGCAAATATCGCAAGCGAAAGAAGAATAATCAATTGAGAAGCCATGTTCTTGGTGGGCTTCGAGTCACTTCCTCGCGATTTGATATGGGATAATCCCAAAACACTACTTCTATGTGCACGTTCTTCCGTTTGTATCAGTTTTGGGAAGCCCTTCGATGTGCATTAGTTTATATAGTGGTCTGTCGTTTCTGTAGTGCTAATAAGCGTTTCCAGAATAGGAATTTGTTGACGCATTGTGTACCGGTCATCCTAATTTCTTCAGTAAATATTCTCAATAACATAATGACCATGAATGTGTTTTGTTGTGGATTATGCTGAAAAGTGGTGATAAACAGTTTACTTAAGTGATACAATAGAAAAACGCAGTATGAGTGACTCATGTACCCTTTTGGTTTTACGTAGGAACATGTAGGTACCTATTTAAGATTTATAACACAGCCTTATTCATTCAACTCATATCGAGTTCTATATAGACACTTGCACCAGTATTTTTTTTTGCTTTAAATTTGAGATTTATCCGCCATTATTTTAGAAACAGAATACTGTTATTCTGTTAAAATCTGTATTTTAGGCGCCAATTAGAAAGCAGCGCCTTGCCATTATTTTCCGTATTTCTCTGTACGTTTACAGGTATTTCTTCTTATCATGATAGTAATTAATTCAATAATCATGTAATGTACTCGATTGGAATGAATTTTATTTCACAGAAAATCCGTCTTGTTTCTCGGAAAATATGGTCAAGTCTTTGTCTCACTTATATATTGCTAATTTAATGAACCTGTACAAACTAGTACACACATAGGTACTAATTTTATTGAGATTGTATGTACCTGTATCATTTGCAAACACATTTTCAATTGTTCTGTCTGACACTTTTATAGACTTAAAATAATAAGGTGAGATATTTCTTAGGGTCCCGTGATGAGACCGTAGAACCTTTCAATATCCACTAATTATGATTTATTCGGTAGAAAGTGAAGGTTTATTTTAGTCAGTTTTAAAAGAACTTGTTGAAACCATCTTGGACAAGGCTTTACAAAATAAAATATTAATGTCACATAGAGGGAAAGCGTCGGTTGAAATCGAAGTGAATAATTAAATAGATTTATTTATTATTTTACTAAAACCACGGGTGTATTGGTACCAAAACAAATAATCTTCTTTGACAAGTGTCGCAGTTCAGTTGGTAGTAGCTCTGCGTTTGATGCTGTGGGTCGTGGGTTCAATCCCCACCGAGAACAAACGTTTGTGTGTCGAGCACTGAAATTAATCTATGTATGGGTGTTACTATGTTTTTATAATGTATTTACTAAAAAGTATTCTTCAGCACTTTAGTTTAAATAGTATACCTAAGCTTTGCTTAGTTTGGGACTAAAGCGCGATATGGGTGAAATATCCGTGATTTATGACTATCTAATTTAAAACACTAAGAGATGTGTTTTAAGATTACAAAATTACACCTAGAGTCTGACAATACTCTAGACGCTAACGACTTATTGCTCAATATTTTACAACAGGCAAGCGATGTCAAAATATTTATTTAGGGAATAATCTAAAATACTGATATAGATGTGTTTTTTACAACACACCCATAGACGCTAATAAAGGCTATGTTGCTCTTTATTTTTATCAAGTTTCTGCCGCATTTGGAGTTCTATTAGCATCTCAACCCGAGCCAAGGCCTGTAATGAACCAGTCACTTGCATGTATGTATAAATCTTCGGATCGTGCGTCAAATTTACTTTACAAATAATAATGCGCATTATACGAGTGTACTGTTCCAATTACTCTAATTTTATATGCCATCAAAGGTTTACGATATAAAGCCACGGCGAAGGTGGAAATGGTAACAGTTTAAGATTTTAAAATTGAAGCAACATAGGATCGTTCGGGAATGCATTTAACGTTATTCATCGTCGCATCGTTGGCGCTGCTAGCCGCTTGCGCTTGCGCACCTACGGCGGAGGATGTGATCCAGCACATCCCAAAACAAAACCCAATACCATCAGCTACAGGAAAAGAAAATGCGGAATCTGGTGCTTCGGAAAAGGCTACTGGTGCTTCTGAGAACGTGAGGCATCGTCGCGATGTGGCGGACGGAGACTTGCTGCCTTCAGTCAACGATGTGGACGCGTCACCTTTCGGAGAAACCTCTCAACTGGCAGGACACGGCCGTATCAAGGTGCTCCCAGCGTTCCTCGGTTAACCATTGAAACCTACAAATGACATATTGCGATTCGAAACTGGACTCATGATTTTATTTAGTGTTAAAGCTGTGAAATAAATATGAATTAGCTATTTATGACATTGTACAAACATATTTAATTATCTAAGTTATTTAGTTTTAAGAAAATATACAAACGTTGAATAGTCATTTGATATTTTTTTTCTATAAGGACTTCTTTAGGATTGACATATTTATTCGTGCTCACCCCTCTTGAGTGTTAGTTATTCTTGTCATGTTACTTGCTCATCGAGGAAATTCACAGTGAAATGATAATTATTTCATGTTTACTAGTAAGTACCTAGTATTGATTAGCATTATTAATACAATTATTATTTCTTAATAAATAACGGAACTATTTACGACTTTGCTTATATAGCATAACATAATGTTTAATCTCGCCTGTGTATTGTTTATTGTGACATTTGTTGTCAATTTTAATTCTGCCTTAAACATTCCCATCAAACTAATAGACCCAGAAAACCCAGAAGGTATTTCTGACGATGGTAAAATACAAAAAAAAATTACAGAAACAGATACCACCATAAGCAAAAGAAATGTAGCTGCAGATATTAATGATGGTTACGAAGATATAGAAGCGGCTGAGAGCAGAAATTATGTGTACAAACCATTGTATGTCTATAGAAAAGTGGAACATAGTAAGCGTAGAATAACGATGTATAATTCTTTTGCTGGATAAATCCAGGTAAGTAGGTACTAGCCAATACTTCTACACTCGCACACAAAACCTTGTTAAAAACCTAACAGCCCATTAGTTTAACGAGGAACGTATCGTAAATTCGTTAAAAATAAATTGTTTAAACGAAAGTTAAAAATAATGATCGTTGTAATCATTTAACTTTTTCTTTGCGCATGTAGTGGCAAAACATGGAAATGAAAATAGCGCTGGCAGTACTTCCTTTTGTAAGTTAATAATGTATAGCCTTTTTCATAGTAAAGCACGATTTTGTCAAACAAAATTTTGTTGTTTCAGATAGTATCAGTAGCTTTTGCTGGCATATCTCCATTCCATGATCTCAGAGAAAAGTTCAGCTCCAAAATCTTTGGAGATAAACTTATTGTGAATTCACCTCATAATGTTATAAAACATCTAGATGATACCATATTGAAAGCCACCAAAAATGTCACCCAGAACCCTCAAATGGAAGAAACATTGTATCAAATCTCGAAAGATTTGGTCTCTGCAATATTGTCTAAAATAGAAATGCAGGATAAAATAACCAGAATTACAAGAGAAGCTTTAGAAGCATCCGGTAAAAATAAAGGTGTGACGGCTATTGAAACAAGGCGTATTTTAGATTACATATCAAGAACACTGTCTGGGCACATACTGACAGTAACAAGAGCTTCCACTGAGCCTGAGCTTCATCGATTAGTGTATGGGTTAGCTCAAATTGCAGCAGAAGTGTCCATAGTGTCAGCTTTGAAAGACATCACATACGCAACAGCCCTATCCAAGAAACAATCTGTTGATTTATCTCTTCGTAAGAAAAGGTCGATAGAGTCTAATCCAGGACAAAACTCTCCTACTATACAACCGGTTATTATCAAAAACACAACAATTTACAATGTTATACTGAACAAAACTTCAAACCCTAATTTTGTTCGTAATACCAGTGTTGCTGTAGGTAACAATAAAGCTTCGATTCCAAAGTCACCGTTTTCAGTCATCTCTAGAAATGAGAAGAAATCCGTTCATGTTCTAAATAGTAAGCAGGTAGATCCAGTTTATGTAAAAGGATTTTTGAATCAGACAGCACTAGATATTGAAAACAATCAAGATTTAAATGACACTGACCCAATCGTATTGTCTAAAGCTATTAATGTAACACATTATGAGAAGGTAGAAACACAAAGCTTAGACACACGTGAGATGAATGCGCAAGAGTTGACTGAAGATTGGGTTGATACCAAAGAAAATCTTTTCAAACCAGCCATTAATCCTGATGTTATTGCCGAAATGGAGATAGACAGGACGGAGATGGAAGACGAAGCCGCTAGTGAAAAAAAAGCCAAACAGAAACTAGAGAGACTTGAAGTAAAGGCAAAGAAAGCTATACTCTACGCTGGAGACGTAGCTTATTTGACAGCATCTAGTGTAGTGGCTTTGAGGAGGGCACTTACAGCGTCTATTGAAGTCCAAATGTCAGTGAAGTATGCCAAGAATGGAATGTCGAATCATCAGGATTTGATGATGAATTTAGCTAAAACGGCAGCACAACAGGCTGGCAAAGAGGCGAAGAGTGCATCGTCAAAGGCTCTTGCCTGCGAGCGAGTTATGAAACTAGCTTTGAAATACACTGCGCAGTCTCAAGGAGCGGAGTTGAACCACGTAGCTAATAGAATTGTTATGGACACCTTGTCTTTAGCGACATTGGCTAAATCAATGGCTTTTGTGTCTTCAGATATTGCGATAAACTCATTATATCAAGCTACTGATGTCAGGCCTCCAGCTTAAACATACCTATTCAAATTAAATTGCTTCATAATATGAAACACCTTATTGTTGTTTTTTTTTAATTATCCATTTATAATGTAGAAAAGTGGAAGTTAATTGTAGTAAGTAAGTGGTAAGGTACATTATGAAAATTTATGACTGAGCAAAAGGTTATTTTTATAAAATAAAAATATTTTTATACATTCAAACTCTAGAAATCTTCTTCTTATCGTGTCGATGCTACAACTGTATTTTGATGTAGCATCGTGTTGGAAAGATTAGCCAGACTAGACACTGCTTTACCGTGCCTAGCTGTTACCGGTGTGCGCCACGAGGAGGCTCTTTCCATGGGATAAATGTTTGTACGATCTGCAAATATTTATTCCGGGTGTTCTGGGTATTTAATATGTATAATAAAAAAAATATCTATCTATGTAATGTATTGTATTAAGTATGTCAGTCTTCTAGTGCCCATAACACAAGCTCTGCTTAGCTTGGGGCTAGATGATGTTGTGTGGATTGTCCAGCATTATTTATTTATTTTATTTATTTATACATGTAGTACGTATAATGTTAATGACTACTGGGGTTTATTTCATACACGATTTATGATTTCTCACGTATGCCATCTAGATGAGTCGGATTAAAAGCGAAACTACGCAATCTCTACCATGCTTCTTCACACACGGGCAAGTGTATTTATTCTAAGCATATGGTAGTCACAAATATCTAAGTATTGTATTTTCAGAGGGCTTAGTCCGAGCTTGCATTTTAAAACTCCCTAATCTCGAGCCGAGAGTCGTCTCTCGGATCTCTCTCTCTACTTCTTACAAAAATATAAGGACATCCGAGAGACGACTCTCGGCTCGAGAGTAGGGAGTTTTAAAATGCAGGCTCGGACTAAGCCCTCAGAAAGATATCAGTCGCATCGTACAAACTTGCCAACCATTCGTGACTTGTGGGTTTTGTTGCGCAATAAAGTTAGCAACGCCATCTCGCAACGAGCTATTGCTCTTCTACTCTTCACGCCTATTATAACCGCTACAATGTTTGCTCAGCGTTCTGACTCTACCAGTCATATACTTATTGAATACATTACACGGTACTTTTTATAAAAATTCGCTTTGAAGTCGTAAGGTGGCGCTACATGTTATCATCATGGCGATCGTGTTTTATTAGTAGGTATTCATTTGTTTTTATAAATTAGGTAAGTTTGTCTTTGCTGTCCAGCGCTGCCTCTGCCACTATATTTCGTACTTTTAATTTCTCTATCTTTCGTTTCTTTGTTTGCCAGATTTATCACGATATTATCGTGATAAATCTCTCACCACTTAAAGTGGTGTCTACATAATCTACACTAAATGTATATTTCTGCCACTCATTACTATCATTCGTCAACTTTGTATCGACTTTTCACATTATATACCTAATCGTTTTATTGTAAGAGCCCTTCATTTTAGTGCTAATATTTAATATTTACGGAGTCTTGTACAAAATATCTGATACTTATAAAAAAAAACTATCAATTGTCGTGAAAATAATAAACCTCATTACTATATGACCTGTTTACACACATTTATTTCTAAGTAAGGTTTTTTCCATACTTATTGGAATTGTTTTGTTATTATTTGCAAAACAACACCTGGTAGGCACCTACTTGCGGTAGTTTGACCATTCAGTTGTTATTTCTTACCTACTTTTTTGGATGGACTATTAAATCTACGACGCAGTGTCCAGTGTAGTAAAACGTCGTAGTCATCATGATTTTATGTAGATTTGTTATTAAAATTCACCGCAAAATTTGTGCTAATCTTAAAACGTATGTATGTTACCTACTCTGTGACTTAAATAGGTAATTTATGTGCAGAGAACACGAGTAGGTGTCGCTTATAAAACTCCTTACCTAGATACAAGATACAAGATATTTATTTTGCCAAAATAAGTGTAACAAACGTCTAAAAGATACTACAAAAATAATGTTCCTGCTAAAAAAGTTACTCGTTATACAATAGATTCAAAAATAATGAAATGTCTAAACAAAACATTTCATTATTTTTGATATACATTCATCCTATATACCTATACCATATATAAGATCCTAAATAAGTACAAACTAAATAGACAAAATAAATATCTGACTATTCCGCAAAGTTGTACTACTTAATAGATATTTGTTTTGGTAAAGTATTTTAATGGACTTCCTTGAAACCACACCTTAATTATAGAGATCTGCGATATTTAAAAGGCTTGCCTGGCAGTGCTACTTCACTATAAATATATGACTGGATTTGAACCCACGGCCCTAGAATCGCAATCACACTGGTATTTTACCATTGTAATTTTCAATATCATTTATAATCATGCATTTAAATATACTTAGTGTTTTATTTTAATCTAAACTGGTACCTAACATCATGATCTTATGACTTTTTTATTGACAAAAACCAATTTGAGTCAGTGATGACTGTGGTGAGGTATTTATAAGCAATATGTGGTTTATTTGCGGTTTAATAATAATTTAACACGTAATATAACATGTGTTGTTGTTTACAATATCGACTGTTGGATAAAGTACATTATCGACGATGTGGGTATTTCCGCAAATAAAAATTAAAGCTATTTTGGGTACAGTTAAAAACCTGATATTCTTATTTGTTAAGTAGGAACATACTGGACAATAACATTAATTAACTTCTTAATAATTTACACCATGTTTAAAACAATAAAGTTATATTTTACACGGGTATTTAGCGCATGCCGTTTTGTTTTTTTAACGGAAATTTGGATGCGTTGCAAATTTTGCAATAGCCGTTGAAAAACTACAAATATTTTAATAACTTTTATGTATTTACAACGGATTAATTAATGCCATCAAAGCCCTTGTTCTTTTTGAATAGCATTAGACTGAGTTGAACTTAGCGTAGATAATATAAAGTAGGGCAGAGAGACAATAAATACTTAAATAATGCTGGACAATCCACACAACATCATCTAGCCCCAAGCTAAGCAGAGCTTGTGTTATGCATAATATACGCGGTACGTCAGTGATAGGAACGGATAGTGATAGTTCTACCTTGATTTTTTTCATATCCTGCTTCATGACAATCTGTTTTCGATCAATAATTTGGATTATTGCTGTAAAAACATACGCTATACGCCACATAAAATCCGGACACCAATGTCCGGATGATTTTATCTGGCGAATGGTCACGCTCAAAGATATGCTTCTAGTGAGCTATCTCTCATTCTTTCTCTGCGAATTTTTTCACTCGGTTCAGTAGGTAAGTAGTTCTAAAAGTATTTATTTTTATGTAATTATATTGTGAAAGAAAGTTTATCTCAAATATTGTGCTTGAGGTATGCAGTATGGAAACATAATTATATACCATATTACAATCTTATTCTACGTGCTTATCGATGAATGATTCAATCAGTAACGTAACCGCAATCGCACAGCAGTAAGAGTTCTCCAACTTAGGCTCTAGTGAAAAATACTTAGTTTTATGTGTCACTTTTGACATTACTACATGACAGAACCAGAACACGAATTTTACGAAACTATTTACAATCGGAGATTGGAAGGCCCTGAATACTGTTAAAACGGCGAGGCCTTTAATTACTGTCAATAATTTAAAAAGTGTTATTTTTCAATAATAAATCATTTACCTTAGCATTATTGAGAGTAGGTATACTAATCGATAACTTTGTTTCATGACATTTATTACTGCTAGGTATTTTTTTTTAGGTTTATGTATTTGTCTGTTTGTTACATTCCAAAACTGATATTCCCATTGTACTTAATATCTAACAAGCACGCTACATCCAGTTCGAGATCGAACCCCAAGCCTAAGGGTATGCGGAAGAATTTTCCTTTTCTTTGAGTGGACACATTCTTGACATGTCCTAGGAAACCTTAGATTGTCTCTTTGTGTATTTTGGTGATACCTTATCTATTTCTCTCTTGTACTACATATCATGACTGAAATGCCATAGACAACTCTGCCTCGAAGATGGTTTCTTCAGCATCGTGCCACACAGGATGAAAGAGCAAAGAAGAGACAAGGTTTGATAAGGAAAAACATTCTAAAAAGCTTGATTAACGGTTAAAATTTTAGAAATGCTTTCTTATTCATGTATGTGCTTCGTAGTTTTGTGATGGGTGTGTCACATAACTCACGCGATGCGATGCAACTATTTTCCCGTCGTACAGCTGTCCTTGTGTCCATTTTGTAGGCATAGGTTTATTTTAAAACGATTGTATAGTCATACATACTCGTGCAGTCAGGTCACTGTCCCCATCCATGTATTAACCAAATTATTGCATAGAAAGCATGAATTAAATTAAAATCTGATAATGAAAATACTAAATTGATGATGTGATTGCGGCCAAGCGTTTGCCTATAATGCATAAAAAAAAAAATTGAAACATGCAATAATAGGTACCTCAAATTACATGAAATTAAGCCTATTGATTTTTTAAATCGATTAATAACTACTACGATTTAATAGCGATTGCAATTTAAGGCGACGGGTAGGGTGAAATTTTTCATAATAAATAAAAATGTCAATAACTTCCAAGTTTATTATTTATTTATTATATCTATACACACGTTAAACTTGTAACACGGCATAGTTTTTGCCGTGGTGGTTAAACTCTAGACAGTCAGCGTGGCAACGTCACAATTTCAATTTCAACAAAAATGCTGACAACGGCGCAAAACACATAATGAGCCGCGCACAGTTCGGATAGTCAAACTTTAAAGCAGTGCCTTATGTATATTTGCGAGCACACAGCAATCAAACACTTATAATTCCTAAGGCGCTACTCTTCTTCTTCTTTAAACACCTTAATGTAGAAATGTTTTCTTTGGAGTCACAAGATACGAACCATAAGAATAGCTGTGCTGAGTTTGGTACCAAACAAATCTGCCAAACCCATAAAAAATGGGATCTTAAACCACACTTTTGCAAAAGGTGTTGGTACTAAACTTACATTTAAAAGTAAACTATATCCAAGAGCACAAATTTTGAGTAACAATACACTAGTTCAATATATGTGTTATAGGAAATAATAAGTTTCACAACTCCACATGCTATCACTTTTTCTGAAAACAGTTTTCGGTTTCCCCAAAAACACGCATTTGGCTATACCCGTCACCTTAATAAAAGCAATTATAAATAATTTAGATTAGGTACAATTAAGTCAAAAAGATATCATAAAATATAATATATAAACACTTAGGTATCTATTGCAAGATCATATATACATATATTTGATGTGAATATATAAGTCAATATTACGAACAAAGGTAGCGTCTACCCATTTACATATTAAACATTCACCTTTGTAACTCTACCTGTAACACAATAAGTAATTACATAAATAGCTTTATGTATGTAATATAATTACTGTCGCTCTACATAGGTAGAATATAGTAGAATAGGATTTAACCTGCTTAGTACCGTAGTTGTTAAAAAAACTTATTCACATTTTTTTATATCGGTCCTCGGACTTCGACAGGCGTCACAGCTCAGTTGGTAGTAGCTCTGCCTTCCATACTGTGGGTCGTGGCTGGGTTCGATTCCCACCTAGAGCAAATTTATCAGCTAGGTATCTAGTTCCCATAGTACAAGCTTTACTTAGTTTGGGACTTGAGTGTGATGTGTGAATTGTCTGTGAATATTTATTTAATATTCAGGTTTCATGAAAGCAGTTGGGCTATGAACGCTTTTCTTGATGTCTGCGATGTATTTCGATAGCCCGCAACTTTGTCTTACTTGTCGTTATATTTTGGATAATTCTTAAATATCTTTATAAATTATAATCTATGTGTTACTCTGATGCATGAGTTATTATTGTAAAGATTCATTAAAAGTAATTCAGTAGTTTTTGTGTGAATGAGTAAGAAATTCTATAAAAACTATCGCGTTTTAGTAGAATTAGTAGGATTTAACAATTAGTTAAGATAATAAACTTCATTGATTCAGTCTGCTAAACGCTTCGCTCTGAAACTAATGATTGTAATTAAAACAGGATACACTCAATTACCTTTAATCTTCTTTACATTTAGGTATGTAAAATTCAGATTATAAATGCATATGATGAGAAACTTTAAATGCTGTTTTCGAGGTTGCTAGTTTTCCGAATTCGAAGGAATCAAACCTACCAATTTATTTTTTTCAAATTTCCGGCAATGCACATCACTGTTACCAATGTTTTTAAAAATACTTGGCTCACATAGACGACCTAGTGTACATAGGTCGGTAAGTAGGTACACAAGGCATGTTATGTACCTATATGTCTAAGCTTCAACTCCCAACTAGGTTTCTCTGTATTTGGGACCCATTGAAAAAAAACGTAAAAATACTATGTGATTGGCTAAAAAATACTGTCCACTGTGTTGTTCATAAAACTGCCTATCTCATTAAATCCTATAATTTATTTTATTTCCGTGATAAGAGAATAAAATGTGGCCCCATATTTACTTCAATAAATACCATTGTCTAAACCGAATTGCTTACCTACCAAAAACAGTCGAGTTTTTACCGGTTTTGTCTAGTATTTTCGTCATCTATTTGCATTGGTGTCCGAGATTGCTTTTGAACACAAAAATGTAAATACTGCGCTGTTGTAACTGGGTCATACTGTCTGTTATTTATTCCATGGTCCAACGAGCGCAAATCGTCAATGGACTTTGAACGGCCTTGTTCGTACGAGCAGTATTTATCTGGTTTTTCTTATAACAACCTATTAGCAGCATTTTTGATCATATACAGGGTGAAAACCACAGACTTTTAAAGATTTATTCTGCTTGATAGAAAAAAAATATTTTTGGTAGAGTATACAGACAAAACCCACTTAAGGCGACGGGTCGGGTGAAATTTTTCATAATAAATAAAAATGTCATTCACTTCCAACTTTATTATTTGTTTATTATATCTACACATACGTTAAACTTATAACACGGCGTAGTTTTTGCCGCAGTGGTTAAACTCTAGAAAGTCATCGTGGCAACGTCGCAATTTCAACTTCAGTAAGAATGCTGATAACGACGCAAAACACATAATGAGCCACGCACATTTCGGATTGTCAAACTCTAAAGCAGCGCCTTATGAATATTTGCGAGCACACAGCAATCGAACACTTATAATTTCTAAGCCGCTACTCTTCTTCTTCTTTAAACACCTTAATGTAGAATATTTTTTTAGGTAACATACAAGATACGAACCATAAGAATAGCTGTGCTGAGTTTGGTACCAAACAAATCTGCCAAACCCATAAAAAATGGGATCTAAAACCACACTTCTGCAAAAGGTGTTGGCACTAAACTTACATTTAAAAGTAAACTATATCCAAGAGCACACATTTTGATTAATATCATACTAGTTCAATATATTATGTGTTATAGGAAATAATAAGTTTCACAACTCCACATGCTATCACTTTTTCTGAAAACATCCCCAAAAACACGCATTTGGCTATACCCGTCACCTTAAGAAAATTTGAAAAGCTTCTACCGAAAATCTTATTATTTTTTACGATAGGGTAAAAAAAATGAGATTTTCATCATGAAAACATAAAAAAAACTAGAAAATGCTATTTTCATGGGCTTATGACGGGTATATAGACAGGCTAAAAGTAATTTAATATTTTTTAACATTTTATTTCAATTAGGATTTAATGATACTATATTTGTCTGAACAAAAACTTTACTATTTAGGTATTTGTTATGATTTTCCACTCTTTTAGCACGCTAGTGCACGTTTTCAGGTCGTCTTTTACACCCTGCATTTATTTATTACTAATGCAGTCGCCGTTATAAATTATGTGCGATGTCTTTTTGCTCGTCGTCACTGCGGTAAATTCTTGGTTATTCCTTTCACGCAGGTCAATGGCCTCGTTTATTTGAGATTAATTGAGTTGTTGTACAGTTTGCGAAGAAAAGAGTCCGTAGTCTGAATTTATTTAATTTAATTGACGCGTGATGATGAACTCTGAACTGTAAAAAGAAAAATGGTTTTTAATATAGGGTGCCTCAAAAACTATTATTCTTCACACATAATTGCATACTTTGGGCTCTGGATTTGTTTTGTTATTGTTATTATCTGATTACAAAGGTACAGAGGTAGTCTGAGTTTTCTTGGGATTGCTAAGCTTTGACGCAAATGGATCAAAGTGAAATTATGAGTTGCGCCCCGATATATCGATTTGCTCCATACAAAAGCATGACAGTAGGGATATCCAGCAAGGGGAAACTTGCGTGACCGAATATCCTTTCAGTTGCAGTTCAGTTTTCGATGATTTTACTATAGTAACTCATCAGTATTCCGTGGCATTTTTGTGGACTGCCGTGACTGAGCTGTTAAAAATGACGTCAATGCCGCGGTTTAGGGCGTGGCCTACCTGATTTGAGCATGGCCTACCTGATTTCGTCGATTCTATCAAACGGTATATCAATAAAGTTAGCCTCTGGCGCTAGTCGGAAGCAGACGTGTGCAAAATCTGTCGCAATTTTTTAATTTCACCTAATAAAAGTTCGTCGTCCAATAGTGATCCTTATTTTACTGTGCTTAAAGTTGAAAAATCGCTGCAATAATAAGTAGCACCTGTGACCAACCAGTTCTAAAAAAGTACGCATCAGTGCATCATCGACGTGCGCCTCTCCCCCTTCACCACTTCGAGTAAGGAGCTCAGTTGCCATTTTTCGTCCCGCTTACCACTGCACGAAACTACTTCTCGCAACTAAAATGAACCTAGAAAGAACACCGCCTCGCGCGACATTCACAAGCGGTAGCGAGAGAGCCAGCGGGTCCGTGCCTAACTTATCCACCTATGGTAACATAGACGCTTTTGAGCACGTGCAAAATAGGAAGAGAAAAGAGCGCACCGAGGAACAGGATTACAAAGATAATTTTACGAACTTTCAGTCAGTTGTACTCAAGCTCTTGGAAGATTTCGGCAAAACCCAGAACGAAACCTTAAGACAGATACGAGAAGAAATATCTGAAGTAAAAAATGAAATTAAATCAATACAATTAACAACAGAGACTTTTACAAAACAATTTACACAAATAAATACTGAAATACAGAATATCAAATCTAACAACACAATAACTCAAGATAAAATCAAGAACATAGAAAATGAAATAACCCAAATAAAAAACACAAAAATCTCGACATCTCAACACGCGAGCCCGCCCGCGCTCGATCACGAGAACCTCATCCTTGAGGTAAAAGATCGTTGCGACCGCGAGAAAAACATTATAATTGCGGGTATTTCTGAAATAAACGACTCGAACTACAGAACGCGACTAGTCTATGATATGCAAGAAGTTACAAACATGTTGCAAACGATGTATGAAGACTGCCCAAAACCAGTAAAATGCATGCGGCTGGGTAAATATGTACCTAATAAAAATCGTTTAATAAAAGTAAGCTTTAGCAACACCGATGCGCCGAAATACCTGCTACGAAACAAATCGAAGACACCTGAAAATATGCAAATCTACTCCGACCAGACACCTACACAGCAGCGGTTCATGCAGTCCTTAAAAGAGGAGCTAAATAAGCGTTTAGAGAACGGCGAAAGCGACCTTATTATCAAATATATAAGAGGTACACCTAAAATCGTAGTGAACACTGCCAATTCAAAAAACCAGTAAAAATACCTTTACAAAATTCAAACAATACAGAAAAAATACACCACCAAATTGTAAAAAAATACGAAGACATTCCACTACAATCATCGTCATTGAGATTCTTCTATGCCAATATGCGAAGCATTCGGAATGCTGGAAAGTTCGACGAAATAAAATGCATACTGAAGGCGATACCGAGGACTACGCATGTTTTAATACTCACCGAGACGTGGATTACTTCAGAAAGTGATGCCAAGCTATACCACCTACCTAACTACACTCATACCTACAACTTTAGACAAAATAGCAGAGGCGGTGGTGTTTCTATCTATGTACACAATAGTATAAAACATGAAGTTACCGAGGAGCTGTTCGAAAACGGAAACCATTACCTATGGATATACATCGAAAAACTTTCATTGAATGTTGGCGCTATCTATAAACCCGGAGATACCAGTGTAAGCAAGTTTATGGAGATATACTCGTCGCAGCTAGAACAGCGAAAAAGAACTCTTGCTTTTGGAGATTTTAATATCGACCTACTGAGAGCAAATAGCGAGGTAGCCACACAATACCTACAGGATATTCAAGAAACCGGTTACGAAATCTTAAATAAAATAGATAGGAAGTTCAGCACGCGTGAAACTACAGCAACAAACACCCTATTGGACCATGTATGTACCAATGTAAAGAACCATTCTTTTAGTATGTCAATTATTGATTCTTCTTTGTCGGACCATAAACATATATATCTTGAAATCGGAAAGTTGGCTCCAAAAATAATTAAAAAAATTCTATATAAATCACTTAACTACGAGACTCTTTACAAAAGTACACTAAACTCAATATACCTAAACAATAATAACGACTACGACGTCTTTGAAACTTTTTTATTACAACATATACAAAAAAATAAAATCGATAAAATAAAAATTTTAAATCCACCTCAAGACGACTGGATAAATAAAGATATACTTAACTCAATCAACTTAAGAAATAATTTATGGGAACAGACAAAAGCTTATCCAGAAAATAAATCTATTAAAAACTCGTTTTACACGGAACAAAACAAAGCCAGATATATGATAAGAACACATAAAAATAATTACTTTTGTAAACTGTTTCAAGATAATCACAATAATACGAAAAAAATGTGGGAGGTAATTAATAACTTGGCACAAAATAAAAATAAATTAAACAGTATTCCCTCAAAACTATTGTCGGTCTCTGGACCTATTACGGATGGTAATGCAATCTGCGACTTATTTAATTCTTTTTTTACGTCAATAGGTGAAGACTTAGCAAACAAAATACCGAAACACTATCACGAAAGCGTAGGCAATATTTTAATGTATGAGGATACCTACCAACATATAAATACGCTTAGTAGTTTTACACCGTGTAGCGCCGACGAGGTACTAAAAATCATTGACGGTCTGGATAGTAACACTAGTACAGGATTGGACGGGATTAGTACGAAAGCGATTAAATGTTTAAAACTTGTGATTTCAGAAAGACTATATAATTGTATTAACTCGTGCTTAATTCAAGGCGTTTTCCCTGATACACTCAAAATAGCAAAGGTGAGTCCTATCTACAAGTCGGGAACTAAAACCGATCCAAGTAACTACAGGCCGATTTCAGTCTTGCCGGTTTTGTCAAAGGTATTTGAGCGTGTGTTATATAACCGTCTAAATAACTACCTTGAGGAAAAAAAGTTTTTTATTGACCAGCAATACGGTTTCAGACCAAAATCGAGTACCCTAACAGCAACTATCGATTTAGTGACTAAAATTAAAACATATATAGATAAAAAAAGCATTGCTTTAGGTATATTTGTTGATTTGAAAAAAGCGTTCGATACTGTGAGTCATAAGAAGCTAATTCAAAAATTATGTAACATTGGTGTGACAGGGACAGCCCTCAATATGTTCGTATCATACTTACAAAACAGAAAACAAGTAGTAAAAATAGATAACTTCGAAAGTACTCCCCAAAACGTGACATGCGGCATTCCTCAAGGTTCCATAATTGGCCCCCTAATTTTTTTTAATTTATTTAAATAACATAAATTCAATTGGACTTACAGGACACCTAACACTATACGCGGACGACACATGCCTTTTTTACTTTGATAAATCTATCCATGATATAATAATTGATGCACAGAATGACCTAAACATCCTCAATGAATGGTTTAAATATAACCTACTTACTGTCAACACATTAAAAACATCATTTATGATATTTGCAGCCAAAAACAAGACGATACCGGTTTTCACTCCACTTACCATTAATAATGAGGTACTAAAACAATCAAAAAAAGAAAAATATCTTGGACTGTGGGTAGACGACAAACTAACTTGGAACTATCATATTGATCACGTAAAAACAAAACTATCCGCATTACTCGGAGCATTACGAAAAATAACGAACTTAATCCCAACTAAAGTACGCTCCATTATATATAATTCTTTAGTAAAATCGCACCTAGACTACTTAATCGAGGTATGGGGTTCCGCCGCACCAACCAATCTTATCCCATTGCAAAGAACCCAGAACAAAATAATTAAAATACTGCATTGTTATCATTATCTAACGCCAACTAAAACACTATATGAAAAAACTAAACTTTTGAATCTCCATCAACTTTATATATATTCAACTTGTCTTCTTATAAGAAACATTACAACTAACTCAATTAAATCCAATATACAAATACACAAAAAAGAAAATACGCACAATTTAAGAAATAAACACAAACTAAATTTAACTACAGTACGAACTAATTACGGGAAAAAAACAATATTATTTGAGGGAGTACAACTTTACAATAATTTACCTAATAGCATTAAAGAATGTGAGTCCATAAAAGTATATAAATTAAAATTAAAGGAATATGTAAGCACATTGTCTAAGTAAACAATATAATCTAAGTAAAAATTACAATAGCGCCATCAAGAGGCAAACAAATAAATAGTTTTAAGATTTCATTGTAATCTCATTATAAGTGAACTATGTGTTTTTATGAGAAAATAAATGTCTTTAAACCTAATAAAAGACGAAGAAGAAAACTGAAATGTTATTTGAGCAAATAAAATTTCAAATACAGTTCAGTGGTCTGGATCAGACTACAAGTTTTGTACTCTACAGAGCAATGTACTGGTACTTCACGTTATGTTTGTTATGTAAGGATATGGTTTTTGCATCATTATTATTGCATTTTGCCCTCCACAAGGCAACGACTTGCAGTGACCTGAGATCATGACTTGTTGTGGCTCGGTACGGTACAACCAGTTTCTTTAAGAGGTCTGCGATAGAAACTTAAATGTAATTTCAATATCATTTACTTATAGAAAATTCTTTATAGTCCCCAGGTGCATCCTTGACTGACGGACTAGAATATCCATATTTTTCTGAATTTTTATTTTTTCGAAATCGAATTAGTTTTCAAAGACACAAATAATAAGGTTATAGATAATTACGTTTACCTATAATTGCTTGAAGTGTACTCTTGGCAGTTTTTCAAAATTTTGTTCAGTTTACAGGTATCAGCAATTTTTTTTTCAATGTCGTTTTGGCCGCAATACCCAAGGCCCAGGGGCCCAATTCTCGGATTGTAGCGATTTTGGCGAGATAGAGATCTTGACGAAGCTTGAATGTCTAGGCAAAATCTCACGAAAATGTCTGACAATTCAAAAAACCGTATTCCCACTAGGATTCGACAAATGGTGGCACGACATTTCTGTAGAGAAACCAATTATACGTTCCGTTTCAGCTGTTATTTTAACAAGATCTTGTTAAATCTGAATCTATATACATTTGTGGCCTCAAGTATTCACACAACATAGATTATGAAATGATTATAATATGGAATATCAAATTATAGTAAATAATTACAGAAAAAAATGGTTTTTAAACCAAAAATTATCATATCCAATGTATGACTACCTTTACATGTTTTACTTGCGTAGTACGAAACTTTGTGGTAGGTAAGTAAACTCTATACTGTCAGTTCAGTCTTAAGGTTGGTTTATACAGGGTCAGTAGACAAGTCAGTAGTAATAAAGATTTATCTTATCTTATCTTATCTTAAGTCAGTCGCAGCGACAATGTCGGCGCCGCGACTGACTTTAACTGTTTACATGAAGTAAGTAGTGGTGCGTTTCTCAAGGTGAGCACACGTGTGAAGTCAGTGGGAAAAATGGATTCGCGAAAACAACTGAAACGACGATTTAATTATTTGTTGAAAAAATTATATCAATTTTGCTGTTGAAATGGTAGTAAATGAGATAACTAAAAATAAACGACATTTGTTGAGCCATATTTTGCAACGCCGTTGACTGCATTTCTTTATTGCGGTAATTTAGGGGTTTATTATCCCAAAGGCACTAGTTTTCGCAATATAATTGCACCAATTTTAAGGTTTCGTCTTCGCCAAGCTTACGCGTCATTTTTATCGCCAGCGAAAAAAACGTGGTCACTCTACAACGCAGCGGCAGTGACTAACCACGCACTGACTTGTTTGTTTACACGGAGTTTATTTGGCTGGCGCGGGGGTGCGCGGGTGGCGGGGTGCTTCAACTGACTTTAAAATATTCGTGTCCGAATATTCAAGTCAGCGCTGACTTCAACCCACTGTACTGACTTCAAATCAGTTTGCACAGGGTTTTTTTCGGGTCAGCACTGACTTGCCTCGAATTTGTAGTCAGTTACTGACCCTGTATAAACGAGCCTTTGCTATCAAACGTCAAGTCAAATAACAACGTCATGTTTTTAACTTTTACATCATATTAATAAAAATATACATAACAAATATTCAAATATACATTTAGGGAAGATCAATAGCTGCTCTTATTTGGTCTGTCCATCTCATAAGTGATTTACCGCGCGCTTTTTTGCCTTCGAACTTGCCCTGCACCACCAAGCGTTCAATGGAAATTCCCCCACGACGAGACACATGCCCAAAGAAAGTGAGGATACGCGACTGCACAACAGACGATAGACGTTGCTTGATGCCGAGTTCTTGGAGTATGGATTGATTTGTGCGAAACTCTGTCCACAATACTCCTAACATTCTTCTCCAGCACCACATCGCAAGGGCATCTACCTTTTTCTCACTTTCCCTAAGAGTGCACGTCTCTGCAGCGTATAGGAATATGGGAAACACAAGCGTTCTGACGAGCCGGATTTTAGTGGCTTTAGTTATATTACGATTTCTCCATATTTTATCTCCATTCTACGGTTTATGAAACTAAAGCCACAAAAGCCAAAAAGAAGAAGTGAAGTGAACTTTTTACTGACTCGATGTTACATATTTTTCTGGAAATAAATTTATTTTAATCTATAAGTATATTATTTAGTTAATTCAGTTAAGTATATTATTCATATCAACTTGATATTGGCGTAAATTGTTTGAGATGGAAAGCGTTAAAAACTCAACGATAAATTCATCAACCATCGTAAAATATTTGCTAGGACCCACCACAATAGGAAACCAACAGAAACTGAATCACACACAGAGTGAGAGTAGATACCAACCCACTAATCTTGTCAAAACAGGCAGAGTTGTCCTTAGAAAATGGCTGCTATCCTTCGACATTCGATCTCTAACGCTCGGGACCACTCGTTGCTTGTCTAAAGATTTCTTACGACATAAGTCTGTTAGCGACATCACGAGAATAGCTTATTTAGCATTTTTTCGACATCCGCCATCTTTTATCGACCTACGTCGATTTCGTCGAATCTCTAAAGCGCGAGAATTGGTACCCAGAGCAAGCGCCAATGTGCCCATGCGATGAGCGCTTTCTTAACTAGGTATGCACAACAAATAACTTAGGTCTATTTAGGTACAAACAACAAGCTAGCTAGACTTGTTGATAGATCACAACGTTTTTATATGTACAATTTTCAACCAAAGTCGTAACGTATGCATTGCTGTTGAAGCAATGCATTAAGTGAGTGCGTAACTTGTACCAAGTTATAATATACCTACTTACATAAAAATATTATAAAAACGACTAACATATCTACTATAATGTTTTTTCTCATTTAAATGACAATGTCTTCATAAGAATAAATTTCTTAAAACCTAAACCAATGCTACGCTACTGTTACGTGACTGCTACGTAACTGTTACTTGACTGCTACGTGACTGCTACGTAACTGCTACTTGACTGCTACGTGACTGCTACGTAACTGCTTCGTGACTGCTACGGTTTCATCGCGTCGGCGTTGAGTTAATGCTATATGCTGAATGAAGTGATTCTGCTCCTTGGTGAGATATGTGTATGAGCTGGCTAACTGCGTTGTTGTTACTGTTATTAGTGCTACGTTAACGTAACTGCTACGTTACTGTTACGGTGTCACTACGTGATACGTAATTACTGTAAGTATTCCAATGTGCTAACCTATCGTACATTCATACCTATATGTACCGCACCGATCTACTTACCTGATATCTATTATAAATGGTTAGCTATTTTTAAACCGGATTCCAAAGATAAGATATGACCTAATTATCGTAAAAAGAGGTAAATTCTTTATCATGTTTTTAGACCCGCAACAGACTATCGTTTTATGTAATTTAGATATTACGTAGGATGATTCTACTAAATCCTACCGCATTAGATATGTAGCTATTAAATATCAATACCTAACTAGAGCATCCGCTTTGCTTGGAGAACGAAAAGGTTACTTATGATGTGCAAAGATTTAGCAAAAAATTTAATGATATGGAATTTGAATAAAATCAAAATAAGTATCTTGAATTTGAATCAATGAATCATCTTATAAATCTATTTTAAGAGTAACTTATAAAACTATTTTAAGAGTTATATAGTCGTTCTTAAAACTTAAACAAAGCTACTTGCAAACACTGTTTGTAGACCAAGAGTTCATTAAACTTTGTGATTCTTTTTTTGTGAGTTGTGAAAATGACTTTCTTCATTTCTTCATTACATCCGTCATCGTGATATTTCGTTACATGCATTCTTACTGATATCATAAAAGGTTATGTAATATTTTATAAATTCAGAAACAAAAAAAATGTGTGGTTTACTTGAGTTTTAATGATTAAAATATATAATTAAAACTAAGTCCGTAGGTAAGGTACTTACACTACCTACTATCAATGGCAATACAGCCAGTAGGTATCTTGACTACGCTTCCGATTGGTAGGTACTGATTTGGATCAGTTGAGCTATCTGTAGATCGTTTGCAACGGTCTGTAGATAGCTCAACGGTTTCATATGTATTTTATATACCTATGTACATTTTGTAAATACTGTAATAGACCTATCTACATTAAGTTATTTTTAAGAGACGGTCGGATATGATAGTGAAGGTCGTATTTTGAAAGCATAGGTATATTTTGAAATACGACGTACACTTGAAGGTTTCGTAAATCAAAGTTCTGATGCGGTCAAACTACTTAATATACAAAATTATGTATGCTCTACAAATCTAAAATATACTATAACACAGAAAACAATCGATTGTGTATAACAATCGCCTTTGTTGGTACTTCAATAACCTTTCTATCAAGTACTTAGTAACTAAAATAGAATTAATATGGTCTGTTAAGTTGGTAAAATAAAATACCTAACCCTATATGTAATAGTAAGTACATTTGTATTGTATTTAGTACCTAGACATAATAAAATATTATAGTACAGGGTGCTGATATTTATAACTAAGTACATGTACGGTATGTTAATTCTGAAAAATAGATCTTTCTTCTGAGTTTTCTTCTCAAAAGTCTTCTTTTGTACATAAATGCTAGATATTATTACATATTCTTGCTTCTATTTTTATGTGGCCGTCAAAACGACAGTCAATATCAGCCAGTTACAAGTGCTTATTTTAAATATCTCAGTCAAGTAAGTAAATCGTCAAGTCGGTTGTCATTTGTTTTAAAAGATATATGGTGGAGAATTTTCCCTAATAGAAACGAGTTCCATCAAATCCCGATATCCCGTATTACACTTTTATTTCAACGGTTTATACATTACGCTACGACCTCAAGTACCTATTGTTTATAAAAATTACACCAATTGAGAAAATTAGACAGTAAACCCAATATAACATTAGAAAAATAATACATAATAATAAAAACTTTATGTCTTATGAAAAAAATATACCGAACAATAGACATCAAAAGTCAAAAGTTATTTCAAAATTGTTTGTAAGTAGTTCAGAAAACTGATGGGCTTAAAAATTAGTAGGTACAATCATATGTTTTGTTTATCCTGGTTAGATTGTGTGAAAGAGGATATGAATGTGAGAGGAGTAGATTCAGAACTGACGAATGATAGGAGTGAGTGGAGATAGAGAACCTAAGCCAACCCCACTAAGGGTAGGGTATGATGTTTTTTTTTTATTCTATCTTAACTCTACCCAATAGTTAAACGACTCTATTGTATGGAGGTGTGTGATTACCTCAATGATGAGTAGGTATGTTATAGTGTATTTATCTATATACGTTACAAAAAGACAGTAGATGGGTACAGTACGATTTTATAATTATGTGGGTGTGTGTAGTGTAGGTACTCAGTATAATAACGCGTCAAAATCAAATATTGCGCGTCTTGGCACTCACTGCTTAGCTAGCTAGCTACTTAATTAGATATCGAAGTATACTTTTGAATCAGCCGTGTAGTAACTCAAGGCTTTCTGTACAGCACAACAGTTGTTCAAGTCGCCCTCAAACATCACGTATCACTGTCGGCGATCGTACGTCTATCGCGGTTTCTCGCTTAATTACAAGCGCATTGTTTCTTTTTTAATAAAGAAAAAGATCCTGAAAAATGTATACCATAGCTGAAGCTACTCTGGCCTTCATTGTTCTATATCTATTTTCGTTATTATTCGAAGTTGTGACGGGACTCGTTTCATAAAACTCAATAATGTAATTTTATTTAAAATGTGATATTTATTTTTATTTAGTAGGTAGTTTTTATTAGATTTTATGATAGTTTGGTATAACAGTGTAGGAATTAAAATACAAAAAATAGTAAGTAATATAAAAACAATAATTATTATACAATCTTTAATTAAAGTAAACGGAAAACGTAGTAAAATATAAAATCGTCACAGCTAAAACACCTTTCCAAACAACATCAGTATCGAGAACAAGGCCAATGTAAGTATTTTTTTTACTAATATTTCATTGATTTCATTTAATACATTAGCAAAGGCATGTAGAAAATGAAAGTTACAACCATACGATGCGACGTAGTTCGTACAAAAACTTTTACTAACTCCGGAAGGAACTGAATTATGATCTAATAATCTGAAAGCGGAAACGGATGTTCCAAAATTAATTACCACAGACTAAAGACTAAAGTTCGTTACTATTGTTCGGAACAAAAACATTGATTCAATTGATACTTGAGTTCATACATCGAGACCAAAGGCTTTCTGCATAATTGCCGGCATGGCTATTTAAATCTAACTCAAACAAATCTTGAAGAAATTCAAGTTTTGGTTGCGTTTACAGTAATCCAATGGCAATGAGCGCAATGCATAGGCCTTCAAATAGTTGAAAATTTTTTGTGCGCATGCTCCAACTTCCGCCATGTTTTTCGGGCACTTTTTAGACAAATGTATGAGAAATGCACGTTTTTTAAAGAAAATAATAATAAAACAAGTAATAATAAACATCATTTTATAATTTATTCAATTAAAATTATTGAGCATACATGATGAAATTATATACAAGTATTTTAATTAAAATATATAATGTTATTTTTATGGAAAGGGGCAAAAAACGTTGTTGTTCTGGAGTATGCTGCAGTGATAGGTACGCGTAGTAACTTCTTTCAGGAGAATTTGTATTATATCATTAGATTTTCAAAACCTTGTTTAGAATATCGACGGAAACTCATAAAAATAAGCAAGCAAAAACACTTGAAAATTTGTCACAAATGTGCTTAATGTGATTTGTGGATAAAGCGGTGTGTGGACGAGGTGATGGTCGATTTCAAGGAATCGATAATGTAAATAAAGACATATTATATTTGTTCACTTCATTTTGAAGGAGAATCTGGTCTCATAACCGAAAATCCAGACTCCATCAGTTTGGAAAAAAAAACAAATAGTGTGATTTATAATTAATACATAAACATATGTATTTCATTAATAACAAATTTAAATAGAGGCTTCATTAAATGATTTTGGTAAATCATTTGATGGAATTTTTTCTCGTTTTTGACCCTTAAAGAAATAGAAATAAGAGTTATATTTTTTTGTATTTACTTTTACTCATTATTATTTAAATATAATTGTGCTAACCTCTCAACTAGTTCGGCTTTATTTCCTCCTTGAGGACGACCATGGCATTTTCACCATCGTTGTGACTGAACACAGTTGAGGGCTTCTACGGTAGGATGCACTAACGAAGCTCCGTCCATTAACTTTTCATTTAATTGCACTAATAAATGTGATAATGCTTGTTGCCCAGCCATTTCTATAAAAATTGCCCGAAACTTTCATATTGCCGCGATTTTAACATGGCGGACGCGCATGCGCTGAGCATACTCGGGACAGGTCTATTAGTAAGATCTGTCAAAAAACTGGTAACGTCAGTGTCAAAGTCAGCTCTGTTTTTGTTTACATAGATTTTTAGTTTATTCGAGCGAGTTTCTCTTTACATTCGGTGTATGTGAAAGACGTGATTAAAATGAGATTATTGAAATTATGCAGGCTTAAAAACCTACGTGATAGTTCGGTTATAAGGCGAAGTTATTCCTCCATCACTGAAAACAAGTGGCAAAGTGTAGTAGGGTTAGAAGTGCACGCACAATTGAATACCGAGTCCAAACTTTTTTCTGGAGCTGAAAATACCTTTGGCGGTGTCGTGAACAACTGTGTGGCATTGTTCGATGCGGCTATACCTGGCACCTTGCCTGTACTCAACCGGAGATGTGTTGAGTTAGGTATAATGACTGCTTTAGCCCTTTCTTGTAAAGTGAACGAAGTATCTACTTTTGATCGTAAACACTATTTTTATGCTGATCTGCCGACTGGCTACCAGATTACGCAACAAAGAGCGCCTTTAGCTAGTGATGGTGTTTTACATTTTCAGGTAACGAACCAAACATGATATCAAAAATGCCTACAAACTTATCTCAACTAATAATATAAAGAGGAAAGATTTGATTGTTTGTTTGCATCAAATAGGCTCCGAAAGTACTGGACCGATTTCAAAAATTCTTTCACTGTTGTAAAGCTACATTATCTGCGCTGAACATAGACTATATTAGAATGATATTTTTTATATAGGCTACCCGTGCGAAGCCGGGGCGTACTACTGGTATAAAATAAATTAGGTAACAATAAAGTTGAAAGTTTTGAAAAACTTAGAAACCCACAAAATTTTATTAGGTTTCCAGCTAGTAAAATATACTTAGGTAAATATATAAATATTAATGCACATTTCTTACATCACCCAAACTAAGCAAAACTGGCATTATGGTAACTATATTGCTGATAGAATACTTAGTCTTATTTTTTTATTCTAAGAATACATAGCTACACACAGACACAGACTAACATCATCAACAGATCACTTAGTTTGTTTTTTTTCTGCTTTCCAGGTTTACACTCCCGGAGTCCATAAAAAACCATATAAGAAAAGCTCGAAGATCAAGCAAATACAACTAGAGCAGGACAGCGGCAAGTCCTTACATGATCAAGAACTAAAACGCAGTCTTGTTGATCTAAATCGAGCTGGGGCTCCGTTAATTGAGCTGGTGTTTGAACCAGATTTACAGGTATATTCACTTGTTTATTTAAATGAATTATTTTATAAAGTACTAGCTGACCCGTGCCCACTTCATTGGGCATAATTCAACAGTTTTTTCTCCAATTCACTTTGCAAAACGGACTACCACGTAAAAGCCTTTTTATTTTTCGGTTTTTTATATAACCTATGACACTCAGCAATAATGTGGCTTTCTATTGGTGAAAGAAATTTTAAAAACGGTTCAGTAGATCCCGAGATTACCCCAAAGAATTTAACAAATATACAAACACAAAAACTTTACTTCTGTAGATTAGTGTAGACTTAGTATAGATTTTATTTAATTTTTTATATTTATTTTATATTTCTGGCACCTAGAATCACATAGTTAAAATAACAATTTAGGCAAGCCGGTAATCGCAAATGCATTTGATGTTAAGAAATGATGCTGTCAAAAATGTAGCATAGCCTCGGAAACTGTAGTTTTATTTTATTTTAAAAGAATCATGGTATCTTCATTGTATAGAAAACTGTCCATAACCATGATAATTTCAAACATTATAAACTAGTAGGTATAAGTTATTAGCTCTATTGTCAAGCCTGAGAAAATATTTTGTAACAAAGACAAATAAAAAGCTATAAGGCAAGTGTTGACATAATCTGACTAATTGCATGTACATGATGTTTTCTGTGACAATCACACAATAAGATTTGTTTTAAAAATGTTGAAACTGCCATTTTTTGTTCTAAGGAGAATGGTCAATTTGGGCCACAACAAAAAAAATATCCCTCAGGGTTGCCACATACAAGTATGTTTGAATGAGCATTTAAAAGCCATGTCCAGAATAAATATGCCTAAGTACTTAGTTTATTTTATTTAAACTAAAAGCACCTATTAGTTGGAGTGTATCATATATTGTCAGGAACTTTTAATAGCCTAATCGTCTTGATTTCAGTAAGGCGGCGTTCATAAATTACGTAAAGTTTTTTTTTAATTTTCTTGCCCTCCCTTCCTCCCTGGTGAGATGTCGTGAGATTCTTTTCAACCCCCTCCCTCACATACCCCAATCTCAAATGAGATTTTTCAAAATATGGGTTTCATACGGAAACGCGTTGGATTGTTATTGTAAAAAGAAAAAAAAATATTTTATGGATCAGAATAGTTTAATTATTTCTCATTTAATCAAAAAAATTGCGTAATATTTGCCAAGGCTTCCTCTCTCTCCAACGTAAGATTAGATAAGATTTGACTCGACCCCACCCCCCTTAAATATCTCTCGTAATTTATGGACGCCCCCTAATTGTAATGCATCGATCAGACCAAATAGCCCAACAGTTGTAAAACGTTCAATTGCCTTGGATAATATGACCAACCTAAAAACATTCGACGCCAGCAGGTTTGCTATCAAAATTCGATATACACAAGAAAGGTTAATGAAATAAATAAATTATCATATCTTATCGATTCACTTAGCATACCAATCTAAATTCACAGTGACGCTGCAGCACTATGCAGTATTTTGCCGAATTTAGTAGAATAATCTCACTTTTTATCGGGTGCCCTAATTCCGATAATCTTCAACAATCAATCAATTATTGGAAATGCAGATATGTAAATCGACTTAACGCCTAATTCTTCTAGATAAATATTGCGTAACATTTCTAATTGTATCCCTTTATAACTTTTTGTTCATTTAAATAATATTTTCTTCATAATTTTTTCGTGGAATTATGAAGAAAATTCGGAAACCGACCCGTGTCGTATGTCGTGTATAGGGTTCAAATACACGACATACAGGGTCGGTTTCCGAATTATTTAATTCATAAAGTAGGAATGAATGGAAGGACAATGAAGTTGATTTTGTGACATACTTAATAATAGTAATTAAAGAAAAATCACGGAAAAGTGACAAGAAACATTCAAAGTTTTATAATTGTAAGGAATATAAATTATGGTCTTTTTGTATTTCTTTTGCACATCGCACGGATTATCTATACTTCTATACTAATATTATAAAGAAGTAAAGTTTGTGTGTTTGTATATTTGTTAAATTGTAAGGGATCGGGATCTATTGAACCGATTTTAAAAATTCTTTCACCAATAGAAAGCCACATTATTGCTGAGTGTCATAGGTTATATAAACAACTGAAAAATAAAAAGGCTTTTACGTGGTAGTCCGTTTTGCAAAGTGAATCGGAGAAAAAGCGGTCGATTTATGCCCAACGAAGTGGTCACGGGTCAGCTAGTAATTTGTAACTTTATAGATGTCTAAAACAAAGTTCTATGTTTTTCAGGACGGCGAAGAAGCAGCAGCTTTAGTCAAAGAACTAGTTCTGATAGTTCAAAGGTTGGGCGCTTGTTCCGGTCGGATGGAGGAAGGCGCGTTACGGGTTGATGCGAACGTATCTTTAAGGCGTGTTGGAGCACCCTTGTCCACACGAACTGAGGTACACTCAATTTCAAATAGCGCCATCTAGCACGTTGTATAAGAACTAGTTCAGCGCCGATAGATGTCACTGTAACCCAACTAAAAATAAGCCTTGTATTGTTAAAGTTGTAAAGGAGGTAAGATGTCGATTTGTACATTATACCATCCGTTGGTCCTCGACTCATAGCCAAAGTAACATGACGGATCATGTCATTTTGACACATAAAAAATAGTAACACAAACAAACATCGATGCGATGAGTTTCTTGCCCGTTCTTCTAGGCTCTGGTTGCGTGGAACTGGCACCTAGAATCACACACTATATAATACGATTCTAAATGATCCTTGTGATTTAACTGAATAAACTTTAATTTGATTTGAATATAAAATTTCATTTGTTCACACAGATATTCGTGAATGTCGTCTATTCAACATTTCTTGTATGATTTGTCTTCTGGATTCTGTAGATTCTGGGAGTACCTAGAAAGAGTACTTTCAATTGTTTTAATTTACAGCTAATTTTCCTTTTACAGATCAAAAACATAGGATCAATCCGAGGTGTAGCGGGGGCTATTAAACATGAGATAGAAAGACAGCGCGGTGTATTGGACGCCGGAGGCCGAATTATCAACGAAACTAGGTCTTGGGACGCAACTGCTAAAGTCACCATACCTATGCGAGACAAAGAAGTCGTACAGGACTATAGGTAATATTAAACACTATCGCCATAAGTGTGTTTATTTATTTTTCTTTGCCTATTTTACTCTTAAAGCACTACCATTAACTCCACATTACACAAAGGTTAGCTGGACGAAAATGCTTTTTTGGCATTAAGCTCGCCTATGTACAATTTGTTCTTTGTGCAATATAGTATTTTCAAATCAATTCAAATCGCCTCACCTAAAACTGAGGTATTACTTATTTCTAAAAATATATAAAACGAAGCAAACATTAGGATTCAAATCTAACTCTAAGCTCGTAACGAAGCTTGTTATCCGACACGCTCGGTGTACTTTCTAGGATTAGATACCCAAAAGATAAAACGGGACCCTATTATTAAGTTTTAAGACTTCTGTCTGTCTGTCTATCATCAGGCTATATCCCATGAACTTTAGTTAGAGACCTGAAATTTTCACAGATGATGTATTTCTGTTGCCGCCATAACAAATACTTACTACAAAACAGAATAAAATAAATATTTAAGGTTGCTATCATACTGAAACGTGACAAAAATTTGGTGTTTGGTGAATAATAACTTAATAGTTGATACTTAGGTTAGTAACTAAAACTAAACTAACATTTTATTAACATTATATATTTTACAATTCTAGAGACTTAACGAATTGCCAGTTTGATTCAGTTTTTTTTAAATCTTGTCAAATAAAACTATATTCATTTCTCATTTGCAAACCTGCTGAGCGGGAAGCCAATTAATCGCGAAACATGTTATTTACTAATACCATATCGTTATGCAAATTAAACATAACGACGAAAGGCCGGTGCAGATCAGGACGGCATGGCAAGGGATTTTAATTTTTACTAATGTACATTCAACCGTACTGTTACAGAAATACGACATAAATTGCTATGCTTTAAAATGATGCCGTGGCATTGAACGTGAACGGAACGGCATCATTTTAAAGCATAGCAATTTATGTCGTATTTCTGTAACAGTACGGTTGAATGTCCATTAGTAAAACTTTAAACTCCCTTGCCATGCCGTCCCGGTCTGCGCCGGCCAGAAGAAGCCGTTGTTGCTCTAAATACACAATACACGATTCTAGAACACAATAGATTATCTTAATTGAGAGGCGTCAAAGCTCGATTGGTAGTAACTGTCTTCTATGCTGTGGGTCGTGGGTTCGATTCTCAACGATAACAAATGGTTGTGATGAGCACTGATTTTTGTTCTATGTCTGGATGATACTGTGTGTGATGTTCGTGAATATTTATTTATTATCTTCGCGTATGATCGTAAAAATAACGTTCTATGAGTCCTAATATACCTAGTACTAAACGGATTAGTAAGTATTAGACTATTAAGTGGTTTAGATTTTTAATATAGCTGGACAATCCACACAACATAATCTAGCCTCAAGCTAAGCTAAGTTTATATAAAGTAAGAAGAGTAAGATTAGAGCGAGATTACGTCAGTTTTAATTATTATCTTTTCTTTGTAGATTCATGCCAGAGCCGAATCTTCCACCACTGCGCGTCAATCTCAAAACAAAAGAAGATAGCCAAGATGTGATCAGCGTATCTCTAGTCCAAGACAGAATACCAGAGCTTCCTGAAGAAACGCGACAGAAACTTTTACAGAACTTCAATCTACGACCGGAATATGCCATCCAACTTGTCAACGAGCCAGTTCTACTAGATTACTTTGTAGAAGTGACATCAGAAACTAGAAATCCGTCAAAAGTCGCCAACCTTCTTCTAAACGAGTTACTAACTGTCCTAAACAAAAGAAAGCTAGACGTTGACGACTGTCCCATAACAATAAAACAAATGAAAGAGCTAGTGGACTTACTACTACAAAATAGAATAAGTTTAGAAATCTATAAAAAAGTTATCGAAGAATTGGTAGAATTATCAGATAGTGATCTGTCACCAACCAGAATAGTCACAGAAAAAGACTGGATGCTTGTAACAGATATAGATAAAATAAAAAAGACATGTATAGATGTGCTAGATAATAATCCAAAATTAGTGAAGCAATATAGAGACGGTAAAGTTAAAGTACTTAAAGCGTTGCTAGGTATAGTTATTAAAAATTCTCAGAATAAACTCGATATGTCTGTAGTGTCTAAGGTAATGGAAGAATTATTGAAAAAGTGAAATATATAATTATATGCGTAATGATGGTTTTTTTTCATTTTCCTTATTACGCAGTGCTAGATTCCTTATAAGGCCAGACAATGACGTCACGAGTTCGCTTAGGCAATATATTGTTAGGTATAGGCCGATGTTACTATAAAACATCAGATGGTCCCAAGACCTAAGCATTGAGATCGGCCACCAGGGAAAAAGTAGCTAAAGTAGCTCTACCATGAGTTTTTACTATATTATATATACTTACTATACTCGCTAGCGTCTGTAGTTAAAAAAATGTATGAAGATTTGTACAGCGCCTCTAGTGGATAGTTGGGTACTAAACTGTTTTTTACTGTGACAACTCATGGTAGAGATACAGGCCTCATTCTATCTTATTCTATCATAAGAAATACGTTGGACTCACCAGCCAAGGTGATGCTGATTCTCCGGCTCTCAGGTTGAAAGAAATGTGCCTAATGTAGGTACCTACCTGTTCGAAACTGCAAGTTACTTTTAGGTAGGCAAATTGATCGGCATACTAAATTATCCTATAAGTAGGATATGATAGTATAGGTACTAAATCCTGAAACTGCATCTGCTCGGCTTATTATGAGAACTATATTTAAAAGACACCTGTAATTGAATACCAAAGATGGGCTTTTAACCAGTAATGGGCACCAGACTCAAACAACATTTATTCAATAAATCATAAGGATCTCTTTGAAAGGTCTTACCTACATACTTGATCCAGTCAGACACCAGTCATGGACATAATAATATTGTTTATGTACATAAACTGAAATCTTTACTTATCTTAAAAGCCTTCGTGTTGCGCCTGATGTTAATCTGACAGCGCTAATGTTATGCTAGTTGATTAAAATTGACAGGCGTCACAGATCAGTTGGTGTAGCTTTGACTTCCGCGCTGTGGACTATGGGTTCGATCCCCAGTGAGAACAATCATTAACGCTCTTACTTTTTTTTTGTTTTCGAGACAATGCTCTTTACAAAGGTATGTTGAGTTTCCTTTATTATAACTAAAGGGGCAGTCATTAGGTAATTCTCCCCTGGGTGGAATTTAGATTTTTGAGACAAGTGAGATTTTTGTTTTTTACTTATTAAATATAAGAAGCTACTTTGTGCGTGATCACATCAGGGTTATTTTAAAGAAATATATTAAAGTTTTTATTTATGAGTTAGATAACAATTTTCTGCGGAAAAATAAGATATTTGCTGAGACGACTCTCTCTCCCACGTGAGATTGCGTGATATTTCCTCTCCCCAACGCTTCAAGAAATATTGGATACTTATTCTTACCCCTAACCTACCTTCACATTTGATTAATTGAAGTCGCCTTGAATTCTGCTATTTTGTTTATCTAATTACTAATGACGCAAATGACCTTGTACAATTCTGTTTTAATAATGTTTGACCTTAGAATATCATTAATTTTAACCCTTTAACATCATAGCGTTGGTTACCATGAACGCTTATTCGCTTAACTACTTGATCTCTCTATTGAATTTTTAGTTTTAATAGCATCAACTTACTTATTAAATGCCTAAAATATTTTGGCAAAATATTGTTCTGCCACACCACAATAGCAGTTGGTAGTTAGTATCTCATAAATAAAAATCAAAGTCCTGACAGACTGACGGCTAACGTACAAGCCAAGTCCTAAACCGCTGGTCCTATAGACTTGAAATTTGGTGAGTGTGTTCCTGGAATGACGTATCCGCGTCACTAAGAAAATAATTTTGGAAATCACGCCCCGTCGATTACTGAAACGCAGTTAAATACCTACAGATTTTGGTTAAATTCACAAGGGAGTTAGGATCAACCTATAATTTAAACCTACAAGCATGTATTTACCTTTTTTTTCGGTCTTTAACTGCAAAGATAACGGTTTGGAGAGTCAAAAACACTGGCGCTTGGCGTTACAGGGTTAACACTAGGATACGAATATGCCAAAATAATATTATTGTGAATAGTAGGTTCAATAATGTATTTGTTTGATTATGTATAATCAGAAGCTACAAACATTTGGTTCGAAGAGATATTTTAGGTGACACTATTGATAAATAGGATATAATATCTCCACAAATAAATAGTCATATTATTTTATTTTGGACTAGTAGGTAGGTATATAACTTAATTCTAAACTGTAAACATTCAATAACATAATATTACTATAAAACTATATTACATATGAAATATCCCACTTCTAATTTGTCCAATCCTAAAATCAATGCAAAATATGTGTAATATTTGATATGTGATGAGTTTACTGAATTTTCTTAATGTTGATTATAAAATGCACCAAATAGCAATGAAATGTCAACATTATATTTACTTAGCGCCCGCTTGGTATGCCAAACAACGAAGGCTGTGTTTATTGATGTCAGACGCGTCCCGAATACTCTACCATAGCAGAGCTTGACAACATTCCATTTATACTGATTTAGACCACGGCCTAGATAAGTAGGGGAGACCAAGGAGGGTTGTTACAATTTTTACTTAAAACCACATATCTCAATAAAGAAACATAGCACAGTTATCAACTTTATGTCTAAATATAGAGCAATCTTTCCTTTATCAAAAACAGTCATGACAATAAATGAAAATTGTAAGGTTTCTGAGAAAATCTACCAAAACAGAAACAACTCAAACTGTAACAACTCTCCTAACACCGAGGTAAGTTGTGACAGGCACCAAGGTAAGTTGTTACAGCTGTTTATCAATACTATATTTGATAGATAAGATGACTTTTATTAGAATTATAAAACACACACCCTTTAATAATACTTCAATTATCATTTGGCATAATTAATGAGACTACAGACATTAAGATTATAAGAAATAAATATTTTTTAAGTAACTATGGCATCATGACAATATCAGCCGCTATAAAATATGTCTGTAATCCAATCTATTATGACAGACGTACAACAGCTCACTCCTAGTGCCATTCTCGACCAGCCTTTCCACTCCTGAACTGAAACCTTTTGATTGGATTGCTAATGACATAAAATTCAAAGCAAACAAACTAAAATAGGAGAGTTGTTACAGCGTGTCACAACTCTCCTAGGTGTCGAAAATTACGACCTGGTCAGAATAAACATTCATAATTTCACAACAACGTAAAGGATCATCAAAACAACGCCACTATTTGAAACTTCAAAAACCCTACAGTTTACAAAAAAATAACATAACCACCTAAATTTAATGTGTCACGATATAAATATAACCAAAATTTTGACAAAAAAATTACTTTTCGGCTTTTTTTTCATGCAGACGTCGTACTCGGGCAACCATTTGCTTGGTGCCTGAGGCACTTGTTTCATCATGAAGCGCATCTAAAAAGAATCAATTGAGTGGCATTGCCAGCTCACTAACGATCATAGGTTCCGAAAAATCGGCTTTGTAACAACTCTCCTCTGTAACAACTATCCTAGGTCTCCCCTACCTACCTAATTAAGTTGATACGGACCTAGTCTTCTTTCGCATATTTGTCCATTTTTCACTTTTTTGAATTAAAAAAACAGGCTATTGCGCCTACTGCTAATCCAAGCTACCAACGAACTACCTATAGGTACTGATACCCATCTGCTATACCGTAGGTATAGGTACCTAAGTATCTTCATAAATGTTGAAATATGCGACTTGTTTGACATTGGTATCATTTTGTGCGGCTCAGAAGGCGTTGAACTTTCAAAGTTCAAATTAGATACTATACGAGTATGTATATTTTCCAGATCTAAATTTGGCTAAAACTGGTATCAGACACCGCCTCATTATTTCCATTTGGTTGCAATAAAAGGTTCGTACAAAATAAAACTACACAGATGAAAAAGGTTGGTGATACCTGAATATCCTAATTTTGTTTATTCCTGTTTATTTAATTAGCTTCGCGAGTTATTGCATCACATGCTGTGGACAAGTTACTCTCGCGCCACTGACAAGTAAGACTGCCGTAGTAGCTCAAGTCTGCAGAATGTTGACTCCAATTATTTTATTTACTGTCGTTCTGGGAGTTACTGCTGAGATCACCGCTCCTGGGATCGACCGGCAAGTGAGCGATGGTGTCAACAGCATGGGCTATCAGGTGGTGTACGGAGACGAAGACATGACAATTATAAACCAAGCTGTGAGTGATATGGAGAGGAATAACGTGCTGCAGAAGGATCGGTTCAAGGAGGCGATACCAGTAATGCCAGCGGAAGACGTCAAGTGCCTGATGTCTGTCGATCGGTACTGCTCGAAGGAGATGATTGCTATGAAAAGTAAGTCGACTTTCTAAAGTGAAATAAAAATAGTGCGATCATGCGAAATATTTATTGTTGAAAATAACACAATTTAAACATTTGTATGCTTTCCTCTGTCACATAACATTATTCAGTGATTGGATATTAACTCCGGTTACTCCGAAACATTTTCCTATTTTGAAAATTAATAATAATAATAAAATTGGATTTAGATTCCTTGGAATAAATGTTATTCTAACAAAATAAAAAAGTAACGTATTTGTAAACCACCAGGTGTGCTGATCCAAGCTGTGAAAGAAGACTGCGCGAAATGCTCCCAAGAGGACAAAGAAAAGGCAGGCCGCATCGTGGCTTCGATGCTGGCCCATGACCATGTGGCCTGGAAGATGTTCCTCACCAGGTACGGAGGCCTGGATAAGGTTGAGAGGGTACTTGGCTAGGTTAGTTTACTACTAAGAAATAACAGGTTCTTAAAAAACTATAGGTAGAGCCGTGGGTTGATAACTAGATAGTGAACAATATGCGAAAACTATACTCAATATTTAAATTATTCTTTAAAACTCCTATAAAAAGATGCAGGCATATTTATTAAGACTGAAACATCGTCAATGCACAACAATTATAAAAAAAACTTGCTGAAGCCTGTAGGTAAGTGTAGTTTCAGAGAATGTATGCTCCAAACAATACTCAGACTACTCAAGTATAATGTTCAAGAAGGTGCAAGTGTTATGAGCAAGTGGTAAGCTAACTGTCAATGTCAAGTATCTTATCTGTCAATGTCATCCGTACATTTGGTAAGAAACCGCGGGGTCAAACAGAGAACCCTGACATTGGTAGAATTGCCTGTCGTATTGACGAGGATTATAAATAAAAGAAGTAGAAGAACTAATGGATGCCAACTTTGTGACCTACTTTTAAAGAATTTATTCACATTTGTTTGAGCATTGTTTCAGCATAGAGTTCAAAATCAAAAAAGTAGTTTTTTGAGTAATCAATTAGATAAACTGCTCTATCGGTAACTATGTTTCAAAAAATAACAGGCTGATAGAGCAATGTACCTACTCAGTCAGACTCAAAGCTTGTAGGTATTTTTTACAAACGTGGTTGAATTAAAATAGCCAGGTAGTAGAGCATAAGGCGCCACCGTCAAAATTCTTAGCACAGTTCAACGTCATTGAAAATATAAAACCACTTAATATATAAAAAGTCGCAAACAACAGAATTTCGGATGAAAACTTTGCAAAGGTCCAGTAAAAATTTGATCCAAACCAGTTTAGTAGGTATGTTATTATTATTAAAGCTTAATATCGTCCCAACTAAAGATAGAAGACTAACAGTCTATCTTATAAAAAGTTAGCGCAGACTTGAAGTATTGATTACCATACGTAATGATGACATGAAGTCTACGCTAACTTTTTATAACATAAAAAAGCTCATAAAGATAGGGGGTTATATTGTTACCCCCCAAATATGTTGAAAAGTACGTACTCGAATGAAATTGACAGTAGATACCTATTGGCGGCGGCCTCTTAAAATGTTATGTCAAATTGTAGGTCAGCTCTACAATCAAAACAAAAGAAAACTTCTAAAGTGCAAGAATTGAAATTGAGCTCCGTTGGAGAGCCACAAGATGTAACGCATTCGGTTTACAAATACACAAAGCAGGGATTTAAAGTAAGAGTTAAGAGATTTACCGCCGAGAAAGTGCCTTAATATTAAATTTTGTGCATAGATTTAGATGTAGTAATAATTAATTTATTATCATAGATGTAATTAAAGTATCTTCTGATTGTATTTTGTTTCATTTTATATTTGCCTAATTCCTATAGCGGTAATCGACTTGCAAGTACAAATATTGACACCAATGCCACCAATCGTTGACTAATAAGTATATTTTGTTGATACCTATGCAGGGTGTTTCATGAGAAAGGTGGTGATGACCAGTTCCGAAATCACAGAGAGTTTCCGATATTCAAAAGTCGGGAAAGGAGTCGTGTTCTGGATTAAAAAAATATATAATTGCGTTATAATTAATATCAATCTCCTACAAACTACTTACTTAATCAATGGTGTACAAAATATCTATGTGAAATAATAAACCAAAATATGTTGAACCCTATTTTGTTTATTTTGCAACTTTCGTGCGAAAAAGTCGTTTATCCTTTTATCAAGCCTTTGCATGAACAGTTTGAGTGTATCTTAATTTAGTCTTTCAGATTATCATCTTCTGCTTCTTGGTCGTCGGTTTTCTTGACTGATGTTTTGTCTTTTTGCTGTTGTCTTTGTCTCTGAAGGTACTTTTCTTTGTAGCTGCCGTCAGAATTGTACCTATGTATAAAATAAATAAAGGTTTTATTATTCACGGAAAGCATTCACTCAAGATAAATAAATAAAATATAGTGATTCTTTTGTATACGCTTGTTTTGAGACGTCGAGTAGGATAAAAATATATTGCTGTCTGTTAAGACACTATTGTGGAGAACTGTCGACCACAAGAATATTGAAAAATTCCTAGCTAGCTTTTTTCTCTTACCGTAGCGCCTGAAATAATTAAATATTCACTTACATTTCACACAACGCAATCTAGTTCCAAACAAAGCTAAGTTTGTATAGGAACCAGATTACTAATAGTATAGTTATAGTAGTAGTAACAAATTATAAATATATAAATAATGCTGGAAAATCCACTCAACATAGCCCCAAGCCAAGCAGAGCTTGTATTATGAGCATTAGAAGACTGACATACTTAATACAATACATTACACAGATAGATATTTTTTATATACATATAAAATACCCAGAACAACCGGAATAATTATTTGCAGACCGTACAAACATATATCCCAAGGCGGGAGTCGAACCCGCAACCTCCGCGTCGCAGGCGGACCTTCGCCTGCCGCGCCACATCAGTCGTCAAATATAGAGTCATTGTCATACTTTTTCTCAAGTTTTTCCCATTCTTCTGGTCGGTGGTCGATGATGAAGTGCATGATCGTATCAGAACCCTCTCGCTGCCGCTTATTACATTTCTGACAATCGTTTTCTATTGCATCGGGAAGGTTCTCTGTGAATTGATGCTCAAAATATAGATTTAATTTCATTTTAATTTTTAGCCTGTGGTGTCCTACTGCAGGGCAAAAGCCTCCCTTTCTTTTCTCCAGGTAAATTTCTGTCCTGGGCTATTGTGGTCCAGTCTTTTGTATGGAAAATATAAATCAAAAATATAGATAAATAATAAAATTAATAAATAAAATAAATTGAATTTCTGTTTTTCATCTCGCTTTATGTTAATAAAGATAACGAGCAAATGGACGTCGGTCATTTGATTAAGTGCCTTGCAGTCAATAAATTAGCCTAAATTCTGCAGAGATATGGGGTATCGAATAAAATATTTTTTACAAAAATGACGATACTAAATCCAAGCTTATTTTTTTTTTTGGTATTTTGTTTACTTACAATAAAATGTATATGGCACTATTTTTGAAATGTGATCTACCAAACCAAAAATAATTAATCATTAATCATTGGCGGTACGATCTCATACAAATAAATAAAAAACAACACACCTATTATAAGAAAATACCTATAGCAAACGTTTACTCAAAGTTTCTTTTAAATTAAATAAGTACTTATGTCTGTTTACAAAAGTGGTTCAAAATAGCAAAGTTTTAGTAAAAAATACTTTAAAGTTGGGTTTAACTTATGTACCTAATTCATAAACAAACTTACGATTATTACAGTATTTGCAAAATGTACATACAACTGCTCAACTGTTTCTTATAAATAAAATACATAACAATGGAGCTATCTACAGACCGTTACAGACGATCTACAGATAGCTCAACTGATCCAACATATATGTTTACTTACTCTTAAGCTCGTTGGCGTCAGGCGTGCAGGGTCCAGCGTCCAGCAAGCAGTTGACATAGCCGTTCAAGAGGCGGTCACTTGCCAGGATCTCTTCAAGGTTAACACCATCGTACTTATTTGTATAACTCTCATCGCATTTGCTTTGAATCATCAGGCAAACTATGATGACGTATTGAGCAAATAACATCTAGAGTGGAAAAGTTCGGCATATTGAAAACATAAATTATAATGTACAATGTATTTATTTATTTTTTTATTTATTAAGGGTATCCAACAGAATAAACACATAAAAATACAATAATACCTACAAACAAAGGACTTAAATCTAAGTGTTATCCCAATTAAAGGACACCACAACTAAATACTCTTTACAATGTAAAGTTTACATAACGTCATCCAGTCTTGAGCTAAGTAAGGCTTGCATTATGAGATTATTTGCTGATTACTTACCTATACGTTTTTGGTAAAAACCTAGACACTATAGACACAGATACATAAACACAGACACAGAAAAACATAAGTGTTTTACTTTGAACAAATATTTGCTCTTGGTGGGGATCGAACCCAAGACTCACATCGGAAGGTAAAGCTTAAATCATCTAAGCTGACGCCTTCCAAAATATTATCGTACATTTCCTTAGCCGTGAAAACAGTTAAACTTGCATTTTGCTACTTACCATTACTCAGGCGGTATAAACAAGCCTAAAAATGGTTTTGTATAAAATACGTTGTTTAGAATTTTTATTCTATAGGTAGTCAAAGATAACTAACAAGTAAACTTGCAAGTAAGTGAAAAAAGAAATCCGAGATTCAACAGTAAACTCGCCTTTTATAAAGGAAACAATTTAACTCTACTTATCAAAGTCTATTATGGTAATCATCCAAGGTATATCAAATCATTTTATTATTATACTTATTTAGTAAATTGAATGTTGTAATGTCATGTCTAATTTAAACAGTAAGCAAGGGTTTAGTATAATTTTAGTAGTAGTTGAGGTTCTGGTAAAAGAGCTCGTTCGGGGAAGTACTAACCTGTACCTAAGTCGAAGTCAAATCTTTATTCTGTAAAATCGCAAAGATCATTTAGAATCGTCATAGATACTAGGTGATTGAAGGTGCTAGTTCCACGGGAACAGAACCTAGAAGAACGTGCAAAGAAATATGGCCTAATCCAAAGAGTTGATCATCGCATTGCTACTTACTCCATCATGGAGCGACGATCTGCGGAGTGTAGCTGGCAAACACTGGATGAGAAGAGCCGAAGACCGGGTCAGTGGCGCGTCTTGGGAGAGACCTACGTCCAGCAGTGGACTGACATAGGTTGCTGATGATGATGATTGCTACTGTGTTCTGGTTTGAAGAGTAAGGCTGCAGCTATAGTTCAGGCACTTGAGATTAACACCCTTAAACCTCAGAGTGAAAGAAGCAGCATAATTGTCCCATACGGCGAAGGGCCTGATAGCATAGAACCTCGACCAAAATCTCAAGAAGCGCTCGCTAGAAGGCTCAAGAGTCAAATACAGAAGGCAGTGATCTTCGACACGGCACGCATGGTCTGGAGGTTCTTCACTCTGCAGCCCTGACCACCGGTAGATCGAGGCTTGCCCCGCTTCTGATGGCAAACTAGTTTTAAACTTTTAGTGTATTTTTTTATATTCATTGCAACAAAGTCTTTTAAACTAAGATTTATAAATAATTGTGAATAATATTGCGACATTCGACTATGCGACAGAAGCGCGTTGAACTCTTTAGCACTGAAATTATAGAGCTATTATTAAAAACATCTATAGCAAGGACTTCTATAAATAACCTACAAAATATATTTTTGTATTATACGATCAGCAAAACAAATTAGATGCATACATTATAACATCAAGGTATTTAGGTTTTTATAAATAAATTACCTACCTAGCAGCGTTTCTTAGTAGGTACCTAAATCCAACGCAGTTCTTACATCCGAAGAAAATTTACGAAATAATGCCTTCCAATGAATACCTACTCGTATATCATACTAAAAGATAGGTATTATAGTAAGTAATTACTAAGTTTACATATACCTATGTATGTGATTTCGGCGTAAACACTCATTACAGCTGGATTTGAATGTACAATTGAATAGCACAATAGAACCTTTTTTATATGAGATATAATCTATGAATAGAAAAAAAATTAAAACTTTGTGTTCGTAGTTTCACCTTCAATTGTAGGGTGTGTGTTTGAATCCCGTACAGGATAAACATGCGTATGTTTTTTTTAAAATAAAAGAAGTTAAAGTTTTCTTGAATTCTGTCGATTCGATAATATTATATTCGACGATATAAAAAAAAATGTTTACTAAAATCACACTTCTAAGGTTAATTCGCCACAGCAAAACAAATGTACAAAAAAGTCTGTTTGTTGTTAATTTCCGTGAATCCAAGCTATAAAATGATGCAGATATTTCCGTCAATATTAGTCCAGTCAAAATAGACATTCCAGTTTGCATTAATTCCCAACAAGCTGGATTTTTGTGCAGGCCTTGAATACGTCATTACAAATGATATGTCAAAAGTCCCCATCGATCCCGCTTGTGCGTTGTTTTTTATTCGAGGTCAAAGGTCATAAATTTGCATTTTTTGCGTATTTCTCTGAAACAACGAAAGCTATTGGAAAGTGGTTCAGGCAAAGTTTGTACATCGTAAAATTGTCTACAAAAATACCTCAACACTTTTCTTCTACAAAGCATCGTTTTCGAGATAAAGTAACTTTAGACCGCAGGAAAGTCGTCGAAGATACTGCGTTTTTTTCATTTCAGCCGTTTTATCTGCTTCATTGCCACAGAACAAACAGTTTTTCTTGAAATTTACTGAAAGGGGTGATGGGTTCGATGGGTTAGTCCTCCTCCAAGGTAATGAATCGTCTTTTGTTTCAAGAAATACTGTTCGTTCTATGGCAATGAAGCAGATAAAACGGCTGAAATTAAAAAAACGCAGCATTTTAGTAGATTTTCCTGCGGTCTAAAGTCACTATATCTCGAAAGCGATGCTTTGTAGAAGAAAAGTGTTGAGATATTTTTGTAGACAATTTTACGATCTACAAACTTTGTCTGAAGCATTTTTCAATAGCTCTCGTTGTTTCAAAGATATACGCGAAAAACGCAAATACCCAGGTTAAAGTCATAAATTTGCGTTTAAAAGTTATAAACGAGAGCTATCGAAAAATAGTTCAGACAAAGTTTGTAGATCGTAAAATTGTCTACAAATTATCTCAACACTTTTCTTCTACAAAGCATCGCTTTCGAGATATAGTGACTTTAGACCGCAGGAAAATCTACTAAAATGCTGCGTTTTTTTTAATTTCAGCCGTTTTATCTGCTTCATTGCCATAGAACGAACAGTATTTCTTGAAACAAAAGACAATTCATTACCTTGGAAGAGGACTAACCCATCGAACCCATCACCCCTTTCAGTAAATTTCAAGAAATACTGTTTGTTCTGTGGCAATGAAGCAGATAAAACGGCTGAAATGAAAAAAACGCAGCATCTGCGACGATTTTCCTGCGGTCTAAAGTCACTTTATCTCGAAAACGATACTTTGTAGAAGAAAAGTGTTGAGGTATTTTTGTAGACAATTTTACGATGTACAAACTTTGCCTGAACCACTTTCCAATAGCTTTCGTTGTTTCAGAGATATACGCAAAAAATGCAAATTTATGACCTTTGACCTCGAATAAAAAACAACGCACAAGCGGGATCGATGGGGACTTTTGACATATCATTTGTAATGACGTATTCAAGGCCTGCACAAAAATCCAGCTTGTTGGGAATTAATGCAAACTGAAGTCATAATTTTAGTCTATTTTGACTGGACATCATAATTCCTTTTGTAGAGTAGTTATTCTTGACTTTTGAACGGAAATTATTCCACAATATGATCTGCGGTTTTCCTGGCCTTACTGGTGATTAGTTCACCAACATTTAACGAGTTGATTTTAATTTCGGTCATTTATTGTTTAAACAACATCAAAATGAAATAGGCTTAAACTAATTTTATTTGTATGAAGTTAAGTTATGGTAAACTTTTAATTAAATTTGTCCATTTTGGTACTTTCGAAATCAGCTTTCTTTATCTTCAATGGTTTGTTGGAAGAAAACTTTTTTAAGGTTAAGCTCGCCTTTGTGTATATTTTTATATTACATTCTATTTAAATGTTTGTGTCTCATCTTTTGTAGAATAAAGTATAAATAAATAGGTTTACTTGCCTCCAGAGCCACGGAGAAAAACTTTGGATTGGTAGTTACGGATTTATAATGCGTTCATTGATTCTAGGTGCAAGTTGGTGAAAAGTGTCAAAGGAGGTTTACCACTATTTAAGATATTTAGATCGTACAGAAACTGTTTCTAAATGATATTTTCTTCATAGTTCTAGATTTTTCTGTTTGTTCCGTGATGCTTTATAAAATTCAAATAATAAAATTCAAATAAAAAAAATCAAGGTACCGGATGATCAAGATACAAGATTCGGATCAGTTTAACAATCTGTGGTTGTTTTTAACGTTATGTACATGGGTTGTCACAGTAAAATCGCCTGACTATACTACAGTAGGCTAGTACAAATCTTCATACATTTTTTTTAACTACAGACGCTAGCGAGTATAGATAGAAAAACCTCATGGTATCTACTGTTTTGTTTATTTGTTTTAAATTATACGTTACTTCAAAATTATAGTCGTAATTTTCTTAAGTTTTACAAATAAATAATCTTGGTGGATGTGGTCTTAAAAGTGCAAGGAAATCGTTTATTTAGTATCACATCACATCTCATTTATTCACATATCATCTCATTGCATCTCATAGCATCTCATCGCATCTCATCGCATCTCATCGCATCTCACGCTACAATAATCTAAAACTATGCTTTGAAAAGTAAACGAAGTAAACGACCGTCGTCGTAATATATTTTTCTAGTAATGCACTATGAATTTACTATGTATTTGAGCATTGGACATACATACATATTGCAACTCTGCATTACAAAATAAAGATAATCTAAAATACATGACGATAGCAGTTATTCCAGTCTTTCAATATCTTTTAATACAATCTAAAACAAGTTTAGTTTACCTATATTACGTACTTCCTTTTTATCAGTTGCTATATTTCTATGTAAATTACAAGATACATATTTTAAAAGTAAATGACACTGTAGCTCTACCATGAGTTTTTACTATCTATACTATAATATATACTATACTCGCTAGCGTCTGTAGTTAAAAAAATGTATGAAGATTTGTACAGCGCCTCTAGCGGATAGTTGGGTACTAAAATTCGTCATACTAATATTGACGTAACTACTGTAGTAAAGTCAGGCGATTCTACTGTGACAACTTATGGTAGAGGTACTGTTCAAACTTGAAGCAATATAAGTGCAAAGTAAATTCTGCTCAAAAAGGCAAACGAGGATAAAAAAGCACACAGGTTTGGTGCATCTCAAGCTATCGGACGAACAAAATAACATACCAAGTTATATTAAAAATAATTTTCCTACCACTGCCCGCGCCGGGTCCGAACCGGTTGGTTTGACGTCAATCTAATTGTACAGTCACGGCCAGACGATCCAGATGTATCTAAGGATTAGGTACTGACGTAGGATCGTATTTGTCTCGGTTTGTTTTTGTATGTGTCCCGCAAAAAGTGGTTTGTATGAGCTCATGCTTCAATATGAACTAAATAGGGTTCCTCTTGGTTTTCTAATGTTTTCAAACGTATAGGTTTTGTAGAAAACCGATTATATATTTATATTCATTGTTTTTTTTTCTGGCTCGTACTGCCATATACTGGCATGTGCCATATATCCGTTGTTATTTAGGCCTGGTTTTGAAATCAGCCGGCCTATCCTAACCTGCCAAATCCTGTCACGTTTTAAATCACTTGCAGTTTCCATTATATGTTTATGTATAATATGTTGTAACTCATCGATATTATGTGGCATTTCTTGTTGACTGATGTGACTGAGCTGTATTAAATCCTATCAATAATGACGTCACAATCACATCAGTCTACAATACCACAGAATACCGATGAGTTACTATAGAAACTGAACGTGATTTAAAACTTGGCAGGTTTCGAGTGGCTAGGATAGGCCTATAGCACTTTAGTGCATTTAAAAAAAAAGAAAAATGAAATAGAAGAATACAATCTTTCTTTTTCAAATTTTTACGATATTGAGAATGTAGGTATGATTAAATGAGAGACTTGCACCACACTGGTTATTTCAGTTAGAACACCACCTAGGTAAGTAAAATTGCATCTTGGCCAATTAATTTTGCAATTAGTTGATCTTGATCTTGGCCATCGCTTTTTCTTAGAAACCAATACACAACAAACATGTTACAATATTGTGATTTATTGAGAATAAATTACATTACGAATACATAATGTTTCTGATAAAGTTATTAATAAATAATTTTATTCATAAACATGACTATAACAGTATTTACAAAGTGTATTTATAAAACACATAAGAAACAGTTTCGCTTTATGACAGACAGTTGACAATTTATTAGGTAATTAGATACTTATTGCACACAGGTTCTTTCTTGTACCTCTACATAATCGGAACTTTTTTTTTATTCAATTTTTATTTGGGACTATTCCAAACATGGTATGCCAGCCCCATCGTAATTGTAACCTATAGACTAATATCAACAAAAACAACTTATAAAAACCACTACTATCAAAAAGTATAACTACTAGGTATTATTTACAAAAAAGCATGTTTTAGTTTTTATTTTAAGATATTGTAAACCCAACACGGGTTTACACTATACCTTTAAAAAAACATCACCAAAAATAAAAACTAAGCGCTCCCATAATTAAAGGTTACCACAGCATGCGTATAGGATCAAGCAGCAACTTATACTAAATTAAAACTTAGTAAAACAAGTAGGAAAAACTTGACGAGCAATTCTGCTGCGTCTGAGGTAGATTCGGCTAAAAACACTCTGAACTTAAATATCTATAATTTCTTTATAAATACACTTAATGATACACATTTTTATAATTATATGATTTGCTGAACTGCGGATGTACCTACATAGGTAGAATTGACTACAATAGTGTAGTCAATCCTTGATACATTTGATGAAAATATGGATGGACTGTGTGAATGATGACATGTGTAAGAAAGGTGTGAGCATTGAGATGACGTCTGATAGAGGAGAGTGGAAGAAGAGGACGTGTTGTACCGACCCCACATAATGTGGGACAAGGGTAGGAAGATGATGAATTCTTGATACATTAAATTTGTTATTGTAACTGAGACTTATATCATGAGCATATTGTATATTCAGATACAGAACCCATGACCATTTAACACACTTGACGAGTTTATTTATAGATCTAATCTTTTGCTATAAATAAATTATCTATAGTTTATTCATCATCACATGGCGATTTAACAAACTAAATGGTATTTGTAAGTGATTGATCAGTTGAGCTATCTATAGATCGGTCGCAACGGTCGGCAAACAACTCAACTGTTTCTTATGTATTTTAAAAATATACAAAGGTATTTAATGTATATTTTGTAAACACTGTAACCGGCGTGAGTTTGCTTGTGAAAAAATGTTTTATTTTTTAGATAAATACTCGCTAATCACGTACATATAAGTATACACATACTTACAGAATTAATTTTAAAATGGTTTATAATGAAATATGTAGGTACTCATTTAAGTATACAGAATTATATAATGTAAAATTGTTAACAATGAAAGAATGGTTATCCTTTTTTGTGTTGATCGAGAAGCATGAAGTTTTTTAAAAGTCTTTGTTCATTTACATGATGTTTATACACAGTTTTTAGTGTTCCGAAACAAACCAGAATAGAACCCAAGAGTTTTGAAAAAAAAAAATACAAAAAAATAATGTAAGCGATATTAATCCGTGTAAATTATAAAATAATAAATATTCACGGACAATTCACACATCACACTCTAGTCCCAAACTAAGCAAAGCTTGTATTATAAGAGCTAAATTGATTATGTCTTTGACATATGATACTATTGAGAAAGATATCAAAAAAAATAAAGTTTCAAATGATTATATCGATGATAAATCTTTTGTGTCTATCATTATAATAATAATAATAGAATTCTTCAACGATCTGAATCAAACTTGACGGGGTTTTTGTATCAAATTGAACAAACTCACTTTATATTCAGGTAATTATAATAATATCATCAAAATTATAAGGTCCTTCACATCAACATGCATGCTTATAATAATAAATAAATAGGTACAGTCAGTAATGATGTTTCAATTAGTACCTAATTATCTTATATGATTATATATAAGATATATGTATATTATTATGGCGGCAATGCAAACAGTGTCTTGGGTACGCTTCCGATTGGTACTGATTTGGATCAGTTGAACTATCTATAGATCGTTTGCAACGGTCTGTAGATAGCTCAACTGTTTCTTATGTATTTTATATGACAATGTACATTTTGTAAATCTGTATAGTCGTAAGTTTGTTTGTGAATAAAGATATGATTATATATATAATATTATATATTATACGCGAATATGCAGGTACACAGGGCCTACATATTTACTCCTCTTGGGTTCGAGACTCTAGGTCCGTAGGGTACCGAGGCCCTTCGGGTTTTCAAAGTTATTTCTGGGCATCTAGTCGCAGCGACGGGTGACCCGCGGGCTGGTGAGTGGTGAGTATCTGGCCCAGCGTATCAGTATTGCTATTCAGCGCGGCAATGCAGCCATGCTGATAAGCTGGGCCGGATACTCACCAGCCCTCGGGTCGGCCACAAAACATTTATTTATTTATTTAAATGTTTGTTCTTGGTGGGGATCGAAATGACCCTGAGTCATGGTGAGACATGGAATAACATTAAGTGAATAATTCCGTTCCATTTTTTATATATACAGATGCTCCTTGACAATGCATGTCTAGTAATTATAATCTAACTAGCTAATACCCGCAACTTTGTACTACACGCTTGTGCACGTTTTGGAAATGGTCATAAAAAAAAATAATTGTGAACGTAAGATAATACATATTATACCTGTTCGATGATCCATGTAAAGTATGGTTATATGATTTAATAAATAAATAAATATTCACGGACAATTCACACATCACACTTTATTCCTTTTTTGTAATACATACATAGTGACACCCATAGATACAGAACAAAATATTTATATTCATCACACAAACATTTGCTCTGGGTGGGAATCGCACCCACGAACTACAGTATGGAAGGCTGATCTACTACCAACTGAGCTGTGACGCCTATCAATTAGGGAAATACAATTTAAGAAAATCTAGGGAAATACAAGCTATATCTAAGAACTCCAAACCTTGATTGCAATAAAACTATTAGGCTATCTTATGATCCGGAATAAAAAATCATTCATTATTTCAGCGGTCTGTTGCTTGTTTTTTCTTGTTGGTTTTTGTTATATTTTTAATTGGATGCTTGTTTGAGCTTCGGCGAGATGCTCTTACAAACAAACTTGATTTGACAATAAATAAAATTATGTTCATGTATTTATGTGATCTCTATTTACTTAGGTTACCAATAACATTTCACTAATTTTAAAGATACGTGGATCAAAAATTTTGAATAATAATATGTAAATACCCAATGTTTAGACTTAGAATTTGAAACTTTATAAACAAACAAACCTGTATAATCTTTCGAATAGTAGGTATCCATAAATTTTATAAATTCCGAAAAACGATCATAATTTGTTTATTAATCGGCTATTGTTTAATGACCCAGTGTTGAAACGATTCCCAAATCGCAGGTAGATGAACGTCATAAAAGGCAAAAACTTGTTTTGGATTCAAAAAGACCAAACGCTAAAGTATATAACTCGGAGAGGTTTCACCAAATAATTATTAAACTTAGTGCATTGCTATCAAGCAGACTTGTGTTATTTACCTATAGAAGTAAGTTGAAGAATAAAATTTTTTACCAACATTTTATATTTTATTAAATTTTGTGACTTACATAAAACAGACTTGAAATATTGATTACCATACGTAATGATGATATAAAGTCAACGCTAACTTTTTTTAAGATTGGGGGTTAGGGTCGGTTTCTCGAACGATGATCAACGAAAAAATCAAATAACAATGTGTCAAAACTCGGATCAATCGTGATTTGGGTTGTTCATTGCTTGTCATCTGAACTGTTGTTAAATAGGTATTTCGCAGATGACAAGCATTGAACAACCCAAATCACGATTGATCCGAGTTTTGACACATTGTTATTTGATTTTTTCGTTGATCATCGTTCGAGAAACCGGCCGTAATGTTTTAGTTTATTGCAGAGTTGTCAAAAATGAAGGGTGCTATCGCTGTTCTCGTTCTGGGCTTGGCTGCAGTGGTACTCGCTCGTCCGAACGAGAAATACACTGACCGCTGGGATGGGATAAACCTCGATGAAATTTTGGACAACCAAAAACTTACGTTATCCTACGCGGATTGTGTACTCGAAAAGGGAAGATGCACGCCTGAAGGCAAGGAAATGAAATGTATGTATTTTTTGGTTCTCTTCATTGAATTCTCTTCTCTCACAGTGAAAACCTTAGAATGCAAGTAATAGAAATCTCCCTTACTTGATTTTCTCTAAATTCTTGTCTTATTTAGTGTAACACTAACTCGATACTTAATATTATAAATAAGTAAAGTTTGTGTGTTTATATATTTGTTAAATTGTAAGGGGTAATCTCGGGATCTAGGTACTGAACCGATTTTAAAAATTATTTCACCAATAGAAAGTCACATTATTGCTGAATGTCATAGGTTATATAAAAAACCGAAAAATAAAAAGGCTTTTACGTGGTAGTCCGTTTTGCAAAGTGAATCGAAGAAAAAACGGTCGAATTATGCCCAACGAAGTGGGCACGGGTCAGCTAGTATATAATAAGATCGGGTTTTTAGAATTTTCGAAGAACGTTTTTTATATTTCTTTTTATGTAAATAACAATGGATAAGATTCAAAGTCCCCATTGTGGGGATCGTGTAATAACCATCATTCTGTCTGTGTTATTTACCTACGTCTTAGAAATCAAACATAACCTTCTTTTTTTTCTAGCTCACATCGTTGAAGGCTTGCAGACTAAATGTGCAAAGTGCACTGATACTCAGAAAGCGGGAAGCAAAAAAGTGATCTCCGCCATGATTCACAAATATCCTGAACTTTGGGCCAAGCTGATAGCCCTATACGACCCCGACAACAAGTTTGCATCCATGTACGAACAGGAACTTAAAGAAGCCAAGCATTAAATATAGTTTAGAGCTGGTATCCACAGAAACTGACAGCAAGATTGCACTTAAAATGGTTTCGTTATGCTCAGTCAGCTTTGGAGCCATCCTTTAAACCAAACTTTTAGCATAGCAAAAAAACAGTGATATGTTACTTAAATAGTTATGTATGACGGGCTTATCCCGCTTTCATAAATAAACTCTGAGATAAAAATGTTTGGTTAAAAGTTCGATTAATAATTCAGACACACTATTGCTCAAATTAAGTTTTATACATCGAAGGCTTGTGATTTATTTCTTACATTATTATTTAATAAAATACATTTTTTTGTATGCAAATATTTTATTCAATTCCCCTTGTGAATAAGTAGGCCAAGTACAACGCTGCTCCATATTTGTAGGGAAGCAAAATGTATAGATATTTGGCACATTTTGCTATAAATGTGAAAAGTAAAAGAACATACTTTTTTCCATAATATTTTAGAGCCTCTAGAGCTAAACGGCGGCAAAAAAAACATTCCACAGAAATAAATCCATGTAGACCAAGTTTTAGTTTTAGACTTTTCAAAACAGCAAACGCACTTGGCGGCCAAACGTCAGACCTATTTAATCCATAATTAAATTCAAAGTATTAGAATTTTCATTAATAAAAATTCTTTTAAAATAAGGCTTCATATACACTAGCGGCATGTCAACGGCAACGGTTTAGGCAGGCTTCTAATAAAAATAATAAAAAATGTGTGGATATGAAACATTTATATATTAATTCCGTGTATAAGCGACTTCGTCTAATTATATTTGTATATGTCTCGTTATATTTTGAATAATTCACACATAATTTATTTTTAATTATAACCTTTAAGTTATTCTGATATATAATTTATATTATTGTAAAGTTTCATTAAAATCCATTCATCCATACCTACAAACTTTCGCGTTTATAATATTATATTTAATGGAAGGAGTAGGATTTGTTGCACCGACGGTTTTACGCGGGAGGTTCTGCTGCATTTCGTTTCTACGAGCATTATCAAGTAAAAAAATACAAAACAGTAAAAATAGAATTATAATTAAGCCACGCTTTGTACGTACCTTCGCCTATATAAAGCAAGATCTACTTAGTACTTAAGCTTACCGTTTGAAGATCTTTATCTTAATTAGAGCTTGTTCTATAACGCTAGTTTTTTTTAATAACAGAGCCCTTAGTCTGAAGACGCATTTTAAAACTCCCTACTCTCGAGCCGACAGTCGTCTCTAAAATGCACCTTCGGACTAAGGGCTCTGTTCACGACTAAAATCTTCATCTAGTTTTTCAGATTAACGACAGAGTGCATGTTATTGTGAACTTTAAGTTTATGATAAAATAGAAAAAAAATTAGAAATAATTTTCAATTTCTTGCTATGCGTTGCTAAAAAATTTACCTAGGCAATTTAAATAGAAGAAAAAAAGAGTTTGTCTTAAAGTCTAGTTACTTTAAATACGGTTTTGGGGCAACAGTAAAGTATCCGAACATCAATAAAATCAATAAAATAAAATCTTCTAGTCGAAGCGACGCGTGACCCGAGGGCTGGTGAGTATCTGGCCCAGCGTATCAGCATTGCTATTCAGCGCGGCAATGCAGCCAGTGTCTTGGGTACGCTTCCGATAGGTACTGATTTGGATCAGTTGAACTATCTAGCTCAACTGTTTCTTATGTATTTTATATGACAATGTACATTTTGTAAATACTGTATAGTTTTAAGTATGTTGCTCTATATAAAATGTTACATATTAATTTTTTGTTTGTACTTATATTAAATTACGTACATTGTTGAATAATTTTTTGTTTTGTAGATTTTAGTCAATATTAAGATTTGACTAGTACTTTTTAACTTATGTTAAAATATGTGCTTAAATATATTAGTATTACTTGTCGATGACGATTGAAGTAAGTGTTGTTCATTTTTGTAAAAAAAAAACTTGGTGTAAGAATGTGGAAAGACTGGCTTCTAGACTACGCTAGGTTATATTTTTATTTGACAGCTGTCAGTGTCACAAGCTTAGTCGGATAGGGTTATCTATAGTTATTTGTTTTGTATTTTGTAGCATTTTTCATCATCGTGCTAGTGATGAAAAATGTTACTAAGATTCCTCACCTTTTGTTAAAAGATTAGTACCTAACCGAAGACACACATTGGAAAATTAGTGGCAACCCTAGCCACCGAAAAGCCACAAATAAAAGAAGAAGAAGATTTGTTTTGTATTATAAATAATATCCCCACATTAAACAAACTATATGTTTTTTTTTGCTGACGCAGTGCGTGTTTTTATGTAAGCAAGTATGTTTAGACTTTAATAAAATGTACTTAATTTTTTTAAATTATATATTAATAGACTTTGTAAGAGCCTTCGTTAGAGGCTAAGCGTTGCAGTGGGAGACTACCTACAGGGCCTTATGTGATGCGAATACTCATACTAAGCATCTAAAAGAAAGGAAAGACCTAAATAAATGAATACATAAGTAAGCAGAGGTAGCCACATCGTGCAAATCTGTTTTTAGGTTACTTACCCTAAAAGTAAATAACAAAAAATTATATATGAATTAAATAAATATTTAAAGACATTTTACACATCACACTCGAATCCCAAACTAGCTATAGGTAGGTACGCTGTCCTGTGCCTTATTCTCTAATGAATAAAAGTTAAATTAAAGGAATAGTCTGAGGACCATTGAACGTTCAATGATATGAAAGCAATGAGGCGCAATTTTTATGTTTATTATTGTACTCATTATGCTTCGGCTACATTAGCGGGCGAATATTCGTATCGTGTTGGCGCGACAACAACATCGTGTTCGGGTATAGGCGATCTTCTTGTCTAAATACTACGCGATGACACGATGTACCCGGCCACATACATCGCGTTAACACGAATATTCGCCGTAGCCCGCTAATGTGGCCCCAGCATTACCAAGAAATCTATTGGCATGAAGTCTCATGCATAGATGCATTGATTATACCGACGTTCATAACCTTCAAACCGGAATACAGTAATGCGAGCATCAGGAATTTGCGCTAGAAATAGGCACAGCGGTAGTACTTCCCCTTACGAGCTCTTTCATAAATAGCCCCACTATTATCACTGAGGTAGATCTGACAGCGTGCTAACATTTTTTACGATTGAGCATATAGCATTATTAATTCACAATTTTTTTCTATGTAAGTACTTAATGTTTGTAAAGTCTAGAGTTAGTTAGGTAGGTTACTATGTAAACTATATTATGTATGTATTACCAAAAAAAAAATTATATAAGTAAGTAGGCATTCTATCCGCAATCTAGTTCCAATAATACAAGCTTTGCTTAGTTTGGGACTAGAGTGTGATGTGTGAAATGTCCGCGAATATGAATTATTTATTTATTTAAAGTTAAAAGAGATAGGTACAACTTCACAAAATATTATTTAATTTGACAAAAAAAATGGGATAATCAAGATTCAAGTTCAAAATGTAATAGAAAACTGAAAGTTGGTGCGATAGATACCTTTATCAAAAATTAACACACTTTTTCACACACCTCAGAACATAAAAAAACTGTTTTTATGTTCTGTGCTTTTTACGCATCTATGGACGTATCTCTACTCTACACAATTATTTACAATTCAGTGAAACCTTGAACTGTGTGCATGATGGAAAAACAATAACACAGGACGTCAAGACAACGACAGAATATATTAACACTGAACTTCGCACACATACTTGTAATAATTAACTAGGTACTGCGTACTGAGATGAAAACACTCCAGAGCTGAGCATGAATGGATGTGAGAATCGTAAACGTAACGTGTTTAAGATACACTGCGCGCTAGCTTTGCAACGTTTGACAGTAAGCCTGATGTTGACGTGCAATGTATCTCAAATACGTCACTGTTTCGATACGTTTACTATTGTCATATTTATTCGTGTTCAGCCCCTGGCCTACCATGATCCTCCTAGAGTTCAAGCGGTCGTTTTTTGATCTGTTCATGACTTATATAAACACGCATAGACCAAGATCAGGAACAGTGTTGAACTAGCAATCGGAGGATCAACAAGTTAATAAGGTAATTGAATTGTACATACTTATAAGATGTACCTATTTACTTGACATTGTTTGGTGATGTGCACGCAAATTATTTTTTTTAAACTTCTTGTCCGTTAAGAAGAAAGAATGAATTATAAGCGGAATTATTCTAATTTTACCTATTTTTAAAACAATTATAATTGTTTTACTATTAAATTAAAATATAAATTTATATAAATTTAATTTTCTTGACAATAATTATGAAATAATAATTATACTTAATAAAAAAAATTAGACATAACGCGTGTATAGAGATCTTAATGGGTTCTTAGTTGGGGTATATAGGCGGAAGTATCACTGATAGCGATTATTTCTGTCAAACTACCCGGTTTTATAACAACAATAAATAAACTCCCTGCAAATATAGTTATTCTTAAAGATGTTCTGTTCAGCACCAGGTATTGGAATACGGACTTCTTTTTACTAAGCTTAAAGTAACTGTCACTGCATTAAATCGCAAAGAGTGGAAGGAGGGATGCCTTTGCCCTGCAATGGGACGATAGTGGCTAAATAATAATAAAGTAACTATGTAGATAGTATTCCATAATGTTATTACTATGCAAATTAATATTTAACTTAAAAGGTTGAAAAGGAGCCACATCCTACACAATTTACCTATTGCAATGAAGAGGAAAAAACACTACTGGGTCTGAATCCCAAAATCCAAATAAATATTAACCCAACTGCCCATAGTACTCCAACTGATTGCAGTTTAAATGAACAAAAAAAAACTTAAACTTAAAACTAAACATCTAGTAGAAACGAAACAATTATCAGATTAGTCTATTTCAGCAACATACATTATTATAGATAGCATATGAAATATCTGATTATTTATAAGACAAATCAGCTTGCGACGAACTAGCTCCAACATACAATAAATATTTGTAAAACTATTTATAAAAATTCCTGCCACTAGTCTCACTAAAGTTATTAAACCTTTTAAAGGGCATTCGTTCTAAGAATATATATGTCAATCAGCAAAATGTTAAAATTAAACCCACAAGAAAATTAAAAATGTAACAAAAGTAAAACCGTATCTCGTCAGTCATTCCCCTGCCCTTATCCCACGTTAAGGCGACGGGTAGGGTCAAATTATTCATAATAAATAAAAATGTCAATAACTTCCAACTTTATTATTTATTTATTATATCTACACACACGTTAAACTTGTTACAAGGCATAGTTTTTGCCGCAGTGGTTAAACTCTAGATAGTCAGCGTGGCAACGTCGCATTTTCAACTTCAGTAAGAATGCTGAAAACGACGTAAAACACATAGTGAGCCGCGCACAGTTCGTATTGTCAAACTCTTAAGCAGCGCCTTATGAATATTTGCGAGCACGCAGCAATGGAACACTTATAGTTCCTAAGGCGCTACTCTTCTTCTTCTTTAAACACCTTAATGTCGAATTTTTGTAACTTGCATGTATAGATATCAACCATAAGAATAGCTGTGCTGAGTTTGGTACCAAACAAATCTGCCAAACCTATAAAAAATGGGATCAAAAACCACACTTTTGCAAAAGGTGTTGGTACTAAACTTACATTTTAAAGTAAACTATAACCAAGAGCACACATTTTGTTACCTACCTGACTAGTTCAATATATGTGTTATAGGAAATAATAAGTTTCACAACTCCACATGCTATGACTTCTTCAGAAAACATTCCCAAAAACACGCATTTGGCTATACCCGTCACCTTAAGTGAGTACGGCACAACATGTTTTCTTTCTCCGCTCACTCCTATTATTCGTCAGTACTGAATCTACTCTCACATTCATATCATCTTTTACACAATCCAACCATTTATTTTTCAGTCATTACCACCACCATCTTCCTACCCTTGTCCCACATTATGTGGGGTCGACAACAGTCATCATCTCCTCTATCAGTCATTACCATTTAATAATAGTATTAAACTCTTGTGAGTTTACACAAAAAATATGTTTCAGCATCAATATGAAGGCAGTGTTTCTCGTTTGCTTCCTGGGCGTCGTCGCCGTGGCCTTGGCGCGTCCTGAAGAACAACACTATACTGACAAGTACGACAATGTGGATCTTGATGAGATTCTTACCAACAAGCGCTTACTGACGCCATATGTCAACTGCATCCTTGAAAAGGGCAAGTGCACAGCCGACGGCAAGGAACTTAAAGGTAAGCAAGAAAGAGCTACTGGTTTATTATCTACCCCGTGTAGGTTGGACGATACATGAATATTGAATAACAATGAGTTTCTATAGGGATAAAACAGACAGGAACAAGTATTATTCAATGACAAGTTGACTACTAAGTATTTATAATACCTATTTGAAACTATCACGGTTTTGAACTTGCACGGTTTATACTAAGTATCTACTTATAAAAAATCAAGGGGCTTCATGACAAATTCTGATTTTTCATTGGTTGATTTTTTTTTTCGCTCCACGGAGCTGGCTATAGTTTAGAACCTTACTGCCTAGTCTTACGTTATGGTTCATTGGTTGACTATAGACACAACTTTTTTTTTTATAATGTAAAAGCTGACCAAAACTTGTAATTAATAATGAGTGTCATTTTTTATGTCAAAGTTGAAATACATTTCCGTTTAGTACTTTATAATCTGTAAATATTTAAATCTGTTGGTAAATTATTATACATTTTTATAACTTTTCTAGAAAGATGTGTTGTATATTATTATCTGTGGAATACAAAATTAAATATTATGTTTGTGCTTGTTGCGTTTTAGAATAGACTAGATTTTGTGCTAAAATATAATGAGTAATTGTAGTTTGAGAGATAGCGCTATGTAAAATGGCCAAAAACATTTTTTTTTTCTACATAATAGCTCGTAACCTACTCCTAATTGAATAAAAAAAAATATGTTTTTATTTTCTCACACAAAGTAACAGTATCATAACACAACAGTACAAGTTTGTGAGAAACTGGTGCTTGAAGTAGATTCGAGGGAATCTGTATTACAGGTCACCAGGCTACAAGCTATTAAACACCTAAACTGGCTATATAAATCATTAATTCAGGAACAATTTACAATTACTCCATTACGCACATGAATAATTCGATTGGTACTGATTTGGATCAGTTGAACTATCTATAGATCGTTTGCAACGGTCTGTAGATAGCTCAACTGTTTCTTATGTATTTTATATGCCAATGTACATTTTCTAAATTCTGTATAGTCGTAAGTTTGTTTGTGAATAAATGATATTTAAGAATAATTAATTTCAATAATATAATTAAATAAATAACTATTCATTATATTAAAAGCCTAATACCACATTTGTCCACAGATCACATCCGCGAGGCTCTCGAGAACGACTGTGGCAAATGCAACAAGACCCAAAAGAGGGGAACTGAGAAAGTGATTAAGCACCTCATCAACCAGGAACCCGAGTTGTGGGAGGAACTGACTAACAAGTACGACCCTGACCGCAAGTTCTCGAAGAAACACGAGGAGAAACTCAGGGAAATCAAAAAGGTTTAATCTAAATGGCTATTGTGATATAGTTTTAAGATAAAATAAAGTTAGTTCTTTATTTTATTCAAGCATTTTTAATCTATCTTCTACCTATCTATATATATAAAAATCAATGCCACTTTTCGTTGTTATATTATAACTCAAGAACGGGCTCACCTATCCAAACCATATTTTTAGGCTTTATTCGGACTAATTAGTAGATGGTTTATGTGAAGTTTGCTTATAATCTGTCGAGTTGTTCTTCATTTATTACCTTTAAGGCGGAACAGAGTTCGCCAGGTTAGCTAGTTTAATATAAATGCCCTTTTTAACCGAGGCAGACCAAAAAAACGTTGGCGTGACGACTTGGATACTTATGACGGAGCCTGGTGGGAAGCGGCGGCTGATAGAAAAGAATGGAAGAAAAGGGGGGAGACCTTTGTCCAGCAGTGAGACAGTATAGGTTAATTTAAAAAAAATGCCCTTTTAGATAGTTAAAACATTTATTTGATTTACTAACACACAAATTACAATTAAGGGGCAGTAAGAAGAGATAATGGTAACTAAAATCTATAAAATAAACTTGAAAAATTCACACCATCCACTACTAATACAAACATAGAAGAAGTTCTGTGTGTATTTTACACTTTATTATTATATTTTTTCGCTTTATTTAAGGTCACAGTTTATAGGCTCTTCTTTTTCCTGCCCTTATGACGTCTAAGCGTAACGTGATATTTTCTTAATTAACACCTATTATCCTAATTAATGAAGATCCGTCTAAATGCTTACTCCTTTCTGTGACTGCAAGTAAAACTATCGTAGTAACAACTTCGAAAGTAGTACTTAACGTTTGAGAGAGCTGTCAAGTTAACTTAGTTTAGTTAGAACATAATAATCCTAGGTAGGTACCTAAGTAAAAGAAATAATTGTTTTGTTGCAACTGTCAAAAAAACTAATCAGATACAATAATGACAGTAAAGTATGCAAAAAATGAATACAAAAACGTCAAAATAACTCAAGATAAAAACATTTGTAGATTAAATTAAGGCTCAACTTTATTTTTTATGAGCCACCTACTAAGTTGGGTAGTTAAAAAACAGTGACTTCACGCTAACTACAATAAAATGAATTAAAAATAACTTAAACTCATAACAAAGTACAAAAAACAAAGATGTAGTTCCGGGTAATTATCAAATGATTCAAATAGGTATTCTCTTTTTCCTTAAATAGCTTCGCAGTCATTTATTTGTATTACCAATTTTTTTTTTAATTTTGATCTTCTAATTTTTCTTCTTTTGTTTTTTTTGGTGGGGCTTAAAATCAGATAGCGTAAGTATATACCTACCAAAGATTCGACAACGCGTTTACTTTGGTTTAGGATTATCAATATGACTACGAATTTACAAATTAGAATGTTATTACCTCACCATTTCTCTTAAGGGGCAATTCATGAATAATCTCACACTTTCATAACATTTTGACCCTTCTTCTGTCCTTGTACCAGCTAGTCACATTGTGAGACTCTCTTCTACCTATTGTGATATAATTTTTTGAAATTGCAGTTAGATTGTATTGTAGTAATTACATATCAAAAATAATACTTAGTGGAAAAATGTGATATCACAAAATTGGAGTACCCTCCCCACTCTTTGCCTCACACTTACTCAACCCCCTTCTTCCTTTTAGCGTATAACGTAATTAATGAATGGTCCCTAAACATGGACCAGCTAAGGTTAGAGTCAATAAAATCCAAGAGGTCTATGCCTCTTGGCTTGTAATCTTTTATTAACTGTAACCAGTATTTACCTTATGCAAATCCTTACTTGAGGTCTGAGCGCTTCATACGATAGAACAGGATTCTACGTTTACCTGTTACTAGAGGATGGGTAATTTTTGCTCTGCTTTTTATATAAATAACGTGTTTTGCTGGTAATTAATGCGTAGTACTTACTTTAAACAGTTTTTTATACTTACCTGTTTTATGGGGATCTCAAGTTCACTAAGGAACCGTCGTCGTTCTGTTATTTTATAAACCGGCTTCGAATAAAGAAGTTCTCAATTCGACTGGAATATTTTTTGTATATATATTACGCGAAACATACACAAAATACTTTTGTGTACAATTTCAATTATTACTATTTATTTTGCATGGACACCAGCTTTTATCTTAAACAAAAATTGAAAAAATGAAATCTGAGTAATCATAAAATATGTGAATTCAGTCGGTTTTGTTCAGGTTAGTCAAAAAATATAGTTATCATTCTGACTAGCAGTATTAGACTGAAAAAATAGTAAAACAAAGCAAACGCTCTGATTTTTGTTTTTGTTTCTTTTGATGCAATACCAAAAACTGTTCCTAAACTCCAACTATTTGTGTAGGAGTCTCGTTACCAGAGACTTCAACAGATATAAGCTACTTTGAATAATCTGACGGGAGATAATATAATCGGCAAGAGAAAAATAATAGCACAACTGGATGCTGGTAAAGTTCAATAGCTACTAAGAGCTGGTTCAGACACGGCGGAATCCGCGCGGTTCCAAACCGCGCGGGTCAACCGCGTAGGTCTTATTTACATTAGCGCCTATTCAGTCGTTCACACATGTCCGCGCGGATTCCGGCGGATTCTGGCAGATTTCCGCGCGGATTCCGCCGTGTCTGAACCAGCTCTAATGCTATAAAGCTATATGAAGAAGCTAGTTACTCATCATCATCATCAACCTATATCAGTCTACTGCTGGACGCAGGTCTCTCCCAAGACGCGCTACTAACCCCGGTCTTCGGCTCTTCTCATCCAGTGTTTGCCAGCTACACTCCGCAGATCGTCGCTCCCTCTCGCCGGAGGGCGAGCTAGTTACTATGCTAGGAACATAAATATGAAATGTTCAAGGAACCCAAGAATGAACAACAACAAAATTACCAAGTCGAATGTTCTGTGACGTAGTTAACAGTGTAAAGTTCTTGGAACCAAAAACTCGTTTGGACATAAATCTCGGCTTAAAGTCGATGCTCTACAAACTATATAAAAAAACACTCGTTGATGTCAAGCTCATAATTTCTATAGACAGCATATAGAGGAGTAAACTTTTTTTATTTAAAAATTAAGGTGAGTTTTTTTCGCATTTCAACAAATACGTATTATTTAAATCTTGAAGTTTTAAACAATCATCTGTCTTACCTACGTTAAGAGGACTTAGTGTCCAGACAAACCTAACTTAGGCTTCGAGAATACTAATTTCAATTAACGATTGTATATTTTGTCCAATAATAAAGCTAATTAAGCCTGGAAGAGATCGCTATTAGCGATAAGACTATGTAATGTTCTTTGTGAACAATAAAAAGTTTATCTATTTTATTTATCTTTAGCTTTAATTTAATAAAACAATCTTGTCAGTTATTGAATTAGTTATTGTTTCTTATGTATTTTATATGCCTATGTACATTTTGTAAATACTGTAATAGTCATAAGTTTGTTTTTGTATTTAAATAATTAATAGATATTTTAATAAAAAAAAAAAAAAAAAAGTTTTTAATAGGATTTCAGTATTTTATTATATTAAATTATAATAATCTTTGTTAATTGTTACAGAATGAAAGTCGCAGTATTATGTTTCCTCGTAGCCCTAGCCTGTGCTTCGGCAAGGCCCAACAAGACTTACACAGACAAATATGATAACATCAATATTGAAGAGGTTATAAAAAACCAGAGGCTGCTACATCCGTACATCAAATGCGTGTTGGAACAGGGCAAGTGCTCGCCTGAAGGGAAAGAACTTAAATGTAAGTACAAATGTATTTTAATAATCTATACTAATATTATAAAGAAGTAAAATTTTGAGTGTTTGTATATTTGTTAAATTGTAAGGGGTAATCTCGGGATATGATTCGATTTTAAAAACTCTTTCACCAATAGAAAGCCACATTATTGCTAAGTGTCATAGGTTATATAAAAAACCGAAAAATAAGAAGGTTTTTACGTATTCCGTTTTGCAAAGTGAATCGGAGAAAAAAACGGTCGCATTATGCCCAACGAAGTGGGCACGGGTCAGCTAGTAAATAATAATAATAATAAATATTTACGGACATTTCACACATCGCACTCTAGTCCCAAACTAAGCAAAGCTTGTACTATGTGAACTAGATTGCTGATAGAATACTTAAATACATATTCTTTTGTAAATATGTAAGTACATTTAAACATAGTAACACCCAGACAGAACAAATATTTATGTTCATGACAGAATTTCTTTTTCATTTGCACTGGCTTGGAATCGAACCCACGACCCATAGCATGGAAGGCAGAAACACTTCCAACTGAGCTATGACGCCTTTCGCCATTTTATTTATAGACTAGCTAGTTGTAGTAGCATATTTTTTATACCGACGAAAATATCTGTACTTATTTATTTATATGTAACAAGCTTTGCCGGAAAAAGCTGGAAAGATGCTTTTAACTTTTGTATTCTTTGTTCTCAGCACACATCAAAGAAGCCCTTGAAACATATTGTGAGAAATGTACAAACACGCAAAAGCAAGGTACCCGTCAAGTTATCGGTCATCTTATTAACCACGAGAAAGATTACTGGAACCAACTCTCTGCCAAATACGACCCCAGCCACAAATACGTGACGAAATATGAAAATGAACTTAGAACTGCTAAGACACAACGTTGAATATTGACTGACAAAACTAGGACTGTTTAGAGTACCTATTTAGGTGTAAATAAATAAATTTATTTCTTCTATTAACCTTCTTGTTTTATTGAGGTAATAAAGGCTTGTAAAGGCTTGTAATATCATATACTTAACGGTAACTTTTGTGAAACTACATTATACACACGCGTAGACTTCATAATATGACAGCTTATACAATATACTTTCGATCCTGTTTTTTTATGAATTGTAGTACATGTCTTACTTAGCTCGTATAAGCACAGTCACGCACAGTTTTGTTTTTTAATATGTTATCTACCGTGGTGTTGTATTCTTTTGTAAACGATATGTATTGTGAAAGTTACAATAAAGTATTATTATTATTATTAGGTTACCAATTTCTGCTGTAATTAGTTAGGAAAGCAATGCATATATTTTAATAGTAATTAACGCATACATTTTTTTTATCTAGTTTCATTCAAGTATATTCATAAATCGAGATCTAAATCTACGTTATTATCGTAAGATATTGAAACTTATTAATTTGAATATGAATCAAAATAATAAGTTTATTATTGATTTAACTTTATTTTCCAACAAGACTAACCAACTACTAGGTACTTAAAACACAACCATACACACTTATTCGAATCTTCTAGCTGGGTCACTAGAAATGTCTGAGGTCAATAGCATATTTAAAAAAAACGACTGCAGAAAAAACTGGAATTTTTTTTTCATTAGTGCGTTTTATCAGAGACTAGTAATATAAATAGACTGCCAATCTCGTACAAAAAAACGTGACTCGGAAAAAGGTGAAATCCGAGAGTTGTAGTGGCTTATTTCTAGATGGCGCTGTATTCCGATCAAACCTATGGTATAAAATCATTGTTTACGATCACCTAAAAATAAAATAAAAATTTTGGTGTGCACTAACACAGAAATAATACAGATTTTTTGGCTTTTAGTGCTGTTGGGATAATTTTTACGATAATTTTTCAGCGCCATCTAGAAATAAGCCACTACAACTCTCGGATTTCACCTTTTTCCGAGTCACGTTTTTTTGTATGAGATTGGCAGTCTATTTATATTACTAGTCTCTGGTTTTATTATCTACTTACAATAATAAAAGTGACTGAGGAAAATAGAGACTATCTAGCTTTTTTAAAATTCACTTTTATTATCATCTTAGCCTAGATATAGGCCTCCTTGTTACGCCAACCTTCTTGGTATAACGTCTCTCAAACAGAAAAAAAACTCATCTACTTGGAGTGTCATGTTGCGATAGAAAACCGGTTGAAATTGAACGTTTTTGAGTTAAAATTCTCTACAAAATTTTGACAGGAGTCAGGATATAGCTTTGTTGTCCGATCAAAGCTTAGGGATTTTCTGATATCATATCGGGTTTTTAGTCTATAAAACTTTGTTGGTTATGTTAATTACTAATTAGTATTCGTATTTTAAAATAAAACAGAGCTATTAAGATTGTCTCGTTAAATATACAGCTAAAACAATAGAACAAAATTTTATTATTTATTACATTGTTTAACTACACGAGTAAAAACATTATGATTTAATGAATAATAATAACTATAATTGAAATAAAAAAATCATGATGAAACTTATTGTTTTACATTGCTTATCAATAATAATAAGACTTGGAAAATTACCTATTGTTCTTGATAATTCTTGAATAAACGTGGTTTCTAAATTATATGATATAAAACAAGTTTAAAAAGAATATAAACATATATATTTTATATAAGTACCTACTTATCAATATAATATTATTATATATTATAAAAAACTCAAAATTGATTCTATCACAAAGGAATTACTAAGTAATAACATATCAACTTTTGTCCAAAGTTTAATAAATGTTATAATATGTTTATTACTATATATATATAATGACTAATCTTCCTAATTTATGCTTTTTAACTTTTGCTGATACTCTAGTTTAATTATTATGTTTGGTGTATGTGTGAACTGTCCCCTAATTATACTATTTTTGTTTAGGTATTGTATTAATAATAACTTTGAAAATTTGTGAAAATTAGTGACAGGTGTTGGTGAAATTAAGGCTTTAATCTTCAGCACTCAAAAAAGCTTCGTAAGTGTCCTTAAACTTGTCTCCAGGGTCGTATTTAGCCTTGATTTGCTCCCAACTGTCACTTTCATTGGATTTTATGTGAGTGACAACTTTTCTGGCACCTACACGTTGTTTTTCAGTGCATTTCTTGCAGCCAGTTTGCATTGCATCCTGAATGTGTACTGTGGAACAAGAAAAAAAATATGTTTCTTCTAGCTAGCCAAAAAACATACTTAGTTGAACTAATTAAAACAGGCTATGTCATTGTTCTTCTATGGAACTGGTTTTTTGCGAATCACTCGCCAATTCTAAAATACATGATTTTTTGTTACTTTTTATCTGACAAAAAAATCTTATATTCAAACCCGTTTGTAATTTCTTTAGTTACCTACTCTTATTTCATCGGAACAAAAAACTAGCAAGACGACATGTTTGCCTATCGCAAGCTAAATTTATTTCCCTGCAAAATATAATCGCCTTGCTAGGCGAACTAGTATAGAGCTACTTTTCTGGCTCGCACATTTGATAGAACTACTTAGGTACTACATAGAACATCCAATCTAGGATCACGTGGTATCATTCTGCGTTCTATTCACAAACTTGACAGATGAATACAAATATAATGACAAATGTCAATGTGACAACATGTCTTTAACATACATACCTTTAAGCTCCTTCCCTTCGGCAGTACAGCGTCCTTTATCCAGAATGCATTTGATGTATGGCCCCAACAGTCTCTTGTTCGCCAAAATTTCGTCGTAATTGATACTATCGTATCTGTCGGTGTATTGCTCAGCGGTGGTATAACACACCACACTCAGAAGAGCGGATAATACCAGCCAATTCATTCTAGAATTCAGAAACAAGAGTCTTATTTATTTTTTCCTATTAACTTATTTATCCATTAGGTATATCTCCGTTTTATTGTCCAATAATTGTTTGAGGAAAGATTTCATAATAAAAAAATAGATTCAAGTATTTTTAGTGAACCAAATAGCTGATTGATTAAAAAGTATACAGTTATAAAATCACGAATAAAACAAACTCGTTAAGTCGAATGCAAGACTTTAAAAAAATACTAATTCATTTTTTTTTCAAATATTTAACTATACAATACAGCAATTAGCGTTTTTATTTTGACTTTTAAAACAATTGCGGGGTATTAGAGACTCTCTTAAATTGTTTTTTTTTTTAAAGTAAGTTGTATAGTTTTATTTTACCTGCAGACTCTTCAGTTCAGTCGCTGGTGTGATGATAAACTGTCAAACGATACTGAAAGGTTTGTGAAAACATGCATTGTTTTATAGCTCATTAAGAACGTCTATTGATATCATTGGTAACACAATATCGATGGTAACATCCCATTGTTGTGGTAATTACGCAAGATTTAGAGATGCGATTGCAATAATAATTATCGATTGCAATTAGTTTGAGTCATCTTCAACAACATTCAGTAGATATAACGCATTAAGCGAATGTAGCTTTGAAAAGTTGCAGTTTCAGTTAAATAAGCTTTAACCGACTTCAAAAAAAGAGAAGGTTCTAAGTTCAACGGCATGTTTTTAGGTACATTTCGCGTTAACTCCGCCAATTAAGTTAAATATTTTAACATAAAAAAATCATCAAAATCGGTACTATTATTATCTTAAAAAAATATGTAGACGAATTAATTTCATTATTAAAATAAATGCATGCTAAGTCTAACCGAAATGTGTTGAACCTGCTTTCTGATATTACACATCTGTAAATTGACCACATTTTAAGCATTTAATAAATTTCAATTCATTTCATTAAAAATATTATATCAAATCGAAAAAGTTTGATTTCTGAGTCTGCTTTGACGGCAATATTTAATAAAACCGGCCATGTGTTGTTATGGCGGAGAAACACATAAAATCTATGGCAAATTATTAATGACGGAGGTTCTCGAGTCAACGCGTATCTATTTATGTATAGGACGATCTTGGATATAAAATACATCTTCAACAGATACATAGATGCAACATATACTTCTACAGGTAAATAGTTTTTAAAATTATCACGACTTGTGCTGCCTTATGCGTTCGAGCTCTTTATAAATTGATTGTTTTAACATGAAAAAACTGCAAAGACTTTGAACTAGTGTCATTTAATTGAGGCGTTACTTTTTAATATGATACAAACACCCACGTGTAAGTTAACCTAAGAGTTTTACGATCCTTAAGTGTTGAGTATTTACAATATTTACTTTTCGGAAGCAAAGTAAAATGCCAAATTATGTAAGTATAAATAAATAAAAATTAATAAATAATGTAAGTAGAGCTTGTGTTAAATACTGACATACTTAATACAATACATTACATAGATAGATATGTTTTATTATACATATAAAATACCCTGAACACCCGAAATATTTGCAGATCGTACAAACATTTATCCCAAGGCGGGAATCAAACCCGCAACCTCCGCATCGCGGCAGGCCTTCGCCTACCGCGCCACATTGGTCGTCATAAAAAAAATATTTACTACGGTTTAAAAGATTTCAACGCGCTCAGATTTTGCTCGCACTATATATAACTGATGAACATTTAAAATATAAAAACCTGCACACTAACTAATTTATGCAAAAATATGCTTAAGTATCTTTATATTTAGGGCTACGTTGCTGCGAATGTTTTAAATTTTCAAACATAATCAAATTACAGTCAAAGTAAAATGAAAATATTCAACGCCTTACTATAAAGTGCGAGCAAAATCCGAGCGCGTTGAAATCTTTTAAACTGTAGTAAATATTATTTTATATCTCTTATAAATTGTATAATATAAAAGTAGCTTCCATTATATTCTAACTAAAAAACCCGTAAGTTTTCTTTGTTTGCAATATAAAACGAACGTGACGTCAATTACGTTATAAAAATGTATTTACAAACCTACTTTATTCACATTTTATAAAGAATAATTAAATAAATAAAAAAGCATTATAGATAAATTAAAACTTATGAGAGGCTGTAAAACATAAAATAATGAGCTAAGTAGCCAATTATTCGTTTATGAGACTTATTAAGAGCATTATTCATTGCTTATTTTATTTATTTATTACATAGAGAGAGCATTATTTTTTTTATTTATTTATTTATTACTCTTTTTGATATGCAATATATATTTAATATCAATAAACATTTTCTTTTAATCGCTACTTTTAAAAAGTCTACGTCAAACGTTTACTACATTTGGGTAATATATATATAAATAAATATCAAAACCACATTGAAAAATAACATTTTTTATTAAATAATATAACATTGTAAAGTCATTTTGGTAATAGCAAATCATTCCGGGATTTTGATTCCCTTAGCCTTAGCACGATCTTCGTATGTCTTGCGCCATTTCCCTTCTGGATCGAACTTGGCTGTGATCTCTCTCCAAATCTCCAGCTCGTTTTTGATGAGGTACTCTATAACGGTGTAAGCTCCTTGTTCTTGAGTTTCGGTACACTTTTCACAGCCAGTTTCAATAGCTTCTTGGAGGTGTTCTGTCGACAAAATATAAAAGTTAGTTATCTTTTGTTTATAAATCTTCGAAATTGCGACAAATTCATATCTAACGATTGAATTTGTATATTTTTGTAGTAATTGTAACCCGAAAATTATAAATAAATAACCGAAGATGTACCTAAATAAACACTAGTAACTGTATTCAATACCGTGCATAGACAGACATAGATAATGGACTGAGCAATAGCCTGATTAAATTGACATGTGCGGCCAATAGACTTGTCCACAGTATGCTCAGCGCATGCGCGTCCGCCATGTTAAAAACGCGGTAATATGAAAGTTTCGGGCACTTTTTATAGAAATGGCTGGGCAACAAGCATTATCACCTTTCATAGTGCAATTAAATTAAAAATTAATAAACGGAGCTTCGTTAGTTCATCCTGCCGTAGTAGCCCACAACTTTGTTCAGTTACAACGATGGTTAAAATGGCCTGGTCGTCCTCAAGGAGGAAATAAAGCCGAACTAGTTGAGAGATTATGATAATAATGAGTAAAAGTAAATACAAAAAAATAATAATTCTTATTATAAAATTCTGAATATAAAAGAAATATAAATAATAAATAAATAAATATAATGCTGGACAATCCACACAACATCATCTAGCTAAGCAGAGCTTGTGTAATGGGTACTAGAAGACTGACATACTTAATAGAATACATTACATAGATAGATATTTTTTATTATAAGTATGTACATATAAAATACCGAGAACACCTGGAATAAATATTTGCAGATCGTACAAACATTTAGTCCAAGGCGGGAATCGAACCCGCAACCTCCGTGTCGTAGGACAAGGAACATAATATCTGTCGTAGGCGGACCTTCGCCCGCCGCGCCACATCGGTCGTCAGTCGTCAATACAATAATATAAATTCTCCTGAAAGGATTTACTACGCGTACCTATCACTGCGGCATACTCCATAACAACAACTTTTTTGCCCCTTTCCTTATAGATAACATTATATATTTTAATTAAAATACTTGTAATATAATTTCATCATGTATGTACAACAATTTGAATTGAACTGGTTATAAAATTATGTTTATTATTACTTGTTTCAATACTATTTTCTTTAAAAATCATGCACTTCTCATACATTTGTAAATAAAGTGCCCGAAAAACATGGCGGAAGTTGGAGCATGCGCACAAAAAAATTTCAACTATTTGAAGGCCTATACCTGTCTCTTTTCCGTAGATCTGTAAGTCTATGTAGAAAAAGATAAATGACAGCACGATTGTTATATCTCTCTCACGCTTTGCTGCCCGAATTCACTTCAAACATGGATAGGGGACGCTCATTCCATTCTCTTTGTCTATGGGTTTTTATAAGTGCTACTTGTGACATACAATGACAGACTAATGTTCGTCCATTGTGTTGTGACATACAATTGATGAACATTAGTATAAATTAGATAGATTGAAGAAACGCAAAACATAAATGTGTACTCCGCAGTTGTGAATATAGTACAGGATGTAGATACTTCCTGTGGATTTTCCACTAGTTTATGTACTAAGACTTGTTTTCTGTGACTTTATAACTCATAATTAAGAAGATGTTTACAATAGCAAAAAAAAAATGGTTGTCTGTAAAGTCGGTTTACTGACGATAGTTGAACGTGACAACGTCACTTCATGGAACGCCTCAGAACGCCTCAGAACGCCTCAGAACGCCTGAGAACAAGCATAAGTCATGTTTTTTCGTGCGTGCAGCCGGCTCTATCAAATTATAAGACGTTGTCACGTCAAAAAATATTACATCGTTAATTGTTTTATACTCATTACTAGCTGTGACCCGCGACTTCGTATGCGTGGGAGCTCGTTTGCCGCAATTTTAGTTTTTCGATAATACATAATATTAAGTATGACTAGAACTCCAAGTTTCTGAGGTCTGCATTTCCATAACTAAGCAAAGCTTATATGTATTGTAAAACCAATATTGCTGATAGATAACTCTTTTGTTTTGTTAATACATGCATACGGAACATAACAGAACAAACATCCACGCTTGTCACAAAAATAGACAGAGCTAATACCAATTGAACTGTGACGCCTGTTAAAATTTGCGCTTTTATGACTGATTATGCTAACTTTTTGCGTGTTTCTCGTTCATTTATGACACTTTTTTTATGCATAGGGAAACGACCGCAATCTCATCTGATGTTAAATGACGATGCGGTCTACGGTGAAGCGGGTTTGCCTATATAGAACCTATTCACTCTCCCTCTTACTCTTAAACTTATTTTTTTTATAGGCCAATGTTTGACCTCAATCACACCTGATGTTGAGTGATGACGCGGCCTACGGTGTAGCGCATTCGCCTAGATATATTTTCGAGTAAGTAGGTATAACAACTATTATTTTGGAAGGTATTTTCGAGTCATACCTTTGAGCTCCTTTCCATCAGGGCTGCATTTGCCCTTGTCCATCACACAGGCGACGTAAGCGGACAGTAGACGCTTGTTCTCGAGGATCTCTTGCAGGTTGATATTGTCGTACTTGTCGGTGTACTTATCTGCGAGGACTACTGCGGCTAAGCAGCAAAGGATGAGGTAGACCTTCATGGTAATCTGTAAAAGAATTCAAGTTTGAATAAAAGAGTCGATTTAGTTTTACTTACTGTTTTTATATATGAAATGGATGTATACGACAAATATGTAGAGCAAATGCATTTTTTTTATTAAAAAAATATATTTAAAGCTCTACTTATTATTGAGTATCGATTTTGGGATTGAGTATTTTAAAGCAAGTCACAAACTTTACAAAACTGATGCATTTATTTTTTTGTTGATTGTGTAAATAAAAGATTATATCACAATTGGTAGGCAAAACGTTTTCAATGAAATATTATTTTTATATGTGACTCCTACTGTAACTCTGATACAATATCTTTGAACAAAAGTTAGCACAGAATTAATAAATGTAACAATCGCAAACCTATCATAACAGCGTGTATACTAGATACACTGCTCGGTGACACTGCAACGGTCCGCATTGGAGCTGGTATTTCCGCGAAGTGTGACTCGAATATTTATTTACGAGTTACGAGTAGATTATGATTTGTACGTGCACTTTATTCGAGTATGTTATGAACAATATATAATTTGAATACCATAGATGAATTAGCAGTATTGTTGTCCGGTACATACACAAGGCGTCTGAAGTATGATTGCATGTTTTAAGCCTGTCATTTTGCAAATTACACTAACAAACAAGGTATTAGATTTTAGTTCTTATAATAAACTGTTTTATTTAATTTTAATCATTATACTAGTATATTTTTTACTACTAAAGAGCTAGATATTTTATCACACATCTTATGGTGCAATAATTGCAAAAATTTAAGGATCTCTAAACGCCCTTTAGAATAGACTTTTGCGGTATTTTCTAGCAGTAAGACCACATCGCTTCAACTAAACATTACACACTCTTATTTAGTAACATTATGTCATCATCATCAACGTATATTAGAAGACGTAGGTTTCTCCCAAGACGCGCCACTGAACCCGGTTTATTATTAGTTTATTGATTACATTATGTACTTGCAAAAAATATCATATGATCAGATCTTACGTAAGCAATCCTCTGAGGAACAAATAATATTCCACATGATAACAACAATAACAAAAAATATTGAGATGTCACCCAGGATCCTAGTAGTAGGTATTCTTAAAAAACGGAATTTTGGAGCTGCCGTTTTTACACATTGAAATACCGAACATATTTTTGAAAGATGAACCCATGAAATCTGATTTTGACAATAATTATTATCTTATATTAGCATAAACTTTAATTTCTGTGCAGATCGTTGCATATCATTTTCCAATTATTTTGAGTCACAAAATATGATTAAATTCACAATGTATCACGGTTTTGCGTTTATTTTTAGCCGTTCTATACAAATAAGTGCACTTCTAAGTAAGTTCAACAATGCACCACGTGACCTACCGTCTATGATCCTCGTACGATGTAATGACAAGAGCCGAACGACTTATGATTCTGCTTTAAACACATACCACTATTTATACTGGATTACAAGTTAAGTAGGTACGCGCATCTAACTTGTCCCTGGTTTCGTTCATTATTTTAATGCATAAAAACCGCATTTTGACGCAAGTCCACAGGAAGTTCAATTATATTTTGATACAAAATCGAAAACAATGATACTCGCCTTCTTAATAAGATAATAATCTAACCTTGTATAACGTTGTATCTAACGCTGTTAATTAGCCAACAGATTCATTAAATTACCGAAATTTCATGTAACCAATTATGATTTTAAAATAAATAAATATTCATGGACATATCGCGTTAGAAGAAAATTTTATTGAGACAGGAAAAACTAAAAATTTTATTAATTTTCTAACAAAAAAAAAATAAAATGTGTTCCGATTCTCTGTACTGAAACTATCCAAATTCTGAAAATACTAGATTTACTCTAAAAGTAGTTTCTGTACACGATTTTACTTTTACATTTACACGTACATTTATCTTAGATACTAATCCATCATATCATATCTGAGCAAACTAATTATAGCATACTCGTGTTTTCGAATGTTGTTTGGAGTCTAATAATCGCTGCATTAGTTTGTTTGTTGGTGTTACAAATATACAGATCAATCACGCTATTTCGAAACTACTAACGCGTTTGAAATGAAATTAAATGAAATTGATTTATTGGTGATTTAAGTTTTCCGTAGTTAACATTGTATGTCAACATTGTTAACATTGATCTATCTATCTATGTATCTTGTAGATAATTTTATCTGTACCATGTGCAAAAGTGGTTAAGTAATTGTCAACGTCAAGTTCTTTATCTGTCAATGTCATCCGTTTGGGCGGGAATACGACGGAGTCAGGAGAAAAGTCAAAACACGCGAGAAAACAGGCGTACCCATGATGAAAGTGTGGACCAGTTTGGTGTAAAAGTAGGTCAGTATTATTAAAAATAGAAGATCTTATGTGATGTATGACGGAATTGAAAAATTTTCGAGGTTTAGTGGACTTTGCGTTTAATTTATTAAAATCTCAAATTGAACCCATGATTATTACCGAGCTTTTTTAAGCTAAGCTAGCTTCTATCGCGGGCATTGTGCGTGGAGACCAAATCCAGAAATTCCGTAACGAAAATAACCTAACACTGCGCATGCGTAATCCAGCAAAATATGCTATGCAATAGCTTTACCGCGCTAGTCCCCGAGTGCCACACGTCTTTTTAATTGTTTTTGTATGTTTATGCAAACTTAACGGTACTTCAAATATACGGATATGTTAACTGGTTCTACAGACAGTAAAAGTAAGCCACTTAAGCCCACTCAGTGATGCAATACGTTGCACAAAATCAATATTTATTTGACTCTAATAATTTTGCTGACAAAAACTAATGAGTCTCGTCCTTGACTTCTGACATGTCTAGCTGTAATAATTTTTTGTGATACCTATTAGGAAGTAAAAAAAAAATTAAAAAAAAAGCGTTTTTTTGCAGAACTTATTATATTTTGTTCAGAAGTATATATAATTAATAGAATTATTTTAAAACTTATGCATGACCGATCAAAAAATGAAAACTTTTTGTAAGCAATTATGTGTAATATCCAAGTTGTATATAAAACATCCTATTTTGACTACTAGCATCAGTGTAACTAATTCTTGTACGCAATGAGCGTTTACTAAATACCTAGCTAATAAATATGTCTTCTTAGATTATGATGCGGATCATGTAGTTCTTAGCACCATGTAAATGCAATGCGACATGCACCGACCTTCATTGCACTCCATTGAGCAAGATGCTACGTCTCTGCTTCAACATGACATCTATAATATTCGTTTAGGAGTATATATACTCCTATCCAGATATTTATAGATATCTAAAATATAAGATGTCTAAAATTTAAAATATAAGATATCTACCTATATTTTTATCTTCCTAACCTTACTAATCTGTACTCTCGTCGTTAAATACCGCGTTTTGTGTATATTTAAAAATTTTTTAAACAAATTAAAACTAGACAATAACAAATATACAAGATGTATATGATAGACGAGATAGGAAAAAAAAAATTTCCTAATAGACCTGCGTGGTAAAAATAGCGAGTTTTTTTATTATTTTGTTTATTTCAAGCAACGATAGCTTAAACAATAGAACCTAGTCTTGGATCTTTTTGAAGCTGTTTGCTGGAATATGCTCGGAACAATAATTATAATAATTTAATTAGAATCACAAGGTCTCTTTCAAAATCCTTGCATATGCAAGAATTGCATACAATCCTACTACAAACGCAACAACGTGATGCTTTTAATAAGCAACTTTGTATAAAAAAGTTAGCGTTTTTTTAAGAGAATTCAATTTTGTTCACGAATTTATTGGATTGTCATCTGCGCTTATCAATTTTGTTATTGTAGGTATATAGGTACAGTAGGCAGATATATCGAAAAAAATATATTATTTTATTGTCGTCAGACCACCTATAGTATTCTACGTTGCGGTCTCTCTCAGCTGTTTAATATTGAAAGTAATTAAAAAAAACAACAAGGCGAAAAAAACTTTATTATAAAACCAAGAAGCTGTTATTACTTATTGTAACTGCACCACAAGATTTCTTGTTTAAGGGATTTCCCTTGACAATGTTTGCTTACCTACATAATATGTAATACCTAGGTACTAGCACATGTACTTATCTAAAGCCCAAGGTAGTAAAACTTTCACACGGTAGCGTCAGCCAGCAGTTTATTCTCCCAGTACAAAATATGTGTACGCTACAATCTTTAATAATCAAGGCCATATAAATATAAGTTTTCACGTATGGGATACAAAATAGTACTAGTATTTTTTTTTATGCCAAAGCAGGCAGACGATCAGAAATTACTGTTAAATAAATAGTAAAGTATTGCAAAATGTTTAGGCTAAATGTTGTTTGAAGGTCCCGCTTGCTATCCCCCAGGTACCAGGAGCTAAGAAATTTGAGAGGATGTTTATCTATTACTTAGTCGTACGTAACACCTACTTTATTTTTATTTTATTTATTTTAAGAAAACTTACAGCTATGAACATAATTAGTATATGACTATACAGTATTTACAAAATGTACATAGTCATATAAAATACATAAGAAACAGTTGAGCTATCTACAGACCGTTGCAAACGATCTATTATCTATCTACCTACTTTATTGTATTGTAAAAAAGGTTCAGCAAAAAAAATAAGGTAGTCAGGTAAACACATAAATATTTTTTTATAATACAAGAAAAAAATACAAAAGACTGGACATTAAATAAATATGTACATAGAGTTACCTAGAAAACAATAATTACACAGCTACAGAGTGTTAGTAGAAACCATAAGAATAATTAAAATGAACATTGATGTTTTGTAGGAAGAAGGAAAAGAAACAAATTACTCATTGAACTGAATTTTCTTGCAAAACATCAATTATACGTATTTTATAACAAAAACAAAACAAGCATGTTTCTAACAAAATGCGTTTTTTTGATGCTTGTAATTTTAATATTTTAGGCAATTATACATAAACAATACATGTTTTTTTTTATTAAAATATTTGCTCATCCGGATGGAAAAAAACTCCCAGTAGGGGAAGTACGTCCAAAATGACACAGTGTTTTTTTAATTATCAATAACTTTTTTATTATTCGTATTAGGAACATAATTTTTGTATAAAACTTTGCTTATATTCAATGGTTACCCATACCTTAAAGGATTTGTCACAAAAATCAACACTTACAAAAATATTTAGTTTTAAATGGAGATCGAGAAAAATCCGTTTTGTCCATACGGTATGGACAAAACGGATTTTTGCTGAAAACTTTTATTTTAACAGTTTGTTTTGCTGCTGGTGGAATTATTTTATTTTGTTTTAAAGCATGACGCGTGACAGTGTTACTTGTGGTACTTTGAAGGTCTTAAAAGCCAAGCTAACCCATTTTTTTCTCCTGTACTGTGTAATAGCTTTTTGCATCGCTTGCGGACTCCATGATTGCTGATTTTATTTGTCCTCTTATAATTCCGTGGCATATTGCAATCCTGTGAATCAAAGAGATTTATAATATATGTTTACTATTCATCATCTCTACGGACAAAACACTATGTTGTTTTGTCCGTATTGGTTGTATGTCATTTTTTTTTTTTTTTTTTTTTTAACTTTATTTGGGAAAACAAACAGTACCTCAATACAGGATAATTAAACTATGATTAATACTAAATATAAGTAATTGTGGCACCAACACCGTTTACCACAGATTATTTAAGCAATAGTTGTAAATTTACAGTTTATGAGAGATGGTTAGTACTATTTTAAGTTTTTAATAATCTTATTTTTAAAGTAATCTTACACAGTCATTAATATTAGTTTAAGATGATTTACATTTTGTGATGCATGGTTAATACAATTTTAAGTTTTTAATAATCTTATTTTTAAAGTAATCTTACACAGTTATGAAATGGTTAGTAGGTACTATTGTAACTTTTCAAGAATCTTATTTTTAAAGAGTTTAGGACGCGTTACAGCAATGTCTACTGAGTTGAAGTAAGTGTTATATGAATGAACTAATCGGTACAAAGGAGAGCGCTTTCCAGCATTAGTGCGGCATCGTGCCGTTGCAAAAAGTTGACAAGGTTTGCGGCAATGCGTTCTAGTAGGAATTCTATAACATAATTTGCTAATGAGAGGAATACAATCATATCTGTTATGATATAAGTCATAGAGTAACATTGTTTCAAGTTGTTTGCGCCTCTGTTTAAGAGTAAGGAGATCATACATAACAAGGAGGTGTTCGTAAGACAGACGTACATGATAACATCTGTAGTGCATACAACGTAAAAATTTTCTTTGTACAGTTTCCAATGCGACAATATATTTATCATAAAAAGGATTCCAAATGGGTACAGCGTAGTCAAGCTGGGAACGGATGAGGGCTTTGTAGAGATAAAGGAAAGTTGCTGGTCGTGTGAATTTAGCAGAGGATCGAATCACAAATCCGTACATTTTAAAGGCTTTACTAATTATGTTATCTATATGCAAGTCCAGATGTAACTTACTGTCTAATGTAACGCCTAGGTCTTTGATGGAAATAACGTTTTCAAGGTATACATCACACAATGTGTAGGAGCACTTACTTACATTTTTCTTTTTCGTAAAAGTGATAGTTTTACATTTGCTAATGCTCAGACTTAATTTGTTGTTGGCACAGTAAGCAGAAAAACGGTCAAGATCATATTGAAATTTAATGTGGTCGCTAGGGTTTTCGATTGTGTGATAGATTTTTAGGTCATCTGCATACAACAGAAAGTCACAAAATTGGAAACAACCTTTGATATCATTAATGAAAAGTATAAAAAGCAGAGGACCCAAAATAGAGCCTTGGGGCACTCCAGAGGTAACAGGTACAAATTCAGATTCATGACCGTTGAAGACAACCTTCTGCGTACGGTTGGAAATATAGGACTTAAACCACCGCCACAAGTTACCCCTTATACCGTTAAAAGCTAATTTTTCAAGAAGTATCCTATGATCCACTCTGTCAAAGGCTTTTCGAAAGTCCGTGTATACGCTGTCTATTTGTATATTAGAGTCAAGGCCTTCAAACAGGTAAGAAGTGTATAATAAAAGATTGGTAGTGGTCGATCTACGTTTTACAAAACCGTGTTGCTGTGGGATTATGATATTATGTAATAAGGGATATATTATGTTGTGGACGAGCCTTTCGAAAAGCTTTGACAGAACGGGTAAGATAGAAATTGGGCGATAATTTTCTACACTTGAACGAGCACCACCCTTAAAAACCGGAACAATCCGGGCCGACTTCCAAATATGAGGAAATACTCCCTCACGTAAACATTTATTTAATATTTGTGTTATCGGATATGCAACTGTTGAAGCAGTAAATTTGAGGAAAGCTGGAGGTATGTTATCTATTCCAGGACCCTTAGAGATATCAAGCAATTTAAGTTCACGTAGTATTTCTTCTATGGATATTACTATATTACTAATTATAATGTTCGAATCATGATTGGTATCAGGGATGTTGTCCGCATCATAATCATCTGTCACTGTTGATGGTTCGAATACTGATTTGAAGAAAGAACTGAATAGTTGTGCAATATCGTCAGGATTGTTAGCTGTAAGATTTTTGAATGTTACACTGTTAGGAATATCAGCTTGGTTTTTAATGTTTTTAATATATTTCCAAAAGTATTTAATGTTATTGCGGATACCGTCTTCAACGGAACTCATATATTTTTTGTAACAAAATTGTGACTCGGTTTTGAACCTTTCCCTATACATAGCAAAGATCTCGTAATCTGAATCTTGTTGATATTTTTTCCATTTAATCCATCATCTCACCGAAAAACAAAAAACTGACGACCACTAACAATCTTTTCTCCAATCGCGAAACACAAATGTCAACATTGCATCCGTTACGTATTTTAAATGACTCTGAGAAATCCAATGGTATATTTCCGGTGGGGGCGCTTCCTAATTGCCTTATTTTTGACTATCTAAACCGCGCTAATTTTGAAATATCGCCAATGTGTCGTTTTGTCCATATGTGTCATTTTGGACGTACTTCCCCTATATTAAAATAACTGAATAAAAATAAATGGCATATTTTAAATCAGTTTTTTATGCCATACCTGACAGGACTAGCTGATAAGTTGAGTCACCGTCGGCCATGGACATCAGTGTCTAATAATTAATGATAAGTGTTTTGAATGTACCTCTAAATTACACTCTCTTCAGGCATGGAAGACTCCAAGAAACCATTGATTATAGTATTGTCATGAGTTGGTTTTTCTAGCGAGCCAGTACAATGCACCATGACAATTTTGTGGGGATTTTCAGTACGTGTAAGGCCAAGGGGGTAATCAAATGTGACAATTGTATTGTAATATCCAAAATACATTACGCAGTGACGCTGTAACGGTCAGTAATCCTAGTAGTATTGACACGCAGTGTGCTTTGAATAGGTTTACGTAACGTGTCATTTATTCGTGATTGCTCCATTCGTATAGAAAATAATTATCATGCTAAGTGCGTTGTACTTATGACATTACATCGCCATGGTTTTACCATGAAGTCTCCTTCATTATGTACCTATAATTCCACAATTGAATTATAAAATGTTGTATAACTGGTTTTTACAAGCTTATCATTAAATCGATTATCACTGAAGACTGGTGATTTAAATTAGCCTCATATTTTCATTATAGTCTTATTAGTTTAAAGTTTTTTTAAAAGTTGATTCAGCCAACTCTAAACTCTGTTTGTTTGGTATGACTTAGCTTATTTAGCTTGAATACTTACGTATTTTTTAAACTCGGTAATTAATTAGATTAAATAAAAGTCATAAAAGGTATCTTTAAGTAAGTGAAACTACTAACAGACGTTTCTTATAGTAGTACCTAACCTCCAAGAGGCGAAAGTGCTCTAATAAGTTCCTAAAATTACTTTTTAGGGATCCACATCCCTACCAAATTTCGTCACTCCACCCTGGTAGATTCGGCTCTGTTTTGTCGAGTGGGTTAGTAAATTTATGTAGTACAAAATACCCAGTATCTTGGGTACGCTTCCGATTGGTACTGATTTGGATCAGTTAAAAATATAGATCGTCTGCAACGGTCTGTAGATAGCTCAACTGTTCTTATGTATTTTATATGCCTATGTACATTTTGTAAATACTGTAATAGTCGCAAGTTTGTTGTGAGTCTAAGCTATAAATAACTGTAGTACATTTGTACTACAGTTCTTACGTGGGTGCATGGAAAGAGCCTCCTCGTGGCCCACACCGGTAACAACTAGGCACGGTGAAGCAGTGTCTAGTCAGGCTAATCTTTCCAACACGATGCTACAACAAAGTACAGTTGTAGCATCGACACGATAAAAAGAAGAAGACTACGGTACTAAGTTTAAGTGGTTTGTAACAGTGAAGGAACTAAACGCTGCATTATTATTTATAAGTTATAACCAAACACGCGAAAATGCAAATAGAACATCACGCAGTGTGACGGCTTGTTAAACTACAATCGATTGTTTTGCAAACTCGAGAAATAATCTGAAATCATTTATAAAGTAAATTCACACGTCCTAAAGTTTAAGAACGAAAACATTGACTCCGATTACTTTATTACCTCCTATACACAGTCGTCACAACTCAGTTGGTAGCAGCTCTGCCTGCCATGCTTGCCATGGGGTCGTGGGTTCGATTCCAACCCAGAGCAAATATTAGTGTGATGAACATAAATATTTGTTCTGTCTGGGTGTTATTATGTACCTATTCTATGTATCTACAATTAACAAAAAAAAGCATATAAGTATTCTATTAGCAATCGAGTTCCTATAGTACAAGCTCTATTTCAAACAATTTGTATAAGATCTCATGTACACAGTTTTACAATAAATTATTCTTATTCTTGTATGATGTACATTAATTGGCTAAGAACATTTTTGTAAGTAGTCATTGTTTTACCTTATAATAACTGTGTCAAGATGAGCGTCTCTATATAATTAAGCAATTATTTAATCGTTTACGTAAATGTTCCGTAAATAAGTCATGAACGTCAATACATTCAATCTTGTAGTAGATCTTCTTGTGAATGAGCTCATCCGGGGATGTCATCATCATCATTATCATCATCAACCTAAATCAGTCCACTGCTGGACGTAGGTCTCTCCCAAGACGCGCCACTGAGCCCGGTCTTCGGCTCTTCTCATCCAGTTTTTGCCAGCTACACTCCGTAGATCGTCGCTTCATCTCGCCAGAGGGCGTCCAACACTACGCTTGCCTAAACGCCGGGGATGTACTACTTATTTATTTCCGCTTGGGAAAATTTGATGCTCTCTTTGCTCTGTTTGGATTTCAAGGGTACCTACAATCATAATCATATTTTTTATTTATCTTTAGACATGTACACAAGTTACACCATACATGTATGTAAGTTAGATACGTCAATCAAACATTTTTAAACACAAACTAAAATTATAAAAATGTCAAAAATACAATTATAATTCAATTCGATAAAATTAATATCTAATATATTAATTTGCTGGTTTGTCATTACAAAATATAGTCAATAAAAGGATCATGAGACTATACTTTTACGTATGTCTTAAAGTGATTAGCAGTGCAATGTATTACAGTGCACGTCCTCAGTGAGACTTATAAGAAGCGGTTACACCTTAGCGTCAGTTTATTAAAATAAAAAATAAATATTAATCACCCGTTACAATCCTCAAAAATTACTCACGCGTTAAGGTTTCTGCAGATGAAAATAAAACTTATATTCATGTTATGTTCAGTTTATGTTGAAGTTAGTTTGAGGATACTGTTATATCGTACCTTTCAAAAACAAAAAAATGTTTCCTCGCAAAATAAGCAAAATAGGTCTTCTTGTTATACAACAAAGTTAGTAGTATTTGCACTGTATTTACGGTAACCAGAACAAGTCAACTAACCAGCTCAGACCTCGACGCCCTTGTATCAAATATTCTGATTCATTTAAATTTACCTCGCGTTTGTCGACAATTCAACAGAACCATTGTCATTTCTATTCAGAACTTTATATGCATACAACTAAAGTCCTATTTACTACATGCACAGCCTCCAATTCATAGTGTCCACACTGTCCGCATAAAAAAGATGCAAAATTATCCTTATAGCTAGAAGGAAAACGTATGAACTGTTCCGGAACGGAAAATGACACCCGGAAATGGTGATCTACTTTTTTTTATTAACTACTTTTGTAGAATAAATGACTATTTCTATGATATGCACGAAGTCTATAGTTGACGATCGTAAGTAAAATAAGGATATCGGATAAGTAATGTTTTTCGAAACTAGCTTGTATATGGACGGGCTGAATCAAATTAGTTAATAATCGGATATTTATTGTTATAACTCAATACTACCGATGCTACTCTCTTGAACATCGGATCAGCTCGATATTGTATTGTCACCAAACCTAAGAACTTGATTGTGTTATGCAATATTTTGGCTAAATCAGAATTAGGTTTTTGTACCGACGGTAAAACTACTTAAGCTTAAAACAAGCTCTGACTTGAACTTCAGTTCTTTATAGAACGTTAGTCCTATTCGACTAATTGCATGAAAAAATTGAACATATTTTATTGAATTTTGATCATATTATTTACAAAATAACATGAAATATTGGACTGTCCGAGCTGCAGACCGTTGTAAATGACTGCAAAATAATCAAATGTAGTTTCCCATGTATATAGGCCATATACAAACTTATGGTAAAAAAACGGATTTCTTGGGAAGCTTTGAAAAGTTATTTTTATATACATGGGAAATTATACCATTAAAATAGATTTAAATAGACGTATGGAGGGAGTTGGGGTATGCCTAAACTAGGGGACTACTACTGAAAGTTATCGGATTGGATTTATGTAGACTAGAGTCAATTAATGTGTGTAACTAGTTTTGTATGTTAAGTAGAAATAAAGGCTTTTTATGTTTATTTTATTTATTAAGGACACAACGTGCAATTATAACAGCTTGCAAAATGACATGCGTCAACGGAAAGTTATCATCAGCTCTAGATAAATTGAAAAGTGAAGTAACTGCTTTTGCAATATCTTCCGTAGACACCATTGTTTGACCCTTCAGTTATTATGCAGACGTCACAATGCTTGATAATCTAGCCAGAGAATGCAATATAAATACTCCTAGTTAGCGTGGTTTGTCATAGACCAGCGAAGGGTCGAACTGAGCTAACGAAGGATTTACTGGTATGTTTGATTTAACCATTATTAATTAGATTTTAACAAGTGATTTATTAAAAAAGCCGGCCTTTTTATTAATGGGTTTGAGTTTTAAGAACATAACGTTCTGATTCATAAATAAATCAAATCATGAACCTTTATCGGACAGTTTTAAATGAGCACGAGAATGGGTAATAAGTTATATACAAAAAAAAAACTTTAAAAATAAAAAAAACTCCCTCGTCTCATTATTATTGCGATAATGCTTCCAGTAAATCCACGCTAGATTTAATTGTTGGCATTGCTGTCCAGCGCGCAAATACTTATAAATAATTACCGTACAAAAGTACCTACTTTAAGAGATACAAAGAAACCAACACCTAGACACTTAATCGCTGGTTAAATGACAGCTGATTTATAAACCTTTGATAAAGATAACCGTTGGTGAACTTTAGCTTAGCTTCAGATTGTTTCTTACATAATTACCATTAATTAATTATAATAATACTTAATTATGTTTCTTTGCAACAGTTACAACACCTCTTATATTTTTAGATATGATTTATTCGAATATTTTGGGAACCAAACCAAATAAAACTTAATTGAATCAATAAAAAATAGTGTGCGTAGTACCTTATAGCTCATTGTTCCTAAATTGGTTCTATACAACAACAATAAAACAATAGATTATGAGAACGCATGTACATAAAAATGTGTAATTACTGTCAAAAATTATGTTTGTACAGCCTTTTTGAGTTTTATTGATTAATTTCGCAATGCTTTTTAGAATGTAATGCTGTTTAAACAACTGTTTTTGTATGTTGAAGTTCTCACACAGATTATAAATTAACATAAATCATTTTGAGCCACTTTTATGCAAAACAATTTGACAGCTCCCTGCGTCATGACAACTTTCCGAACCTTCAAATTTTAGATGACATTTCAAATTGAGAGTGAAATTTTTTTCAAGTTATTTGACAAGATAAATATTGGCTGTTTTGACTAAATATTTTTTTTTATTCAGTAGAATAGCAGTAACGCCGAAAAATGCTTGTATTTGCAGAATCCCTTATCTGCAAATACAACTTAACAACTTAAACACTTTTTTGTATGTATTGTATAGTCACAAACGTCAAGGACATTGGAGGTTCTATTGTCATTATTTCAATGAACTTAAGAGTACAGGATATAACTACATAGTTAATTACCGCTAGTAACCTATCTACTGATAATAGTTCAAGCTAAAATCCCTAACGCCTTTTTTTAACCATGTTTGTCAATGGTAAAAATAAAACTTCCAACAAAAGTCTGCTTTTTTTAACCTCAACCAAAACAAACCAAATGTGTCATAATTTTTGTATATTAATACATTTTTGTCTTCTTCCCCAGATAAATCATGAAGCTGATAATCTTAGTAACGTTGACTGTGGCAGTCTCCGTGGCCAGATCAGCCACCACTTACACCAACAAATGGGACAACATAAACATCGACGAGATTCTTGAATCAGATCGCATTCTCAAAGGGTATATCGACTGCCTTTTAGAAAAAGGTCGTTGCACCCCCGATGGCAAAGAACTGAAGGAAACTCTACCTGAGGCGTTAGAAAATGAATGCGCGAAGTGCACTGATAAGCAAAAGGAAGGATCTGACAAAGTCATCAAGCATTTGGTCAACAAACGGCCTGAGATGTGGAAAGACCTAGCTGTCAAATATGACCCTAAGAACATCTACCAGAAAAGGTACAAGGACAAGTTTGAAACTAAACAATAACTTTAAGAGATAGCCAAATGGCAAAGAAGAGATAGCAAAATTTCAATGCTACCTATATTAATTAAGATTTGAAACATCGTTAATGAAATTTAATTGAAATAAAGAATTTTTTGTTTTATAGCTTTTTTTTGTTTTATAATGTCCTTAGATGTTGCTTTCCCTCCATGCGTCAGTTATCCACTTAACACCTAATATTGTCATTGGTTTGTTACATCATTTAGTAGTCTAACAGAATTTTGGTCAAGGTGGGTTCGTAAGTTATCCCTAAGAATGTAAGGGATCTTAAAAATAATCTTTATTTAATCAGTATTCAAAACAAATTGATCGAAGGTCTCCTTGTACTTGTGCTCCGAATCATACTTCAAAAAGATCTGGTCCCACGCCTCAGGGTGTCTCTCCTTCAGTGCTCCAATGACCTTCCTCATGAGCTGTCGTTGCTTGAGCGTGCATTTCCCACACGTAGTTTCTATTGTCTCTGGAATCACTTCTGGAAAAAAAAACTCTTTATGAACATAACGTTATTTATCTGAGACAAAAAACAATACATTGTATAAATGTCATGTCGGTTCAAAAAAAGTATACCTAATAGTCTCTGGAATCACTTCTGAAAAAAAAAACTCTTTAAGAACATATCGTTATTTTTTTTTATTTGAGACATAAAACAGTTAATACATTGGATAAATGTCATGTCGGTTCAAAAAAAGTATAATAGTCTCTGGAATCACTTCTGAAAAAAAAAACTCTTTATGAACATATTATCGTTATTTTTTTTTATTTGAGACAAAAAATAGTTAATACATTGTATAAATGTCATGTCGGTTCAAAAAAGTATAATATCAGCAATTTAGTTCCCATAGTAGTTTGGGACTAGAGTATGACGTGTGAAATGTCCATGAATATTTATTTAGTTAGCGGGATATGTAATTTTATTATGTATTGACCTAAATTTTGGCTTGATTGTTATCGCATTTGGGTATAAATTAATTAAAATGCATCATGAATTAGGTGCTAAATAGTAGTACTCAAAGATAAGATTTATTGGTATTGTAATAGCTAAAAATCTGCATACCTAACAAAAAACTTGTATGAATCTAGTGTTTTTTTAATAATGCACAGTTTTTATAGTTTTCATATGAACAAATTAGAAGTTACTGTTGTATACTTTGCATAATTTGATAAAAAAAACTATTTCTCTACTTAACCTTAAAACTCTGAATACCTACTTAGTATTTAACATTTTAGTCTGCGCCGTGGTTGCGCACGCCTTCTTATAAGGGGCTTGATATACTATCACTGTCATAAAGCTTCCTGTCTTAACTAATTAGTTCTTAATGTTAAAATGTCTTATATAAGTTAATATGCTTACTTTTGAAATCCTTGGCATCAGGTGTACAAGGTCCTTGATCAAGAAAGCACTTTGTATATCCGATCAATATCCTATCATTTTCTATCAAGGGCTGGACATCAAAGTCGTCATACTTAGAGCTGTAAAAATCCCCAGCCACGTTAGTCAATATAAACGCCAGTACACAAACACTGATTAAAATTATCATGTCGATTTAACTAGAAAAAAATAGAAGGAACAATGGTCAATCCTTGACTGATGATCTTTTCAAATAAACAGCACGGTATCATTTTAGTTTTATTTATGGAGTTGTAAGTCATCGTTTCTAAGTGCAAGTTATATTTGGCCTATGATTATAAAGTTAGAACTACAGTTTTGATCACATAGCTACATAAGTGTATTGTGACTTGCCGGCTTGATGTACTAACTAACCTGCTAATTAGGCGGAACAATGATCAGTGAGATAATTGCAACTTGTAGGTATTCTTTGCAGAACTATACGTACTTTTTTTATGCTCGGATTAAATTATACGCCCATGTTTGCAGTTATATTCTATTCCTAATGACTACATAAAAATATATAACGGGATTATATATCTATGCGAGGTATCATAGTACCTTCTTTTTTTTGAAGGTGGTGGTTCAGGTTGATAACATTGCTAATTACTGATTTCTCAATATGCCTTGTACGTTTAAGATCTACCTATGTGTTCTGAACTGGGGGTGAGAGACATTTAATAGTGTAAAAATTAGTATGGCATTTTTTGTAATATGTATTTTAGTGCAACAAACCTAACTCCAAAAAGTTTGCATTTATTTATCTGAAATATCTTAATGTCAATGTCAATTATTTTAATAACACATTGCAGTAATAATTTTAAGACAAATAATTTACATTAATTTACGAAAATCTTACAAAAATGCCTGTAGATTGCCAACGATCAACATCTGGTGGGAAGGGGAATATAGGAATGTTTATAGAACGTGACCCAAATATATGTGCAGCAGGACTACCGAGTGCACAACCTGATGACCGTGTTGGAGACTCCTTGCAGCACTACCTCCTGAAAGACGAAGCTGATTGTTTAATTAGTGATGCTATAATTCCTCCAGCTAAACCTAGACCTCTTCCGCCTCTGCGCAAACCAATACCTCTTGATTTGCGCTATGCAGGTCCTTTTGGGGCCGTCGCAAAACTTGTTAATCCACCAATAAAAACTAAGTTTCAAACACTTGTTGATGATTTTAAAGATACTACTTACACGTCTTATTGGAAAAAACCACTCGGGCAGGTGCAAGACCCCGTGCCTATGCTGCCAGAAGGTTTTGATACGAAGGGCACTACTTTTGGAAAAGAAACTGCATTTCACGGGCGTCTCTATGATGTCGTAATGCCAAAGGTGCCAAACCCGGATAACACTCCTCGAAAAAAACTGGCTGGTGTTCAACAAGACCGAAATTATTGTTCGCCACCTTTCGAGCCAGATTTATTTTTTGGTCATAGAACATACGTTGATAAAAGAGGAACATACGCTAGATGCTGCTTGACTGATGATCGAATTGTTCTAGGAAATGGAAACAGAACCATCATCAACTCGATACAGTCCAATTTCCAAGACGTCAATCAAGCTAGACTAGGCACTGTGTTGGCGCCAAACGATAATATAAAGGATGTTCCAAAAGGGTATTCATTTGGTATATTAAAGCCTCCTGATAACCTTCCAGAGTGTCTTACAAACTGTGAAATAAATCCGGGTCAGGCTATTTTCAGAAAGTGCTTTAAACATCTAAACTCTTTAAGGAAATGTTTGTCAAATCGATTTTTGCCGACGTTCTTTCATGGTTTATATTTGAACCTTAAATATTTTGACAAAAACAAATGTGGATGGCTTCCTAAAGATATTGTATATCAGTTTTGTGGGACAAAACTCATAAGATTTGATCCAGCATTGATAGAACCTCTACTATCTATGTGGCAAGCATTTGACGGATCACGAATTGAATATAAAACGTTCGTGCACGTCATAAACTACAGGGAACCTTCACCAGAAATTCCCAAGATATCCGACATACCAGATGAGTGCCTCGACTTCCGTACAACATACACTGAAATGGTAAAACCGGATCAGCAGCCAGATAATAGACGTATGGCAGGACTGCCTTCCGGGCGATATTTTGATATGGACTATCCTGTGACTCCAGAGAGGTGCTGCAAAGGAGACCGCATTTGTCTTCTACAAGAGTCCGACATGAAGTCTTGCTTAAGCCCAAGCATCTTAACATTGCTTCACGTCAGTCACCGAGATATGTACGAGAAACGTGAACCTCAGATCATTAAAAGAGTTTTCGAAGCGACTGGCGAAAAGTTTAGTGATGAGCGATTTAACAAAATTTGGGAAGAAGCTAAGAAATATCATTCACAAGGTTGGGTTTGCTATGAAACATTCCGTAGAGCATTGGAGAAAAGTCCCAGTGAAGCCAAACCAGATGAAAATGGTGAAAATAAAAAGGCAGTTTAGAGTTTATTTTTTATTATTTCAGCCGATTTTTTCATACTTTAACAAATTACTTTTGTTAGTAAAAATATTTGGTGTTAATCATAAAAAACCGTTTCATTTTAGTTCTTGAGGAAATCCTGGAATGCTTCTTGGTATTTACCCTGGGGATCATACAGGGACACCAGCTCCTTCCAGAGCTCAGGGCGGGTTCTCTTTACTTCTTGTGCAAGCGTCTTGCCCATCTGTTTTTGCTTGTCAGTGCACTTGGCGCATCGAGTTTCTAGAGCTTCTGGGAGTTTTTCTAGAAATACAAAAATAAAAGTTTGTTAAATAGTTTATAAAAAGGGATTTTTATTCACTCATTAAGTGACACTGATATCGCTTGGTCACACAAGTATTTGTAAAATTATTGCATTGAAACTATCTGCTAAGTCGTCGCTATCGCGATGTTGGCATCTTATGATGACAAAGGTATAAATGGATATAAACAAATTCAAGAACTATTTTATTCTATACATAGCTAGGCTCAATGTAGTATATTTTTATCTGTGCATTATACGTAATGTCAGTAGAATTTGTCAAAACTTGCTTTCGTGTGGTGCTATGATAAATACGATGAAAAACTGCGGTTATAAAAATGCCGGAGGGAAAGGAAACCGAGGTATGTTTATTGAAAGAGATCCAAAGGTTTGCGCAGCTGGAGTTCCTAGCTCACAACCAAATTTGGGTGTCCAAGATTGTTTCAATCAGTATTGTCTTCAAGATGAAGTGGATTCACTCATCCATGATTCGATCATCCCTTCACAAAAACCTCGCATTTTACCACCTCTGAGACACCAACCTCGTCTTGACATGCGCTATGCCGGTCCTTTCAGTGAAGCTACCCAACTGATCAATCCACCAATGAAAACTAAATTCCAAACACTCGTGGAAGACTTTAAATGCACAATGTACACATCTTATTGGAAAAAAGCTACCGGTTCTGTACCCGACCCGGTACCTACTCTTCCACAGGGCTTTAATATTGCTGGAACTACATTGGGTATGAAAACGCCCGACCACGGAAGACTTTATGATGTTATTATGCCTAAAAATCCGGTGGCTGATAAAACTCCAGCAGCAAAATCACCTGGTTACCAAACCGACCGCAAGTATTGTAAGCCATCTTACAACCCTAATATCATTTTTGGTCAAAAAACGCCCGCTGACCGACGAGGAAGGTATATGAAGTGCTGTATGACTGATGATAGAGTGGTCTTAGGAACTCTGAATAAGCCCATCACAGCACGTCAAGCTGATTTCAGGAATGATAAACAAGCTCGTCTTGGTCTGCCATTGGAACCAAACGACAATATCAGTAACGTACCACCAGGGTTTTCTTTCGGAATTCTAAAACCTCCAGATAACCTTCCAGAATGTTTAACGACGTGTGAGATGAACCCGGAAAGAGACCATTTCAAAAAGTGTCTGGGACATTTGAACACTTTGCGAAAATGTTTAAAAAAGCGGTTTGACGCACCCTTCTTTCGAGGGTTATATTTGAGCTTAAAATATTTTGACCATAGTAAATCGGGATGGTTGCCAAAAGAAACTGTTTACAACTATTGCTTTGCCAGGTACATTAGATTTGACCCGGCGTTGATCGAACCAATATTGGCCACTTGGAATGCGTTTGACGGCCACCAAGTAGATTATAAAACATTCGTTCTGATGTTGAACCACACAGAACCAACCCCTGAGTTACCTAAAGTCTGGGACGTACCGGACGAATGTATCGATTTTCGAACCACATATTCGGAAATGGTGAAGCCAGGTCAAGAAAATGGTAAAAGACTGATGGCTGGGCTTCCATCAGGTAGGTATTTTGACTTGGATTACCCAGTAACTCCGGCCGGATGCTGTAGAGCTGACAGAGTCTATCTTCCACACGAGTCGGATGCAAAATCTTGCTTGACGCCAAGTATTTTCACAAATTTAGGCATCAGCCATCGAGATATGTACGCAAGGCGTACGTCTCATGCTATCAAGAAGGTATTCGAAGCTGCTTTGGAAGTAAAATTTAGTGACGAGAAGTTCGAAACAATTCGGCGAGAAGCCAAGAGCAATCACTCTCAAGGATGGGTTTGCTACGAAACCTTTCGAAGAGCTTTACAGAAACTTGAAGATAAGAATAACTATTAATTATTATGTTTGACTTACTGTTTATAACGTATGTAAAAGAGTTGGTTATCTTTGTATAAAATAAAATATTTGTACATACCTTTAACTGATTTGATTTCCGGCGTACAAGGTCCTTTGTTTAGCAAACATTTCGTGTAAGAATACAACAGGCGATCATTTTGAAGTACTTCGCTAATGTTAAAATCATCATTTACATCTGCGTACTTTTCTTGAGCCAGTACGGCGAGCGCGAAACATAAAATAAGGACCGCACTCTTCATTATAAAAACTTTTTAAAAGCACAGATGATCACACCTCGTAGGAAAGAACCGATATGGCTCGCTTTATTTTGTTGTCATTATTTATAGGAAAATATTGAGCACCTAGGTTGTACGTGTTTTTCTCAGAAAGGAAAACAACGAAGCAAACATGTCGATACAAATCACGTCAGTCATTATGCTCGCTCAAGATAATTAAATTATGCATCTAAAATAGTTATAAGTAATTTAGTTCATTTAACCTTTATGGCGTCAGCAAACCTTGTTGGTACCAACCTGTAATTGTTGCATCGCATCGTTTATAAAATAAGTTAAAACATTGTATTAATATTATCATTTTATTCTTACAATTAATCAATTATCGGTAGTTATGGAATAAGTTATAAATGCACAATTTCAAAGGTCAATTAAATCCAATCGTGTTAATGGGATGTGATAAAATTTACCTTCATTTTTATCACAATATTTTAGCATCTCAATATATCTACGAACATTTTTAGGTATAAATCTATACGCCAGTGATAAGGAACTTGTAGAGAGAGTCTCTGTTGAGGCGCTCAGGGTCGTACTTGTCCAGGAGCTCGTTGAAACGGGGTTCACTTTTAGTTCTGATGCCGAGGAGTAGGCTTCGGACCACTCCCTTTTGGTTCGGCGTGCAACGGCCACATGCTGTTGATAGAGTCTCTGGTAGCGCACCTGGAAAGGATTGGTTATTTAGTTGAAAAAACTTATTGTTGAAGAATTTTGTTGAAGAATTTGCGCATGGAACTTTTTGATATATTCATACAATCAGTTCAATGGAATCTTTTCCGATCGGAATCTTTATTTTATTAACAAAAAACTGGCCAAGTGCGCGTCGAACTCACGCATGAAGGGTTTCGTATCATGTTTACCTGTTGCCAATATCGAACATAAAGTAACAAAAATGAATCATGTTTTTGTATAATCATTTAAAAAAATATATTTTATTCTGTTTTTTAGCATTAGCTGTTACAGCGGCAACAGAAATCTATAAAAAAACATTTTTTGTAACTATCACGGTTCACAGTGAATAAGTATTTTTTTCATTTTAAGGGTTAAAATGAAAAAAATCCTGATTCTGGTATTTATGTGAAATTGTTTGAACTGTTAACGATTTATATAAAACTTTTACTTTTAGTAGTAGTTGAGCTTGTAAAAAAGCTGGTCCGGGAAAGCACTGTACTCGCATTGCTGCAATACAGTGGGTATGGATGCCGGCGCAGGCCAACAATTAACAATAAAGATTTTAATGACGTCATTGGTAAGGTAATGTATTACAATTATTGCCATCGGCTTGTCCCAACACTAAATAATATAAAAAAAAACTCACGCTTAAAGTTCTTTCCATCTTTAGTGCAAGGTCCTTTGTCCATGACGCATTTGTAGTAGGCTAGAAGTATCCTCTCATTTTGGATGATAGCATCTGTATTAAAGTTCTCGTATCTGTTGCCTTGAGCCGAGACGCAGATCATCGCCGCCAGCGTACACAGGATTACCAGCCAACTCCTCATAATTTATGTTTGCCTGGTACATAAAATTGGAATCAGAATTATATTTACGCAAATAAATGTCAGTATTTAAATACTATAAATGCTTTTAAAACCTAATATTTAAGGAATACTATAAGTCAAAGTCAAAGTCAAAGTCAAAAATTACTTTATTCAGTAAAATCACAAGGATCATTTAGAATCGTCTTACATACTAGGTGATTCTAGGTGCCAGTTCCACGCGACCAGAGCCTAGAAGAACGGGCAAGAAACTTACGGCCTGGTTCCTACCGTTTTTTTATATGATCCTTCTTACAAAGAATTACAATTAAACTAAATTAAGTACTGAAGTTTCAGTGCGGTGTCAATTTAACTTAGTAATGATACACTAATGAGTTAAAAAAAAAGAAGTATAATAAAGCTATACGTAACTCAAAAAGACAGCACACGCTTCGCTTCAGATACAAATATACTACAAAGTACATAAGCAAGGCAGGAGAACATTACTAACATCACAAATCGACAAAGTTGCTGTTGACGGGTGGAGCGACATCAGGCCATGCAGTTTTGTCATTAATATAGCTGTCTAAGGTATAATACGCCTTTTTTATAAGATTATTTTTAATGTATGTTTTAAATTTTCTAACTGAGAGTTTTGTTGCATTTTCGGGGAGTTTATTATAAAAACGCACGGCACCCCCCACAAACGACCCACTCACCCTCCAAAGCCGGAACCCAGGGACGCACAATTTATAATTGCCCCTAGTGTTCACACCATGAACCTCACACTTTTTCAAAAAGCTATCTTTATTTTTATGAGTGTACAATAAGACTTCATATACTGTGACTTCATATATTGTGATTGTACGTCGTTTCATAAAGTCAAAAGTACACTTTCTAAAATAAGATTTATTTAAACTAAACTTTGTATTGAGGCTAAAGATGAGACACAACAGATACATTTGAATACAATACTTTCACCTGTTTCGAGGCTATTGTTTCTATCAGTAAATAAAACATATTGTACTTTTAGTCCAGTCAAAATAGACATTCCAGTTTGCATTAATTCCCAACAAGCTGGATTTTTGTACAGGCCTTGAATACGTCATTACAAATGATATGTCAAAAGTCCCCATCGATCCCGCTTGTGCGTTGTTTTTTATTCGAGGTCAAAGGTCATAAATTTGCATTTTTTGCGTATATCTCTGAAACAACGAAAGCTATTGAAAAGTGGTTCAGGCAAAGTTTGTACATCGTAAAATTGTCTACAAAAATACCTCAACACTTTTCTTCTACAAAGCATCGTTTTCGAGATATAGTGACTTTAGACCGCAGGAAAATACAAAACTGGCAAATACAAAACAAAAGAAAACTTGTATCTAAGCTTAAAATCTGTCAACAAATTAAAACTGAACAAAAGATGAACAGAACTTTCACGCGCACTTTCTAAGCTTTGAACTTACTTTTAGAAGAAAGTTGATGGGTCCTCTGAAGGCGACGGCTGCGGTCGGTATGGCAGTGAGCCCACAAGTCCCGGGGTCCAAACCAGTCCAGTCCGTATAACGGGCTGCATACAAAACAAGCCGAAGAAAGTATATAATCATGCTACGAGTATACTTGTGTTTGACTTGTTAGGAATGAGAAAATTGTAGCAATGTCCTTATTTGACGTGCGATAGATACCTATACCTTATCACAAGTAATCGTCGGTTATTCAAATTTTAATAAACTAAGTTTTTTCAGATTTTTTAATAAGGCGGCGAGCAACTGTAATAACTATAAGCAAACACCATAAGTAATAGGGAATTTTTGAGGATAAAAAAATCTGCTTAGTCTACTCTAATTCGCAAAGATTTTTAAAATGATTGTTGTTTGCAAATTATTAAAAAATAAATGACTTCAATAGATTTTTTTAAATTAACAGCATTTTTAAAAGGAAAATAAATGAAGGTTTGACCCCATGATAATGTAAAAAAAAGTTAAATGCATATTAAAAGATTATGATGCCTATGAACTTGCCAAGGATCGGGATAACGACTTGGACAGTTATGTTGGTATTAAAATAAACTGATATTATAAAACAGGTTTAAATGCAGTTCCCGCTAAGCTTTTTAGTCCAGTCAAAATAGACATTCCAGCTTGCATTAATTCCCAACAAGCTGGATTTTTGTACAGGCCTTGAATACGTCATTACAAATGATATGTCAAAAGTCCCCATCGATCCCGCTTGTGCGTTGTTTTTTATTCCAGGTTAAAAGTCATAAAAATGCGTTTTTTGCGTATATCTCTGAAACAACGAAAGCTATCGAAAAATGGTTCAGGCAAAGTTTGTAGATCGTAAAATTGTCTACAAAAATACCTCAACACTTTTCATCTACAAAGCATCGCTTTTGAGATTTAGTGACTTTAGACCGCAGAAAAATCGTCGAAGATGCTGCGTTTTTTTCATTTCAGCCGTTTTATCTGCTTCATTGCCACAGAACAAACAGTATTTCTTGAAATTTACTGAAAGGGGTGATGGGTTCGATGGGTTAGTCCTCCTCCGAGGTAATGAATCGTCTTTTTGTTTCAAGAAATACTGTTCGTTCTATGGCAATGAAACAGATAAAACGGCTGAAATGAAAAAAACGCAGAATTTTAGTAGATTTTCCTGCGGTTTAAAATCACTTTATCTCAAAAGCGATGCTTTGTAGAAGAAAAGTGTTGAGATATTTTTGTAGACAATTTTACGATCTACAAACTTTGTCGGAACCATTTTTCGATAGCTCTCGTTGTTTCAGAGATATACGCGAAAAACGCAAATACCCAGGTTAAAGTCATAAATTTGCGTTTAAAAGTCATAAACAAGAGCTATCGAAAAATGATTCCGACAAAGTTTGTAGATCGTAAAATTGTGTACAAAAATATCTCAACACCTTTCTTCTGCAAAGCATCGCTTTTGAGATATAGTGACTTAAAACCGCAGAAAAATCTACTAAAATGTTGCGTTTTTTTCAATTCAGCCGTTTTATCTGCTTCATTGCCACAGAACAAACAGTATTTCTTGAGACAAAAAGACGATTCATTACCTCGGAGGAGGACTAACCCATCGAACCCATCACCCCGTTCAGTAAATTTAAAAAAATACTGTTTATTCTGTGGCAATAAGGCAGATAAAACGGTTGAAATGAAAAAAACGCAGCATCTTCGACGATTTTTCTGCGGTCTAAAGTCACTAAATCTCAAAAGCGATGCTTTGTAGATGAAAAGTGTTGAGGTATTTTTGTAGACAATTTTACGATCTACAAACTTTGCCTGAACCATTTTTCGATAGCTTTCGTTGTTTCAGAGATATATGCAAAAAACGCAAATTTATGACCTTTGACCTCGAATAAAAAACAACGCACAAGCGGGATCGATGGGGACTTTTGACATATCATTTATAATGACGTATTCAAGGCCTGTACAAAAATCCAGCTTGTTGGGAATTAATGCAAACTGAAGTCATAATTTTAGTCTATTTTGACTGGACTATTTCCCGAGTTCAATGACATTATGACATAACAAGATGGTATAAGTTTTTTTTTCCAAAACCATTTCATCTTCTTTATAATTTGACGTTTAGGTATTATAGTAAGAACTCGAATACTAAAGTACATTAGGAGATCAATAAGATGTTTGTAGGTCTGTGGGCCACCAAACGGTAAATTCGGCCTGGCTAGGAGCCTATTGAGGTAGGTATATTGCTTATATTAAAAACTATACTTCTACGGACTTAGGTTTTATTATACTATTCTTTACTATTGACCTATATATATCGATTGGCTTCATGCATTTCTCTTACACTTAGCATCTTGATGCGTTAGCATACTAAGTACCTATAGTGTAAAAAAAGTATGCAAACGTTGACATTTCATACGCTCAAATTACCAAAGGAGAATGGGCACTTTGGGCCACGACTAAAAAAATTGTCCCTCAAGGTTGCCACATAGTACGTTAAAAAGGGCTTTTATAAGCCAATATTTTACTATAATTATGAAAAAAATCCGTCCCATGGAAATCGAGATATTTCGATGAAATTGTTTTTCATTTAACATCGTATAACTTAGAATTCTGAAGGCCCACAAGAATAACTGTGATGGCGTTTAAAAGAGCATTAAAAGGGCCGTAATTATTTCTCAAATTGTTTAAAAATCCAACCTGTGGAAATTGAGTTATTCCTAAAAAACTGTAGTATTGCAAAAAATAAATACGGTTTTTCAGAAATATCTCGATTCCCACAGGTTGGATTTTCAAACAATCTAAAGACAAATAAAGCCCGTTTCATGCCCTTTTCAACGCAACTGCAGGCATTTTTGTGGGCCTTCAGGATTCGGAGTAATACGACGTAAAAATAAAAAACTGTTTTTCAAAATATATCGATTTCCATGGGATGGATTTTTTAAATAAAAATAGTAAAAGGTAGGCCTCTAAAAGCCCTTTTAAACATATTATGTGGCAACCCTGAGGGACGAGTTTTTTAGTCGTGGCCCACGCTCCATACAGAATCGCCCATTCTCCTTTACCAAACAAAATCTCTTGAAAAGCAAATTTCTAAATCATCTTTCTTTCACCTTATGTCATTTCATTTCATTCACTATACAATTTTGGTGAAAAATTGGTTTAATTATCTGTCATAGTTTGCATATCATTTATTTGTTAGAATATGGTCTCTCTAGAATACGAATTTCGTCAATTCTGCTTTTGGGTGGAAATAAAATCTTCGTGATTTGTAATACAATATACTTTATTTTTTTAAACAGTTTCAGGTGATTCGCTTGTAACTTTCAGTATCACCTCGTACTCCTTAGGTCGAAACTCCAACATGTACGCTTTGTATTTCTCAAACTTGTCCTTTTGTTCCGGTGTGCAATCACCGCAGTTAGTCTTGAACAGTTGGATTCCGTTCTCTGAAAACACATAAATGAATTATTTTAAACGAATCATTCACACTCAAACTAGCTGATAGAATGTATACATACATAATAATGGAATTTAGTTTAGTATCACCGAGACACAAAAAAACTTTAGTTCAAACATCGTAAAGACCGGTCTGAGCGTTCCCTATCCAGAGGGCTTAGTCCGAGGTTGCATTTTAAAACTCCCTACTCTCGAGCCGACAGTAGTCTCTCGGATGTCCTTATATTTTTGTTTGGATATCCGAGAGACGACTCTCGGCTCGAGAGTAGGAGAGTTTTAAAATGCAACCTCGGACTAAGCCCTCTGGTATAAAGTACTACGGCGGCAAAGCCAGAGAGAGACACAACAATGGTGCTGCCAATACTTGTCTATATACAGACTTACTACATAAAAAACAGGCTTCATACATAACAATTTCATCCACCTTGACAAATGCAAAGTTTATATTTTTCTGTGTTTTGGTTTGACCAAATAATATCAGTAAAATTAATAAATAAATAATGCTGGACCATGCCATCCAAACCAACACCACCTAGCCCCAAGCTAAGCAGAGCTTGTGTTATGGGTACTAGAAGACTGACATACTTAATACAATATATTACATAGATAGATATTTTTGATTATACATATTAATACCCAGAACATCCGGAATAAATATTTGCAGATCGTTCAAACATTTATCCCAAGGCGGGAATCGAATCCGCGACCTTCGCCCGCCGCGCCACATCGGTCGTCATAGAAGTCGTCATAGAATTATAATTTCATCCAGCTTGACATATGCAAAGTTTATATAATATCAGTAAAATTATACAAACCTTTCAGTTTTTGCAGGTTGTCGCATGGCACCTCTTGTCCTAAGCAGACAAGAACCCTCTGAAATTCCTTCTCATCCTTTGCGATCCCGATCCAGTCATACTCGTCCAGGATATCACCAACTCTGGCATCGATGCACAGAGCCAAGCTTATCAACACGATAACTGATAGCAATTTCATTTTGAGATCTGAAAAAAAATGGAACTTGTCAGGTTACAAAATTTAATAAAAAAAACAACAGTAATAGATATACGTAGACATTGATCAAAATACCTTTATCTGTAATTTAAAGTAGGTTTATGAAATTGATTTAAATTATGAAAATGATTACAAAATTGATATCCTGAAAGTTAATTCTACAAAATATTTTTTTATAAAGTAATTTCTTAACTTTATTGAAATATTAATTAAAATAAATAAAAAATTGTCTACAATAAAAAAAACTGTTGTAATGTAATTATAATTGTAAAAATGTATAAAAAATCAATAATTTCTGAAATTCACGTGTCCATTACATAAATGACGTTTCAAAAATTGTAACTAGACTAGTAGCAGGATATAATTACAATATATTTTACTCAATTTATTTATTTAGTAATTTATAAGAAAAGTTATCAAATAAAATATATTGTTATATCTAACATAATCACAAACTAACTTACAGCTATAACAGTGTTCATAAATTAATATTTTTAAGAAACAGTTGAACTATCTCCAGATCGTTGCAAACGAGCTATAGATAGCTCATCTGATCCGTTGAAGAATAATTGAAAATAAAAAGGAATAATTTACCTTAACTGGCTTCAGCTAGTCAACTTCCAGGTGTACTGATATTCAGCTGTTACCGCCTCTTTATACAGCGATGGACCAAAGGACAATGAAATTGCACTGCAACGTCTGCAACACACCGTCTAGTATAAAAAGATCCTTCAGAACAACACAAACACAATACTTACCTACTAAAGTTTATAGTATGAATTGACTCAATTTTTAATTCTATAGACGAGCTCTTTGTTAAATGGACCGCGTCAAAAACAATAGACTAGCTTGACTAGATAATTTGTAGAACTTGTTTGATATATTAAAAAGTTTTAAAATATTGTATATTTATCTAGCAAAAAATCTAGGTATTATCAATTTCTAGCATTGAACAGGTAATGTACACACTGTATAATACCTACTCGCGGGCCTTGAGCGTGGAGACCGAATCCAAAAATTACCGAACGAAAATAACCTAACACTGCGCATGCGTAATCCAGCAAAAAATGCTATGCAATAACTTTACCGCGGCAGTCCCCGAGAGCCACACGTCGTTTTTTTTAGAAATGTCCACATATATCCTGGTTTTTTTATTTGTCTGCCATAAAGTACGGAAAACATGGACATTTTGGGTAAATCAGTTAAAAAGTTGATACATCAATCATCAATCCGCATAAATGTATGAAAAAAATGCAGTTCTCATATAATGGTGAGACTTTATAGTTGGAGAAACTGAAACTTAGCACTAATCGGTGGCCCTAAAACTAATACTTTAAAAAAATTCTGCTTGAAACAAAAGTCTTTTGACAAAACTTTTTGGTTCAGTGAGAAATTATAAAGAAAATCGCTCGCTGAAGTTTTTACTAGGTACATCAGATTTAAGGATACATTTCTTGGTAAACAAACAATTTATTTATGCAAAACATTGTCGAGGTACGTAGCAGTGCAATCGTTTTTTTTTTGAAATCAGCGCTTAAGCATCAAGATAATTAAATGGAAATACAGTAATTACTGACCTTAGTGTTTAGTTACTTCTAGCGGATTTATTAACGCGGTTCTTACATTGACTGACAGTCAGTCAGTCATCTCAGTCAGTCATGCATCTCGTCCTTTTCAAACAGACTGCAAAATACTGAAAAAAATTTTAATCGACATCTTTTTTTTGTATTTCAGCATCCGATTTTAAGTTTATTTTAATTTGAAAGCGTGTAGATCCATTTAAAGATCAAGTTTTGATTTATAATTATTTTAGTTTTTCTAATAATTATAACTTGTCGATGACGTTTTTCATTTAGGCGATATTTTTATGGTCCCATTTCAAGGTTAATACGGTTTTGGTGCTACTTTTTCATAAATATGATTTGTTAAGCTATTGCATATCTTCTATCGCGGACCTGGAGCGTGGAGACCGAATCCAGAAATTCCGTAACGAAATAACCTAACACTGCGCATGCGTAGTCCAGCAAAAAATGCTATGAAAATGCATTACCGTGGTAGTCCCCGAGTGCCATATTTCTTTTTTTTTAATTTATAGATTGCCTGCACTCTGTCATCTTTTTCAGTGTAGCCGACCTTACTCAAATGCCAGCAGTGATATTTACACCACCACAAGCTTATAAAAATACTTAAAGGAATTACTTCGCTAGTTTCCTCACTATATTTTTGATTAGATCATTGTGATTAGATTTCTTACCAATATTTACTTTTACTATAAAAAATCAACTAGAATCCGGACGTGGATGGAGTTGCGGGCCGAAGCTTGTCGTTTTATTTATTAATGAACTTACATACAATAAGAATTATAGGAAGTCAGCAGATAAATTACTGCAATTATATTATTGCAGAAAATATGGAAATTTCCGCTTCGTTGAATAAAAGTCAAGGAAATAATTGCATTTGCAAGTTAGCCAAGATTCCCAATACAATACCCAATATCGATTTGGGATCTTAGTACTAAACTTACCCAGACCTACGCCCAGCAGTGGACATATATAGGTTGATGATGATGATGATGATTAGCAAACTTTAAAAAAAGGAGATTGTCAATTTGACTGACTTTAAAATTTCTTCGATACCACTAACTTATTTAGAAACTCCTTTTGATAATTAATTCTTTTTTTAAAATAAATCTATTAAATGAATTTAGTTTTTAGTAAGTATTAATTGCCATGTGTTAATTGTAAAAAAAAAACAGCAATTAATGCTTTTTTAAATTATTGATTCCTCCAGAAAAATTATAATCATAATATTAGGTATCAGTTACTAAAACATTTATTTTATCAACATAATAGTGATGTGGCAGATAAATTAGTTATTTCTGTGATTATAAAAAACATTATATTATTGTACGAAGGTCAATAATAACATAATTACGACTATTACCATTTTAAGGCTTATCTTGAACAATGACATCTAATGGTAAACCAAAACAATTCAATGTTTCGGTGCACATTTGAAATTAAAATAATTGTACACATCCGTGGACATTTTGATATAAATGTAGCTGAATATTATTGCTGGTGTCATCCATACATCAGTGCTACAACACATCTGTAAGTAAATCACGGTTTTTTTTAATTTTGCGATAAAAATTTGTAGTAAGTAGGTACTTAAGATTAAAAATTACAAAACTGGGCCGCGCGACCACGGCCCTACGTAGCCGAAACGCCATGAAAAAACACAATTAGCTGTAAAGTTCTGTCTTTGCTAATCCGTATATCATTATCTTCCACCCCTTATCTTTTACATCCGAATTATATTTTTAACTAGCTGTCCCGGCGAACTTCGTACCGCCTTAGAGATATATTTTTTTTCTGAGAGATTTTCTTAATATTGTTTTCCGTAAGAACCTTGTACAGAGTATTAGAAAACTACAAAAAAAATCAGCCAAATCGGTCAAGCCGTTTTCATGCTATGTCGTGACAACGGAAAACGGATTTCATTTTTATACATATATATTATTTGAGATAGTTTGAACTATAGCTAATAGAGAAGAATGGAAGAAAAGAACATGTTGTGCCGACCCCACCTAGTGGGATAAGGGCAGGAAGGAGTTTGAACTATAGCTGCCATGAATTTACCAATGCCATGTTTTTAAGTTCTTTAGTTTGAACTTCTTAAGACGAAATATTGTGGCAGTTGACTCAGTTATTTATTTTAGTTCTCCGTTTTTCATAACTTTATCCCATTAAAAAAACCTATTTTTATTTACAGAAACATTGGAAGCTCAAAATGAATGCGTCCCTTATAGTCTTCTTAGCCCTGGCGCTACCTATGGTTCTGTGCTATGATGAGAAGTATGACAAGATCGACGTTGACAACATCATTGCAGACGATAATCTCTTCACTGCCTACATTAACTGCATGCTCAATAAGGGCCCTTGTGATGTTGAACACTCGGAAGACTTCAAAAGTAAGAGAACTATTAGTATAAACAATAATCGTCGTGGATATCTATATGCGGGATCACTGTTTTGGAAAATCTTTAGAAAAGAACAAATAAGAGAGATGCAAAGGAAGCCATTTTTAATTAATATTTTTTATTTTTTAGATTTTTCTGTACAGCTATAAAAATTTCTCATTTATCAGTTTCAATACTGTCAGATTTCAGCCTTTTGGTTTTATTATATTTCGCCTCAATGTGCTTTAAAATTATTGCTCATAGTTTTGCACAGGCGTTTTCACAGGCGTATTTTTTTTAACTCACATTCTAACTATTTAACTATACGCAAGCGTACGAGCATACTAAACGTAAAATATCAGGAGTAGTTTCGTCTTGTACACAATTATTTATAGAAAACTTTGTTCCAGAATTGCTTCCCGAAGTGATCTCCACGTCTTGTGAGAAATGTTCACCGATACAGAAGGACCACGTCAGGAAAACAGTGAAAGCCTTAAACGAGAAGAAACCAGCTGAATTTCTAGAGTTCCGCAAAATGTATGATCCTGAAGGAAAGTACGAAAAAGACTTCTCGGCATTCATTCTTGGATCGTAATACGTCTCTGTTGTAAACGACATGCTAATTTACTTAGTCTAAAGGTATAATATACACGTAGCAAGCGATTATAACTAAAATACAGTGTATAACTTTTATTAAATATGTACTGTCGTTTACGTGAAATCGTATCGGATCAGGGTTAAGTTCACCAACAGAATTAAACTGCGATCTAGTGGAGTTCTAAAATAAAAAGGACTTTATCATGGTGACTATAACTTGATAATTTTAACCATGGAATTAAATAACCCTGGATATATGAGATAATATCAGCCAGTTTAAAATTATTAAGTAAAATATATTGTACATTCCACATATTGTAAAAAAACAACAAAATTGTGATTTAATCGTCCTTTATATTATAATAAGTGTTGGTGAACTTTGCCGAAAAAAACATGGCTTTCTCATACCGGATATCATATATTAGCACTTTGTGGAGCATTATAGTATAGTTTATTTATTTGACGGTGGATAATAAAATTAAGCTCAATATCACACTTTTCTTTGATTTTTACCATAATTTAATCTTTGGCATAATTTCATGACGAATATTTGTCAGCGTTTAATAAACTAATTCAAATTATTGCTATAATAAAAAAATAAACAAATATAATAAATTTTGGATGACACAAAAAACACTAAATTAGGAAAAATAACTCGAATTAACGTTAAAAAAGTTACTCGTTTTGTTTCAACAATATCTTATCAATCTAGAACACATATTTAATTAAAAACCTAACTTTTAATAAAACCAAGGCTAGTCAGAAACAGCAAATTTTTTTGCCGTGATTTTTTAAGATTGTCTGGGATTACATATATCATTCTAATTCAAGGACATACCTATACTCATTCATCAGTATTCTATTCAAGTAATTTTAATTCAAATTGGTAATCTGTAAGCATGAGCATATATGAGAATCGCCGTGTTACATATTTGCGTCACACTGCGCGTCTTCGCCAGCTCGACAACAGAAGGTGGCAGCATCAGCGAGCAATGTATCTTTCACACGCCATTATAATACATTTGCAATTGTCATATTCATTCGTGTTGACTCCTCAGAGGCCTGCATAAGTAGTACTAGGTAACTGGGATTACCCATTGTGCTACTTAAATTTAAATTTATATAGGTGAATACCCATTTTATAAGAACATAATTATATCATTTGCAGTAATAAGTCGCAATCTGCTGACAAATACTGATGATGGTATTGCTTTGTTTTGGTTTTAAGGATTTGGGCACCAGCACTTATAAATAAATAATCTGAGACATTTCACACTCTAGTCCCAAACTAAGCAGAGCTTGTACTATGGGAAGTAGATTGCTGATAGAATACTCATTTACATTTTTTTTTGTAAATATGTACTTATAGAATACATAGTAATTCCCAGATACAAAATTTAAAAGTTTTTTTGCGATTCAGACGCATCAGAAAGGTTATTAAAAATAATGTTTTTGATCAACTTGCAGACGGAACAGTGTTAAACAAAAAAAAGTCTCGAGTACCAAGAGTTTTTTTAGTATGATTGAATTGGAATTTTAAATTTTATTTTCAAATTTTTGAAGCATATAACTTCATTGTGTAATAACGTTGTAAATGATAAAAGTTTTACAGTTTTTTTAATAAATTCTGTTTTGATTTTATGGAAGTTTTCTTTTTAATAGTTATCCCTAAAGTAGCATATGGACTGCATCATCTCTGAGTAGATTCAGTGATGCAGTTAGATTGCGTTGCACGAGACGTTACCCAATTATAGAGTTACATCAGGCAACGCTGCGCTGGCGCAACCGATCGGTCCTCGATTGCATGACACGAAAACCCACATCCAACCTGTTTTAGCTTGAAGCTTGAACTCCGATGTGAACTAAAATAATAACAATGTTTTTGACAGGACAGACGTCATAACTCATTTGGTATCAACTCTTCCGGACTTTGGAACGTGGGTTCGATCCCCAGCCCCACCGAAAACAAATGTTTGTGTTTTATACAGTAATGTTTGGCTCTCTGGTCTGGGTTTTACTATGTATTGTATACTATGTATTGTATACTATGTATGTATTTACAAAAAATATACATAATATAAGTATTTTATCAGCAATCTAAATCCTATATAACAAGCTCGTAAATATTTATTTATAAATAAAATATATTGCATAGGCTCAATTCTAAGAACAAACTTTTGTGCGGTAAAACGCTGAAGATTGTTCTGTGTCGAGGTGTGTAGTATTTAAAATTTTATATTGCTATCACACAAATGTTTAGTGAGGGTTGTCCTTAGTAAGGATCGACCCAAAGCACGTAGAGTAGGGTCACTACCAACTGACTGACAATTTCGATAATTATTAACACAGCTACGTATTTAGTTAGTTGCTTTTCTGTTGCAAATTACGGAAACAGGCAAATGTTTCCTATTCGTTTAATGAAATACTGGTTTTCATCAAGGATGTACTTATAAACTCTTGACCGACTTAACTAGCGTCCTTGCTCATAGCCGGTTTTTGTGTTTTATTTTATGAACAATTTATTATCTAATATTTCGAAGGTTTACCTATTGTTTAAAGACCAAAACAACTATTAACTTATGAGACGGAAACATCAAAAAGACACTGACGTCAATCCTTCTTCTTGCCTATATCCCACAGGGTGGGATTGGCACTACATATTTACTTATATTCTTCTATTCTCCCCTATTAACTAATCGCTTGCAATGAAACATTTAGTTGCACGCTTAAATAATTAAATAAAAAACAAGATACTTATAAAAATAATTATTTTATTCACAGTAAAAATACCAGAATTAATACCGTTAAAATAAATACAAATTATGTTATTGAATTTGCTTCAAACTTCTACTACTGTGGAATAAATTATCACAATATACAGTTTTAGATCAGTGAGATCTTAAGCCCAAACCGAGATAAAAACGCACTTTTTTACCAGAAATAATCAAATTCTCAGATCTCGGTTCAGGCTTGAATATAAGAATATGAAGATATCTAGAGAGCAAATCACAAATGCTTATTTTAGAAGGTATCTATCTACTTTTATAGAAGAAATGTTTTTTTATTTAAAAAAAAATATATCCTAAATCGTACTTTTTTGTACTACACTAGCACGTGATGCTAAAATAATTTAAAAAGACATGATTTTTAACTTCTCTTAACGAACTTGCATAGATCTTTTACTTTTCTAGCTATTCCAATACCTACTCTACGATAAACTAAATAAGGTTTATAATAATTTAGCTTCCTTGGATGAATTTGTCAAAATTATCACGGTGTGCTCCTGTCGGGTCGTTCTTCTTGACTAGATCTTCCCATTGTTTAGCGTGTTTTTGCTGGATTGCCTTGATGACTTTTCTGATGTTGGTTTTCTGCTTGTCGGAGCATTTCCCGCAAGTTGTCGATACCGCGTCGGGCAGCACTTCTGTAATAACAATGAGATGTTTAACAAACAAAGCTTATGGTGTGGTATGACTAAGATACAAACTATGGTATTCTACTAATATAATAAACGTTAAAGTTTGTATGTATGTTGCTCTTTCACGCTAACATTACGGAATGAATTTTAATGAAACTTTACAATAATGTAGTTTATAGGTACATCAGAATAACACATAGGCTATCTATGAAGATATTGTGAGAATTATCCAAAATATAACGATAATAAGACGAAGTCGCGGGCATCAGCTGGTTTATGATAAGACACTTAGTTAGTTAGAGTTACAGCTTAGTTTTATTAGCTTGGACTTTTGTGCTATGGGTCGTGCGTGGGTTGATTTCCCATCATGAAATGTGATGTGATATGTGATAAACATTGAAGTTTTGTGTCTGGGTGTTGATGTAAAATATTTTTTTTATAAATAGAATAATAAAAAATTGTGATAATGTATAAGTACTCAATTAAATATATACAAAGCTAGTTTGACAAGCCAGGATAGCAATAAATCCCGGTTTCAATTTCTAACTTTAATAAACCTACGTGTAAATAGATTTACTAAAATGTATTTGTGTGGTTCAAATGTCCTTTGTCTAGACTAGACTCCTATGATTTTTATCTTTCCCGGAAAATAAACGTAGTGTTAATCATCATTTTGTAACTTAATCACGTCATTATTTATAGTGCTAAACAAAGTACACGCTTATCCTCATACCGTTTTTCAAATCTTGATAATATGTATCTTCACACCTCTTGGTACATTAAATCTTTATTAGAGCCCTCGCAGACTGCAGACTTTTTGTCTGCCGATAGTTTGGTCGGCTTCTTAATCAGTATGAAGACTGAATCACTGTAATGTGCGCTTCTGCATACATCTTCATACTGATTAAGAAGCCGACCAAACTATCGGCCGATAAAAAGTATGCAGTTTGCGGGGGCCACTTCAATGTTGTCACAAATTTTAAGAAAATATTATGACATATTTCCTTAATGTCAAGGCTTAAGAAACAAACCAACCTTGTCGAATACGCCAGAAGGAAAAAAAACCTTGTGGATATTGATATCTGACAGTAAGTATATATAAAAGCACAATTTTCATAATTGACTCAACCTTGACCGCAACCCGGCGAACTTTTTTTGTAAAGTTGTACGTAACTTGAATTACGTGATTATCATGCAAAGTGTAAGTCATACTTTCGACCTGAATTACTTCACAGAGTATTGATATTAATTTCATAATAATGGGTTGTCTGTACTTTCGAATTTGAATGCGGTAAGAAACAAAACTGCTGGCTTACGTAATTAATCCAGTTAAGGCCCAAGCGCTCAGTCAGGACGGTAGCCCAACAACAAAAGATGTCGCTAGTTTAAAAAACTGCGGTTTTTCTTCTGATTTGTTAATGGTTTTTTGCGTTTAGTTATCAAAATTCACCTTTGCGAAAACTTATTAATAGATACCAATTAGTCAATACAAAATACTATAATTTTAGTAGAAAAAACGTGCAGAGGCTGGCGAGGAATTTCAAGCTTGCTATCTACTTTGACACGCAAAAATGTTTCCGATATTTGAAACGGCGCTACCGTTTCATAATTTCGACGTCAGGTGATAAGAATGAATAGCCCAGTTCAAAGTACTGTGGACTGACATTCAGAGTATACGAATTCAAATCTCGGCCAGAACTTTTATTTTTTGTTGCTTCCTTTGTTTCCCAAAATTTAATTTTTTGAGATTTATCTTTACATTTTTACAGACTACTATAATACCTACTTTATTGGTATTTTTTTTTGAACTTAAATGCAAAAAAATGCAGTAGATACCTATTACATAGGTTACCTTCTAATAAAACTGTTAACATCTTCAAGAATATTTTTATATGTATTTAATATTTCAATAGTGAGACTCTCTACAGCTCTATAAATTAAACAAATAAAACACATGAATATGTTTTGCCCAAAAAACGGGCTACGGGATATATGTCGTTTTCTGTGGCGTCGCTAAGATTCTTCAAGTGCAGGTGCAGCTGTTGGTACATTGTCTTGCCTAGAAGACAAAGGATATAGATTGTTTGTGGGGCAGTTACATCATAATGCTTGATCGGAGTAGTAGTAGTATTCAAAAGTCATCCGCGTGGATCGCAAAGCGTGCATGTTTCTTCGGATCCTTTCTGTTACCACAATGAGTTTATAATTGGCACAATTTATTACTTGCAAGATAAAATTTCATCAAAAACAACTACGACTAAATTGACAGATAGCAAGCAATGACAATTAGGTATGTCAGCGAGGTTGCCTTACTACAGGTTTTATTTACCCTGACAACAAAAAAAAGGTTTTATTTACCTATATTTCAATGTATTTATTTGGAGGTTTGTAATTTTCCTTACAAATAAACGTATTTTTTTTAAGAAATATTTTTTCTTTATATTTATAATTACATAACATTAAAAAACGAACAGTTTGATAATTTTGCAAGAAAATAAATTTATATTGGCCACACTTTTACAACCTAACAGAACTAGCAGTGGCACGTGACGCGGCACGCGTTGTATATTTCGGCTCGGAAACGTTTGGTAGACTTTACTTTCCCTGTAAGTATTATACATTTATACGTCTTTTTCATATTGCAATTTGTACATAATTTAGTCTATATTACTCGGTAAAGATATTACATCCTAATGTAGAAAGAATTTTAAAATCGGACGTGTGCTTTTGAATTAAATAGTGACCAACAAACAGACAAATCTTATCCTTTAGAATTTTAGTTTAGATAACAGACCACAGTGGAAAGCATGGCAACGTAGCATTTTCAAGAAGAAAAGAGATAGATTTAGTTTTGTTGTCTTGTTTCTCTTCCTACGGCTGGAGAGCTGACAACAAACCTTTGAATTTTGTATTTGAGAGATAATTGTATTAGAGTATTATAGTATTCGAGCGAATGACGTAGTCGTATACATACTTACTAGATACATAAACATTGACGACCGATGTGGCGCGGTGGCGCGGTGGCATTGACGACGCGGAGGTTTTGGGTTCGATTCCCGCCTTGGGATAAATGTTTATACGATCTGCAAATATTTATTCCGGGTGTTCTGGATGTTTATATATTTAATAAAAATTATCTATCTATGTAATGTATTGTATTAAGTATGTCAGTCTTCTAGTACCCATAACACAAGCTCTGCTTAGCTTGAGGCTAGATGATGTTGTGTGGATTGTCCAGCATTATATTATACCTATATACATATTTGTAATTTCTCGACAGGTGGTTCATATATTACGTGTACAGTACATATTTAATTACCGCTAGTTTTGTTTCATAATAAATACACTTTATATCCAGCTACAATAGCCGCTGTTCCGAACAGGGTAAAAAAGGTTTATTATACAGAAGGGGTGGACCAAAAGCAAAAGGGCGATGGAGGAGCTCAATACCTATCGAAATAACCCCCCATGTATGCTCAGCGATATTCAGTCGTTCAAAAGTTACTCGCACTTTTATGTTTTTTTTTCATTAACATACTTTAGGTTCGATTTCCCAAGTTTACCCAAACTATCAAGTACGAAAGGTCTACTGTGAAGCTACAAGGTGTAAAAAAAATACGGTTGTAGCCCTAATAGTTTGGGTATACAAGAGAAATCTAACCTAAAATATGTTAATGAAAAAAAAAACATAAAAAGCGAGTAACTTTTGAACGACTGAATATCGCTGAACATACATGGGGGTAATATCGATAGTCTAAAAGCTCCTGCATCGGCCCACCTTTTGGTCCACCCCTTCTGTTAGACCCCGTATATATATTTTTTTTATATTTAATTCTGCACAAAATGATGCAAAAAAACAATGCCGCGTTAGCGCACAGTTAGTCCAGTCATTTTAAGTTTTATTTTAGGGTTTAAAATAGCTAAAATGACTGGACTAATACGTTACGTGGACGATTGAGCTCCGAAATATGAGTAAACAAGACGATACTCATACAATGTGTAGCAAACTTTTTGTTGTTACGTGGTACATTAAACATTTTTCGTGGTTGTCATGACAACTAGTAGTAAGTAAATAAAAATAAGTCAGTCACAAACACCAACATTTTGTTGTTAAAAAATCTTATATAGTTTGTAATACTATCTTAAATAGTGCCTATTTTTAATGCAATGTAAGCTAGGTTTCATGAAAGCTGGACAGTCTAGCCCAGATCCTGACATCCAGTTATTCGCAGGCAGAAATCCTTGTCGTGAAGAAAGTACTACTAGAAGCATAGGCTGAGACCACCGTGACCAACATTCACCTTGTAACAAGAAAACTTCTTCCGATATGTGAAGAGATCGTTCCCGTATCATGAAGGATTGAAGTTGGAAGACGGCGACCAACTTCAAGTCAACATCCTTACCATGGTGACCCAGTGCAATGACAGTTCTTGGCTCCAGTATTCTGGACGCCTGGATTAGTCTAGCGGTAATATAGGGGACCATTGCCGCAGATGAAAGATCAATATTACTTTTGTGTACTAGTGTTTTTTTCATTTTGTATAAGAAAAGAGTATGCTAGCGTCTAAAGTATTCTTTACTATTGTTATAAAGTGTGTGAGTCAGTAAGGTTTATCTACGGGCCGTTTTTAAATAAGTATTTTAGTACTTTATTTTTTACAACAATATTATGGTAAAAAATACATTTACTTATCTTACAATAAATTGTTTTTTTTCCACAGCCCGGGGGGCCAAGCCCCCTAAGCTATTTTTTCGTAAGTAAGTAATCTACCTATGCTATGTAAAATACCTTAAAATTATAAGAAAGACACCTGTTTGGTTCAACCAAACTTCTTTGCATGGGAGACGGGTGCGGGGAAAACTGAGAGATATTGCAATCTTTACGCTGAAAAGTCTGCTTCGAATGTAAATATGACATAGTACGAAAAATAAAAGAAAAACTAAAACGAAAAGAGACAAATGATATCCTATTTCTTTCTACACAAGTATTTAGTTCAAGTAACTAGATGGCGCTCTAGATACCTTTGCTATAACTTAATACCTAGTGCTTCGCACAGATGGTGCATTCACAGTTAGTTCATTTTTTGAACACGCGTCACGTCTCACCTTAAGTCATCGAGTTATAGATACTATCCGTAGTTTTTTTTTTTCAAACAAAACACTATTGCATTTTTACATATATCATATATCTATAGGCTTTCAAATGTCTTGGGAGAATGTTGGTTTTATCTCTTTTTTAAGAGGTCTGGGAGGAGAGATGTCAATCGTGCCTGAGGATAAAGTAGTGACTTTTTTTAATTTAATTCTAATTTTATCAATCAACTGTCAACTTTGAGTACCTAATCTTACAAAAACTTGGACTAAGAAGCCGTTAAAGATCAATTGAGCCATTATCTTATTTTTCCATCCACTTAATTGATGATTTTATATACAAAAAATATTTTAGTAGTTTCATATATAAATTTATAAGGAGTTGCTTGAAAAAAGATAAATATTATTATCATCATATCAAGCTCAAGGAATTCAAAATATAGGATCGAACAAAAAGCGAAAGCATTTTAAACACGAAAAATATTTCTATTAGTATGATACGATTGATATGATTTCATTATAATATTTTTTTTTCTTAACCTATCTCGTCCCACTGCTGGGCAAAGGTCTAAAATTAGAACATATGTCATATACAAAAGTGAGATAGAATAAGACAATAAACTTACTTTTGAATTCTGATCCTTCCGGTGTGCACTTCCCTTTGTCCAAGAAGCAGTTAACGTAGGCTTTTAACAGTCTGTCGTTCTGAATAAGTGTTTCAACGTCAAAATTGTCATATTTTGTGCTATATTTGTCCGCAGCAAAGACCACAGCGACTAGACAGGCAAGAACCAAAAGAGCCCTCATATTGATAATTATATTCTGTAAATAAAATTAATAACTTTACTACCGATATATCACGTCAAGCCCCTTTGAAATCAATCGCAAGTGTGCTGGTCCCGAATATCAAACAATGAAAACTATACTTGAACATTGAACGAACATCCGATGTGAGGAGAATATAGATTGATTCTATGGACCGTGAATAGACTTATATATAGAGAACATACGCAAATAATACTTTGGTATCCAATCAAAACTCGTTATTATAATGATGTAACACTTTTTGTAAACACAATAACACAAGAACTGTATCAAAGTAAACATACCTAGTATAAATAGAACTTGGAGATTTGACACTAGCTTGCACAAACAGTTCGGCGAATACTGGATGACGTGAAGGGTAATTCAGTTTTTTTGATGCAGACCTTTTGCTTTCTATAATAGACTCAAAGAACTAGCAGTGTCAGAGAGCGACTGTGGCTTTTATGGACGATACTGTATACCCACTACCATTATTGGCACATGGGCCCGGTTCGGTGGTTGCACATACAATTTTAAACCTTTTACCGAAACATATACGAACTGCATCAGCCCAATCCATTGTAACAAGGAACTCTTGGTGCGTGCAAGCCGAATGTATCGCTTGCTCATAATCCAAAACATATCAATATTGTACCTGGAAACTTGGGCAATCCTGGGAATTTTTGGTTGCATAGAGACAGGAAAATTAAAAGATTTTTTTAACTTTCGTTCAAACTGTAATTTTTGTATAAAAATATGCTCTTCAATAGTAGTAGTTTTTTTTCCTCTTGTTAACTATAACAACTATATAAATAATATCCAAATTACTTCACCTGAGCTTGTGAATCGTTCTGAGAAAAAAAAATCTTCCTAATTTGTTATTTTTGACAAACTCGAAACAATATTTATCATACGACAATATCTTATTTTAAAACTGTGGAAGAAATATCACGAGACCAGACATTTTGTATAGTTTTCTGTACTTTTAAGGTTATATAAGTGGTAGGAAATAAAACCGATTATATATCTTTGAAACACAAATTACTGCAACTCTCTTTTGACCTTATCACCTTTTCAATTACTAAAAAGTTTGTTAGATCATTAACGTGTGATTCATTATATTAGAGGGAAAACCAATTATAAACCATGACAATGCAAAGACACAAAGGGCTGAGGCACATTGACGTGGAAGTGAAGTCAATCAAAAACACACATAGCATATTGAACCTTAGCTACTATAACATAATAGACACATTCTTAGCAAACATGAGCTTTTTAGTTTCAAATAAACGTTATTTTATCTTCTTCTTCTTCTTCTTATCGTGTCGATGCTACAACTATATTTTGTTGTAGCATCGTGTTGGAAAGATTAGCAAGACTAGACACTGCTTTACCGTGCCTAGCTGTTACCGGTGTGCGCCACGAGGAGGCTCTTTCCATGTTATTTTATCTAAAAATGTGAGATAACTAAATATACCTACCTAGAAAGAAGACTTGAACGTAGCCACGGGTAGTGCTGTAGAACAGTTGTGGCATCGACACGACAAGAAGAAGAAGAATAGACCTTTTTTAAAGTAGGTAGCCTATAATTGTGGTGTATAATGCTGCACAATCCACATAACATCATCTAGCCTTGGGGCTTAGCTTTTTTAGCTTGGGCTAAGCAGAGCTTGTGTTATGGCAGAAGACTGACATACTTAATACAATACATTACATAGATAGATATTTTTTATTACTGGTATAAAATACCCAGAACACCCGGAATAAATATTTGCAGATCGTATAAACATTTATCCCAAGGCGGGATTCGAACCCGCAACCTCCGCGTCATATGATACGTATGTACCATACCCTTCAAATAGGAACTTGGCGGTTTTCCATAAGGCCCTGTTTAAAGTAGTTTGAAGTTTCGCTTCCTCGTTAGTGTGCCTTGACCCTTATGACATTGTTATTCATATCTATACTTTCTTAAAAACAAAGGATAATAAATAAATACATTTAATTAGCTATTGATTTTTCAAATGCATCATAGTATTTATTTTTAGGATCATATTTTTTCTTGAGCTCCGCGTGGCTTTCTGGTAAGGAGCTTTTAAAGGCATCAAAGGCTCTTTTAGTAAACTTTTTTTGAAGCGGTGTGCATTTTGCGCAAACTGTCCTTATTACTTCCGGTAAAACCTCTGTAACAGATATAAATGATTTAATTACAAGGTAGTTTATCTCGTACTTTATAACACTTATTTATTGTCTATGGGAACGCAGTCAAATGCTAATAATCGTCTGCATTAAGGTGATATCTCTCGCTCTAGCGGGAAATTCAATTTTTTTAAGGTTTTTTTTTTATTGCGGCTGAACTGTTATATCTTTTACTAGTTAAAGCTATTTTGCGAACATAAACAATAATTTTCTGTTGTCTGTATTTAACTGTATAGTAACTTGTAGTTAAATAATATGTACATACTATTATTTAACTGTACAAAACAGTTAAATAATTAAGTAAGTTAATATAAAGAACGAATCTCAAAAATGGATACACGGTTACACAGAAAATTATTGTTTATGTTCGCAAAATAGCTTAAACTAGTAAAAGATACAACAGTTCAGCCGCAATAAAAAAAAACACAAAAAAAATTGAATTTCCTACTAGAGCGAGAGGTATCACCTAAACTCTGCTTTCTTTGCTGTGACTTCAATCACTACTAAGAATACCTACTATTTTTTGTGTCATTATTAAAATATATTTAATTTTAGCTTGTTAAATTTTACAAACAAACGTTAACAAAATTTTGTAGAAATCTTTTAACAATCCAATTTTGTTTAATTTGGAACTAAAAACCGTTGTGTCGCTTAATATTGATTTATTTAATAACAAACTTATTAACTCACGTTTAAAACCCCTCCCAATAGGTGTGCAAGGGCCTTGATCGAGAAAACAGTCCAAATATTTCTTCAACAACCTACGATTGTTTACAAACTGATCGACGTTGAAGTAATCATACCTCCGATCGTAGTACTTATCATCAGCTAAGACTGATATTAATAACATACTGAACACTAAAATAACTGCCATAATGCAGCGATGCAACAACCAGATTGAAAAAGATTCAATCTCAAATGAAGGATATATCTATGTGTGTGCTATTTAAAGTCAATACAGCCTTCAATTACCATTAAAGTATCGCAAAAAAGCCAAGTGCTTTATTAAATATCTGTAACCGTGGTAAACAAAATTGTACACAAATTGAACAAATAATTCTTGAGATTGTGCTCTACGTGAATAGTTTTTTGAGCGTCTGGTTTTTCCAAGGAAGACTTTGGTCACTTTTTGTTAGATTTTAGGTATGTTTTTATAAACTATGCTTGACGAACCATATTATTTATGAGCCAGTTTAATCTAGCCTGTACAAAATACTTACACTTATTCTTTTAGTCCTTGTATTCAAACTGATTAATTAAGCTTTGTTAAGATTAGTCTCTTAGATGTTTAATCAGATAGTTAATTTTAACTAATATATAACAAAAAAACATATATTTTCGATTTTTGAAAGTGGTACAATCGCGTGGTAACCAGCGACCATAGTTGCGGGCGGAAACTAGTCAAGAATAAATTGATAGAAATAAGTATATCTACTACTGTTTGGCACATATAATATTATATTATTTTTATATGTAAGCTAGCTGTATATGTATATTATATTGCAGATATGCCTCAAAATTTTAATATTATGTGACTTATCTACACTTTAAGAAGAAAAATACCTAATGAATTAGCGAGGTAATTTATATGTAAAAAAACTACTTTGTAAAATTTCAACTATCAAAATGGAATTTTATTATAATCCAAAAAAAAAATTGAAAACAATTCATTTCTGTAATATAGCCAAAGGTTTAAGATTTGCTGATAGCAACTTCAAGGGGGGCGAAGTATTTTCCTTCTGGGTCGTACTTTGCTTTCATAGCCTCGTAACCTTGAGGCTTCTTCTCCTTCAGTGCCTCCAAGAACCGTTTGAGAAGGTGCTTCTGTGCGTCTGTGCATTTAGCGCAGGCCTGCTGTATTGCTTCAGGCATATCCTCTGAAAGTTATATCAAAGTCAAAGTCAAAAATTACTTTATTCAATAAAATCACAAGGATAATTTAGAATCGTCTTACATACTAAGTGATTCTAGGTGCCAGTTCCACGCGACCAGAACCTAGAAGAACGGGCAAGAAACTTATGGTCTGGTTCCTACTTTATTTTTATATGATCTTTCTTACAAAGAATTACAATTACTTAAATTAAATACTGATGTTCCAGTGCGGTTATGTTCATTTTTAAACATAATCATTTTTAGTTTTTCTATTAATTTTGGTCATCGAAATAATAGCTAGGTCAAAAGGTTGTGCTCGAAATTGCGTTATAAAAGGTGATATCTTTAGATTTTGGTATAAAAAACGATACGGAAGATCTTGTACTATTAAAAAAATATATATTTAAAGTTGAGTTTTCAAAAGTTCGCAAAGCAGCTTGACCTTACTAAAACCTATGATGCACACACAGAGAAGGTAATTCCTTCTTCTAAGATTGTATTCTTGTGTGCTTTAATGAATTACAAATTATCTTACATTAATGAAAAATGAATTATCTTATCTTCAATACGCAGATTAATTAATCAATTTGTACTCACTTTTGAAGTGGGAAGTAATTTTATCACAATCACCCTTGTCCACGAAGCAGTTAAGGAAAGCCTCGAACTGTGCTTCATCATTTACAACAGCCTCAATGTCCAGGTTATCATTCTCAGTGGTATAAGTTTCACCGCAGTAGACCACGGCGAAGAGAGCAAGGGCAAGAACGATGGTGTATTTCATGGTGATGGAAGTCTGAAAATAATTTGTGTATTACTTTGTGTGTTTGAAAGTGGTGGATAGACAATTCACACTCTAGTCCCAAACTAAGCAGAGCTTGTCGTATGGGAACTAGATTGCTGATAGAATAATTACATAGATTTTTTTGTATATACATGCAAATAATACATAGTGACATCCAGACACAGAACAAATAGTAATGTTCATCACAGAAACATTTGTTCTGGGAGGGAATGAAAAAAATGAGAGAAACCCACAGCATGGAAGGCAGAACTGAGCTGCTACAGTAATACTTAAGTAAGAATAGGGACTATTGTAATTGTTGACATGACAACGTTATGTATGTAACAAAATGGTCTAAATAAATCTGAATATCTGCGACGCCTGTCAGATGATATTAATGTGAGAGGAGTAGATTGATTAAGTTTGAGATTGAGTTGAGGAATGATAGAAGTGAGTGGAAATAGAAAACATGCTGTGCCGACTCCACTTATAGTGGGATAAGGGAAAGACGACGGTTACTTTTTGCGTGTTAGCCCTTATCGACTCGTGTCTAAAAGACTAAGAAAATATGATTTGTTTTAAAGTAGTAATTGGTCAATCCGATAAGTATTAAGTAAATTGTAGGTAATTGTTGGACCCGTTTTAACCTTAAATTACTTATTTTCCGTCATTTAATTATAGTTTTTGTTACTAGGTACATTGTACTTCTTTTGTATCAATAACAACAATAAACCGCTTTTATTTTCCTTAAAATACTATTAAGAAAAACTACTTTCCTGAACATTTAATAAAATACAATCTTACCTTTGTATACCGCTAGTGTCTGATGACTGATAAACTCCTTAGAATCTTCCTCCCATTTATACTACAAGCTTGTACCTATGTGTTCTACAGTTTTTATCATTGTTAAGGAACAAGATGATAATTAATAGATAAATTAATAAAAACTACTTAGTAACTATACAAGTTCGTGTTGTGTTAAAACAAATATACCTACGTACCGCGATGCACAAAGTGTGTACGCGATGTACATGTGTATTATATATGTTTTATACTTCCTACTATGTAATGTTAAAAGTAAAAACATTTTGGGGTTCCGTTGTTATATTCAATTACTTAATCTCAAATATAATTTATTAAGCTAAGGAGTATCTCAAAACGTCAGCTAACAAAATAAAAACCTCATCAAATTCTGTCTAATCCAAAGGAGCTACGATGTCACATCTTCACAGTTACACGGGATATATTAATAAAAAATAATAATAAGGCAAACTACCACTTACACTCTTTAATTTTTTATAATATATAATATTTTTAATCCTGTGCGTAGCGGACCGTGTCATTTTACAAAAGCATTAATTTTAGACCATCTGGATGTCTTAAATAATTTACCAAGATAACATATTATTTTTAAAATGTATAACTACACTCGAGAGCAATGAATCCGGGTCACTTAAAGAATCCTAAAAATCTCGGAAACTAAAAATGCTAGGTTAATGCAATAAATTGTATTTAATAGACAATGTAATACTCCTTAAATGAAGATATTAAAACTTCTTAGTTATTGTAAAGTTATATCATAAAAAAATCAAATTTGAAAAAGGGCCACTTTCGAAGATGGAACTACGAAATTACAGCATTTGGTTTTGCTTTTGTTTGTAATCCGTCATTTATGTGGGTACATAAACCATGTTGATAGTGCTCTATATTCATTATTCAAGCTGAAATTATGTCGCTTACGCCTGAAGAATGCACCAGAATACTTACAATGCTGGAAACCGGCCGGAGTCAGCGCGATACAGCCAGGACTGTCGGTGTGTCGCTGTCAACAGTACAAAGAGTTCTCCGACGTTACGAAGAAACTGGTTCTAACCTACGCAGACCAGGAACGGGCAGAACCAGGTGTACCACAGCACGAGAAGACCGATACTTGGTGAACACCATGCTTCGAAATCGCTTTCTCACAGGAACTGAACTCACCAATCAGTTTCGACGCCTCGGAGGAAGTAACCCAAGTGCATGGACAGTAAGACGTCGGCTTGCTGAATCTAACTTAAAACCCCTTAGACCTGCAAACGGCCCTAAACTGGAGCGTGGGCATCGTATTTCGAGACTAAGATATGCCCAGAGCCACGTAAATTGGAGTATTGAAGATTGGTCAAAAGTTATGTTCTCCGACGAATCAAAATTTATGCTCTACAAGCACGATGGAAGACACAGAGTGTATCGAAGACCAGGGGAAAGATTCAAGCAAGCATGCATCGAAGAAAAAGTAGCCTACGGTGGTGGGTCTGTACTTGTGTGGGCCGGAATTTCTTCTGAAAGTCGCACAGAGCTGGTGATCATAGAAAACGGCTCTTTAACTAGCGTAAGATATGTGGAAGAAATCCTCAATGATCACGTGGGTCCATTTATGGTCAATTTAGGTGAGGATGCTATATTTATGCATGACAATGCCCGACCTCATACAGGTAGGATTGTGAATGACTACCTTCAAGAGATGAACATTACTCGTATGGAGTGGCCAGCGCGCAGCCCGGATATCAACCCGATCGAGCATGCTTGGGACGAGCTAGGCAGATGCGTAAAACAACGAAACCCTCCCCCAATCACGCTTCGTGAGCTCAAAATTGCTCTCACAGAGGAATGGGAGAATATTCCCCAAAATCGTATAAGGAACTTGGTGTACAGCATGCCAAACCGCGTAAACGCAGTAATGGAAGCACGAGGAGGCAATACGAAGTATTAAAATTCAAGAAAATCGTAATAAAGTTCAAAAATTTCATGTTTCCTATTTTTGTTTTAAGGAGAGATCAGCAGTTTTTTTCTTTATGTAATTTTGTGTTAATAAAATGTATGGTGACTCATATTTTTTTTACTTTCATTTAAGGAGTATTACATTGTCTATTAAATACAATTTATTGCATTAACCTATCATTTTTAGTTTCCGAGATTTTTAACATTCTTTAAGTGACCCGGATTCATTGCTCTCGAGTGTAATTTAAAGTTATTATGAAACTCTTTTGTTTTTATGACGTCAATTGATTTCACACTGGCATGTTTTAATGCCAACTCCAAAAAAAAAAGTTTATGTTATTTTGCTGTCAAGTTTGTAAATGGAACGCGTTCGGAAATTTTTATGTTCTGTGATACATATCTTGTTGCTCATTATATTATAGACAGTGAATTAAGCAGTAGAGTTTACAATAAAGAATCGAATTATTATATTTAAGACACGCTACTTTCAACATTTTAAATCTATAGGTACCACCGATTTGAAACGACGCTAAACCCATATGTAACTTTGATTCTGACTTGGCTGAATTTTTTAAACCAAGTTTTTAGTACATCATGCTTTAGTATTACCTAGTGCTTAGTATTAGTATTTAATATTAGTACATGCATGATTGATTTGAAAACTTGCAATGTCATCGATGATTACAGGCCAAGCTTTGCTTGTCATTGGTTCCCAAAAAATAGTGATGAGAAATGACGATGGGAGACGACACTGACTGACTACAAAAGAAATGGGACTTAAGGCCAAGACAAAGAAGAGTGACGACCATTTCACCGCTAAAATACAGTTACTTACAGTGAAAATAAAAAGTAATCCTAAATGATAAAACTTCTAAAAAAATAGTTTATGTACAGTGCTTGGATTTTTCTTCTCACAGTTTAGGTATATAAAAAGTCCTACATAGCATTTACTATCAATGTATATTTTTATCCGGCCACATAAATATTGCTTAAGTTAAATCGTATTAACTGATTTTCACGATACAGGCTTATAGTGTGAAGATCGCAGTAAAGTCGGTTCCAAGAAAGCACTCGAATATTGTACTAAACTTGTACCGATATGTACCAAAATGTAATCTAGTTTTACATTTTTTACTAATTAAATTTATTTTTCATTTTTAATTTTTCAATCCTCTAAAATACTGTAAAAATATCGCTAGGATAAAAGCTTTTAAGCCTAACTAATTAGCAGTTTAACAACCTAACTAATTAGCTCAGATGGGTCATCTGTACTAATGCATAATTAGGTCTAAATCTAGGAGGTGAGCACGAATAAATGTGACTATCGTTAACGTATTGAAACAGTGACATTTGAAATACACTGCGCGTCAATATCATCTTTATTGTTGAACCTTGCAGCGGTAGCGCGCAGTGAATTCTGAAACACGTTTTAGCCACATATATTCGTGCTTAGTCTTTTAAATTGAATTTAAAGCAATGCATTTTTTATACAAAAATATTAAATATTTACTCACGGTTGCAGACCACGGTAGTTTTAAACCCACTTATTGCTGTGAGACAAGTAGGTTTAAAACTATAAAATCTTTACCAACAACCTTGTTGCAAGGACTTCCAGATTTTATGATAATAAAACACACAATTTAATTACTAGTCTTGCAGTCATTTTACTTATTTTGTACGTGATACGTACAGCTAGAATTTGCAGTTTAAAGTTTAATTTACTTTAACTTTATTTTTATTATTTAATGACCAAATGAACAAAGAGTTTTTTATCTTTATCTTATTATCTGTTATTATATTATCTGTTCTAAAATGTTACTAATTTGACAAGAGCCTGACATACATTTAAGGTTCCACTAAATTGCCAGGAATACTTAGTTGGTAAACCTGTAGGTATCTAGGTTAATACCTACAAATAAAAGTGTCAGCTATCATACTTACACTTCAGTGTTTGCAAAATGACCTGTAACTTTTGTTTTGTTCGCTTTTGCGATCAATAAAAAACTATGTAGATATTACCTACATTTATTTGTTAACCTGACCTCCTTGAGAGGAAACATGGACTCTAGATAAGCTTGCAAAAGAGTTCCTTGTCGGAGAAATGTCATCATCAGGAAATGTCGTAACGTCGTCACGCATTGTTGACAGCGAACGTAACGCCATGGACTCGCCTGATTTGCACTCGTAAAAACTTTGCAATGATAAAGTTACAAAATGTTTTTTATTATTTAAGTGCCAATTATGTTCTAGATAACATTGTTTGGATCCTGTAACACAGTTTTATAACTAGCTCAGTAGCCTATGGATCACTTTTTGTACAAAACATACAGTTTTTTGGGCCTTAAGCGTGGAGACCGAATCCATAAATCGCGTAACGAAAATAACCTAACACTGGGCATGCGTAACCCAGCAAAAAATCCTATGCAATAGCTTTACCGCGGCAATAGCTTACCCGAGTGCCACGTCTTTTTTAATTTGGGCTCTACATAAAGTTTCATAAGTATTGTATCCCGATAGAAGATCAAACCTCAACGCGTTTTGACCAGGAGGGATGGTTTTTCTTATTAATAGAAGGATCATATAAAAAAACGGTAGGAACCAGGCCGTAAGTTTCTTGCCCGTTCTTACCTACTGGAACTGGCACCTAGAATCACCTAGTATGTAAGACGATTCTAAATGATCCTTGTGATTTCACTGACTAAAGCAGTTTTGACTTTTTTTTTGACTTTGAATAAATAGTGCAGGGACTTTACACAGCACTATCTAGTCCGAAGCTAAACATTATTAGGTAATGTTTACCTTCGTAGGTACTGTTATAATGATCAAGAAGTGAATAATAAAAAGGGCTGAAGGTTTCAATTTCAGCAATTTTCTAACCATGGGCAATTTTTTTATTAAAATAATATGAACTTAGTGTGAACTGTCAAAGTTTGAATTTGAGTACTTGTCGGACTAAAAAACATTGAATAAATCAACACCAAATTATTAAAAATCATCATTTTGACAGGTTATAAATAAAATAATTGAACTTAATACGCCATCTCGTTGAATGTTATAGTAGGTATAACCTAAGATAATAAGAAATGAAAAAATATATTTATTAAAGTAACTTTATTATCATAAAATAAATATTACATTTTTAAAACCCTATAATAATGTGATGTCTGAATTAAATATACTCAAGAGATATTTGCTAAATGTTTTTCTATAGGAGAATTCCTACAGTAAAATACATAGCAATACTATCTAACAAATGCGAGAACAGCCGTCAGTAAAATGATCACACGAAAAAAAAACAAACACTTTTTTTAATGAGTTAAAAGCACATGTTCGTCTGGCCATTCTACCAAAGTTACATGCTTTCAACTTCAACCGCATGTGCGCTGTATCTATAGTATAAAAATAGTCTAGTTAGATCCCTTGATGAACACGTTGAAGCTCCTGGCGTAGGTGCCGTGAGGATCATGCTTCTTGACTAGCTCTGCCCACAACTCGGGTAGTTTTTCTTGCATAGCCTTGACGACGGTGCGAACCATCTGTTGCTGCTTCGGCGTGCATTTTGCGCAATCAGTTTTTACCGCGTCAGGTATAATTTCTAGAAATTAAAATGGTTATTAACATATTTTTTATATAAATTAAAATACTTGAAATTTTTACGCATCACGCTCTAGTTCTAATAAATAATGCTGGACAATGCACAACATCATCTAGCCCCAATCTAAGCAGAGCTTGTGTTATGGGTACTAGAAGACTGATATACTTAATACAACACATTACATAGATAGATATTTTTTATTATACATATAAATACCCAGAACACCCGGAATAAATATTAGCAGATCGTACAAACATTTATCCTAAGGGAATCGAACCCGCAACCTCCGCGTCGCAGGCGCACCTTCGCCCGCCGCGCCACATCGGTCGTCAATGAAGTAGAGCTTGTAATATGAGAACTAGGGTGCCGAAAGTATATTTTTTTTGTAAATATTACATAAAATACATAGAAACACTCAGGCATGGAACAAGCATTTGTCTTTGCTATTACTTGTTAACGGACACGTAGAAAACAAACTAAGTACTTAAAATGATGAGCATGTGCCAAATTTAATGTTTGGACGTCTCTGTCTACATCCAACATATTCTAAGAAAGATATTTTTAATACCTATTGTTTTAAGAATTGTTATTTATTTTTACAATAAGTACGATTCCGGCAAAGGTCAACTCGTCATAATATAGAAATACCTAAACGCATGCTAGACAATCTGACAATAAACGTGTCTATTATAATAAAACCAGCGGCCTAGTGCGAGTTGGACTCGCGCACAAAAGGTTCCGTGCGAAAAATCACGTTTTTGTATGGGAGCCCTCATTTGTGTTACAGTGGCAACATCTGTGAATTTCCTCTAACTTATCCCTATAACTATCCTTTTACTATCCCTCTAATCGTCCCTCTAACTGTCCTTCTAACTATCCCTCTAACTGACCCCCTAACTATCCCTCTAACTGACCCCTAACTGTCCCTCTAACTATCCCTATAACTATCCCCCTAACTGTCCCTCTAACTATGCTTCTAACTATCCCTGTAACTATCCTTCTAACTATCCTTCTAACTATCTCTCTAACTATCCCTCTATCTCTCTAACTATCACGGTTCATAAGATTAAGCTTGGTGTCAGACGGAAGGACAGACAGGCAGGAAAGTCCTAGTATAATGTTCTATTAACCTTCGGGTACGGAACCCTAAAAATGATGTGACCTTTTTGATGTCTTTTCTCCTTTTTTTTTAAACCTTTAGAGATGGTATATTTTAGTCGAATCTTTTTTTTGTTATTTTAAATAAGTATTTATACATTCATTATTATTTGAAAGTTTTTTGATGAGATTCTGGAAAAACGCGTTCATGTCTTTTGTATGATTTTATATTATTGTTCCCGTACTTTTGACGTGGATGATAATAATTTGTTGTCATCTGTGTACAATACGTTCCGAAATCGGTTTTGCCTTGGGTCATTAAATTCGCGAAAGTTGTTTAAACAAGTTACTGGCTCCAAAAAGTAAACAATAAAACATTTTAACATTACTTCTGACGTCATTTTCAGGAAATAGACAGAAGTTGAATGTAAACAATAATTATAATGTATATAAAAGAGCATATTTACTTATTTTCCGATGAATGAAACGCTCCTTAGATATTTTTAGATGAAATATGCTTACTCAGCTCCAATATCATGGTCTTAGCGTAGTCGGCAAAAAAGACAAAATTTACGTGCGGAGCTGACTAAGCGGGTATCACGGGCTTTTTAACGATATATTTTTAATTAACTGGCACTGATATTAAAATAAAATTGTTTAAGTACCAATATAGAGGCGATTAACTTTCTATGGAGTCTTGTTTTAAATCTTCCCTCATGTTTCCAAATAACTGAGGTTAATACGTATAGGTAAATAAATATTTTTATCAAAATATCTGAATTGCTCTTTTAAACGGGTAGATGTTATCAAACTTACTTCTGAATTCACTGCCTTCAGAAGTGCAAGGTCCCTTCTCCAGGAAACATTTCATGTAGTTCTTCAATAGCCTTATATTTTTTACTAACTCGTCGGTATCGAAGTCATCGTACTGAGTACTGTAGGTCTCTTCAGGACGGGCAGCCACCACCACCACCAGAGCACAGATAATGAAAACAGCCTTCATGATCTACAAATAAAAGAATATATGATATACTACAGGAATCTTTTGAAATCGGAAAAGGATACTTAATAAATAAATATTCATGGACATTTCACACATCACACTCTAGTCCCAAACTAAGCAAAGCTTGTATGTACTATGGGAACTAGACTGCTGATATAAAACATTTAAGTACATATTTTTTTTTGTAAATTCATACATAGAATACATAGAAACACCCAGACACAAAACAAGTATTTATGTTCATCACTCAAACATTTGCTCTGGGTGGGAGTCGAACCCACGACCCACAGCATGGAAGGCAGAGTTACTACCAACTGAGCTGTGACGCCTGAAGATGTTTGAAACTGTCAGACATTTTATAATTTAAAAAAACTGTGCGACAAAAGTCGAGCAGGTTTCGAACCCGCAATCTTCTCGTTGATATGGGGGTGGGTTAATCAACTAAGTAACTAACTCAACGAATTAGGTACTACAGGGAGTTTACAAATGGTCGAAGTGACCGTGGCAGTTAGGCTATTTTTGAACATATTTAAAAAAAAATATATGTTTGGTATTTTTTTTTTGTGACGTCTTCATGTCTTTTACACACCCAGTAAGGGGAAAGATGCAATATCAAATCCTGCTCGACACATAACTTTATATGGATGTTCAAATCTTTCCAAAAACCTGGTATAAATCCTTGATGTACGTATACATAATCATAAAGAAACTTAAATAACTTACGTAATTTATCTTACGAAAACAAGGTTTGAATGCACAATAAGTAAATAAATCGTGGACCGAGTGTCTTGTTTCAGGGTAGTTGCAATACTGTACTATGCGACACCTGAGATTCTTATATATAGAATTTATCAAGGAAAATTATATTATACCTGCTGAATGTGAACAAACATGGTAAGCGTTGGTTTACATTGCGCTGACATATATACGAATTTTAGACAGCAATCTATAGTGCAATGAAACAATTCTCAAGTTTTAAAAGCACAAGCATTAGGTAAAATAAATAAATATTCATAGACATATCACCAAGCACCAAACTCAGCAAAGCTAGTAGATACTATGTGAATTTGTTTGTTGAATTAATACTTCTTCTTCTTCCTGCCCTTATCCCACTAGGTGGGGTCGGCACAACATGTTCTTTTCTTCCATTCTCTTCTATCATCCGTCATCTCAGTATTCACTCCTTTCACATCCTTATAAGCTTTCACACAATCCATCCATTTTTTCTTAGGCCTACCTCTTCCTCTATATCCATCCATATTCATACCTAGCACTCTTTTCGTCACATGATATTCTTCTCTTCTCATAACATGTCCATACCACGCCAACCTGTTGCTCGTCATTATTGTTGAATTGATACAATGTTTTTTTTTGTTAATAGTTATATTTAGAATACAAAGTCACACGCACAACAAACATCAATGTTCGCCATTTCACAAATGTTTGTTTGGTGAGCATCGATCCCACGACCCACACCAGCTTATTAACTGAACTACGAGTATGACGTTTGTCATTGTTATATCGCTGACATCGACTTTTATTTACCCGAAAATCCAAGCTTGAGTCAATCTTGAGTCTAAGTTTTTTGAGCAAACAAGCTTGAGAGTCCTCAAAACCAACATCTCTGGCATTGTGCATTTATGCAATATTTGTATTGTATAGATGCTAACTGTTTACTTATTTCAATAACTGTTTGCATATTTAATGTCAAAAGGATTATTAATATAAAATCACAAAATGGGTCTCAAAATTAAGGAAGAAAATAAACTAAATTCGATTCATGAGCGTACCTGCATTTAAGCGCAAAATATTCACAAATCCAGATACAATCTATCAATAGCAATCTAGTTCCCATGCAACAAGATTGGTTTAGTTCGGGACTTAAGGATAGTTTCTGAAGAAATATTAATTTATTTATTTGTATGTAAGTTTAGTACCAACAACTTTTGCAGAAGTGTGTTTCTTAGGCACAGTTTTTATCGGTTAGGCAGATTTGTTTGGTACCAAACAACATTTATATATATATATATTTTTATTTATTTTTTACATCATATCCGCCATGTATGCCGACGCTAAGGGGACAAAGTGCTGACGCCGTCATAATGAAACGTGCAAACCTCCACAAACGGCAACCGGTAGTCGCGATGCATTAAACGACGAATCCTAGAATTTATCACATAATATAAAATTCAGTTTTAATAAGGCATTTTTGACTTCCGTATTTTGATAATCTGATTGAGGATAACAGAAATAAATAGAATCACGTCTTATTTCCACGAATAATTGTCACTTATCAACATAGAGAAGTATTCAATAAAATATAGTCAAAATAAAATATATAAATACTTAAATAAATAATTAATGCTGGACAATCCACACAACATCATCTAGCTCCAAGCTAAGCAGAGCTTGTGTTATGGGTACTAGAAGTCTGACATACTTAATACAATACATTACATAGATAGATATTTTTATTATAAGTACATATAAAATACCCAGGACACCCGGAATAAACATTTGCAGATCGTACAAACATTAATCCCAAGGCGGGAATCGAAACCGCAACCTTCCGTGTCGCAGGCGGACCTTCGCCCACCGCGCCACATCGGTCGTCAAATATGATAATGGGACATAGATAACATGCTGCAGGGTGGGTCATATATCAAGGAATCACACTACAATTTCGATTGAAACTTAGTAACCCTACCTATGCTGGTTTGTACTACAATGGCCGACTTGGGTCCGTGTCACAATTGAGGATTGAGTGACTTCTATATAATATAATAATAATAATAATAATAATAATAATAATAAAGCCTTTTATTCAGACAACTTAATATATGTACATAAAATTTCCTTACACTAATTTTTCTTACACTTTTCCTATAATATTTTTTTGTTTTGTTTTCCTTTTCTAACGTTTATTCATGTATTTGGTACTTCTTTATTTTCTGTAAGTCCGTTTGCCAGTTGGCATAGGCCTCCTCCAACCTTTTCCATTCCGATCTCTCTCTGGCTACTCTACTCCATGTTGTGCCTGTAACCTGTCTGATATCATCATCCCATCTTTTTTGTTGTCTACCTTTTTTCCTTTTTCCTTCTCTAGGATACCATTGTGTTACTATCTTGCTCCATTTTTCTTTTCCTCTAATCATGTGACCTGTCCATTTCCATTTTAATCTTTTTATTTTCAGGGTGGCGTCCTGTACTTTCGTTTTTTTTCTTATGTTTATGTTTCTTATTCTATCCGCCCTCTTTACTCCGAGCATGCTTCGCTCCATCGCTTGTTGGCAAACGGCGATTCTGTTGGTCATATTGTTTGTAATGGCCCATGTTTGGCTTCCATACATTAAAACGGGTAGGATGCAGGTGTTGAATAGTTTGCTCTTTGTTGTTATATGTAGGGTTTTGTCCTTCATTACTTCCTTCAGACCCCAGTACCTTTTCCAACTGTTTGCTATACGCCTTTCTATTTCTTTGTTTATGTTATCTTCGGGTGATATCAGCTGGCCGAGGTATATATACTCTTCCACATAACTAATTTCTGTCTCATCTATACTTATTCTACTTTTAACTCCATTTGTCATTACTTTTGTTTTTTCGGGATTCAATTTTAGTCCAACCTTCTCACTCTCCAGTGCTAGTTCGGTTAACATTTTATTTAGGTTTTCTGGTGTTTTTGCAAACAACACAATATCGTCGGCGAATCTTAGGTGGGTAAGTGTGTGGCCATCTATACTTATACCCATATTATCCCAAGTGAAATTTCTGAAGATCATTTCCAGAACTGCTGAGAAAAGTTTTGGAGAGAGAGGATCTCCTTGTCTAACCCCTTTGTGTATCTTGAATGAAACTCCTTTTTTTTCTAGCTTTATACAAGCCGAGCAGTTTTTATACACTTCTCTGATCAATCTTATATATTTTTGTGCTATCCCATGATCTTTTAGCGCTTCCCAGATATTTTTATGCTCTATTGAGTCAAATGCCTTGCTATAATCAACAAATGCAAGGTAGTATATAAGTTGGTGTTCCGAATATTTTTCAATGATTTGCCTAACAACATGGATATGATCAAGTACTGAGTAGTCTCTTCTAAAACCTGCCTGTTCTATTGGCTGCTGTTCGTCTAGTTTTAATTCTATCCGTTTCAGTATGACCTTGGCAAATATTTTGTACAAATTGGACATCAAACTTATGGGACGGTAGTTATTGATATCGTATTGGTCACCTTTCTTGTATAGAAGGATTATATTAGATTGAGTCCATTGTTGTGGGATAATTTCTGTGTTTATGATGTCATTGAAGATGCTTTTCAGAATAGGTATTAATGTACATTTAGCTTGTTTGAGTATTTCGTTGTTAATTCCATCCGGTCCAGGAGCCTTATCGTCTTTTTGGGTTTCTATGGCAGATTGTATTTCTTCCTGCATGATGCTGGGCACGGGTGATAGTTCCAAAAGTTCTATTTCACTATCTGCTGTGGTACTTTCGTATAGATTTTTATAGTATGATGTAGCAGTTTCCAGTATTCCTTGTCTTCTCTTCTCTTTCAATTTATTTTTGTCATTTATTTCTACGATCCAGTCTTTTTTGTTATCTAGCTCCTTATATGCCTTTTTAATTCCCCCTGTCTGCAAAATGTGTTTTTCTATTGTTTCCATTCTTCTCTGGGTTCTGTCTTTTCTAATACTTTCTTTTATTTCTTTGCTAAGTTTTGCTATTTTTTTCCGATTGTCACTGTTGGTTTCTCCATTTATTAGATCAGCTCTTTGATTCAGAAGGTTAATGGTTTTGGCTGTCTTCCACTTGTCAGATACATCTTTACTGTTAGTTCCTTGTTGAATAGCTGTTTTTATTGATTCTTCTAACCAATTGTATTTTTCCTGTAACTCCATAGATGTTGTTTCTGAACTGTAATCCATAAGTTTTGACGCTATGGAATTACTTATCTGGTCTATTTGGTATTTGGTAGGTTTTGAGTTCATCATATTGATTTTAGGTCTTTGGTTCTTTGGTGGGGTTGACAGCAGTTCTGCTCGAATCATTCGGTGGTTCGTATTAAAATTGAAGTTACTAATGACTTTAGTGTTCGAAAAACATCTGCTTTTACTGGTCAGTATGAAGTCAATTTCATTTTTTGTTTTTCCATCCGGTGATATCCAAGTCCACATCTTACTTTCTTTCTTCTTAAACATTGTGTTTAAAACTTTCAAGCTATTCTCCTGTGCAAAGTTAACGACCTTCTCTCCATTCCGACTTCTAGTCTTCTTTTTATATATGAATGGCCCCAGTACTGTATCTTCTTCTGGCTGTCGTTCTCCAATTTGACCATTGAAGTCTCCCATCACAACAAGGTTTTTGTGCGCATGGTCTTGGATTGTTTTGTTCAACTCTAAGTAGAATGAGTCTATCGAGCTGGTATCATATTGCTCTGTAGGCGAATATACTTGTATGATGGACCATGGTTCTTTGTAGCCTGGTAGCTTAATATTTATCATTGCTATACGTTCTGATATGCCTATAAAGCTCTCCACATATTTTGCAAGGTGTTGTTTAATAATAAAGCCAACCCCATGGTGACCTGGAGTTGTTCCCATGTGGTATAAAATGAAGCTTGGATAGGAAATAATTCTTTCACCCAGTCGCCTTACTTCGCTCAGGCCGACTATGTTCCATTTGATCTGATTCAATGCATAAGATAGCTCTGTAAGATTTTCTTCGTTTTTCAATGTGAGTACGTTTAAGGATGATATAAAGATTTTAGATTTTCTGTTACTGTTTTCATGGTTTTTTTCTTGTGTTATTGGAGGGTTGTGGTCTTTATCCCCCACGAGGACCAGTCGGCTTGGGGGAGTATTTTCTGATTCAGTTTTTCTGCTTTCTTTGTTTATATTCGTATTTTTCCGGTTCCGGTTTATTAATTGCTATTGGTTCTTATTGGTTGTACTGTTAGAAAGGGAATTCGATCGATTTCTCATTAAATCAAAGGCATTGGTCCTATTGTCTTTTGTGGTCTGTATAGTTTGTTTCCTCGGTTGGGTGTTTGTTTGAGGTGATGAAGACAGTTCCCTTTTCCTCTTTGTTAGGTCTTTGGTTGTGTTTTCTTTTATAATGAGTTTGTCGTACTTTAGGTACGCAATATTCCCCTTCTTCCTTGCTTCTTCTAATTTTGGAAGAAGTTCTCTCCTTTTTTGTATCACTTCTTTAGAAAAATCATCTTTTACATATAGGTCTTTCAGATTCTTTTTATTTTTCATGATTTCGATTTTTTTCCATGTACTTACTAAGGACAAGAGAATAGGCCTTGGTTTATTATCACTGTATGTTGTTCCAAGTCTGTACATATTATTTACTTCCCAATCTTCCAGGTTTATTTGTATATCTTTTTTAAAGGCCATCCTTATTTTATATAATAAGTCTGTAAAAGATTTTTCTCCCTCTTTTAAGCCAAATAATACAATATTATTGTTTTTCTTTTCCCTTTTTAAATATTCCACCTCTTCTTCGAGTTGGCTTACTTTAGTTTTTAGGTTTTTATTTTCCGTTATTTAGTCCAGTCAAAATAGACATTCCAGCTTGCATTAATTCCCAACAAGCTGGATTTTTGTACAGGCCTTGAATACGTCATTACAAATGATATGTCAAAAGTCCCCATCGATCCCGCTTGTGCGTTGTTTTTTATTCCAGGTTAAAAGTCATAAATTTGCGTTTTTTGCGTATATCTCTGAAACGACGAGAGCTATCGAAAAATGGTTTTAACAAAGTTTGTAGATCGTAAAATTGTCTACAAAAATATCTCAACACTTTTCTTCTACAAAGCATCGCTTTTGAGATATAGTAACTTTAGACCGCTGGAAAATCGTCGAAGATGCTGCGTTTTTTTCATTTCAGCCGTTTTATCTGCTTCATTGCCACAGAACAAACAGTATTTCTTGAAATTTACTGAAAGGGGTGATGGGTTCGATGGGTTAGTCCTCCTCCGAGGTAATGAATTGTCTTTTTGTTTCAAGAAATACTGTGCATTCTGTGGCAATGAAGCAGATAAAACGGCTGAAATGAAAAAAACACAGCATCTTCGACGATTTTCCTGCGGTCTAAAGTTACTATATCTCAAAAGCGATGCTTTGTAGAAGAAAAGTGTTGACATATTTTTGTAGACAATTTTACGATGTACAAACTTTGCCTGAACCACTTTTCGATAGCTCTCGTTGTTTCAGAGATATATGCAAAAAACGCAAATTGATGACCTTTGACCTCGAATAAAAAACAACGCACAAGCGGGATCGATGGGGACTTTTGACATATCATTTGTAATGACGTATTCAAGGCCTGCACAAAAATCCAGCTTGTTGGGAATTAATGCAAACTGGAGTCATAATTTTAGTCTATTTTGACTGGACTATATTATAGGTTGTAATTTTTCTTCCATTCTTTCCATAATCGTATTTGTTATTGACTCTGTTATTGATTTTGATTGATTCGAAAGCTCTATTTTCATGTTGTCGAACAATAGTTGGAACTGTTCTTCCATTTCTACCAAAAACTATTTGCGTTATGATATTGTGTGGAATGGAACGTTTTTTGGTAGAAATTTGTATTTACCACTGGCAATTCTCAACTCGCTTGTCAAAGTCTTCCGTTTGTCTATGGCACTTGACTAACCTCACTTTTTAATGGAGTTTTTATTTCTTCGTTTTGATGAAGAATCCTTTACGAAAACCAGGGATTAATATCTTCACGTCTTCGCAACACTTTACTTTATTTGGTGATGGTGATTTTGAGTTCCAAAAAGTACTTTTTATATTTTTTAAACACAATTGATTTGGAGTCGCACACGATTTGTTGTTTACTTAGGGATGCCGGTACCGGAAAAAAAAAAAAATCTATATAATATAGAAGCCTGAAATCTAACTCAGTGTTGTGCTTGATAAGTAGTTTATATCATCTCTTAACTAAGATGACATTTAGAATTAAGTACCTACTAGAAAATATAAGAAAATAATAATAAAACTTAATTCTTTAAATAGATAAGTCTTCTTCTTCTTCTTCTTCTTCTTCCTGCCCTTATCCCTAGATGTGGTCGACGCAACATGTTCTTTTCTTCCATTCTCCTCTATCATCCGTCATGTCAGTATTCACTCCTTTCACATTTATATCATTTTTTACACAATCCATCCTCTTTTCTTAGGCCTACCTACCTCTTCCTCTATATCCATCCACATTCATACCTAGCACCCTTTTCGTCACGTGACATTCTTCTCTTCCCATAACATAAGATAAGTCGACGCATGGTAATTAAGTGATTAATTGATTTTAAATAAATGGCTAATAGCTTTGATATAATTGGTGAGTCAATAGCAGAAGTAGACCACTACTTGTTCATAATCACATATTATTAATAATACCAATTCTGAAGTATTATTAGATTTAATTACCATGAACGTCAAGTTCAAGGATCGCAAGGGTTAAACGTTATAATAAGGTAGTATGTCTGATTTATTGACGTCACAGTTTAAATAATCAATAAATAATGCTGGACAATCCACACAACATCATCTAGCCCCAAGCTAAGCAGAGCTTGTGTTATGGGTACTAGAAGACTGACATACTTAATACAATACATTACATAGATAGATATTTTTTATTATAAGTACATATAAAATACCCAGAACACCCGGAATAAATATTTGCAGATAATAATAAATAAATAATAATAAATAATGCTGGACAATCCACACAACATCATCTAGCCCCAAGCTAAGCAGAGCTTGTGTTATGGGTACTAGAAGACTGACATACTTAATACTATATATTACATAGATAGATATTTTTATTATACATATAATACCCACAACACCCGGAATAAATATTTGCAGAACATACAAACATTTATCCCAAGGCGGGAATCGAACCCGCAACCTTCCGCGTCGCAGGCGGACCATCGCCCACCGCGCCACATCGGTCGTCGTTTATACAGTATAGTCGTTTTATTCTTGTTTTTCGGAAAAAAGTGATTGTTCTACTCCTATGGGTGATTCTTCAGAAGAAAAATAAAGAGATTTTTTTTTAAATACGGTTGTATTTTTGAATTCAAATTAGGTACACGTGTATAGGTGTAAAATCTTGTACTTTTCAACTCTCGAGACTCACCTCTGATCACACTGATCCCGTCGTGTTCCCGCCAAAACATACGGATGACATTGACAAGTCAAGAACTTGACATTGACTGTTACTTTATATTGCTGTTTACTGCCTAATACATATTTTATATAATAACCTGCAATACAATTCATATAATAACTCAACTCATCAACACTTAGTCTAAATGCTTAGTACCTACCTAAATATTTTAATTAACTACATAATAATGCTATTTAATCAATTTTGATCCTGCCAGTAGCTAAATAATTTTATAAATAATTTGTGTGTTTTATATAACACAGTATAAGAATGTTACAGATATTTTATTAAGTTAATGATATATATGTACTTAGTTTCATATTTGATCGCGAAATTGGTATCCAAAAATAAATTTTTTGTCGAAAACCTTACAGCTATTACAGTACTTATTTATAAAATAAAACGCATTCTGATTGTATTCACAGATACCTACAGATACCTACAGATTATTTCAAAAGATCTATAAATAGCTAATATCAGTCAGAATTAAAAAAAAAAGGTTAACTGCGTAGGTTGCATACGTCATTTGTTTCGTTGACTTTTCCTCCTTCAAAAAGTATAGGTATACCTACCTAAATTCCTTCAAGTGTTTAGCCAGTTATTTTCCAAATTACGTTATAAAACGTCATCGACGACATCTGCGTGGGTATAATATTTTTTAGTGGATTTAGTTTACTTAGTAGTAGATTTTTTTGTAAAAAGCTTGTTCGGAAACTCGTATACCTAGTACGATAGTTTACCGCCAAGCAGAAGACCTGTTTGTGGCAGTTAAGTCTCATGTCACACATGAGAACTCGGTACAATACATCACTGAGTACGTCCCTAGTGGACGTATTCAGTGTGACAAACAATAAATAGATATAGATAGTGGTTATAACTCAATATCAAGGCCATCGGCTTATTCCATTTATTGATGAATTAAACAGTAAAGTAGTTTTTTGCTATTATGATTGTAATGTTATCGTAGTATGTATGTATAAGTACAAATATACATGCACCCTGTGCTGAAGGGATGATATTCATCCCTCAACTGCTAAGTCCGCTCCTGTGGTAAAGTCGAACTGGGACAAAAATTACAATAAAAAGGAAAAAAAATGACATTTCAAAATTTTGACTAATTTTAAATCTGTAACAATGTACCTTTTAATGATAAGGACAAAAAAAAAGAGTGCAGTATTTCTTCCTTGATAATAATAAAAAAGATACCTACCTAACCTGTTTAAAATGATAAATACTAAAGGTTTTAAAAAGCGGTTTACCTAAATAAATAACCCAAGTTTGATGAAATTGTGACCCCATATGTCTATTTTATCGCTTTATATACCGATTCCGGTTATTGGTTTGTCTGTCTTCCAACATACATGATAAGTACATTCAAGTCAGAGGTTATCTTCATTTAAATGTGCCTAACCAAGCGGAAACTAAATATTACATTTTTAATTTTTCTAGTATTTTTGAATACTAACTTTAATCGACCTAAGACTAAGAAGAGTAGAAACCTTTGTATACGACATTTGTATCTACTTCTTATTACTGCGTAAAAAATATAAAGACTCGACATATTACGTACTTTACCTACGTATTTTACGTATTTACGATCTCGTTATTTTGCACTTTGAAACATAAATCAAAAACATTAATACAATATTAAATAAATGTGCAAATATTTATTTAATATCGTTATTTGACACAGTCGAAATGAGAATCTATTTTTGTACAACTGTTAAAAATGACAGCCAACCTTACTAAACATTTGAAATATTTCCTGACACTGACAATTCTATCTGTTCACAACATGTGCCGAGACAGAAAAAAAAACTATCTGTCAATTTGATGTTTTTAAGTCACTAGCTGACCCGTGCCCACGTCGTTGGGCATAATTCGACCGTTTTTTCTCCGATTCGCTTTGCAAAACGGACTACCACGTAAAAGCCTTTTAATTTTTCAGTTTTTTATATAACCTATGATTTCTATTGGTGAAATAATTTTTAAAATCCGTTCAGTAGATCCCGAGATTACACCTTACAATTTAACAAATATACAAACACACAAACTTTACTTCTTTATAATATTAGTATAGAAGATATAAAAGAAGAAGAAGTTAGTACGGACGTCAATGACGATCCCCGTTTTTTGGAAACTCTAAGCACACTGTGTATATCAATATTTGGTGGCACTTAGTATAAAAGATTATTTTCAATCATTATAAAGCAAAAACAAGTTTGCAGTAAAACAATCATGTCGAAATTCACGGTAAGTTATTTAAATTATCATCTAGATATGTAATAAGTGGTCTAGCCAATGTAATAGGTACATATTAATATGCAAATTACAAAAAAACTATTATATTTCTGTAATTTATACTTAATCATTTTAAGACTTAAATAGATGATGGAAAATCCCCCTTAGTTTCATATTCCCCCGTTTTATCTCAGAATTGTTTTAATATTCTTAGTTATTTAGACAATTAAAAAAAATTGTGAGATAGGTAACTAATTTAGCTGTTTCATCAGAGTTTTGTCTAAACTGTGATATTCTTGTTTCTTATATTTATTTTAGTCAATTAAAAACAATTATGCGATAGGTAAGTGATTTATCTGTTTCATAAGAGTTTTGTCTAAACTGTAATATCTTCTCCTCTCTTATCTTGTTTAATATTCTTTATTTTTTTCAGTTTTTGTTAGTGCTCGTCGCCATTATTGCTGTCGCTTCGGCAAAACCACAAGGTATCTACAATGTAACTTTGTATACTCATATGTATCTATATTTTAAATAATTGAAGTATTTAAAGAACAAAAAGGTTTATTCTGTATGAAAACCTACTCGAACTTAACCCATGAATGTTTCCGCATTTTTCGGGAACGAATTCATTCTCCTTAATAATATATAAAAAAATTGCAGTAAGAAATGTAAAGTAGAGAAAATCTAGACTTACTTAGTTCATAGTTTTTTATTGATTTTGTTACAATTTATAAACAATCAAGTTCAACGGTCTGTAGATAGCTCAGCTGTTTCTTATGTATTTTATATGAAAATGTACATTTTGTAAATACTGTATAGACCTTATTTATTATATTTATAATAAATATTTATCAAGTTCATATAGGTAAATATTTATCTAGATAAGATATTAAACGATTTTAAATGATCCATGAGATTTTACTTCATAGAGTACGTATAAAAAAGTATGACTTAGTTTGCGGAAAGTAGATTACATACTTACTTCACAAATATTTATTTTAATTTTGTTAATTTATTATTAACAAAAATCAGGATCAGTTGAACTATCTATAGATCGTTTGCAACGGTCTGTAGATAGCTCAACTGTTTCTTATGTATTTTATATGACAATGTACATTTTGTAAATACTGTATAGTCGTAAGTTTGTTTGTGAATAAACTTAATTTATTTATTATTTATTTTATTTTGCAGTTAACACAGTGGACAACAGCAATCCTAGTGGTGGTAAGTAAAGAACACAAAGAAAAACAAAATACTTAATTTTTTTCAACATTTTATTACCTTTTTTTTGACTTCGTAAACCCTTCACACGCTCAGAACGATTTAAAATGTACATACCTATGATAAATCTCCTTTGACGCCCCCGAACAATAAAAAAGATTTTTGACAGCTATAACTCTATAAGTGACAACTAAACAAAACCATAATAAAGTGAAAAACAAAAGAGCAATATGGCCTTATAGCTTGTTCATAAGAGAACAATAAAAAAACTCTATGTTACTCTATACTAGCAGTAAGTTGTAACATACTTACGGCCGGTTTCTCGAACGATGATCAACGAAAAAAACAAATAATTACTATGTGTCAAACTCGGATCAATCGTGATTTGGGTTTCGAGAAACCGGCCGTTAGTCAGCTTTTTTTGTTTCAGTAAATGTAGTGGATGTCCAACCTGGCGGTGGTGGTGGTAAGTTTACATCATAAAACTCAATGCAAAAGGCTGTATTGACACGATACGACACGACACGACATGACACGATACGATACGATATCGTCGGAGAGTCCGTGCTTGGCTGCCGCGTATCACTCGCTCACACTAACACAACCTTCTCGTGTCTTTTCACTCACACTCATAGATGCAAATACAAAATACTTACCCCCTATCTTATTAAAAGTTAGCGATGACATTGTGTCACCATTACGTATTATGGTAATCAACACATCAAGGCTGCGCTTTTAATAAGATAGGCCGTAAAAGTTTTATTTTCGGTAACATAATATGTATATCTATTAATAACATTGGTTGGATACTCTTAAGTATATAGTACCTGTATTAGGAGATACAGCTCTTCTCTTTAGTATTACGAAGTATAAAGTAATAATGAGGTAATTTAATCAAAATTATAAACTAGGATAGATTTGAATAGGTTTCTTATACTTTAAATTTCATTTGACTTGTTTGCACAAAGTCGGGCTATTATTTCGAGATATCGGTAGCATGTAGTATCAGACAATGTGCAAAATCACAAAACTCTAAATTCTTATTCAAATGATGTGACGCTAGGACTTGTGTTAATTCGATAAACGAATTAGCAAATAAAGTACGAAGTGCTATCTATTACCAAGATTTCACGTCCTACAAACAACCTTCTAGCAATGCACTCTTTATTATATGTTAAAAAAATACTAGTCTATAAAATTTATCTACAAATTTATAAAATTCTCAAATAATGTTTTTTCTGTTTAGCTTTGCTTTGTAAAACTCCTGATATTTTTATATATTGTTTTCACATTCAATAAAAATAAATATTTTTTTCAATAAAATCGCATATATCAATAAAGGTAGAGCAGGAATGAGTGAACCTTTTCCCAGCCGTAGGACGAAATAGGCTAGATAAAAAATCTTAAATAACTATAATCTTTAATAGTCATAATAAATCTTAAATTTGAATATTAATTATATACCTATTTAATACTTATCTAATTGGAACATTGTTACAATTTTCAGTGAACGTCGTTGATGGAGGCCAACAAGGTAAGACATATACTAAGTATAGAAGTATAACTACTAGATACATCCAAGATCATACTGTGCCTACTTTCAGTTACTACTCTATTACTGATTTTATTGCTTCATTTACTCAAATTAACAATCTAAATTCGCAAACGAACAGTAAAAAAAACTTGAATTGAAAAAAAAGTATTCATTTAGTACAAAAAATGGTTGTCTGTAAAGTCGGTTTACTGACGATAGTTGAACGTGACAACGTCAATCGTATCTTATCTTATCTTGGAACGCCTCAGAACGCCGGAACGCCGGAACGCTTCATGAGTCATGTTTTTTCGTGCGTGCAGCCGGCTCTATCGAATTATAAGACGTTGTCACGTCAAAAAAGTCGAGTTAAATCTTTAAAATCAATCATTGTTAAATAAAATAGCGCCTTTCCAAGTTATAAGTATTTGTACCGTTTCAGCCATGCGAATTGCTCTTAGTTTTTCGTTTGAATAACTATAAATAATAATTAATCAGTATTGCATGCTCTGTCGTGCAAAGGTTCACCCAAAAATGGCTATTTTCACTGCAACCGATACGGATTCGACACCGATACGATATCACCACAAAATAATCTGATCAAATTTCTTCATCATGCTGACTCCGATATTTATGGGCGAGCCTCTTCAAACCTTTTGGCATCTGTCTGCGACTGGGATCTCTTTTTTTACAATAGCCGATGCTAAACTATTGGAAATGTTTCAGCGAGTTAATAGTTAAACAGTTCAAGGTCGTTTATCCTAAAGTTTTTGTAACTGTTATATTTTTTAGTGGATAGGTATTAATTTGCAACATACAAAAGTCGGAGTCAATTTTTAACGCAAAGCTATACTTAGGTATACTTAGTGTAGGACGCCCTCCAGCAAGATGGAGTGCCAATCTGCAGAATGTAGCTTGCAAACACAGAATGAGAAGAACCGAAGACCGGGCTCATTGGCGCGTCTTGGGAAAGACCTACATCCAGCAGTGCACTGATTTTTTAAGCATAGAAATTCCGTTACGAAAAAACTGAACGAAAATAACCTAACACTGTCTAACCAAATGCAAAAACCTAATCCAGCAAAAAATGTTATGCAATAGCTTTACCGCGCCAGTCCCCGAGTGCCACTCGTCTTTTTTTTTAATCATTTGGTCCAATATCGTGTCGGTGTACCTACAACCGATGTTCAATCACGGAAACATGTAATAGAAGCACGCATCAATCCTTTGTTTGTAACGTTTCTAGGTCTGTTTTTGTCTCGTTTTTTAATTATGATTGCTTTGTTTCAGTTCACGTCGTTGATGGAAATCCAGGTATGGTTAAGATCATATTAATAAACCTCCTCGTATCTAAGTAACTTAAGTCACAAGAGTATAAAAAAAACAAAATTGTTTTGGAATTGTTATAATTTAGTATACCTAACTGAATTTAATTTGGTATAACTTTAGGTTCAAACTTCACTGAAACAAACATTTTGTGTTATATCTTCATTGTCCCAGCGCAGCGTAAAGAGTTGTTTAAAAAATTAAATACATTTTATTTTCAGCACCCCAACCCCGAAGCGGCTAGGCGGCAAATTTAGAATAATATTGGATAATCTTAGATACATAACAGAATAATAATTTTAGTGTAATCTCTGAAAGCATTGTTTAATGTCAATTTTTTTTATGTATATGCATTATAATAACCATATATTTATTGATTAAAATACTAAACATTTTTATTTCTATTTTCTCGCAATATTTCCTTACTTGACAGAACCCAATGCTAATCGATTATTACCCAATTTTACCCGACTGCAAGACTTAAAAGAGGGTTAAGTTTTTGTTTGTGACAATACGTGTACATTAACCAAGATATATGTTTAAAAACAAACAAGTGACCATGATACCAAAAATAAATCGACCCATTTAATAAATGAACAAGGTTAAAAACGATTGATTTCACCTTCGGTAGGTTTATTATTTCGCTTGGTGAGTATAAGGGCCATCGTGCTCGGTGCGTAATTAAAAAATAAATTTATGTTAAATAGGCAAATATATTCTAAATAAACTATTTTTTATCTACCAATTTTTTACTTCTCTACATTGATTTAAAATATGTTAAATATATACAATTTGTATCTCTTTCACTAAAATGATTAAAATATGATGTTGACAAATATTTTAGTAACTTAACTGTTTTTATATATTTTACAAATAAATATTGTATTTGTAGAAAAAGTCAAAATGGATACCATAACCTTGTTATTAAGCTCTGATTGTAATAAGTAAAAGATAATTTGTATGATAAACGAAAATAATCGTTAAGCCCAGCCGGAACGGATACAAACAAACCCTGAAAGGGTAATTAATATTCATTAAAAATACTTTCAATACATAATCTAAAATAGGTCACCTATTTTCCGCTATAAATAAACAGATCCCTTCCTACACCGCAATTGAAAGGATGCAAACATTTCACGCTTGATTGAAGCTACATTCACAGTGATGGATGACACCGCAGATAGAACACAGTTATACCACAACTGCCTTACACATACACACAGTAATCCGTGTCACAGTACCCGCGCCAGTGCACATGCACTAAAATACTACTTGACACTGAACCCAATCACCCAGACTCCGCGTTACAATAGATCCCATTGTCCTCATCTTGACTCCTCCAATTCCTTATGACATCATTCACTAAAGACTCCAAGTACCGACTGGCACTAATTGGCTACGACATCTGGACCGATCTCCGGCGACTGCCACAATCTAACTCGTTTGCAACACTCGTCTCTGCATCATTTTAAAATTAATCAATAAAACATGGGTGTTTACATCGTCGGCTTTATTTGCGCCCTGGTTCTGGTAAGTCCATTTCTCATATTGCACCATGATAGGAATTCCGAGATACTTACTTACGACACGTTTTTTCTGCAGGCTGGCATAGTGGTTGCGTGGATAGCTTACTGCATGTTCATCAGGGAAAGGCACAAATCTGAGTATTACCAGTACACTATATCGGATATTCGGTACAAGAATCAACTGATGTGCCAGGATCAAGTTGACGTTGAGAAGGAAATTAAGTTAGGGGTTTTGGTTCTGCCGTCCCATCGTAAACAACATGATGAGGAGTATGGGGGCAGGCCTGATTACCCGGAGAGTCCAGCTCCTACCTCGCTGAGCACAGAGAAGCTACTAGATGAGTTCAAAGATGGAGTAGAAGCCTACTATAAGGATGGAATTTATGAGGTCGACAGCCGCGCGCCGTATCACTCCGATGTATAACCGACCTCATTGCATAATGATTTGCAAGATACGATTATGTACAAATCGAGAGTTCTCGAACAAAGATGCACTGAGTATTATCGCAATCAATTTGAATATATTTTTGGATATTTTTTAATTAAAACATAAACAAAGCTACGTTGTATCAATTACATTCCTTGTAAGTTAAATGCAAAGTTAATTATGTTAGTATTATTCGGTTATTTCTCACGAAACAATATTGTGATATCGTGCATATAAATCAGCTAGTTATATGCAGTCGATATCATGTAACCGATTGTAGTAAGAACTGGTTATTGCGTGAGGCTCTTGATCCCGTCTGCCATTTTGTCAATCGTGCTCTTTTCAGTGGGCTTGAAGACGTGGACGACCGCGTCTCCGGCGTCGCTCAAAGTCTTCACCACGTCCCCCCACGCGTTCTTCATGGAGTCCATCACGTCGCGCCTCTCGCGGTTGGACTCGGAAGGCATCGCCAACGCAGTAGCGATTATACACTGATAAGAAAAATTAATCGTTAGTCGCGTTAAGCTGATAAATGTCTACAAGGCACTCAATTAAGATTAGCCTTAATATTTTTTGGTCAGATGGTCAGAACTGCTTTATTTTTTATGTATCAACATTTCAATTTATTCAAATGATAACAATAAATGTTTAGTCACACGTCAGATAAAATAAAATACTGAGTCACATTCAATCCACTTGCACAATTCGCTAGGAAAAAAACTGTTAAAAATTATTTATTTAAATAGTAGAACAGTTCCCATAAAACAAGCGTTGCTTCGTTTGGGACTAGAGTGTGATGTGTGAATTGTCCATGAATATTTATTTGTTTATTGAAAATTTAATAGGAAGGGTCGGTATTTTGTTTCTGAAACTTTGCAAGCTAAAAACAATCTTAGCACTTAAAAATACTCACGATAAACAGTAAACTTAGATGCCGATACTCCATTCTATTTCTGCGTCAACTACGTTACTCAAAGAATCAGTTTGCTTCCAAAGAGGTGTGGTCAGACCGGATCGGTAACTCCTACTGGACTCGTAGGATCAACAGGAAAGCCTGTATTTGTACCACGCATGCGTGTAATCAAACGAGCAGACCAAATTGCAGGACAATAGGTGACGCGCAAGGGCAGAGCAAACTGTGACTATAGCTCACCGTGAAACTTTCATTTGTTTACGATTTATCACAATGGCAATCAAAAACTACACGTATCGAATTATGAATGCCAGAATGGCGTTAAACATGAAGGCATAAAGGTGTTAAAATTTCATTAAATTTATAGGTTTTTTCAGTAAAATTGAGGAGCGAAACAATGAAAGAGTTTCAGCTACGCTGTAAATTGAAAATTTATCTATATCTATCTTCTTCTATACTTATAATAAAACTGTAGAGAGGTCAATTCTGTACATGAAATATATTAAAAAAAAAACTATCAGGGGTGATTAGTGATCGATACTGATGCCAAAAATGCAATCAGTAAAATTTTTGTCTGTCTGTCTGTCTGTCTGTCTGTCTGTCTGTATGTTCCTTATAGAAACAAAAACTACTCGACGGATTTTAACGAAACTTGGTACAATTATTTTTCATACTTGTGGGCAGGTTATAGGATACTTTTCATTACGCTACAATCAATAGGAGCAGAGTAGTGAAGGGAAAACGGGAGAAGTTACTCTATTTTTTAAGCTTCCGTCGCGTGTGCAGCCTTAATGGTTGAAGTTACATAGAAATCATGTATGACGGAAATATTCTACATAAAGTTGTCTAAAAAATATCCCACAACAGCATATTTCTATCTTTTATGGTTGACTCACAATAACACGTGTAACTTTCGATAGCTTAGCAGTTCGGAGCATTCTGATTATATTTCTTTACTCTTACGTTTTTATTACTCTCACTCATTCCTAATTTAAAAGTTAACATTATTACCTATTCAATAAAAAAAGAATCATAGAAATCGGTATAGAAACACCAAACTTATACATGAAATAAGCCATCGCGCCGTCGCACTTGAATACTCAAATCGAGTAAAGTTTGAAATTTGTTGTGTATACCACTAGATGGCGTTACTGTGCACAAATCCTAGATCGCGCTATCGGTGCGTTTTGGCAATGTGTTATAAGTCGGTCGGTATTTAGCTATAGTTCCGTTAAATTGAGTTATCTTGATAAGTTATTTAGAGTTGCGTATCCGATTACCGCTTTAATGGCGAATAAATATTTAAAAATAAAATATTAAATATTTAAGGGGGTGCTCATAATCTCATACAAAAACATAATTTACTTAGATGGTTTGTTTTTTTTATATATAATATTTTATAAAAAATATATTGTTGTTGATGAGTAGATACATTTACTTGGGCCAATTAGCGAGCTTCGAAAACAGGCAGGATAAGGAGATCGATCGCCGCATCGAGAACGCCTGGAAGAGCTACTGGTCCATGAAGGAACACATGAAAGGCGACCTTCCACTTACGCTTAAACGCCAACTCATCGACATGTGCATGTACGGTGCGCAGACATGGTCACTGACTGAAGCACAGAAATCCAGACTCAAGATTTGCCAAAGAGCAATGGAACGTAGCATCTTTGGTTTCAAGCGCATCGATCGAGTGCGAAACACTACGCTGCGTTCGCTCACTGGTATTGCAGATGTAGGCAATAAAACCGCGAGGCTTAAGTGGGACTGGTCAGGTCATATTAGCCGGATGGACCCAGAGAAATGGTCCAAAATCGTGACACCGTGGCTGCCTGAAGACGGAAGGCGGCGTAGAGGCCGACCAAAAAGGCGATGGCGGGACGACCTCGATGTTTTCGAGAGGGATTGGTTGGGGGAAAGCGGAAAGCAGAGGATTTGGGGGAGACCTTTGCCCAGCAGTGGGACGAGATAGGTTAGGAAAAATATACTTACTTAATCTATACTAATATTATAAAAAGATAAAGTTTGTGTATTTGTTAAATTGTAAGGGGTAATCTCGGGATCTACTGAACCGATTTTAAAATATTCTTTCACCAATAGAAAGTTACATTATGGCTGAAAAATAAAAAGGTTTTTACGTGGTAGTCCGTTTTGCAAAATGAATCGGAGAAAAAACGGTCGAATGAAAGCGTTTCTTACGAACGCTGCCTTAACTATGAAAGAAGTGTTCTAGAGAAAAGATGTGGAGCTTAATAATGCCTACAAAAAAGCCACATGTCAACGACAGCATATATGTCTTACTTTTTTATTTAATGAAAATTATCCCCAACGAAGTGGGCACGTGTCAGCTAGTTATTGTAATAAAATCAATTAAAAATAATAAGTCAATGAAATCAAAACACATGAGACGTGTGTAATTTTTACTACCAGTTGTACAGTAGGAAGTATTTAGTAAGCCATCATACTATTTAGATATGAGAATTTAGGATCACGTTAAAGAAGCATTTTAGGTAAGTACCTATTAAAAACAAGTGTCCGGAACACTAGACGGGGTACCTACAGGGTACCTCATCTGCATCCGACGATTTGTCCCCCAATAAATCCCTAAATTGAATAATGGACCGGAGCTGACAAGTAGTTAACGATGCCAAATGCGTAATACAGACAAATAATTTTATACTTAAATCCTGTCTTACTGCGAAGCGAACCCAAGTACTTCATATAAATAAATAAATAAAAATAAATAATGCTGGAAAATCCACACAACATCATCTAGCCCCAAGCTAAGCAGAGCTTGTGTTATGGGTAGGTACTAGAAGACTGACATACTTAATACAATATATACGCAAGAACTTCGTATAAGCATATAAGTTACATGTACCAAATAAAAACCAAAGACGGCCCTTTGTCGTATGTAGTCGTATGTCGTGAAATTAAACTTCAAGCGAGTCTTGCATCAGCCAAAATATACGGATCGGAAATTAAAAGAGATTAAGCAGACAGAATTGTCTTGGTATCGAATATCTTGGACAGAAATATATATGAAAGAGGCGATTAGGAAAAGATTTTATCTAGACTTATGTATAAATATAATAATAGAGGCCTTTGTCCTGCAGTGGGACAGCAATGGCTGAATTATAATAATAATAATTATGTAGAAATAAAGATTTAAAGATAGAGACTTAAACAGTTTACATATAAACTTATGTCTAGAGTTTTAATCTGGTATTTATTTTGAATGTATGGATCATATGAAACCAACAGAAAAATTTAATAATTTAATATATCTTTCTTTTAATATTCTTCTTTAATCTAGGTGAAGGGTTTGTTTGATCAAGAAATCAAGCACTTTAGCACCAAGGTTTGTGATTATCTCTCATAGAAGTTATCATGAAACCACCTTCCAGCTTTACTCATCAGTGATTTCATCCCGGAGCCAGCATTCTGCACGGTCATTACCACCTTGTTTCCCAAATCTTTCACGGTCTCTATAAAGTTCTTCATTGTGTCTCTTTTCCATCGCTCCTTTCCTGCTTCTACTGGTATTAGAGAATGTAGGAATATAACCTGAAATAAAAATTTAATAGAATAATTTGTTTTATTAAATCATGTGACAGGCAGCACCTAATGAAAATATGCCAATAATAATTGATTGCCTTGACTTAACTTGATTACCATACGTATCTAATGGTGACAAAATGTCAACGCTAACTTTTTATAAGGTAAATATTCATGGACTGTTCACGTAACCATCGCCAAAGTGCCATCTATTCCCTAACAGCAAAGCTTGTATGTATTACGGGAAGTAAATTGATGATATAACACTTGTTCTTGGCGGGGATCGAATCCGCGACCCACGGAAGCACGGAAGTTAGAGCTAATAACAACTGAGCTGTGACGTCACAGCTGAGTTGATGTAATGGCAAAACACTGATATGTTTGTATTGTTGTTAGGTATTATTTTTATAATAACAAGAATGCATTTAGAACGAAATCTAGGTATGTATATATTTAGGTATTATTCCATAAGCAATCTAATTCCCATCGCACAAGCTATTCTTAGTTAAGTTATAGATAACGTTGTGTGAAAATAGTCATGATTAAAATAGAACTGTAAAATTTACCAAAAATATTGAAGTCACTAATTTATTCATAGCTCAGCCGAAAATGACGAAGAAATGCACAGATATTTAAATGAGTCTGCCTTCAAGCAGTTTTTATTCATTAATTGGATAAGAAATCACGTAACTATAGATAGTTACGTGGCCTATCTGGATCTGAAGATCTATCAACGGTAATCAACATTTAGATAAATCTAAGATTTTCTAACATTACCTAAGTATTTACAAAGTGATTGACGAATTGATGAGTTACATATAATTTAAATAACTTGAAAATCATTGTGAGCGCTATTTTATTTACAAGCACTTATTATAAAAAATATATAGTAATTAGGTAGTTTTAACGTTAACGGCAACGTGAAAACAGTCATTTTGGATCGAATGAACATTATTTATTCAGCGACACTTTTAAGCTATGCTCCGACGATGTACGGGTAGTGTCGAAGTTAAAAAAATATAATATAGGTGTACTTCAATTATCAAAAAACATAATTTTGGAACAAAAAACGCCTCATTTTTTTTTCTAACATAAACGGCCGGTTTCTCGAACGATGATCACCGAAAAAATCAAATAATTACTGTGTCAAACTCAGATCAATCGTGATTTGGGTTTCCAGAAACCGTCCGTAACTCTAGCATAGAAGTAAGCACAACGAGTGTTCATTTATTTTAGTGTAATTGGGAATATATATTTTTTACAAGGTGATTCTAGGTGCCAGTTCTACGTCAACATTTATTCTTCTAGAGCCTAGAAGAATGAGCAAGAAATTGAAGCAGACGCAAAATGTATAAAAAAATCAAAGTTTACCTTAAATAAGTTGCTCTGCAGTTCTGTAAGCGTATTGCTAAGTAAAATGTGTATTTCTTGTAAGTTTCCACCGGAAATTGGAAGGACAGATAACTAAGTGTTTATTACCTCGCCCTACCAGTACGCAAGTAATTTTGGATTATCAGTAATGCCAATTATTTGCTTTGAATTATTACAGTACCAAAATAGTATCTAAGTATCACAATCTTTTGTATAAATTCGAATGTTGGAGAAATTGAATTTATATTCCAGTTTTGAAAACAAGAAAGGTAAGCGTGTTTGGAAAACAAAATAATATTTTTAAAATAATTTAATTCCTAAACTTCGTCAATTGATCCATCAATGTACAAGTAAAATCTCGTTTTGTGCCAATTTTCTCGTAACATGATAAAAAAAGAGAGGAAAATCTTACTGCCTATAGTTATTTTTGTAAAGCCTCAGTGTTTTGCCGTTTTAACTTATTATTAACGTTACTTCAATACAAATAAAAATTCAACCATGTCGGCTTAAAATAACTGGTGCTTGCAAACATATGTGTAAATAAAACAGTAATTTATAGAACAAAGTTTTGGCCATGCATGTCTTATGCCTATTACCTAAGCTAAAAAAAAATTTAATTTATTTTTATCTCTCTATGGTTTAGCTCCTTTCTGTAAAGAACTAACAAGAAAAACTATGTACCTGATATTTAATTTTCATTATAAACGGGATATTTACCATGATTTGTGAGTTTGATTATTTCCCGATATTTCGTTAAAGCTTCATGCCATGATCACGAAAACTATAAAAACTATGTTCAAAATCAAAACCGTGATAGTTTCAAATATTATACTTGATATTTGTACGTTTTTCTATTTTCAGATGTATCTAACAAATCTTATCCTCGCTCTCTGTATTATTGGCGCTGTTCAATGCGCAAGAGTGAAGCGCGCTGACGTAGATTCCGAAGTGAAGGTAGACACTACTGAAATTCCTAAAACAGAAGAAGTAGTTCCTAAAGAAGAGTCTGGTAATCCGTTCTCGCTACCAGACGCACAAAAATGGTGGGCGTCTGTAACCAAGTCCTTTGCTTCCACTGGAGGAGAAGCAGCTTCGCAGGATCCTTGGAAACAGTTCACCAGCTTCTTCCCGAAGTCTAAATAGGCATCGGCGTCTGCGGCCGAATATATATGAAGAATAATAAAGTGTATTATACCATAAAATTTGCTGATCGTATTCCAACAGGCACCTGTAAATACAAGATGTTTTGTTTTTTGTAGAACTCACAAGTCTGAACATTGTAACACTTACCTACTTCTTGCTATTTACGTTAAGTGTTAATGGAGGAAGATTTAGGTACTAAGTTTTTAGGGTTCCGCACCCAAAGGCTATTACAATAAACTATTACAGAGTCTATTACGAGAGCGCTATCCGTATCTGTCCGTTGTAATCGTGCTGTATTTAACAAACCATGATACTTAGAGAGTTGATTTTTTTACAGATTATTTAGGTTTTTCTGTTGCCGCTATAACAACAAATACTAAACAACTTTTTTTTTATGCCGCTTATAGGATAACGCTTGGCCGCAATTACAACTGATGTTAAATGATGATGCGGCCTATGGTGTAACGCGTTTGCCTAGATAGAACCTATTCACTCTCCTCTTGAAAACGTCCAAATTATATGAATCTGGAAACGACGCCGGCAACGAATTCCACTCTTTAGCGGTTCTCAAAATGAAACTTGAGCCAAAGCTTTATTGATAACGGCAATAGGAGATATGGTACGGAACCCTTCGTGCGCGAGTCCGATTCACTCCGGTAGTCACTCGATAGCCGGTTTTTTTTTATAAATGACTTATTCGTAGAATGACTTGAATGTATTTATTGATATTGTGATATCATTTAGCAGAACAATTCAAAGAATATTTTCTAGACTTTGTTTTGCACAATGCAATAGGTATATGTGAAGAAACATTAAAAAATGTATCATACATTTTTTATATTTTTTAAGCTAGTAGTGGAATTCCCAAGTTTAAGCGTGTAGGTATAATTTAAAAGATAATACTAACAGCGCTTTTTAAAATGAATATCAACAAAGTATTTGCTCAGTTTGTCTGAACAGCATGGAAGTAAACTCTAAGTAGTAAACTCTAAGTTCATCATAACTCTCCTTTTGCTCCGCTTAGTCGGGTAAAAATATAACAATTGAAGTGCTGACCGTTGCTTTTATTTTCAATTTTGATCTCTATTTCTATTGCATTACGATTCATTTTGGTTCATTTTCGTTAATAAATCCAGGATCCGAAAATAGCAGTGACAAACAATGCAAATAGTTGTCATGTACTCACACTCGTATTCTCGTATTTGCAACAAAGTAAAATACGAACAAGGGCAGGGAATATCAACGTATGCAGTAATTTAGCACTTCAGCGACCAAAGTGTCTTTTTCTACTTACTGTTGCCCTGATAACCCTAATTGCAAACCATTATTTTAAAAGAGTTATATATAAAAGGTACTTTTTCACACACCATTCGTTTTCTAGCAGTCTCAGAAAATGTATCTAGCTCTGATTTTCGGTGTACTATTTTTAAATGCCTACGCATACGACAAAACGGAGGATAAAACAAAAGACAAGGAGCCGTGTCATGGTACGTCATGGTACCCAGTTGAAGGACCTTACGATCGTCTGAAGCCAATCAAAAAGGACCCGAAGGATGATAAATTGTACTACCACGGCGGGATTTACGCTAGTCCATATCTACCTCTTCCGTATATGGGGTTATACACCAGACCGTATGGTTACGATGTACCGCCGATATACCAAGCACCTTTGTATGGTTCATATAATGGGTACATCAAAAAGGATACAAAAGAATACACACCAGTTTTTAAAAGTTAAATAGTTAAGGTAATATAATGTTTTATTTTCACTCGATTTAAAGGTTTAAATTATTTAAAATTTTGTGTTTTTTGTGAGAACAATAAAGTTACCTGTGTGTCTTTGTGTGATTTACTAATTACTAATCTTGGTCAGATAAATGCTGGACACAAGTCCTTACGACAAACACTAAGCCTGGTTCCTAGACACTTTCCATTCACTTGAATTATACCTTCTACATTTTATGTAAATCATTGAAACAATATTGTTTTTTCAAATGTTTGTTTTGCTCCTTGCCATGGGGATCTACCTAGGTAGGTTCACATGGAGCTATGTAGGTATGTATTTTAAAGTGTTTTTTAGTCTGAAAATATTTTGTGTATGACAAACAAATAAATTCTTATTCTTATTCCAATCAAAAGTTAGATACTATTTTTTTTAATATTTGAGATATTAATTAGAGATTAAGGTGAGAATAATAAATAAGTAAGTAACTATTACATTTACAATATCTAAGATAATGAAGAAAGATAAAAGCCCTATCCTGAGATAATCAGAACTCTATTGATCGGAGACACTATTAAAAGTGAAATTTGTTGGTCCCACAGTTTTTTGCGAATCTCAGAGTAGCGTCGATTTGATATTTAATAAAAATTAGAAATTATTCGAGTCGTACTGCGCGTTTAAGCTGGCTTGACTGGCAAATGTTTACAGGCCACCGCGCAGTGGTTCTTGTATAAGCTACAAATACGATAAACTTACGATTGTCACATTTATTCGTGACATTTATCTAGTAACCTTGATTAATTTTCTCACATTGCTGTAAAGTGTTCATTGGACTGAGATACTCAATCTTTTATTATTTAGTGCAGAATCAGTCAAAGATATTAATTTATTTGGTATCTCATCGAAATATTAGTAAACATCTGTTACTAAGTGGTAGCAAAGATTGCCTGGAAGAGATCGCTCATAGCGATAAAACTGCCCTATGTTCAAGACACACACAGTTCCAAATACTGTGTGTGTCTTGTACATTCAGAAATATCTTTGTGGTGTACAGTCAAGTGTTTTCTATCTACCTACTTAAGTGATAAGTTTGATTTGTAAAAATTGTTTTAACGTTAACTGAAAAAACTGTCCTCAAACAAACTCCAGAAAACGATGATTTCCAAACGACTACCAAAAATGGAATAACCTAATCTAAGAACACGTCATATGATTATGGTAACGAAGCAATAAGAAATCGGTAATCAAAAGAAATTCTAGTTATTATCGCAGATATACAAAAACATATAAGTACCTAACCACTCTGACCAATCTGACTTCTTGACTAAATAAATAAATAAAAGTTCACGGACATTTCAGACATCACACTCTAGTCCCAAACTAAGCAAAGCTTGAACTATGGGAACTAGACTGATAACACTCATACACAGAACAAATATTTATGTTTATCACACAAACATTTGTTTGTTTGAATTGAACCCACGACCCACAGCATGGAAGGCAGAGCTACTACCAACTGAGCTGTGACGCCTGTCGACCTATTTTCTGGAGCACTTAGAATAAGAACAAGAAGGACCTTCAAAATACATAACAATATAACCACAAATATTTTCACTTGTAGAACCTCTTAAGGATATTTGTTTGGTCAAATTTGTGTTTATCCAAGTCTAAATATTTATTATGGACACAAAAGGTGATGTGTGCTCGATCAATTATGAGTCTTGGAAAATATACGAATAAATTTGAATTTACTAGGAAGTATATAAACTCTAGGTGTGTTGAAGTGGACACAGTCAAACGCAACATATTCTACCATGGCTTCTATCAAGGTTTGTAACAATTATTATACTTAAACTGGTTTATAGCATGTAATTTTGTTTTATTCTAAACTTTTTAGCACCAGCATTGGCTCTTGTTGGTGTTGTATTGATGATTATTTTCTGTCGTCTACAACTTTAAAAAAAGTTGTTGTGTGATATTCTTTCGAACTCATCCAATATCTTTCTGGCATTGGCAACCCAAGCTGCCAAAAAAAAGATAGTCTTAACTTATTAAGCTATTGCATAGCTTCTATCGCGGGCCTTGAGCGTGGAGATATTCCAATAATAACTTCATGCGCCCTTTTAAAGAGGCTTCAGTCAAATATTAATTAAAAAAACTCATACTTGATCACCCTTTTTCAGACTTTGTTCATCCTCGGAGTAGTGCTGGCTTTGATCGCCATGGCCTTCGCTAGCAACCATGGCCAAGGAGGTTACGGTGGTAGCCAAGGTGGCGGCCGCCAGGGAGGTTCCGGTGGTAGCCAAGGAGGTTTTGGAGGTAACCAGGGCGGTTCCAGAGGTAGCCAGGGCGGATTCGGAGGTAGCAACCAAGGAGGCTCTGGAGGCCAGGGAGGTCATGGAGGCGGTCGGCACTGAAACCCAACCTTCAACTATGGACCTGGCATGAAAACGGATTAAAGAATTATGAAAAGTGTAAATGTTTTATATTGAAAATGTTTAAATTATTTTAACCTAAATAAATATGTGTGTATTGGATTTTGCTGCTTGCCCTTATTTTAAAAAAAAACCCATTATGATCGTGTGCTTCAAAGGAGAATGGGCACTTTGGGCCACGACAAAAAAAAATATTTTGAGTCGACAATTTAATTTTGCTCCATACAAATGAAAATTAAAAAAAAAACATTTTGAATAAAACTTAGACTCTAGACAGTTTTTTGCGTGGCCTGATGATGCCACTATCATGAAGTAAAAAAGTCATCTTAACTAACCGACCGGCTCGGAATATTCCACTTCAGATTTTGAAAGTAAATACATATTAATTTACAATAACAGGTCGTTGAACCTAGGTTCATGTATAAAAATATTAATTTCTTGCTGCAAAATAATTCTTCTGAACCGACCGGAGCCCAGCCAATGACAGATTTTTACGACTTAGATACAAAGGTGAAGAACTTACCACTAGACCACCACTGACCACCTTTTTTCACACCTTTTGTTCAACAGCAACCAATAAAACACCAACTTCCTCATTGACAATATGGTTAGATCCACGTACATTAATTAACCATTGCATAGTTTTTACCACCAAACCAAATATTTTAAAAAAAATCTTTAAAACTCATCCGCCATTTTATGTGTTTCACTCTATAATTAATAAGACCATCGGACCAAATATACTATTATTCAACTTGGGTATTATTTTGAGATATAAATATTCAAAAAACCTGTTATTTATCGAGTTTTATGGTTTGAGCATACATTGATATTTAATAAGTAAATAAAGAATATTTCAACCATAGCAAAAACCAATGTGTACATATCGATATGCAAATGCACAGGTATGATTCTAGGTCCTTGCAACTAAATCAACGACCTAAAGTGGTGCAAATGACAGAAGTAAGTATAAATAATCGAACAAGTGCGAGTCGAACTCGCACACGAAGTGTTCCGTACCAAATCACGTTTTGATTGAGAGCTGTTAAATAGGTATTTATTTTATTATATTTATTATAGCGGCAACACAATGCATCATCTGTAAAAATTACTACTCTTTTATTATCATACAGTCTGTGGACAGACGGACGGACGTATGTCCAACTTCGCTGTCCAAAGTACCAGGGAAGTCTCAGAAATAGGGTCCCGTTTTACCCTTTGTATACAGAACCCTAAAACATGCTATGTAGACTCTACTTATTTGAGGAATGATAGTCCGTATATTTTTGTGGTTTTCGTAGGCTGCCATAAGTAATTTTACAATTCGGAAATAGCGCAAAAACGTACACCGCAATACACAAAAAACATATATAAATTAAACAGCTCCTCTACAAAAACACTGTATTATTATTTAATCAAACCCTTGTTCTATCCTACTAATATATCATAATATAATATTACTTACTAGCTGACCCGTGCCCACTTCGTTGGGCATAATTCGACCGTTTTTCTCCGATTCACTTTGCAAACGGACTACCACGTATTTTTCGATTTTTTATATAACCTATGACACTCAGCAATAATGTGGCTTTCTATTGGTGAAAGAATTTTTAAAATCGGTTCAGTAGATCCCGAGATACCCCTTACAATTTAACAAATATACAAACACAAACTTTACCTCTTTATAATATTAGTATAAATAAATGTATAAGTAATTTTAAAAGTTTGGATGTGTGATGATTGAATCACGTTGCAACAAAAATTTTGTAGGTAGGTACTAATAGTAATAATAAATAATAGTAGTAATAAATACCTTCCTTAAAAGTTTAAAAAACAATTATCATAGGTAATACCTTTGAAAAAGTCTTATAAGTAAAGAAACTTAGCTTCTTTCTCAGAACATAAATTTACATCAATACAAAAAGTTTTTTATCAAATTTACTAGCTTTGCCTGCGACTTCGTCTTGCTAATGTATATATTTGACAATTCGAACAATATCTTTGTAAATTAGAACCTATCTATTATTCTGATGAATAAACTACATTATTGTAAACTTTCATTAAAATCCATTCAGTAGTTTTTGCGTGAATGAGTAACAAACAGACCTACATCCATACATCCAATCATCCGCCTTTATACTATTAGTAGGGATATTTTTTATTATCATTAGGTGTAAGGGTACTTACCTATGACAATAAAAGTTAACAAAGCCGGCTATTTATTTATCTACTCATGTTTTTTGCAATAGAATGGTCACGCACGAGGCTCAATTCAATAACGATGGTAGATGGTAGTTCGTACTTGTACACAACTCTAATAGTTATAGCAAGCAAATGCGAATTCTGGCAAGTTTTTGTTTATTTAAAAAATGTAGCTTCCAGTGGCTCCAAACCTTTATTTTATTGCGACGGGCGTTCTGTACGTCATGTATAAATAAGAAAATATTTGAATGCACTACATAGATAAATAAATAATGCTGGACAATCCACACAACATCATCTAGCCCAAGCTAAGCAGAGGTTGTGTTATGGTTACTAGAAGACTGACATACTTAATACAATACATTACATAGATAGATATTTTTTAGAATACATATAAAATACCCAGAACACCCGGAATAGCAGATCGAACAAACATTTATCCCAAGATCCCGCCTTGGGATAAATGTTTCTATAAATCGAACCCGCAACCTCCGCGTCGCAGGCGGACTTTTGCCCGCCGCGACACATCGGTCGTCAATAGATCGACAGACGGCAGGCGGTGCGCGGTACAAAATATCGAGCTTGGTAGATTTTTATAAAAATAAAAATCATACAAAGTCTCAAAGTTTGACAACCACATAAGAATATTTTTTTAGTGGAATGACTAGGTGAATACCCATTATTCAATCTGCGTATATAATAAGATTTTGTCATGATTCAGTTCACTTGTATATTTTATTGTTAGTACGCGCAGTCGTGAAACTGAAGATATGGCAGTGTCAAAAGTAAGATATTTTTATATTGGAAAACATACCTTATGTCTTAATTTTGTATAGGTACTTTGGAACAATTACATAAAATAAAGTGATACTATATATACATGAACTCACGTTCTTCGATTCAAATTTTGAATTGATCGTTTATGAATAAAAAAGTAGTCATTAATTAAGATTATAAAGTAGACCCCAAACTAACAAATTAAATTGGATTGATGCACGATATTTAAAATATTATTTTAGAATTACCTTAAGAAAATTATCATAAGTAAATAACAAGTTTACAATTGAAACATATTATTTCTAAGAGTAATAAACCTCCTTGAAACCTTGAAAGTTCAAACGCTACTATTACACAATATGCTATAATTAATTGATAATTTTAACAACTCATCATATCCGATCGGTTTAGTTTAGTTTGAATTTATGTTTAGACTGATTTTGCTGAAATATCTAACTCGAATATTATTTCAGATGATCGTTGCATTTGTCTTCTTGGCCGTCTTAACTGTCGCCACCGCCCAAGGTGGCCGTGGTTTTGGAGGAGGTGGTTTCGGCGGACAACAGGGTGGTTTCGGTGGACAACAGGGTGGTTTCGGTGGACAACAAGGTGGTTTCGGTGGACAACAGGGTGGTTTCGGAGGACAACAGGGTGGTTTCGGAGGACAAGGTGGTTCTGGTGGACAACAAAGAGGTTTTGGACGACAACAAGGAGGTTTTGGGGGTCAACAAGGAGGCTTTGGAGGACAAGGTGGTTTCGGTGGACAACAGGGAGGTTTTGGTGGTCAACAAGGAGGATTTGGAGGACAACAGGGTGGTTTCGGAGGATTTGGTCGCAGATAATATGGATTTTCTGCCCAGGATGCTAACTCTCAACAAAGATGTGCCAAAACAAAAACAAGTTTTTATACTGTGGACTGGCTATGTAAGTAGGTACCTACCTATCTGAGCAATTGAAAACTAGCTTGCTATAAATTTAGGTAAAAACCTGTGATAATAAGTAAATAACTTTAAATCTACTTATACAAAGAATTTTATTAAAATTAAAAAAATAATTTACTTACGTGAAAGAGGCGAGTATTGGAATCACACTCGTAGTTAGACTTATGTATGTACCTTCTTAAATATTATTAAATCCGATATAGGTATGAAATCCTTATTTAACATTATATTATCTTCACAAAACTCTCAATTTGCAAACTCAGGGGTAGGCGGTGGAGGACTTGTGAAACGATTATAGGTAAGCCGAGCTCGATTGAAGAACTGAGATAAATACTTCAGAATCACATCACCAGCGTAAACCGCGTACTTTCTCATTCTAGTCCTGTCAAATAAGGCTGGTGGTGGAGTCTCTTCTTGTACCGGAGTTTCAACTGAAGGAGGTGGAACCGTAGGGTTCGGAGGGGTTACAATTACTACTCTAACTGGTTCAGCGGGTATAGGCTCAACCCGTGGTGGCAGTCCTCCAAATAATTCCCTAATTTCTTGCGGCACATTTTTGGTTTGTATCTGCGCTGTATCTACCTTGTCAGGTAGACTACCTTGGATATTCGTATTCAACTGTGATTCAACACTTCTGGTCAGCGGAACCCTGTTCAATCTAGGCACTGGTTGTTGCATTCCAAGGAAAGGTGCAGTAGCTTCCACGTTAATTTTCTCTTGGATTGGTTCTATGACAGGAGCAGGTCGATTTTCTGTCGATGGAATCACATTTTCTAGTTCCCGTTTATGTATTACACGTTCCTTTTCGATTTCGGAAAACGATGTCCATTTTCCATGAATATATGCTATAAGTTTCAAAGGCTTGACATTGTGATCTACACTAGCTTTCAGTAAATGTACAGAGTGTCCATCACACTGGGCTATAAAGAAAGCCAGAACCACTGAGATCTGAAAAACATTAATAAGTATTAATATAAAATTTATTTAAATCTTCGTAAACTCCATTAAATAACTTAATTTGAAAAATAGAACTTTACCTTATACGACATTTTATTACCGCAGATAGAACTAAAATCTTTGAAACTGAGATGCCCTTACTTTATATATTCAATAATCATTTTATGGAACAATCGACAATTATACTGATAAAAACTTAATTAATCTTATCTCTATTGTTGTAACGGAGCATTTATGGATCTAGGTTAAGGTGGGAGTCACAATACCTAGAAAATCACTCAGTTCCATTGATCTATTTTAGATTTAAGTTAGCTATTCTTGATTAAGTGGAGTGTCGCCAAAGACCGTGATAAGTGGAAGGCTTCGGGGGAGACCTTTGCCCAGCAGTGGGACAGTATAGGTTATAAAAACTTGATTAGTTCATTTTCTTGAGATTGGAAGAAGTCCTAATGTTGCTGAATATTGTACGTTTATCTTCTATAAGTAAATAAATATCTTGGTATGTTACAGTTGACTCAATTTTAAAGAGATCAAAATTAAATGACATCAGATAATGTAAAGTGATGTTAAAGTAATAAAAAATAATATTATACAACATAAATGCTGTGTAGTTTCAGTATTACTTAGATCTTTTACGAATGCGGTTTAAAACTACAAGTAAAAAGTATACATACATTATTAATTATAAGGTATAGTAACGTGAGTCACATACAAACGACTCCTTTGAAAGTTAATATACTGGTTTTCGAAATGTGTTCTGAATGCTAAGTCTGTAACACAAGAACGAATGATTTATTTATAATAAATAATTCTGGACAATCCACACAACATCATCTAGCCTCAAGCAGAGCTTGTAGCATCAAGCTAAGCAGAGCTTGTGTTATGGGAACTGGAATACTGATATACTTAATATGTAGGTACAATACATTACATACATAGATATTATTCGTATTTTTAGTATAGGTACATATAAAATACCCAGAACACCCGGAATAAATATTTTTAGATCGTACAAACATTTATCCCAAGACGGGAATTAAAATAAATAGATACAATTATTTTAATGAAATAAATAAAATTACATAATAATTAGAAAGGATACGCATTTATTTAAATAAGCACGTGGTTTTTTTTTTGGTTTGTTCACATAAGGTCACGCAAGTACGAGACATGCGCTTAAGACAACACAATTTACCCGTTATTTTTTGTTGACGAAACTCGGATTACGTCTTTTTTACGTAAGAATATGTAAATTGGTAAACAGTCAGCAAGCTAAAAGATTTTCTTCGCCACAGTATAAAGAATAGTTGTATCTTGAGAAGTATTTATAAAAGAAAGTGGACTTACTGTGGAGGTGGTGGCATCGTGGAAAGGCAACCGGCTAGGAAGTACGGATCAGTTTCATACCAAAGCTAGTGTAACCTAGGCCTACTCAAGGTTTCTTCAAACATAATATGTGAGGCGTGGATCTTGTTATAATTGGTGCAATTGATAAGCAACTGGGTTATTTATAAACCGATGTTACTTTGATGGTAACATCCTGTGACAAACATATGAGCATCTAAGGTAAGACTGAAAAATACACTATTTTCTAATAATGTATTTTTAAGAATAGGTCGTCCTTTGGCCACAATCTCGCCTGGTGGAGAGTTATGTTGTACCCGACAATGAAGCAGGACGATCTATAGGAGACACCTACTCGTGCCTTGAAGAGACTAAGATTATAGTGATCGGGAAAGACAGAAGCCGGCAACGAGTTCCACTCACATTTTCCCGACACATATTACCTATACCCGATTATATGTATAAATGACTCGTAGTAATTCCTCGACAAATATAGTAGTATAGTAGGTAATTAGTAATTTTTAACCTAATTTCTATAAACATTTCAACAAAGAAAACCCAACTCTAAATTTTTAAGTAAGTAGTTAGTTCGTATGCGCTCCGTTTAAAAAAATCTAAAGCCAATGTTTATTTATCTGCAGAATTACATATAATTTAAGATGTCAGAGGATGATGTAACAATATATATCTATGTAATGTATTATATTAATAAATGTCAGTCTTCTAGTAGCCAAAACACAAGCTCAGCTTAGCTTGGGGCTAGATGATGTTGTGTGGATTGTCCAGCATTATTTATATCATATTTATTTATTTTAACTAGTGGAATCAAAACTCATATTTGACTACAGCATGGAGATATTGCCTATTTGCAAGAATGCATGTACTGGCAAGAATCATTCTACAGTGTGATCATCGATGTCAAGTGACCTTGCGGTCAGTCAGTTGACCTTGTCCACGTCATTCTGCATTTACCATATGCACATGCACATTGTCATTAGCGAACGTCACAAATACCATGGAAACATAGTATTTGTAACTTATATAGAGCAAATACGTCGATATTTATATGTATTTTATATGTATAATAAAAAATATCTATCTACATATGTAATGTATTGTATATGTCAGTGTTCTAGTACCCAAAACACAATCTAAGCTTAGCTTGGGGCTAGATGATGTTGTGTGGATTGTCGAGCATTATACAGGGTGTAACAAATGAGGTGGACCAAAAGCAAAAGGGCGATAGGGGAGCTCAATGGCTATCCATATAACCCCCATGTATGTTCAGCGATATTCAGTCGTTCAAAAGTTATTCCCACTTTTATGTTTTTTTTTTCATTAACATATTTTAGGTTAGATTTCCCAAGTATACTCAAACTATCAAAACTACAACCGTAATTTTTTTACACCTTGTAGCTTAATAGTAGACCTTTCGTACTGCAATACCAGTTTGAGTCGTTATTTGATTGATTTCCAAATAAAAAATAATCTTTGCAGAAAAATCCGAAACCTGAACTTCCGCGAAAAACTTTAGGAGCAATTTAAAAAAAAAACTTGCTGAATATTTTTTTCCACAACCTATCTTAAAAACTTCCTCCATTTATGGAGAAGTTACCCTGAAAATTTCATAAGGCTAGTACAGAAGGATCATGTTAAAAAGTGAACTCATGTGTTGTAAAAGTGCTGAAATCGACGGTTCAATCGACCAACACGATGGCCCAGGCAAGGCTCAGATTGTATGCCACCCCTTCTAATCAATTGCTCTTGGTATATTCTAGCAGCCTCTCGAACGTTTTCTTGAGCTACAACATGACAATAATACATTTCTGCATATCTACGAGGAGAATATGGCATGATACACTAATCGCAAAGTTTGTACAGTCCGTAAACGCGCAGTTTGCGTTAAAGTAAATTAATCCAAATTCAGACTCCTGAGTGGCCGCACTTTTCACAACCTGACTCCGTAATAAAGATTTAAAAACTAAAACCCAAATACGAAAAGTTAGGAAGTAAGTTTAACTTTAAAAAATTTCTTAACAGAATTTGTTTTTTTTTACTTAAAACAGATTTTTTTACTTAACATGGTTGTAGTCGGATGCTAGTTATGTTAAACTACATAACATTAAGCATGCGACTAAACCCGTGATGAAGTTAAATAAATCAAGAAACCAACAGTGGATTAGGTGTGAAGTCTAAAAAAGTTAAACTTGTTACCTAGCATTTCGTAGTCGGGTTTTAGTTTTTAAATCTTTATTACGGAGTCAGGTTGTGAAAAGTGCGGCCACTCAGGAGTCTGAATTTGGATTAATTTACTTTAACGCAAACTGCGCGTTTACGGACTGTACAAACTTTGCGATTAGTGTATCATGCCATATTCTCCTCGTAGATATGCAGAAATGTATTATTGTCATGTTGTAGCTCAAGAAAACGTTCGAGAGGCTGCTAGAATATACCAAGAGCAATTGATTAGAAGGGGTGGCATACAATCTGAGCCTTGCCCGGACCATCGTGTTGGTCGATTGAACCGTCGATTTCAGCTCTTTTACAACACATGAGTTCACTTTTTAACATGATCCTTCTGTACTAGCCTTATGAAATTTTCAGGGTAACTTTTCCATAAATGGAGGAAGTTTTTAAGATAGGTTGTGGAAAAAAATATTCAGCAAGTTTTTTTTTTAAATTGCTCCTAAAGTTTTTCGCGGAAGTTCAGGTTTCGGATTTTTCTGCAAAGATTATTTTTTATTTGGAAATCAATCAAATAACGACTCAAACTGGTATTGCAGTACGAAAAGTCTACTATTAAGCTACAAGGTGTAAAAAAAGTACGGTTGTAGCCTTGATAGTTTGGGTATACTTGGGAAATCTAACCTAAAATATGTTAATGAAAAAAAAAAACATAAAAGTGGGAATAACTTTTGAACGACTGAATATCGCTGAACATACATGGGGGTTCTATGGATAGCCATTGAGCTCCCCTATCGCCCTTTTGCTTTTGGTCTACCTCATTTGTTACACCCTGTATATTATTTATTACATATTATAAAATATCTATTGTCAATATAAAATACTTTCACAACAGAAACTTAAAACCTAACTTAAGGAATGGAATATTTTGAGAAAGATCTACGCATTCCCAGCGGTGGAATATAAATAACAAGATTGAATAAAAGGTCAAAGATAATTTAAATATTTATTGAAGACTAATAGAAAAATAGAGGCGAATAGGTAATTATACATAATTAGTAAATATTCCATAATAAAATTTATCGGGGGACGATTTATTATGCTCGCGTCCGCAGGAGTTACCTACCACAACCCTGCACGTGTCCCCTGGGTGGTGCTAAACGAGCTCAAATACTGACAATATAGGCGTAAAAAAGAAGAAAACTAAATAAATACTCAGAAACATGAACAAAAATTTCAAAGGCTTTACCCAGAGCCTCCCCACAAACGGCTCTTCTCAGAGCCCACTGACAAAAGATATTGGACCTTCTGTCCATATATTACAGTTTAACATAGAAGGCATAAGTAAAGCCAAGAGTGACTATCTTTTAAATATTTTAATGACACATAATGTAGACATAGTCAATCTTCAGGAAACCCACACCAAAGATGACGTAGACCTAGAGAATAGATGCCAACTACCGGGTTACGCTTTGGTAAAAGCAGTCCACCACCCAAAGTATTCAGCGCTGCCCCACCCACTCGTACCCAGGACTTTGGAGCGACCTCATGGATCTGCCTCCTAAAACACTTCACTGGCTTGGAAACCTGAACATTGACTTATAACAATACTTAGATTTAAACTAGTTTTAGTAATAAATAAATATTTTAATTGAACCAACGCCTGTCATACGATTAAATAAATAAATAAACCAAAATTACTTATCTTATTCATTATCTATTATTATATTATACGTAGGTACCTTAATACAAAAAAAAATAAAGTACTGAAGCACTAAAAACTTGGCTTAGTTTGGTTCTAAATGGAGTTGTGTGAAATATCCATGAATATTTTATTTCATTTATTTTTACAAAGTCACACCCAAATCCAAAATCAAAGATACTATATATATTTAACAGGCGTCACAGCTCAGTTGGTAGTAGCTCTGCCTTCTATGCTGTGGGTCGTGGTGGGTTCAATTCCTACCCAGAGCAAATGTAGTACAGGCTTTACTTAGTTTGGGACTAAAGTATGATGTATGTAATGTCCGTGATTATTTATTTTATTTTTGTATACCTCTTTGTCTCATATAATCTAAAATTTGATACACCTGTATAATTTATTTTATTTATTTTGATGAATTACAACGTGATCTATTGATTTAGCAATGAATGTCGGACTTTCCATTGTTTGCAAATTGATGACGATAGTGGTAGTGTAAACATAGTCCGTTCTTAGGTAATTAGTGATTACCTAGTTTAAGTACTAACTAGAAAAGATTTTACGCGTCGAATAACAAGTTGGTTAGTGTTGGCGGGACTAATAGGGTGATATTGTTTTCTATTATTTTCTATATCAATGACTACACATCAGTTTCTGAGTCTTTAAAAATACCTAGAAAGCAACTGAATCGATAGTGTATGTAAATAATAGATACACTTACAATGTGTAATTGGCTAAGGCCGTTCTATAATTAAATATATAAATAATATGTTTTTTAAAAAGAGGCTTTTTCTGCTCAAAACACGAGATTAGTGATTCGCGTAGTTGAAATTGACGTGCAAAAGTAAATAATTATTTTAGAAATGCTTCATACATTTCACAACCCTGATATTAAAGGATAGTAACATCTAGTATATGTTTCATTTAAAAGACGAATCAAAGTTTGTTTAATACTTTCAAAAAATGTTACACAGCTCATTGTGTGTGCCCCTTTCTGGGTCAGTTATAATATCTGACAAAAAGAGGTAGAGCCATAGATAAATAGTTCAGCGAAATCGGTATCATCCAAATCCGCACCTTAAAATGAGTTAAATATCAAATTAAAGTTCAGAATAAAACGTGATTCGCAGGTTTACGGCCGCATAGAACTCGAAAATGTGACAAAAATAATTTTTAGATGAAAGTTTATTCATAATTATTAGGTACGTTAGGTAACTGGCGAGAGTTTTGAATTATAAATAAATCTTACACGCTGGAATCTATGTAAGCGCAGTGCACGAAGTACAAAAGAAAGCAAACAAATTTTATGTCAAAAAAATTGATTGTATTCAAAAATATTAATAATTTTTGGCGCTCCATTTAAAACACTAAAATTAAAGGCTAAACTAACATCCCGCTTCAACTTATCAGAGACTGTAGAAAACACGATCATTTTTCATGAATGCCTTATGAAGTAGAAGGATTCTGGGATGTAATATACATTATATTATGTCAGGTCTGTGAACACCTTGTAGGTAAGCAATGGCAGATGATTTACAACACACCTTCTCGTTTCAAATACAGTTTTACGACCATTTTACGGTACTCATTATGTCTCAATAGCAACTAGCTTAGCACCGCAATAGATTCACTTTCTAGGCAAAAGGAACAGAGAATATACACTGCAGACAATGATGTCATCATATTCTACGGGTTTTTAGGAGTTTCTATCTAGAGAGAGTATTATATTCTAGACTAAAGATCTTGGTCATGCTTCAAGGTCTGGTGTTTTGAGTATGGGCGCAGTCTATCGCTATAAGACGTAAAAATGTTAAAGTCATGCTTAACTACTACTAAAAGAGATGTCTACAGAAAATTATATAAGTACCTACCTAAAGAAAACAACAACAGTGAGGTCACTTCACAGTTGTTTTTTATAATATATTTATTGTAGCAGTACTTTTTGTAATATTTTTTTCATACTATCTTTGTGTTATTTATTATTCGTAGCTTGAATTATTATAGCAAAATAAAACAATTGCTTTTCATTTGTTTCAGGCACAAGGCAATGGCTGTGAAAATAATATTCATAGCAATCTTGGCAGTAATCTTATCTTGCGAAGTAAACTCTTTAGAAGATTTGTACCAAAGTTCAGTTGGGAATCAAAAAAGAGGCTTACCGGACGCAATCGGTCATCTTCTGGATATATTTTACCCGAAAGATGACAAGGAGTCAAGGATAATGAAGCAGATCTTCATGATGTTCAGCAATGATGGATTTCCAAGCATTGAAGATCACATTTCAGGGTTGCAGTATGTTTTTGAATGATAACTTAAATAGGTTATATTTTTATTTAAATTATAAACTGTAGAATGTAGTATTTATTAAACCCTGTTGCTAAAACAGTATTACACGTTTGAGATGTCAGTAGCTCCTAAACCAATGAACTTATGAATAAATATATAGTGATGCGATTTTTGTTATAATAGGAATTTTCAGCTAATTTTTTTTACCTCTTACTAAAGTTGTTTTTTTTGTGTTGGTGTTATGTAATTATCTATTTTATAATTTACCATAAGATTTGGTTCTTGATCAGTAAATAATGGAGAGAATAAACGGTGAGATATTATTTATATGGATGTACCTTCTCAATGTATTATGTAGTAAGTTATTTAATTAAGTCTATTTAATCTAAGTAATATTAAGCTTTAAATGGCTTTTAATAAAAAAAAAATTACAAACCCCAAAATTTCCCCCCAACTTAATAAGGTTTTGTTAAATAAATTGGAGTAGCCTGCATCCGCCATTCAGGATTCTAAGAATGTGAGATGATGTACCCGAGAAAACTACATGTCACCTTGAAATATAATGTATTTATCGGTCATATTTTTTTACAAACAACACGGTCACGTATTTCCACACATTTTGTAGCTGATTTATATTTGATGGTGCTGGCTAGCAATTGTTTTTGTGGTTCAATCGTCATTTTAAGATGCAATAAATCTCTTTCAGATTTTTCGTCGTAGAGAAACTCTGATGATGATTTGATGCCGACGTTGGATGAATCTTTATCTCCTACAACTATATTGTCTGTAACGCCTTCAAGATCTTTAGCTTCAGGGAGGAGGTCCCATGGAGGAGGTCTCCTTGAGTTTGTAAAAGGCCCTTCGTCGTCATAGCCACATTCCAACCGACCGCCGCGTAATTTGCACCCATCGTTCAACTTGAGAACTCTGTCGTTGCTGGCAGGTTTTCCTACATTTCTGTTGTATCCACATAGCAATCTATCGTTGATAACTTGGCACAGCTTACTATCAAAATCGTAGGGGCAACAGCGGCTTCGCGGTCGTGCAGGGTCTGATATCCGATTGGTCTGACTGCCCTGGTCGTCAGCGCTAGCTTGGCCAGTATGCCCATTTTGGCCAACCTGGTTCTTTTGGCAGCGAGAACCACCCTGGCCGCCAGGACTACACACCTCGTTTTGACCAGACATTTGGATCGGTTCATAATTATTTTGATTAGTATCAGTTGGTCTTACTATTTGATTATCAAAACAATTTCTTCCATCAGAGGTCGTTAAATGCATCTGAAAGAAAGGTAAAAAGGTCAAAGTTTAAACTGGAGTAAAATTAGTAATATGTAAGTGTCTAAATTTTTAAATCCAAATTCAAAAAGTACGTAGATAATGACGCCAAACATGTCTTATAATTAATACCTTAAAGTCTTACAAAAATTGCTTCTAAACATCATATCAAACTAACCACAAAAATTGTGACGCAGAAGTTCAGCATGTCCCTTATCAAGAAACAACAGAATGCATTTCAATTAATCGTACAAGTTGAATTACAAAGTACAGTCTGCAATGTTCTTGTTCATTTACTTTAATAGCCACGTAATAGTGCGCTTCAACAATTTGTTCTCAATCCCCAATTTCTCGATATCGATGAGGTCGAGATCAACGTATTCAATGTTTACGTTATCTATTTCAATGTCATTATCTGCTAGCAATGAACTCCAGTACGGGTTTTTTTTTATTGCGTTTTTGGACCAGTCCCAAAGCTGACGCCTCACTTTTAGTTTTAGAGAACTTTTGTTTTTGTTTTTTTGATTGTTAAGAAGTCTGTTTTGAACTTGTTCATGATTTAACTGACTTGTTTCTGGATTGTGAAGAGGTTCCCAACTTTTTGTTTTGCCCAATTTACCGTTCTTTATTATAAAATTTCTAACATCAACATCATTAAGACTTAATTTGTCGAATGGACCAGTCAGAGTACTGTTATGTATCAACTGCCATATTTTGTTACTAATTCTGAGATGATTATGCTTCGTAGTTTTTTTAATGATGGAACTGTTAGGTTCAGTAACCACAGTTCTTTTTGCTGCTTTGAAAACGTTTAGTTTTGTATTATCTTGATGAGCGTCATTTGCATTACTGGAGGAAGACAATTGTTCAGCGCGTGAGTTTTTCCAAAACCGTAATGATGCTTTTGGCGATAAACATGCTGCTGCGTATTCTGAACCTGTAGACAAAATAAAATAAAAACTTAATTTTATTAAAATATTCACAGTTCATACTGTCAATTTGAGTCTCAAAATGATGTAACTATAAGTATATAGGTACCTAGTCTAAAAACATTGGTAGTTCTGTTCGGATAATCTGAATATCTATTTCACAAACGAGATAAAGGTAGAGCAATGTTTTTTACCTACACAGTGCATATAATATTAAAAGTTAACTTTTAAACCAGTTGTTAGTTAGACCAGTATAAGATATGTTTGTATTTTTCACTTCATCGATCATGTTCTGAAATTTGTGTTTTGATTTCTCTAGGAACGACACCCTTTTTCTGCCTTTCTGAGCGGCTTCATATTTTTTAAGCATATCATTTAATTGTTCCTTATTTAATTTGTTTGGGTCAAATTTGCTTTTAACCGATAGACCTGTCGCAGAGGCTTTTCCCATTTTATAGTCAGCCACCATTTTCTCTAGAACCTTCCCTCTAGATCCAGTAACAGAAAATTTTCGTTTTATATCATCAGCGTTAAGATTCTCATTTTGCTTTATTCTTTTTTGGATCATTTCATAATCTTGCAACATTGTCTTCATTTGGTTTTTATCCAGTTTATTAGCATCAAACTTGGACTTGTTAGGAAATCGGGACAGGGATAAATTCCCTTTCTTGTAATCGTTGACCATATTTTCCAAAACTTTTTGCTTAGAGCCCCTTATTGAGAATTTCTTTTTTAAGTCCTTGGCACTAAATCCTTCTATAAGGTCAATGTTTTTCAGTGTTAATTTAGATTGACGTAGATTATTTCTATACAGTATACTCACTTTTTTTTGAGAGGAACGTTTTTTATTAAATTTAAATTTACTTTTCAGGTCACCGAGATTAAAACCAGCTACGTCATAATGTTCTAAAGCAGGGTTCGCTGTACCAAATATTCTTTTCTTTATGCATCTATTGATTCTTCTGCAGAAAAACCTCACAATCTTTCGTATACATCGTTTGCAGCACGATGGCTTCTTACCTCCAGTTTGAGTCGATCCGTTTTTCTTACGTTTGTTTCCTGGATGTTCTGAAGCAATAAAGGACATCCGTATATTACCGTGACTTCTTCTATATAATCTTTTACGTAGCTAAATTACTCATTTACAATGTAAAAGCATAAATATACATACTAGAACTGCGGCGGCACATTTTTGGGTCATTTTAAAGGCAGCAAACCTTTTATTTTAATATAAGTTGGACTACATTATGATCGTTTTGTTTCAACTTTATAAAAACATGTTGATAATTATTTACATTATTTGTAGCATTTTTAATTTAGTTTCACAAATTATTAGGATACTTTTGGTTTTATTGTTATGAGCACAGACTAGTAGTGTGCTATGTATCTGACAAATGTTTGACAACAAAGCAACCACCACGCAACCACAGACTATTAGGATATTTGCTCACATGGAAACAGACAAAAAGAAAAAACCTTTTAAAAAAATTGGTAGATAAAACTGAAATGCACGATATAAAATAAACGCAAATACACTTAAAGTAGCCAACGTTAAGTTAAGAAAATTTAAGAAAATGAAGCAATTTGTTGAAGATATTATAACCAAGACAGTAGGTACCTTAATGTGGAGGGCAACATCTTTGCGAACTGTACCTAGATAAATCAATCAAGACGGTTTGCAGAAAATAACAATTTTCAATCAAATACGATTTCCTAGGATTCATTAGTCAAAGATGTCAATGCCAATATGGGTAGGTAAGCAATTTAATACTTTTTATGGTTTTTAACAAAACCCATAATAGCAGATATGTAACTCAACCACACTAAGTATAAATTGAGTGCTTCAACCTGACTTAGTATCTTCCAATTACAGATAATATTGTTAACAGAGACTGCAGTTGTGATGGAGTGTGCTCCTAAACTTGGGCATGTACTTTTCGATCAATTATCTTATGAGGCAGAAAAAAATGAGCTAGTAAAATCTCTTCTAAAGGAGTTGATGCATGACACCATCACATTAGAATCTACGGCACAAAACACAACCACAATTGAAGAAAATGACAATTCAAACAAACTAAGAAAAACACTTAATGTTCTAAGAACATCAGGAACAAAACCATGGGACGGCTTTAGAACACAGAAAACTTCAACATCAAAATCTTTACCAACCGTTAAGATCACACAGACAGAACCAGAGCCCAGCCCAGAGCCCAGCCCAGAGCCCAGAGAACCATGTGCCGAATATGAATATAACGGAAAACTATGTAAAATTATTAATAACCGGTTGTTGTGTGGATACAACAAAAATAAAGGAGAATTAAAACAAGACGAGGACATTGACATGGGTAATGGCTGTCGTCTTCACAACGAAAGGCTTGAGTGTGGTTATCAACAAGGCCCATGGAGTCCTAGAAGACCCCCAGCACGAGATGAAACTGTAAACAATGACGAGACTTTACCATCTAAGATTGACACTTCAAAGCTTCGAACAGCCGAAAAAAAACTTTCAAATGAGATAATAACTGCAGACGAAACAGTAACAACAAACTCTCAAGCGATAGCTAACTCTATCTCTCAATTAGTTGAAGAAGCAGAGATAGAAACAAATGAACTAACGACTAACTTAACGCCAACTAACCAAATAACATACTCTCCGCCAGAATTGGTGATTACTGAGAATAAACCAGAGTTCATACCAGATCTACCGACAACAGATTCGACAGCGTACTCAGCGCTAGATTTAGAATCAACGTTAGGAATTGAGATTACAAAAAATCCAATAACACAAACCACTCAAGATACAGACCTCAGTACTCCTAAAATTGTCATAATAAAAGAGACATCAGCAAAACTTGCTCGTAAATTACGTAGATCTGTTAATGAGCATCAACAAAGCGAGAGTGCCAATAAAAAACCTAAAAGATATTGTGTTGAAAAAGGTGATCGTATAGTTTGTTATTAGTTATGCAAAAAAATATAAAAATTACTTGGTTAGGGTGTGTTTGTGTGTGATCAAAAATATTATTACTAAGTTGTCAGTAATAAATAACGAGTATAATACCAACTCTTATTAATGTAATCGTATTACCTATTTAACACTTTAAATACTTTTTAAATAATAATAATAATGAATCAAAATAAAATTGCAAGAATCATTATGAATTCCAACTAAGTAGTTATTAATCTAATGGGACGAAAGTATTGAAGTATTGAGTAATAAAGAACTTTAGGTTAGAGTCACAAATCTCTAGAGTTTGTAGTTTACAAAACAGGTGTTGACATGAATTTATTTGAAACTATATTTTCTCACTATTTAAATCTTCCCTGGACTTCCACGAATATTTCACAATAAAAATTTGCCAAATCGGTTTACGCTATCAGCCATTATTAAATAAAAATAGATAGATAAATGATTGCTAGTTTGCAAAAGTTCATATTAAATTTTGGTGATGATATTACTATCTGGTATCGAAATAATGACTTCAAAATCACTATTTCTACGACTAAGCTTCTAATAGGCCTCCTTATCACGTTAAAGAATCATATAATTTACTGTCAAATCAACTGGTTTTATATCCTGTTCAAAAATAACGGGTATTTTGAAGCATGTGGCATCCTACGTCCTTCGAATGGATACTGCCTACTTAGTCTGCGGTAAATCCCAGTTTTGTGTAAACAAAGTTGTAATGCAAAATAAATACAATTTAAAATACATTTTTTTCCGTCAATTCAAAATCGAGTAAAAAAAATTAGGTAGGTACTGGTTTTTTTGGAAAATCGTACCTACGCATGGCCTAGCCTGTTATGCATACCAAAAAGCTCGATTGCGACGTGGTTGTTCTACATGTATTATTATTAAACTTGTATAGCATGATACATTTTGGCTGAGAGTATTTGACTTCTGAACCCAATCCGGTTCAGCAGTTTTGTGACAAATAAATTGGACATCAGCTCGCCAAATATTGTGTGCGATGAGATCTGAAAAGCAAAAGCCTCTGAAATACAACACGGAAGAGATCTTCATATATTTATACTATACATACTTATATAATTTATCATTGCTTTCCACAGCTTTCTTACATAAATACAAATAAAAATTGAGCTATTTTTCAAAATCAGGATACACAGCGAAATTTAGTTTTTACTACTAGTTGTACTGTTTAATATGTTTAGTGACATGGAGACAATCGTATTATTTTTTTATCTGAAATTTTGCAAATCGCTACCATGGGATGAGAAAAGGAAATGATGAATAATTATGGGTAAGTATATTTAAACAAGTGACGACTATAATGCCTTCAAAATGAAGATCAATGATCTCTGGACAGGCTGTTATTATGACGTGAAGGTAAACTATACAGACAGCATCAAAAGTTGATCACATTTTTTAGAATTTTGATGCCCATTGTTAAGTTGTAATTATATTTATACACAACTTTCACACGAGTATTTTTACTTAATTTTAATAATTAAAGTTTGATAAAATCTCCACTGGGCGTAGAATATTATCTTAAATATTAACACAAAAAATTACTTGTTCTAAACAGCCGTGACCAGTCGAACATTTAAAAAAATGTTATATCATAATTCATTTTTAGCGGGCTGTTAAAACAAAATAAGATTATTTGTGATAGAAGTATAGTAAAGATGTAAATTCCCTATCTGTATTGGTAAAAGTTTATAAAGAATTAAATTATAATTGGAATTTCATAGACTAAATGAAGTAGGTCAAGTTGCAAGTCAATTTAGAATGGCTTGACCATTAAAATCAATTAATCATATGCTTTCTATGAATAAGATTATATATAAATACATTTCACGGACAATTCACACACTATTCCCAAACTAAGCAAAGCTTGTAGGTACTATGGGAACTAGATTGCAGATAGCATACTTCTTATTCATCACACAAACATTGACTCTGGATGGAAATTTAACCCACGACCCAGGTACTACCAACTGAGCTGTGACGCCTGTCAAAGATTATTCTGTTGCTATATTTTTACATATGAAATAGACAAACAAACGGTAAAAATGTTTTAGAAGTCTGAATAAACTTGAAAGATAGACGCTCCACCTTTTTAGAAGGCGCCTATACCTTCTAATTCGTTTCTACGATAATAATCGACCCACTGTAATGACAGCTACAATCTTCAATTACTGAACGAGAAAAGACGTAGAACGAGTTCACTGGTGTGTTTTGGGAGAGACCTTTATCCAGCAGTGGGCGTAGGTTGATGATAATGATAAAGTATCAGTATATGAAAAAACCTGATAAGACACCTGACCCACATTACTCCAATTTGCCCTTCCACGCAAAAAGTCATATGAAAGGTATCATGTAATTAAAACCCGCTCATGTACATTTAGTTCTATAAAATTTGAACCTGAAATTTCTCTGAAATTAGATGAATCGACTCACCCTTCTGAAAAACAACTAGTAACCTAACACAAAGATTGCCAACAACGATAAATCAAGTACCTAAGCACAAAGAAAAAATATAAATTCCGCTTCGAATCATGGATTTCAACTGATCAACTGTTAAACGAAGTTTGTTTTGAGACCAAAAAAAACTTCGTAAAACAGCTTCAAGAAGAGTTACAACGTGAACGCAGTCGCAGGATTTAAACTATTTTAAATGTAGTTTGTTTTGATAAACTGGATCTACGTGTAGAAAGGGTAGATACAAAAAAATACGTCCACGGGTATTCCCTTGAGCCAGATCCGTGTGACAGTAGAACCCAAGACTTCAAGGTCTATTCCATTGCACTTGTGCACTGAGGGCTGATCACGAATAAATGTGACAATCGTAAACGTGACGTATTTAAGATACACTGCGCGCTAACGCTGCAACGTTATACAGTAGAGCGGATACTGACGCGCAGTGTATTTTAATTACGTTACGTTTACGATTGTCACATTTATTCGTGCTCACCCCCCAGTAAACAAACGGAGATGGGCGTACAAAGTAAAGAAACACATTTGTAGTCGCAACATGCTTTAGCTAATAATTCGTATCCGTTTAGTTCCTTATTTTCGCCACCGTGGTAACCCACAATTTTTGTAAACTGGCCTCGCCTATTCAAAATACATGTTTTAACAACATATACTAAAATCTGTGTCATGTACTTTAAGATTACTTTTTGATTATTAGGTGTGATAAAGAAAAAATTGCTTGTGTGTCTAACAAAATATATTATTATCAGCATTACCTATTTGTGGGTTTTAAAAGTGAACTTCAAAAAGTGGCTCGAGACCTTATGGTATAAGTTCCCAAACTTAGTTCATATACTTAGTAAAGCTGTTGCTCTACAAATGTACCGCGCAGTTAATAGTAATAATTTTATTTTGTATTCAACACAATTCTTTATAGTTATTTATTATACTTTGCTGTCTTACTATATTTCCTGGTACTTTGTTAGATTATCTTGAAATTTATTAATTTAATATATTATTTTATTATCTTTATTATATTACTAGCTCCATCTTAGGCATTTTTTTACACCTTGGGTTACATAATTGAAGTTTTAGTAAGGATCCCTAATTTTATTGAAATAATATATAGCCTATGTTCATCGCAGATAGTGCAGCTTCACAACGGTGAAATAATTTTTGAAATCGGTCCAGTAGTTTCGGAGCCTAATCGATGCAAACAAACAAACAATCAAATCTTTCCTCTTTATAATATTAGTTTAGATAAAAACAAAAGCTAGCTGGAGTGAAGGTATATACCTACCCCATGGAAACTTCGATGACTAGTTCAATTTTAATGGCTTCTTATCTTATCTATACTATGTTGTGTAAACAAAGGAACGACGAAACGAAAAGATGGTTTCGTCATGTCCTTCAGAAGATTATGGCTATTCACCCATATCCGATTGCCGTATGTCATATTATAGTCTCACTCTATCACAATTTTATATTATTTTACCCACGGGCTTAAACGGGCTTAAAGTAGTAATAACAAACTAAGTTATACTAAATTTTTTTTTTTTTTTTATGTTTAAAACAAATGACACTAGACAGGCGTCACAGCTCAGTTGCTACAGAAGCTCTGCCTTCCATGCGTTCGTGGGTTTAATTCCCACCCAGAGCAAATGTTTGTGTAATGAACATAAATATTTGTTCTGTGTCTGGGTATTCTATGTATGTACCTAAGTATTCAATCAGCAGTCTTGTTTCCCGTACAAGCTATTAGTTTGGGACTAGAGTGTGATGTCAAAGAATATTTTTTATTATATTTTTTAAAACGAATGACATAAGATTCCTTATTCTGTTACTATGAATTTTATTCATTTGTCATCATTGAACAGCATAATTACGAAGTTATTACTAATTTTACGAATTTAATACGCCCAGTCATTACCACATGCATCATCCATCTACAGATCATGAAGGTACCTACTTAATTGATAAATTAATACTACAGAAGCTTAGTTATAGAATAGAATTGTTTATTTCAGTTATTATTATATAACTTAATGCTAGGACATATTAAACGATATCAATATTATACTATGTTAAAATAACTGAAAATGGTCATCACTCAGCTTGTGCTGGTGTAGGACCAGTGGGCTCTACGCCAGCGCTGGTTTTCAGTAATGCCATGAGAGGATGTAGAAGGTGGGATAATAGCAATTAAGACATTAAATGATAGGTATTAGCTGTTATAAATATAGGATTTACGATACGGTAAAGTGCATCTAACGTTCGTCCCCTGAAGGAGGTATATTTACAGAACTCAATTTTCAACCGACTTCAAAAAAGGAGCAGTTTCTCAATTCGAGTATATGTTTTTTAATATGTATATTATATAAAGTATGTAACGCGATTTCTATACTTAGTTATATAGTTTTTACTAATCTTCTAATTTTACAGGTTTAATTTTAGATATTATTTTTATTTACTGTACCTACTGGAATAACGTATTTTGATTTGATTTAGGATATTTCTTATCAAGACCCTTTTTTCCGTTCGTCTTTAAGAGTAAAAAAAAAATATTTAAGTATTCATTAAAATCACAAGGATCATTTAGAATCGTCTTACATATCTACTAGATTATTCTAGGTGCCAGTTCCACACGACCAGAGTCTAGTTCTTCTAGACTCTTTTGCTTGTAGGCTGCTCTAGTCATTTTTAAACATCTAAAAACGCAAACACAAAAAGTAGGTTCATAATAAGTAGAAAAACTTACACAACATTTAAATGAGACAACCTTGAACCTTAAGAAAATTATACCACACGCAGGTTGACATATATGTAGGTACAGTCCGCAAGTGAGTTTCGTAAACTTTTCATGATTCATCAATGTTTATTTATTTATTTCCACAAACATAATTAAGTACTTACTCACCTACTATAATTAGGTAGATAAGGGTGTAGGTAGGTACAAATTAGACACATAAACTCTCTGAAACTAGATAGGTACCTATATATAAGTGCTTAAATACCTACCAACACGATATTCGCTAATAGTAATTAAACTTTAGCAATTCATTTCTAAATAGCTGAAGCCCGCGACTTCGTCTTATTATCGTTATATTTTAGATAATTCACACAATATCATAATAAATTATAGTCTATGTGTTATTCTGATGTATAAGCTACGATATTGTATAGTTTCATTAAAATCCATTCTATAGTTTTTGCGTAAAAGAGTAACAAACATTCATCCATCCATACAAACTTTAGCATTTATAATATTAGTTGAATTAAGTTACTCAGAGATAAATCTTAAATCAAAATAAACAAAATCCGCATTATCGCACAACATTTTAGGGATAAATATATTTAGGTAGGTATAATATTTTTTTAACAATAAAATATGTTTAGGTAGGTAATAAATAATATTTTTTTCAACAAAAAATCAAAGTCATTTTTGATCATCTTGCTCAGCGTCCACTCCCAACCAGTAAGCAGTTTGTCGACGCTTAGTCACAAGGAAGATTCGACTTCGTATAAATAGGTGTACCTGACCGGCCGCTCCAAGCATTTCAACACACAATCTGCCACAATGAACACTGTAAGTAGAAATGCTGTTTTGAGACATTTTATTTTGTGATTATAAGAATTTTTTAAATACCAATTTATTATTTTTAAGCTAATAATTTTGTTTCATGTAAAGATGACTTTCGGTACCTACCTACAATGTAAAAATGTGTGTTAAATTATTTTGTTGTAAATATTTATAGTTATTACTTGCTTATTTTGAAGATTTCAGAAAATAACAAAAATTTAAAATAAAGTAGGTTTTTAAAGTTTAGAAGTTTTAATTTTCTAATTAAGACCAATTTACTAAGTATGCCAAATATTATAACAAACATGTTTTTTTCAGATCGTATGCGCGGGTCTTTTGATGTGCGTCTGCATGGCGTACGGAGCAGCCATCCCTGAGGAACTCACAGACCTGGAGCCTGCAGAAACGTTCGGCTACGGTTACACTGGATTCGGCCACGGTCACGGCCACGGCCACGGTCACTACCACGGATATGGCCACAATCACGGATACGGCCACGGAGGATACGGCCACGGGTATGGTCATGGATACCGCAACTACGGTCATGGTGGATATGGAGGACATGGTGGCTACGGAGGCCATGGTATTGGTATCGGCTATGGTATTGGATACAGCAACTACGGAGGATACTGGAAGCGCTAGAAAACAATAATTACCGGTATTTAAATCTGTGATGTGAATTTGTATAGTAACTTTAAAAATAAACTTTTTTTTTAAATAGAATTTTTTTTTATTTGTATCATTACGTAGTGAGTTTATTATTAAATCTCTCAGATTTAATCGCGTTACCACGTTCTATAGTTTAATCAGAATCAGTCAACTACATACTTATATATATTTATATATTTTTTTTTGAAGTAGTCTTTGATGTGTTTGAAAGTAGGTATGTATATGGCGCTGTGTGTCCATAAATACTTTAACCATTTGTTATTTATTACTCCAAACTGGTCAACCAGTCTTCAAAATGGTCAAGCTGTGTATGTCAAAGAAGGGATAGTAGGTAGATAACTTTATCACAAGTTTACACTGCGGATGTGACAACCAAACTGCTGACGAAGCCTTGTCTTTTTAATTTGAATTTGTGATGGAACAAGCAGTTAAGTAAGTTACAACTTAGCATCAGGGAGGTGAGCACGAATAAATGTGACAATCGTAAACAGTGACTTATTTGACACTGCGCGTCAACATCAGCTTTACTGTAGAACGTTGCAGCGCTAGCGCGCAATGTACCTTAAATACGATAAATTTACGATTGTCTGTCACATTTATTCTATATTATTATTCGTGTTCAGCCAGAGGGCTGAACACGAATAAATGTGACCAGAGATCGACCAGAGGGTCGACCAACCTAATGTTAAGTGGTAACCAATGTATTGTGTCACCGAGCACATCCAAAGGCATGTCTTGTGAAACATCACACTAAATCACTGCTTACCGGCAGAAGTAGTTACAGTAGTAGTATCCGGACAAGCTCTTTCACAAGCAGCTCTACAACTACAAAGACTCTTACAAAATACACGTAAAAACCCATTCTCATCAGCCGTCCAGAAGCTCTATTTCAACTAGCTTCCTACGATGATGTTAATACCTAACTTATTATGTGCCAGTGCAACTTCATAGGCGGTTGCTTTGATATAAATCTCTTAAAATATACCTACTGTAACCAGTTCTTTGTATGTGAAGATGTGTTTAATGATAATAATATGTTAATTATGATGCGAAACTGGAAATCTTTATAGGTATAAGTAGTTAAACATGTAAGGTGAACATAAGATCCATCTAAATGAAATGTAGAGTTGGTTTTAAATGATGGACGCATTACCAAACATTACAAAAGAACGTCAGCGGATCTACACTGTGCGGTAATGCAGGCTGCCTATCCCTATAACAATATCTTATATTGTTATCCCTATAACAGTAAAAGGTTTTGTTATCCCTATAACAATATAAGATATTGTTATAGGGATAAGCAACCCGCATAACACCCGCATAGCACGTAGGGGGTGGACGAAGTAAAGGGGATAGACGAGTGTGACATTAAGCCCCTCATACATTTTATCACATCACATTTTTAGTTTTAAGTATTACTACAACTCCCATTTAAACTAAAATTGCACTCAAATGTGTACAATACAAGATATTGGTCTCACAAATGTGACAAAATCGGGGGAAGGGTACAAAAAATATGGAATTCGTGTGACTTCATTTATTCACACATTTATTTAAATACTTAGAAAAAAGTTTTTACAATATACATTATAAAAAATACATATATTATAAAAAAACTTAAAACTAGGTTGCCGCCGGCAGCGGGGCAAGGCCCATGACTTCATTTATTATTATTATTAATTTAATAAATTATTGTACACATTTATTTAAAATCTTAGCAAAAAGTTTTTTACATTATACATGATTTCTAAAAACAAAAATACATATATTATAAAAAACTTAAAACTAGGTTGCCGCCGGCAGCGGGGCAAGGTCCAAGCTACCGGTGGTTAGGGCTACAGATTGAGGAACCTCCGGACAATGCGTGCCGTGTCGAGGATCACTGCCGCATGCATCTGCCCCTTGAGCCAACCTTCTAGCGAGAGCCTCTTTAGATGTTGGTCGAGGCTCTTCGCTATCAGACCGTTCGCCGAAACGACTATCGCTTAATATTACTAATAAATTATTATTATTAAGCCATTATTTCATCAGTTAATTTATGAGGAAAAATTCGTTTAGTTTTGTCATGTTAATGATTTTCAAATAATTTTTGGACACCCTGTACTAAATGTAAAGATAAGTAGATAGTATGTTGTTTGAGTCTTGTAACAAGAAGAGTAGGCAACATTTTTTAAAACCAAGCATTATTTAATATTTTAATTAAAGTTTCTAACAAACTAGGTGTTTGTTTAAAAAATATCGCTGTTGTATAGGCATTTTCCTGAAAACACAGGTCTTTTAACTAAGTAATGAAACGAAATATATAGATAATTCTCTTTTATATGGCATCTGGCAATATGGTCAAGCTAGGTTAATAAGAAAAAGGGAAATGAAATTGCAAAAATGTTGGCAGCCGTTTTTTGAAGTAGGTACCTACTTACATATATATAAAATTTCTGACCAGTTTTTTCAAGGCCAAATGCAATCCCGACTGGGCGCTTACTAAATCTTATTCACCAGTCATTACTTTATCATTGAGAAAAGATTGTAGGTTATCCAGTGTCATGTAATGTTTTTTATTCGAAAGCTAGACAGTTACCTGATTCAGGGGCAACAGTCACCAAGGCAACTGCGAAGGAAGGTCCAGTTTTATGCTGAACAAGGAGATTCAAAGTCACAAGTGGGGTGCAGTCCTAAACATGAAAATTTAGCTTGAACTGATTCGCCCGATGGTTAACCTACTGTTGATTTCAAGTAGACTAGGTAACTACGTGTCCATTTTTCTTTCATCGTTTTTCAGTTAAGTACACAAAAAATATTAAATTCTAAATGGAAATAAAGTAGAGATATTAATGAACACTATAGAATATTGATGAACACTGGCATATTTATGGCCAATTATTTAGTACTTTTTGGTGCATAGATTTAAGTATTACCAAAAAAAAGTCAGACTGAATAAGACTATAAGGTATTTAGGTGTGCACATAAGTGGCTGAGTACTTCTTCTTGCGTGTCAATGGGTATCACGATAACAATTTCAAACCAAGCTTGTACCTTTTGGTGCATAGATTTATTACCAGAAAAAAAGTCAGACCGTCTGAATCAGACTATAAGGTATTTAGGTGTGCACATAAGTGGCTGAGTACTTCTTCTTTTTGCGTGTCAATGGGTATCACGATAACTACTTCAAACCAAGCTTAAATAGAACTTAGTAACTTCTATTCCCTTGTTTGTGGCGTTGATGAGGTAAAGCCTAAGTAATCATAATAGTAATAAAGTAGGTAAATAAGTACTTATCTAATGTAGATATAGGTACTAATTATGAATATTGCCATAGTAGATATATCATACATAATGTGATTGTGTGATGACTAGAGGTATGACTGATTGATTGTTTAGAAATCTTAGAAGCAGATAAATAATCTCAGTTTAATGGATACTTAAAATGCTGTCATCGTCAATGAGGGTTTTTCCTGTTTCTGTGTTTTAGTTCACCAAACGTTCATCAATAAAATAATAAATAAAATGAAAAAAACAAATAATACAACCAAAGAGGGCATAAACTTAGTGTTAATTTATTATTATGATATGCTTATAATATATCCACCTTTTTTAGATTACGTCACGTAAATGCAATAGGTAAATGGCGGCTAACGACAAATCATAATTTTGAGTGGACGAAGTTTATAATAAAACAATGCATTTATGACACTCATCTTCTGTTTTTTTGAATGAAAAATAAAATAAATAATGAGAAGATAATGGAAAGATAATTTTACATTTATCTAAGTTCATACCTTATTTATGAAGATTATCCAACAGACAGAAAACTTTCAATACAAATATAAAAATAACGGACTTAAGTCTAAGTGTTTCCCTAATTTATAGGATACCACAACATGCATTTTAAAACACCCCAATACACCCCATTGCGGGACGTCAGTGCAGATCTTATGCCCCCAATTAGATGCATTTTAACAATACTCATCTAAGCACTTACCTAATTCTTTATTAATTATCTACTTATGATTTTAGCTATATTTTAATATAATTTATATATTTTTGGATTGCGCTTGTAAATATAATTAATATTAAAATCAATCGATCGGAAATTCGTGAGCAAACTGAGTTGTTGATTGCTTTATTTTAATATAAGGCGCTTATATTGTTCGTATGTGGCGTAGCTTAGTAGGTTTTGTATTGAGTTGCACAATAAAAGTATCAAAGCATCGAGGATATTAGAACCCAAAAACTTTTTCAGTTAGCTTATTTTCCTTTTGTGCACTGTATTATCTCTGAGCTCAAGAGATATCTCTCACCGACCCTTGATGTCAAGAAGAGGCAATCTATTTATCTGTCTATTATTTAGATAAGTACCTACTATTATAAAATTTCAAGTGTGCTACAAAAGCTAGTAAAAAGAAACGAAACAACTTAAACAGTTAAAAACTTTGTATGTTTGTTAAACTTACTGAATCTAGCTAGACATAGATATATTCTGGATTCAAACATGGGCTATGTTTTATTGTGAACTCAGATTCTGAAACACAGCCTTAACTCCTAAACACGCTACAAAAATCATCGAATGGTGACAGATATTTATAGTCAAGTCTATCTGTAAATCATATTAGAAATATTTTTTAGCAATGTTTACAATGCGGATTATCATGAGCTTGTTTCACGCATGCGAAGTCGTGGGTAACATCTAACTTTTATTATATTTATTTAACTAATGTTTTACCTTAAACTGTAGTGTTCACTGTCTGCGCTAAGGGTGTAAGACCTGTTTGTTTCAAGGTGACATACACTTTCCTTGTACTTGACCTCTAATCCGAAGCTAAACACTGGTAAAAAATCCCCCTAACCCTCTTTAAAGAAACAGCATGCATACCTATCTATACTAGTAAACCTAGTATACTGTTTCTGGTTATATATTGAGTGAGATAAGCGAAGACCTTAGTGCAAGGACATTAGGATCAATATCGGCAAGCTGTGCGTAGGTATGAGCTTAAGTTTCAAGATGCTTTTGCTATATTCTTAATTTTTTTTTAGATTAAATTTAGAAACAAATTTTACTGATAAGTTTATGAGCCGCATCGGCCAGGGACTATACAATTTTAAGGGTAAAAAAAAAACAAATTTACGACAGTATTTTACCGCATAAGTATCTATACACTAGCTGATGCCCGCGACTTATTATTATGATGTATAAATATAAACTACAAGTAAGTACATAAGTGTAAAGTTTTATTAAAATCCATTTTGTTATTTTTGCATGAAAGAGAAATAAACATACATCTATCCATCATCATAGGTACATGTAGTTTCATCATGGATGAAACTACATGTAAATAGGCTATATACATAGTATAATATATAAAAATATTGTGCGAATTGTCAAAAATAAGTATAACGAATTGTTGAATCACTAATGTATGATTTTATAAACGCGATATAAAATCATAATAATAATAGTAATACTTTTGCTTAGACGTAAAATACCCAGAGAAGTACAGAAGTAAGTAATGAATTATACGTAAGATATTTGAGCTTGTACATTGACCACTAGTAAGTACCTACCTACACCAAAATATCGGATACACGTGCAAACATTAGGTACTTATCAAGTTACTTACCTTTCACACGGTAGGTAGGTACAATCATTTACAGAAATCCTACCAGACCGAAGATTAGATATCTACTCTTAATTATTGGAATAGATAATTATTTACCCCCTATCTTATAAAAAGTCAACTTTAACTTTAATTATTATAATCAATACTTCAAGTCTGCGCTAACTTTTTTTAAGATAGACCGTTATTCTTTTACATGCACCTGTTAAAATTTGGCAAAATGGGAAGGAAGATACTACTTGCCCAAAATGCCCATTCTCCTTTAGGTACACAACAAATCTCAACTTATTAATCAACTCGCAGATCTGAAACTCGCGAGAATCTGCAAGTTGGGATTCACGCGAGTTTCAGATCCGCGAAATGACTAATAAGTCGAGATTTGTTGTGTAAAGGAGAACGGGCACTTTGGGCCACGACTAAAAAAAATATTCCTGTTTAACTAAAATTTTCACCCTAGTTTACAGGTACAAGTCGCGGATACAGGTATTCTGGCACTTTCAGACCAAACATTAGAAATAATGAAAACAGGCTAGTTCGAGTCGGATTCGAGCACGATTGGTTTCGTACCATATCTCTATTCCACGCCGTAGTCTTGCCGTAGCCGTGTAGGTAACGCGCGTGCCTTTGCTATAGAAAATAACGCCCCTGTTGTCGTTATCAATGTTGTTTTTCAGTAAGTATTTGTTATTAAAGCGGCAACTGAAATACATCATCTGTGAAATACTTTGTGGGAGAAAAGTAATTTGTTATTTTTGTGATAGTTCCAACTCTCTCACTATCATGAATGAAAGAAAGAAAAATCATTTATTCTAACCACCACCAATATAAAAAGAAATAACAAAATAAAAACAGGTTTCTTAAAATAAAGTAAACCAATCTTAAATTAAAACTTAGAAATAACTAATGGCTTAGAGTAGTGGTGGAGAATAGGCCTACAGCTCAGCATGTTTTTTGGTTGTACTCAAACATACGTATTACGGAGAAGCCACTGGCTCCTGAAACACAGTTTACACTAGTTCGGGAGCCTATGGATTCAATAACCTTGTAAAAACAACATGCCAATAAATGATTTCTGTATTTGTATTTGTTGTCATGGTTTATGAGATGCAACCTAGCGACAGACGGACAGACAGTCAACTAGATGGACAGTTTTAGTAAATGTTCTCGTTTTACCCTTAACTAACCCTAAAAACTGCTCTCTGCCGCGATATCGGATGCCAGTAATACTTTGACCGTTTGTTGCTGACCTTACTATTGTGACGTAGATACGGAACATGTAAACAATGTTCGTGCAAAGACTGATAAAACACTGCGTAGTGTGCCGTTATATCGCAGAACTCTGTTGATATTCACAAAATAACGGCTTTTACAGAATAAATCAAACGTGAAAAATAACATGTTTTTTTAAAACAGATGGCCCACTCAACAAGTGATAATTGCTGCCTAACACGTTGTTTTACAAAGTAAATACGTCAGAATTAGGAACGGTCTTTGGGTATTACCCGGAACGATTTCTTTTCGAAAGAAGATTTACAACTTCTCTTTCCTTATTTTCATTTTTTATTTTATTTATTAATTTCATTTTATTTTTATTTTACATGGAATGCAAACAGCTTTTAAAAATTAAATTTTCATGCCATGTTCACCTCATCGAATAGCTAATCAAAACAATAGCATAAGTAAAGAATAAAGGATTGCCTCCTTTTTGAATTTTCGAAAAACTTATGGTGGTTCTACGAAAACTCGGGGAGCACACCCCTAAAGAAACCAACCTTTCATAGTGGTAAGTAAGTATAAGTATTTTTTAGGGTAGATTTATTACTCTAAAAACGTAGGAAGACGAACGTATTCCGTGTTTTTGTTAATACCAAACATAAACTGCTTTAGGTAGACATATCTTAATGAAGGGGTCAAATTAATTGAAGTAGCAAAAAATAACTAATAATAGGTATACCTATTGACTTCATCAAACTAGTTGTGGTGTACACGTAACTCTGTGGAGAGCAGGGTGTAAAAAAGGTATATAAATATAAAAAAAACCTGCCTCTACATAGACTTCTCTTCTTCTTATTTAAGAGCTTGGCTCTTGTCTGAGTAATGAGTGCAAGTCCCGCCATTTATTTCTTTCCAGGGCCGCCTCCTTGACCTCCCTATACGACACGAGGGCAACCTTCATCTTTACTTGGCTCATGTAGTTTATCCTCGGCCTTCCTCTTCCTCTCCTACCATCTACCTTACCTTCTATGATGTTATTGATGAGGTTGTCGTGTCGTATAAGATGGCCAATCATCTTCCCCCTTCTGTTCTCTTGCCCTCATTTTCATGAGGGCTCTTAGACTTTAGACTACTTACATAGACTAATAACATATATATAATTATATATAAATACACTATTATTGTTAAACTCAAAAATAACTGGTTTATATAAAATTCAAATCAGCATCAGGGATTTTTTTTTATTCCAATAAGAGTTAGAATTTTTTTAATGTGATTTTTACCACATGAAAACATCCGGAATAAATATTTGCAGATCGTACAAACAGTTATTCCAAGGCGGGAATCGAACCCGCGTCGCAGTTCGAAGAAATTATTAAATTCAAATATTTAATTAGGTTGTAAATAATCGTAATTTATAGGTACTAAATCAATTCGCAGAAGAAAACTTACAGATGTGGGTATTATCTAAGTGGAAATGTAGAAGGAAAATAAGAAATCTAAGAAATAAATAATAATAAGATGACATTAAGTTAGGTAAGTTATTCCTGCGACATCTGTTACTAACTTCTTTTTTTTTCAAAACTACAAGTTACTAATTAGGTACTACAGTTATAAGACAAAAAATGGTAAATCAAAAATGTGTTTTTCTACATTGTGATGTTATAAACAACATTTAAAATTAATACAGTCAGCATCAGATATCACTATATGTATTTCGAATTTTAAAAAAATGACTTTTTTTTTTAAACTTAGTTACTTTTACACTTTAAACTAAATCTTCTGAAATCCAGAAAAAACAGAACATACAAATCTGCCGTATAATTTGTTAGCTGTTTTTTATATAAAAATACTCTCGTATTTATTTAATATTAATTTTAAATACAATATATATATGTTATCTTAAGTTTAAATACATATATTTTACCTACTCATTGGTTTGGGAGGCGGGCGTTGAGACTGCTGCACAGTTATTAACTTTTGCGGTCTCATCGAAGCTAACTATATGAAATGTACACTGTTCTGAATAAACGATTTTATTATTATTTTATTATTATATTATGTTGTATTTAATTCTAAAATATTATCCAAAAATAGTCTTTTCTTCATTTTACGACGTTATCAGTACAAACCCACCCTTCAAAAAGGTTATAAAATCTGCGTAAAAAATCTGGTTTTTGAACTTATTGCAATTTTTTGTTATAAAATAATATTATTGTGAGCATTTTCCGCGTTTTATGGTGTCTCTCTCTAATAGTCCTAACGTTCAAATTACGCGTATTTCCTTGCAGTTAGGACCTTTTGCGCGTTAGAAATCTGATCATATTTAAATACGAGCCTTCTCAAGAGAATTAAACATTATCCAGCAAGATCATCAACAATGAACACTGTAAGTAAAGTTTCATAATAATTATTATTTTATTAAAAAAAATGTAATAAAATTTACATAATGTAAATTTTGTTAGTTTTAAATAGGTAGATACATATTCAAAAATAAAATTGTTGGGTTTTTCTCGGTTAATGAATATTTCTGTTTCTAGTTTATTGATACGGATGAAATAATGTTATTTTTTTATTAATTTAATTTTTAACCGCTATGTAATTAATATTAATCCATGATAATATCTGTTTAATATCCCTTAGCCTTCTTCTTAGTAAAACACGTTTTATTTAGCTTTTTTTATAAATTCCCTTTAAAGTAGGTATACTATTTTTGTATAAAAATAAATTACAATTGATCTATAGAATAAATGTGCTTTAACATGAGTAGATACATTTTGCTTACCTGATTTTTACATACATATTACATTATTGCAATATTTTACCAGACCACGAATGTAAAAAAAAATTAAACAGTTCCCAGGTTTGGGCAAATCTTTAAAACACTAACTCCCAAAGACTTCTTTTTTATTTAAATTTATTTATTTCATTTACTTACATCTATTTTTACAAGATTATACTAATGCAATAGCGAAGTCATACTTTCATAAATTATATAAGTAATTTTATTATTAACAATTTGGGGGAGACCTTTGCTCAGCAGTGGGACTAAATAGGTTAATTTTATTTTAAACTAGCTGTCCCGGCGAACTCTGTTCCGCCTTAAAGGCAATAAATAAGCAGAATTTTGATTTTTTATTTTTTATTAGAAAATACATATATATATATTATCCTATGTCCGTCTCCAGGCTCTAAGCTACCTACCCGCCAATTTTCAGCCATATCGGTACAGCCGTTCTTGAGTTATAAATAGTGTAACTAACACGACTTTGTTATATATATATATATAGAATTAACAATGTTTAAATTATTTCCAGCTAACTATCGCAGTTTTGGTTGTGTGCGCCACCATGGCGTATGCGTCAGCCATCCCCGCACCTGCAGAATCAGTGCCACAGGCGCCACTAGCTGCAGAAGCAGAGATCTTCGAGACTGCGGAGAGCAAGCATTACTACCGCGGAGGCGGACACCATGGCGGACACCATGGCGGACACCATGGCGGACACTATGGCGGACACTATGGCGGACACCATGGCGGACACCATGGCGGACACCATGGTGGACACCACGGCGGTCGTTTCGGCAAATAATTCTAAGTAAATCAATATATTGTAAGCTTCTGTGATGGAAACACTTTAACTAGGCTAATATTTAACTAAAATAAAATTTTGCACTATAATACTTATTTACTGTTTTACTTGCATCCTAGTACCACAAAAATGTTACTACTTTTATTTTGATCTCAGAATTAATATGTAAAAGGTACCTCTCTTAATATAAATAGCTCTGTATCCAAAAGGCTTATGAGACCTGTTGACTAGCATAGCAAAGTAGCATTTACGAATAAAAGTTAGAAATACATTTAGACAGGTGAATAGCCTATAAAGAAAGAAGATAAATATAACCTATTCAATACCATAAAAACATGATACAAAAGTTTGGTAAAATTTTCCTGTTAAAGACATAAACGCGCTCACCACGCTATCATCTTAACACGTCATTTGTATAGGCGACCAAGAAATTGGTTTACCACTTTTGATGACATCTCCCATTAACATAATTATTCGCTAAGGATTACAGATTGACAGATTCTGAAGTAGCAGTTATTAATCTATCAAGCGAAATAGCCCTTGATGTTTTGTACGTGCAAATGATATTCAGCCTTAGAGTGGTAAACCAATTTCTTGGTTCGCCTATACTTCAACAATATAACTTCCTAGGCATTTTGTAAAATAGACATTCTGATTATGTAGCAGTTTAAATTAATCTTGACACTGGCAGAATTGCCTGTGTCAAGCAAGCAAGCCAGATGCTATATAAAAAAAAAGACATGTGGCACTCGGGGACTGCCGCGGCAAAGCAATTGCATAGCAATTTTTGCTGAAAGTATATAAGTATTCCATCAGCAATCTTGTTCCCATAGTACAAGCTTTCAATTATTCATGTTCATATTCATGGACATATTCACATTTGTGAAATGTCTATATTTAACTGTTGTTATTAATTAACTGCAGAGGAAGTCAATTATACCTGTAAATTATAGCAAAAACCAAAACTACAGTAATTTGTAATTGCAGTATTGAAACTTGATTAAGTCCGATAATAATGCCGTTATTAATATGGTAAAAACTTTAATTAAATAAATCAATCGTATTGACATCCTATTTTGACCCAACGTATTTGACTGACGCGGAAATCAAACTTGCTACTTCTGTGTCTCAGTCCATACTATGTTCCATTTTCCAGTCCGAATTTGAATAAAAAAATAAACAATAAACATTTCACAAAACACGCTCTAGTCCCAAACTAAACAAAGCTTGTAGATATTGTGGGAACTATAGTGCTGATAGAATACATACACTGGACTGCAAAACTAAGTATCACACTTTTAGAATTTATTTTTCTTCTAAACTATAGAAGTTAGAGATTTCAAATAAAAAATGTTTTATAGCAAATTTCATCAGCTTTCTTTTAAGCATACATGAGTAACATTTTTAACTTAAAAAAATGATAAACAATAAAAAAGCCATTTTTAGCTTAGTGTCTAAAAACTCATCTAACATTTTCGAAGTATATTTTACATGTTATTTCATTCGTAATAACTGGTATTACCTCCTCGGTGCTCTGATTAGAGCTTCAAGCCGGTTTGGCATACTGAAAACGAGGTTTTGGAGCCGATTTTGGGGACCCATTCTCTTCTATCAGGGCCTGTTTTGGTGCCCTGAGGATGGTAAGTGGTGGTCTGCGGCTTCCGAATAGCCTTCCTAGCTCGTCCCAGGCGTGCTCAATTGGGTTGCGATCAAAGTATATCTTGTTTACTTCATAAGTTATAGCAATTTAAAAAATAAATACTTACTTTTGCAGCCCAGTGTACTTAGTATAACACCCAGATCTTTAATCAATAAATTAATAATAAATTATAAGTAGGTTCAGCATTTCTTTTTCAAAGCGTTCGTCATCTGGGTGATTGAACCGAGAGCTCGCAATAAAAACTATAATTTGTATACAAACAATTCTGGGCACGAAATCACGGATAATACCTATGATTACTGAAGTAACTGGTTTTAACTTACAAAATGTATAAGCACCAAGATTACCTTGACTTTGAGAAGTTATCTAACTAGCTGATATCGTTAAGTTTTTATAATAGTCTTACCACTAAGTCATTTCAAAACACGGTAGGAACAGGCCGTATGTATACCCATTGACGACCGATGTGGCGCGGCGGGCGAAGGTCCGCCTGCGACGCGAAGGTTGCGGGTTCGATTCCCGGCTTGAGATATATTGTGTTATAAGTAAAAAATATCTATCTATGTAATGTATTGTATTAAGTATGTCAGTCTTCTAGTACCCATAACACAAGCTCTGCTTAGCTTGGGGCTAGATGATGTTGTGTGGATTGTCCAGCATTATTTCATTTATTTTTCTTGGCTCTGGTCGCCAGTGAGCACGAATAAATGTGACAATCGTAAACGTATCAAAATAGTGGCGTATTTGAGATAACTTGCGCATCAACATCAGCTTACTGTCGAATGTTGCAACTTGCAGCGTTACGTTTACGATTGTCATATTTATTCGTATTCAGCCCTCTGGCACCTAGAAAATATCTTGGTGTTTTTTTTTTTTTTTTTTATTCTAATTTTTAAGAAAGTTCGTGATTTTAATAAATTAAGAATATATGACTAACAAAATAGCGGCTGCAGATTTAAGTAATATAAAACCAAAAAAGACAAGTGTATGATGGCATTACGCTTGGCGGTAAGGCTAGATATGACGACAGTTGGCAGAGATGGGGCGGGCATGAGAACCAGTTTAGATTTTAAGTAGTTTTATCAAAACTTGTTTCTTATTTATCAAAAAATAATTTAATGAATTACTACATTACTACAAGTTTACTAAATAAACGGACTCAAAACTCTACATTACCGTCAGGGAAAAAATAAAGTAGGTACTTAATAAAAAAAATAACTTAAAAATAAAAAAAATATTAATAAAAATAAACAATTCAGCAAAACTATTATCTACAGTAAAATTTCGTTTCAAACAACATACAAGTTTAGGTATTTTTTTATTTTTTAGTAACTAATAATTATTTTAATAAATAAACTGCCTATACTTATATAAATAAATTTGTTTACGTAAACTGTGCATTAATTTCTCGTTTCCTAAAATCAAGGCTAGCATTTTATAGAGAAAATTTTATTTTGTTATACCTACTAATTTCCTGTCTTGGTTAACTTGGCAAGTGATTCATAATTTATAAGTACTTATTTATTGTTTAGATATATGTACATACATATTACCTATTTAGAGCTTATTTATGTAGGTACCTACTCGCTTCGACTTTGCTAGTGGGCAGTTATTTCAAGCTTTATCAAGTTGTATTATATTAAACCCATATAAACTTTACATTTATTTCATAAAAGATTAGTTAATATTATTATGTATTATCAAAGTCGAACGTATTTCAAAGAGTTGCAACTACTTATTTCAGAACAAGGAATTTATAAAAAAGCCTGAAAATTATAATTTTGTAAATCAATAGTATTGATTATTAACCGACGGAAAATACGGAGGAGGTTCTTAAGTCAATGATATATTCTTTTTAAATTTTAGACTAGTAAAAAAACGCTTCCTAAAGGGACTTAATTTATAAAGCATAGTATTATTAGCAGACATCAAACTGCTTAATGCCAGATGTGCCAAGAAGGGCAAGAAGACTAATTACGTTTAGTCATAAAAAAAATGAAGATTCGCAGTAATATTGTAACTCAAAACGTGTGGAAGTGATTTTAATCTGCGCGTCTAACCAAAACGTGTCGGGTAATAAACGTATACTCGTTTTATAACTTTATAAGATTTTGATTAATTTTACGAATAGGTTTCGGTTTTCCGGTATAGAACCAGACATGACTGTTTGTTTGTTGATTTGTATGGAGGATCAAACATTTTTCAAGCCCCTTTTACTAGGAATCAATCCTGAAAACTCTCATTAGTCTCTCTCACTCTCACACGAAAATGGGGCCACGAGAAAACATCGGAAAATTCTTATCACTGTAAGAATTTTCCGATGTTTTCTCGTGGCCCCATTTTCGTGGAGTAGTTCTCCGAATTCTAGATCAATAAGACACCAATAAAAAAAGTTTTTTACAAAATATCAAAGAGTAGATAATATTATTTAGATATTAATATAAGAGTAGATAACAGGTACTATTTGTTCTTTGGTAACCACCAAGCACTACCTCTCCATAGTTTCTAACGGATTAAAATAAATTCATAGACCATAGCACACATTTCAAACGATATTCAAATTCCCTAATACGTTACTTTCTAAGTCTGATCGTAACATTGCTGTTATGGTAATATTAAGTAATATTATGTATCCATGGTCATTCACTTTCCCGTGCAACCTTGACCGTGATCATACACTCTCCGATACACTTTATAATAGGCATGGAACAAATCACTGGTAGCATTTAAAAACTCATATGATTTAGTTAATTTCAACTGTCACATATGCTACTGTTCAAATAGCCCGCTATGAATAAAATACTGTAGGTACAAGGAAAAATATGTAAATGCAGAAAAGATTTACCCCTTATAAAAAATTAGCGTTGACATTGTGTCACTATTACGTATGGTAATCAAGACATCAAGTCTGCGCTAACTTTTTATAAGATAGACTATTAGAATGCAGAAAAGATTTCGAATGCAAAAAAGATTTGGACCCTACGGTAGGACATAGTTCGCTAAAACATCCCCAAGACAGTATCACACGCTATATGTTTATTTAAAGCAATCGATATTAGGTACAATCATTGCTTTCGATAAATCACAGGTAAAATAGCAGTGAGTCATTTCAGCGATGAATGATTCAAAAGTAGCAATCATTCCCATGCCTTCTCCATGGGAGTGGGAGAAAGGCTTTCTCCTATTCCCCAATCATCCTAGAATGCACACCGTGCTTGACCTCTATTGAGTCACCACCACACTCGTCACTGGTCTCTGAAGTGTTTAATGATGGTAAGTGTTTTGTTTTTTGCTGGGTTTTTATAAAGGTTGTTGGGTTAATGTGATGTTGATGACCTGTTCGTAGACTTATTATAAGTATGTACCTACTGAGGTGCGTTGACTTCATGGTACATTCGGTAATCTAGGTTTTAGTTTTTATATATCTTATGACTAGCAAATCTTAGCCGTTTCCGACTGTCTCGGATTTGTATTAGTTGAGCTATCTAAGACCGTTTGTGCTCTGATTAGCTACTCTTAGTGTAATTTTAAATACAGTAATTACTTAAAAATATTATGTTTTATGTAGGTAAATATAACTTTTACGATTTTTTAAGGCTGTCAACTAAGTATTTCAAATGTAATGCATACCTATAGGTATTCTGAAGTACAGGCAATATTAGGTATAATGTATGCATGTTTATGACTATTTATCTCATAAGGTATTTACTTACCCACCACATAAGATTATGACCTCAATAAGGAAAATCAAAATCGATCATAGAACTATTACGTACCTGCATAATGATATTAAAAAGCATGAAGACTGCAGTTTAATCATAAATATACACGATATAAATTATTATCCTGAGTTATCCTTATAAATAATCTGTAATTTGTTAACATGAATGCAGAAAATTATACCTTACATCATTGATTAAATGTAGTAGGTAGGTAAAGTACCCAACAATAGGTGCTGGCTAACTAATTATCATTTATGTGTAGTTAAAAGTTATTTTTCTGTAATAAGTAAACTGAGTAAAGTGAGTGTAATGCACCTACTTACGAAAATGTTACATATGCATCCTAAAAATGAATTCACTAAAATATGCCTAGGTATTTGAGTGTTTTATCTATTAATAATTTGTGGTACAAGCGAGCTAGGTAGCGTTGTGTGAATTTAAACTTTTACGATGGAAACAACATGAAAACTCCTCGAAGTTTGTGTGTTTCTTGCACCCAGGTCATTGCAAGTAGAAAATGACGAAAGATCTAATTCATAGACATTTAATAGACCAACTAGTTGTATCTATATTTTTTTTACAATATGATGCCATGACCAGGATATTTTATGTTCTCATTGCAGATATCCAAACTATCACTGACAGTTTTAACTTATCTGGCTCTGGTGGAGAGCGAAGTACTAGACCCGGCACTGTATTTAGGTCCAAGTCCTCCATTGGTGCTGACGAGTGACGGTATAACACCGGGAGAGATGTGGTCCCATACCTTAGAAGACAGGGCCAAGCGAATTGCGAGAGAACGTGCAATGGAAGGTACAACAATTTCTTATTTGTTTGATCACTCGACATCATCCACTTGAAGAGTTACATAATTCATATTTTTTTATCTCCTGAAAGCATATCGAAAATAAAATATTTAACCTACCGAACTTTTATTGCTTAAAATGTGCTCTTATTTCAGCCCTTTTAACTACAAGCAACATTTCCAATACCAATATTACATTTTTCAGCTGAAAAACCGGAACCAGTCGAAACCGGTAGAATGTTCTGGCCAAGATACAGCGCTCCACAACCAGCTTTAGGCATAAATATACCTCTAACGTTCAGCCTCTCTGGATCGTATGGAAAGTCGGCCCCTCCTTCAGGAGTCATCGGTAGTTCCTACACCAGCATTGGCCTTGGATCTGTAGGAGGGGTGAAGTCAAGTCTGCTGGGTAAAACGGCAGTAGCGAGTGCAGGCGTATACGGAACCTATGGAAGATCAGCACTGGCAGGAAGTGGCTATGGGACTTATGGTATAGCTCCTAGTGTGAGGGTGTACGGTGGGGAAAGTGCTGCAAGTTGGAGCGGCTGGGGGAATGGTAAATGGGGCCATTATGGAAAGGGATAAATATAAAATTCGGGAGTAAAAGTGTTGTTTTACTTTAATTTACTTTCTTGAAAATTTATGATGTAACTAAACCTTGTTTTTAAAGCTGTAGGTACCTACCTCACCCTAAGTACCTATCTATACCAACATCGTTTATAAATTACTTAGTTTTTCTTGGTTTCTTCCTTGAATTTCTGATCTCATATGAACACTATTTATTAGTAGTTACCTATGCGTAGGTATGTGGTATAGTATGTTGGTGAGTCCTATTATAAATGTTACCCACAATGACCGTATTTAACTGTCGGAAATATCAGCAAGATATTTTCAGTTAACAAATCAAAATCATAACTAAAAATTTAATGAGGTGCATCTAAACTTTAATTTGATTTTAAATACGTTTTCTTTTCTTCTAAGGTCATGCTAAGGTTCCTGTTTGTGAGAGTTTCTTAAAGATGGGCGTATTTTGATTCAGTTAAGTGGATTTTCTATGAAGTGTGTCTGATCTGTTTTGCACGTGGGCTATTGTATGCTTAGGTAGGTGTTTCCTCCAGCCTCTACCTATTAGATGGAATGCACACGTGGTTAAATGCGTCGTAATGTAAGAAAGTGACATTTATTTATTGCAGACTAATAGATTATACCCATTTGCAGGACAATTGACCGCAGTCAATTGTCCTACAAATGGCCAACAAATTAGCAATCTTTTTCACAGACTATTATGCTCATGCCGGAACTGGCTGAAACGAATTAGAGCTGACTGACATCCATCTGACAGCGAAACCTATTCTACATCCTGTGCGAACCCAATTTAAACCGAGACACGTAGCATCAGACATCAGTAGCATCGCCATGGTGTCCGGCGTAGTAGGCATAGTTTTAACGTTACTCCCAACGTTGGTCTTCTCCGCTGGAGATGGAAACATCCGGCTGCTTGAAGATGAAGTAGCAGCCGCGTTGAAATCATGTTCCACAGGGGACAACCTCAGTAGAGATGCACCAAAACAAAAGCGATCGGCTGACGATTCACCAAGAATCGATGAAAACCGACAAGGGTCAAATCAATACAGTCATGAGCGTCGAAATACGACAGATCGCGACCAAATATTTGTCATCAATGCAACAGATTATGACTACGATGGGTACGGATCGGGGAATGGGGGAGAGAAGCTGATGAAGTCTATGCCGAAGGCTGCCGAAGGTGGAAACTATCCGGATGTGGATGCAAATGGGAACAGCTTGAATAGAACCAAGCGGGGTGAGCCATTGCTCAATAAAGAAGATAATGATCGGGTAAGAACACGATCAAGAATGACGCCCTACAATATATTGTCAATCTCACTTGAAAATTTACTAAGAAATTATTGATTTTTAATAAAAAACTGTTTACTTATTTTCAGTGTCTGAGTCAGTGCGTGTTCGCAAATTTGCAAGTAGTAAGTACAACTATCATAACACAAGTTTAGGTGTTAATTTATAGAAAATCTTTGACCAAGAACTGAACGATTTCTTAGGTGGACTCAAGAGGCATTCCCCGCGAAGCTGAACTGTGGACTAAGATTCAATCATCAGTAACTTCCCAGCAGTCGAGAGCCGCCCTAAGGGATCAAATCGGAGCCTGCTTCCAAGAGTTGCAGTCAGGTAAAATATTGCAAATAGATTTAGAAATTTACACGAAACTGACGGCCTAATCACTTATCGACAGGACACATATAACATACACCCAAACATTTTCAGCCAGGCGTACTTTTTGGGTATAAGACGACATTATTTTTTATAGTTATTTTATATATTTAATTCAAAAGTAAACTGTCCTCTCGCTGTAAGCGGGCATTATTATTGGGCTTTTGTCATTACGATAACCAATCCGTCAAAGTTTGAGTTCAATGCTTTATGTTTCCCTACATGATACAGATCAACCAATAACACCCATAAGTATTTTTACAGAGGCAGAAGACAATGGCTGCTCATACTCGAACAAGCTGGAAAAATGTTTGATGCTTCGCTTTGCCGACCGAAAACCACAATCGCAAACCGAAAATGCACCCAACACATAGAACTGCATAGACAAACAAATATCCTTTGAATGATTTGAATGTAAACAAGAGACTCGAGGTTTAATTATTTTAGATTTTTCAGAACATCAGAAATATCTATTGGTGGTTTACTAGGTATTATTTTACGGACTAAGCGGGATTTTTGTAAAAAATAATTGAATGTCATAGGATAATGGTATTTTGTCGATTTTGTTATTCCTTTCAACGACTTACGGCTATTCTAAACCGGAGATAATTTAGTAATGACTTATTCTGCTTATGCACATTAGATCGTAAAAATATCTAAGATCCTAGTAGCTCTTAGTTGTTTTGCAAATCAGAATAAATCTGAAGTGGTAATCATGACTTTTATTTAATTTATTCTTAATTAATCAGTAAAATATAATGAACCTCTTAAAATACGTAAAGGATGACGTGTGAAATCCAACTATTTAGATAAAAAATAGGTAGATAAAATACATAGAACTTTTAAGTATGTATCTTCTAAGTACTATGTACTATGTCAGAAGGTACAATATTGAGGTAATCTTACTTGTATTTTTATAGGTAAAGTATGACAGGATAACCAGGATATGAAAATGGCTGAGGGTGAAACACCACGGGCTTATCCAGACTCATATTTTGAAGCTCATGTGGAAATATTTGCCTTGGAAGTGGTAACCGTCGCGAAAGCCGAGCTGATTCTGTCTGAAATTTAAAATCATAGTTACTTGACTGTGCGTTCGAGCATAGATAGGTATATCAGTTTCGCATACACACAAATTAGGTAGTCAACCTGCTTTGTCATCATCATCATAATCAACCTGTATCAATTCACACGCGCAAGACGCGGCAATCAGACCAGTCTTATGTTCTTCTCATCCAGTGTTTGCCACTTACCTACTTGGTAGTAGATACATTTGTAGTGAAAATATCATTGACTTACTTCTATAATGTAAATCCCAGCAACAGCCAACATAGCACATAAAATACTGTTTCTTGAAAACCTCATTAAAAATAACTATAAAATTACTTGTAGTGAACCTACAGGCCAGCTACTTTATATTTTATGGTTCTGTTAAAAGTACTAACTACCAACATAAATACAATCTTTAAAACTTAATTTTATGAACATTTGATATTTATGACTTTTTAACCTTTATTCAATTGTTATGATTAGCATAATTAAAAAAAAATATTTACGATCTATTTTTAACTACAGTTTTCTTTCCTAGTACATAGTTGTAAAAATTGATTAAATCAATGGTATTGTAGAATAATTGCAAAATAATTTAATAAATACTGTTATGTTAGTGTGACACAGGTGCATGTGTCCTGAGGCTTAATGTATTAAGTTGTAGCGGAGGTCGGCCTGAACACACATTTGGCTGAGCTTGGATATGTTTGGACCATCTGCATACATGGATGAAGGGCTCTTTTTCTAAGACAGAAAGTCGCTCCTGAAATAGAAAAGAAAAATATAGATTTGTGTACTGGCTCACAAATGGTGCATGGCTAAATAGGTGTGGGTGTAAAATATACATTGGGTCACAATATATATTCTATGTACAGTCACGAGCTTTAATTTGGGACCCTTTTCCATTAAATGTTGTTAGAACATTCATAATGCAATAAGGTTGAAACTTCAGTATGACGTATGACATACGTTAGAATATTAGCACTAAATAACGTCAGTTTGCCACACGATATTCAACCTTAGGTGGGTCCCAAATTAAAACTCGTGACTGTACTTACATATTATGGTTCTACACCAGCACAAGCTGAGTAATGGCCTTTTTCAGTTATTTTTACATGTAATAATTATGTTGTTTAAGTGTACAAGCATTAAGTTTTTATAATAACTCAAATAAAGTACTTATTCTATTCTATTCTATATTTACAAAAAAAAAATATATAAGAATTATATCAATCTAGCTCCCATAATACAAGCTTTGATTATTTTACTTTTTGCTTAGAGTGTGATGTGTAATTGTACATGAATATTTATTTATTTATTATTTATACATGAGCCATTACGGCCACAGTGATATTATATCCAAAGCAATCAAAAATTACTGATCATTTTGTCTTCTAGTGATAACATTATTATTGTTGTTGGAGTTTAATTTGTCCTCCCACAACATAAGCGACAGAGCCCCATAACACGCATCAAACTACATAAATATTTTTTAATAAATATTTTAAATATTATTAATCCATGTTTTTGAAGTTTATTTTACATGTTGATTTTAATTATCAGAAATAAAAATATCAACCTATTGTACTTACCAAGATTGGATAAAGTGAATAATATAGAGCAATATCTGCTACTGTTAGAAACTGTCCAGTAAGGTAGGAATTATTTTCTAAAGCTTTGTTGATATCCTGGAATAATTATAAAACATATTAAATAAACACATATTGGGTTTTTTACAACTATAAAACTAAGTACATACATAAACATATTAAAAATATATGTACCTATATATTTAAAAATACATGTATACAAATATAGTTAAGTACATTTTGTTGAATACAATGATGAAAAAGATTTATATCTTTATTAGTTCTTTAAAAAAATAGCTTTAAGATCTTGACATGGTATTTTGTGTAGCTAATGATGAATAAAACATTGTAGTGCCCCAGCGCAGGTCATGTTAAGTTCATAATACCCATTAAAAATTTTGTAATCAACATATTACAATGAATATATGAATATATACAAAAATATAGATAAAAACCTCTGTTGTTACCTCTAAAAAGGATTTGGCGAAAGCAGGATTACTAGCTGCTTGATTGGCATACATAGCTGCATGCTCTAGCCATTGATAACACAACAATGTTTGTTCTTGACTAAGCTTAGTCTTGGCCGACAGTCTTAGTACAATACTGGCAAAGCCTTCAACACTCTGCTTATCCAGGACTGTTGTTAGAACCTGGAAAATAATTATCTTAATTTTTAACTGAAGTTTATGTGATAGTATGTAGGTAAGTACATTATATTTTATCAGTTTGGAAAATTAGGATTGTCAGATTTGTCAGGGTAATAATGTAATAAAATATATTAAATCTGTGTTACACACAATGTATTTTGGTAATATTTAGATACATTTTAATATAATAGGTCTGAGGAAATTCTGTTGTGGAGAGTTTTTTAGATTACGTATTTAAAAAATACATATTATGTCGAAAAGGTAAGTTATGTGGGAGGTATGTAATAAAGATATAAAAGTCGTAGGTAATTTATATGTATAATATTACTCTAGTATGAAGTGAAGGATAGGGACAGTTACAATATTATTTGAAAACATTTACCCTGTCGGTATTGTAACAAACTGTCCCCACTGGAGCATCGTAGTATTTTCCCACTAATCTAATTACTTCTACGTTACACGCACTCATTGCTACTACTTGCTATGTAGTGGAAATTCGAGTTTAATCACACTTGAAATTCAAATCCTATCATAAGATGTAGGATTTTTTATTTGCGATCGCGATTGCAGCCGAACAAAAACATAACCTAAAAAATGACGTGTAGTGTAAACACAGAACAAAAAATACAGTAGAAGTAGTATGGGGGCGGGGTGCGCGTACCCCGAGTTTAGCGTAGATTCGCAAACTGTCTCCGCCACGCCTATTTCACGCACGTCAGTCTAGATCGAACCGTCACAGTGATAAGAGCTTTAGAAAAATTACAAAAATGCCTTATTGCGCTGTTCTAGAGTGCAAAAACGACAGCAGAACTAAAAATGTTTCAAATGGTGGTATATCATATCATCGGTTAGTCTTGATTTACTTAATTTCGATGAAAATTGTAAAAACATTATTTTATTGTACAAGACAAGTACAAATAGACTTTATTGTTTATTCTATAGGGTCTACTTTCTTTTAAAGTCAACCATTTATTCTCGAAGATTCCAACTACTGACATGTCACAGTCCGCTACTCAATTAGGTATTGACGTTATCGATAATGAGTTATCGATATTTTAAACTTACAGGGCCTAATTAAGAAACCGGAACTAAACTATGGTTTAAACCTAGTCTAGCAAAACCGTGGACTAAAGTTAGACCACACTTAAATCTCGCCGGACCAAAACTCGGCTCTTAACTCCAGTGTTAAGCTAAATCTCAGTTTTTTCATATTATGAATGATAGTTCGGCCCAACGATAAACCACCGCCGTGGTCTAACCCTACATTTTAGTTAAACCTAGCTGACCCCTAGTTTAAGGTAGGTTTAAGTCAACATTTGATATGAAAATCGATTTCGTCACTCATGTTCTGATTGAATTACCTATTTTATTAGATATTTTTCTGAACTTCCAAATATAATTTTTGTGGAATTGGTCATTGTTTTTCAATCATTTTCTAAAAATTTTAACTCGCTGTGTGCAAGCACATTTTGTGATCTTGTCGTCTTTGTTTTGTAGTTTTATTCGTTTTTATTGCTTGCAATATTACTTTATATATATATAGGTACCTAATGGATTTTCTGAACATCGTGCTGCTCGATTTGGAGGACCGAGAAGGCATGGAGTTGCTTGGGAGTCGGGAGTCGAACTGGCACCGCTAAAGAATTTAGTAAAGTTTTTGGAATAAAATGTTGGTGTTTTTTTTTGTATACTTTTCTTTGTTTCGTAGGGCTTTAGTGCTCAGATGGTATTAGCTCTGCCTTCCATGCTGTGGGTCGTGTGTTCGATTCCCACCCAGAGCAAATGTGATAAACATAAATATTTGTTCTGTGTCTGAATGTTACTATGTATCCTATGTAAGTACCTACGTATTTACAAAAAAAATATATAAGTATTCTATCAGAAATCTAGTTCCCATAGTATAAGCTGTTCTTTGTTTGTGACTAGAGTGTGATGTGTGAAATGTCGTTAATTTTTATTTATTATTTTATAAAAATGTTACCAATTTTTATAAAATAATAAATCTTATGAAATGTGCAATTATGGAGCACATAATTTTACATAATTACCTCTATGTGGATATGAAATTAAGGGCTTGACTAGTAAAATACGATGCGGCGATGTGGCGCGGTGGGCGATGGTCCGCCTGCGACGCGGAAGGTTGCGGGTTCGATTCCCGCCTCGGAATAAATGTTTGTATGTTCTGCAAATATTTATTCCGGGTGTTCTGGGTATTATATGTATAATAAAAAATATCTATCTATGTAATGTATAATATTAAGTATGTCAGTCTTCTAGTACTCATAACACAAGCTCTGCTTAGCTTGGGGCTAGATGGTAAGTGGTGGTGTATGTTCACCAAAATCTGGAATCGTTCCCAAAACAGGCGGATATTCATAATCGGAATACACGAGCCGCTGCAGCAGGCAGGCTGGCACGCACCACACGGCGACTGGCCAAGTCAGAGTCACTACCGCATGTCATGGGGCCTTATATGTACAATGCTTTGCCGGCTAATGTGAAAGATGCACCTAGTCTAGATAATTTTAAATGTAGGCTTAAAAAATGGCTCGTCGAGAGGACGTTCTACAGTATTAGTGATTACATGAATGGAAATTATTGATCAACTACAAATGTTATACCTAATGAAGTATATTTTGACGTATAATTTTTACAAATTATTAATAAAATGTTTATACCTGTTTATACCTGATGATGTTGTGTGGATTGTCCAGCATTATTTATTTATTTTATTTATTTAGGTTTTATAAAGGTACCGTGTACACAAGGTAAATAGGTATATGTATAAATTAGTAGGTACTTTGTACTTACTTTTACGTCCATTATCACTTCTTTTTTATTATTTTCCATTCTGTAGTAGGTACGTATCTTTATTACAAAATGTAAAACATTTTTATTTAAGACCAACTTTTGTGTTTGCTTTGCCACTAAAATCAGAATGACTTTGTTTTCAGGCAAACTACTGTTACTCGCTGCTGTTATAAAACGTGTTCTAGGCAAGGTTTCAGTAGATCATGGTTCACAATTGTCAGTAAAATGACCCTCGAAAGAATTTGTATTTTAATGTCCCTAATATTATATGCTATCAAAACATTTTAAATGTAGGTATCTTTGAAAGTTTTAGGTGTCATTTATGATTATTAAATAAAGATCTCACCTACCTATCAAGGAAACTAAATAAGTAAAAATACAAGAAAATTAAGTCGAACACTCGTTTTATTTATTTCAGATTTTTCTCTGCATCGGTACCCGTAGGTATTTATTGGAAGTTGTTTTCAGGAAAGTATGTACACGTACCTTTTAGATACAAACATTAAATCAGGAATAAGCACAGTTCAAGCCGTGTGTTCAAATATTAAGCCGTGCGATATGATGTCCATTGCGAAAAAAAAGCACAACAATGAGAATCTCCGGCCGCTAACACATTATCACTAATTTTGATGTTTAGATATTTCCTTCTTTTCTCATCACTTGTTTTAATTTGTAATGCAACATTGCTACACGAATAAATCATTTCTACACATGATTTACATTCGTTTTGTACATTTTTTTCTGCTTTAGGTAGTGCGAGTTTGCCGCGCTTTTCACTTTTCTTCAGTCATTATAAGCAAAGGTCAGGTTACTATTCTACCAAAATAGAAATATTTTTATGAAAATAATTGCAAAACAATTACAAATAATGATATTTGGGAGTTCAGACACATTATGTGAATGAACACAAGTAACTTAATCGATTTTCATACCATTTGATAGATTTAACGAAAAATAAAGTTGAATTGGAGCATGGTCTACCTGCTTTAAACACGGTCGGCTTCAATCAAGTAGGCCATGCTCGGATCTGATTGGTCGTATCAAAACAGGTAGGCCATGCTCGGATCTGATTGGCCGTATCAAATCAGGTAGGCCATGGACTTAGACCGTGTTTGATAATATAAAAAAACCGAGTTTTATCGTTAAAGTGGACTTTAACTGCAGCGTTAAGAAGGGTTTTTCGATAACACTGAGATAGATCTGGAAAGATAATAACACGGACAATGTTCTATGATATATCGGCAAAAAATTAACCCTATAATGCATTTTTTTTATGATTCTGTATAGTAATTGTAGTAGTAGGTACTTCCATGACTTGTTCAAACCGTTTTTTTAAATCACATTCCCCACATCAAACCATGTGACTTGATAAAAGCCATAACAGAACGCTACATTAATGTGCGGATACATCATTTACTTAAAATTAATATAAAACTATCAAAAAGGCAACTTATTAACAAGTATGTTATCTTTCAAGGCCAATAATGTATATTTTTTAGTATGTAGATGTTTTATTAATGTAAGTAGTTCATTAATAAAACCAATGTTTTAATTTTATTTGTATTAATTACTTCCATTATTATATACATTTTTATATTAGTATACATTTACATTTATAAACACAATGATTTCAAACATAAAAATGAGTAAGGTACTTAATTCATTTTGAAATGTAAAATATATTTATCGACTTTAATTTTCGTTGAAAATAAAACGCATTGTCGATATATAAAGTAATGGCAGCAGTACAACCCTAGAAATGGACGAATAGTACAAAAATAGTAAAGAGCTCGTTACGGAAATATGAATCTTATCTCAAAAGTAATAAAGGTTTATTAAATGCATTTGGTGTAGTGACATCTAGCGGCGAGTAGCAGAACTTGGTAGTGAAAGTATTCCGTATGACGTAATACGTAAATAGATTAGATAATAAACCACTCTATCGTCATATGATTATTGTTAATTTTCAAATGAACGAAGACTAATGTATTACTTACTTTCATTCAACCAATCACACGACGCTTTTCTTAGTGTGACGAAATACAATTAACCTGTGTCAGTGTAAGTTAGGGTACGCTGGTTCCGGTGCGAAAAAAGGACTATGCTCCTTCTACTGTATTTTTTGTTCTGTGAGTGTAAATGAGGTGACTTTGACACTTTTGACAACAAAAGCGTGTGGTGTGGGTCTAGCCAAAGGTCTGTGCTAGCAAGGTAGCAAGGCACATAGATAATAAAAGAAGAAGGAGTAATTTGTAAAAAATCAAAAAACAACAAAGATTTGCTTATTTAATTATTTTCTCATTAATCCTATCAGATAAACAATAGATAGGTAATCATTATTGTGAATATTTATTCGTATATGATCAGTGCTGGCTAAGACTTCTGTGAAATCAACAACCGCATCGTAAAATTATGTATATGAATTCTTCTCATGCCGATGCATTACTAATTTTCTGGAATTAAAACCATCTTCATGTTGCCTTTGTGCCATAACTACTTTTGTGTAACGCCCATCAACAGAGCCAACAAAGATGTGGTTCAACAGTCTGATAAAAAGAAGTATGCACTTGGAGTTATCATACTCATACTGGTTGCTGTTTTGTGGACACCTTCCTCTGAGATGACCAAAGTGAGTATTTTTTTTTTCAATGCAACTTAGCAATTAAAGACTAAAGAAGTCATGTATATTATACCTATATTATATTATATATGATCTAAGTACTTCTATCGATTTAAAATATTATCTTTGTTTTTTTACAGTATTTATATGGGGAGAAGCATATAGAAAGGCCATTTCTTGTGACATATATCAGAAGTTCACTGCTGTTTATATATTTATTGATTTTGTGCTTCACACCGCCCACAAGAGATCCTTGCAGACCAGCCGATTACACAGTAAGTCATGTTTACCTGCCTCAATCAATTTGTTTCTTTGTTTTCTTTTGTAGATTGTTGTCACAAAGTTTAGTTTTACCTGAGTGTCGTAAATCTTAGAGAAGGAGGTAACAAGGCTGGTATTTCAAAAATAAATAAAAAAACACACTTATATGTTCTTTAGAAGCGATGATTATTATATGTCAACCTGAATTAAATCGTTTAAAGTAATAAAACAATTAAAATCCTATTCATATTAAATCTACACTTATAAATCTTTACAACTTTTAAGCCAGCACAGTGAAACTAAATTTCACAAAAAATTAAATAGGCAGTGAATTAACATTGTAAAATTATTTTTTCGCTTAGCAGCATAGTCTTTACGATTCAAATTAGTATAATCTATGGTTATCAATGTAAATATTTTTTCAATCAATGTAATTGATTTGCAGCAGTTATTGGAGCCCACACCAGAAACAGATGACGAAAACTATTTTAATGAGGCAACTAGCAGCTTGGTAAGTTTGATTAAAAATAACAAATAAACTGATAAAGATTTTGAACTACTATCGAGAACAAATATTCAATACAAATATTAACAACCGGTTTCTCGAATGATGATCAACGAAAAAATCTAATAATTACTATGTGTCAAACTCGGATCAATCGTGATTTGGGTTTCCAGAAACCGGCCGTAAATGTTTTTATTTGTTCTATTGAGTAAAATCATTGTAGTTTTAGTGATCTTCTTTTAAGTAAAAAATACTTGTGTTAGGAGATCCCGCTTTTGCCAAAGTACATTGGCCAGTAATCTAAATGCTAAAAATCTAGTTGCAGTAAATATTCTAAGCAAAACTTTGGCCAACTAAAAAAATATTTATGAATTTGTCAAATCAAATTGCACCTAAATGCTATGCATCTAGCGTAGCTTTTGCCTTGTTCTACAACTTCTGTAAACTTATTTTATTTTTGTGACAGGGTGACTCAACCTTTGTGCCAGTGCGGGCTGGTGAAACCACAGACAGTGACGATGCAGCGCCCAGGGCTGTGCGATTCAACAAAGTGGCCGAGGTAAATATTGAACAATACTTTATAGTATCAAACTAAGTGGAACTTTCATTACGGAAAGTAGATACATAATGTTGACTTGTGACAATAACTTATTGTCACTTGCATGTGCATTTGTGTGTGAGTCTATCTCAAAACGAAGCTTGTTGAATTCAGAGTACCCCACAGACATTCTGTAATTTTCTTGAACTTTTATTGAATAGTATATTATTTATTTTAAGTCTTAGAAAAAAGTTTTTACGATATATTTAAAAACCTTAAAGCTTAGATTGCCGCTGGTAACAGAGCAGGCCAAGGCCAGGAATGCAGAGTAAGGAACATCCAGATAAAAAAAAATGTCTTAAACCGGAGATAATGCGTGCCGTGTCGAGGATCACCTACTGCATCTGACCCCTGAGCCAGCCTTCTAGCGAGAGCCTCTTGAGATGTTGATCTTCGCTACCAGTCACGGCGACTGTCAATGATTAATATAATTATTATAACAGGTCCGAGTGATGTCAGCCGCGATGGCAGGCGAAGCCCTACTAGCGCGGCTGTCGTGGGCGGCGTCAGTGCGAGCGACGGAGCATGCCCAGAGAAGGGCAGCCGCCGCCGCTACTAGGAGACATTTGAGACTGGCTATGCTGTTCTCTTTGCCTGTAAGTACTTGGAATTGAAACAGAGTTGTGGGAGAATTTTCTAAAAAGTTTGGCGTGATTTGATAGTTAAGTAATTATCTAGAAGATTCCAATCTCTTCGCGCTCCACTCTTATATTAGATCATGGAATATCCTCTTTACTTGTTAACCTTTAATTAAATGATGGTATTCGGACTAGTCTCTTTTTTATACCAAGAGTGCCATCTGTTGAGCTCAGTTTTTAGCGCAGTTTATCATGTAGCATGCTAGATGGCGCTCCAAATCTTTTTAATTTTTCACCCATATACAGAGAATAGACTGAAGAATAGAATCTCGAAATTGATGTGTGCCTGTTTTCTAAAGGCTGTAAATCTACGTAGAATCAAACAACTGCTGGTAGCACGATTGTTAGAATCAAACAACTGCTGGTAGCATGATTGTTAGAATCAAACAACTGCTGGTAGCACGATTGTTAGAATCAAACAACTGCTGGTAGCACGATTGTTAGAATCAAACAACTGCTGGTAGCACGATTGTTAGAATCAAACAACTGCTGGTAGCACGATTGTTAGAATCAAACAACTGCTGGTAGCACGATTGTTAGAATCAAACAACTGCTGGTAGCACGATTGTTAGAATCAAACAACTGCTGGTAGCACGATTGTTAGAATCAAACAACTGCTGGTAGCACGATTGTTAGAATCAAACAACTGCTGGTAGCACGATTGTTAGAATCAAACAACTGCTGGTAGCACGATTGTTAGAATCAAACAACTACTGGTAGCACGATTGTTGTGTCTCACGCTCACGCTTTGTCGCTCGTATTTACTTCGATAGAGAACGCCCATTTTCTAATTGACAACCGATAAGGTGCGGCGGGCGAAGGTACGCGACGCGGATGTTGCGGGTTCGATTCCCGCCTTGGGATAAATGTTTGTACAATCTGCAAATATTTATTCCGGGTGTTCTATATGTATAATCAAAAAATATCTATGTAATGTATTGTATTAAGTATGGTCAGTCTTCTAGTACCTATACCACAAGCTCTGCTTAGCTTGGGGCTAGATGATGTTGTATGGATTGTCCAGCATTATTTATTTATTTAATTGATTTCACCTTATTCCAGTGGTTCATATCAAACTATCTGTACCGGCTGAGTTTACTCCACACGACGACAGGCGCCGCCACTATGTATACGACGACATCTGGCGCTCTGGCGTTGACTTTTGGCGCGATATTCGCGCAGTCGCCGACTGACAGATTCACTACGTCGAGAACTGTAGCTGTCATTATGACTGTGGCAGGACTGGTAAGTTTATGTAGTTTTTAGGGTTCTGTAACGTTAACATATAACGAGACGAGACCCTATTATTCAGACTCCCCTGTCTGTCCATCTGTCACTAAGCTGTATCTTATGACCGCATTTTGTGGGATTCATTCTCTGTCACGGTTCTATTTACCCACTTGCTTGCCCACTGACACCAATTCATTGGGCAAGAGTCAGACATGTCCAATCCAGATTCACTTAAGGCTGGCTGGCTTTTTGACCAACGTCTACGATGTGGTTTTGGACCGCAGTATACTGTTCTGCATTACTATAGGTTAAAAACAACAATATTTAAGTACAGTATTTATTCACAAAACACTTATTAAGGCGACGGGTAGGGTGAAATTTTTCATAATAAATAAAAATGTCAATAACTTCCAAGTTTATTATTTATTTATTATATCTATACACACGTTAAACTTGTAACACGGCATAGTTTTTGCCGTGGTGGTTAAACTCTAGACAGTCAGCGTGGCAACGTCACAATTTCAATTTCAACAAAAATGCTGACAACGGCGCAAAACACATAATGAGCCGCGCACAGTTCGGATAGTCAAACTCTAAAGCAGTGCCTTATGTATATTTGCGAGCACACAGCAATCAAACACTTATAATTCCTAAGGCGCTACTCTTCTTCTTCTTTAAACACCTTAATGTAGAAATGTTTTCTTTAGAGTCACAAGATACGAACCATAAGAATAGCTGTGCTGAGTTTGGTACCAAACAAATCTGCCAAACCCATAAAAAATGGGATCTTAAACCACACTTTTGCAAAAGGTGTTGGTACTAAACTTACATTTAAAAGTAAACTATATCCAAGAGCACAAATTTTGAGTAACAATACACTAGTTCAATATATGTGTTATAGGAAATAATAAGTTTCACAACTCCACATGCTATCACTTTTTCTGAAAACAGTTTTCGGTTTCCCCAAAAACACGCATTTGGCTATACCCGTCACCTTAAAGAAATATACTACACAATACACATCGTTTTCTTTCGGGATGTTTACCATGATTTGTGAGTTTTGATTATTTCCCGAATCGGTATGTCTGCCAATGACTTTAATATATACCTACTTGCAAAGACAGTTTCTAGTTCAGTTCGACCCGTGATCATGGCGCATGGAACTGTGCGGAAATATCGGGAAATAATCAAACTCACAAATCATGGTAAATATCCCGTTTATAAAGAAAAGTATGTTCAAAACCGCAATAGTTTCACATATTATATATTCAACACATGTATATGATTTGTCTCTTTACTATGAGTTCATAACAGTCTTCAAAGTTTTAATTATTTGCAGGTAACATTAGGTCTAACAGAGAGAGTGGAGATAATGAACAACTGGGTATCAATTGTGGCGGGGTTGGGGTCCGCGCTGTGCTATTCGATTCATCTCGTCCTTTTCCGACAGGAGATGAGGAAAGGAGACGGCATCAATTCCCCTTTATTAGTTGGTAAGTGTTTTATAACTCAGGAATTATATTAAAAGCTACAACATTTTTTAGGTAACATAGTTTTCTTTATAAACGGGATAATTAAATATACCATGATTTGTGAGTTTGATTCATACCCCATTTAAAAAAAAACTATGTTCAAAACCGTGATAGTTATCATAAATAGAGTTCTAAAATGAATTGAGCTTTGGGAGTTCTACTCTTACATTTAAAATAGCTTAAACTTTGGGTTAAGAAAATAAAAAAAAGCTATGTTGGATTTTGGGTCGTTCAGCATTAGTTGCTCAGTTTGATCATAATCTTTCTACCCTTATCTAATGCTATGTAGCACCCCATTGCGGAACGTCAGTGCAGATCTTATTCCCCCATTTCGAATGCTATGTAGCGAAATTTTTAAACATTTATTGTTGTCAGGTCTAGTGGGATGTGCATGTGGCTGTATTGCCTGGGCGATGGGCGGCGTGCTAAGTGCGGTTGGCGTTGAACAAGCTGAATTACCTTCACCGAAATTGTGGAGCTATTTACTACTAGATGCGGCATTGGGGCCGATACTACTTGACTCGTTGTGGCTTTGGTGAGAAATATTCAGTAGTCAATTTCCTATGCAATTTAATTCTTAATTTGTGTTACATCTGCATTGAATCTAATAAAAAAATTGAAGGATGAAAATATTGGTCAGATCTTTAATCAAATCAAATTTGTATGGGACTACCTATGGAGCCAGATTTACCAAATCAATCTTCAGAATTCATTCATAATTGACGGAGTAATCGCATAGTACCTGGTAGCTAAAAAGAGCAAGAAACAGCCACATATTTAAGTTAAATATTTTTTTTATAAGTACATATAAATATAAAAAGAGATATTTTTTTTTACAAAAAATAGTTCGTTCTTTGAACACAAACTCAACTGATGGAAAGTGATGTTATGGCCGACGATGGAGCAGGACGATCTCTAAGACATCTTTTTATTAGAGATATCCCTTTACGCCTTTCCCTGCTCCCACTGCAGGGAAAAGGCGTAAAGGATTATCTTACACAAACTTACATCTCACTACAGGCTTTTAATTACAATAATAACTTGTGCTTATATTACAGGGGTGTGTCTCTAACGTCGCCTGAGACCGCCACCGCTCTGCTCGGGCTCACAGCGCCGATCGCAGCGCTCATCGACACGTATCGCGGGCGCGAGTCGCCGTGGTACGCGGTGGCGTCGGGATTCATCGGCTTCGGATGGACGGCAGCCATGGGCAATATGCGGCTGAATCTACCCCTCAGTTGTATCACTAAGATACGCGCTAATGAGGGATTCTCGTAAGTATTGATTTCAATCTCATCTTCACTTATATAATAAATAAATAATGCCGGACACATCGGTTGTCAATAATAATGATACCCGAATCGGGCCGGAATTAATTTATATTTATATGTTTCTGTACAAAATCGGTTGCGCTCGGCGATCGCGTTTCTGCGATCCGTGTGTGCACAAACTCGTACGTGGGGTACTGATTATAAAACTTCAAATCTATTACTTAGTACTTTATTGCGTCATCTAAATAAATAAATTAATTAATAATAAGTATATTTCCATTACATTTTTTTTTCAGAGTGTTACGTAACCTAAATTAAATTAATGAATAATAAGTATATTTCCATTAAAACTATTTTTTATTTCCAGAGTGTTACGTAACGTGCCTGATCTCGATGAGCAATCAGAAGCTTTGATGTCGTCAGACGAGCCTACGTAGCATAACCCCCACCATATCTGAATCCTTTCAAGTCTAGCTGTGTCATGTGAAACACAGCTCATCAGCTCAATTTCTAGTGACCGTCACAACTTTACAAAGCGTATTATGGTATATTAGAAAGCAGTGTGAATGTATCGAATAAAATACGTTAGTATTGATAGAGTCTGACCACGCTTAGTTTGCAGGATTAAACGTGATAACATGTAAACACCGCCTTATCGGTGAGGACAATCTATGAAAGTTGTTTATTAACACCTTATCTTATAAAAAGTTAGCGTTGACTTTATGTCATCATTACGTATGGTAATCAATACTTACAGTCTGCGCTATCTTTTTATAAGATAGACTGTATGTCTTTTGTTTTATTTATTCTGATGTATACTTAGCAGGTCAGACTATAGGCTCTGAGACATTTAAACTTTTAATTACTTCCAAATTTCTCCTTAGAAAACCTACAAAACAATAGTACCTAACTGATATTAGGTACTATTTTTTTGTGTGTGTTTTTAAAGAGAAACAGTTGAGTTTCCTAATATTGATAATGGCGTGTTTTTATCGATACATTCATACATGCTTGGGAGTCAGAATGTGAAAAGATAAAGTTATAATATAGTTATTGGTCATAGCAAAACTATTAATTTGTCGCGCTGGTCGCTAATTAATTACGCTTACCTCGTCCGATCCGATATTTTGACAAGCTTATTTTGAGGTAGCTTCCTGCACTGTTTTTGAGTGATATTTCAATTGTTTTGTGTTGACAAATGAAATTATTTATGTGCAAGTATTAATTCAATAAATGTTATAATATTATTTTTAATCATATTGTTATGCATAACGCTTAGCTGCTCTATTACTTGCAAAACAACTTCCTGTTGATAATAATAATCACAAACGGCCTGATAATGAAGAGCCTCAACCAACATCTAAAGAGGCTCTCGTTGGAAGGTTGGTTCAAGGGTCAGATGCATGCGGCAGTGATCCTCGACACGGCACGCATTGTCCGGAGGTTCCTCAATCTGTAGCCCTAACCACCGGTAGCTTGGGCCTTGCCCCGCTGCCGGCGGCAACCTAGTATTTAAGTTTTTTATGATATATGTTTTTTCATATTCAATATTGTAAAAAACTTTTATAACTAAGCCTTTTAAATTAACTTATAAATAATTATTATAACTACAATTTATTAAGTTTCTATGTTTGTTTATTAATTAATAATATAAGCATTTAACCGATTTAAATCAAACAAACTAATTCAAATTACTTCATGACTAATGTACATTTTTTATGATGAGTTTTTTTATCTGTATGACCGTCAAGATAAAAATTTCAAGATTTTATTAATCTGTAGTATGTTTCGATTTAGCAGCAGAGGGCGTAGTCCGAAGTTGCATTTTAAAACTCCCTACACTCGAGCCGAGAGTCGTCTCTCGGATATCCTTATATTATTGTATAGAGTAGGGTGTTTTAAAATGCAACCTCGGATTAAGCCCTCAGTTTTCAGTTGTATCTTATGCTAATGTTGCACTACTCTGACCCAACTCGTATACCGGTGTTTAAGTACTTGGTATAATAGTGCGGAAAGTGGCTTAGCTCCACACATATTGATATTGTAGTTTGATGCTGATCAACTTTAAAAAGTTTATTTAAATAATATGATTGATAATCAAAATTGGTTCATTCCCAAACACCCCTGCCAAAAATCCCGTTAGCATTTTGATAGGATTTTTCTAGCTCTGTCAAGTAAGAAAACTACTGTCTTGCGATTACTTGTTTAGTTCATTGACTAGTTAGTAGCTACAAACGTACTATAAAAATGCTAAGGGGATTTTCGTCAAGGGCGCTTGGGAATAAGCCTCAAAATGCACGGATTTGTGTGTCCACTGTATAATTCCTAGTCTTAGTAGATTTAGCATTTATAAAATAATGAATATATTTAAGTAGATTGTCACCATTCCAAAATATAACTTTATTACATACCTTTTGAGTGCAATTTATTTACTAATTAAATATTTTATATAATTTATTTGTAAAAGATGTAGTTGTGTACTTAATTGTAATATAAAATAACATTTTTAATACTACATAATATCGTGTTTTTAATTATCTTCAACAAATTGTGTATTAAATTTTATAATTATTGTCGTGTTATTAGCACGCCATTTTCAAATATAACGATGACTACTTTATAAAACATTGTAAGTAGGTAGGTACACAATATATTTATGTAAATTAAAATATTTAAAATTGTAGTGGTATATAGTGTACATAAAGTACCTAAAGTAGACCAATGTTATAAACTCTAGCAACATTACAGTATTTGTTACTTGTAAACATAGATAATTTCCAGGTACAGTTAGCTGCACAAATGGTTACACAGCTGCTTGTCTATAGATCAAAATAAAATCACAACTACAGCACGTTAATAAAATGTACCTAAAGAGTTTTTATCTTGATCTCTATTTAAATGATCTGGATAACCTGCAGTGCCTAGTTAGGTAATTGATCATTTATTATATAAAAAAAACACCGTGTGTAAGTGGACTATTTTGTGTTATATGTAATAACTAGTATTTTGTATTACTATTACTTTTGTTTCATTTATCCCACGTGAAGAACGAGCGAAATGAACATTTCTTACATTATATTACATTTCTTTTTAACGACGATGGACGATCGCCAAATGTAGTATGTTGTTTACTTGTATTCAAATTTTTGATTAGAAATCAGAAGAATTTATTGTTCAACTGTTGTACCTAAAAGATCTTAATTATAAGTGGTACAAGTTTATACAGTTTGTCCAATCCGGACGTACAATCCGCAGTACATGTAATCCGCGTACAGAATCCGCAACGAAATTATTCGTCAGAAAACCAAAGTGTTCGACATAGCTCAAAGAATTAGCAAGCTGAAGTGGCAGTGGGCCAGCCATGTTTGCCGAAGAACCGACAACCGTTGGAGCAACCGGATACTGGAGTGGAGACCGCGTTTAGGCAAGCGTAGTGTAGGACGCCCTCCGGCGAGATGGAGCGACGATCTGCGGAGTGTAGCTGGCAAACACTGGATGAGAAGGGCCAAAGACCGGGCTCAGTGGCGCGTCTTGGGAGAGACCTACGTCCAGCAGTGGACTAATATAGGTTGATGATGATGATGATGGACGTACAATATGAGGGCTATGAACAGAGCCATACCCAATAAATGATGAGAATCTCACAACATATGTCCTCAACTTCAGGAATGTAAACTTTAGCATGCTATACACATTTAGTCTTTATTAGGTATTTATCGTTCAAAATATTCTTGAATTGAATAAAAAGCATTACAGATTAACCATTTTCTCAAACGATTTTTGAAAATATTACCTTGAAGAGGTTTAATATCTGTAGGTAAGCTATTATATATTTTAATGGCTGAAATGTATGTACTTTTTTTATACATGGTGTTATTAATTTGAGGTAGACATATATTATATTTGTGTTTTATTCTTAAGGAATCGGCCCTGAAAGATTTTGTGTCAAAGAAATATTCAAAATTTTTCTTAACAAATAAACATATTTCCAATATATAAATGCTAGGTAAAGTTAACAAATTCTCATTTGTAAAGACACTACGAAGAGACTCTATAGAACGCAGGCATTTTTTTTGCTTATTGAAAGTAGATTGGATATCTACAGAGTTACCCCAGAATAATTCCATAACTTAACTATCGTTATTAGGTACGTATTGTTTTTATTTTGCCTAATAGTTTCCTTGATTATAATCGGATACAAAATTAACTTGAGTACCGAAAACCTATACTATTTATTAGACTAGTTAGTAACTTAACATGGTACCATACCCGCAGTTCCATAAAACTTATTTTGGTTGGTGGTATGATAAATGTCATGCATAGCATTGACAACGACATGCCGTGAAATGGACATGACATGACAGCAAGCAAAACAAGGATATTATGTTCCTTGCAACAACATAACCTTACATTTAAACCATGTTGTAAATAAAATTCTAAAAATTCAATATCGTAAAAAGAAATGGCTACGCGTTTGTTTGTAGGAAATCTACCAGAAAACACATCAGAAAATGATTTGCGCTCAGCATTTTCATCGTATGGTGCCATTACAACCTTGGATTTAAAAACTAAAACAGCTACGGGCAATGAAAGTAAAAAGTTTGCTTTTGTGTCTCTTTCAGGCTCAAATTACGATATAGAGGCTTGTAAGTATCTTGTAATTAGCTCTAAGATACTATAAAAATAAGCCCCTAATATGGATATATTGATAGTTACCTTATATTTTGTGTCACAGGTATAAAACATTTTACAAATGAAGACTTCAATGGAAACCGCCTCTATGTTACTCGAGCTCGTGAAAGTTTCCTTGAAAGACTCCAAAGAGAACGGGAGCAGGCTAAAAAAAAAGAATCTGAGAAGGTTAGTATACCCCACCAGGCTAGGCAAAACTCGTCACCTGGAGTTTCCTACTTTCGTATGTTCATAAATTACACAAAAAATATTATATTTACAGAATGAACCCTTGGAGCTACCTAAAAAAAGTCCAGTGATAAAGCTGAATGAAAAGTTTAATCCAAGAAAAAGGAAATTTGACACACAAGATGAACATTACAAACAACCAATAAAACATGATAGGACAGAATCTTTTCCTATCAAAAAACCGGAAGTTCATGAATTTAATGATGAGTTCAAGAAACATACACCCAATGTAGAAAAACCCAAACCATTCATAAACAGCACACAAAGCATCCCAAATGGTGATGGAATCAAAGTCATTGCTCCAGTCTTTGATAAGAAAAAACTTGACTCTGACATGAAAAGAATGGAATCTATGAAGAAAAAACGAGAAGAATTTAAAAATAAACAAATGATTATCAAAACTGGATTAACTGCTGTGGTTTGTATTACTCACTCACTCTCATTAATAAGTTATGAACTAATTAGTTATGATGTGTATAATAAGTTAATTTTATTAATTTACAATAAGATTCAATAGAGAGAGTGACAAGACAGAAAATAAGTTGTATGTATGTTTTCAGGATAAAGTACAAAACAAAAAGATTGTATTCTCTGACAATGAAGACGATGCACCGATGAGCAATGGCCATGTTGCTAGACAAAAAGGAAGCTTGTTTGATAATGACGACAGTGGTGATGAAGTGGACTTTTCTATCAAAGAGCAATTTGAAGGCAAAAAAGGACAAAAGGTGAGATACATACAACATTAGCTTGACATTTACATAGCTACTCATTATTGATTTAACTGTTTTTGTAAAGAAAGATATATAATTATGTATATAATTATAATTATGTTTTCCCATAATTATGTATTTACATATCATTATAATATATTTTTTTGTAAAGTATCATCCTAACAAAATGTCAATTTCATTCATGAATAGGTACCTAACCTAGTTAAGTATACCTACATACAGCATATTTTATTGTTTAGTAGATACCTATATTTCATAGTTTCATCTTTGTATTTGCACCTGTAATAGGTTTTAGATTTGCAATCGAGGTACAAATCTGACAAACGTTTCACCTTAGATGAAAGATTCATTGAGGAAGAAAAATCGGATAATGAAAATGAAAAAAGGGAAGAAAATGTCGAACTTGAACAGAAAGACGAAAAGAACAAACAATTAGACATACTTCAGGATGTACTTGGTATAACGCTAAAACGGAAAATTCCTCATGAAGATATGAACATCAAGTAAGTTAAAGCTATCAAAATGGGCCAATATAAAAGAAACTTAAGTTACGGTTGCATATTGAAAGAGATTTGTGGTATTTTTCTATTGTGCAATAATGTATTACTCTGTATAAAGTTAGGTCCTAAAAAATTTTTACTAGAAAGATTTTTTTATTTATGCCAACTTGAAAATAGTCTGTTACTGTTAGCTTCACATATTTTATATTATAATTTGAACAATCTCTATCAATAATTTCAGGCCTAAACTCGGAATGTTGAGATTTGACCCCAGTCAGCCTGAACATGCAAGATTTCTAGCACCAGTTGAACACAAAAAACAGGAGCCAACAAAAAAAGGCAAAAAGAAACTTAAAGAAAACGTTGAAGAACAAAGACCTGAGGAAGTCAGGCCAGAAGTTTCAAAAGAACAGTTTTATAAAGTCAGTAATACACTGAAAGAAGCTATCGCCCAACCTAATACTTTTAGCTTGAGGAGCCTTTTTGGCAATAATGAAACTGTTGAAGAAGGTAACATTTTAATAACAACATGTAGGTAATGATGAATATTCTTTTGGAACTGTAAGGGCAGATGAGGCATGTCCAACCAAACACACATTTAGTAGACTTTGTGTCTATTGGTGATCTGGACCTCTTAAAGAGTTCCTCAGAGGATACCCTCAGTAAAGCAATACTTTTAAAAGTCAATGAAAATAGCAATGTAATAATGAACTAGAAATACAAGATCATCATTATATATGTATTTCAGAAATCCTAGTAACTAATATTCTAAATGACACTGGTATAGTGTGACATGTGAAATATTGGTGAATAATTATTTAACAATTATAATTTTCTTTCAGAAACAAAAGAAGTGGCAAATTACATACCTTTAGAAGCCACCAAAAAGGATAAAGTGAAAAATCCTTTTGAGGCTAAAGACAAGAATCCATTTGTTTATGACTCATCGGAGTCGGAAAATGAAGATGAAACTGATGTGAAAACTGAAAAAGTTGTCAGTGAACCCAAAGCAGTTTGGAAAGAAAATCTGTTTTTTAGTGATGCAGATCATAGACTAAAAGGTATTAAAATATTAATAAGCTATCATAGGTTACCAGAAATAATTAATAAATATGGTTCTTGCTTCATACTATAATTAACATACTTAAAAAAATTATAATCAAATTGATGTTATAAATTAAATAAGTAAATAAATAATGCTGGACAATCCACACAACATCATCTAGCCCCAAGCTAAGCAGAGCTTGTATTGGGTACTAGAAGACTGACATACTTAATACTAATACATTACATAGATAGATATTTTTTGTTATTGCATAAAAATACCCAAAACAATTAAAGATTTTATAGCTTTAGAATTGAATAGAAAATATTAATTTTTCAGAGGGATTAGCTTTCTTCACCAACTCCAATCAAGAGAGTAATAAAGAGAGGCGAGAATTGAAATCACTTGTGAAAAAACGTATTTATAACAAAGAGAGGAAGAATCAGATGTTCCAAAAGAAAATTGGTGGCAGAAGGAAGACAATGAAAAAGAGTTTTAGAAAGAAAACCTAATTTTAAAGTTAAAGGCCTTAGCTAGTGGTAATAAAATGTATTTTGACAGTTCTAATAAGTTTATTTCCTCAATAATAATAATAAAAAGTTGATAAATTATCTCTTCTTCCATGTAGGTTTCTTCCTTGCACCAGGTTGACCAGGCTTCTTACGTTCCCTTCTTCTAAAGTCTCTGGTTAGCAATCCAGCTACCTGCATTTTCTCCATAGTAGCTTTGTCTACAAAACTGCGGAGGCCCCATGCAATACCCCATCGAATGGCTCCTGATTGTCCTGATGGACCTCCCCCCTCGATGTTACATTCAACATCAACCAGGTTGTGCATATTTGTGAAGATAAGGGGAAACATCACTTGCTCTCTTGACTGAATATCTTCAAAGTAACTGATGTCTTTACCATTAATTGTAATCTTTCCTGTGCCCGGAGATCTGATTGTCACATCACCTCTGGCCTTTTTTCTCAAGCATTCATAAGTTGTTATGTAAGCACGACCTTCATCATCATAGTTGGGCTTAGGTATTTCCAAGGCAAACTTCTGCATTGCAAGTGGCTTTCTATATTTTTCTATAAACTCCTTGCATCTGTACGCGTATGGCAGTGTAGATAATCTGTCCAAGACAAGCTTAAAATTGTCATATTCCAAATCAGTGATAGCTTCAACTAAAACATTTTCAAGCTGTTCCTTAGAAAGCCAGACATTGCCATCCAGATCTAAAGTTCCGTTAGGATCTGGTGTTGCCTTCTTCCTAATAACTCTATCTTGAAAACTATACAATTGCTGTATGTTCTCTGCAGCATCAAACATGAGTTTGAAGAAGTTAGGCTTTCCTGTGTAGAACAAAAAATGGTGAGGACGACCAGCCTCATCAAACTCTGCTGCCTTGCGAGCTGGAAACACTTCTTCTGGGGGCTTCATCAGTGGACGAGCAGCGGGATCGTAGATGCCACTAGGGAATAGATATTCGATGGAACGATCAACATCCTTCTGAGTAAAAGTTTCTGGATCCTCACCCATCATGTTAGCTAAGTGACGCTTGCCAATGTTGTATTCTAATTGCTGTTTGTTCATGAAATCGTCATGTTCCTTAGCTCTTTCTAAATAAGCTTTCATGGCTTTGCTTATCTTCTTCTTTTTGCTCAACGTTTCCCAGTCGGTTAGATTATTGAGAACACTATCGCCACTGGATGTTGTGCTTGTGCTGTACCTTGTGATCGGTACTATAGCATTTTTGAAGTTTATGTACGACCTAGATACAGGCAGCAGTAGTTTTAGACTAGCGAAAGACATGATGTTTAATTTAGAAATACTTTCATGATATTATTACATACACATTTTTTGTTTAACATATAATTACCTACCCTAAAACTAGAAGATATTTGTTATCTGTGGTTTACATTGATTCACAGAATATTAATAATTAAACAGGCAATGCAAGCGTAATCTGTGTTGATATGGAATCATTATTACATATAGTCTGTGGATATTAATAGTCTGTGGAGAAACGATATGACGTAAAAAAAGCTTGTAAAATGAATTCGTTTCCGTTACATTACGAGTTGAAAACAAACTATTTTGACTGCAATTCTAGTATTATTTAGTTTTGTTTCGAATTGATGACGATGTTAATAAACGAGTGAATGTATACTGATTGTGTTCCACAATAAACTATCAAAAACTTCGTACAAAATGAGTGACAGTGATAGTGAAATTCTAGGAACAAATCGAGTATTTGCTTTCCAAAATGAAAGCACGGTAAGTATTTCTATTATATAGTACTTATTGTAAAATTCTTGTTCGTTTGCAGATACCACCAATACATAGTTATACTTAAACTTAGACCTAACAAATGCTTTTACCATCATACAAATGTTCATTCTCAAAGGGGATTGAATACGTAACGGAAGGTGTAGGAGTTCCAACTTTAGTAAACCAACTTAGGTGTGACTTTCTTTTCAGACTATTAGTGCCAGAGGACCCAACATAAACTCAAGTAATCTCACAGGGATAAGCTTTCGGAACAATGTTTTAACTTCCACTATGAATATGCCTAGAAATCACGAATGGCAAAGGCGGGGAGACTCAAACTATGATCAAAGAAGCATGGGTTACAGACGGGGAACTTCACCTATGTCTATAGCCAGTGCTTGTGATGCTAGACAGAGAAATTTTAACAATTTGAGTTATGCTAGAGGAATGAGTTCACAGAGATCTGTTTATAACGGGCGAGCTGGGTCTCCCATGTCCATGAGAAGTATTGGTATGTAAATGTTTATTTGTAGCATTCATTCCAGCAATTTACTTAGTTTTAAACGACTGATGTGGCGCGGTGGGCGAAGGTCCGCCTGCGACGCGGAGGTTGCGGTTTCGATTCCCGCCTTGGGATAAATGTTTGTACCATCTGCAAATATTTATTCCTGGTGTTCTGGGTATTTTATGTTTAATAAAACATATCTATCTATGTAATGTATTGTATTAAGTATGTCATTCTTCTGGTACCCATAACACAAGCTCTGCTTAGCTTGGGGCTAGATGATGTTGTGTGGATTATGTATTTATTTATTTATAATATTTTATTTTTATTTTGATAGTTATCCATAAGTATACATGTTGTTTATCTAGTCACTTAAATTTTCAGATTCCAATGCAACAATGAGTGCATCAGACATTGCTATGGCTTTCAAGACCAACCAGTTCAACAAAAACGACATGAGAATAATAAAAGAGGCTTACAATAAATTCATGAAACAAAAAGCAAGAAAGAGGATAGAAAAAAGAAGAAACCTCAAGTTGTTTCTAAAAGGATACCGCCGGAAATCGGGATATGACTCAGGAGAGCTCGGAAGTAACTCATCTCTTAGTAGCGATGACAACAGGTCCACTAGGACCTCAAATTACAAATACAATATGTCAAGTTGTAGATCAACTAAAACAGATATTACTGAATTCAGAAGAACCATCAAAGAGAGCAATATGTTTGATGATTGTACAGATAATTTCAGACAAAACAAAGTTGGCAGGCCGGCAAATATAGACACTTCTAAAACTACTGTGAATTTGGCCATGAGTCAAATCAAAAAGCCTTCCTCAGTGAAATCAATGCCTCCAGTAAACTTGAGCACAGCACAAAGTCAAAGTTTTCAACAAGACCGATTTAAAAATGGTTTTTTGCTCCCATCTCAAAGGTTCAATAGATCTGTAGCCGCATCATCAATACCTGAGGGTGCTGTAAAACTAAATCAGCCAGAAAAAAATAAAAATCTAAAATCACAACCAATAAAAAAGAAAGATCTGATACAAAATGACCCAGAACTGAATAGTGATGATGAAGAAATCTTTTCAGAGATAACTGCTATTGAGAAACCTGCAATAAACCAAAGGAAACGAAGCATTGACAGTGATGATGACATCTGTTTGCCTGTACATAAAAAGGCAAAAGGACCATCACCTACCAAAAACATGTCACAATCATTTAAAAATTCCACTGTTATAGATAAAGCTAAAAATGACTTTGAGTTTGCAAAACCTGCATTTCCTGTGAGAAAATCTGCAAATCTAAAACCTAAGGAAAAAATCTTATCAAAATCAACTGATATGAATCCTACAGAAAAGTTAATATCCAAATCTAGAGGACCTTTATCTGATACTATCATACAACCGGTCTTTGCTCCAATTATATCACCACCTAATAATCAAACTGATAAGAATGATGACATAGAGCTGAGTTCAATATCTCAGAATAAATCGGACCTCTCAATGAGACCCAGTTTCATAAAAAGAAAACTTTTCACACAAAGTATGGATGTAACAAAAAAAACTGATATTGCTGCAAACAGTCCATTAAACAGCATATATGGTTCAATACAAAAAGAAAGAAATAAGGCACGTAAGTTAGTTACATCTCAGTATTGCTTAAGTCGAGATGTGCAGGCTGATGAAAACAATTTGTTGGAATTAATTCACAAAATAGTGCCCGCAGAAAGTATGAATGCCACAAATCAGACAAGCAAAATTGCTGATAATGTATCCAATAAAAATAATATGTCTGAAGATGATGATAAATGGGATGTTACATCAATTATATCTGTAAGAAACAATGATGAAAATGTCAGTGATACATTCACCGATGAAGACATACTTGGTAAACAACCATCACCAAAGCCAATTAGAAAAACAACTCCACACAAGCAGAGTAAAAATACAACTCCAGCTAAGCCAAGTAAAAAAGTAACACCACCAAAACTGATTATTGGAAAGAAATCAAAGAAATCGCCGCCAAAAGCAACTCGAAAAGTTCTCATAGAGGAAAATGGTAAAATAACTTTTTTTATTATATCATAGCATCCTTTATTTGGTACCTAATCAGGTACCCATCACTTACATAATGTTTTTTGTAATTTCAGGCACACCAATGAAAACAGTACAAAAGTACGTTAAAACGTTTTGGGATACTGATTTTGAAAGTGATGCAGAAAAGACGCCCTTACGAAGATCCGAATCGAAAGAAAATAAAAGAACAGGTATACTCCGCCGAATATTAAATTCCATTACTTATACTTATTTATACTCATTTATTCTAAACATATTGTAACAAACTTTCAGAAACCAAACTCGAATCGCCAGTCGTGCAGAATGTGGCGTCGAAAGAAAAATTTCGGGGATTTTCAAGTATGTTTCCTACAAACAAGACCATCATTAATAATACAGTCGACAGCGTTCAGAAACTATTTAACAATACAAACAAAAGTTTTAAGTTATGTTCACACAGAAATACTAAACCAAATGCCAAGAAAGTTGCACAAGAAAAAGTCAAAGATGATGCAAAATCTTGTATAGAACCACAAAATAAAAAGCAGAAAGCAATTAAAACAAATATTAACAAAAATAAGCAAGAAACTAAACAAGGAACAAAGAAGTCGCCATCTCAAACACCAAAAACAAATAAAGAGACCCCAAAGAAAAGGAAGGAGAAAGAACCTAAAGAACAAGCCAGTAAGAATGACAGAACACTAAGAAGCGCCGAGAAAAATAAAGAATCGAGTAAAAAAATCGAAACTGTTCAAAGAAAACCACAAAAAAAGAAGGAAATAACTGAAAAAAGTACTATCGAAAACAAATCGCAAAGTAAAAAAAATAACACTGTTCAAAATAAGAAAGAAGTTAAAAACTCTGACCCAACTACCAAACCACAGAGTAATAAAACATCAGAGATCATTAAAAAACGTAACAATAAAGAAAAGATTCTACTTGATACTTCTGCAAGTAGTACTAAGAAAAACAATAAACCAAGGATAGCTAAAGTTACACTTTCAAGACTTTCAGACTACATCTACTATAGAAATACATTTAACGAAACCAACAATAATAAAAGCATCCGGCCAGTCAGATCATGTCGAAATTCAAAACTAAACGACACGGGTTATTCGCGGTGAGTGTGAAAATATGAAAAAAATTCTAGTATCCTGTGTAATTAAAAAATATTCAAGGCTATAGAATGAAATAAATAATGTAAATACAATCGTAACGTAAAAAAAATAATGTAAGATCTGATGTAATAAATATTTTTCATTCACACAAAACCAAATAAGTAGTATCACACTTTTATATTAGATGCAGACTGGCGTTAGAATTGTGGCTTTTTGTAATAGTAAACTATTTCGTACATAATGAAATGATGTAACATCTAGCCTCAAATTATGCAAAGCTTGTACAAACACTTAATTATAAATATTATTTAATTTGACTCATTATTTTATTACTGAGATTAACGGGTCGCACTATTTATAGTATCATGTATTTTGTATTTATACACGGGAAACGAAGTATAGGTCAATATTGCAAAAGTCGAAGAAGAATTAAATAAATCGAAAGTCGGATTTGGCAGTACGGGTCCTTGACTATTTCTATCGTTGTATTGATATTTAATTTCTAAGTAGGTTAATGTTTTGCAATCAACAATAACTTAAAATGGTATACATATTTTTGTTGTCCTCGGAATAAGACAAACAAAAATAATAATGTTTTTAAAACGTGTGTTAATATATTACTAAACAATAATGTACTTTTAAGCATTGAAATTATGTGTAATTAAAATATTGAATGTTCCAAATACTTCTATTTATTTTGAACCTGCTAGATTAGCAAAATAATCTTTTCGTGAAATACTATACCAAAAGGTGCCGCAGAAGACTTGCAAACTGGATGTGGGTAAAAAAAATCAAATTAGAATTTTCAATGGTAGAAATTATGAATAAACTTTTGATTGATAAAAACTGAAATCATTTCAAAATTTGCATTCATTAATACGTAGCGTAAGCTCTTAAAAACCTAATTACATAAGATTTGAAAACATGAGAATTAATAAAAATGAAATGAGGATATTTCTCACAACTAAGTAGTTTCGTTTGTACTTATCAAATGGTAGATGACTTTAGATCACTAATTTATTAGACTAATTTGAAGGCGCAAGTATAATTAAAAAATAAAACAAGTCATAATAAAGTTATTATTTTATTCGATAAGACTTCACAATCTGAAAATCAGAGGGCAATTAATATTTGCTGTTAAGGCAATACGAATGCTGAATAAATTATCTATTTGTATGTATTTGAACTTGCGTTCTATTTCCCGCCAAATAAGTTAGAATTGTCCTTCGACGCGTAATATGCTCTACTTTATAACGTTATGATTATATTATCTGGTATTAGTAATATTATACATAGCTACGGTAAATAAGTGCGATACATTGTCAAGTCTTTTGTTGACTATCCTAAAACATGGTCATGGGATCATCACACTAACTACGAAACCGGTAATATCGTACCGACAATAACAATTATGAAAGCATCAATACAATACTTATCAGATCTTACTTTCAGTTTAATATTCACAGTAATACTTTAGAGCCGAATTATATTTTAGACATGTTTTAAAACAGAATTAAACAATTAACAGTAAATATTCCAATAAATTTAACAACCTATTAAATGCACATTTGAAACGCATGGCGCGATTGATAGACACGAATAGAGTTGCAAGTCTGCCGATCCCGAGACGGATCATTCCATTGAACATACAGAAATAGGGATAATCAGTCAAAAAATCACGCTCCGATTTATAATAGGAATGTACTTAGATATGCCACAGCCTCGTGCAATGTGCTGGTATTAAAAAAAGCCGTAGTTAAAATTCATAGCTGACAGAATTCAATTTACAATCGGGCTATTGTGCTTCGTGATAAAATCTATCAAATAAACCAGTACAACTATAAATGCCGACACAAATAGTTTTACTTCTATATGAGTTATTACTTTCTAACATTGATCACTTCTAAATTAACCCATAAATGGTTAGAAATCACTAAAATAGGAACTAGTGTATAATATTAACATGAAAGCTTGTAAAATAACACATAGATATTTGCTCGATATGTACACGCCTGAGTATTGATTAGAATATGGGCTACTCTGTTTTAACCAAAGCTTTGTGTGCAAAACCTTAGTCTTAGACCAAACATGTTGTTCTGAATATTGTGTCCTAAGTAGCATAACTATAGGCATATAACCATTTTGTTATCACAGAATGATGATTGCTTCACAATAAGAACTTGAAACATTAACGGACAAAGGTTGCAAGCACTCTACGTTTTTCAAACTCATTGGCTGTGAAATACTAAGCACTTGACACTGTCGATTGAAAGCGATATAATTTCAATTTAGATATTTTAATATACAAAGAGCACTATGATACGCGTGTGACGTCACCGTGTTTCAATACTCGTCTTCTTCTGGCGGATGTGGGGCTTCACCGTCTATTTCTTCTGGTGGCGCGAACCCATCCTGGAACCAAAACTTACTATTATCACGCGTGATTATAGCCTTTATTCACATTATAATAGAGTATGTTTTAGCAATGAGCTATTTAAAGCAACGAGCTCGTATTTAGAATAGGATAGACACGTCTATACAGCACTAACAAGACACATACCGAAGGTGAACAATACAAAAGATACACATACAAAAAAATTTTAAAAAAAATGTATTATCGAATGTTTTAAAGTATGTAGTACAGTCACGAGCTTTAATTTGGGACCCTTTTCCATTAAATGTTGTTAGAACATTCTTAGTGCAATAAGGTCGAAACTTCAGTATGACGTATGACATACGTTAGAATATTAGCACTAAATAACGTCAGTTTGCCACACGATATTCAACCTTAGGTGGGTCCCAAATTAAAACTCGTGACTGTACAATCTCCTACGCTAATGTTTTAATATGAATAAACAACCATGTTTGTAACTTGAATGGCAAACAGTAACGGGAAAATAAAACTATTCAACATCCAACGTCCATTTTTGGGCGGGAAAGTCGGTGGATGGAAATTGATTAAAGAAAGAACTATTTTATTGTTATCGCCTTTGAATATAGCTTACTAAGTTTTAATATGATCATGAATTAATAAAAAAAATATAGCTTCATTGATTACACAGATAGAGATAAAAAAATGAAATATTGTTACAATAAAGTAGGTACTGTCCAACAATCAGCGGTCTTATCGCAAACAGCCATGTCTTCATACAACTGTATATTAACGATAAGTGTAGCTTGTGCGATGTTATATTATTTGAGACTTAGATACAATAGAAACCTAAAGATCGTCTTATTATTTTTTTTATTTATTAGAGTATTGTAGCAAAGAGTGGCGTTTGAGGGAGGAGGCTTATACCCAGCAGTGGGCTAATACGGGCTGCCGATGATGATGATGAGTATTGTAAAGTTCTTACCTCAGTTGCATATAAAATATCCAAAATCTTCTGTACAATAGGACCGTTTTGTTGTTCCTCCATTTCCTGACAGATTACTTCTATATCCCGTAGTTTGCCGAAATAGAAGTCTCTCTCTTTTTCGAGACCATCTACTGTCGCCTTCAGCTCGTTCACCTACAGATATAGAGTATAATGAGTTTTTGTTCACGTCTGCTCTCTATTGGTGAGAGAAATACTTCAAGTTGAGTTTAAATGTACGATGGACATTTTTGGTTTCTTGTCGGAGAAGTACTAGCTGACATAATATTAGTCCAGTCATTTTAGCTATTTTAAACCCCAATCTGCGGAATAATTACTAGTGGGCTGAATTTTTGTATACACCTTTATTGCGGCATTGTTATGAAGATGTGAAAAATCGACATTGATATCGTGCCGGCTAAAAAAGTTATAAACGTCAAAAGATCACGAAAATCATTTTTACGCAAATATCTCGCGATCTATTACTTATTTATTTTATACATATCTGCACCAGCCACCATTATTTAAAAATGAACAAATTTTTTACTTTATCTTATCCATTTTGTTTATATGTATTATTCTCGTGTGTAAACCACCAATAAGAATGAAACTAATACTTCGATAAGATCAATACGTAATCCACTTTGGTGCTGTAAAGCAAACTATTTAGATCTTTAGTTATATTTAATAGCAGATCATTTCTTAGTATAATAAATACAACTCGAGACTACAAACAGCTTGACCTTTCGCCGTATTTATTTCCACCGCGCGACAATAAATCACCGCACCTACAATAGAAGTATTCACTCACACCAATGAAAGCAGTGAAATTAAACTTTCTATTCAACGACTTATTCAAAGCTTTCGAAGTATGATAGTTTTATATGAGCTTAAACTGTGAACTTGTTATGGTTTTGGGCATTTGATGCTCAAAATGAAGGTTTTCATTTCCATGTAGGTGACCATGACATCAGCTTGGTTCCATGATAATAACTATCCCTACTTACCTGAAGGTTTAACTCATCAATTACTTTAGAGTCTCCTTTTCCGGTCTGGTTTATTCTCGCTAGGTTCACCGGTGGGGACCTAACCGTTGTCGGGGCCTTGCCAACTGCAAAACAAAAATATAATAATATAATATTTGCTTTTATTCTATAAGTTACTCAATAATTGGTGTTATTTAAAGCATAATTTATTTTTCAAGATAAAATGAGGTTGTGTGTGTTTCAGATAGATTCAAAGTGAGCGAGTACATTTTGAATCTTAAGTAATTAGGGAGTAAATAATTTGTTATTGAGTGAATCATCTTATTTATTATGTACTTATTTATATTGTGTATGTTTAGGGAAAATATTGACCTTATAGTTTATTTATATAGTTTTATCTGTGTTGTTTTTGCTAAGTATACATTATAGGCATGTGTCCAACCTAAAACTGTGTTTTCTCTGACCCTGTGTATTTTATTTTTACAGTAGAACAGAAGTTAAATTAAATACATACATGCAGGTGCTGAAGATGTAAGTTGCTGGTCAATTTTGAATTATATCTTTGTTTACAAAACTTAACAGACTCCACATTCTAAGATGACCCAAAAAAATATGAATAAATAATGCAATGGTTCTACAGATAAACTACTTAAATGATTTTTCCTCAAGCAGATAAACTACAAAGCAAAGACAACACTGGAAAATAAAAGAAAACAGTACTGGTTTGGGGTCTAGCCGCTACTTTGGCGACTGGTGCGGCGGGCTTCTTAGCCGCGGCGGCGTGGCCCCGGGGCGCTGAGGCACCCCCGTGCCCCATGGGCAGGCCTTCGCGCTGCGCCACAGCGTCATACTCCATGCCTCCATAGTTGGCATCAAAGAACTTCTTGAACCATTGCAAAAACTCAAAGTTATCTTGAAAACGACCCTTCACCAGTTTGTCAATCGGTACTATCTACAAAAGAAAAAGTGAAATGTAAATAAAACTGAAACAAATCATAAGTGCTGGCTACCGTTGGCGTTGGAGGAACAAGTTCAACGCGTTGAGAAACATGTATTCATGCGATGGTTGGGAAGGCCGTTTCTGGGTGCGATGAGTGGGTAACGTGCTAAATGTGAGGGGATGCGTACTGCCGGACTGGTGCGGGGGCAGGGCGCGGCGCGCGCGGGGCGCGGGGGCCGCGGGGGGCGCCACGGCCGTCGCGCCGCACAGCGGCACGCCAGACTCGCACGCGCCAGAACCGATCATGAAGCCTCCTCGAGCATCGTACGCGTCATACTCTCGCCCGTCATAGTTTGCATCGAAAAACTTTTTAAACCATTGCAAAAATTCAAAGTTGTCTTGAAACCTCCCTTTAGTCAGCTTGTCCACGGGGATTACCTATAAAGTTACATGTGAACTAGTCATAGAACTCCTAGTGAAGACAGTAGACTTAGTTTAGCAGCACAAAAGTTTATTTCTATTCTTTTTGCCATAAAATGGTTAACCAACATGTAGGTACTAGCTGTAAACTAAAACTAATCTAGCTTGGTGAGCAACTATGAAAGAGCAAATTTAAACAAACTTGTAATTATGTTAATAATAACAAGTTATGTGTACCTATTGTTTATTGACAAGGTTTCTAAGAAAAGTATAACACTAAAGGTGAACTATTGCGATTTCATATCTACAAAAATTGATCAGATACACTGTTAACAGTGATAATATGTTGACTAAGATAACTTCTAGGATACTTATCAATATTCATCATAACTCAATAAACACTGAACAAGTGTTTTCACAGCTGTTACTTTGCTTTTAGACTGTATTCTCGCTTCAATAAATTCATGGAATATAATGTAGCTTACCTTGTCAACACCCATTTTTTTGAATGCTGCTTGTAACACTTTGAAATTTTGAATGTACTCATGCTCTAGGTTTGTCTTGAATTTGATTCTTTTCATGGGCACACTGCCTGGGAAGAGCATGTCCATGAACTGGCAATATGCGGCGCCTGTACATAACTCTTCTATCTTCGCAAAGTTGGACTGTAGACAGTCGTTCACCCACGCCAACATGTCATGTCGTGATAAATTCTCAGAAGTAACGTTTGTGGAATAAACATTCACCGCCATCTTCACAGTTTACAATACTCTACAAAATATCAATACAACATGAATGGAATGTCTCGACCGGCTATCAGGAATGCGGTACGGAAAAAAGAAAGCCGATCTAAAAATAGGTCGTGCCTTTTTCTCAAAGTAATGCAAAATACCATAGGTAGATAATTATATAATAGTACGGTGGACATTCTAATCAGTTTTAGCTATCTAAGAACAATAAAAATGCTATATTACTTCAAATATAACAGTAAATGTAAGCACAAGCGGATGTGGTGGACGAAAGGCGACTCATCCACCGAGTGCAGGTTGGACGGCGACGTGTGAACACTATCACCAAAACATTCTACTTCGTGTATTACCTTTGTTATTTAGATTCCTGAATTACAACTTTTCACAATTTTGCACAGTATTCTGAGTATATTACAAGATTTTTGACAAAATTACTCGCCCGTTTTTCCGTAATCGCATAGACAAACAAGACGGAACCAATATATTTTTTCAAGTAGTGATGTATTGTTTGCTTGTTTGCTTCGTTGTGAAGCTTAGCTTGGTTCTCTATTCTATTTGTTTATGGCCATTTTTAGGCATTCACCGGCAAAATGATTATTAAATACTGGCAATTTTTGCTAAAGTTGTGTTTTGTGTTGGGTGCGTTCAAAGCTTCCGGTTCTATAAAAAATCTTTCAAAAGCAGCGCATAATCTGTGGAGTGGAATTAACATTCAGCAAGCGCGCGCTAAATAGAATAGTCGTGCCCAAGGCCGCGCGTGTTTTGTTCATATTATTTACGAACAAAACAAAAGAAATCTACTAATCAGTCATTTAATTTTGTAAGTGAACTAATATTTTTATTTCTATGTGTATCAGCAATTGAAAGTCAGGATATTTACTTAATTATGATTAAAATATTAAGGATTTATGTAGATCAGTTGGTGATAACTTTATCTTTTATTATGTTCACCTTCGTTGATTTTCCAGTTACTCAAAATGATTCAAGATGAGGAACATCCCGATGTTCAAAGTAGTCCTGAAGCTGAAGTATCCACAGCAAACACAGCCCGACCATTCAGATTAACAGTGGAATTTCCTATGTTTATCAGTATATTGACTATATCCCTTTCAGGCAAGTAGATTATTTATTAAATACACTATCTGACTAATGTATCATGCAATGTATTTTAAGTCACCTTATTAATTAGTATATTTTAGAATATAGATTATGTTTAGGTTTGTCAGAGGTGAATACTTCCTATGAGTCATCTGTTTATCATTATCTAATAAAATTATCTTTGTTTCATTATATAATATTATGTACAAAGAATGCTTTGTGCAAATAGGTAGTATAAATCTTTTTTTATTTGTATTACTTATTTTTGTGTATTAAATTGTTTGCTGAATAAATAAATATGTAGATGATAAATATTTGTATAATACATTTTTATTTAATAAAATTACTTTTTAAGTAAATAAATAAAAAGTCATGGACAATTTACACATCACACTCTAATCCCAAACTAAGCAAAGTTTGTACTATGGGAACTAGATTGCTGATAGAATACTTATATACTTTTTTTTTACATACATAGAATAAATACATAGTAACACCCAGACACAGAATTTATATTATTTTCCATTTATTTATTTATTAATATATTTTTTTAATCTCAGGTGCGGCATTGAGCAACATACTGCTATATCGAACATGTCTCCACGCATTGAACCACACAAACGATGAATGCATTGGCTTCTTATCACTAGACAAGACAAATCAGACGCATGATCTTGAGAAGGAAGTACAGAAGTATGCCACATATGTGAATACAGCTAAAAGTGTGATCGAGTCTGTAGCACCTGCCATAATGTCTGGATTTCTAGCCGTCTGGTCAGACACTCATGGAAGAAAGCCGTTGTTAGCTTGGCCTCTAATGGGTATGTTGTTTAATATAATGCTGGACAATCCACACAACATCATCTAACCCCAAGCTAAGCAGAGCTTGTGTTATGGGTACTAGAAGACTGACTTCTTAATATTAGACATTACATAGGAATAAATATTTGCAGATCGTACAAACATTTATCCCAAGGCGGGAATCGAACCCGCAACCTTCCGCGTCGCAGGTGGACCATCGCCCACCGCGCCACATCGGTCGTCAAATAATATTTGAAACTATCATGGTTTTGAACATAGTTTTCTTTATAAACGGTTTATTTATTGTGTCAAAATATCGGGAAATAAAATCAAAGTCACAAATCATGGTAAATATCCCGTTTATAAAGAAGTTAAAATTTCTGTGTGGATTAGATTTGACAAAAAATCTATTTCTAAAATCTAAACAGTTACAATAATACTAACCAGAGTTTGATAACTTTTATAAATTATAAATAAATAACCAATAAATAATTACTTACCTTAAATTGGGCTGCAAATACAATTTTGTCATTTAAATTCATAACAATTTAAACTAAGAAGAATTAAATTATGAATTTAGTTCTTATCATTATTTTATAACTAGTGGCCATGATAGTGCCAGATGGCCTAGTTCTCCCATTCGCTTTATAGTTTCAGATGTTTCTAGGAGTAATACTTTTATTTATACTTATTTATTTATGTGTAATTTATGCATAGTTATTATGACATGATAACATCTCTACTCATCTGAGTGGTGTTCTAGTTCTGTTTTGATCAATAATAATAATTAGAACATATTTACATTAATATCATATAATTAGGTAATTATGTTGTATCTAATACAAAAAGCGGTACACAAGTACCAAAGGATATTTTCTGGGGGGCTGCACAAAATAAAAACCATTTCTCTATTGGATGCGCTCAATACTCGTACTATTATTTTATTTTATACTCCAATTTATCGCCACTTCGAAAGACATAGTTCACTCTTCTTTCTCTCATGTTAAAACTGCATTGATCATGATAGATATTTAAATTGCCAGTAGATCTACCACTTCGAAGATTGCAGTACCCCTAGTGCGGGCGCGCTCACTTTTAGCTGTCGCATATACGATAGCTAAATTAGACGCAGTCGCTACGAAGCCTACGCCACGTTACTTAGCGAGTACGACTACATACGTAGCAGCTTCTGCCAGGTATCGCCCCTGCGATACCGGAAATAGTATTTGAAATTGACAGATTAGGTTTGTTTAGTTGGTCCTTGGCTGTTTTGATGTTTGTTTCGTTCATTTCATTCGATTTTGACTGATTTGAAACCGAACTATGTGTTAAAATGTCAATGTTAGTGTCTTGTCATTCAATATCAAAGAGTCAACGTCATTTTCCCAATAATGCTATTCTTAAAATTAGGTTATTTATATAAATATGCTCAAACATGAAAATTCGTATGAAAATTATATTTATAATATTTTTAAAAGAAATATTAATGTTATATTATCACTTTTGTAAAAAAAGTTACAGATAGTTCTAAACGAAATTAGCCGGATTCAGTGTGCACAACTAAATTTATTATTGGATGCTTAGGGTAATTGTTATGGGAAAATATTTTCACAATAAATAGGTGAATATGAAACAAACAAAAATAATAGGCTTCAAAATGTTTGAGTAAAATACTGTGAGTAGAGTCCCTTCGTTGAGTTCTGTGAAATTGGCGAGCTTTCAAATAAGATTTTTATAAACAGAAACGTTTCACGGTTATAAAAAGATATACATATCAAAGAATGATTCTTCAAAAGTTGTATGTCATCATCATCATCATTTCAGCCCGTTGGCACCCACTGCTGATTATAGGCCTCTTATTTATTATGCCATTCTTTACGGTCCCTTGTGACTCTCATCCACTGATTCCCGGCTCGCTCCATAATGTCTTTGGACCATCGGGCTGGTGGTCTGCTTCTTGGTCTACGAGCATCCCTGTCCAGTTGTATGTATTAAAAAAAACGATTTATTAATTAACAACTGAGAAATTTATTAATTGTAGACAAGGTTTTCGAATATTAGCAAAAATAGCGTACTTTCGATCGTGTATGTTGTGGTCAAAATAATAATAAGGATGTAATTTAAAAAATGAAGTATGAAAGAACACTTTGCCGTGAGTAGTACCTACAAAAAAAGCATATTATAAAATGTTATCCTTCATTAAAACCGTTATTTCTACGAAGATTATAGGGACTACAGTTGAAATATACCAACTATATAAAAACTCAGGCTTTACTGATAATAATAAAATAAAAAAATATTTCATATAATTGTAGGAAATAACACTCTCTACCACTTTTGCCAAGGTCTTTTTTTATAACTTGTACCATTTGTATGATAGTCAAAGTCAAAAGTGAAAATTTCGTTATTTTACACATTTATTGTAGATATATCGTTTTTCATTGGTTTTATGCTATATAAATGTAGAATATATATCATAGAGAATTAAACTCTCTACCACTTTTGTAAAGACATTTTTTTTATAGCATGTACCATTGTCAAGATAGTCAAAGTCAAAAGTGAAAATTCGTTATTTTACACATTTATTGTAGATATATCGTTTCTTATTGGTTTTATGCTATATAGATGTAGAATATATATCATAGAGAATTAAAATCTCTACAACTTTTGTACAAACTTTTTTTTTATATCTTTAACTATTTTTGAGATATGAGGGCAGAGCACGCGCAGTTTTAAACATTAGTATTCGATAATAATAAATATATTATATAATATAATGTAGCATAAAAAAAACCCATGGAAAGTCAGACATTTTCAATAAAGTGTAAAATAACGATTTTTACATATCAATTTAGCTATCTCGAAAATGATTCCAAATATTTAAAAAAACGTCTCAACGAAAGTTATAGAGAATTTAATTTTCTACATTATACCTATGTTTTATATTCATATTGCCTAAAATCCATAGAAAGCGAGATCTGCAATAAATACTTTTTTTTGAATTATTATTTTATGATTTTTGTGGTACTTTAAATTTGCTAGACTTGGCAACACTGTTGTCTACTTTATGGGTCCGGTTAATGTACAACCATGGAAAGCACGACCCGGAATGTACGACCACGGAAAGCACAGCCAGGAATACGCAACCAGGAATTCTTCCGCACAATCCGCATCAGGTAATGTAATTCCATTATGAGTAATTTTGTTACGACTCGTCGCTCCCTGTCTTGATCTCACGTAGTTCCAGAATGATTTGGGGTCACTGACTATATTACTCTGAATTTGCTCTTGATGATGCTCCTGAGCTGCATGTATCATGACTTTTATTTCTGATCTGCTTTCTGAGAATGCCAAATAGTCCTTCCTGGTTCCGCTTGTCTTATACCTCTTATGCAGTCTAGCTTTGCGTTCTATTCCACGTATTAAATCAGCCGTATACCAATTTGGATAGCTATACCTCGAGTTTTCCCGTTTTTGTCGTTTCTTAGGTACCCACATGTCAAAAATATTATTAAGCGATCCGTAGAAATAATCTAAAGCTTCTTCTGAGTCCCGCATCTCATATAATGGGGTCCAATTTGCTGACGCTATCGACGAGTACAGCGAGTGATAGTCAGCTTTTGAGAAGTTCCAATCATTAAGAACGGGTTTTGACTCAGCCAAAACTACAGGACGAGATGCGCGCGTCACCATGATCGTTAGTGGTGGGTGTTGTGTGTCCACTGGCACCAATGCCTCGTCTGCGGTGCACACACTCACATCATCCATGACCTCTGAAACTAACACTAGGTCCAACAACCGATCATTACAGTTCCTAACTTCGTTTTTCTGATTGTTGTCTGGCAAATGGTTAAACGCATGTAGGTTCTGGCGCGGTTTTCTATATCAAACTAACGCTCGTCGCTTCGCTCCTCGCACCTACTGTGACGCATCACGCATGAAAAAAAATAAGTTTAAAAATAATATTTTGACAGTGGCATAGTTAGCTACTTGTACATGATCGGCTAAACGAAAAATTTGAGTAAGTGCAAACGAAGCATATGCTATGACGTCATTTGGCATCAAATTCCCAACACGTGTCGGGAATGTACAACACAGTAGGAAAACACAGCCACGGAATGCACAGCCCGGAATTGGATGCCAAAATGGTCACCGATTCCGGGCTGTACATTCCGTGGCTGTGTTTTCCTTGGTTGTGTAATCACGGCACCCTACTTTATGAATAAAAAAGTTCTATTTGCAGATTTTGCAGGTTATTTATTCAATTATAATAATAAAATAACATGTAGTTTATGTCTTGAACATTAAAAAACACTTTATCAGTGAGAAAGTTGTAATAGTTGAAACTAATATCAAGATACGATATATGAAAATGTAATGAACGATCTTTTTAAATGAGTATGTATCTAATTTTATCACTGTTTATAATATATTATTGAGAGTGTTTCAAACTGGATGGATAAGTCTATGTAAACTCAGATTATCAGAAACAAACACCTTGTTTAAAATATACCTAATAATACCTTTGAATGCTTTATCTTACTTAATATCTAATGTTACTCATTTCAGGCACGAAGAAAACAAAATCAGTAACTGATCAGTAACTTAAAAGATTATACGTAATTGACGGGTAGGAGCCCTGTCACAGCTTTGAGGTTTAGGAGAACTCGCACACTCAATATGTTTCAAAACTATTGTTTTTCCTACAAGCTTGTTCAGTTTGAGTCCTTGTATTCGAAGCCAATTGGTCACAGGTTTGTACTTCATAATAAACTTGCATGCTCAATAGATAAATAAAAATATTTTATATGAGACAGCTATTCAAACTATGAGTATAACATTATATTATGTTGTCCGGGATGTGACTTCTTTTCAAATGCATTGTTTTCAACTAATGCTATGCTTCTAGATTGGCATGAGGCTGAAGTCAATCCACTTAACTAGCTGCTAGCTGCATCGGTGGTAGAACTTGAAGCTGATATTTAGATTTTTTGACAACTGAAATAAAAATTCTATTCCTAATTCTTTATGATAATTCTTATTCCTTCTCTATACTAATATTATAATGAAGATAGCTTTGTTTGTTTGGATTAAAGTAAAAACTCTGATATTAAAAATTCTTGAAGGAATGAAGCCGAGTAATATAGGGTATTTAAAGTTTATGTTTTTTATAAAGGCTACCTGTGAGAAACTAGGAGGCCACTAATATATTCATAGTAATATAACTATCAAATACTATTTCAGCCGCTGGGGCCAGATCTGAAGTTGTCATCTAGTACTATCTTGGCAGTGGCACTGCAACAACACTTGGCTGAACAAGGAACACAGTCAGATACACTGAGACAAGTTCAGCGAACTGCCTTCAATACATATAGTTTCAACAGATAATAATATTTAAAGTTTAGTTGATGTACAGTACATACCAAATATATATAAATTAGTTCTTTGTTGGCTTACTGGTTTTTTTTTTGGAATAAAATTAAAACAGCTACATATTTATTTGAATAAGTGTGTGTATTTGAAGTGAATAATACTTACTACCTATAACATTATTAAAATCTTTGAAATATTTATAAATTGGTTCAAGAAACATGAGATTGGAATTCGATCTGATAATATCACCATTGTAGTGTTTTGAGCAACTCAAAGTTAGTGTAGCAGTAACATAGAGTTTAAATTTTGGTTGACTTTTGAGCTTTCCGAGTAGTGCAGCTCTGCTTTCAATAATCTGTAACAAAGACAAAAATATCAGTAGATGCACCAAAATTAAAGAATATAAAGGTCTGTCTTTGAATACTCAATTGTTTACAACAAATGAATGTTTTAGACATATTATTAAATAATTTAGAACTACACAATAATATACAAACAGTATCAATAAAACTAAACTGACCAAGTTGAATAACTTGCTCTGAAGTTGTTCTCCGGACCAGTTGATTACACATCCTTGTCTTCATTCTTCACACTTCCATCGGTACCATCCTGACCTGAATGAATATGAACACTAATTTAGTTATGATAGTAAATGTCATTCACTGAGTAGGTGGTGTAAAAGCTGATTAGATAAATCATAAGGTTCATCGGTATCAGATTTTAGGTATAAAAATCAGAGTTTTTATTCTCTACTTATGCTTGGCTTTACAGTAGATAGTACTGAATAAACTATGGAAAATATTATAAGTTATACAGCAAGGTGAGAGTATGTAATGTTTTTTTTATGAAAGCTATTGGTAAGTGATTAGGTACAAGAAGTAAAAATGTCCTTGAAAGATTGAGTGCTTAGTTAAGCTATTGGTAAGTGATTAGGTACAAGAAGTAAAAATGTCCTTGAAAGATTGAGTACTTAGTCAATTCCCTGACTGATGGTTGTACAGAAAGTAGGATAAATTAAAAGTACACAATAATATATAAACAGTTTCAATAAGATTAAACTGACCGATTAGCTTGCTCTCAAAACTGTTCTCCGGACCAGTTGATCACACATCCTTCATTCTTTACACTTCCATCGGTACCACCTTTATCCTGACCTGAATGAATAAAAACAGTAATTTAGTTATGGTAGTAAGTGTCATTCGCTGAGTAGGTGGTGTATAAGCTGTTTAGATAAGTTATGTTTCCTTTATGGAAGTTATTGGTAAGTGATTAGGTGACAAAAGTAACAGGAAAAGACAAAAAGAATTTGTAATTCTGAAAGATTGAGTACTTAGTCAATTCCATCAATGATCCTATAGATACAGAAAGTAGGATAATCAATATAAATGACAATATGAGACATTCACAAAATACCAATTCTCAGGTAGTACATTTTATCTAGATTTTTACTGAAATTACCATTCTAACCTAGGTATCCTTTCTTGTTTGGGTGGTTAGATAATGAGATCTAATAAATATAATCTTGAGACCTTTTGTAAATAAAAGCAATGGTAAGAAACAACCTGCAAAGACAGTTTAGCAAAAAAAATAACTCACCTTTACCATAGGAGTATCATAACAGAGGAGTCCTAGGCAAGCGTGTTCCAGTCTTTGCGAAATATATAAGCAAAGTGTCTTTGCTTGGATGGAGATCCAAAAGCAGCTCGGCCTTGGAATGACCATCAACAGAGTCGCTTGGTGCTTTGGGAGCTCCGTTTCTCGTTTGATTTTTGCAAAACTACACTAGCACAAATAAAACTTATGAGTCACCACTTTCACTATGTTTTTACTTCTTAGAAGTTATAAACACTGCAATTAATATAATTTGCAAATTTATTTATAATTATTATGTGAGTTGTTACTATAAATATTGGTTCCTATTCCAATATAATTTTAGATATGAACCCTATTTTGGTTCAAACTCGAACCATTTCGCACAGATAGGCTAATAGTTAGTACTGCCACACCAAGAAATTTGCGGTGTTGCTGCGATATCGCCGAGCAAGCCGGAGACGCAATCGCAGAGGCGTCTAACTGTCGCTCAAACTCGCATAAAACAGCGTAACGGTCAAACATCATCGCATGCGATGGTCATCTTGCGATTACGTGGCGACTTCGCTACGTAGGCTACCCAAATACTCGCGATGCAAGCTTCTCAAAAAATCTTATAGGGGGCTCTGCTTAGATCTCCATACAAAATTGGTGGCTTACACTGCGAAGGCGATACGTTCAAAACATGTGCAAAACTCAAACTAAGCCCACAGGTCTATACAACTTATCCCAATAATAATATTTTTACAAAAAATGAACAAAACAGACTTCTATCTCTTCACAAAAATAACGAAGCATAGGTACTTCTATCAAAAAGCTTCTATAGTGCGATGAACGAAGCAAAAAGGCAACTCCATCTAGTATTTACTAGATAGCGTAGTTTCGAAATATTATTATCTGATGAAAACATACGTATCACATATTAATAAAGTCATTGGTCCGAGTTCAATATTTTATTCGTAAAAAAATACGAATACATGATTACCCAAAAACTATATATTTGGGTCCGAACACATAAAAATAATTTACAGGCGATCTTAATCTTACCTACATCTTCGAAAATGCCATATAAAAGCACATTTATAACTACCTAGTCTACCTACACACAAAAACGTTTGTGCATGCGCCTAATGCGTGTGCATGCCCGATGCAAGACAGCGACCCTTGGTTTGGCACGCCGTCCACCGTTCGGGCGGTAGGGTGCATTCTGTATTTTACTGAGTATTATATCTGTTGTGTCAACTTGTGTCCTTGACCTATAGCTAATATCAGTATGGGACAAATCGTTATATGTTCTGACATGATGTAGATGAGTGCTCCCTTTTTTGTAATTAGTCCCAAAAATAAAACCAGGTATCACAAACAAATAAAAACCCGGGTTAACAGGTTTTAAATGTCGTAAAGAACATTTGAACATTTATTAATAAAGCTTTTTTTAACTGAAAATCGTCATGTATAAATTGATTCACTCAGTTTTAATATTTTGACAATGAATAAATCAGAATAATTAAGATAAAAAAGCTATAAAATATATTTCATACTTCTAAATACTAGAAACCAATTAGTTTTCATAGGTCAATTCAATTAGATCTTGTCTATTTCATAATATTGCATAAAGCCTTTTCTCTCTTCTTTTGGTATTTTGTTCTCTCCAACATTGATTTTCAGCAGACTTCAAACAAATAATGAAGGCTTTTATGAAGTCCGCTGAAAAAAAAGACCGCAATCAGTGGCGCGTCTTGGGAAAAACCTACGTGGACTGACATAGGTTGATTATGAAGAAAATAAATATTTTTTTCGACTGTTTTTTTTTATGTCATATATATTATACTTCTTGGTGAACCGATTTATATCATGTTTTTGTAAATTTTTATTTAATTTCAGGTATGGCCATCACTTCAATGCTTAAAGTTGTATACGGTATGTTTGATGACCTGGGTCCATGGTGGTATATCCTGACTATAGTGCCTTATTCCTTATCTGGAGGTTTCACAGTATTGTTTACAGGAGCATTTTGCTATATAAGCGATATCACAACGGAGGAACAAAGAACTATTAGGTAATAGAACAGTTTGCGTGTGCATTTCTGCGTTTTAGGGTTCCGTACTTATAGGGTAAAACAAGACCCTATTTACTAAGACTTGGCTGTTTGTCTGTCTGTTCATCTGTCACACTTTTTTATCTGGTATAAATCTGTTGCCGCTATAATAAGAAATACTAAAAAAAACATAAAATAAATATTTTAGTGCGCAAGTCCGACTCGCACTTGACCGGCATTTTTATGGTTTCATGCAACGCCAACGTCACAGGGGAAGTAACAGTACTTAGTTACTATGAAGCCCTAGTTTAAAACTTAAATTTTGAATATTGCCAACAATAAATCTTTATGGACGTTGCATAAAACGCAATCTAGTAGCAAACTAAACAACTTGTTACTAGAGTATAAATTTATGATAATAATATTTGTTTTTCAATAAAACTATGCTCGCATCCTAAAAATACATAAGATTTAGTTACTTTGTGTGTTAATTTTTTTTTGATTCAGGTAAAATTAACAGTAAAAACTACATAACTGTTAATTTTACCAATAATAAATCAGAATAGGCTATAATTTTTAAGATATTGTGCAAATTGACAAACATAATAATGATAGCAAAACGAAGTCGCAGGCTAGTGCAATATATATTCGTGATTGCCCAATCGCACCGTATACTTTGTGGTGGTATTTCTTTCAGAATGACTATAATGGAGGCTGCGGTTAGCGTTGGAAGCGTAGTGGGTTCGATGTGCAGCTCTTACATACTAAGAGCCGTCGGCAACGTCTACCTACTGCTTATTGCTGCTACTTTGGACGTTATAGCATATGCGTATACCAGTGTATGGATAAGAGAATCCTTGGTTGGAGCTATAAAGGTACAGTACCAAAAAAATTACTTATGTACATAAAAATAATTATTGATATAATTTTAGTGGAATGTACTTAAATAAAAAAAATTGTCTCTTTTTATTCATAAGTTTTTGTACTTTAACAAAAAAAAAAGAAAACAAAGTCTCGAATTGAGAGCTTCTTTTTTTGTAGTCAGTTGAAAAAACTAATTAGAATACCAATCTCAGAAAACAAAATGTTCGGAATAAAAGTGATCTCAGCAGTAATTTTAGGTATTGTAAAACAAAACGTAAACTTGCACGGGTCAATTCAAACTATTAGAATACCAATCTCCGAAAACAAAATGTAGAAATAAAAGTGATCTCAACAGTAATTTTAGGTATTGTAAAACAAAACGTAAACTTGCACGGGTCATTTTAATTTGGACCAGACCTTTTTATTTAGTCTGAATAGCATACGAGGAGGTATGTTATAACTTTATTTTTAGAATATTATTTGATAGAATGATTAATACTTCAAATGAGTTGTCAAAAAGCATTATTCATATTAACTATTATATAAATTAATTAATATGAGTATAGTTGCTCTAAATAAAACCACAGAATCAAGGGAGTTTTTGTAAAATTGTTTAGATGAAATATTTGTATGTTTATTTATTTACGAAATTACTGGATTGAATTTATATATATTTCGTGTCGATTTTTGTCATTTTATTGATGTAAAGTAAAGATATCACTATCATATAGTGGTCTTTAGATGCTATAAAAAATCTTTTGCAGTGTTATTAAAAACTTAAAACAAAATATTTTAAATAAAATATATCATATTTTTTACCAGTACAATGTTACATCATACCTATATTTTGTTATATTGTTATAAACTAACAAATGCCCTCTCATGCGAAACCGGGTCGGAGTCTCCAACCTAATTTATACCTACTTACATAAGTTTGACTATGACTGCAAGATAACCGGTTGTTTTGCACAGCTCAGTACGCATACGTTTTATTATAACTGTGGAATCATATTTCTGAACCTTTTGTCCCAACTTACACGTAACTAGGTGATTCATTGTTTTAAAGATATAACATCAAATAGAATTTAATAAATAAATAATAAAAGCATTCAATCATTGAACGAACGCAAAACGTGATTAAATATGCGGTTAACCTTGGCATTATTACTTTTTGTCTGCAATCGCTATACGAGGGCTCGTATAATTGTGACAATCGTAAACGTAACGTTTTTAAAATACACTGCGCGCTAACGTTGCAACGAGCGACAGTAAAGCTAATGTTAACGCGCAATGTATTTCAAATACATCACTGTTTCGATACGTTTACGATTGTTACAATTATGCTTGTTCACCCAGCCTGAAAACTAAAAAAAAACTTATATTTTGAAGTATCAACAATGGTAAGGAACGCTTACATTATCTCTCAATTGCTCACTCGTAATAATCTTAGATTAAGTTTGCACGAACGATAAATGATAGAAGCGTGGTTGGTAGATGAGTTGAATAGTTCCGATGGATAAACGAAAAGGTAGAATTATATACCTATATATACCTCAGTGTAGACTATAGGTACCTACCTATACTGTTTCGTCTAGTCGGAACTATCTCAGTAGACTAGGTATTAAATTTCTCCTGTCACCATTTGTTTATTTAGGAATGAATGTTCCATGTATGTATTATTTTTTGTAAATTGAAATAATTAATGATTATGTTAATTTTTAATTCGGAATTTAATATCTAACGAATGTTTCGCGAATGATTTTATAATATAAGATTACTTACTATAAATTAATAAACTAACCTAGGTTTATTTTGTATAATCGCCCATTGTAAAAATAGTTACTAAAGTAGTATAGGACCTAGTTAGGCTTTGGTTATTTAATACTTTTATGAAGTAGGTTAGTTGATAAACTTAGTAACATGTCGTGTCGTGTCGTGATCATCTACTTAACTATGTTAATTTTAAATAATGGCTCGAAATATATAATGAACATGAAATGACAAGAATTATATATATGTAGAGTACAACTTGATGTATATTGCATTACAAATTTATAAAGCTATAAATAGTCAGTAGAAGTTGTAAGCGTGATATTTATACTCATCGTTTTCTTTCAGGGAACACTCTTCAGTGTGCTCGACTTCCAGCTTGTAAAAGAAATGGTCAGGGATTCTTTCAAACGCCGCCCTAACTTCGGACGAGCTCAGATCCTACTAATCACTTTTGCCAACAGTCTATCAATCTTCATTCTTTACGGACTGATGTCTTTAGAATACTTGTACACGAGAGGGAAACTTCATTGGACTTTGAAAGATTACACGATATACTCTGCTTCGAGCACGACGATATCATTCTTTGGGTCCATTATGGGTGTAGTGGTTGGGCAAAAGTTATTGAAAATAAGCGATTTGATGTTCGCAAACATAGCTTTTATATCGACTGCTATAGAATTCTTGGCTAAAACATTGGCGACAACATCTTGGCATATGTACTTGGGTAAGATATTGTAAACATTTTACATTGCATCACTAATCTTGTATCTTATCTGCGACGTAATTTAATTACACAGATCTGATTACGCTGGTTCATATCGATGACTTACCAATCTGTAATTCAAGTATCCTACTTGTAACGTGAAAGTTTACATGTTTGGTTCTCATTCATTTAATTGTATTGTACCCAGATGAAGCTAAAACAAAATTTCTACGCTTCATATAGAGAATTCTACGAGTAACTTAGTTTCCATTTTTTTTTATAAAACGAATTCTCATGTATGTATATTGTTTTTCAGGGTCAACGTTATCAATGTTCAGGGGTCTGTCATCACCACTGCTGCGTTCCTGGCTCACAAAAATTCTGCCCGTCACCGATATAGCGAAAGTATTCGCACTCATGTCTGCCATTGAAGGCATCTGTCCACTATTTTCTCCAGTCTTGTACAATTCCTTGTACCAGATTACTATATACAGTTTTCCAGGCGCTATTTACGTCTTGAGCATTGGCGTGACTTTGATATGCATTACTTGCACGGGGTAAGTTAACCGTTTCGATGCGGGAGTCTCTTGGACAAACTTTAACGCCTGGCGGCGAACAAATATTTCGTGGCACCACAGAGGTGCCTAACGCCAGGGACTTTGATGACACCACTAAGGTGTCCTCCGCCAGGAGTTGTAACTTATCGCTTTTTTTCCTGTTTTCACGTGCTGAAAGTTTAGTCGCCACCCAAAACCGAACGTAAATTGTTTAACTTTTCGATTGGCGTGTATAAAAGTAACTATCTACATTGTATTAACGGAAATAGAAGGTAAATCCCTTATTTCTATCAGAGGTTGTAAACATTTTTGTAGTTTTTTGATGGATCGATTGATTTAATGTTACTGTAGAGTGAAATATGAACATTCGAGACATGCACAGCGCTATGAGTCTTTTCTAGTGTTTTGTTGGGAATTCAAATTCATGATAAGTTTTTAATAGAATATTCTACTGGCTTACTAGTAACATAATGTTCTATTATAGTAATACAACTATAGTAATTAGATATTTGGCTTTTGTTTATGGCAGATATTTAATATTATACAATAATATATTGTTTTGATTTAGAATTACGTAAAAAAAAATTATATTCCAGAATGAGTTTGGGGAAGATCCCTATTTCGAACAAAATTCCCAGACTTATGACGTCTGAGAACCTAAGAAAATGAGGATGAAAAAAAATGTATAAAAAACGATCCAAAAAAAACTACGAAGGGTTGTGCAACGTGCACAGAAATAATAACCAAAGATATTTCAATGTCCACTGAAAAGACTAGTAGAATAGTAGAAGATGAAGAACAGCCTTAGATATTCATGGCATTAATATTTTGGGCAATTTGTATCTAACGAATTACATTTCATATAATTTCTTTATGGAAAAGGTTGAGAATCCCTGAAGTGTTTGAAATCACGTGATTTCCTGAAACTGACACTGTAGGGAGGATCTGTGTGACAAATAAAGACTCTTTTGTGAAAAACGTCAATTTATTAGATTTTTACGGTTTTCAAATTTGGCACCTCTCGGGTGCCACCCGCCATACGCAAAGGATAATCCATGGCACCACTGTGGTGCCACCCGCACGGAAACGGTTAATCTGTATTGTTATACATGTATGTATTATGGTTGACAGAAAGCAACCCACGCCAAGCTAATCGAAACTTGTCGAGCTGTTTAAAAATGAATCTTAAAATGTGTGTGTGCGTGCATTAACTTCTAAAACTTATGTTGGGTCGGGGATTTAATTCTGGCGCTGTTTATTGATATTGCAATCCAGTCAAACCTGATTACGTTTAGGACCTTTTGAATTTTGTCAACGACCTGCATAAACAAGATTTTTATCGAATTATAAAATGTTGATGATTTTGTCCTTGTCTGGCTGCCGTGACCGCGCACATAGCGATAGTATCTCATATAGCATTGTGATCACAGCATTGTGATACTAAGACTGAAAATATTCTAAGCGCATGTTATTTGTTTCAGTTTGGTACAGTACTTCAGACGGAATATCACTACACCATATCAACGTTTGACTGAAATGTAGAATAAAATTTACAAAGGAAATTTAAGTCATATGTACTTAGCTTTATATCTTTTGATAGTTATTTACAAATGGATTAGTACTTAAGGAGACAATAGACGTTATGAACACCTAGATACTCTTTTATCTTAGATCTATGTTTTAAAAATTAAAAACCTGTGTTATTTTAAGACTTGAATCTGTGATTGAAAATTTATATTTTTGAAGTTATCCTCCAGAACACCGTTCAGTAAACATATTTCTATTGTTTATGTATTGGCAATATCTCCTTTTTATTAGGACGATTATCTCAGATAAGCATATGTTATTATGAATAAGAATCAGAAGCATTTAGTTTGAAGTTTTTTAGAACCCTTTGTATATAAAATAGTTTTTTATTGCAAAAATAATAATTTAGTCATATAATATTTTGATTCTGAGAATAATTTATGTAGAAAAACAAAACACAGGATATGTACTCATTTTTTTTAATCTTATTTCTAATCAACCTGCGATTAGAGTACAAAAATTAATAAAAATAAACAGCAAAACAAAACTAAGGGAACAGAGAGGTAACACTTATAACTACGAATTTAGTAGGCGCTCTGTTTTTCCAAAACAACGCTATTGACAACAAAGTTGCTGACACGCTTTGCATCCTTACTTAATATTTTTTACCTTTTGAAAAGGTACAATGACATGCCGAATAAAGATTATTCCTGCTTTCATTTTCCACTAAATTAAGATCCAAAATGTGAATTGGTCAAAGTAAAATCTATGTTATTTTGAACTTACACTATGGCTTTATGTTAGGGCAAGCGTAGACCGCTTACTACACTACTTATAATAGTCATCACAGATTACATTATTTATCATACCTACTAGATGAAAAATTTGTATGTTTTATGCTATGTACAATAGTTCCGTTTCTATTATGTAGTGACTTTTAAACTTACAAATCAAATTCTGTAAGTACTATGTCGAGATTCAAAAGCTATTTAGTTGTTCTGTTAATTAGAATGACATGATGCAAAAATATGAAAAAGAAAAAACTTAAAATACTGACAATATAAAAATATGATATATCTGAGCATTAGTTAATCACAGATGTCTAATGTAAGGATACTTTGAAGCAATCAAACGTTGACTAATAACGCAAAAAAACTTAAACATTCAATAAAACAAAAAAAAAAGAAAACAATGTCTGCTATGTCCACTAACATAATTCAAACAACCTAACTAAAGTTACAGGTTTGTACAATCAATAGGCCTCAGGTATTGTTTTGTTGTAGGTTTATGACAAGCCTTTGAGATGCCATCCTACACTGGAATACCTGAAAGGTAAGCACGAATAATGTGACAATCGTAAAATAGTAACGCAGTGTATTCGATTGACATTGAGTGTCAAACCCTAGCTCTTCAACCAAACATTACATGAATACGCTGAGTTACGTTAGCTTTACAATCGTCACATTTATTCGTGCTCACTCCCCTCTGGATGAAACTATGTATAGTACAGTCTTTAGACGAGGATTACTATTATTACAAACAGTTATTGTATAAGAAAAAACGTTAAGCTCCTCTTTTAAAATTAGACTATTGAGAAAACATTACCATCTAATACAATAATTGTATCAATTAAACCTGAGAAAGCTCTCAAAATCAAGTACCAATGATAACACAGCTGCATTATAATAAAGTTTTGTCTTAATTATCACTAATTTAGTGTAAATCAATGTTCAACTTACATAACTACCACTCTTCCTCTTCTTCTTGGACCGCACCCTGATTGCCAGAAGAACTAGCATTATTGAAGCTCTGAAAAAAAAAAAAAACATAAATCATGACATATAAAAATATTGAAGACTATTTAATTTTACATACCCTCTGTATATCCCACTTAAGTTAGCATACAAAAACAACATAATGTTAGATAAATACCCACAAAGTTTTTCTAAATCTTATAATACATAAATATCTAAGGACATTTCATACATGGAGCTTCAGTCCCACTGAACAAGGTATTAGTGGAACTGGATAACCAATTAACATATACCTATGTCTACTTATATAAAATATGTAGTGACAGAAATTGGCGGGTATTAAACACACCTGTCATTATATTTATATAGGTTATATACTTACTCGGATATCACTGCCTCCGTATTTGTTGCCCTTGTATGTAGCAGTGCCGCCACTCTGCAAGAAGTCTGGCACTGGCTGATCAGCTTGTTTCAAAATCTTTGCTAGATCCGCTGATAATCCACCATCCTGTAATAAGCCATTCAATTATTATGTATCAGATTTGAGATTTTTTTCATTTATTTATTCATTAACAATGTACAATTGTATTAGGAATCATTTTAAATTACAAGAAATTTAACTTTGTCATTTCTCCTCCATTGAGAGATTAATGGAATAATTTGAATGGGCTGTCAATTTAAAAATAATACCCGTTATTTTATAGCTTTAGTTAATAAACAATTTTAAATATTTTTAACATTCACACTCTGAACTGAAAAATCTAAGTATTATATCAGTAAGCTTACTTGATCTGCATCAAAGAATGAGACAGCCATGCCTCTATTTCCTACACGTCCAGTCCTTCCGATGCGGTGCACGTATTCATCAATGCTTTTTGGCATGTCATAGTTGACTACTATGTCCACATTTTTGATATCTGTGAAAAAAAAAGTAGCATCAGTCAGTTGACAAATTATAGAAGGGCATATTCCGACCAAACATGTGAATAGTTTGACAAGTGCAAAGCGTGAATTCATATACCAGTATGTATTTTCGCGTAGATAAAAAGTAATAAGTACCCAGTCCGCGAGCAGCAACCGCGGTAGCAACAAGTAGCAAGTGACGCCCATTCTTGAAATTCGCAAGTGCTTCTTCTCGCTCCTTCTGCATACGGTCGCCGTGTATAGATGAGGTCAGCATTTGCTGCTCAGACAACATAGCCGCAATGAAATCTGCGTTACGCTTTGTCTCAACGAACACCAAAATGCGTTTATTTTCTGCGGTAAGAGTACAGAAATTAGCATTTGTTTATTTTTAACCCTCAACAAGAGCATAATATTCATGGATGTAGCATACCATTCTCTTCAACGAGTTTCTTGAGTTTATTCTGCTTCTCATACTTAGACACCTCGTAGAATATCTGCTCGACGTCTGCGCTGGCTCCGCCTACGATTCCGATGGCGACGAACAAATAGTTGTTCAAGAATTTTCCCGCCAAATGTTGGATGTCCTCGGGGAATGTTGCAGAGAACATGAGTGTTTGGCGATCAGTCTAAGTAATAAATATAAATACATATAATTATGTGACCTATATTTTTCATATTCTCAGAGATATTTTGTAATTATTCCTTGAATGTGTTATAGAAAATTAATGATGGTAATCCTGAAAAGCTCCAGTTTCTATTTAGACATTTGCATAGTATATTGGCAGCAAGCGCCCACGAAATAAACATTTAAACTTAAAACCTTGAGACATTGTATGGAATAAGATCAACAAAAAGGACATTGAAAGATAATTTCGCCTTTAGGTAGAATTTAAAATTAAAGGCACAGCATTTACACTGACTACAATCATGCAGTTTGCAAACTCTACTTATCAAGCATTTTAAATTGTCTATGTATTATGGTTAAAAATGAGCACTCACCATTGGAGTCATAGTAGGATGTTCCATCATCTTCTCAATGCTTCCTAGGAAGCCCATATCGAGCATGCGATCTGCCTCGTCCAGGACTACGAAACGAACGCTCCCGAACGACACGCGGTTCCGGTCTACGAAATCTTGGAGGCGGCCGGGCGTAGCCACTAGTATATGACAGCCTCGCTGTAAACCAACATACAATGATCAAGAACATTATTTCTCGATTTTAAGGTCAAAAGCAAAAATCGAATCTTAAGGGTTTGCTTATAGCATTCTTTGGTAAACATCAGACTTTGTTTTAACTTCATTTCCATCATATTCATAAAATTACAATAAGATTTCAACAAGATTATGAAATAACTTACAGCAATATTGTCTCCTTGATGTCGTACAGCCGTGCCGCCATACGCTACGCAGATCTTCAACACGGAGCCGAAAGCAAACTTCCGCGCTTCAGTGAAGATTTGCAGCGTTAGTTCTCGGGTTGGTGACACAATCACCACCTGTGAGAAACAAAACTAATTAGGACATCATTCACACAAATATGAGACGAAATATAAAGCAGAAAAATGTTCTTTACCTGTGGTTCAGCACATCCGAACTGACCGGGCCCTACAACTAATTCGCGAGGATCTTGCAACAGGCAATGGATGATCGGGATCAAAAATGCCGCCTGCAAACATAAATATATTTTAGATTAGATTTTTATGCAGTGTGAACTATAGAAATGGTTAGGAAATCACTTACAGTTTTCCCGGAACCGGTTTGGGCGCATCCCATGAGATCCCTTCCCGCCATGATGATGGGAATAGCGCACTTCTGAATAGGCGTTGGTTTTTTGTAATCAGCCTTCTGTACATTTTCCAACACGTATTTGCGCAGGTTGGCGTTCTCGAAACTGCTGATTTTCTCCGGCGGGTTTTCACCGGTTACCTGGCACGAGATTAAACGAGACGGAATGTGATGAGAGCGCTCCTGAAGTATGGTTTGGTTTTTCAATTCCACGGTACAAAAAAGATTCGGTAGATCTGATAGTTTTGATTCTATCGATTCTAGCTTTTGCATGATTTTGTCAAGAGAGTTTGAGTTAGGTGTGGGCTCGGCGATTCGGACCCGACATATGGAACATTGCGACACAGCTTTCTTTCCCGTTCCCATACGGTGACAAGTCTCATGTAGATGAGATTGACTACAAACACTACACAGAACTTCATTGGACTTCTCTATACACGTAAAGCACTGCATCGTGAATTCGTAAGAAATACACTACTTGATCAATGTTTGCGTGCGACTGAACGATCCGCATATCTTGAATATAAAAGCAAAAAGGCTTTTTATTTATGCTTATTACTTATACTACTATATATTACTTTAACGAACTATTTATGTTTAATCACTAATTAAAATCATTAGCCTAGATGTCATTAAACTTTTGAGAAAGCGTTTAGGGTAATTCCTAAATGTTTTCTACTTCGTACGGTCGAAAAACCATTTTCGGGGATTACCCCGTTTTTCGATCGTTAATACGTCGTACCGTTAATACGTCAATTGATGATGCATTTGTTATGTCATTTTATTTAAATACAAATAGCCATTATAACATCATTGATACAAATACGATTCTGCTACTCAGTTTTATAACTTTTGCAGTTGTCAACGTTTTCACCTTGTTTCGTGTACCTTTGTTTCTGTTCCAAATAAAACAAACAAAAAACATTTTGATTCGAAGTTTTTTTTGCGAATGAACTACATAGGTACACCGGCGGTCAACTGAAAACTTACGGCGCTACCGAAAAACGATTCGAAGCGATGAAACTTACTTTTATAGGCGTGTTGTCGAACTTATCAAAGTTAACGCCCGTCTGTATATTGGTGTTGAAGATCTCAGATTCATCATTGGAAGGTTCGGGCGGCACGTAGGTGATCGGTGGCTTCTTTGCTTCGCCATTCTCGTCCAGTTCTATTTCCTTGTTATCTCCATTATCTTCTCGATCTCCTCCCCCCCTCGCACCGCCTCGTCCCCCCCTTCCGCGGCCGCGACCGCGTTCGCCGCGATTACGCTCGCCGCGGTCATCATTGTCGTCATCTGTTGAGATTTATAGACTTATATCTTTAACTAGTCCCTAGGCATAATGTTTGTGTGATGGCAAACTCTGCTGCATCTGTATGTATCTACTAAAAAAATGAAAAATAAAAAAGTAGTTTTGAACAAGCGTAAAATGTTCATGTCACAGGAAATGATCAAATCATTCATGCTTTTGTTTGGATATTCAGTAAGTAATGCCCTCCGGCAAGATGGAGCGAATATCTGAGGAATGTAGCTAACAACTACAACATGAAATGAGCCCTTGATCGGAATCAGTGGTGCGTCTTGGGAGAGACCTAATTCTAGCAGCAAAGTCCACCATACTACGTGACCTATTTTTTTAGATTTTTTGACCCCTCCCTTCCCTCGGTGACCACTCGTAGTAGATGCCAAGACCCCCCCTCCATTAGTTTTCACGTAACAATTCATAATTATGATTTAAAAGGCAAAAAGTGAAAAAAAAAATAATTTAAGTTTGAAGTGAGTTTGAAAAGCGCTAAACACTGTGCGCTATATTCGAATATAGGTCGAAAAATACGAGATTTCTTTCAGTAAAATCGACTACGTGACAAAAACCTGAACCCCCGGCACCTGTGACTGACTGTAGTATTTTAAAGACTCCGCTCCCCCCCCTAAACGGGTCATGTAGTATGGGTACGTTCCTTTATTGATGAGATGATTCGGTAGGTAACTCACCACCGCCTCCGTTGGATTCGAAGTCGCTGCGATAGCCCCCACGTCCGCCCCTGCCCCCGCGTCCGCCCCGGCCCCCGCGACCGCCCCTGCCGCGCCTTTCACCGCCGTATCCATTCGTCTCGCCTCCGAAATCTGTCAATAAATAAAACCTAGCTTGTTTTATGTTGTCGTAAGTTTGTCTTCATAAGCAGCTTTTTTATGTAATTTTTAAGAAGGTTATACTGATGTTGTTTACCAGTTTTTATGAATGAAAATCTATAATACTAAATTATCTCAGATTTGCTGTAACATAATTTGTCGTATGTATTACATAATTTGGCTTTGGCTTGGCTTATTTGATTGTGTGGCAACTTCACTACTCTTATGAGTATCAAATCAAATTGGCTCAGTTACAGTATGTATACACTTGTGTACACATTTCATACAAAAATACATAGTAATATAGCATACATATAGGAAATGCAATGGTTTGATAAAAGTTTTTTGAAGACTAACAAACAAGTAAAAAGATTCGGGTATTTTTTTACTAGTTAATCTTAAAAAAACTTTTTTCACACCAGTGTGCAATCAAACTAACAAAAATGTAAAAGATTACTTACTACTATTTTGTTAACCTACTTCATCTCACAGCACAAGCTTGAGTATCAATTTTATATCTAATCTAAAGTGTAAGCCAACTCAATATAAGCCTCAGTTACAGTATACAAAGTTGAATAAAACAACATGGCTCGTATTACTTGTGTAGTTCACAACAGGAACTGAATTTTTTTTTTCTGCCTACCCTGCAAAAACCTTTTGAAACAATATCACATGTCAAGGATCCTGTTTATTTTGGAATGTCAAGTGGTCCACACAAAAAACACTGTTATTGGTGAAGTGTTTCAATATCAGGTAATTTTGAATCTAAAATTAGACAGATATTTTCAAACCAGGACAATTGCGAAGGTAATAGAATGTATTGACATTTTAACTAAATTATAATTTGTCTTGATACATGTCTGCATTTTTAGTATCAACAACTTACAATAGTAATGATGATATTTTTTGGTATGAAGTTTCAGTGACAGTAAGGTAGTTTTAAAAATTGTGATGATCTTACCATCATTCTTGAACGACTGGAATCCTCTTCCCGCAGTCAAACTGTGACCTTCATCCACTGAGCCTCCATACGCTGTTGGTGCCTAAAGAAAGATAATATTTAACTGATGGAACGGCTTTTACTTATATGTGTGTTTAATAATAATATACTTACACAATATAATTTTTAAAATAAACAATCATATTTCAGTAATGTATTATCTTACATGACCAAAATATAGTTATTTATTGATGCCCATGTGTTTTTTTAGTATTTTTGTATTTATGTTTTTGTTATTCGTCGATAGTTGAGCATGTTTTTGAAGACATTTGAGGGTATCTTTGCAAATTACATTGAATGTGTAATCTAGCTGTAACGATAAACTTCACTCTCGACTATGAATGGAACTCATATTCAACTGGCTTATGTAGATTTACAATCAAGAATCCTCAACTTTACCACACCTTGGGCAATTGATATCAAAACCTGCATTTCTTAAGATCTTTGCTTCGTCTAATGTTAGTTTTATCTTAATCTTACCATTAAATCGTAAGTCCCATGTTTCAACCTACTAAATGATATGCAGATCAGATTAGCAGTTTAAAAGTTATGCTCTGATAAACATACAACACTGATGCCCAAGTAAGCCTTATTTAGTTTGTCTTGTTTCCGTTAAGGAAAGCTTATATGATTGTTTGAGTTTTTGTATGAAAAAAATTAGTTTAACAAGCTGCATAGACATCTAAAACTGTAATAAAACACTACAATTCTAGATGCCTACCTCATTTCCAATACAAATATGTTGACTCACCACATCACCCGAATCATCCCAATCATCATCCATGTCTTCTAGTAGCCTGAAATCACAAGCAATCCATTAGAATACCAGTAAAACCTCTATAAAAGACCCTGCTTTATACACGACTACGCGGAGCACAAGGAAGGTTGTAGTATACCTGCCCAGCTATTCTTCCAAAATTATTTAGTTGATCAGACTTAGTGACCAAGTTTAGTCTTGGAAAGCCTAATCCTAATAAGACTTAATTCTTTGTGGTGCTTACTAGAATCACTTTAGGGTACAAAGAAATAGATTACTATTAACGATGAACACTCTAATAGGCCTATGTAAATACATACTTCAAGGGACGAGAAAAAACATGAATGAGAAGGAAGCTTTGCGAGGGTCACAAAAACGCCGGCGCGCGTGTCTGTCTGATATGCCGGCATTAGCAACCTTTGCATTATTTACCACACGTGTTTATTGGGAAAGTTATGAAGAGACAAATACATCATTAAATTAAAATCAAACAGTAATAACTTACTAAAAAGCACGACGGTTGATCGTATTCAGTTTTTTACAAAATTTGCTTGTAAGTTGCAAATAGAAGACAAAGACGAACTCGAGTACTTTTTGTTTGGCAGAAAATGAAAATGGCGCCGGTTTTTTAGCGCAAAAGTTTGTTGGTTTGCTTTTTTTTTTTTATTTTTTATTTTTATTTGCTCTTCGGAGCAGGCTAAAGTTTTAGAACCATACCGCCTAGTCTTACGTAAATGTTTTTCTCTTAAATTAGTTTATTTTCTTTATTATTTTATTTACAACGTCTTCCCGTTCACTTTACACTTCTATCATAAAGCATTCACTTTACAGTTATGTTTTTCCCGCCATCCCCAAGATGGCGGGAAATCCACATAAATTTCGTACGTTATGTTTTTCTCTTATGTTAATTTGTTTTCTTCAATATTTCATGCATTCACTTCACAGTTATGTTTTTCTCTTGAGTTAGTTTGTTTTCTTCAGTATTTTATGCATTCACTTTACAACTTTACAGTTATGTTTTTCCCGCCATCCTCAAGATTTTTCGTACGTTATGTTTCTCTCCTATGTTAACCCGTTTTCTTCAGTATTTCATGCATTCACTTCACAGTTATGTTTTTCTCATAAGATAGTTTGATACAGTAAATGTTTTTCTCTTAAATTAGTTTATTTTCTTTATTATTTTATTTACAGCGTCTTCCCGCCATCTTGAAGATGGCGGGAATCCTCTTGTTGGTTTGCTTCAGCTCAGTCACTATTGCCAACTTCAGCAAATTAAGAAGTAAAGGTCTTCACAGATACGACAGTTATTTTATAATAATTAACCTGGCGAGCGTAGCGAGTTAAGTGTAATGATTACGATAATATATTTATATATTATAATTATTTCTTCTATTTTTAGAATTATTTATGTTTCTTTTAAAATGTATGTACATATATTATGTAAATATAGCGAGTTCTCAGTTATTTCGGAGTTCGGACACATAGCGCGTAGACAGCCAGATATCTTGGAAAAGCTGGTTGTAACAGGAAAATAGAATAGCTCAACTGGGAAATAAGGCAAGACATTTCTGAACCTTATTTTTATATTTGATACACATCATGCAGTTTTAAAAATATACTAGTCGTTCTGTGAGAACAGTAGACCTCGCGAGCCTTTATAACCATGGCATAGCTGATCATCATCATCATCATCATGCTATATCTTGTGTTAAATGAAGTTCTTAGTGCATCTCAAACTGGATTGAAATCCGTCGATAAATAACTCCACAGTAAAGTTCTCTTTTTTTTTCCCCACACCCCTTACCTATTACATGTTATTATTGCAATATTTTTTGTAATAGGAATCCTCAACATGGCACAGCAACACAGCTTTTTTTTATATTTTGCCTAGTATCAAAACAGATATGCATAGCTCGCTTCGCTCGTTCGGTCGATTAGGTACGTAACGGATAACGGATACGAAATTCGTAAATTGGTTGATCGGAACAATAAAGCTTGACCGGTAATAGTGAATCAAGCAGCGGCAGAGTTTGAAGAGCACTGCTTGTTTAGTTTTAGATTTTTTTTTACCCAATGGCGCCGTCACTGTCAATATGTTTTACGACATCATTGTCAAAATTTGATCACAAAAACAAACGCGCAAGGTAAAAAATAATTTTATTAGTTTGGTTTGGTTTGGTAGATAAATTCTACGCAACGCAGCCTAGGCTACCCACCGTCAAATCGAGTTGTGGATAAAAATAAACTTTGGAGTGTATCATAAAACAACTTTTGTTAAGCTAAAACCATTATGAATTCAGTACGCAGAGTTAGTAGCGATCAATGTAATCATTTTACAATGCCACAAGGTGTTTGAATCCTAATTGCTAGCGTCGTCCCCGTGATTTATAGTTCAAGTTCATGATGGCATCAACTGAGGAGACTGTGAAGGTTTTAGTAGTTACTGACCGTGCTCCGAATACTATACGTTGTTCGAGCGCTTCTACAGCAGAGGAGCTATGTATAATTCTGTGTAAGAAATACAACATACCACCTCTTACGCGTACATTGTTTGCATTACGAGTTAAAGGGTCTGATTACTTCCTGAAAGATAACGCCAGGGTCCTGTCTGGCTCTGGCTCAAGAGAATATGAACTGAGGATTCGTTTTAAAGTAAGTTTTGTACCTGAAATATGTTCATAAATAAAAAAAATGTCTTGATTACATCACTATAATCAACAAAATTAGCATAACATTTCAAAATTGGTTTACTTTTGTGATTTAGGTACCACGTTTGGGACTATTGATAACACTAGATGAAACAACATATGATTATTATTTCCAACAAGCACGAAATGATGTGAACGAGAATAAAATACCAGAAATCAAATACCCTGAACACAAACAAGAGTTACTTGGACTGGGAATTGCAGATATGTAAGTATTTAGTTTCATAAATGTTTTGAAATCTCTATTTATTTGGCTTTTTATCTGGCTCTGCATTGCCAACGTTCCATGTTGTGCAAAATAGTGCTAAGCTGCTCAGAATATCCAGATTGGGTATATTTGTTTTAGTCAATAATCTTCTTCCATGGAAAAAAATATCTGTAAGAGTGTGCATCAGAGTCACCTAGAAGCTCCTATTTGCTTCTACAAATTTAATACTTATAAATATGATGATATTAATATAATACTTCAATATCAAATTGTACCATTTTATTGTCTTTTATAAATATTGCACTTCACAGCATAGCAGCAGCAGCATTTTTTATTTTTTTTTATTATATTTAATTTGTTATTTCTTGCTGCTACTATTTTTAAGGTTTAATTATCACCTTAGTTTGGACATTGTCTCTTATATTAAGACAAGTAAATATAACTTTATTGAATGATATGTTATGGCTTTGCAGATAGTCTAATTGTTTCATCACCTATCACATACATCTACCGAGAAAATAATTACAAAATATGGAATTCACCGTATTTGTTAGTCAGTTAGTCATCAACTAAATATCACAGAGAGGAGATAATCAGATCAAAAGGTCGCCTATTCCATGATACTAGGAAAATATGATTATTATGATTTATGAACAGTGATTATTCTGTTATTATTGATCCTTGTGTAGTTAAGAATAAGTATCATTTCAGTTTGACTTATATTTAGGCAAGTAGTTCAAGATTAGGTGGTCTACAAAATATAATAAGTCACTTAAATAGCTAACTTAACTAGAATCTAGGCAGAATCTTATGATTGTTTGAAGTGTTGTTGATAACAATGGACTATAAAACTATAATTAGCGTTTTTTATAAGGCAATTATAGCCTCTTAACTGCTCAATTATCTTGTGATCTGTAACAATATCTGTGACAAACAACAGGGACCATAAATAACCCTGTACTTAACTAAATTTTAACGGTCTATCTTATAAAAAGTTAACGCAGGCTTGAAGTATTGATTACCATATGTAATGATGACATAAAGTCAACGCTAACTTTTTATAAGACAGGGGGTAAGTATTTAAAAAAAAGTTACAGGCTATATTTGGGATATTTTTTTTTAACAGGCTGATATTTATACATATACTAACCCATCCCAGCTTAGCACTTGTTGGAAACCTCTAAAATGATCAGTGTTTCTCTACTATGTAGTATTGTATTACATATATAAACCTTCCTCTTGAATCACTTTATCTATAAAAGTATATAATATTTTTGTTCTAGGACCCGTGTCATAGCAGAAGAACGCCTACCTCTCAACGACGTACTAAGAAATTACAAGAAATACGTGCCTAAAATAATATTACGCAGACACGGACCCTTCATCAAGAAACACGCACATGACTATCTCCCCGGACTCAGCAATGTAAAGCACAATGTGAAGTAAGTCCCTTTCTTTTTATTAACCTCGCTTCCCCACTCAGAATGATCTTTATGAATGAATATTATCATAAATGTATCCTAGCAGTGGCGTACATTGCGCGGTGAAGTTGCGATCAGCCAGTTGACGCGCAGTGTGACTCAAATGCATGTAGCACCATTTTCTCATTGCTTTTTACTCATGTTTACCTGTAATAAACAACCGATAAATTAGGAAACATACTTCTTTGTATTGTCTGGGAATGTTACTTTACAATTTTACATATATATATACGTTTTTGACAGCAGTGTTTTCACAACCTTTTGTTAATTTGGCGCTAGATTAGATGTTTGCTGAGTGTATTTGTATATTATTGCGGTAGTTATTTACCCGCGAGGCATGGTATTACCTAATAATAGTTAGTGCCGATCAGGATGTTAAGACTGAGCCTATAAAAATGTATTGCCTCGCGAGACACGTTCACAATACCCGTAAGTGCCTCACAAGACCCTAAGTTTTTTTATGTTCTGTATCACAGCAATGTGAGCAGCTAGGAATACACTACTATAATAGCACAAAAAGTTCAACTAGTAGTAAAAAAACTCTTCATTACAGCTACGTAAAAAACGCATATCTCCAACAACTGTACACACTAGCCCCAAACTATTTGGCTGAGGAATACGACAATGTTCTGTGGCAGAACGGCACTGACGTTATACCTGTCCGGATAATAGTGGCACCCTTTCATCCACATCAACCTGGAATACGGCTTTACAACAACTTGAAGCGAGAGGTGAGATGCTATCTCTTTCTCTTCAGCTGTCAAACAAATCAGTCTAACTATCAAACTTTTACTGTATTTTTTCTTCTTTGCTTGTTTTTCTTGCGACTTACGGCCGGTTTCTGGAAACCCAAATCACGATTGATCCCAGTTTGACACATAGTAATTATTTGATTTTTTCGTTGATCATCGTTCGAGAAACCGGGCTTATTCTTGCTATCGTTATATTTTTGACAATTAAGTCAATGAACACAATATCTTTATAAACGATTCCCTATGTGTTATTCTGATGTATAAACAACACACATTATTGTAAAGTTTCATTAAAATCCATTCAGTAGTTTTTGCGTGAAAGAGTAACAAACATACATCCATCCACACATTCATACAACTTTCGCGTTTATAATATTAGTTGAATTAAGCAAAATATTAAAAATATAAGTATTTAAGACTTATTTTTTTACAGTGGTTTCATGTATGCACAATAGAAGAATTAATATATCTGACGAGAAATGGGGATCACTCGTTAGAAGTATCGAGACGAGGCACACCGTTATTCTTCAAATTCAAATCTGAGGAAATACTATCATCATTTATATCAGTTTGTGACGGATATTACAGGTTTGTAAATATTAATATAATTTAATTTGTGAATATTTTAAATAGACCTTTACTCTACAGTAGTTACATAGTTAGTTAGTACAGTGTTACCAGACTAAAATTTCTTTTAGACTTTTAAGAACGTTTGGTTGCCTTATATGTATGTGAAACATTTAGAAATATAGAATTTTAGTATGATTTTAATTATTTCTTGTTTGCAACAGGTTAATGGTTAAGTACACGTTCAATCTCTCTAAAGATGATGAGTCGCCGTCACTCAAAGAGCTGCAAAGAACTAAATGTCATGGACCAGTTGGGTAAGCGTCTTTAAAATAGAAAGAAAGATTTATATAACACAATAATCATAAACTTATCAACTTCTTATTTCGACAAGTGTCATAGTACAGAGCTTTGTATCTCCATGTAGATCGTAGGTTCGATGCTTACCGAGAACAAATATGTGTGATAGCCCACACAACACATTTTTAGGATATTTTAGTTGTGATACTAAACTTTTTCATCTTATTTCAGAGGTGCATTCTCATATAGGAAATTGGAAGAAAAACGCGGCAAAAAGCACGGTTGCTATATCCTAAGACAATGTCAAGACGAGTACAACGTTTATTACTTCGATACTTGTACGAAAAATAGGTAAATATTTAATTTTCATTAACGTCTACACTACACTAATATTAACGTCTATATCTATAAGTACTAATATAACATGTAAAATCTTTGGATCTATAGAAACGATTTTGAAAATTATTTTACCAAAAGCCATTTTATGTCAGAGTATTATGCATTGACCCGATAAGATAAAAGTCTATCCGAATAAGTCCGAGGCAATAAATTAGCTATAAAAGAGAAAGGTTAAATATGTTTTTTATAATTTATATTTTATATTGAATTTTATATTTTTAAATTAAATTAGCGCAATGGTACGTCACAATTCCTATAAACAAAAGAAGCCAGTAATAAAATTTCATAGACCACCCAAGAATTCAATTAAACAGATTGAGTAGTCCATAAAACAACACTTTGTTTTAATTAACCAGCATAAAGCACACGAAATATCAAGGCTTATGACATTAATTGCTCTCTAGCATCATATTTAAGGAGAACGCACACCAAAGACAAGACTGAACAGTCTTGTCTTTGGTTTTACTTAAACTTCACACTTTCCCCCTTGTACTCATGATATCAAGACACGTGACATACACATTTTGTTGTTGGTGTGGGCACTCTCTTAAACTTTAATTGACCATGCTTTTAATATGGTGATTTTGGATGTACTCTTCATTCTAAGCATTTTGAATAGATTTTTATAATTCCATTGTTTTTTTTCAGCATTATAGAAAGCTATAAGGTAGAGTTCAAAGGGCATTGCTATGTATTCAACCAGGAAGAATATTTCACTCTAGACAGGATTGTTAGCTGTCACATGAATTCGGAGGGTAGGATATATCTAAACGAATGTATACCTCCTTCAGAATATGGTGAGTTATTTTTTTAACTTTTTTGATACGATAATTTAAGCTTTATGTTTGATAATGTCAGTAACGGAAAAAAGAAATCAAAGATAATTTTATTTATTTATCTTAATCGATTTTTTAAGCAATACTGCCGTAATACAGTTTATATCGTTATAATGTACTATTTCAGACAAGTCACAACTATTATTGTGCGGCGAACCAGTGAAGAAAGGTGTGCGAATTGATCAAGCGGAATTACAGGAAATACTCAAAGACAATAAGAGCCCCCGGTGTCTGCCAAATAAAGATATTCTTCTATATATGGGTGAGTGAGTTTTAAAATGAATGTTGAGTACTTGACTAACGGTTCGACCGTTAGTCAAGTTTTATTGCAAGATAACAACATTATTTTTATTTTGTTTACTCAGGCTCTGAAAAAGTTGGTTCGGAAAACATCACAGCTACGTTCAAAGCTCTTTGGAAACTGGATGAGACTAAAAAGCTATTGGTAGCTTTCAAGACCCTACAACGAGAGAAAGCTAATGATCATTTGAAGGTATGTTATTATTTCAGTAAGTTATATACGATTTTATAGGATTAAGGAATAGGAGATGGCCCACCGCTAAGCAGTAAGTTCTAGCTGCCAATGTATTGCCAGAATGTGGTCGGTGAGATATCACACTGTAATGATAAAAGATAATTGTTAATTATCTTTTTTAAACTAAAACGATGAGACTACAACTCACAAACTGTAGTTGTGTAAAAGTAGTCAGAAAGGATTCAGATTACTTCTTTTTATATCAATCTGTCATGTAACAATGTTAAGTTTCATGTATCTGTACTGACTTTTCACGTGACACAGCAATGAGAGTATTACTGCTTGGCGGCAAAAATGGGTACGGTGGTGGTACTTTCCCGAAAAAATCATTTACAAATGCTCTACTAAGTTTAGCCCCTTTTAGGCGTATAAGAACATGTAATGCGTAATTTGCGATTTCTCTAATATGTATTATTAATTTTTATTTTATTTTTCGCAGGATTTCATAGATTTAGCAAGTAAATGGGCGTGCGTGCAGTCTAGTTCAATAGTTAGATTATACGGAGTGACGTTAAGTTCACCCACCGCAATGGTCCTCGAGTACTTACCGTATGGACCTTTTGATGATTACCTCAGGTAAATGTGTACTGTACTTACTTACATTTTATTTTTTGAAAGCACAATACATTTTGTTTCATATTATTTAGCATCAAAGATGAAAAACAATATAAGACACATTCATAAAACAAAATATGTATATATAAGGTATACTATCAGCAGTCTTGTTCCCATATTACAAGCACACTTAAGGACTATGTGTCATGCGATACGTCTATGAACTTTATTTTACAGAGAGAATGAAGACAAAATAAAGCCATTACACTTGAAAAAAGTGTCGGCTGGTCTAGCGAGAGCGTTGTGGGATCTCTCGGAAGCAAGTGTCGTGCACGGATACATTCGATGTAGAAGACTGTTAGTTGCTGCTATAGATGCCGACAGAATCGTCGTCAAACTGTCCGGACCCACTCTACGGACCTACACACATCATGAGTACGTATTTTTTTTTTTTTTTTACAAGTTATAGGCAAGCGTTTGACCGCTATCTCACCTGATGTTAAGTGACGATGCGGTCTACGATGTAGCACACTTGCCTAGAAGATACCCATTCACTCGTCTCTTAAAAATATCCTAATTAAAGGACAAAATAAAAATTGAAGTATCCAGTATTATTTATTAATTCAATGAATAACTAGAATTATTTGCAATTTCACTGATTATGTAAATAATTAAGGTCAATATAAAAATAACTTAATATTCTGTATTATTTTCAGTGTGCATTGGGTACCGGTGGAATTCTTCTCAGACATGAGTCTCGCAAAGCGGTCAGTAGTGGGCGATATCTGGGCATTTGCGACTACGCTGTGGGAGGTATTCTCGTACGGACAATCCCCCACTGACACCAATCCTGTTCTAACGGCTAGAGTAAGTGTAAAATGACCATGAATATGAATGTATGTTATTATTATTTATTTTAGTTTTTTAAATCTAAAGTTGCTAGAGAGAGAGAAGAGATTTAGTCTTAGTTGAGGCTGTGTCTTGCAAAACTTAACGTCCAGAATCTATATAAAGTGTATCAAACGGATGGGACCGGATAGCTTGATGTGAAATATGAATGTCATGAAAGGAACCACAGCTCAGTTGGTAGTAGTTCTGCCTTCTATGCTTTGGATCGTTGTGGGTTCGAACCCCATCAAGATCAAATATTTGTGGGAACCAACACTGGTGTTGGTTTTGTGTGGGTGTTACTATAATATTCATAATAGGTATCTAAAAAAATATATAAGCATATTATTAGCAGTTTAGTATTCATAGCATAAGAAGAATAAGAGTGTCCATAGAGTCCATAGTACAAGTTTAGCTTAATTTGAGAATAGCGTAATGCCCATGGTTTTTTTTGTAGAGTTACGAAATGGGTGATCGTTTGCTACGTCCAGCAAGATGTCCGACGGAAGTGTGGGGGTTGATGCGACAATGTTGGCAAAGCGATCCATTGCGACCGCAAGAGATCATGCGAGATATGAACCATATGCTCCATACAGGTAATCCTAGCGTTGCACTTGTTTAAAATATCATCAACCTATAGCAGTCCACTGCTGGACGTAGGTCTCTCCCAAGACGCGCCACTGAGTCCGGTTTTCGATTCCCACTCGGAGCAAATGTTTGTGTGATTAGCATAATTATTTGTTCTGTGTCTGGATATTACTATGTATTCTATGTATGTATCCACAAAAAAATATATAAGTATTCTATCAGCAATCTAGTTACCAATGAAAGATTCTGATTTTGATTACTTTTTGGTAACCAGTTCCTACCGTGCTTTAAACAATCGAGAAACAGTTAAAACTCCAATCAAATGCATAGATATTATATTCTCATATCATCAATCTAGTTCTGCAATTATGTGTTGTGAAATTTTTCCATAAATAATAAGTTTCATATAACTTTGAATTATTGAGTTTTTAGTTTTGGTTACAAATTTTAATTGTATTTTCAGAATACGTCCCAATACACGATTATGAAGAACCAAAGATATCTCTAGACCACAAGGAACATATGGATACAGTGTCAAGTAAGTAGAGGATAGATTATATTTTTATTTTTTGTTAATTCTTTTACATAATCATGATATAAAATATTGTATTACTATTCTATGTAGACATTGTGATCAAACATGTATCAAAAACTTCTTAAAAGTTGTGTGTAGAAAATGATCGATGTTGATAAGTGCACTTCTCCAATATTCGGGGACTGCACTCAAATCTCGACCCGGTCCATCACTACCTTGAGACCAATAAACCGCACTTATTATTCCTCACGGAGACGCAGATACAAAACCCTTCCGACACAGCATACCTCACATACCCAGGCTTTTCACTGGAGCATAACTTTAAACCTAGAGCTGGTGTTTGTCTGTTTGTTCGGGACGACGTATGTTGTCTGCGGCTGCGTGACCTTGAAGTGACAGATTTTTCTGTGATATGGGTGATGGTGGATACCGGATTAGATAAAATTATCTATGCCGGTTTATACAGATCTCACTCTGGAGATTTGGAGACAACCAGGTTATTTCAATACATTGGTGAAGCAGCTGATCGAGCCCAAGAACGATATCCTAATGCTCAGTTGGTACTTTTGGGAGACTTTAATGCCCACCATCAACAAATGCTGTTCCCTTTCCAGACAACTGACCACGCTGGAATAGAGGTTTGCAAACTTGCTCTAACCCTAAACCTCACACAACTAGTCAGTGAAGCCACAAGGGTACCGGACATTGAGGGTCATACTGCTAACTGCCTAGATCTTTTGTTGACAAACGAACCGGAACGTCATGCAGTGGCAGTATTGCCCCCGTTGGGCAGTTCCGATCACTGTATGGTAAGATCTGTGTTGTCATACTCGCCTCCCGATCCATCTCCCAGAGGCTCTAGAAGAGTGTGGCGATACAATTTGGCAGACTGGGACGAGATGCGTCATTTCTTTGCGTCTTACCCTTGGCGACAGATCTGTTTCTCTTCGGGCGATCCAACAACTTGTGCTAATAGCGTAACGGAGGTAATCAAGACCGCAATGGAGTATTTTATACCATTTTCTGATACTCCATCATCCAGCAACGCTCGTCCTTGGTTTGGCCCTGCGTGCGCTAGAGCTGAAGCTCAAAAACATGCGGCTTATTTAGCTTGGGTTGATGCACGTAGCGCTTCAGTAAATGCCTCTGACACAAGGGAAAAGAAAAAAGCCTTTAACAAGGCCGCCAAGTCTTGTAAGAAGGTGATACGTAGATCACGCTTTGAACGGATTGGTCGTATGGGGGCTAAGCTTGCAACATACCCAGCGGGAAGCAAAGCTTTCTGGTCCTTGGCTAAGTCCGTTGAAGCCAACTTCAGCCGCCCTTCTTTCCCTCCATTGCTCAAACCTGACGGATCATTAGCTCATACCGCGATTGAGAAGGCAAATCTTTTTGTAGCTCAATTTGCGGAAAATTCACGTCTGGAAACCTCTGGCGAAATTCCACCCAGCCTTCCCTGTTGCGAGACATCAATGTCAGAAATTCGTATTCAGCAAAAAGAAGTGCTCAAAACGCTACGTAGCCTTGACGTGAATAAAGCTAGTGGTCCTGATGGAATCTCAGCCCTAGTACTGAAAACTTGTGCACCTGAGTTGTCTCCAATATTAACTAAACTTTTCCGCCTATCTCTTAAAACCGGTGTAGTTCCTAAGTCTTGGAAGCTTGCCAATGTGCAGCCTGTGCCCAAAAAAGGTAGTCGCGCCGATCCGTCAAACTATCGTCCCATTTCAGTCACCTCTGTACTATGTAAGTGTATGGAGCGTGTACTGAACGGAAAGCTCCTAGCATATCTCGAAGAGAACGACCTCTTGAGTGACCGACAGTACGGTTTTCGTAGTAATCGGTCTACTGGAGACCTTCTTGTTTATGCTACGCACACCTGGAGCGAAGCCATCGAAAAATATGGTGAAGCACTAGCGGTTTCGCTTGACATTTCGAAGGCATTTGATAGGGTTTGGCATGCGAGCCTTATTGGCAAGCTTCCGTCATTTGGACTCCCGGTACAGTTCTGTACCTGGCTTGCAGACTTCCTGAGGGAACGATCGATTCGAGTGCTTGTTGATGGCTGCTCATCGAATCAATTGGCAATTAATGCTGGTGTACCTCAGGGGTCTGTACTATCTGCCACACTGTTTTTGCTGCATATTAACGATCTGCTCATGCCCGGTATCGTTGGGTATGCAGACGACAGCACAGTTGTGGAAAGATATTTTTCTAACGCTCAGGCCAGACAGAATGTGGTTAGGCAGGAAAGAGACCAAATGCTGCAGCGTTTGAATTTGAAGCTCAAAGCAGTCTCCGACTGGGGGGACGCTAATCTAGTCAAATTCAACGCCACAAAAACGCAAGCATGTCTCTTTTCAGCTAAGAAAAGTCAGTTTCTCCAAACTCCTGTTTTCCGTGGTGTACCTGTAGCTGTACAGGATCATCTAGAACTGCTTGGTGCCTCACTTACTCCTGCGCTCAACTTTGGATCGTACATCGAGTCTAGAGCAAAAACAGCCTCCATGAAGCTTGGTATCCTAAATAGGGTAAGGCGGTACTTCACACCTGGACAGCTTCTCAGTCTCTACAAAGCACAAGTCCGGTCTGGTATGGAGTACTGCTGCCACCTTTGGGATGGTTCAGCCAAACACCAACTCGCTGCTCTAGACTCAATTGAACGCCGAGCTTTTAGACTGATAGGTGAACAATTTATGGCGGAGACTAAGATCCAGAGTCTCGAACACCGTCGTAAAGTTGCTTGCCTATCGATCTTCTACAGGTTGCACTTCGGTGAATGTGCCCAGGAGCTGCATGATCTCATCCCACCATCACCCTTCCATCAACGGACAAGCGGACGCACCGCGCAGTACCACCCCTACCTGGTTTCCATACCCCCGATCCGCACAAAGCGCTTTGGTAACGCATTTATTATGCGAACTGCCAAGGAGTGGAACTCGTTGCCGGCTTCTGTCTTTCCCGAACAATACAATCTTGGTCTCTTCAAGGCACGAGTGAACAGGTGTCTCATAGATCGTCCTGCTCCATCGTCGGCCACAACATCACTTTCCATCAGGTGAGTTTGTGGTCAAAGGACGAACTATATTTAGTAAAAAAAAAAAAAAAAAAAATATTAAATTATTATTTTCTCATCTGAATCACCGTATCTATACAAACTAAGTATCTATACATACACTCATAGTATAATCATATGTTAAAACAATAACTCTACTCAGATATCCACATTTTTCTTAAACTCTGACATAATTCCCCTAGCTAAAACAAAAAGAATCGCAGCCCTATTTTTGTAGTATGTCAAAGGTTTATAAATAATGTTTCAGGTGACAGATTTATACCGAGTGAACTGAGCGATGCAGGAAGCAATAAATCTCTAATATCGGATAGTAGCGTACTATCTACCAATGGAACCATGTCGGATTCATATGATAACCCTGTAAGTATAAAGCTATTGAAATTGAATAATAACATGACGTTTAAAAATGTATATTTATTTTTAGCGATGAATAAATTCTTGGTACGGAACCCTTCGTGGGTCCGATTCGCACTTGGATGGTTTTTCAAAAACAATAATAAATAATGCTGGACAATCCACACATCATCTAGCCCCTAAGCAGAACTTAGGTTACGGGTACTAGAAGACTGACATACTTAATACAATACATTACATAGGTCAAAGATAAATGTAATATTTTCAGATCGTAGAAACATTTATCCCGAGGCGGGAATCGAACCCGTAACCTCCAACAATAAACATCTTATTTTTTTAAATTATTCTGTATAGATAATTTTATCTATCACTAATCCTTTCACTCATCAGTTCGCAGACAACAAAAGCTCAAACTCGCTAGAGAGTATGAACGCGCTAGCTTACGCTTTGCGGAACGACCCCGGCCGGACAAGTAGCCTCGCCGGCGGCAATGCATTGGATGATGGACCTGAAGACTTCGCAGGCTCTGCGCCTAGGTTAATGGAGTCCATTGTGTCTCAGGGGAAGACTTATCTCGTCACTATCACTAAGAAAATCGGCAGTGTAAGTTATTTAACTTTTAATTGATTTCCAAAGTGGTTCAGATGGACCTTTTGGGGTCCACAAAAGACTCGATGAGAAAATGACGGTCACAATTCATAAGCGGGATATTTTTTTAAGTTACCAGTATTGGTTGGAATTGATTATTTTAATTCAAAAAGTTTAATTAAGTTTTTTTTCAAGCATCTAAAAAATAAGGTTTTTTTGTATGTATGTTATGATATTACACAGCCAATTGTAATCTGATTTCATCATTATTTTTGAGTTATCTTTTAAATGTGTTATTTAGTATAAATTAATACTCGTTGATGATGATGACTAATGAAGTCGGTTTTGTACAAATTTGTGAAAATATAACTATTTTTAAAACTTATATATTCTGGGTCAAAGTGGGTCAACAGAGTGTTTGTTTTCTTTATTTACTTTTGATAATTGTCTGTATTATTTTTATTTTTTTGACAGGGTAACTATGGTCATGTCTTCAAAGGATGGATGGAGCGTGATAACCAAGAGTCTCAAAGAAAGGAGGTGGCCGTCAAAAAACTGACTCGACAGGCATCTGAAAAAAATGGCACACTTTATGAAGATTTCAAAAATGAATTGGAGATTATGAAGGTAAACTCTTTAAAAATAAAAATACTTACTTCATCGCTCGATCACATTGATTATATTATTTAAATATATATTTATGTATGTGTTTACGAAAAATATTACTTAAATGTTGCTGATAGAATACTTATATACATTTTTTTTGTAAATACATACATAGAATACATAGTTACACCCAGATACAGAACAAATATTTATATATTTATGTTCATCACACAAACATTTGCTCTGGGTGGGAATCGAACCCACAATCCACAGCATGGAAGGCTGAGCTACTACCAACTGAGCTTTGACGCCTGAATTAAACTTTACTTTAGTTTTAGAGACTCGTTCGCTGTGACACCTGTCTAAAGATGCATATTTTTAAATTCTACTTTAAACATTTTTTTGCAGTCACTACAACACATCAACATAGTAGAAATCCTCGGATACTCATGGGACCACGGTTCAGACGTGCTAATAGTTATGGAGTATTTAGAAGAAGGTTCTCTCAATTACTACCTCAAATTTAGCGGAGACAAACTGCGCATCTCGCATCTGCTCAAATATGCTAAGGATATTGCTACGGTATGTATACTTTAATCTATACTAATATTATAAAGAAGTAAAGCTTGTGTGTTTGTATATTTGTTCAATTGTAAGGGGTAATCTCGGGATCTACTGAACCGATTTTAAAAATTCTTTCATCAATAGAAAGCCACATTATTGCTGAGTGTTTATAAAAATCGAAAAATAAAAAGGAATAATAAACGGACTACCACGTGTCCGTTTTGCAAAGTGAATCGGAGAAAAAACGGTCGAATTATGCACAATGAAGTGGGCACGGGTCAGCAAGTCTAATATAAAACTAGCGGCCCATCCCGGCTTCGCACTGGTGAAATTGGGTTATGTTACTGAACTTTTAGTAAGCATTCCTAATTTTTCTAGCAATAAATATAGCTTATGTTACCTAAGGTGAATGCAGCTTTCTAATGGTGAAAGAATTTTTTAAATCGACGCCGTAGTTTATTACAACACACATACACAAAAATACAAATCATTCCTCTGAATAATATTAGCGTAGATAACATTTAATTGGGAAATAGTGAATGCTCAAAATAGTGAGTCTAATATCAAGATTGTGAGTGCTTTAAATTATAAAAAAAATAAAATCTAAATGCTTAAGTTTGCAATAATTACTATTATTAAATTTCTAAAGTTTCTAATGATTTTCAGGGCATGGATCACGTATCAGCGAAGAACGTGGTGCATCGAGATTTAGCCACTCGGAATATTCTAGTCGTCAATAAGTATCATGTGAAGATATCGGATTTCGGACTCGCGCGAATCATTCCTAGAGAGGAAGACTCGTATAGACTCAAAACTGCTCGTCTTCTGCCTGTTAATTGGTAAGTAACTAAATAAAACCAAACTATAGTGGCAATAAATAGTTTTTGTTTTTAATAAAATGACAGATTCTATTATAAACAAAAATCTAGTTACATTGGTTCGAATGGAAGAAAAATCGTCTCTAAAACTAAAACAGTGAAGCCTTGTCGTTCCAAACAAATAAATAAACTATTTACAAATACTTATTTTATAAGATTTTGAAAGTATAGTGTAGTTTATTCAGTATCATCACTTATTATGAGATGATGATTAAACGTTCAACAAAAACGATGGATTTTTATAAATAGCAAATATTTATTTACAGCTTGTACCATCGCTCATCATATAAAGACATTGGAACAACTGGTTCCTATAGTTTTCAGTGTGGCCGAACAATGTAGTTTATGTAAAAAACATGTAATATTCTTTCTATTTAATAATAGGTACGCCCCAGAATCAGCAGTAGCTCCATGGCACTTTACGACAAAAAGCGACGTTTGGTCATACGGCGTCACCGCTTGGGAGATATTCACACGCGCGAGGGTCGAGGTACCCAAGTTTGATGACGAACGGCCGAGGGATCGAGCATCGTGGTATGTACTTATATACATTTTAATATTTTTAATAGGCCTTCAAATAGTTGAAAATTTTTTGTGCGCATGCTCCAACTTCCGCCATGTTTTTCGGGCACTTTATTTACAAATGTATGAGAAGTGCACTGTTTTAAAAGAAAATAGTAATAAAACAAGTAATAATAAACATAATTTTATAATCAGTTCAATTCAAATTATTGTGCATACATGATAAAATTATATTACAAGTATTTTAATTAAAATATATAATGTTATCTATAAAAAAGGGGCAATAAAACGTTGTTGTTAGCGAGTATGCCGCAGTGATACGCGTAGTAGGAAAATCCTTTCAAGAGAATTTATATTATTTCATTAGTTTTCCAAAACCTTGTTTTGAATATAGACGGAAACTCTTTAAAAAAAACACTTAAAAATTTGTTACAAATGTCCTAAATGTGATTTGTGGGTAAAGCTGTGTGGACGAGGTGATGGTCGATTTCAAGGAATTGATAATTTAAATAAAGGCACATATCTATTTGTTCACTTCATTTTGAAGGAGAATCTCGTCCAATAACCGAATATCCAGACCCCATCAGTTGTGCAAGAAAAACAAATACTTAGTGATAATTAAATAATAAATATATTTCATTAATTATACATTTAAATAGAGGCTTCTATTATAATTATTATTTATTTTATTTACTTTTACTCATTATTATTTAATTATTAATATCCTAACATCTCAACTAGTTCGCGTTATTTCCTCCTTGAGGACGACCATGGCATTTTAACCATCGTTGTAACTGAACAAAGTTGTGGGCTTCTACGGTAGGATGCACTAACAAAGCTCCGTCAATTAATTTTTCATTTAATTGCACTATTAAAGGTGATAATGCTTGTTGCCCAGCCATTTCTATAAAAAGTGCCCGAAACTTTCATATTGCCGCGTTTTTAACATGGCGGACGCGCATGCGCTGAGCATACTGTGGACAAGTCTATTGGTAATGAGGAGAACATGTCATCTCCTAAGAAAAAGGAAATACTTCCACTCCGAGCGACCTTTTGGTCAATTTTAGCTTACGAAACTGAGGTACTTCGCTCGGTCTTGTTTCTTGCCCGTTCTTCTCTCTGGTCGCGTGGAACTGGCACCTTAAATCACCTAGTATATAAGACGATTCTAAATGACCTTTGTTATTTGACAGAGTAAAGTTTAATTGATTTAGATTTTTTATTTGTTCGGTTAGTAAGTTTCTCTGTTTGTTCCAGCTTTCAAATCCCCGAAGGCTGTCCATCGGAGATATTCAGACATCTGATGAAAGACTGCTGGAATCTAGAGCCGCAATATCGGCCCAAGTTCATTGATCTCGTGCTCAAATGCAAACAGTTTATGGACGAATACAAATAATAAATTCTGGACATACGCTGGAGCAACCGAATCATATATAACAATTTATAAACATTTCTTTGTTCATACGGCTAAAGTGAATGAATGAATGAAAATGCTTTATTGTACATGTACACCTTAGAACTATTGAGAAACAATACATAAAAACATAAACTAAACTAAATACAGTACAATGGGCGGTCTTATCGCTAGGGAGCGATTTCTTCCAGACAACCTTTGGATGGAAAGAAGCCTACAAAAAGAGGGTCAGCTAGGTGCACTATAGATTAAGAAAAGAAAGTATTTATTACATTTATTATGATATACTTAGTGTAATACTATACATAGATAAATACAAATATATACATACACAAATACAATATATATATATATATAGATATATATAAGTAACTATGACAAGTCAGATGAACAAGCGATGTCATGATTCAGTCAAATAAAAGTTTTTGAGTCTATCTTTAAACACATTTAATGACGAAGATTTTCTTATGGAAACCGGTAATGAATTCCATAAGCGGACAGCTTGGACAGAAAAAGAATTTGCATAGAAGCTAGTACTATGCACAGGAGTTTTAAGGAGAAGGTTATCTGAGGAACGAAGATCACGAGCATTTGTACAATGAAGAAACTCGAACCGTTCCTTCAGATAGAGAGGAGCAGAAGGGCTAAAGAGGATGTTATATAGGAGAGACAGGATGTGAGTATTCCGGCGAAGACGTATGGGGAGCCACTTGAGTTTTGTTCGAAACTCAGATACGTGGTCATATTTTCTGAGACCATATATAAACCGTATGCACACATTTTGGAGACGCTCAAGTTTATCGAGCTTGTCTTCAGTGAGATCGAGATAAAGTGTATGCTTACTAAGCGCCAGTGGCCAGCCGTTTGGCACGCCGAACTTAGCGTAGAGTCTAGATTAGTAATGCAGAGGGGTGAGCTTGAATAAATGTGACAATCGTAAACGTATCGTAACGTTAGCGCATTCAAGATACACTGCGCGTTGATATTGCAATGTCCGGCAGTCGTGCTAACGTCAACGCGTAGTGTCACTCGAATACGATTGTTTACGATTGTCACATCTACTCGTGGTCGGGCTTCGGGTCAGTTATCTAAATCACGTTCTGTGTTAGTGTGAGTGAGTCGAAGTTAGGAAATTGTATAAGTGTGAGTACTGTGAACGTGCCAGTAGATAACTGACCTGTAGGTACATATTTTTGACTGAAGTGTATACCGATGGTCAACGTTTGTAAGTTCATCTAAGAACTATATCGATTAAAATGGCTTAAAAATTTTGTTATATAAAGTTTCAGATATATTTCACGGTACAATCTCATTAATACACCTTCTAAGTGTCAAAACGGAATGTACATAAATTAAGCATTGGCAATCGATTTGTTATTTATATACTGACAACGAAATATAGCCGTCCCTTTTCTTGTAAGTGAAATTAGAAAGATGGCTATCATTTTAACATGAGCACTGATTATGCATGTGTCTGTACATGATCTGATATTAACTCTAGATAAAATGGTTCTCAAAGTAAAATTCCGATTTATCGACCTATGTCAATTTATGTCTATCAATTCACAGCCATGATCGTACGGCCGAATAGATACTAATATTCCTATAGAGATAAACATTCAAAATATGCACGCCACTCTACTATGTTTTATTATATTTTAACGTGTGAGTAGAAATACTTATTGCGTCGTGCGTGCTACCACTTGAAGTGAAACATCGACTCATCCTCATGACTTAAACGCAGCCACTGGTCGTGCTGTAGAGTTGGCCAAATATTTATGTAGATATATAATAACACAGTTTTAGCATCGACACGAAAAGAAGAAGACTCATCCTCGCATTGAAAAATAACAATAAATATAAACATTATTTGTATTGTACAGTCACGAGCGTTAATTTGGGACCCTTTTCCATTAAATGTTGTTAGAACATTCATAATGCAATAAGGTCGAAACTTCAGTATGACGTATGACATTGCGTAGAATATTAGCACTAAATAACGTCAGTTTCACACGATATTCAACCTTAGGTGGGTCCCAAATTAAAACTCGTGACTGTACCTGTCACTATTTATGCATGTGTGTGACATCAGTAGAGGGGCGTACGTCTTTAGAATAGTTTATCTCTACCCTTAATATTCCTATTTTCAAATGTCAATTCAAATATAGCCCTCCATGAGTATACGAACGTGAAACGTTTTAAATTGTTAACTAAAAAAAAAAGACGTTGGAGAGATAATCTCGACTCATACACTGCGGAGTGGTGTATAACAGGAGATCGAGATGAGTGGAAAGACCATTGCCCAGCAGTGGGACAAAATGGGATTTAAAAAAAAATAAAAATTTGTTAACGGTATTGTTGTAATTGCACAAAATATTGCTATCGCTCAGGGTCTTGTTATTGTATTTTTGTGGTTCCTCAAAGCATTTGTTTACGTCTCTACGTTCTAGCGTTCATCTAGCTTAGTTGCTTGTCAAACATGTATGTTTAATAAGATGGACTATTGTTTACACACAAATAAAATAAGCTTATAAGTCTTATAAGTGTGCTAGATCAGATGCATTTTGTGACCGTATTATCACAAAACGCTAGATAAACGCTAGTGCGAAGCGGTAGTTAGTTTTATCTATTAAGTTTTATTGTAAATATCAAGTTATAAGCAATCAAATCATATCTCAGTTGAATCTAAGTGTGTTATTGTGCAATCAATGAAATAGTGAAAGAGTGTTGAGAGAGTTTCTTTAGTTAGTTTAAATAGTTTAACACCCGTATTCACAAACATTACTGTGAGGTCTCATAGTGTGCACGCGCGCACAGGGCTAGCGAAACCAATCCAGAAACAATACTTAAGTGTCAGAGCGCACTATGCGTCCGTCAAAATGAACGAACAGCTAAGGAAACGGGCTAGTTTGAAGGCTTGTCAAAAGGAACGCACTGCAAAATGGCATTCTTTGCACAGTGTTGATGCTATACTTAAGCAAGTACTTTTTGTGAATACGGGTGTAAGTGTTAGAGCGACAATGGTACTTGCCGAATGACTTTTTGAGTCGATTTTTGTGCTATCTATCACTAGTTTTAATAGTGCATGTATTTGTTGTATGTATTTATAAGAATTTATAGTTTATTCTGATGGATGTTTGCTAGTCTAGGATTTTCGTAGTATGGAGTCCCACTAGTTCACAATTTAATTCATAATAAGTAAATTAGTTTAATCATTTTATAAATTAAATATATTGGGTAATTATTTTTCAAATTGCCTCATCATAAATATATTTTTTCAATACCATCTCTGCATACTTAGTAACTTTACAGTACAATTACAGTCGGTTGACGTGAATTGTGACGCATTGAAAATTGATTGTAATGTTGAAATGATTGAAAATAATGCTTTCCGCATGATTTGATAATTAAACCAAAGATGATATTAATACATGAAATTTTTGAGATCAATTTATTTTAAGAATTTCATTTTTATGTTTTTACTATTACGACTACTTGTATACCTACTTATATGTAAGAAAATAATGTTTGGTTATCTATAATTATATTATTGTAGAATTTGATAAATTGTTTTAAGATTATTATATTTTATTGATTATGTTGTAAGTGTGTTTTAAGAGTGGCAACATCTGATACTGTTTTTGTTTTGACTTGGGGTCTCAGTACGGTGGTCGGTCAAAAAGCTTTGAATGAGCAAATGGACACGGGTAGAATTGTGACAGCCACAAAGTTATAAAAAAAGAATGAATGTCATAACACAATTTATGCGTCATCGGATTGGTCGATACAGAGTGAATGATGATCTCAAGAGTGAATGACGATTGTAAAACGAACAAATTGTATTTAAATCTCAGTCTCAGTAATCGAAAATAGGGATCCCAGAGATCCCTATTTTCGATTACTGAGACTGAGATTTAAATGGATCGGTGCTAGGAAAGATTAATGGCCTTATGTTTCTTGTATCTGTTTTATGAGAACTTGGATTTTTTTACACATTAAAAGTATGAAGTAAGGTTGTGTCAGAATAGATTTTGTTTAGAACTGCAAACAAAAAAGTAGTAGTCCAGTCATTTTAGGTTTTATCTGCGGAATAATTCCTAGTGGGCTGAATTTTTGTATACACCTTTATTGCGGCGATATCAATGTCGATTTTTCACATCTTCATTACAATGCCGCAATAAAGGTGTATACAAAAATTCAGTCCACTAGGAATTATTCCGCAGATTGGGGTTTAAAATAGCTAAAATGACTGGACTATAGACGCAATGAAAAAAATCAAACGTCACACTTCTATTAGTAAAATTGTATTTGGTAAGAAACACCACTCTACTACTTTTAAAAGTTATTTAGTAACTTTCTCTCGGTTAAAAATGCGTATGCCCCTATTAAAATGATATACAACGAATGGCAACTTTTGACTCATTTATATATAAAATATGAAGGTACACGATGCGTGTACCTATAAATAAGATAAATTAAGTAATATTGTGTAGTTTTTGCTTGTATTTTGAAAACAACTTAAACAGGAAAGTCACAGATTTTATAACAAAAAATCTTTCGTTATATGAAATGTTTTTTTATATGCCACTCTGTCTAGTCTCAACGTAGATTTTTTTAAACATATTACTTTTAAACTTAAACAGCTGTAATATCAAAAAACAAATACGAATGTATCTCGCGAATTCTGGCTCAATGTTAGAATTATTCAAACATTAATTAATATTCAGCGCGTTAATATATACAAAATAGTAGGGAGTTACTTCAATTCGTGTATTATGTCTATTGCCATTTTAAAAACCAGTTTAAAAACATTTCATTTAATATGCAATTCGTAAAATAATACTCTTGAAATCATAAACAGCTGTTTCTATTGTTTTGTATGGCTATTTGTAAATACACGTTGTTTACATCCTACGAATAACATAATCGCGAAAGTTAAAGGAATGGATGTGGTGGATGTATGTTGGTTACTCTTTCAAGCAAAAACTACTAAATGGATTTTAATGAAATTTTAAAAATAATGTAGTTTATACATCGAAAAAACACATCGCTGCATCGGCTACAACTTATAAAGATATTTTCGAAGTTGCGGGCATCAGCTAGTTATACAATTGAACGAATGAAATCATATATTGAATGAAATATTGATCATGTAGTTGTGTTAGGATGTTGCTGTATATATTATTTACGTTTTTTTATTAAATAGGAATCGTTTTATTGTATTATTAAGACTGGATAAATGTGTTGTAGTTTTGATCAATGTTTACACGGTTATTTTTTAAATATAAATTATTTTTAACGTAATTTTATTATATTTACATTATTTTCAGAGATAGCACAAAGCTCTAATAATAATGAAATCTAATAATGAAATATTTATTATTTTTCTGTTTTTTTTTGAACGCAGTAAAGTAATTTTAAAAATAAAATTTCTTTTGGAACTTTTACACTCATAGCTCAGGCCTATTCATTAAACGTTCAAATTGTATAAAGCAAAAAAAAGCACTTAATAAATATATGTACATGTAAATAGCCTGAACAAAAAAAAATCTTATCATCGTTTTCATAAATCAGTCACAGTTTTTTTTACGGTTGGTATAAATCCTTTTTAGATGTCACTGACCTTTGCAAAGGACATCGGTTTGAAATCGTTCATGTTGGCTCTGCGTCACAACTAGGTACAATTTATAGCGATATAAAGATAATTGAGTACCTAATTACGAGTTATCTACATGAATAGATACTGTTATTGCAGTCATAATTCATCTCGGAACAGTGACTGCATTTCAGTAAAATTCCGCTATCCATGTAGAAATAAATAATTGTTGGGAATATAACCCATTTCGTACCTATAGGTAGGTATAATTATGTTTGACTAATAGCGTTCACCAGAGAATTCGTCCGCGTTCCTTTCAGAAACATCTAAACATATAAACCATTATTTCTTAAAAATGTTTGATATGTATCAATGTACTTTATTTGTTACTTTGTCTCAATAACAATGTGTTGAGAAGTTTGTTAACCTCAAAATTATCATAGTATTTTGGTACGAAATTTGTTATTTAAATGTTATGCAAGAATCGCACAATCGATGCATTCTATGCAAAGGTGAAATTATAGATTTACATGTAAAGTAATATATATGTAAATGTATCTGTTACTGGCAACCTGGCAACATTAAAAGTATAGGTCACCTACTTGGTACGAAATAGAAACAAGATGTGGGTTATTTTTTCAAAGTTTCCTAAATATCTTCAAAAGTTCAGCAATAATAGCAGTTCATTTACTGCTCAGTGCATTACAAACATACCTATAGATAGATGATACTCAAAAATACGCATACAAGAATAAAATAAATAAATAAAAACTTTATTGAGGACACAAAGCTCACACAAATTATAAAAGTAATTATAAAGGAACTGGCCTACAATCGGCAGTCTTATCGCGGACAGCGATTTCTTCAAGTGTATTAGAGCAGCTTATTAAACATTTTTAAGCATCGAGTCGCAGTCGAATGTGACAAAGTACCGCAGTTTCGACAGTCATATTACCCGGGAATACCAGAAAATATTGAAAGTTAAATTTTATATTTCGTGCCAAATGGAACATTACTTCTTATCATCCACCCACTTGCGTTGGTACGTATTATATTAACTTTAGCACTAAGATATTGAGCTTGAAACTCATTTAATAAAAAAAAATCAAAACGCTACAATAGTTTATACGTTCTTTTATTGTAAATTTAATAAACATTCATCAAAACTTATTGTAAAAAGTTACTTTGCAACATAGCCGTGTACTTTTACTATGAGTATTAATTCAACTGTTTATCGCATTCTAAACATTTGTATGGCGAATGCTACACGTCAATAAATATTGTGATAATTATCATGATATTTACATACATATCTTGGTTTTTGTATGTAATGTATATTGTGATCCGTCAATACATTACCCTACACGTCAATAAATATCGTAATCCGATAGTATATATTGACGGATCACATATGGATCTTACGTGTAGCCTTTGCCTAAAAGTTATAAGATTAATCATGTTTCATTGAGCGGAAGTACAACACTGTTATTTGCCATGATTGAAAATAAATAACTATTGTCGGTATATTTCATGTATTTCATTTCACAACACTTGATCTAACACAATCAACGTAACTTAATAAAAAAAAGCAATTCCGAGAAGGATCGCAAGCACAGTACAGGAATTACCAGTAAGATAACTATTATGGTAATGCTGTGAATCTAACATGTCGCAGGAGAAAGAGTAGGTATGTGCAAATGAGGTCGTTCAATATTGTGATCCAATTCGATTCCAATATGATTAAGGAATCACTTCTCTTGGACTCTACCACTCTATCATACCAAGGCTGAAAATAATCAAGATTATCTTCAGAATAGGAAGCAAATAGGACAATAGGATCAAAATGATCGTATTCATCAAGATTTGACTATAATTACAGTCATGAAATGGTCGGATATGCCCGATTATTATCATACGGCTATAAACGCTGGGGTGGAAGCGAATAAATGTGACAATTAGGCTAGGTTCAGATGACCGCGCGTAGCCGCGCGTCGCCGCGCGGTTGGAGCGTTCACATGACGGTATTTGTATGGGAGCGCGCCGCGCGTTGCCGCGCGGTACCGCGCGGTCATGTAGACGATAGTTACCGTTTATATTGATCTTGTACCGCGCGGTTCACAGACCCGCGCGGTACCGCGCGATCATCTGAACCTAGCCTTAGGCTAGGAACAGATGATCGCGCGTAGCCGCGCGTCGCCGCGCGGTTGGAGCATTCACATGACGGTATTTGTATGGGAGCGCCCCGCGCGTTGCCGCGCGGTACCGCGCGATCATGTAGACGATAATTACCGTTTATATTGATCTTGTACCGCGCGGTTCGTCGACCCGCGCGGTACCGCGCGATCATCTGAACCTAGCCTAAGGCTAGGTTCAGAGGAACAGATGACCGCGCGTAGCCGCGCGTCGCCGCGCGGTTGGAGCATTCACATGACGGTATTTGTATGGGAGCGCCCCGCGCGTTGCCGCGCGGTACCGCGCGATCATGTAGACGATAATTACCGTTTATATTGATCTTGTACCGCGCGGTTCGCAGACCCGCGCGGTACCGCGCGATCATCTGAACCTAGCCTTAAGCTCTACCCCCTATCTTATAAAAAGTTAGCGTTGACTTTATGTCATCATTACGTATGGTAATCAATACTTCAAGTCTGCGCTAACTTTTTATAAGATAGACCGTTAGTCTCCTTCGATGGTGCAATTAATATGCATATCCAAATAGTTTATTTACTGCTTGTTATCTGTATTGTGGTGAATGGATAAGTTTTACCCGATTACAGAGACCCGATTACGTTTCCAAGCACTTGATCTCTTAATACCATTCTTCTCCCAACGAAACTTATTAAGAAAAGTTATTTTAACTAAGTAGATCTTGAAACTAGAAGTGTAAAAAAACAATAGTTAATTCTGTGGCTGTATCTTCAAGAAAACCTACTATTTATCTAGATTGAGAAGTTTAATTAAAGTACGTTCTTACACTGTAATTAAATTGCTTCAAGAAGAAAAGTTTCTGGCAATTTTTTAGTCGTAGTATCTATCTACCTATGAACGTCCAGATATGAAAACATTTTCTGCTGTCTGCCAGCAGCCAGCACTTTTAGCCAAGTTGACATACTAGATACAGAATAAATAAATAAATAATGCTGGACAATCCACATAACATCATCTAGCCCCAAGCTAAGCAGAGCTTGTGTTATGGGTACTAGAAGACTGACATAAGTAGATACTTAATACAATACATTACATAGATAGATATTTTTATTAACATATAAATACCCAGAATGTATAAGTACATAGCTACTCATACATTCAGGTATGATTAGATATATGTATTACTTAGTTAATATTTCTGTGACCACCAGTTCAGGATTCGTCATTCTAGAAAAGATAAGTCTTTCATTATGCCCAATATGTAATAAAAACATATCTTGTCTTGATTGACGAAACCCATGGAATTAACTGCACGTATTTTACGTATTTACTTGCTCTATCAGTAACTTAGTTTCCTTAGCTTTGCTTAGTTTCGGGCTAGTTGGCTTTGTGAATATATATATAATGTAGGTATATTTATTCTACAACAGTGTTCGCTAGAGGGTCTGTATTTAGTGATGCATAGCTTAGGCTTGACAGCATGTCTGAGCGCGTCACGTCATTGTTCGCGCCAAAACACGATCCGTTAAAGAGCCTACCCGAATACAATCAATCTACGCTGTCAGTGTAGCCAAATGCAGTGCATAGATACTATAATTATCATGATAGGCAGAAATTACTGCACTACTGAACATAATATTATTACAATACCTATGTATCTACATATCTATGTATGATTCGAGCTCTGTCATTGCTTCATAAAACAAAGCATTTTTATTTTTAAGCTATTGCATAGCTTCTATCGCGGGCCTTGAGCGTGGAGACCGAATCCAGAAATTCCGTAACGAAAATAATCTAACACTGCGCATGCGTAATTCAGCAAAAAATGCTATGCAATAGCTTTACCGCGGCAGTCGACGAGTGCCACACGTTTTTTTACTAATGTTATGTTGAATTTTGTTGTCAAATATTGGTGGAATTTTGATTAACGATACTTGGGGTCGTAGCGTAATGTATGTGGGTTTTTTTTGTCATAGCTGGTAGACTAGTATGCGACCTAATAGAAAGTGGTCACAGCTACCCATGGCCGCCTGCAACTTTTACACAGTAAATTATTTTTTTACTTCTAACTATGACAATCAAGTCGTGGTTTACACTTATCAAGGTGTGTAAGTTTGCACTAACAGTCTGAATACCTACGCAAAGTACACAAGCACTTAGGGTTGAACTATTGTCGTGCTCTGTCGGAATTTAGCCTCTTCCGGTTTACAGGAACATTATGTAACACGTTGTATAGTAGGTACGAACTAAGTATTACGACCAAAGTTTCTGCTTAGTGTACCTACAGTTTACGAAAGCCAAGTCAAACCACTTTCAGTCTTGCAACACTTGAGGTTAACTATTTCCCGGTCGTATCTTAAAAACAACTGAAACACGGCTCCTATTTGAATAAAACTACAAGTTAAGAAGCTTATGCATGAGCTTTTATTCATTGGTATCTCAATGTTGATACAGCTCTAGTTGATAGATAGTCACCCAGTTTAAATCAATTCAAAGACTAACAAAGTATGTGTGTGTGTGTGATGTAGGTATGTGTTAGTTTCGAGATAAAATAGGGACTTTCTTGAACTTAACTCTTTTCAATGCTATCTTCTTCTTACGTGTCAATGGGTAGGTACCTACAACGACAACTTCAAACCAAGTTAGAATAAAACTTGCCACTTCTATTCCTTCATTTGTGTAAATTAATTGTTGTAAAATAAATTGAACAACAAATTGTGCGTGCTTTTCATATACTGAATTTTGTTTTCTTTATCTGACACTGATGGGATGGTCGTGGTTATGAGAGGCAGAAATTAGTAGCCGCTCAAACGATGCGATTCCATTGATCTATTGGGGGTTAGCACGAATAAATGTGACAATCCTGACGATGGGAACCAGATTGCTGTTATAATACTTTTTTTATATTTTTATACCTAATTTTTTTTATTCTCAAAAAAAAAATATAAGTATTCTTTAGGTGTTATACATATAACAAATATTAATGTTATAACAAATATCAATGTTCATCACACAAACATTTTTTAGGGGATTCAATAAAACCAAAAAAACATAACTTGAGTTTTAAATTAATTAAGCTTTGGGAGTTCTACTATACATTAAACTAGCTTATACCTTCGATTAATAAACTAAAAAAGTGTTGTCCTATTTTTCGTTTAGCAGACTGTGCGCTCCATTAAATAATTTAAATAAGGCTAGGTTCAGATGATCGCGCGGTACCGCGCGGGTCTACGAACCGCGCGGTACAAGATCAATAGAAACGGTAACTATCGTCTACAATCTACATGATCGCGCGGTACCGCGCGGCAACGCGCGGCGCGCTCCCATACAAATACCGTCATGTGAATGCTCCAACCGCGCGGCGACGCGATCATCTGTTCCTAGCCTAAGAATGCTCTATTTCTATTTTCAGATGTCTAAGAAATTTAAATCAATTATTATAAAATATGGGGGCGTCTGTGTCCTACAAATGAAAGTTAATGTATAGTTGACAAAGAAATTGGTTTACCACTCTAAGGTTGAATATCATTTGCACGTACAAAACGTCAAGGGCTATTTTCGCTTGACAGATTAATAACTGCTACGTCAGAATCTGTCAATCTGTAATCCTTAGCGAATAATTATGTTACTGGGAGATGTCATCAAAAGTGGTAAACCAATTTCTTTGTCGCCTATACATAGATCAAACAAAGTCTGGTTTTTGTTGCTTATTTCAAGGGTAATAAGGATACAATGGGGTCACAAATAAGACGGTTTCCAGGGATCAAACATTTACCTCAATTCGTATTATTTAATGTCGTATACTATATATAGATAGACACCCAGTTGAGTTTTCTATAATAACGTTTTACATTCACTGTCTAAATATAATCTAAAACCAATTATTTATTTCATACTATAAATAAAATAATTGATTTTGCGTCGTTGATGTGTTGACGATGAGAAATATTAAAACAAGCGGTAACTATTTTGAAATGTAAGACTTTTTAAATTCTAAAATAGTGCTTATCTTACTATTGAACTGAATAAAAAAGTATGATGCAACGTGAAGAAATGGCGTAGTTCTGATTGTGCGTAGCAAGAGTGCTACGGCGTAGCATGACGGCTACGATCCGTACATACATAGTAGTTTTTACAAAAATAAATTAATAGACAAACATAAAATTTTACTTAATCAAATCCTGACCATCAAGTATGATAGTCAGGCCGCAGATTTTTAAGGAATGCTAATGGAAAATTACCGCAGTTACGTCTGGAATAAAATCCAGATAAATCTGAATTCATTCCAACAACCAGATTTTAAAAGAACTCGTTATTAAGCTGGGAATATTTTAATAAGAAAAAGCTACAGAAGCTCAATTATTTTCTAAACTTAGTATTACAGGTATAAATAAATTAAAAAAATAAGAAGAATATTATGTTTTTATAATGAAGGTTCGATTGTATTACGCCTCAGTTGGTATAAGCTCTGCCTTCGATGCTATGCGACGTGATCCGTTCCGTACCAAGAAAAAACATTTATGTGATAATAAACATTTATTACTATAGTATTCTACGATTCATTTTCATTTCAGTTGTGAAAAATACACCATTTTTTAGTGGCGGGAGTTGAAAAAGAATGTTCTGAGTTCTATGGGTCTTACTATGTATTCTAACCTCTATCTTATAAAAAGTTAGCGTTGGTTTTATGTCATCATTACGTGGTAATCAATACATCAAGTCTGCGTCTAAATTTTTATAAGATAGACCGTATGTATTTACAAAAAAAATATGTCTCATATTACAAGCTTTGTTTCAACTTCCAACTTCAAGCCATACCTTAAAATATCTTGTTTACGTATGATAATACATTATATTATCCATTACTCCTAAGCACACTCTATTCACAGGGACTTTAATCTCATAGCTTAAATCAACAATCTCAAGGCTTTGGTTATGGGAGACAGGATACAGACGAGGTATCTCTAAGATTATAATATTAGAAGGCTTAGCTCTCAAAGGTCGAATAACAGTTGACAGGCGTCACAGCTCAGTTGGTAGCAACTCTGCCTTCCGTGCTGTGGGTCGTGGGTTCGATTCCTACCCTGAGCAAATGTTTGTGTGATATACATAAATATTTGTTCTGTCATATAATTAATATACAAAAAAATGTATATTAAGTATTCTATCAGCAGTCTAGAATAATCATTTCTAATTTGTTTCTTTATGTGTGTTTTTTTTCTACAAATATGCTTTTACATGTCGGTCTCCGACGAAGTGTGTATATATAATACAACAATTACCATAATATTTTACCATACTTCAGGCAAAACAAAGACATTTCATTTCATAAAACTGTTTGGTAAGGATGTATTAGTGCACGATCTTTACTACAACTGCAATGGAACTTGGAAGTTTAATCTAATTGTTTTCATCAATACAATTTCCTCTCGGGTCAGTGACCTCAGCGCATTGATATTCACAGCGTACGTCGCCCTAGGTGTCGCAAATAGTCGCAAGGTCTTTCCAATCCGTGGATAAACATGTTATTGCTTTTTGTCGGCCTTAGGGCTTGCGCAGACCGGGACGGCATGGCAAGGGATTTTAATTTTTACTAACGGACATTCTACCGTACCTACTGTTACAGAAATACAACATAAATTGCTATGCTTTATTTTATTTTATTTTATTCGGAAAACAAACAGTGTACAAACTAAATTAAAACAACTTAAAAAGTTAAACACCAATTATATGTTTTCACATGTATATAAAATGATGCCGTGGCATTGAACGTGAACGGAACGGCATCATTTTAAATTAAGCCCTTGCCATGCCATCCCGGTCTGCGCAGGCCCTTAAGCGAAACAAAAAAGCGACCTTTTGCTAGCACAAAGGCTTAGTAACGTTTATCTAAAAATATATGTACAGAATGTGAAATTAAAGTTTCTCGCTTGGTCTTTGACAGGATTTTTTGAGGGTACTTTGTGAAATTTTCAAACAAATCAAGAATACTTAGTCTGTTGGTGCGGAACTGAGAGCATGTATAATAAGATTTGAAATGCTTTTGAGACGTTATATAAGGAAACAAAAATTTATCAGCCGAATAATTATGATACTTTTTATCATAACGTTTTTACATTTAACAATTTCACATACAAAATATGGCCGTATAAGACAAAATTAACAAAGCCGTTAAATTTTTTCAAAGCTACGAGTTTCGACACAATTATGCAGAATTATGCATATAGCAATAACGACCTGTGTAAAAGCTGATCTGACGTCACAAAGCACGTTGCTATGGAAACCTACCTAGTAAGACCAGCTACTAAATTCCTTTGTTAAGAGTATATTAAGGACCCGATTTCACGATGAAAATACATAGCTAGCTGTAAACAACACGATGTTTTGCACAAAAGCGAAAACCTCTTAGATAATATCGTTTTAAACACAACAAAACGTATTATCTTCAGCAAACTGCTAAGCTTCGTAATGATCCTCTTTATAAGTTTTTTGTTTTTATATTCAGACTACATTAGAGTATAGGTTCTTACCAAATTTAAGCACGATTTGAAAGTTCGTCCATTTTCTGATTGGACTCGTAGTAGCTACTTATAAACCTATCTATAAACCTTTATTAATTTATCAAATAAATAAAATCATATTACAAAAAAGTGGGGCTAGATATGCCAGTAGAGGAAGGACGAAAAAGAAATGGCTGGATTATGTGAAAGAGGTTATGAATGTGAAAGGAGTAGACTCAGAGTTGACGATGATAGGAGTGAGTGGAAGAAAACATGTGCCGACCCCACTTAACGTGGGATAAGGGCAGGGGAATGATGATGATAATTTATCATAAAAACTAGGTTGTACATAAAAATCAAGATTATTCGTAAAGAACCGATACAATGAAATATAAAGTAAAACAACAGTAAACGATCTCTGTCGGAAAAATATAGGTTTTCAATGTAAATAGCAGATGAATGTTTGAAACTCGGTCACGTATTTATAATATCGATATCGGATTGCTACATACTTGAGATCATGCTTTTGCGCCTCTTTTGCGCCTCATATTATTTGCCAAATTAGACCATTTTTTTGAAGCTAGGTACTTATATATAGACGACGGATCTGGCGCGGCGGGCGAAGGTCCGCCTGCGACGCGGAAGGTTACGGGTTTGATTCCCGCCTTGGGATAAATGTTTGTACGATCTGCAAATATTTATTCCGGGTATTCTGGGTATTTTATATGTATAATAAAAATATCTATGTAATGTATTGTATTAAGTATGTCAGTCTTCTCATAACACAAACTCTGCTTAGCTTGGAGCTAGATGACGCTGTGTGGATAAAAAAAATAAAAATATAATTATTTTTATCATAATCTAAGTGAAAGCATTTATTAATACAAGTTTTTGTTGTAGTTTTAGCGAAAGCGAGACAAGGATATCAATTAATTTAAAGTAACTGACAACCACAAAGCTAATTTAAAGTTCTAACAGTCAAAGTTTTATTTAAATAGGAGTTTTCGAAACTGTCGGAAAGAACCACAAAGGGATCATTTTGTCTTAAAATCCGCAGACTAGCTATGAAACTGCAAATATCAAAACGTCTACAAAAGCTCAGATTACTACAATCTACGTACTTCGGGCAAACTACCTCGCAATAACATTATTAACATTATAATTGTGCAACCTGATTGTTCTCATACATTCTCTAATAGATAAATATTCTGAGTTAGGTATATAGAAAGTATAGTGTAAACATTGTTAGAAGGGCTGATTCCGCCTACCATAACTTTTTATTTTAAGAACCTTATTTTGGAACTGTCGAAACAAAAATGCATTTCTACATATGTTACTTATTGTAATTCGATGACTTCTGTGTCAGTATTTTAAAAATCAATATTACAATATTCTCCAAAATTTGCGTCACTTTTCGAGAATTATATCAAAGAAAACTCAGGACTTTACACTGTGTTAGCCGACTTTATAACAATGCGCGTTAAACGAAAAAACATCATTATATGAAAAAAATCGTTAGCACAGGATATATATAAAACAGACTATAAAATAATCTGATCGACTAACCCGGCTGAGATTAGTTTAATTTTCTCAGGATGGTATAATTGTGTAATAACCACTTCTCTACCTCTACATCCGCACTTTCAATACGAGTTTTTGAACACTTGGCAAACGCCCAATGGCCACCAAGCCGAGGTCAGGAAATGAGTACCTAAGTCTAACTTCGTGGTCTCTAGTGTTACGACCAGTAAGCCAGCATGCACTTAGGTACTTAGCCTAATATGTATCCCACGATAAACGTTAGATAGCAATCTGCGACAGAGCTTACATTTTTACAGTATACATTTTTGGCGAAAGAAACAGTGTTGCTAACCAAAGTAAAGTACGATAAATAAATTGGAATAACCGTTAGTAATTACTTCCATTATTTTCAAATCCAAGATGGCCGCCTCCACAAAATGGCGAATGGCACAATTGGTTTACAACTTCTTCTGTATTTGTGTTACATCAAATAATAAATTCACAAGTAATAAATTAATTAAAAAAAGCAAACTATAAAATGATTTAACGTTTTTTAAAAGTCTAACTAAGTGTAACTAGTCTTTAACAATCTATTTTTTAATTTACACTACTTGTTTAGTCAATAAATTTGTCAAACCGGCAATTTAAAGTTCATAAACCCTGGCACACAGCGCGAGAGTAAACGCTCGCATTTCAGTATTATTCATAGGTAGATATGGACTTGCTTGTAAACTAACAAAACAATGGGGCATGCGAGGATCTCAAAGGCTTTACTAACAAAGGGAAAAATACTTTAGGTTAGGGCATCGTTCAAAGTCCTTCATTGTGTAATATGAAACTATTCTGTACCCCAAGTATGAATCTGTGTTGTCCATAAAAAGTCGGTGGCGTTCGGCGATTGCGTCTCTGGGATCCGTGTGTGCACGAACTCGTACTTGGGTTACAGAATTCCGTTCTATGTAAACTATTTTTACGATATGTTGAAGTAGGAAAATGTTGAATGAGCTATTCTATATGTAAAAATATTTAATAACGGTTTGGTCCAAGGAATATTTTACAACAATGCTCCGAAAATGTACGCCTACAGGTTTATTGGATTTTACGTTAGGTTTCTGAATTACTTAATTTTAAATCAAACTAGAATTTAATTTGTAAGTTATTTATACGTACCTTTTTTTTATTAGAGCTACGAGAATATATAAGAAACAATAAGAAGCGACGTAATAACAATTTTTTTACCTCTGAATTCATCAATATTGATAAATAAACCGTCTTCGAGATCTTATTGCCATGATAATATCTATAAAAAGGTACTTATAACAATAATAAATGCCTACAATTATTTTTTCGCAATACTTGTTATAACAACAATTCTAATATTTGTGAATCGATATCTAATACAGAGATATCGAAACAGATATCGCGGTTCTTCTCAGAAGTCACAATAATACTTATAGTCCAGTCAAAATAGACATTTCAGTTTGCATTAATTCCCAACAAGCTGGATTTTTGTACAGGCCTTGAATACGTCATTACAAATGATATGTCAAAAGTCCCCATCGATCCCGCTTGTGCGTTGTTTTTTATTCGAGGTCAAAGGTCATAAATTTGCATTTTTTTGCGTATATCTCTGAAACAACGAGAGCTATCGAAAAATGGTTCAGGCAAACTTTGTAAATCGTAAAATTGTCTACAAAAATATCTCAACACTTTTCTTCTACAAAGCATCGCTTTTGAGATATAGTGACTTTAGACCGCAGAAAAATCTACTAAAATGCTGCGTTTTTTTCATTTCAGCCGTTTTATCTGCTTCATTGCCATAGAACGAACAGTATTTCTTGAAACAAAAAGACGATTCATTACCTCGGAGGAGGACTAACCCATCGAACCTATCACCCCTTTCAGTAAATTTCAAGAAATACTGTTTGTTCTGTGGCAATGAAGCAGATAAAACGGCTGAAATGAAAAAAACGCAGCATCTTCGACGATTTTCCTGCGGTCTAAAGTCACTATATCTCGAAAACGATGCTTTGTAGAAGAAAAGTGTTGAAGTATTTTTGTAGACAATTTTACGATGTACAAACTTTGCCTGAACCACTTTTCGATAGCTTTCGTTGTTTCAGAGATATACGCAAAAAAAGCAAATTTATGACCTTTGACCTCGAATAAAAAACAACGCACAAGCGGGATCGATGGGGACTTTTGACATATCATTTGTAATGACGTATTTAAGGCCTGCACAAAAATCCAGCTTGTTGGGAATTAATGCAAACTGAAGACATAATTTTAGTCTATTTTGACTGGACTATTATTAGTTTAGTAACTTTTTCAAGTCAAAACTTTTAAGTACTTACCTAGGTACTATTTAGCTGGTCATTGAAAATTTTAATGAGGTTTATTAATAAAGTTAGGTAATTTGCAAAGGATATTTTATTTAGCTACGTTGTGCGCATTAAACACCTTATCTCATTATTCTGATTAGTTGACTTAAACCTCAGTTAGTAGCTCTGCCTTCATGCTGTTGGTCGTGGGTTCGATCTCCACCGAAAACAAATGTTCCTGTTATGAGTACTAATGTTTGTGCCTGGGTGTTTCTATGTAAGTACTTATTCTATATATTTAAAAAGTCTTTGGTCGGAATCGAGCCCACGATCCACAGGTAGGCAGAGCCAATACCAGTTTAGCTGTGCCAAATGATTATATTCTAGAAATTCATTGAAAAACACGACCAAATTTTCTGAAGTTCCGTTTAAACATCGGCAAAGCTGCAAGCGACAGTCGAGGGCCGTTGACCCGGCACTAAAATGCGTAGGTGACTTTATTCCCTTAAATGTCTCAGTTTATTCTTTGAAACAAAAATATTTCTTCATAATGTTTAAATAGAACGCTTCTGCCGCTTGTTGAGCTCATTGTTTTTTTTTCTTTGGAAAACAAGCAGTCTTATAAACTATATCTTAGCTAAAATTATATCTATCTGTTGACCACTTATACCTACGTTCTCGCATATTAAAATGTTTTGGTAATTATTTGTGGTGATTAAATATTGTTGGTTTCAAATTATGAGTAAGTTTTCAGTTGAAACGAAGGTTTGTTTATTATGAGATATTTCAGCGCTGTTGCATGCTAATACCTGAATCTGTAAAACAACTTCGTCTTTAGCGAAAATTATGAAGCTATTATTAAATAACTTTTTCACTTTCATATACGATAAGTTATTCGTTTATAATAATGAATAATCCTTTACGTCATAAGAGCATGCAGAAGATTTCATTATTAAAAAACCTGAATTTAATTTAATTACACGCGCTTCCATCAATAGCTTTTTGTCATTGGTTGTTCAGACACTGTTTTGACACGTTACCATTAGTAATTAATAGTAGATCTGTTGATCAACTAGTACAAGAGATAAACGCTACGTACACGTTACGTTGGTGAACCGTAGCTGTTGCTGAGACGAACCGTTTACGTAATAATTAAGCACAATCGACACCCAGGTTGTACAAGCTCGCAAATGAAATGTATAAATTGTTATTTATCACGTAGCTCCAATGAGGTTTCATTGTAGTACAGTTTATAAATAGTTTTCTTATGTAAGTAATTGCTTTAGTTTAAAAGAAAAGTCACACACTACCAACAATTCTGTACTGAAACTCATTTATTGCTTTGCACCTTATTTCACCTGCAGCAAATTACATGTTAATTTCTTTATCTATACTTCTATACTATTTTATACTATATTAATATACAGGGTGTTTGGAAGGGAGCTGTACATACGCCTAGGGTAGAAACTAGGGATAGTCTGCTACCTACCCCCGCCCATTATATTGACCTTGGCCTCAAGGTTTTTTTTTAATTTATTATTATTTTTTATTTGACTTTTTTATGATTTTTTGACTAAAACTACCTGTAGCTCAAAATCTATCCATGGGACCGGTCGGCTAATGGTCTTGTTTTAATCGTTAGAGTCTTAGGGTCCTGCAAAAAATTATTTTACACCAGAAAATTGTGGAGAAGAAAAGTTATGGGGCCTGAAGTACCGTAGTAAGGTAAAGAAATAATTTTAAGGGCAACTTTCTATGGGGTTTAAAAAAAAACTAACAGGGTTGGAGTTCTTCTGATTTTTTTAAAACATCCTCAGTCCATGCCCTTTCTAACGATATGCTAAAAGTGTATTTATCACTTTTAGTTTTAAAGTTATTAATTAATTTCCGCAACTAGGGCACTTCAAGCAAAAATTTCAACTAATGAAAATTAAATGTGTTCGATCGTAAAAGGATGGCAAATGAAACAAAAAATTTGGTAATGACTAATGTCATTAAATTACAAATTTTAATTAATTACTAATTTTAATTAATTACTAATTTTGTTCAAATTGATGACCATTGACCTGTAAACATGCTCGGCACCTCTTCCTCATCTCCACGGTCACCGTTCTAAGCAGCAGTTCCTCGCGCATTGTATCGAATGCGGCGTGGATCCTGTTAATTAGAACCTCCCTTGTTGGTACTTCTTCTGCGTACACCAACTCTTTCGCCCTTCCCCAGACGTAGAAGTCGAGTGGGGTAAGGTCAGGCGACCTTGGGGGCCAGGGAATTGGCCCACCCCACATGACATGACATGTTTTGTCTCTTACATGTTGCTCTCGTGTAAGAGTGAGACAACAAATTTGCCAACTGTAGGCCAAACTGGTTTAAATTCTGGAAATTACATTTGTCTTACAAATGTCGACTCGTGGTGGTAAAAGTGCCCTAGTTGCGGAAATTAATTAATAACTTTAAAACTAAAAGTGATAAATACACTTTTAGCATATCGTTAGAAAGGGCATGGACTGAGGATGTTTTAAAAAAATCAGAAGAACTCCAACCCTGTTAGTTTTTTTTTAAACCCCATAGAAAGTTGCCCTTAAAATTATTTCTTTACCTTACTACGGTACTTCAGGCCCCATAACTTTTCTTCTCCACAATTTTCTGGTGTAAAATAATTTTTTGCAGGACCCTAAGACTCTAACGATTAAAACAAGACCATTAGCCGACCGGTCCCATGGATAGATTTTGAGCTACAGGTAGTTTTAGTCAAAAAATCATAAAAAAGTCAAATAAAAAATAATAATAAATTAAAAAAAAACCTTGAGGCCAAGGTCAATATAATGGGCGGGGGTAGGTAGCAGACTATCCCTAGTTTCTACCCTAGGCGTATGTACAGCTCCCTTCCAAACACCCTGTATAATGTGTGTTTGTATATTTGTTAAATTGTAAGGGGTAATCTCGGGATCTACTGAACCGATTTAAAAATTATTTCACCAATAGAAAGCCACATTATTGCTGAGTGTCATAGGTTATATAAAAAACTGAAAAATAAAAAGGCTTTTACGTGGTAGTCCGTTTGCAAAGTGAATTGGAGAAAAAACGGTCGAATTATGCCCAACGAAGTGAGCACGGGTCAGCTAGTAGCGTATTAATGACAAAGGCGATAAATGTATATAGAATAAAATTAGTAATAGAAATTAGAGGAATGCCTACGAAATAATCCATAGGCGCTGATCGTAGGTTCCAAATAGTTCCAATATAAGACTACTTAGGAGGAGAAGGTGTTGGTGATGGCCTAGTCTACTACTTGAATTAAAATATACTACAAAGTTTTTAGTCCAATTAAAATTTAGGAAAAGGCAAGGCAAGCAGTCTTTGCGCTATAGCACTATAACCTAGAATCTAGGTCCTGTAGTCACTTACTTTCATCTAGGCCCTAGATGAAAGTAAGTGACTACAGCTAGAAGGTATGTGATGCAAGATTCTCGACATTGAAGAAATTTGATTACGTTACATTGCGCAGAAACTAATAGAGTAGGTTGAATACAGCTAGGATACAACACGATGCTACAACAAAGTACAGTTGTAGCATCGACAAGATAAGAAGAAGAAGCTAGGATAAGAATTTAGGTGTGTGCGTGTAATCCAGAGCGAGGATTATGTAGTAGTGTTGTACAATAACATGCCCCGCTAGTAACATGAAGTAGTTTACTTTATATTCAAATTAAACTCATAAACATTTGACACATCGCTATCTAGTCCCAAATTAAGTAAAAATTGTACTATGGTTATTATTTTTTTTTTAAATAAGTACATATATAGTTTCACCCAGCCTAAGTGACATATACATTTATTGTTCTCGGTGGGGATTCGACCCACGACTCTCAGCATGGAAGCGTGTCTTCCACTACTATCTACTTACTATCAACTGAGCTGTGACGCCTGCAAAATGTAGTAAATAGAGGGTTGATTCTCTGTAGCAGCGCAACATTTAGATTAGTCTAGACTTCTTTACCGAGTTCAGGGAATACACAACTTGCTTTTTAATAAAACTGAGTAGGAAATCTTAAAATGCTTAAGTAAGCTGCAATATTATTAGATATACTATAATTTTTGTATTCTTCACCATTTCAAATTATTTTAAGAATATCAATTTGTACGGATGTAGCGTCTTTAGATTTGTCTAGACAAGGACTTGTCTAGACTATATTGCTATAGTTTACTACAGGTTAATAAATAATGAAGTCTTTGATGGAAACTTTTTAAATTTATCAAATTTTTTTGGAAAAATGGTCTGTTGATGTGTAGCGTACAATATAGGTCAATGATGATGATGGTGAAAATGATATAGAAAAATCTTTGATAGCTCATTTAAATAATATTATATTATTTTATTCAGTTTTCCCCGAACTAATATCTCGCGGTTTCCCGAGAAGAAAATATTATGCAAAAAAAGGTACCTACATTGTTTTCCACAATGGTTGAGATAAAATTCAATTTCAACGTAAATTGCAACCATTTTATGGTCTAGCTAAAACCTGTCTTAAGGCAAAATGACTGCAATACAAAATCTTTGTTTGCGATTTTGATAATTTTCATAGTAGGTATCTCACAAACTGTGTACATAATCTTAATAAAAAAGTATGCTTTCAAATGTCTAAATAAACATTTATTTTTCACCTAAGCAAATCTTTTATTACTTTATTAAATTTTCCCACAGTTTTTCGTCTGAAGATTGTTTACAGGTTGTATTTTTAACTAGCTGATGGTTCCACTTCGTCATTTTCCTTATATTTTGAATAATTTACACAATATTTTTATAAATTATAGCCTATGTGTTATACTGATGTATATTGTTAAGTTTCATACTCATTCAGTAGTTTTGTAAATCATATATCCATCCATAACTTGTATTTTGTTAGTTTTACTTTTGTTTCCTTGTTATTAAGAACTTAGCTTACCTTTTTTTATACAATTTTTTATGTGGAGGTTGATGTCTGCGACACAGTTATTTTAACTTCTGCAGATGTCATCGTTTTCCATGATGTTTTTGTTTTACCTTAAGTTATGGTTTCTAATAAACGCGTTGATATGTAATATGTAGTTACTTGCACGTTAATAATATTAATAGGATGTAACCTTATGAGTAGCGGTAAACAACTAGACATCTCTATTTGAAACTGGTTTGCTTTGGATTGCTTCTCAAAGCCGCACCAAGTAGAGATTGAGATCACCCCGAGGGATCGTGGAGTTATATAACTAGGTTTTCTACATACAAAGGCACTTAACTGAGCCACTATTTTTTTTGTACGAACATAACGTATGTTTGTGCAAAAAAGTGTGCACAGAATCGATAAAATAATGTTGTGCTAAATAAATAAAATCAATACAAACATGAGATTAAAAGTACCTGGCTGCTTGAATGCTACGTGACGTAATGAACGAATAAAAAGTACGACAAAACGTATTAGCGTTGTGCATTTATATAGTAAATATAGAAAACCGCTAGTTTGTACAAATAAAGCTGCATTCATTGTAAATATACGCTAATTTGTAAACTGAGTCTGACCACTCCTCATTCTGTATTTGTCTACCGCAGCATCTGAATTCGTCTCTACTTCTACACTAATATTATGAAGAGGAAATATTTGTATATTTGTGTCTGTTTGTAATGAATAAACACAAACTAAGTACTGCGCCGAGTTAGAAATATCTTTCACCATTAGAGCGTTTTCACATTATCCGATCCGATATCAGGGTTAGTAAAATGTATGAAATATGTACCTGTCTTTCATATTGTCCGGCCCGATATCGGATATCGGAGGTACATATTTCATACATTTTACTTACCCCGATATCGGATCGGCGTCCGACACTGATATCGGATCGGATAATGTGAAAACGCTCTTAGAAAGCTACATTCATCCTCAGCAACGAAGGTTATATTTATAGCAAGAAAACACCGGTAACAAACAGCTAGGCACGGCAAAGCAGTGTCTAGTCTGGCTAATCTTTCCAACACGATGCTACAACAAAATACAGTTGTAGCAGCGACACGATAAGAAGAAGAAGCAAGAAAACATTAGGAATCATTTACTAAAACTTTAGTATCGTAACCCAAGGTGTAAAAAATGTCCACCAGTGCGAAGGTGTGACGGGCCGCAGTTTATAATTTCGAGGAGAGAGAGGGGATAGCCTTCGTGCAAGCGTAGCTGTAAACTACAGTCAAAGCTTTAACCGACGCCCAACTATGAAATAATTAAGTAGTTCAGTTTCCGAGAAATCAGATACGCAAACATCACACCCACTTACACCAACCTACACTTACAACCGTAAGTACTTAATACTGCATAATTAACACCTGATGGTAAATACCAAGCTAACCAAAATATTCCTTGGAAGATTCCCTGGAAATTAATTATACTTAAAAACCTGAAAAATGAAGTGGATTTATTTGATATTGATTGATGTTTTCATTTTGTACTGAATTTATATCCTGATTGCTCCAATTCGCGCGTATAGAACGTGATTCGAATACTAAAGAAAACCCTATTTTTTCCTGTAAAAAGTGTTACTAAACGACACATAAATTGATTAGTGTAACGCTTGTACGAATTTTGGGAAATATTCTACTACCTACAAGATTGAGTGGAACTAAGCCTGAATATATAAACTGAGCTATTTTTCGTTGAAGTAGTTATTATTTTTAGTAAATCGGCTATATTTTGCCAATATTTAACATCATATTCAATTCAATTCAATTCAATTTTTATTTAATGGCGTCTGGGGGTTAGCCAATTTCGCCAATGTCACGTTGCAAGGCTTGTTTATGTTTGTGGGCAACGTTGGACGGTAAATTGTTAATTTTTTTTCTTTTTTTTCGTATTTTAAGTTTATGGGCAACGTTGGACGGTATTTTTGTTATTTTTTTTCTTTCGTATTTTATTTACAACGTCCTTCCGCCATCTTGGTGATGGCGAAAGGCCAACATCATATTTTATTAATATTTAAATTTCAAACCGACCCGTGTCAGCTTAATCCTTAAATAACCTTTTAGAAACCGGCCATTAATAACCAAACGGTCGACAGATATTTAAATCTTTATAACAGGTAAAAATAATAAACAAAACAGTATAATACACACATTTTAGTTAGCAGTTACGTGTTGTTATCTCAGAAATGTTGGTAGATTCTAACGACATACTTACGGAGGCGAGAATTGCTTAATTAGCCCGCGTGGAATCGTATTTTTGGTACGCAAGCACCCAACTACGAGGTAATGCTATAAACATTTTGTTTTCCTAGATGCGTTATTGTTTTTTATTCGGACAGACACACTTTTGACAACACGATTTTTTTACAAATTATGTAACTTTTAGGCAGTTTAAGTTAGTTTAGTTTAGATAGTAAGTTAGGCTCTCTTATTTTTTGTTTACATAATGACAAATTAGTATTTTATTAAACTCAAACTTAAACTGTTAATTTGCAAATACATACATAAAAATAAATAAAAAACAAATCAAATTAAAAAACTTAACTTAACACCTTTTTATTTATCAGCATTTCTATTCAGCACGGCCATGCAGCCAGTATCTTGGGTACGCTTCCGATTGGTACTGATTTGGATCAGTTGAACTATCTATAGATCGTTTGCAACGGTCTGTAGATAGCTCAGCTGTTTCTTATGTATTTTATATGCCTATGTACCTCAAGTAAAGTAAAAATAATTATATAATTTATACCTAAGTAATCTATTTGCATATCTATAAATTGATGAAATGTGTGACACTATTGACAATAAAGTCCTACGATGTTCAGGCAAATAAATATTACATTTCTAAAAAACAATATTTCCGGCATTTCGCGTAATGATGCTGGTGTTAACTGAGCCTAGTTATAAAACGTCGTTGAGAAAACAGCATAATATTACCAAGTAAAGGCGGCTACACACCCGCATAATTTCCCCTTAGCGTCTCATTACAATGAAAATACATTAGCTAAGCGACTACGCCTGAAACGGGCGTAATACCTGAATACTGCGTAACAATGGCTGATAAACAACACTGTATGGTTTGGTATATAAGCCAATCTGAATAACTTAAACTCAAACAATCTTTATTCCAAAAATCATTACGATCATTTAGAATCGTTTCAAATGAGAAGAAACCCATAAAATGTAATATTGAAAAAAAAGCTAAAGATGCATAAGTATTTACGTGAGTGACGTCACGGATACACTTACGCCACTATACCTCCGTTCGTTTTAGTAACATAAAAAATAGTAAACGCGTGAATTTACCTGCAAAAGTGATTTTAAAGTGTGAGCATCTGCCAACCCCAGCTGAGTGAGTGTTTGTGAGCTCGAGCGTGCCTGCTCTAGAGATAAATATTGATTATTCAATTAGTACTATCTCACCTCTAATCTATTCTAAGCGGGTACATATATATTTCCAAGTGACAGACAGAACACCTGATCAAAAGTGAGAATAATCCCCATTTGCGCCATCTCGTGGAGAGTAGCGTTACCTTCAAGCCTACCCTTGCTGCCACCTACCGATAATTGGGCGTACTTCTGTCTGCTGTGCTTCTGTACTATCGATTAACATACATTTGCAGCGCCATCTAGCGTTGGATAGACCCGGCCATCTACATATTTTGAGCAGAACTACGTGATCAGGGTTTTCAGTAAGTTAGAACCTTTAAAATGGGAAAGAACTGTGGCGCTTGTAGAAAATTTATCTCACCGGCAGGTGCCGCTACTTGTAGCATCTGTCCGAATATTTATCACAAAGGATGCTTGGCGCTTCCTGAGACAACTTCCGTCTCCAAGGACTGGACCTGCCCTCTCTGCAGGAAAAGCTTAAAAAAGGGTGACAACAGCAGCACGCCGGTGAAGGGATTGTCTGGCACGAGCGCACCACTTGCGGTTGGTGGCTCTGGTGCTCTCGAATCAGCTGCCAGCTCTCCGTCTATTGAGGTGGGGCAGACTTCTACCACCCCGCTGGGCGTGTCCTCCGGCTCGTTGGTATCGGACGCGGCTTTATGGGAGGGTATGCGTCGTGAGCTTGCCGAATATATGGCCGAGTTGCGTCTCTATCGTAAAGAGATGATAGAGTTTCGTGCTGCGATGGCTGCAACAAGCGATCGTCTGGACAGCTTTGAGCGGCGTCTTGAAGCGGTGGAGCAGAAACAGGTAGCGTCCGGGTCATATGAAGTGGCCGAATTAGAGAAAACTATAACACAACTGAAGAGTGAATTGAACGACAGGGACCAAGAGGCGCTAACGTCCGACCTCGAGATCGGTCAGCTTCCGGAATGTAAAGGAGAGAGTGTTGTGCACTCCGTCACCGTACTAGCTGCAAAACTTGGAGTAACTCTTGAAGAACGGGATGTGGTATTTGCCGAGCGAGTTGGTGCTCTCGACCGGGCCAGGTCGGATGGCAGGGAAGGGCGCCCACGCCGCATTGTTGTGCGGCTGGCCCGCCGCCGCTTGAGAGACGAGTTGCTGAGCGCGGCCCGCGTTCGTCGCTCGATTACCACCGCCGAGCTGGGCATGGGTGCACCGCAGCAGCGCATATACTTAAACGAGAGACTTACCCCTCTTAACCGGCAGCTTTTTTACCGTGTCCGTGAAGAGTGCCGTAAGCTGAACTGGCGGTTCTCCTGGACGAAGAGAGGCCGCGTCTACGCTCGACAAGGCGACGGGAAGCAGGCGTACCCTTTTCGCAACAACGAAGATATCGCGCGTGTTTTTCAAAACAGTTCAGACTGAGCGGGAAAGTTATATACAGTATTATCTTAATTATCTAAGCATATTTTTTATTCTTAGATTTCTAGATTATAACATCTCATGCATGCCATTATATTTGTATAATATTAGTTGTAATAAGTGTTTTTTAGCTGTAATAAGTACAATCATTATTTTTTTGCACTTTTTGTTTTTAGTTAGTATGTTGTGCGCCTTTAATATTTTTAGCAGGCAGTGTAGTATCGTACAGAAGGAAATAATCTGGTATAATTATCTTTACCATTTGAATTTCTGTGTGTTCATATTTTCCTTTGATTTACATTCAATTAGACACAAAAAAACTGTTTTAGATGTATATTATTTTATTTTCTTTGTCCACCGTTCTCCGTATCTGCGATCTTTTTTATACATCTTTATATTGATATATTTTACATTGTACTGTTTTATTAGTAATGCTTGCTGGTGTCGTTTTTATGAGTATCCTTATTAGTTATTTTTAGTCAGTTAACAATAGGTTTGTATAATGCAGGCTCTCTTGGCACAAACCACGATAACTTCACAGCTTCGGTTTTAAATCACGACGTGGATGTTGTAGCCATTAACGAAACCTGGCTTAGAGCGGGTGAGGAAGGACGCGCACCCACTGTAGCCGGCTACCGTCTGAGGCACATCCCGAGGCCGCGAGAGATACGGGCGCGCGGTGGCGGAGTCGGCTTCTACGTGAAGCGAGGTTTAACCGTGCGCACCTGGGCCCACCCTGTGGATCCAATGCATAGGTCTGTTGAACAAATGTGGCTTATCATGAGCCTGAATGGGAAGAAATTGGCGATTGGCACCGCCTATAGACCACCGTGGATGGATGCAGATTTGTTCCTAGACGCTATTACGGTTTCTATAAATTCCATACCTTGCTGTGACAACATAATACTGATGGGTGATTTCAACATCAACCTATTGAATGCGACCGAAGCAAAATCCACCAAACTTCTCACGTTTTTATCATGTTTCAGTCTATCGCAGTTAATCACCTCTCCTACACATTATACCGAAACCTCAGAAACGCTAATAGACGTGGTGTGCTCTGATTTACATACTGATAAGATAGCTGTTGAGCCAGTAGGATCCCTTTATGGTCATTGTTTTGTAAGTTGTGTATTTAACATAAAGCGTACTAAGCCCAAACCATACACAATAACTTATAGGCCTCTCAAGAACATTTGTATTGATAAATTTAACATGCAGTTACAATCCATAAAATGGGATCTATTATCAACACTAGATAGCGTTAATGACATGGTTAACGTTTTTAGCCAGAGTGTTTTAACTTTGATCGACTTACACGCGCCTATAACCTCGGTAATTATTAAAACACGTACCTATCCGTGGATCACCGATACAGTAAAATTAATGATGAGGTTACGTGATGCTGCGGCAGCAGAGTTTCATATATCTAAGTCAGAGAGTAAAAAGCTCTACTATAAGAGTCTCAAATCTACTGTGAACCAAGCACTTTTTCATGAAAAAACAGCATTCTTTAATCAAAATATAAACTCTAAAATAAATGATCCTAAATTATTATGGAAAAATTTGAAAAATACTGTGCTCCCTAATAAAAACACTGATTTACCTTCGCATTTTCAGGACGCAAATGTTATAAATAACCATTTCCTTAACATACCTGGCACATCGGTTGTGTGTCTCTCACTTCTTACCTATTTCGAGCATCACAAGTTTGGACAGGCGGTCTTTCATTTAGAAACAGTCAGTCTAGACCGAATTGCTAGAGTATTAAGTGGTCTAAAATCTAAAGCTGAGGGATGTGATCGTATCAACCTTGATATGCTTTTATTAACGTTACCTGACACTCTTGAGGCAATAACCTCTCTTGTGAACAGATCTATAACATCATCTACCTTCCCTGATGCTTGGAAACTTGCGATTGTTCTTCCCTTACCTAAAACCTCTAATCCAGCGGAATTAAAAGACCTAAGACCAATCAGCATTTTGCCATGTCTTTCAAAGGTGCTGGAAAAAGTAATTAGCTTGCAGCTCAGTGACTACCTCGATAGGCACGATATCTTACCCGAGGCCCAGTCCGGTTTTCGTAAGGGGAGGAGCACTGCAACTGCCTTGTTGGATATTACTGACAACATTCTTTGTGCGCAGGATAAAGGTATGTGTACCCTGGTAGTGCTACTCGATTTTTCTAGGGCTTTCGACTCGATAAATATAGATCTCCTTCTATCCAAATTAAGTTACTATGGTTTTGATCGAGATGCTTTACAATGGTTCAACAGCTATCTCACCGGTCGACATCAGTATACAAAATTGTCATGCGGTAATGGTTCGATCTTTTGTTCTGATATTGCACCCGTAACGCGTGGAGTACCTCAAGGGTCTATTTTGGGACCGTTACTTTTCATCCTTTACTCATCTGATGTGCAATCGTGTATCAGAAACTGTCAGTTCCACATTTATGCAGACGACATACAAGTTTATATTTCATGCAAGCCATATGATATTGACAATGCTATAAGTAAGCTCAACGAGGATCTATCAAATATAGCGCAGTGGTCCATAGACAATAGCCTTTTGCTGAACCCTACGAAAACCAAATACTTGATCTTTGGTAGCAAGCCTCTATTGTCTGGTCTAAATTACTCAGTGAACGTTACACTCATGGGTGAGACTGTGGAGCGCGTATACGAGGCTCGCAATCTTGGACTATCTATGGACTGTGGTCTTCGCTTCGAGAAGCATGTTGCTGACTCGGTTAAGAACTGTTTCTATCGGCTAAAGGTACTGTATAGAGTGCGTCCCCATATTAGTGTGGATCTACGTATTAGGCTAGTAGAGTCTCTTGTTCTCTCGAAGCTAAATTATACTGACGTTGTTTTTGGTCCTCGTTTATTAGCTAGAACCCAGAGACTTGTTCAACGCGTACAGAACGCTTGTGCTCGTTTCTGCTTCGATGTACCGCTTAGGGGCCACGTCACGCCATTTTTGAATAAAAATTTAATTTTAAAAATGAAACATCGGCAGAAACTTCATCTCGCATGTCTCTTGTTTGGTGTGTTGAAGTATGAAACGCCGCCATACCTCTATAAAAAGTTATCTTGGTTGTCAAGCTCTAGAAATTGTGGAACTCGACAGTGCTCGATGCAGCTTTCGACGCAGCGGCACAGCTCAGCGTCTTTCAGAGGCAGCTTCCGATACGCTGCATCGAAGTGCTGGAATAATATCCCTCCGCCAATAAGAAGCCTGCAAAACGTCTATAGTTTTAGAAAACAACTTAAAATATTTTTATTTAAAGGTCAAAAAGAGCAAGAAAATCATAGACACGACGCTAGCATCATTTAGGTTTCTTTAAAATTGATAAATGTAAGCATATGGGTTTTACTGCCTGACTCTACACGCTTAGATAGTGTGATAGACTATATTATGCATATTAACCTTTATAGCATTTTATTTATGTTTCTATGTATGTACTTTTTTAAATTGTTTTTATTTTATTTTATGTTATGTTTTTTACAGTGGCTGGACGTACTTTTTTGTAATGTTTTTTTATAGTTAACTACCCAGAGTGTTTTTTTTTTTCCCTATATTCATTTTCGATTTATTATTTGTTTATTTTTTTTCTGTTATATTTTAATGACATAGTGGTAAGGTGTTTCCGTGGCATCACTGTACGGCTCTGTCGGAAGACCAGCGTCAGTCGCTAGTCGACTGACATACGCTGAGGCAGAGTCCGTTTTGCGCCATTATGATTTTTGATGTACCTATATTATTATCTTTAAGTTCTTTGTTGTCGCAAATAAAATATTTTTCTTTCTTTTCTTTCTTTCTTCTTTCTATTTATTTTTTTAGCTACATTGCAATAAAACTCTTTACTAAACTAAATTAAATTAAGATACGAATATTAGTTTGAAAATGCTCACAAAATAGACGAAAGCCGTATTTAACCGTATTTCAATGCAAAACATTTAAATGTAGCTTTTATCAACTTTGAATTCAATATTTGGATGCCAGATAATATAACATTCGTCTTTCAAAAGCAAAGACGGGTATATTTTATCTGATAACTGTTATTTATATACATTTCTATTAGCATTTCCGTTTGTAAAATGAGATATTTTCAAAAATAAATAACATTATTAAAGTAAAGTATAAAACATCTTCATTTAATAAAGTCACAATGATCACTTAGAATTGTGTTACATACTTACTAGGTGATTCTAAGTGCCAGTTCCACGCGACCGGAGCCTAGAAGAACGGGCAAGAAACTTACGGCCTGGTTCCTACTGTTTTTGTATAGGATCCTTCTTACAAAGAATTACAATAAAGAACAAGAACTCTATTTCAAAAGCTGTTGTTAGTTTATGAATTTTAAATCCACTCTAAACCAGGCTATGCGTCGCGCGTCGGTTGTGGAAAGATTTTTCTTTTTGTCATTCGTGTAGTGTAGATGGAAAACTATTCTGTCGGCTAGCCCAGTACCCGACTGAACTAAAGCATTTGACCTTGCAAAGATTCTTCGATTTCAGACCCTTTTTCTGACTAACCTGACTTGACTGTTCCTAGGAGATTTCACAGGACCATTTAACAGGTACCTCAGATGGTGTAGACTTTGATGTGGGTCGTGAGTTCGATACCCATTAAACAAACTTTTCTGTTTTGTAAAAAAATAAATAAATCTGATTCAGCCCATTACCTACTAGTTACATAAAAAGTGTGTATAAGTAATATAAGTATCTACCATCTGGTGTTGTGTTAAAAACCAATGAATGATTATTTATCTCTCAAATACCTCATTATGTTTATTTTATCTTAAATAGCACACTGTTACGTTTCAATTGAAATACTTCTAAGAAATCGTGCAGAGTAAATTATGGTGGTCAGTTTTATGACATATGTCCTAATGAATTTACTGCGACATTACCATACAAAGAATTTTGTGTATAGGTATGTAAAGTAAATAGATATGAAATGAGTGAAAATGAGTTATTGAATTTATTTTGATATTGTAACACCAAACATGTAGGTATGCGCTAATGTTTGTTTTTATACATAATAGGTACCTGCAATAAAACTAGGAGTAAGGCAGTGAAATATGAAGGATTTTTTTGTCTTTAGAAGATAGATACTTGTAGCTGAAAAATGGTCTATGTCAAAAAATAAACAATAAAACAGTAACCAACAGAAAAGTATAGGTACATACGAGTTTTGATAATATTGCCGTTTTCTGTACTAAATTGACGGCATTATTTTAGCGATCCCATGACTAATCTAGTTAGTTTGAAAAAAATCAAACAGACAGATAAAATGAATAATGACAATATTCATCATGTTCTATCAATGTAACTGGGTAGTGGGTAGGTAACTTTAGACTAGACGGCGCGCCCAAAATTATCAGCCACTTTTGAAGAAAGGCAACAAACAAAAGAACTCTAGGGGTGAAAATTGTGGAGGGAGCAACTCTTTATCTCAACTCAATCAAGTGGATTTACCATACTGAGGTAAAAAAATATATATATAGCGTCCCGTCCCGGCTTACCGCGGATAAAAAAGGTACAATGTAAAATCGGTGCAGTTATTATTCAGTTACGCATGCAACTAACCCATTTTTCGTCATTTGGTCGTCATAACCAGTTAACCGACCTGAATTTGATTTGAAATACGAGTAGGTATATTATTTTAGTGACCTTGGTTAACAGGTAGGATACCTACTATTTATTATTCTGAAAATAAACAAGAGAGCATCAACATCAAGATTCGGCGAAGTCGCGGTCATAACCATAGTTGTAAAACTCATATCGACGAAGTCGATAACTGAAATGAATTTTTCTGCAGTTTTTACCGAAACTTGCACCAGGAACTCTAGCCAACTAATTAAATGGAAAGTGAAGTGGTAAACAAAAAAATTCGTCACCATATCCGCTCATTTTTGCCGTTTTTATTTTATCTAACGATTGTAGTATGCCAACTTGGCAACTTCGCTTCCCGTGTTTTCTACAGTACTGTAGGTACTTAATAACTTGTAAGTATATAACAGTTACACACAGAATTCGTGGCCGAACATGAATCATAACATTCAATGTTCGTGTATTGTTACAGTACCTAGCATACAATTTGTATAATCAGCTTCTCAGGAAACAGCTTTACTTAGAACTAGAAAATCTAACTACAGAATAGACGCCAAACACTCAGAATTAGTAATATTCAATACAAAATTATTATGGAACTTAAAAAACATAAGTAAGATTTTAATATTTAAACTTGAGAAACATTGCTTTTCAAATAAAAATCATATAATATACAAAATAGTTTACACAAAAAACTGAAGCCTCCTTTGAATTCTATTGCAGAAGCCAGAAGAAAAAAAAATGGCGGATTAGCATAAAAAAGTTTTCTGAAAATTAATTGGTTTTTGGAAGATAACGTAAGACTAGGCGGTATGGTTCTAAACTATAGCCTGCTCCGAGGTGTAAATAAATAAACCAGGAGAAAAAAAAATACTGTTACGAAAGAGTCCGCAACGTTGTAGGTTCCAGCTACCATAGAGTACCAGACTTACCGAAGCGGAGACCAACCGCCCTTTTTCCAGGATAGTATGTTCTGTGAACCAGTCAGTCGCTGTCGTCTCCGCGGCTTAGACGCACATTTCCCGCGCTCGCAATTTTCAAACAAACTACGTGGGACTTTGTTCTTCCGAACTTCGTACAGTTTCATAACAAGACTTTTAAGTGGAATTACGCCTTTTAAGTGAGTTGTGAATGAATTTATATTGAGGAAAGTTGCTTTGATGAACTTTTTAGTTCTTGGTAAGTTGTTTTTGTTTACCTTTTGAATGACAGAAGAAAAGTTTTGAATCTTTAATGAAATACACATAATAAGTCTTTCAATTTTGGATAAATACTTTTAATATTACCAGTATCTACATTAATAAAGCCTTTTAAATGTATCTAATATCAAACTCATTTGTAGTATTTCAGAAACTAAACGATAAGTAATCAACTACACATAAATATTAAATAAGTTGGTACCTACTCTTTGTACTTACACAAAGCGATATATTTTCATTTTAAATTTGAAATGTGTTGGTATTTAATATAATCCCCAAATCCCCAATTAATGGTTTTATATACCTAGTTCAATCATATTACTATAATTTTATTAGGTACCTAAGTACAATAAAGAATACAAACCTTGGTCTGCTATCAGTTTTTTTTTACTGTTACCCCTTTTGTAGTCTTAACGGTCATTATTATAAAAAGTTAATGTAATATAAAGTTTTTCTCAAAATAAGAGTAAGAACAATTATTAATTAAAAATGCATTGACTCATCAGGTACAAGGTACGTCCATTGTGCACGTACTTTGTTGCTAAGGGTGCTATCACTAGACCAGCGTTCATAGATTGATACAGTAGCAGGAAATATCTTTGGTAGATATTGTAACGTATTTGGATGTAATACCCAGTATTCCTAGGCACAAAGAGCCCCCGTAATTTAATCTCGTGCAAACTAAGTTAAGCCCTGTGAACTGTGTAGAATACAAAGACATGGGAAATACTGCTTCTTTTGAATCAGTATTATATTGGAAATGATTCATTCTGATCACTGTTATTTATTTTACCAGTGAACTGTCGATGATTTTGGTTTTGATGGGCATTTAGCGTGTCTAGCTGTATTTTTTTTAGCAAAACGATTGATCAGAATTTCGCCAGTCATTATTTGTAGTTCATATTAGGCTAATTTGATTGTGATAATGATTACCTATTTAAACCAAATGAATTATCACATGCTTTATATAGGTGTAAGTAAAATAAAGTTTCATCATTAATATTGGACATTAAACCACAGGATAATGGACACACTGACAAAAAAATGCTTATGGTTTTCGCTTCTGCTTTTATTAGTAAGTAGATAGACATTATTTCTTATTATTGGCTATTTAGTGTTTTATTTTATGAATATCAATGGTCGCCGAACCTCCTCACTTACCGAAGGTTGTTCAAAGAACTATATTATTCATGACCTTACATTTGAACCAATTTACGGTGTTGCTCGTTTTCTTATTATTTTTCATGGATCTATCGATGGGAAGAATGCCGTACAAAAATATATGACCAAAATGTACACACTCTACCTGTTCATTTGAACTCTCACCTGCACTCAGTTGGACAGCTTATAAGTGACGGCATAATACTGAATCTTATTATTTAATGCTCTTATTTCTTATATCGTTCTAGATGGGTACATCAAAAACCAACTCCAAGTACTCAATACTTAATTCATTTATTATTGTCATATGGTAGTACATATATATGTTGATAATGTAGTTATGTGTCGCATATGAACCCTATTTAATGGGTATTACAATATAATCGTAGTTGGAAGGGAGGCAGATCGAGGTTCGTCAAAAGTATTAGGTAGATAGTAGGTATCAAAGGAGGGTTATGTATATGTTAATTTTTTTATATATTATTTGTATTGGTAAAAGGCATGTCTTTATATTTATTGGAGGTATTCCTTTATATCATAATAGGCTTTGTCAATAAGAGGTAATTTTAGTGTTTGTTTTAGTAAATAGAGAGTCATTTTGTATATTTTTTATTTTTAATGGTAGGTTGTTATAAATTTTGATATACATAATGTATGGGCCGTCGCTATGCATTTTTAACTGGGATCTGGGTTTTATGATCTTATTTCTACCTGTACCCCAAGTACGAGTTTGTGCACACACGGATCTCAGAGCGCCGCCGATTTTGTATGGAAATCCAAGCGGCGCCTCATGCAGATTTCTTAAGAAGCTTGGATTTTCATACAAAATCGGTGGCGCTCGGCGATCACGTCTCTGCGATCCGTGTGTGCACAAACTCGTACTTGGGGTACTGGTCTTAAAACGTACCTATGTGTAAACGGGATAAATAGTGTATAGCAGTATAAGATTGCATGGTTCCGATGCCCGCTCTGCACTGACGCAAGCTGACTCACAATACATCTTGCTACAATTACGATCGTGTCTGAAATACCTGAAATATTCAGCGCAAATTGAATGTACGACTAACATTAAACCAAATAGATTGTTTGATGTACCTAATTACATATGTATGTTATTTGACAACACGCAAGTGTTGTGTTTCTACTATTTACAATTCAAATAGCAGGAGTAGTTACAATTTTAGCGCTGGCAATAAATATGCATAAGTACGAGAAGTACATTAGATACATTGACGACCGAAGTGGCGTGGCAGGCGAAGGTCCGCCTGCGACGCTGAGGGTTCGATTCCCGCCTTGGAATAAATGTTTGTACGATCTGCAAATATTTATTCCCGGTGTTCTGGGTATTTTAGATGTATAATAAAAAATATCTATCTATGTAATGTATTGTATTAAGTATGTCAGTCTTCTCTTCTAGTACCCATAACACAAGCTCTTCCTAGCTGGGGCTAGATGATGTTGTGTTATATATCTATCTATTAATTTTGTTTATGAATAAAAGTTTGCTAAATATTTATTAAAATAAACTTGTAACTCAGTGTAAACATTTATGCCAGTCAGAAGTGATTCACACTGCTCCGCGCGCCGCATACAAATTTTAAAACAATCGCTTTGAATTCATTCAAATTAATTACATTAATTCAACGCAAAATTATATAAAAATGAATTAAACCTCACCTGCTTGATTGGAACACTTGTTTGAAGTGACATGGGTGTGAACAGTCAGCTATATTTACTTACATTCTTTTGTCACAAGATCATTCTTAGTATTTTATAGTTTTTGTAGACACCCTTAGACTTCAATTTATTAGTTAAGTTCTTAAGTATTTCCCAGACGAACTTAGACTTTACCAAGAAGCTATCTATTAAAATATATTAACATCATCATCCGCAGCCAGATTTTGCCAACAGCCTATTTAAATTGTGTCACTCTACACGGTCCGGCGCTAGTCCATCCATGTGCGACCCAAAGAAATACATACTCGTAACATTTATTTTAGTATGTATATATTATAACCTTTTTATTTCCTTAATAAAATCAAACATACAATATACTTATTTATGAGCATGCAAAATAAATTAATCTAATTTAAGTAATAATAATTGAATATAAAATAAACATTAATATTTCTAAGATGCTATTTTGTTTAATTTTAAAAGGACCTCTCAACGAGTAAAGGTCTCCTCCATTTTACTCCAACTGTCTCTATCTTTTGCCTTGTATATCCAGTCTTCACCTGCCAATGCATTTATTTCATCCGACCATTTTTCTCTAGGTCGACCTCTTTTCCTTTTTAAGCCTGGTCCTGCCCAATTTAAAAGCTTTTTAGTCCATTTATCATTGTCCATTCTCGCGGCATGGCCAGCCCATTTCCATTTAAGTTTTTTACAATGTTTTAGGGCATCAATTACTTTTGTAGTGTTTCTTATTTCTGTATTTTTCTTCCTATCTAATCTTTTCACGTTCAAGATGCTTCTTTCCATTGATCTTTGACATACTTGAATTTTGTTATTTGTATAGTTATTGTATATCCACGTTTGACAGCCATAGGACAAACATGGTAATATAGATGAGTCTAGGATTTTTTTCTTTAACTTCACTGGGAGTTTTGATTTTAGTACTTCTTTATTGTTCCAGAACTTGTTCCATGATAAGTTTACTCGTCTATTTATCTCATCTGTATGTCTTGTCTTGCTAAATGAAATCTGTTTTCCCAAATATATATATTCATATACGTATTCTAATGATATATTGTTGACTTTGATAGGTACTTTTTCGTTATTTGTCATTATTTTTGTTTTAGTGGTATTGAGTTCGAGGCCAATTTTGCGACTTTCAGCGTCTAGTTCATTGACCATTCTTTCAAGTTGGGTTGGTGTTTCTGAAAAAAGAATGATGTCGTCTGCGAACCGGAGGTTGCTTAAGCGTTCCCCCTTTATGTTGATACCTTTATTCTCCCAGGCTAGGTTCTTCATTATGTTTTCAAGTACAGTTATAAAAATTCTAGGTGAAAGGGGATCTCCTTGCCTGACGCCTCGGCAAATGTTTATTTCAGAGCCTTTTGTTTCCATTTTTACATAACTGACGCTTTTGCTGTAAATGTCTTTTATCAGTTCAATTGCTTCTTGTGGGATGTTCGAGTCATGTAGAGCCCTCCACATGTATATCCTATGAATATCCAGATAATTTAAAACCTATCCTATCTTATAAAAAGTTAGCGTTGACTTTATGTCATCACGTATGGTAATAAAAACATCAAGTCTGCGCTAACTTTTTATAAAATATACCGTAGTGTCTTTCTCACACAATGTACGTTGAATTCTGCTCATCTGATGCTATCTATTGTTGAGAGAAAATAAATCTTTAATTTAAGAAATTGTAATATAATACTAATTAATGCTACGTTGTTCTTTGTGTCGCGAAAAATAATAAAATATTCATGTGTACCATAATGTAAATATTCTGTGGAGAGAAAAAATAACATTGGACATAATAACATTGGATAAAAAATCACCTATGAATGATACAATGTTGTGAGAAAAAGAATTTTTTGTATGAACGAATATAACGAACCTTGTAAAAACCAAACCAAAATTGGCTCACTGCGGAATCTCTATCGAAAATGTTTTTATCATAACCTTATACGAACACATGGCCGTGCGTTCGACTAATATATTTTTTCTTCCCGTGTAATATTACTAGACATTTAATATCAGCAACAGCAAGCGAAGTAAAAGCTGCTTATATTTATTTAGTTAGACAATATTATACACTTTATTATTATTAGTTACTTTTACTATCTTAGTTAGAAGTACACATCACAAATACCTAAAACCATTTACTTTATAATTTGTTTTAATTTTATGGATTTCCTACAAAAAAGATAAGTAAAATAAAAAAAATATTCCTTTACGTAGATGAAATAAGATTGTTCTTTACTAGATAATGTCCCGATGTTTTAGTGCATGGCACAATTTTTTTTTTAATTAGATTGCTCATCTCCATCCTCGAAGTTTATTCTGTCTTATTTTATTTATTTATTTCTCTCTTAATAACAACTAATGACCAAAAATTAACAAGTAACTTAGACTACAATCTTATATGAGCTTCTGGCATTCAGATCATATTTTTCCGAATTGAAAAAGTCTATTTTTGTACAGCAGAGTTTGAATTCAAGACTTTAGGATTGGACATCAAGGTTTTTCACAACATAAGGAATACATAAAATACACTTTCTAGAATAAAAGTTGTCACGTTAAATTATGTAAATTTTATTGAAACGCGAATGGCATCGACATCTTAGTAAACGCAAAATTCATAACAAAGACTGATATTTACTGATGGAAAATAAAAAGAGTGTATAACAGCAATCTATTGTACGAGCGTCTGAAACCTTGTGGTTTTGAAATAATGTTAAAAGAGAAATATTTTGACGTGACAACGTCTTATAATTCGATAGAGCCGGCTGTACGCACGAAAAAATATGACTCATGAGGCGTTCTGAGGCGTTCTGAGGCGTTCCATGAAGTGACGTTGTCACGTTCAACTATCGTCAGTAAACCGACTTTACAGACAACCATTTTTTTTTACCATAATATAAACCATCTGAAAAAAGCTCGCGCTTTCTTTACATAAATGCACTAGTACCTACTTCATAATTTACGACTACATTTCAATATCAGATACATTTAAAAAGAAAAAATGTATTAAGTAGGTACAATTTTAGTTATTTCCTCTTGCAATATAGAAATCTTTCAAAGGCTTTCATAATTTTGAAATATTTAACGTCGTCAGACAAGCAATTTTCTTTATAGAGCTACACAATGATCTTCGCTTTAACTTTATGTTATGCTATGCAGTAGTTTGTTTCAGTGTGTTTTGAAACCAGTGGCGAAGTGGCTCGGCTATATAGCCGAGACTGGAAAAACATATGTTTACAAACAGCTTCTGAAAACAACTTTTGAAATTGAACTGATTGAAATTGCTCTGATTTGAAAACAAGTTTTAAGTAAGAGTATAACATTTTATTATGTTTTTTTATTATATTTTTTACATTATATATTAAGCTATTGCATAGCTTCTATCGCGGGCCTTGAGCGTGGAGATCGAATCCAGAAATTCCGTAACGAAATAACCTAACACTACGCATGCGTATTCCAGCAAAAAATGCTATATGCAATAGCTTTATCGCGGCCACGGAACAAGCGGCAGTCCCCGAGTGCCACCGTCATTTTTTTATTACGCAAACAATACGTCTCTTAAGTGCGTATATGCGAAAATCAAGTTTTAGTTCAAAAAATATAGGCGGGGTTTTCAATACCGCCCTCGCGTCGTTAAGTTTATACGAATAGCTATAAAAGATACATACTTATTCTTTTAGATAATTTGTTAGGGCTAATGTTATTTTATTATGGTCATAACAGAGCTTTATAGACATAAAAATATATAAGCTTGGATGATTACACACATTTAGTTATCAGGCAATACTTTAGGTACTATATTTCAAGAACATTTAATATATAAACGAATTGATTGTTTACTAATAATGCTCTACAATGGTATCGATACATCAAAATCATGGTCAATATTTCTTTCTTTGACAGGCGTTACAGTTTAGTAAATAGAAGCTTTTGGTGAAAGAGCTCGTTTTGCTAATTACTTCCATGCTGTGGGCCGTAAGTTCAATTGCCACCAAAAACAAACTTTGTTGTTCTTCTGTGTTTCTTCTGTGTTCAAGTAATGTCAAATATTATGTTAGACCTACATCCAGCAGTGGACTGATATAGGATGATAGATGATGAAATATTATGGTTGTTTTAGGTGTCTAGATGTTACCTTGTGCGGGGATCATTGATTGTTGATACTTATAAATGAATTTATATGTATTTTTGTTTATATTCTAAGTATCAAAAAAAAGTTGAATATTTCGTATCGTTTCTTTTTTTGTGAACTTGTGACATTGAACTTAACTTTAGCTCAATTAGCACACTATCAGCAATACCCCATTTAATTTCATCATATTCCTCTCCGTTCAAGGTTGTCTGGTAGTTTTTAGCGATAAGGCCGCCCATTGTATATCAGTTTAGTTGTTCCTAGTTCTAAGTTCCTATATGTTTGAATTTAAGTTGTGGTGTGCAATAAAGTATTTTCTATCTTCTATCTATCTATTGAATAATTGGTCACTACCATACTGCTCTTATATATATATAAATATTATCTATATAATATTTATGCGTCTAAGTTTTGGATCGCCACCAAGGAAGTAGTTAAATAATATTTACTCTTGTTGCTTTCATTGAACTACGAGAATACTTGTGGGTGGAATGAAGGAAAGATAAACACTGACGAGGAATTAATCATTATGCTTCGGGCTTATGAAGTCCGGTGATATTGAGCGTGCGTGATTGATAGCGTGGTGGATTAATGGTCGCTCACGGGAGATTTTCAGTCATATTTTAAATTAATCTGTATACCTATAGGTAGTGTATCCATCTTGTAAATATATGACCTACTCTGTCATATGTTCACAAGCGGTAAAGCAACTGTCAACGTCAAGCTCCCAATCTGTTAATGTCATCGGTTGGCGGGAACACGAAGTAGGAGGAGAATCTCGAGACACTGACAGGCGTATGGATTGATACCAGCTAGGTGTAATGTAACAGTGAGCAAATGTTACTTATAGGATTTTACACTATCTTTGATTATGGGGTTTATACTCAAAGTTAAAAAAACTCTATGTTTTAACGGGGTCGCAGTAAGTACATAGATGCGATGCATTTTGGCCATCGACTAAGCATTTTCGGCTAGCTAGTAAATAAAAAATCAAACCTTTTGCGAATAAAACAAAATAAATTCGCATATAAAGTATTTACTTTCCAACGAGTTCAGCAAACGAAAATGAGCTAGGATAACAGTATTCGTATTGACAATACGATTTCAAAGTGGTATTCAACGTGACTGTGTTCCTTTATGTAGCTACAATAGACCAGCCATCAATTGACTTTACACTGGAAATTGAATGCCGCACAAGTAGCTGTTTATTTTAGTCTCCACGACTTCACGGTTCACTAGATGGTTTCTGCCTCGTACATGCAATTTGTGGAACGAGCTACCATTCGTTGATTTTCCCCGGAGCTATGACATGGGAGCCTTCAAAGACAGGTTTATCTCTATTTGAAAAGCCGGCAGCGCATCGACAACGCCGTGTTGCAGGTGTCCACTTCCTATCAGGTGCCCTGCAAGCTCGGCTGCCTGCTATGGCATAAAAAAATGGTTGTCTGTAAAGTTGGTTTACTGACGATCTGAGGCGTTCTGAGGCGTTCCATGATGTGACGTTGTTAAGTTCAACTATCGTCAGTAAACCGACTTTACAGACAACCATTTTTTTATGCCATAGCAGGTATAAAAAACTCTACATAAAGACACCGAAAAATATAATGGCAGCGATATTTACTGAATCGCCAACTATGGAATCATAAAATTCATTTTTTTTTATATTTAATATAGAATTATTTTAACAACTAAGACGTCTTACCCTTACTAAGATCATAGGGGCAATGTCGTGTGACATGTCGTGACGAACTTCTCGGACGTGGACCGCACAAATTGAGTTACAGAAACACAAATTGTTTGAGTCACAATTGGACTGACGTATCTTCATACTGTACACGTGCTACGTGTAGTTATTCTACTAACTCATATTACAGTATTTACAAAATGTACATAGGCATATAAAATACATTAGAAACAGTTGAGCTATCTACAGACTGTTGCAAACGATCTAAAGATTCAACTGGTCCAAATCAGTGCCAATCGGAAGCGTACCCAAGATACTGGCTGCATTGCCGCGCTGAATAGCAATGCTGATACGCTGGGCCAAATATTTATTTATCAATGAAGCTGGAAATTCTTGACACTCTTGAAAATACTTACTCTTTTTTTTTTTTAAAGCGGAATAGGTGTCTGAATTATAACAGGCGAGTAATATTAAATGTTTGAATCGACAGTCGATGTTCAGAGATTTTTATGACAAACCATTTTCACAGTAAAGAATAATAACAAGTATTGAAAAGTAACATCGACGTACAGAGTGAATACTAGTTCGGTAATCCAATTACTTTAATAATCAATAGTTGCATTGTATTATCTAAGGTAGTAGTAGATTATTAGTTTTACGAAAGATTAAACGTGCTCATTTAATGGAATTTACTTAAAACAACTAATAACTAAAATTTACTACATGTTTCTTACAACGTTGTCAAAACACCTGATAAATCGGTGAAACTTACTAATATAAATGTTTACAACAATGTTGCCAAAAATATTTTTTTGTTTCAGATAACAATTCGTTCCGGAAAAACGCAATACAAAATGAGCTCTCCTAAAAACTGTTAGTAACAACGATCTACAATGTCGAACAAATCGCAAACTCTTTTAGATATATTCCAAGAGATCTTAGCTGCATCTGGAAACTCGTCAGACAGTATCAATGAGACTCAGATCGTGTCAGTGCTCCGCGAACAGGCTTCCAATTCCAATGGCAATAACAACTTGGAGTCGATGCTGGTGAAGATGATGAGAGACAGACTCGGACCAGCTAAAGAGAGTCCTGATGGCTGTTGGAGTTACTGCGCAGGCGACTTCAGGGAGGTTATCGAGACTTATAATAAGTTTCATGGATATGCTACCTTATTGGTAAGTAACCTTTTTTAGTTTTTTAAGTTTAGTAACCCACGCACGACGCAACCACTAAGAGCCGTTACGCACTGTCGACTTGTCGCCGGCGACTCGGACGCTCGGCGACCAACAACAATAGGGCGACCAACGACCAAGTGCGTAAACACCTATTTAAACTGTAGTAAGTCACAGTCGTCAGCGACCGAGACGCCGGCGACAAGTCGACAGTGCGTAACGGCTCGAAGTGCTAGATAAATTAGGGACCTATTCACTTTTTTTCTATTACAAACGAATATGCTCAAAATAAAGATTTAAACCAAAAAAGTTTATGAGTTGATGAGTAAATTAATGCTTATTATATTCTTTTATGAAACGCTTTGAAGTTTCTGAGAGTTGTCTAATTATATAGATACCCTGTATAAAAGAGTAGGTTCGAAATCTGTTTAAATATTATAATAAGATTTTGTGGATCTTTTTCCATGAATAAATCAGTAAGTAAAATTTTATCCAGACCTACTGAAGTAATAAGAATAAACTACATAGTATTTCGGACTGCTTATAATATCAAAGGCAGAATTATATCTTTGAGGGCTACAGTTTTGACTAGTCCAGTCAAATTATGGCTAAAAACGAGTTAAATAAACATGAGCGAACACAGTTTGGGGACTTTGAGGATCGATAGGGGGATGTATTCTGAGCATACATTCCAATTTGAGGGGTTGTACTGAGGTCAGCTCAAGGTCATTTCGATGGAAACGCGTTTCATTCGATATCTCGAGAATGGTTGGTGTTAGGCGAAAAATTGTTGAGACCTTTTCTTTTCCAAACAAAATTTACAAACTTTTTTATTTGAAACTTTTTTTTATAATATTAATATTTTTCAACTTATTACTCCCGCAAGGCAAAAATTTTACTTTTTTTTCCATTTTTCGTCGTTTTCTCCCCAACCATTCAATTTTATTAAATTTTACCGATCATCAAAGTGTAGATCTTTTAATTATGAACAGTTTTGTCCTTAAACTTTTTTCCGTAGTGCCAATACCTTCGGAGTTATATATTACTTTACCGATATATTATTATTTTTATAAATTATTTTTCTATCAATAAATGTGTAAAACAGTTTTAATTGTTAATTTACTTCTTACCCAAATTAACCCAAAAATGTACCCAAATTAAATACTTAATTTTTAAACAGTTTAATCGATTGACCTTTTTATATTGCGACAGTGGCGCGGATTTCGCTCGGTAAAGTAATATATAACTCCGAAGGTATTGGCACTACGGAAAAAAGTTTAAGGACAAAACTGTTCATAATTAAAAGATCTACACTTTGATGATCGGTAAAATTTAATAAAATTGAATGGTTGGGGAGAAAACGACGAAAAATGGAAAAAAAGTAAAATTTTTGCCTTGCGGGAGTAATAAGTTGAAAAATATTAATGTTATAAAAAAAAGTTTCAAATAAAAAAGTTTGTAAATTTTGTTTGGAAAAGAAAAGGTCTCAACAATTTTTCGCCTAACTCTAACCATTCTCGAGATATCGAATGAAACGCGTTTCCATCGAAATGACCTTGAGCTGACCTCAGTACAACCCCTCAAATTGGAATTTATGCTCAGAATACACCGCCCTATCGATCCTCAAAGTCCCCAAACTGTATTCGCTCATGTTTATTTATTTCGTAATTTGACTGGACTAGACGAGATAAGCACAAAATACTTAGCATTCATTTATTAATCATCTTATCGTCTGGTGTCAGGGCGTAGGTAAGTACAGTTGCCAACATAAGATAAACTTTAAACTATAACATGAAACGTACTTTACGAAAAGTGTTTTTCTACTTTGGTTGTTGACTGGTCGCCTATATAAATGTGAAAATATCTACATCGTTATAAATAACTATATTGATAGTGAATCTATCATCTCCCCATCAAAGTGTATAAATAAATCGAGCTTTGTGCGAAATAGGTAATTGAAAAATTAAAATATGAAGACCGGAGTTCCGATCAATCTGAAAATATTATATAACAATGCAATTTATTACTATGTTGGCGACGTTCTGCAGATAGCTCAACTGTTTCTTATTGATTTATTAATAGCCGTAGTTTTGTTTGTGTCGTTTTTATAATTGATTACTTCTGCCCATTGATCTTCTAGCAGATCATTGCTTTTGCCGATATTTTTACTTTACTTAAGTGAAAGTTTTATAAAAAAAACAGGATAATCCGAGTAATAAAACTACATAGTATTAATTGATCTTTATATAATGGAACAAACTATCTGATGCTAAGTGGTAAACTCTGCATGACAGTGTTAGGTGAACTTAACACGTTTATAGTTTGTCACCACTTCAGTCGACCACCATTAGGTGCATTCGAAAAAACCTAACATGTTCATTAAGGACGTGCCATGCGAAGCCTCGCTCTGCGTCCATCAACTGAGACGTACGGATGCAATCTTATGACCCTGTAATCGCTCTATACATCCTATGTTTGTACATCTTGCCAAAAATTACAATTTTTTCTTGGAAGAAGATTTTTTTTCTAAAATACATCAAAATATTGTCTGCAGTATGAAGACTCTGCGAATGACATTTTAAGTAAAGTATACAATATAAACAGTGTTGTACAGTTGAATGTGTTCAAACTATCAATTTGAATATATTTAACACCTTTCCGTGAAGCGTGAGGTTGGCAACCTTGATACTTGACTGAGCATTCGAAACGTTAGGAATAATACAAGTTGGCGTCAGGTCACTAAACTGTCTTTATTAATTGTGTTCATCGATCAACGCTTGTTATAAACAGCTGTTGTCTTCGCTGTACAAATAGCAGAACAAAACATGTATACACAAAGATCTTGAAACCTAGTTAGCGTAGCTAACGTTGTTTCAAAACCTCCAAATAGAATATGCCACACCCACTTTTGCTCCAAGCGTTGAAGCAATATGCGTTAAAAGTAATAATGTGCAAGTGACTTTAATAGTTTTCGCAATTGAATTGAAAAGAAGAATAGCTCGCTGTATAAATGTGATAATCGTAAAGTTTACGTTAACTTTACGATTGTCACATTGGTGCAGCGTATTCGATTCACACTGCGCGATGACTCTGCGTTACGTTTACTTTACGATTATCACATTTAATAGCACTCACGCCCTTCTGCTCGGTATAGCTACGTATGGTTATAAACAAGAAGAGATTATAGTGGGCCAAGACATCTACTTCCATCATTATTCTATAAAGACATTTTCTCAAAGCTTTGAAGTTTTATTCAGAAAAATATTAGATGTTAGAAAAAATGTTTTATTGTTTCTTTCGAGTTAAAATAAGCACTTTCTCTCTGTAATGTAACATACATTTGACAAGAACATTCATATTATTTTGCTTCACGAAGTTAACGACGTATTAGTCAACTCCCGGATCTGAAACTCGCGTGCATCCGCGAGTTGGCTTTCAGTTTTTTTTAATGTCGTCAACTCGCTGGTGGATGGATTGAAACCAGGGTAAGTACCGCATGTCGAAAGACTGAATTGAGAGGATCGTGTAATCGTGAATATTCTGTCATTTTTACGCCAGATATTACAAATTACACGAGTTGACAACATAAAAAGTGCGTAAAATCTGAAGGTGCCAACTCAAAGGTTCTCGCGACTTTATGATCCGCGAGTTGACGGATAAGTTCGTTTGACACGTTACCTGTAAAAGCTTTTGAACAAACGTCAATTACAATCAATATTATGATTGACAAGGGCAAATACTGTAAAAAATATATAAGCACTTAAATTACGGAAGGTATTTGAGCGATTGAAATTCAATTTACTGCTGTTAATTCAATAAAAAGCCACTTCAATAAGTCAACTTGTTATATTTCTAAATTCAATCAGCAAAAACACACAATTACAGTAGCTAAAGAGAACTTTGAAAAGGCGTCTTCCGACTGGCAGTCGGAACAAAGTTTCTTGTAGGTAATTTAAGACAAAACTCTCAAAAGCTCTACGTAATATCACGAGTATGTGAAATAACTTAGGGAAGTTCTGAGAAACAATCTTGTATTAACAGGATGCTTATAGATGGAATGATGGTTATTAAAACGAAACTTTTTTTTAATTATTTGGATTAACAAACTTACAATACAACAAACATATATTAATAATATTATGTACATGTGTTATGTGGTAGGTATAATATAATATTATGTTTACTAATGGCTGCACCAACACCGTTTATTATTTAAGAAACAGTAGGTAAGATTTACACATATGCACCTCTCACAATTTGAATCTAGGTCTGTGAACAATATCAACCTAATTAGCTAGTTAGAACTCATAAACGCTAGAATATACTTGTATAGTATCATCAAGGTGCAAGTTTATGTTTAAATTTCAATATTGTTACAACATTCTAGACATTATTTGTCTTAACCTTATAGAAAATCAGTGTTTATACTTAGAATTTGAAGATTGGGCTGATGAGAGGCAAGAAGAGGCTTGTTTCAATCGGTGCCTCCAGATTCACTAAAATATAATTAATTAATTAGTACATGAAGAAGTGATGAACTTGTTGCAATCACAAGAAACTTATTGTTCAAACAATGATTATCAATTTGATAATGTTTTTCAATTTCAGTAAGTGTGAAGAATGATTGAAATTAGCTTCAATTTTATCAAAACTACAACTTATTTGATAAAAAAACTGTGTAGAAAATCTTTCTTGAGACTTGTCAACATTGTTCTTTAACTTAGTATATTTATGTAAAAAGTTTTTAGCCTGAAGAGCTTTATATTACAATTGGTTGTTTGTAAAAGAATTTCGAAAATAACTCTAAAGACATCAAAATGAGTTTTATGTTAGAACAACTTTTTGAAAATGATTTTAATTTATTAGGCATAAAACCTCGAACATTTCATAAGAGACAGTAATTCAATTGTGTACCCTACAGTGATATTTTTTTATATGCTACGTCGTGGGTTCGATTTCCACCAGGAACAAACTAATGCGTACCTAGTTACAGACATTGATGTCTGTTCCGAATCTGGGTGTTATTAAGTATTTTATGTATATGTCCGAAAAAATTATGTATACAGTAGATTTAAATCAGTAGTATAGTTCATATAATGTATGCGGCTTAATGACGTTGTGTCATTTAAGTTAAATATTTTAATTGATTAGAAGGGCAATCGCTAAACCTAGATTTAATGATTGTTCTTTCTTACTATATCTAATGCAAAAAGTTTTTTCAAATTTCTTTTATAGGTATGCACAATTAAGCAATTGCATAGCTTTTATCGCGGGCCTAGAGCGTGGAGACAGAATCCAGAAATTCCGTAACAAAATAACCTAACACTGCGCATGCGTAATCCAGCAAAAAATGCTATGCAATAGCTTTACCGCGGCAGTCCCCCAGTGCCACACGGGCTTTTTTTTTTACTATAAATCTAATGCAAAAAGTTTTTTCAAATTTCTTTTCTAGGTCTGCACAGTTTTTTTTACTTCTTTTGTTCATAGGTCTGCACGATAGGAGTCCTGTCAAATATGCTGAACATCGCGGTTCTAACGCGGAAGGATATGGCCGCCACGCCCATCAACCGACTGCTCAAATGGCTGGCGGTGGCTGATGTGTTTGTTATGGTCGAGTACATCCCTTTCGCTATATATAGATACCTGGTAAGTTACATTACACAGACAGAACAATGTACAATTATATAATTGCGATGAATAGAGTACCGTTATATTCTATTTCAAGGCATCAATTATTAGAATTCTCTGAAATAGAATCCCACAGTTGTGGTTTTATGTACCTTAAAACTATTTCAAATTATTCGGCTATTGGACCGCATTTTCAAACAAACTGATATAACTCAGTCGAACCACTTTAAACTTTCGCTTTCATAGATTTACGGAAGCTTTGTACCTACTTCGAATTCAATCAATCTTAATCACTATACCTAAGCTAAAGCAACTAATCAACCCAACTTGAAATAGATGAAACTGAAGTAAGTACAACAGATTAGGTAAAATTCTGTAACCGAATGAGTAATAAATATTCACGAACAATTTACACATCGTACTCTAGGCCCAAAGTAAACTATGCTTGTACATGACTTGTATATGGGAACAAGATTGCTGATAAAATACATTATAATTCTTTCTTGTAAATACATACATAGTTATACCCATAAAGTGAAGCAACGGTTTAGTTATGCAGTCGAAACCGCGTAGTGTAGAACGCCTTCCTGCGAGATGTAGCGACGATCTGCGGAATATAGCTTGCAAAATACAACAAGAGATGAAGACCGGGCTCAGTGGCGCTTGGAATCTCTGCCAAACGCATTTATATTATTTCAAATACATAAATTGAATGAGGGTTTTCTATATTTTTTCTGCCACTAGGCGGCGCTACGTAGGTGTCAGGTCCAAACATCTGTCAAATAGCACAGAGTCGTAGAAACTAAACTTAAATTATTGAAAAAAAATTAAAGGAATGATTTTAAGAATAAATAAACCAAAAAATATATACTGAGAGAATTACAATGAGGGTTTTCTGAAATGATCTCCGTGAGATGGCAGGACTGTAGCGTCAGGTCCAATCTGTCTAGGCTGTCAAAATACATACAAAAATTGTAGCGCCGCCTAGTGGCAGAAAAAGTATAGAAAACCCTCAATTTATCGTGTATACATTTTTTTTTTGTTATAAGTTTGTTTGGGGACAAATAGAAATTTATCTTATCTTATCCTGGTCTTCGGCATTTCTACATCCAGTGGACTGATATTGGTTGATCATGATGATGGTTCAGTATTAATTCTGTTGCCAATCGGAAGTAGGTATATTGTCTGCAAATACCCCACATGCTTTGATCATTTAAGCTATGTTCTAGTATCTCAGTGGATATAATAATTTATATTCACTGTAGAGCAGAAACTAAAATAATTAAACTGTAGTTAGTTACATGCTTAATCAAATAAGCACTTATTGATTTTCACTGTAAACGTAGTGTAAAAACGTCATCAAGATAATAAACATCATAGTAATAGCAAAGCACTTAACATAATAAGGTTAGATAAGATCCTGATAAATATTAGTAACCTAGTTATCTATTATAACTTCACTTGTTTTTTACAACGAACGTCATTTGTTTTTGGCGGTTCCCCTATTCTAATCATAAATAAAATAAACGGCCAAGTTTGAGTCGGACACGCGTAGAAAGGGTCCGTACCAAGAAAACACGTTTTCATATGTTTCATTTTATTCTGTATTTTTTATATTAGTTGTTAACGCGACAAATATGATCTGTGATAATTTCAACTTTTTAATTATCATTTTCCATAAAACAGACAGACGGATAGGCTGACAGATATTCAGAGATAATACGAAAATAAATAATATAAAAGAACCCTAAAAAGGTTTTTATTTGTTTAATTCATTCACTCATTACTTTAAATAGATTTTTATTGTTTATTAATAGAATTAGTACTAGCAATCTAGTTTAGTTACCACAAGATTCTCTTCGTTACTTGTGTAGATTGCTAAGGAATATTTATTTAACGTGTATAATATTTTCAGGTCTTACCAGAGTCAGATTTCCGGTACTCGAAAGCGGCGTACATTCTCTTCCACATGCATTATGCACAGATTCTACATACGGCGTCAATTTTCCTCACTCTGTCTTTGGCATTTTGGCGATACGTTGCTATAAAGTAAGTAATTTACTAAAAGTATTAAGGTATTGCGGGTCTTGAGCGTGGAGACCGAATCCAGAAATTCCATAACGAAAATAACCTAACACTGCGCATGCGTAATCCAGCAAAAAATGCTATGCAATAGCTTCACCGCGGCAGTCCCCGAGTGCTTTACGTCTTTTTTTGTAAAAAAAACCGAAATCTCGCTTTTTCCCAAGAATTGTAAAGAAATTGTTTTTAACTAAAGCAGAGATAAATGGTGAATTTTCGATCGTCCCACTGGTTCGTTCAAATAGTAGAACGATCGCGAAAAATACCATTTTTTAAATAACTACCTACCGGTTGTACAGTTTTCATGAAAAAACTTTGTTGTCAACTATCCCTGGTGACCATTATTACAGCAACCGGTCAAGAAGATTTTGTATTTTTTGGTCATTTATGGGTCTTTGAATATGGTAAACATAATCACTGCAAAATTGTTTTATGATTAGTTCAACAACATATGTTGTATGTTTTCTGTAGCAAAAGTCGCCGCGAGCGGTTTAAAAAAGTCCTTTGAAAAAATGCAAACACTTTTTGAATTTTACATTTATTTCGTCATTGTAATCTGCTGAGGAAATAACAATTTTATCTAACTTTGATAAAAGTTGAAACATAATTCTTTCCTAAACAAAATAGGAATAATTAATGCGCTCAAGTTTATTTTATGGACAAGTAAAAACAAGGAACAGGGCGAGCGGTAATTAAAATGAGGAGAGAAAATGAGGCTATCTTATAAATATTTAAGCAGTTCTTACGTAAATAATTTTTATTTCAAATATTCAGAGACAAGAGAATTATGGAACTCTCTTTCAATAAAGTATTTTTTACAGGTTCTCAGACAGAAGCCACGTTTTGTGCACTGAAAGAAGATGCAGCCTCGCAATACTGACGAGTTTTTTACTGCCTCCAATATTTTGCATACCTACTTTCATGGTAAGTTCTTTTTAGTTTTTTTTTTACATTTACTTTGATCCTGTCGTCTTAATAAAAACGGCAAAAATCTTTTCAGTTAGTTGTAGCATTCAAAGCTGGTTAATATTGCCTTGCCCTGGCACTGAAACGATATTTTTGTACCCAGGTTTTCAATATTCACGAGAAGCAAAAAGAAGATGAATTCGGCCATCCATACACAGCGTACATAGTCGACTCGGACCACCACGGAACACTTTATCAAGTCAACTTCTGGGTACATGCTGTGCTCATAAAACTGCTGCCTTGTTTCATCCTGACAGTGATAAGCATCTGGTTAATCAGAGCTTTGTACAGCGCGAATCGGCATCAGAAAAACTTGAGGAATCACAATGCCTGTTCCGCCGCTGAGAAGATGGTGAAACGTCAGAACAAAGCTGATAAAAGGACCGATAGAACTACAAAGATGTTGCTATCTATCTTGCTGTTGTTTTTGATAACTGAGCTTCCTCAAGGGATACTGGGTTTGCTGAGCGGGCTGATGGGCTGGTGTTTCTTCACTCGGTGTTATAACCTTTTTGGGGATATGATGGATTTCCTAGCGCTTGTGAACGGGTCGATAAACTTCGTGTTGTACTGCTCTATGTCGCGGCAGTTCAGACAGACCTTCAGACAGATGTTACTGCGTGTGCCACCTATTAAGCGTTTCATGCCGCCCAACGCATCGCACTCCGACTCGCACAATCTGAACACGTAAGTAAAACTTTTCTTTAGTGTATTTAATCAAATTCCTTTTCATACGTAACATATTGAATAGTTTATTTCTCTTGCTACTCACGTGATATAATAATAAAAATATACAGACACGTACTAAATATCGCGGGGAGTCAATTAAGAAATAGAACATATTTATTTAAATCACAAATAATTAAAATTAATTAAGTAATTATAATCCAAAAAAAAAATGTAAAAAGACTGCAACTAAGATAAGCCATAGGATCCGGAGGGATACGTACAGCGTGGGTTTTCTGTGGCACTGAGATGATGGTGTCATATTCTATACCAAGGGTCACCAAATAGTTTCGCTCGGGGTACAATTTAAGAAATGAAATGACCGCCGCGGTTCACACATTTAAAAAAATAATAATTATTGAACATAGGTAATTACGGAAATTACTAAGGTATTATTATTTACATATCAATGAGAAAAGTGTCATTTTTTATTGTTGATTTATCTGTCTGAATAGTCCAAGAGCTAGTGAACCCTGCGAGTAACGGTCTTCCTGTATGGCTAGAAATTTGTACACTTACGATTTATAGCATGCTAAGAGCACTAGCCATGATCTGGCAGGCTTCAGCCCTGTACTTCATCAGCCACTTAATTTTTTAATTGTAAAATAATTTGAGTTTCAAAACTTGTTTCTGTAAGCTTAAAAATTTAATAAGATGGAGTTTATTTATTGTAAATCTTGAAAAAAAAGTTACAGACGATTACAATCAGCAATAGTATATGCCAGATCAATTAGAAAATGCACAGTTGATGAGGTAAAATAAACTTTATCCTGTATACTTAAAATTTGTATATGTTTTCAAGTAAACGTCTCAGAGTAAATATGTACAATGCCAGACGGTTTTGAACAGCATAAGACCTTGCCAGGCGAGAAGACAGCTGCTAAGGGAGTGCAAATAAGAAATGTTAATGTTTCAATTTTATGAACATATTTATTAGCATACAGTAAATGCAATGTATTTTATTGGGTTTTATGCAATCTACATTATTTTTAACATTCATTTTCTTCAGCATCATCCGAGATTGCACTACTGTTTGCATCATCATCTGATTCTTTAACAATGTTTTCCTCATCTGAAAGTAGTGAAAAAATATATTAATGTAGGTACCTACCGTAATAATTTTTAGTATTTATAGAATAAGGTTGTTAAGAATTAAATATCAAGCTCTATTACATAGGACTGCATATTAAATGTTACGGATAAAATAGTTGTATGTTACCTGAAATGTATTCCTCAGTTTCAGGCGATTGTGCTGTGGCAGTATCAGCAGGTCCTTGTAAAAGTATGTCGTATAGGTATAGAAGATGGAACTTTATTCCTCTCAAACCAATTAAAATCGTAAGAACTATCAATTAAGTTCCAACCGTTATTTTCAGGAATAAGAATGGTTCTTTAAAATTACAATTTCGCCATATATTTGTAGGTAATGTAGGCAGTTCTTAATAATTGTTGATGTAGTTCACGTTGGCAGGGTGGTGAATTCGATGAATCATAGCTTACTACTTTTTCATAAGCACTTTAGGATTATTTGTGTTGTAGATAGATAGATGGAAAACACTTTATTGCACACCACTTAATTTATTTTTGTACGTAGTTGTACGTAGTAAGGAACTTTTCATAACGTGCATTACCTATTTAATTTTGAACATTTCAAACCATACATTTGGAGCTTTGACATGGGAGCCTTCAAAAGAAGGATATATCTTTATCTCAAAGGCCGGTAGTGCACCGACAACGCCTCTGGTGTTCGCAAGTGTCCATGGGCGGCGGTGACCACTTCTCATCAGGTGGCCCGCAAGCTAGTTTGCCAGATATGTCATAAAAAATAAGTAAAATCACTGAAAATTGAAGTAAAACTGAAAGATAGGCATTCACGCAACACCTCTGACTCGCACGCCTTTAGCAGCTGTCCCCTCGCCTGGCAAGGTCTTATGCTGTTCAAAACCGTCTGGCATTGTACATATTTACTCTGAGACGTTTACTTGAAAACATATAAAAATTTTAAGTATACAGGATAAAGTTTATTTTACCTCATCAACTGTGCATTTTCTAATTGATCTGGCATATACTATTGCTGATTGTAATCGTCTGTAACTTATTTTTCAAGATTTACAATAAATAAACTCCATCCTATTAAATTTTTAAGCTTACAGAAACAAGTTTTGAAATTCAAATTATTTTACAATTAAAAAATTAAGTAGCTGATGAAGTACAGGGCTGAAGCCTGCCAGATCATGGCTAGTGCTCTTAGCATGCTATAAATCGTAAGTGTACAAATTTCTAGCCATACAGGAAGACCGTTACTCGCAGGGTTCACTAGCTCTCCAGCGTTTGGAGTGGAATTGGTGCAAACTATTGACATTACTCGTTACTTTGCATCAACAAAAATACTGCGTGGGATATATTTTTCGGTCCGCATACAATGGGTCGGCGGTCCGTATGCGGACCGCGGTCCGCCATTGTTCCGCCCTGTTCTATACTTTACTAGATTTTACTAGTATACTAGACGCTTTTACGAGTCGGCGTCGTGTTGGTATCGTGTAGGTATCGTGCCAGTGAAAACGCCCTATGCTAAACTAACATGAACGAAAAACCAGCTATGTATCGACGGGAATGTATTTATTGCCAGTATAGAATCCCAAAGTCAAATATTTGTACACTATCAGCCCCATGTTATGTTCTTCATGATCCTGTCCATACTAGGTTGTCTGGTAGAGATCGCTGTTTAGCGATAAGGCCGCCCATTGTATGTCATAGTCTAGTTTTAGTTAATTGTTTACATGTTTATTTTTAAGTTGTGGTGTGCAATAAAGTATTTTCTATCTATCTATCTATTTGTCTTCATACAACATTGCAATCCTTTGGTTTGATTTTACTGACCCAAAGCAGAACAGTAATGTCATACTACTCAGGCCAGAGACAAATTAAAATGAGCCCTAGGTTGACTGCACAAGGTTTTATTTCCATGCGCTTGAAATAAATCTTCGAATTCAAACATCATTGAAAATCCAGTGACTGTATAAATGCTCCCAACATTTCCCAGTCTAAAGCAAACGTTACGGTTTAGAAATGTTCCTAAATTTCTGCATCGTTAAATCATGGGGATTTCGTGGATCATCCAGGGATTTTGACAGTGCTTTAGGGCTAGCACTTACATACAACTGTTGCATCGACTAAACTGTTTCGTCGAGTTGTGTACTTTTCGTGATTTCTACTCAACTTAACAGTTTAGTTGATGGAAGTGCGCATACAATCGATTTTATATCTTCTCAAATCGACCACTCTTTATTCAGCAACGCTCGAGTCAAGGTGTTTACCGCTTCAAATGCTTATACGAGACTGGCAGTCGCGGTCAGTCGCGGATCGACTGTTTAGTCGATGGTCTGCGCATATCAATACAATGCAATACAAATTGAGCGCTTGATCGATAGTTGTCCAACTTTTAAATCAAAAGCAAATCGATATAGCTTTTTGACTTTTTTGTCGAGCAACAATCGAGTTGACTGTATGTGCGCTTTAATATATTCTTTTAAACATATGATACACAACAAAATAGTTGTTCAACTAAAAGTTGTATGTATGCGCTAGCCCTTAATCGGACCATTTATCTGTGATTTTAAGCTTTATTTACAAAACGATACAGCACAATACAATATTAATATATCATACAGGTCTACGCTGTATTCCTAATTCTTATACCGATATTTAGTTACTACATCATTGAAAATGTCAAATGATTACGTCTGGCATGGTTCCACTTAGACGTTTGGTAGGAGCCTTTAAGGTAACCGAGATTACTTTTTGCAATACTGTCATAATACTGTCATACAAATGATTGATTCACATTTATTCGTGTATGTCGTTTCACGAATAAATGTGACAATCGTAAACGTATCGTACTTAACAGTTTCGAGACACTGCGCGCTGACGTTGCAACGTTCGAACGTAAACAAGCGATGACGCGTAGTGTGGTTCGAATTTGAAACATTCTGTATCAACATGTTATATTTATTTCTGATCAAAGTATTGAAAACTCAGCATTCGTAAATTATTTAGGGAAAAGGTTTTCGCCTGACCGTACCTGAGTATCTTAGCCGTTTGTGAGAATATTCCCAGCTGGGGTTACGTATTCTATTTAGGTTCTTCTTACAAAAGAAATTCATAAAAGGAGTGATTATCAAATGATCTTGCTGGAAATTCTAAAATGGTTACGCTTATCCGGGCAAACCTTGATGTATAATGGTTGTTACTGTGTTGAGACGTAGTTATATTAATTTGAGTTTGTTTTTTGGTTGATACTTTTCTTTTGATATAGTGCCTAAGTATGTACGATTGAATTTACGTATTTTTATTATATTATATAAAATTATTATTATTTTGAATATTTCTTTAAATAAATTTGCTCCAACAGCACAAAGTCTACAAGAAATGCTCCAACAACTGAGCACGGCAAGTCTTGAGGTTGGACTTCAAATGAACAGATCCAAGACGCAGGTAATGTCAAACAGCACGAAACGTAGGGTCGAGGTAGATGGGCAGATACTACACTATGTCAATGAGTACACCTACTTGGGCCAGATAGCAAGCTTCGAAAACAGGCAAGACAGTGAAATCGATCGACGTATCGAAAACGCCTGGAAGAGCTACTGGTCCTTGAAGGAATACATGAAAGGTGAACTTCCTCTTACTCTAAAACGCCAACTCATGGACATGTGTATTCTGCCCGTCCTAACCTACGGTGCACAGACATGGTCACTGACCGAACTGCAGAAGTCCAAGCTCAAGATTTGCCAAAGGGCAATGGAGCGCAGCGTTTTGGGCTACAAGAGAACCGATCGGATCCCAAACACGACGTTGCGCTCTTTGACCGGTATTGCTGATGTTGGAACCCAAACCGCAAAGCTCAAGTGGGGGTGGGCAGGACACATTAGTCGAATGCCCCAAGATAGATGGACTACCATAACAACCTCCTGGACACCTGAAGGTCGGCGGCGTCGGGGTCGGCCAAGGAAGCGTTGGAGGGATGACCTTGACATATTTCACTTGGATTGGTGGGATATTGCCAGGGACAGAGAGAAGTGGAAGTGTTTGGGGGAGGCCTTTGCCCAGCAGTGGGACAATGTAGGCTAGAATAAAAAAAAAAAAAAAAAAAAAAAAAAAAAAACTATCTGATCAACTGACTTCAAAAAACGGAAACGGTTTTTTTATCTACTTTTACAAACTTTTAATCTAGGGATTTTATAATTATTTTTTTATCTAAACTGTGATGCTTCATTGATCATATTGGTATAGGCAGAACCTCTTAACATCTCTTAACACCTCTCATCATCTCAGGTGAGATGTGAGATCGCCGTCAAAGGCTTGCCTATAACTTGTAAAAAAATTGTTGTCTGTAAAGTCGGTTTACTGACGATAGTTGAACGTGACAACGTCAACGAACGGTATACGGTAACGCCTCAGAACGCCGGAACGCCGGAACGCCGGAACGCTTCATGAGTCATGTTTTTTCGTGCGTGCAGCCGGCTCTATCGAATTATAAGACGTTGTCACGTCAAAAAAAACTGATGGGCCATCTGATTGTTCCATCACTTACTCAAACGGTAAAAAATTGTGGCTTTTTTATATTCTGTGACCTTTTTATTCTGAATTGGGTTGCCAAGCTACATTCACTTACACCTACGCCTTAGAAATAGGTCGATACGCGGAGCTGACGAAATCACGGCTTTCCGCACGATTTCTTCCCTTCACTACAACTCAGCAGGTACGATTAATGTAGGTCAACAAAAAATGATATAATTATAATATATAAATATTCACAAACATTTCACACATCACACTCTAGTCACAAACTAAGCAAAGCTTGTACCTACTATGGGAACTAGACTGCTGATAGAATACTTACACACTTTTTTTTGTTAATACATACATAGAATACATAGTAACACTCAGATACAGAACAAATATTTATGTTCATCTCACAAACTTTGATCTGGGTGGGAATCGAATCCACGACCCACAGCATTGAAGGCAGAGCTACTACCAACTGAGCTGTGATGCCTGTCATTATAAGTAAAAAGTATATAAGTATTCTATCAGCAATCTTTTTCCCATAGCTTTGCTTGGTTTGGGAGTAGAATGTGATGTGCGAAATATCCCAGAATATTTATTAATTATTTTATAATGGTGTAAAATGAATAGCTTTAGTTACAATTAGAAGTGCTCATTGTAACCATAGATCCCTTTGAATACAAAATGACACAAAGAATAGAAGTTTTAATTAAATTGAATACTTACCTTCAATTTCAAGAAATATTTTCCAAATTGGATTCTAAATAGAGCGCTCGACGACTGGGCAATGTAGTTCTATTACACACAATAAGTTAGTTATGAATAAAATTTGATTGCTTTTAAAATAAATTCAAGGAACTCGATGTATTATTTTTATATAACAAAGTATACAATGTAAAATGTTACGTAAAAAAAAGATAGCGATTCTTCGAATAATTCACATTTTAATTTTTGCCGACCGCAGCTTTGTAGCGTTTGATAGACAATTGCAATTTTGTTTACACTTCAATTTCCTACGTTTTACTCATGAAACGAAAAGTTACAATACTTACTTATTACCTAAGTAGCTTTTGTATCAAATAATTGCAACCACAAGAAATTTATAACTAATAAAAATAGATCTAAAAATGGTGATCAAAATGTAGTCCTTTGATCACGATCATTGATCGACAATTTATTTTATACCAGAAGTAATGTAATTCAGAAATTCACAAAGAAACACAATGAAGTAATCTAACTTCAAACACAAATACCATCAAGCTGAGAGTTTTGTGATCGCTTTTTGATAGTTATTTTTTGTTTCAGAGCGAAGACTTCGGTTCCTTGAGGAAGGGCCAAACAAGGGAAGGCTCCAGAGATAAACGAACATTTTCTGTAAAGTGGCATAGCTTTCATCTGTAGTACCCATAGTACATACACTTGTTAGGTATGAAGTGATTGCACTGGAGGGACCCTTGTAGACATTTAGTTACTATTATTGTAGCTTTGATTGAAAAAACCTTGACAGTAATTTATTTCCTGTTTTAGTGAAATGGAAGTGCCATATCGTTTATATTCTAGCTTTAAGGTTTTTTTCAACAAACTTTGAGGTTTTGCGGTCTATGGGCCTAGTAAGAGTTTGGTAAAAACGGTGTAAGTCTGTCATCTTGCGTGACAGCGTGCGAAGTACGCAAGCTTCTCAAATAATCCACCTGAGCATTACATGTGTCTACATAAAAACATTACACTGCAAGGCACGGTTTACTGATTTTATGCGCTAACACTCTTACTAGACGCAAACTTGTCGACTATCCGATTTACGAAAATGTATGTCTAACGGCCGGTTTCTGGAAACCCAAATCACGATTGATCCGAGTTTGACACATAGTAATTATTAGATTTTTTCGTTGATCATCGTTCGAGAAACCGGCCGTAAGTATTCTATTTTCAATCTAGTTCCCGTAAGTTTTGCTTAGTGTGGGATAAGACAGCGTTATTTCCATGAATATTTATTTATTTAAAGCTATTTTTGTACAATATTATGTAAGTTGTTATTTTGTTAGCTTTGTTATTTATGAAAATCTTGACAGAAAGTTACGGAATACAATTAAAAGTACTCGTTTACATTGTTTATACAGGTACGGGTTAAATTTATTTACTTAATTGGAGATTCTGTCAACAAAATGTTATGATTCAATTAAAAGTTGTAGATATTGAGACTGTAAATATTATATTGGAAAACAACGTTAGATTTTGTGCATTATTTTTTGAAAGGCTTAAACACAATAGTTGTGTATAATAGCCTTTGAAAAAATAATGCACAGATACACAGTGGTTCAAAGTGGTTCTTTTGTTTTATAAAAAAAAACCTGTAAGTATCTTTTAAGTATTTGATGTGCTAAATATAATTTTAAAAGTTTACTATAAACACTGTATAAAAGAATCTTGAAAGCCGTCAGCTCGGTTGTTTCTAGCTCAGCTTTCAGTGATTTGGGTTCGATTTCCACCAAGAACAAAAGTTGAAGCATTGATATATTATCGTAACATGATATAAAATGTAAGTATATAAGTATTCCATCAGCAATGTAGTTCCCAAAGTACATTTATGTTTAGTTTGTAGATATTTATTTATAAACTTGTTTCATTTATATAAAATGACTATATTTATATCATTGGCAGAAGAATGCACAAAGAGGAATTTCTCAGCGTGAAAGCTGCTACAGACATTTGAATTATGTTCGTACTATTTCATACGAATGTATATTCCCAAGTTCCGTAGCTTATTTATGCATTACGTAAGAGTTCTACCTTCGATGTAGGCTTCAGAAAAGTGAGCACGAATAAAGTGACAATCGTAATCGTATCGTAAACGCGAAGCTGCAACGTTTGACTGTCGAGCTAGCGTCAAGCGAAGCGCGTAGTGTTAGTCAATTATGCCATCGTATACGTTAGCGATAGTCACATTTAGGCTTCGTTCACACGGCATTGTCCTGCACGTTTTTTTGCAGTATACGTCTTAACGTATAAATAGTGACCATACAACGTACATATATCCATTCACACGTCGATTGTACTGCAAAAAAACGTGTACCGCTTATACGTTTAAACGCATACTCAACGGACTTGTCAAGCAAATCGAATGAACTTTGACGTATTCGGTTCGCAGTGGCACATAATATAGCTTTGTCTCGTTCACACGGCACGATGTTCACACGTTTTTTATCGAATAGCAATTTGGTAGCCTTGAATTTTCAGTCGAGTTAATAACTTTTCAAAACTTTCAACAGACATTCGAAAGTAATTAAAAAACTTTTTTTCATCGTTTCTAAGATTTTCGAATAATTTTTCAAATGTGATCGTTCGCACAGATTCTTGATTAATAGGATGTACCCAAAACCTTCTGTTTTGTCGGCGGCGAGACCGTTGGCGCCTACGATACCAATATAAAAGTACAACCACGCGTGGATCCATCAGTGACGTCTACTCGCTGTGACAACTGTGTGAAGACTGCGGCTATTCGTCTTTTACACGAATGATAATTTACCGTGTGAAGACCCGGATGATTGTACGTTAAAAAAACGAATACGAAAAAAACGTGCAGGACAATGCCGTGTGAACGAAGCCTTGGAGTCCCCGCAGACTGCAGACTTTTTATCGGCCGATAGTTTGGTCGGCTTCTTAATCAGTATGAAGGCTGAATCACTGTAATGTGCGCATCTGCATACATCTTCATACTGATTAAGAAGCCGACCAAACTATCGGCCGATAAAAAGTCTGCAGTCTGCGGGGGCCCTTACTCGTGGCCGGACCTCTTAATAGAATAAGTACGTAACGATTCCAAGAAGAAATACCAAATACTATGTTGTAAATTTTGTGTACATATTAAACTAGAATGTAAGACTTTGAACCAAACTTCATAAATAATTATTCAAAGATCATCATCATCATCATATTCAAAGATACGTAATTTTAAAAGCTTTGCTTAAAATGTTGAGTTGTAAAAACAACGAGAAAATAAAGATTTTTGTATAACAAATGTTTTATTACCCCCCCCTTATTAGTTAAACAATTAATTAGTTTCCTACTGCAAAATCATTTAAACTAATAAGCATATATCTTGTGAACTTATTATCTACTTGTATAACCCGACAAACATTTTATTCTTGAGTGACCGTATAATTAGATACTCAATATATTGCAATGATGTGGTGTTACAAATGTAAGTACCTATCACACTTATATACACCATCTAAATGATAAAAGACAGGCTCAGGTGAAACTATACATAATAAATCATTAAAAGATTTTAAATTAAATATTTTTCTCATGAAGTAATGTCGTTGTTGCATTCTTTTTACATTTATCTTTTACATCAATAATGAGGAAGGTTATCGTTTTATGTGAACTTTATTTCACTTTTACATTTTAGAATTCATTTTTACATTTTAATACATAAATGAGCAGAATTGATTTAGGTATAGGCGACAATGAAATTGGTTTACCACTCTAAGACTGAATATCATTTGCAAGTACAAAACATCAAGGGCTATTTTCGCTTGACAGATTAATAACTGCTACCTCAGAATCTGTCAATCTGTCAATCCTTAGCGAATAATTATGTTACTGGGAGATGTCATCAAAAGTGGTAAACCACTTTCCTTGTCGCCTATACTTAATTGGATGATAAATATTGTTTAGCGCAGTTTTGTTGCTGTTTTGACAAGTCAGTTTGCTACGCATACATTACTTTGTCAAAATAGGCTTGACTCTATATCTAACTAGACAGGCAAGCAATCTTTACGGCTCTATAATTCGGATCGTTTTATGAGTTTAGGTGGCGTGACAGCAGTTATACAGAGAGGAGTGAACAGATATGACACTCAACATAAAATTATATGATTTGCATATTATCGAAAATTATATTCCGAAATGTAAGTCAATCCTACTGGCCCGTGGTATACAATGACAAAGAACAATCGTGTTTCTGACACCTACATACTTGCACCCGACCAGCCAGCGTAGTGGTAAGTAGTCAAAGCGCCTTGATTTGCAGACAAAAAGGAGAAGCTCTGTTGTGGGAAACTAGTTTATAAGTCATTTAAGAATTTATAGTTGCATAAGATGTATTGTGAAAGTTACTGAAACTGTGGATTGCGTTTAACGACTAACTTGGATAGCACTTACTTACTGATAATAAAAGTAAACATAAACATAAACATTTATTTATTTATAAAAACAGTGTTCTGGTAGAGTAAAGTATCAACAAAACGCTTAGGTCATTGCAGACTAATGTAGTGGCGATATCTACCAACATGTCCAACACATGGTATGCTCAGTTACTAACATAACAGGGTATTGCCTACCATACCCACATGTCCAGCATATTATCCTCAGTTGTGAAAAATATCATAATCTTTGCCTTTACGAAAAGGGAGTGGACTATCTGTAAGTTAAACTACGCACCGGGCAATAATTGAAGGCTGGCGAATTTGCTTTCTGTGTGCGTCATGGTATGCAAATTTTATGGGATAATATTTTGTTTTGTAATTTTTACTCCTAACCCATCCGTTGACATTAAAACGGAACGTTTATATTTGCATATTTGTAGGTATCTTTTGATGGACCAAGTTGGATGTTAAAAATAATGTGCAAACGCTGTGCGCACTGATTTGCAGACGCTCGAGGCAAACATGTCTAATATACGAAGCATAAAAAAATTAGAAATAATATAATAATTGTTTCTTGTACCTATATATTTTTCTGATCCAGCAAGTTCTAAAAACCTACTGCTTATCAGAAAAATTTTGAACAACCTCTATTAAGTTTTCTACATAATATAATAGAAAATGGTAGAAATATTATGACCACTGCAAAGGCATTTGTCCAAAAGTCGGATGCTGGCTTCCAGCCACTTTACTTCCTCTGACGGTGCGGTTACGAGATCGTTGCCGATTATGTCGAGATTAGCAATCCAACATTTATCATTTAAACATATTTTACCCCAAGGTTTATTTTATTGTAGGAAAATGAATCAGCAGATGAGCTATTAAGATTGTTTGCGTAGTATGTGTACAATGTAAACTAATGTCATTTTAATAGCAATAATTGAACCTACGAGAATTGTTTGACGAGACGAGATGTTTAGATACAAATGTTCAGAATTAAAAAAAAAAACAATAGTTATTCAAGTGTATTTTGTGCATATCTCACGTATACTTTTGTCAATCTTTTTTCTATTCATTGATGTATATCAGTCCACTGCTGAACGAAGGTCATCCCAAAACGTCTTCTATTCTACCTACAGTAATTTCGCTTCGGTTGCCCTAAGGCTGAGGCTGCCCCTAATCGCTGAGAGCGATCTCTTCCAGGCATTGTGTTGGTTATTGTTATCTATTAACTTAAGATTTTGGTATGTGGTATGCAATAAAGAGTTATCAATCTATATAAGACGCGCCACTGAGCTCAGTTTTCGGCTCTTCTTATCCAGTGTTGGCCAGCTACATTCCGCAGTTTGTTTCTCCATTTTTCAAGGCATCTACGCTTGCTTAACCGCGGTCTCCATTTGCTCCAACGAATTATTATTCTTACAATTGTTTGATGAAAAAGTTAGAGGTTTTTCGGTCCAAGCAGTTTGTCTTCAAAGTATTGTGTTAATAGGCTTTTGAATTTGTCAGATATTGAGTCACATCGCTTGGGACTTTGTTATATAAATATGCAATATTTTTTGTCCTTTCGAAGATTTATTTCCTTTAATGAGCGTAGTTGTATTGCGTGAATTTATTTGCAATAAACTATAAAGCACTTTGTATATAAGGGACTATGGTTTATCGGGGTAGGTGTTTTAGGATATCCTGTATTTGTTTCCTGCACCACGCTTACGCACTCAAGGTATTAGAATAAAGGTTAAGGTATAAAACACGATATTTGCTGATGGTTGTTTATTACCCTGAGTAAAAGAATGTGCGTGAAATATGTAAAGTAACTTTCTAAAGACTAACTTTATTCGCAATCCATCCATTTTTACCCTTATTTTGTTTTTCCAAAATAAGTTACTAAAAGGCTTATCTATAAAAACATGTAAATCCGTTATTGGCTTTATGGTATAAGTATTCATAAGAACTGTGGATTTTGTTGAATAAAATAAAATAAAAATGTTTACCAAGGTATGGACATAATTACAATTTCGAATAAAATCAGACATGTAAATGCATTTTGGCAAATTACTTATCTTGTTTAGGTATAAGGTATGATGAAATAATGAGAAGCTAACGGCCGGTTTCTAGAAACCCAAATCACGATTGATCCAAGTATGACACATAGTAATTATTTGATTTTTTCGTTGATCATCGTTTGAGAAACTGGCCGTAAGACTTTATTTTCAAGCACGGTAGATCTCTCTTGTCAGCGTAATAGATGCAAGTCACGCCATTTTTTTTCTTTCGTGGGCACGGTAAATAATTTCTTAGATAATATATTACATTTTAGATCCGTTTTAATGTTTGTCATTTAAAAAAGCTGTTTCTACCTTTTATTGAGTGAGTATCATAACGATTTACTGGTTCATAGGACAAAACTATCATATATACAGGGTGTAACAAATGAGGTGGACCAAAAGCAAAAGGGCGATAGGGGAGCTCAATGGCTATCCATATAACCCCCATGTATGTTCAGCGATATTCAGTCGTTCAAAAGTTATTCCCACTTTTATGTTTTTTTTTTTCATTAACAAATTTTAGGTTAGATTTCCCAAGTACACCCAAACTATTAGGGTTACAAGCGTAATTTTTTAAGTAATTTTTTACACCTTGTAGCTTAATAGTAGACCTTTCGTATTACAATACCAGTTTGAGTCGTTATTTGATTGATTTCCAAATAAAAAATAATCTTTACAGAAAAATCCGAAATCTGAACTTCCGCGAGAAACTTTAGGAGCAATTTAAAAAAAAAACTTGCTGAATATTTTTTTCTACAACCTATCTTAAAAACTTCCTCCATTTATGGAGCAGTTACCCTGAAAATTTCATAAGGCTAGTACAGAAGCATCATGTTAAAAGGTGAACTCAAGTGTTGTAAAAGTGCTGAAATCAACGGTTCAATCGACCAACACGATGGTCCGGGCAAGTCTCAGATTGTATGCCACCCCTTCTAATCAATTGCTCTTGGTATATTCTAGCAGCCTCTCGAGCGTTTCCTTGAGCTACACCATGACAATAACACATTTCTGCATATCTACGAGGAGAATATGGCATGATACACTAATCGCAAAGTTTGTATAGTCCGTAAGCGCGCCGTTTTCGTTAAAGTACAGATAATCCAAATTCAGACTCCTGAGTGGCCGTACTTTTTTAACCTCCGACTCCAAAATAAGATTTAAAAACTAAAACCCGACTACGAAAAGCTAGGAAAGAAGATAAATTTTTTTTTTTAAACTTTTCTTCTTTAAAAGCAGAATTTGTTTTTTTTACCTAAAACAGATATTTTTAATTAACTTGGTTGTAGTCGGAGGCTAGTTATGTAAAAGTACATAATACTAAGCATCCGACTAAACCCGTGATGAAGTAAAATAAGTCAAGAAACCAACAGTAGATTAGGTGTGATATTTAAAAAGTTAAACTTGTTATCTAGCTTTTCGTAGTCGGGTTTTAGTTTATAATCATAATTTTTCTATCAGGGGTTAAAAGAAGCGCGGCCACTCAGGGGTCTTAATTAGGATGATTTTTACTTTAACGAAAACGGCGCGCTTACGGACTATACAAACTTTGCGATTAGTGTATCATGCCATATTCTCCTCGTAGATATGCAGAAATGTGTTATTGTCATGGTGTAGCTCAAAGAAACGCTCGAGAGGCTGCTAGAATATACCTAGAGCAATTGATTAGAAGGGGTGGCATACAATCTGAGACTTGCCCGGACCATCGTGTTGGTCGATTGAACCGTTGATTTCAGCACTTTTACAACACTTGAGTTCACCTTTTAACATGATGCTTCTGTACTAGCCTTATGAAATTTTCAGGGTAACTGCTCCATAAATGGAGGAAGTTTTTAAGATAGGTTGTAGAAAAAAATATTCAGCAAGTTTTTTTTTTAAATTGCTCCTAAAGTTTCTCGCGGAAGTTCAGATTTCGGATTTTTCTGTAAAGATTATTTTTTATTTGGAAATCAATCAAATAACGACTCAAACTGGTATTGTAATACGAAAGGTCTACTATTAAACTACAAGGTGTAAAAAAATTACGCTTGTAACCCTAATAGTTTGGGTGTACTTGGGAAATCTAACCTAAAATTTGTTAATGAAAAAAAAATCATAAAAGTGGGAATAACTTTTGAACGACTGAATATCGCTGAACATACATGGGGGTTATATGGATAGCCATTGAGCTCCCCTATCGCCCTTTTGCTTTTGGTCCACCTCATTTGTTACACCCTGTATATAATCATGATATTTTCTAGAAAATTACTTACTGATAAAAACCGATTCAACGGAAATGGGAAATAGCTATTACTACTATTGAAATATAAAAATTACGAACAAAAAATCTTAGATTATATTGGCAAAGGCATTTTATCAAGACCTTTAGGACGAATCGGTTCACTAGGTTGGTTTGTAGGTATATTTGTTTGGTTTAGGTATGTGCATAATGTGTATAATTATATATACATACAAAACTACAAAGTTCAGTGTACAAATACGACTGGCGAAGTCGTATGCAGTAATTAGTTTATGTAATTAGTATCTGGCCCAGCGTATCAGCATTGCTATTCAGCGCGGCAATGCAGCCAGTGTCTTGGGTACGCTTCCGATTGGTACTGATTTGGATCAGTTGAACTATCTATAGATCGTTTGCAACTGTCTGTAGATAGCTCAACTGTTTCTTATGTATTTTATATGACAATGTACACTTTGTAAATACTGTACAGTCGTAAGTTTGTTTGTGAATAAAGGTTATTTGTTTATGTAATGAATATAATAGTCTAAAAATAGCCATGAAAATGGTTATTTGTGTTTGTGTTTTGTATGAAAACAAGATGGGTATCATTTAAGTATCCAATTAAAAAATATAATTAAGACTCTAGGGTATTGTTAAGCTATTTATAGAGCCACATGATCACACGATCAGCAGTTTTTTATAAATACTTTTTTAATTAAAAATGTTCGTTATATAACATTTTTATAAAAATCACGAGATTCAGTTTTGTTGAGTTTATTCGTAACAAGAGAGGTATTTTATCTGTATTTAATATTATTTTAGAATAAAAATTAAAAAAATAAGTAGGTATATGACGTGAAACACTAATCTTGCTACTTTACAATAGTATGGATTGTAAAGCAGCATAAAATAATTGTTTGTGGAATATATCTTTTGCTATAATTAAGCATACATTTTAATAAATGTAAATACATTTAATTTTTATCAAACAGTAACAGGGTTCAAAAGAAAAAGTTATTAAACGCATATATTTCACTATGCTTTCAAAGAATACTCTTCGACAAACTTCTGAAGAGAGTCCTTATGTTCCCCTTCAGGGTCGCTCTGTTTCGAGAGAATATCCCATTCCTTGGGTAGCTGTTCTTGTATCGCTTTGATGAACTTGGCAACGTGGACTTTCTGTTTCTCAGTGCACTTGGCACATGCCAACCGTGACCCTTCAGGGATCCACTCTGCAAACACAAAAACGTTGTTAACAACTGAAGAGCGTCATTACTCCGAACTGAAGTGTTACACAGAAAAGGTGAGCTGACCGCCCATCCTAACCTCTCAAAACCTGCTAGGTTTTAAATCACGTTCAGTTTCTATAGTAACTCATCGGTATTCTGTGCCATTTTTGACTGAATGAGTCAGGCAGCAGACTTTTCCACTACTAATCTGGTAATGCATAAGTCTGTTGTATTAAATCCTATCAATAATAACGTCACAGTCACAGTCTACAAGAAATGCCACAGAATAGGGATGAGATACTATACAAACTGAAGGTGAATTAAAACCTGACAGGTTTTGAGAGGTTAGGATAGGTATACTGAATAATGTTGCGAGCTCTACAACAAGATCTGATATTGCTGATTTGAATGGTCTCGGCGTGAAGAGATCAGACGAATCAATACTTAGCTATCAAATATTCGATTTACAAGTTTATTTATTTATTTGGACAACCAACAAAGGACTCACAAGTAAAATGTAAAAACATAAGTGGGCTTATATGTGCTATGTGTTTCTTCAATTAAAAGGTGCCACAAACATTAAATCTCAATTAGGCAATAAAAACATACAAACAAAATTAGTAAACTTACTTGAAAACAAAAATATAACTTTAAATTAAAATGACTAAAAGCAATGAGATAACATTTGAGTTCAATTGGAGTTTCTCTATGAATCAAAAATGAATATATTTGTAGTCTAACTACAGATAATTTCATATTATTATTTTAGCTCTTGTCACTGCACAAATGGTGATGTTTCTACTATAGTAGAATACGAGTGTTTTTGCAATGATTTATAAATTTTGCTACAACCTCAAGTTGGTTAAAATTCTACCAAAATTAGACAATATTACATAAAAAACTTTTATCAAAAAATTACATAAATGAATCCCTATTTGAGGGGAACCCATTTCCTGGCCAATTGGGTTATCTCCGCTCCTGTCAACAATATATAAAACTCAATGTGAAGATGACATGACTTATGATTCAGACATATTATTTCCGTTTCATATTTTCATTTCCAATATCTGTCTACGACTGCAGAATTGCATTGCAACTCCGATAGGTACTTAGACAGGTAATCTATTTATTGGCGACTGGAAAAAGTAGTTCATATCTGCTAGTTTAAATAGCTCATCATCATCCAGACCAATATTGTAAACCTGAAGTTTATATAGATATTTGTTACTCTTTCACGCAAATACTACTGAATTCAACTTTGTAACTTTTTTAGCTAACATTAAATGACACATAGGCATATTATTTTCCAAGATATTGTAGTAAAAAAATAGGACCTTTTTAAAATAAGCTACTTGATGTAAATCAGTACCTACCTACTTCAAATAGCTCATTTTATTCTGCGCAGAATATTTGTAGAAATTCTGTTATTTGATTTTCCTTGAACATCAAACATACAAATAAACAGCGCCTCTCGACGTCTCTTGATCATCGCTCGCTCGAACAATAAAATTATATTAAATAACAACAATTTAGCAAAAAAACATTGTTATAGGAAGAACGAAAAACGATTCTAAATGATTCATGTGATTTTATTGAATAAAGAAAATTTTGACTTTGTTTCACTTTGATTGACATTTTTGATTGACAGGCGTCACGGCTCAGTAGCTCTGCCTTCCATGCTGTGGGTCGTGGGTTCGATTCCCACCCAGAGAAAATGTTTGTGTGATGAACATAATTAGTTGTTCTGTGTCTGGGTGTTTTTTTATGTATGTATTTACAAGAAACATATATGTATTCTATCAGCAATCAAAAAGTTACGATAGTACAAGCTTTGCTTAGGACTAGAGTGTGATGTGTGAAATGTCCGTGAATACTTAAATTTAATTAAAAAAATTGTGTCTTACTTTTGAAATCATTTCCTTCGGGAGTACATTTTCCATCTCCTATGAAGCAGTGGGTGTATGCTTTCAAGAGACGATTATTTTTGATCAGCTCAGCCGTCTCAAAGTTGTCGTATTTGCTGTCGTAGTGGTTGTCGTTGGCAGCCGAGAAGGCGATCACAGCTAACAGGATTAGAAGCTTCATTTCTAAAATCTAAAAATTAGAATAATAGAATAGAATCATTTATTACAGTTAACTTAATGCTACAAATTATTAAAGGGTTAAATAACTTCCATAGTATATAGAAGCCTCATCAGTAGTACAACTAGTAGTACAAATGACACGCATGTAAATCAATTTTACAGTTGGTAGTAGATACTAGATAAATGTCTACCATAGTACATAGAAGCCTCCGTATCAGTTGTACAAATAGTAGTACATATGATACGCATGCAAATCAATTTTACAGTTGGTAGTACTAGAATAGTTCAACGGGGGATTTGTGCACATGTATTAAACTGATTCTGTACTTTACGTATATGTTTATACTATTTATAAGACCTTTGCGATTCCCGGTTGGCACATAAAATAGTGTCAAACAGAAGTCTCTATGGAGCATCTGAAACCACTTAATATAGAAAAATACACAAGTGGACAAAAAATATAATGTAACTCGACTTAATAACTATTCTAGCTACTTGAGTTAAAAACATGACGTGTAGCCAAAAAATATTTAAAGCACTAAAAATAAACTACGAAAATAAAAAAAAAACTATGTCGAATAAATATTTTTTAAAAAATATTTTTCATTTTAACACTTAAATAAAAATTATAAGTAACACATACCACACTTCCTGACAAGTACACTAAACAATGACATTTGCTATAATAATTCTGTATTCTTGTGTTTTTATAGTAGTCATTACCATTAATAATAACTTAATAATATAACCTTGACGTCAAGAACAAACAAAAACTACAATGCTGAAGTTTGGATTTATTATAATGAGAAGATTATTAGGGTATCGTTATGCGACGGTATATTTCCAAGAACTACTCTTTTTTTCAACTTAATTTGATTCTCGCAAAGTACCTACCTAAGATAAAAGAGCATCTTTATGTGTGGATAAGAATATTTGAGTCACTCTTTATTCGAAAACTATTCCAGAATTGTGTATTCTTTGATCTCACTTTCCGAGAATCAAACCGAATAAACGACGAAATTACTACGGTTACGACTACGGCCTCTGCAAATCAAATAAATATTTAGGGACATATCACTCATCGCGCTCTAGTCCCAAACAAAGCAAAGCTTGTACTATAGAAACTAGATTGCTGATAAATTCCTGGTACTTATATACGTTTTATGTAAATACATACCTAATACAGAGCAAACATCAGTGTTATTAAAACAAAACTTGTATTTGGTGGGATTGAACCCACGGCCCCAATACGGATGTCAGAGCTACCAACTTAGCTGTGACGCCTGTCATAGTTGATAAAGACCTGCGAAAAGTACGTAAACACGCAAAAACAATTAATATAACTAATCGTCTAGTCGAAGCGACGCGTGACCCGAGGGCTGGTGAGTATCTGGCCCAACGTATCAGCATTGCTATTCAGCGCGGCAATGCAGCCAGTGTCTTGGGTACGCTTCCGATTGGTACTGATTTGGATCAGTTGAACTATCTATAGATCGTTTGCAACGGTCTGTAGATAGCTCAGCTGTTTCTTATGTATTTTATATGTAAATGTACATTTTGTAAATACTGTATAGTCGTAAGTTTGTTTGTGAATAAAGTATACTAATATAATACCTATCACTTTTAGACCACAAACACAGCCCATAGAACCCAGCTTTGATATAAAATTAGTACTTGTTTTAATATTCTAGTGATTTATAGTACTCATTACGCAGATAATTAACAAAAAAATCATCATACATACCTATACTCTTTGGGAAAATATGAAATTGTTTATTAAATGCGCTGAAAAAGATCATTGCATTGGGCAGATAAGTTGTTTATGCCTATATAATTATAATTAGTAAATAAATATTTTAAACTTATTTCGGAGCTAAACAAATTTCGGTAAGCTCCTTTTGAAATGTGACACAAGCGTTTAATACATAAATAATAAATCAATAAATAATCATGTACACATCCCGCTCTAGTCCCAAACTAAGCAAAGCTTGTAGTAGGTACTAGATTGCTGATTGAATATATACAATACGTAAATACATATTAATACCCCATATGTAAATTCTAATTATTTATTAAGCAAGAGTATTGATAAATGCTTTAATTAACGTTTAGTTTGTGTAAGGATAGACCTTTAAGATAAACGCTCAACAGTAACTAATTATTATTATAGTAGTTTGTTGCGGCCTTGTTCTTAAAAAAGCACATTTGAGGCTCCCTAGTGACGTCAGACCTCTTAAGGGCTGATGAGATGATCAAGACATTGAAACAATCTTTAATTAAGGTCGTCACGATAAGACAACGATGGCGTGACCCGTCTTGTTTGCCAAACGATTGATTAGGGCAATGGCGCATGGTGACCAAGGGTGATTCTAATGCAACCATTAGTTTCTAGCAAAATTAGATGGGATGAGAAAAGCTGGAAAACTTGGTTATTTTCCTCTGCCCTTGAACTATTTTTTTTCTTTTTTTTATTTATTTCCACAGGGGCCCCCGCAAACTACAGACTTTTTATCGGCCGATAGTTTGGTCGGCTTTCTAATCAGTATGAAGATGTATGCAGATGCGCACATTACAGTAACTCAGTCTTCATACTGATTAAGAAGCCGACCAAACTGGGGGTGCACGAAAGAAGCCTCCACGTGGCGCACCCCGGAAACAGATAGGGCACGGTAACGCAGTGTCCTAGGCTGGCTAATTCTTTCACCACAATATTACTTTCAAATTCGATAACCTACTCAACATGGAGGACTCCACCCACGGCAATAACCCCTGTTGTAACTCACGCCCTAAACGTGCTTTGCAAGTCATCTCAATCACTCTTAACAGATTGCGAGCACAAGTGAGTCGGTGTAAAACTAACCTGTGTAAGTGGGGTATTTTAGACCAGTCTCAAGTGCAGTGTGACTGCGGTGCTGCTCCCCAAACCATGCAGCACCTACTGAACTGCCCCACCTGCCCTTCCACATGTACTGAGGCCGACTTGATATCCGCTACAGCATCTGCCATAGCGGTTGCAACCTTCTGGGCGGATTCAATTTGAAAGGACGTTGACACGAAAGAGAGAGAGACCAAACTATCGGCCGATAAAAAGTCTGCAGTCTGCGGGGACTCTAAAACTTAAAAAACAAAACACAATTTAAATATTGTCTCTATAAACCACGCAAGGTTTGTGTGGGTACTCACACTCGTGAAAAGTTTGACTTAAAAATAAAACATACACGACAAAATCATGAGCTACGATGATTTTCTTTTGTTTTTCTTGTCATTCATAATTAAGGTGACGGGTATAGCCAAATGCGTGTTTTCGGGAGTGTTTTCTGAAGAAGTCATAGCATGTGGAGTTGTGAAACTTATTATTTCCTATAACACATATATTGAACTAGTCAGGTAGGGAACAAAATGTGTGCTCTTGGTTATAGTTTACTTTAAAATGTAAGTTTAGTACCAACACCTTTTGCAAAAGTGTGATTTTTGATCCCATTTTTTATGGGTTTGGCAGATTTGTTTGGTACCAAACTCAGCACAGCTATTCTTATGGTTGATATCTATACATCCAAGGAAAAAAAATTCTACATTAAGGTGTTTAAAGAAGAAGAAGAGTAGCGCCTTAGGAACTATAAGTGTTCCATTGCTGTGTGCTCGCAAATATTCATAAGGCGCTGCTTAAAAGTTTGACAATCCAAACTGTGCGCGGCTCACTATGTGTTTTGCGTCGTTTTCAGCATTCTTACTGAAGTTGAAAATGCGACGTTGCCACGCTGACTATCTAGAGTTTAACCACTGCGGCAAAAACTATGCCGTGTTACAAGTTTAACGTGTATGTAGATATAATAAATAAATAATAAAGTTGGAAGTTATTGACATTTTTATTTATTATGAAAAATTTCACCCTACCCGTCGCCTTAAGTAGATACTTGTTTTTGTGTCAATAGTGCGCAAATAAGCATAATAATTTACTTGTAAGATTTTACGCAGAAAATCTGTGCAGAAGTAATGTAAAATGAATATTTGTATTAGAGTAGAAGAGTGCATTTTTTGCGGTCAGAGAATAGTATATTTCATTACTAGTTCGGAAAGGCTGTCATTACAACGAGTTCCGACAAATGTCTGCACGAGCCGAGGCGCAGCCGAAGGCGAGTGTTGACAGTCGGAACGAGTTGCAATGACGGTTCCGAACGTGTACTGAACGACTATTTTTAATACAGTTGCGAAAAAATGAAGTAATTTTATAAAATAATAATAAAAACAACTAAACTCGCAAAGAAAATTTCTACAAAATGGCGCCAACCGTAGTTTTTTTTTATTTGCTTTTCGGAGCAGGCTAAAGTTTTAGAACCATACCACCTAGTCTTACGTAAATGTTTTTCTCTTAAATTAGTTTATTTTCTTTATTATTATTTTATTTACAACGTCTTCCCGCCATCTTGGAGATGGCCGTAGAATATAAGAAGAGATTTTTTTTTCATTCATTCTGGAAGGCAAAGGTAACTATGCCCATACAGCCAAGTCTTCAGTAGAATTTTTTTATTGATATGAAATGAAAATGAAATTTAATGAGATGAAATCAAATGAAACCCAACCTAACTCATTCAATCAAATCATTAAATCTGATAATGAAACAAATTAGTAGCTTCTTTTTAGAAATATACGTATTTGCATGAATCATAAAAACTTCTTTGATTTTTTTTAGTAAAAACTTCATGGTTGGTTTTTCTTTTTAATAGACATTATTTTGACAGTTGGTAAAGAAAAAGCACTAGTGCGGTAATGGTAAAAAAAAAGCACTAGTGCGTAATAGCCCACTTCCCGAACGCTAAACGACCCTGCAATATGCCACTTTTTGAGCAACTGTATTAAAAAAGTATTCTCGAAGTTTATACTATTTCATTGACTGTAAAAGTACTAAATTAAACTTACGTCGTATTTACATGGACTTCGCAGAGATTATGTGATTTTAGTAAAGAAATACGAGTTGTTTTTTATATATTAACAAAAAAGTTGTGACTAGAAACTGCAAATTAGCAGCAGGAGCAACCCTAGATACAATATTCAACACATCTTTATGACTAATAGAAAACATTACAGACAATATTTCCAATACGTACAGTGTTCTGCGTTAATGCATTCATAAATATTTATAGTCTTATCACAACAGTACAAGATTGTACTGTGAATATTAGTCTGCTAATCGAATCTAACAAGTCAAAGCTCTACTATGAACTGAGCTGTTGTAATGTGATATGTTGTCAATGAATTTTCACATACATTTCGCACAACACACACTAAGTAGTCCTTAACTAAGCAAAGCTTGTACTATCGAATCTAGATGATAAATAAATAAATAAATAAAAAATAAATAATGCTGGACAATCCACACAACATCATCTAGCCCCAAGCTAAGCAGAGCTTGTGTTATGGGTACTAGAAGACTGACATACTTAATACAATATATTATTACATAGATAGACTAATTAATAAATAAATAAATGAATAAATAAATAAATGCTACTTAAATACTACTTTTGTAAATATGTAGGTATATAAAGAACAACATCAGTGTTTAACACACAAACATATTTTGTTCTCGATGTAAATCGAGAAACCTACGAACTACAGCATGGAAGGTAGAGCTACTACCAACTGAGCTGTGACGCCTGTTAATGGTAAGTACCTGGATACTTATTCACCTGCTATAACTAATGGTAAGATTAGTCAATGATGTCATGTCTTTTCCCTGTGAACCAGTTCTTAATGGTTTATATTATAACTAGCTTCGCCCGCAACTTCGTCTTACTATCATTATATTTTGGTTAGTTCGCACAACTTTTTTAACCTGTACTGTTCCACTGTTGGGCAAAGGTAGATTCCTCTATCCCTGGCTTACTCTACTCAGTACTAAGCAATGGGTATCAAATCTGAGACACTTCGCACAATATCCTATAAATTATAGCCTATTTGTTATTTTGATGTATAAACTACATTATTGTAAATTGATGTGTGGCACTGCGTCACGGGGACTGCCGTGGTAAAGCTATTAGTATTTTTGCTGGATTACGCATGCGCAGTGTTAGGTTATTTTCGTTAGGTTTTTTCATTACGGAATTTCTGGATTCGGTCTCCACGCTCAAAGCCCGCGATAGAAGCTATGCAATAGCATAAAACCATTATGTAGTTTTTGCGTGCAAGCGTAACATCCATACATCCATCCATACAAACACGCGTTATACAATAGGATGAAAGAGTAGGATAGGAGAGTAGGGCTAGTGATCCAAGTCTGTGTCGATCTGTCTTGGCCGGCTGACGACGCAAGCCGGATACAGCCACAATCTGTTTCATTCCACGTGATGGATGTCTTCCGATCCTAGCATTCACGGGTTCATATTATGTAATTTAATTTATAACTATGATCGAAGGATCATCTAAAAATACCTATCTATCTACCAATGTTTTAAACTTTTGTCATTTTTTCTAGTATTTTTGACATTTATATCACATCCCTATTAATCTATTTGATATTTATTAAATCAATGTAGCAAAAGTAAATAAAGCTACATTGCAGTGCCCTTGCAGGGTGCATGTACTCACTTGTACCTACTACAAGACCTAAGCTAAAATAAAGGTAAGCAATAAATAAAAACAATACAATACAAAACGTATATTTATTATACGTAGGTATATTAAATCTATATTAATTGGTAGATTATAAAAATATGTAAACTTTTTGTGTAAAAATGCAATGTTTTAGGGTTCCGTACCCAAAGAGTAAAACGGGATCCTATTACTGAGACTTCGCTGTCCGCTTGTTTGCTTGTGTGTTGCCAGGCTGTATTCAGTGTGGTCTGTATAGAAAGAAAGTTGAATTTTTCACAGATAATGTATTTCTGTTGCCGCTATAACAAGAAAAACTAAAACTCTCACACAAAAACGTTATTTTTTTGTACGGGGTTCCGTACCAAAAAATCACGTTGTGGTTTCCTACTCGCACTTGGCTGGTGTTTTTAATACTATTAATTAATGGAACATACTTTTTGATCCTATGCTAAGAGACTGGTTTCCTTATAGAATCTTAGTATGTCATACGAAACAGTGTTTCAGCAGTAGGTTAGCCTAGTGATACTGTGAAATTGACTTTCATCTTAAAAAGCTTTGTAGTAAAGCTCTATTGTAAGGAAAGCCGTGACGTCATCCGGCACCGGAAATCCGTTATTTGGTAAGAGTGGAAAAAAGATGACTGTGGTTTCGATTTGTGTGGGATTATTATTTTTATTTTTGTATACACATTTTATTAAACAGCCTGGAAGGAACTTACATAACTGTAACGGAAAAATTTGGTAAAAATATATTATGTAGTTGATAATGATTTGTTCGATAGCCAACAATATGTATACTGTTTGGTTTTAACTTTGATAATGAGATGTGAAAATGACAACAAAGTGGTAAAAGCAAATTCTTTTTTTTTTGTATATTTATACGTAAGTATATATTTTTTAAGGTTAGGTTATAACCAGTTTAAAAAATACTAAGAACTACTTACATAAAAAATACAATATACATATAATATCTATATGATTATGACACATAATATTTCATTATTGTGGAAATTATATCGAATTTAAATATAATATACGTATAAGTTTTCCATAAGTTACTAGGATAGACTAGACATTTTCCATATATAAACCAGTATATTATGAAAACAGAAGCAAAAGTCATTTACCGAATCAAATGCGAACGTAACTTTGCTCATTACATTTTGCGATATATACATTATATACATATACATTTTGTTATAGGAAAGTGTTACCATTACGTTTTGCCCTTTAGCTACGAGCTACAGTTTCGATCAAATGAAATAGATTGTAGGAAAATTTATAATGCTTCGGCTACATTAGCGGGCGAATATTCGTATCGTGTTGGCGCGACAAAAACATCGTGTTCGGGTATAGGCGATGTTCTTGTCTACATTAAGGCGAGCGAAGATTCGTGTCGAGTTGACGCGATGCATCGTGCCGGATTGTGTTGTTGGACGACACTGAATTGACGTAGATGTAGCCACCTAAGCGAATATTGGCGCGTCAAATCCCTTTGATTCGCGCTAGTTTACCGACAACTCCCCGATACTACATCGTCTTCGCCCGAATACTACGCGATGACACGATGTACCCGGCCACATACATCGCGTTAACACGAATATTCGCCGTAGCCCGCTAATATGGCCCCAGCATAACTGGCAGCTAATTAGAATGTTGAGCAAATACTACTGAATAATGAAAGGCAAAGGCCACGAGAAATGAAATGCTATAAATTACAAATGTATTCTCCGCTTCTACTATTAATTGGGCTCCGTCCGTCAATACGATAGATAATTAAACTGGGATTGGGAAATCAGATTTTAGACCCAGTTCTCAGTTCCATTTTTGAGTCATTTCTAAAATTAAATAGATAAAATGAAATAAATATTCACGGACCATTCACACATCACACTCTAGGTTTGGGCCAAGCAAAGCTTGTACTATGGGAACTAGATTGCTGATAAGTAGAATACTTTTATACATTGTTTTTTGTAAATATCAGCTTTTGTATTTTTGGCAAACATATAATACATAGAAACACCCATACAAATATTTATGTTCACAAACATTTGCTCTGGGTGGGAATCGAACCCACGATCCACAGCATGGAAGGCAGAGCTACTACCAACTGAGCTATCACAGATAAAGTGTATAAGGAGAAAAAAAATGCTCTGATTCTTTTCTAGAGTGATGATGATAATGAATTACTCTGTTCTTTTCTAGAGCAACACAAGACTCGTATTTGAAACAATTGGTTCCCTTTAATTCTAATCGCTAGGTAGCAGGTCTCAATAGCGCAACATGATGTCATTCTTTTCACGGCGCTAGTCCCTGTTTTCAAGAAAGCGGTGGCTTGACAGTAGATGCAAAGCATCTTCATCAATTTATATCAGTCCAGTGTAAACCGTGGGTTTCTCCTAAGACGCACCACGTCACTATTAATTTTAAAAAGCTCACTTTGCGGTATAGTCTATTCAACGCGATCAAATTATTATCAATATTTTGATTTGATTTCTTAGGTATGGTGTTCGTTATAGGCTTTCATGACGGTGCCTTAATTCTGAAAACCAAAGCTTATAATCAGGCTGTGCCATAAAGCTGCACCTAAAATATATCTTGGGCATACATTAGATCTTCATTTGTTAAGTTGCTCAAATGTATTTGCTATAAATAATTACTAGAACAATTTAGACATAACTGGAATTATTGGGAATTTATTATTATTTATTATAACTTTCCCTGTAAATTAAACTGTTATTTTCACTGTAACTTTCACTGTCATCGAGACCGCAGTGATACAAAAGCAGCAAAAAGCAAATAAAAAAAACTTTTACTGTAACTTTCAATGTAACTTTCACTGTAACTGTAAAATTTACTTTAACTATTACTGACGACCGATGTGGCGCGGTGGGCGATGGTCCGCCTGCGACGCGGAAGGTTGCGGGTTCGATTCCCGCCTTGGGATAAATGTTTGTACTGCAAATATTTATTCCGGGTGGTCTGGGTTTATTATATGTATAATAAAAAATATCTATCTATGTAATGTATTGTATTAAGTATGTTAGTCTTCTAGTACCCATAACACAAGCTCTGCTTAGCTTGGGGCTATTGTGTGGATTGTCCAGCATTATAACTGAATCTTTTACCATAACTTAAACTGTAATTTTAACGAATTCAGACTTATTATTATTATTGATTCTCTATTCTTCGTTCCAGGCGTCACAGCTCAGTCAGCATTAGCTCATGATAATATACATAATTTAGCATTATTATAAATGATTGTTGCAAAAAATGTATGTATGAGTATTCTATTAGCAATCTAGTTCCCATAGTCTAAACGTTGCTTGTGAAATGCTCATGAATATATAATTTTTATTACTGTTTATTGTTCCTATTTTACTAATGTTATTTATAATTTTTATACATGGTTATAAATGTTTTATACGATGCTGCTTCGGAATGCGGCTTTATATTTAACACTCGGGTCACGAAGCAATTTACATTTTCTTCAATTTAGTGTACAGCGCTTTGAATTTCTTATTGATCTGTGTCTTATGAATTGCAACGTTTCGCGAATGTTGCAAAGCCCCGAGGGAATTAAAAAAAAATAACGTTCCCAATACGATATGGCATTTTTGTATCCGCCATGTTGGCAGCATAAATATTTGTGATCATAAATATTTGTTCTGTATCTGGATATAAGTATGTATTCTACGTACCTATGTATTTACATAAAAAAAAATATAAGTATTCTATCCGCAATCTAGTTGCCATAATACTAGCTTTGCTTATTTTGGGATTAGGGCGTGATGTGTGATTTGTCCAATATATTTTTTTATAACGTTGCTAATTTTAAAAACACGCAATGGAGTTTCAAAAGTACTTATTCGTCACGTGTACCTACGTGATATAAGTATTTAACTTAACCTAAGTTTATAATCTATTCTTTATTGCACACACAGAAAAACATTGATCATGTCCTTTTGTTTATCGTTTTAAATAATTAAAAGAACAACAAGTACATAAACAATACAACTCACTAAGAAATTTCATTTTTTTTATAATCAAGAAAGGTCTATAAGTAATAAAAATCGTGTCCGAAAAATGGCTTAATTTCGCAGAATTCCGAGAAAAAAGGATTGAAACTTCTAGCTAAACTTTTATTGGTTGATTTCAATTTGTAAATTAATTAGGAATTGATTTGTGTCTTCGAGTATCAAACAGTTGAAGAAACTGAAATAATTGACAAAGTTACAAAAAGGGAGGACAACCATTGAGTAAAGTTTATCAATTAATTGTTTCGAAACTTGTGACTCCTGATATTTTGTTAACTAGGTTATTTTTTATTTACTTACTTTGTGAAGTAGTTAATCAAAATACCCCTAAGAGAGTTATTCCGATCAGCCTCATGAGTAGATTGATTCAAAAACAAACCAACTACTATTACAGTATTTACAAAATATACAGTTCTTTATAAAAATACATAAGAACTAGTGTCCGACCGAAATTTCGGTTTCGGTTTCGGTTTCGGCCGAAATTCGGCCAAAATTCAAGTTTCGGCTTTAGTTTCGGTTTCGGCCAAAATCGGCCGAAACTTTTGCCGAAACCGAAACTTATTTCGGAAGTTGTCGTGCACGTTCGACTAACTTCGTTTCTCGCGGCAACGCTTTGGCGGACGGTGGTGACCCTGTTCAGGAATTGTCTTGCGCCGTTCAGATAGCTCTGTAGCATCAAAACTTAGTGCGTTATCGCACTTATCGCCCGACGCAAACATTCTTTAGAGGCTTTGTTTAGGTGGAAATGATTTCATGTCACATTTTGTTTCGTTTCTGTACTTGAATGATTTATAGTTCATTATATCTTATACATATATAAATATTGAGTAACAGTAACTTCGTTTTGTTGTTATAAACAAATCAAGTCACATAAGAGATAGTAATTGAAAAATGTATAGTGTTTAATTTGCTAAATTACGTGGTATAGGTAAACTTATTTAAAGATTAATTATAAATGATAAATAAATAAATGTTCATGGACAATTCACACACCACACCCTAGTCCCAAACCAAGCCAAGCCTGTACCATGCTAACCAGATTGCTGACAGAATACTACCATACATATTTTTTTGTAAATACGACTCAGAACTAGTATTTTTGTTTATCACTGGGTGTTACTATGTAAGTATCTATTTACAAAAAAATATGTACTATAAGTATTTAACCAGCAACCCTGCTCCCACAGTACAAGCCCTGCTTAGCTTGGGACCTGAGTTTCATGTGTGAAATGTCCATGAATATTATGGTTTTATTACAGTTAGTTTTTTAATCGTTTTAAAGTAAAATTCAGAAAACACAGTTGGTAAAATATACCAAAGGAGAATGTCATTGTGTAATTTTCTACGGAGCCACAACTAACAAAATCGTCCCTCACGATTGCCATAATACGTTTGAAAGGGATTATGCAGGCCTATCTTTGCAATTTTTTTATTGAAAATTCATCTCATGGATGTCGAGATGTTTTAAAAAACGATTTTTTATTTAACGTCGTATTGCCCCGAACTCCGATGTCCCATAAAAATGCATGTGATTGGTTGCGTTTAAATTAATACTAATTCAATCTGTAGAAGTTGATTTATTCCTGAAAATCATGTAGTATTGTAAAAAAATACAATTTTTCAGAAATATCTCGATTCTTTTTTAATCAATGTAAGAATCAAATTAAGCTCTTTTAATGCCAACTAAATCCATTTTTGTCCTCTTCAGAATTCTGAAAAATACGATGTTATATTAAAAGATTTTTTCTGAATATCTTTGGGATGGATTTTTTTTCGTAATTATAGTAAAATGTAGGCCAATAAAAGCCCTTTCAAACGTATTAAGCAACTCCGAGGGTTTTTTTTTATGTTGGGGGACCATTTTTTGTATTTTAGGGAATTTTATACTTGACCACGTGAGTTTCGGTTTCGGTTTCGGTTTCGGCCGAAAGTGAAGCCACGGCCGAATTTCGGTTTCGGTTTCGGTTTCGGCCGGAAAACCAGTTTCGGTCGGACTCTAATAAGAACCAGTTGAGCTATCTGCAGACCGTTCGAAATGATCTACGTATAGCTCATCTGATCCAAATCAGTGCCAATCAGGAGCGTACTCAAGATACTGGCAGCATTGACGCGCTGAATAGCAATGATACGCTGGGCCAGATACTCACGTGTAAAATAATGAATTTACAATTACCTGACAGGACAAGGGTAGGAAGATGATGATGAATCATCATCATCATCTTCCTACCCTTGTCACATTATGTGGGGTCGATACAACACGTCTTCTTCCACTCTCTATCAGACGTCATCTCAACTCTCACTCTTTACATATGTCATCATTCACACAGTGCATTCCTTTTTTTTTTAATTTACAATTACCATCAGTAATTGTAAGTAAAGTAGGTAATTGTTTATTACATTACGTAGGTAGGTACCTAGGCTGTGCACATAGACACACCTTTTATGCGTCACACCTTAACAAGCTATTTTTGGGTAAAGTTTAACCCATTTTATTAATGAAAAACTTCGGTATGTAAAGTCGAAAGTGTAAACAAACATTGTTCGCCATACCGTGTACCTTTTATAGGGTGAATAGTTTTTAAAGTGCCTCCTTACTTTTAAAGACTATGTTTGTAACACTATAAATATCTTGTATCTTGGTTAAAGGATATTTTTTACATTATTTTAAAATGAATTGAAAACCGGTCTGGGTTTTACTATGTAATCTATTATGTTTTTACTTATATTAAAAAAATATTTAAGTATTCTATCAGCAATCTAGTTCCCATAGTACAATGCTAATTTTGGGATTAGAGCGCGATGTGTAAATTGTTCATGAATATTTATATTTATTTTAATACAGTTGCGTGAAAATGAGACGTATTTGAGTTACACATGCGTTCAGCGTTCAATCCATAGCATTAAATCAGAGATTTTGAGACTAGAGTGTGGTGTGTAATATGTCCATGAAAATTTATTTATTTATTTAATCAGCGTATACGTCAGCGGAACCGATCAACTGGAGATCTTCTTGCGTATGTCACCCACGTTTGGAGTGAAGCACTTGAGAAAAATGGAGAAGCCCTTGCGGTTTCTCTAGATATCTCAAAAGCTTTCGATCGGGTTTGGCATGACAGTTTATTGAGCAAGCTTCCATCGTATGGTATATCCGCTGACCTTTGTGTGTGGGTATCAGACTTTTTGAGGGACCGGTTTCTACGAGTAGTCGTTGACGGGTGCTCGTCCAGCCACATGGCAATTAATGCCGGGGTTCCTCAAGGGTCAGTTCTCTCTGCGACTTTGTTCTTGCTACATATCAACGATCTGCTCAGGCCCGGTATCATTGGGTACGCAGACGATAGCACTGTCGTAGAGAGATACATACCTGACGCACGTCCCAGTGGATCTCACATCCAGTCCTGCAGGGAGGCCATGGTTGACCGGTTGAGCTTGACACTAAAAGCAGTCGCAGATTGGGGTGATGCCAATCTTGTCAAGTTCAACGCTTCTAAAACCCAGGCGTGTCTGTTTTCCGCTAAGAAGAGTCAATTCCTTCTGACGCCCACTTTCCAAAATGATTCTGTGCCGATTGCTAACCATCTTGAGCTTTTAGGGTTCACTCTTACCCCTAAACTAAACTTTGGTTCGTTCATTGAGTCTAAGGCCAAGACAGCTGCGAAAAAGCTAGGCATATTGTCGAAGGTGAGACGGTACTTCACACCAGGACAGCTTCTGACTTTATACCAAGCTCAAGTCCGGTCGTGTATGGAGTACTGCTCTCATCTTTGGGATGGCTCTGCCAAATACCAGCTTGAGGCCTTAGAGACCATTGATCGACGAGCCAAAAGGCTCATAGGTAACGATTTGTTGGTTGAGTCTAAGCTACTTAGTCTCGAACACCGCCGTAAAGTTGCCAGTCTATCGGTATTTTACAGAATTCATTTTGGAGAGTGTGCGTTGGAACTATACAACTTAGTTCCCCCATCACCTTTTTATCATCGGACTACCAGACGATCGGAGATGAGACATCCATTCATGGTTGACATTCCACCTGCCCGCACCAAGCGTTTTGCTTCTTCTTTTATAATGCGGTCAGCCAAAGAGTGGAACTCGTTGCCGGCGTCTGTGTTTCCAGCGTCTTATAATTTGGATATTTTTAAGAGACGAGTGAATGGGTATCTTCTAGGCAAGTGTGCTACATCGTAGACCGCATCGTCACTTAACATCAGGTGAGATAGCGGTCAAACGCTTGCCTATAACTTGTAAAAAAAAAAAAAAAAACGTATACCATAGGGGTCGGCACGAATATATGTGACAATCGCAAAGTTAACGTAACGCAACGTACCTATTCTATTCAAATTACGCGATGACACTGCAACGTTCAGCTGTCAAGCTGGCGTTTGACACTCAATATGAATCGAATACGCTGCGTTACGTTAACTTAACGATAGTTACATTAATTCGTGTTCATCCCTGACTAGCGTATAATTACGCTAGTCAGAAATAATCAAATAAATAATGTTCATTTTCGCGCAACTGTTTTAAAATAAACAGAAATATTCATGGAGAGAAAACAAATGAACTGCGGACAAAGTCGCGAGTGGACGTTAGTGATAAATAAAGTAAGTTTTCAGTTCACATTCAGCATACAGATTACGGAAACCTACATTTTGATATTGTCAGGTTTATTGGACGTTAAGCCCCATTTAGACGGGGAGAGTTTCTCGCCTCGAACATGCGATTATCGAAGGAATATAAAACTTTTTTGTCGTCTAAACAATCGCTCTCCTCGCTAGTTTTCCTGGGCGACAATCGCCTTGCAATGGAATATTTTTATGTCCGTCTAAACAGAATGACAAAGCAATAATCGCCTAGCGATAAATCATATGCGAGTCTCGTATGACATAATCGTAGGCAAGATTTTAGTTCTTGCCTGTGTGTAAACATTTTGATACGATTATGTTATGGTGATTATTGCTTGGAGAGTTTCTCGTAAGGAAACGTACGAGAAAATCTCCCCGTCTAAATGGGGCTTAAACCTGAGTGGCCCTGTGGGGCCAGCTCGAATAAATGTGACAAAATGAACAGTCATTAACTCTGTTTTACATGTCGTCGTGTGTTTGATCCGCCGAGAACAAATATTTGTGTTGACGAACAATGAAATTATTAAAAAATATTTATTGACTGCAGGAACTGATCGGGTCTTTTTCATCTCTATCGCCATCCACCACACTATCGAGGATGCTAGAACACTGCTGCCACCAACCCAAAGTCCTTCTCCGTTACTTTAAGGAGTTGGGCTGGCTGGGGTGAGGTTAGCAGGGGGACAATGCACAATACACCCCTTTGCGGGACGTCAGTGCAAATCTTATTCAGACATTACCCCCAATCAGAATCAGAATGATATTTATTCAATGTATGTACTTACTTATTGCCAATTCTATTACCTACTAAAACAGGTTGTTTTAGCAATCTATTTTCCTGGCTATTTGTGCATATCGAAAACAAAATTATCAATTTACACTGCGCTTGGTACGCCGATTGCAATTATCCCAAGTATTTGCGTCTTTGCGTTTTTTTAATCAAACAAAATACATATTATACTTAGTTCAAATTTTTGGTCTACGTGTACAGCGGCTCCATCTATTAGAAGTGCGTAGTACTTAATGCCGGCTTCGCATACAAAAAGACGAAGGAAATATTATGTAGTTATTTTAAGAGGTACAAAAAATACGGAATCTGCTTTTCCCGGACAGTGTTCCTAGAATTCTTAACAAAAATTTAGACATTTTATTAAAACTTTTTATAAAAAGCGAAGCGAAATATTTAATATAAATTACGTACAGCAATTCTGAGAATCAATCACATAGTTTAGTGCTCAGGATTATCCTACTAGCCCGAATTGCATAATTTTAAATATTTTCTCGGAAATGGATAGTAGTGATGATAAAATGTAGTAGGTACAGTAGTACTCATAACTTTTAGCAAAGTAAAATCTTATATATTTATACTTTATTGTATAATATACTTAAGTGATTCTTGGTGTGGTCAAAATAATCATAATCATTAGTTACGACCATTTTACTTGGTTTTTATAAATAAAAAAAATATTTCTCTATTACATTTATGGATAAATACAGTCCAGAAAAGTATAATAAACTAGCTGATGCACGCAAGTTCATCTTGTTATCGTTATATTTTGAAAGTTTTGCACATATTTATTAATAAATTATAATCTTTGTGTTATTCTGATGTGTAAGCTACATTATTGCAATGTTTCATTAAAATCCATTCGGTAGTTTTTACGTAAAGTAACAAAAATACATCCACACATCCATACTTTATAACAGTGTTGTATTTTATTTATGGTTAGTAGTATATTTAGTTTGTACCTACTTATTAAGAAGAAAAAAGTAAGTAGAATAAATAATAATAAATAAATAAATATTCAAACATCACTCTCTAGTCTCAAACTAAGCAAAGCTTGTACTTTGGTAACACAGCTGATATAATACATAAATACATTTTTTTAAATACATACATAGTAACACCCAGACACAACAAATATTTATGTTCATCACACAAACATATGTCCTCGGTAGGAATCGAACCACGAACCACGTACAATGTATTCCTTCACTAAGAATTAAAACAACCCATTTGTTTTTCCCATTACAAGGTGAGCTAAACACCTACGCCTAGTAATTCTATTGATTAATGGTTACAGCTACAAAGGGCCTATCTAACATTTACGGCCGGTTTCTCGAACGATGATCAACGAAAAAATCAAATAATTACTATGTGTCAAACTCGGATCAATCGTGATTTGGGTTTCCAGAAACCGGCCGTTAGTGGGGTAATTCTCTTACTCAAACTCTTGTTTACTTTTCTTATAAAATTTACATGTTTTGGCACTTTTCATTTTTATTATTTGTAATACAAATGTTATAGAGCGCTAGTTGAAATAGATTGGAACAGCCCAGACAATCGCACAAAATTTTACTACATTTACACAATTCAAAATTGTTTATCCGTATTAATTGAAGTAATAAATTAAATATTTTAACGGCCGGTTTCTCGAACGATGATCAACGAAAAAATCTAATAATTACTATGTGTCAAACTCGGATCAATCGTGATTTGGGTTTCCAGATACCGGCCGTAAGTGTCATACGCAATATTGAAGAGAATTGACTGTCAACTCGCAGTCACGTCGTTTATGCAGACATTTATTATAAAGTGCACGCACATCCCTACACAAGGTTACACAAATGGTTACAATACCATCTGCAGTTTTATGATTTTTATAACATTCCAACGGAATCTATACAATATTTTCAATAATCAGAATCATCATCATCAACCTATATCAGTCCACAGCTGGACGTAGGTCTAGACGCACCACTGAGCCCGGTCTTCGACTCTTCTCATCCACTGTTTGCCAGCTACACTCCGCAGATCGTCGCTCCATCTCGCCGGAGGGCGACCACTACACTTGCCTAAACTTCCAATAAATGTTAAGACAATTATCCTTCTGTACAAAGTGTACTTATTGATTCGGTAATAAAACTGGTTTGCTGTGTTTTATCGAGGACTATAACTCTTACCGAATTATTAAGCATTTAAGCTGTATTTATTGGCTATTTAATAGCTTTCTAAGAAGTTATGTATTGTTTTGCTTGGCCAAAGGTAAACTAACTGAGTCACCTTGACTCTGAAGCTACTGAGTTCAAGCGTACTTTCAGCGTTTCAAATAGGTATTTATATATTCACGGGCATTACACACATCGCACTCTAACCCCAAACTAAGCCAAGCTACATGGAAACTAGATTGATTTGTATACTTAGATTAAATAGTAACACGCAGACACAGAACAAACATTAGTGCACATCAAACAAACATTTACTGTCTCTGTGATCCGGTAATGTTTGCCGAAGAACTGACAATTGTTGGTTGCAGCCGAAAACGGCAGAACTTTGGAGATACCTACGTCCAGCAGTGAAATGATATAGGTTGATAATGATGATGATCAGTTACACCATCTGCTTGTTTTATTAAGCACTTTGTACTACATGTCAAAAGCTGTAAGAGCTTACATCCTGGTGACCTGTTATACAGATTTTTATTAATCTACATCAGGCACCAGTCTTTCATAAAATTAATCTCAAACTCTATGTTGTATTTTAAGTGTTAGAACTGTTAACTTTGTGGGACAAAAATATCTTATGAAAGTTAGCGCAGGCTTGATGTATTGATTCACCATACGTAATGATGAAATAACGTCAACGCTAACTTTTTATAAGATACGGGGTTTTTATATAAAAATTAAGCAGATGTTTTTTATTATTACTTTATATTAAGTAGGTATTCAAATTAATATTTCTATCGCAAAAGAATATAAAAAACTTCATACACTAATAAGTGAGTCTCTAATAACAAGTGATCTATCAAACATCATGGTACCTACCACTTTACTCTGATTACATAGCTCGTAACCACGAGCAATTTGCTTCATGTTAACCAATTAATAAACGCTTCAGATTAATTGTAGTAAACGAATAAACGGGGAAAGAAAAATCAGACACCGTCTTTTGTTATGACTGGCTTTTACTTGCCGGAGTCTTGGAACTGCGCCAAAAAACAATTGCCTTAGAAAATATATGAGAAACTGCAGGAATTTGACCTCTGTGAACAATTAAAACTATAAAAACCTACTTAGTTTAATAGTCCGTTTTGGATACGCTTTCGATTGAACTGATTTTGATCAGTTGACCTATCTTTCGATTGTAATGGAAGATTGATTAATATTGAAACCTTTGAAAATAGATAATAATTGAATTCTCTTTGATAATAAAAGACTAGTAATAATTATTACCTACTGTTAACGAGATTTCCCATTTGGCTGCTGTTAAAGGCATCACACACAGCTCAGTTGGTTGCAGCTCTGCCTACCATGCTGCGGGTCGTGGGTTCGATCTCCAGCATGATCAAACATTTGTGTGTAAGCACTGATTGTGATCTGTGTTTAGCTGATAAAATACTTTTGTAGGTATATTTACTTTTTATTTTCTTTGGGACTGTGGCGTGATGTGTGAAATGTCCGTGATTTATTTATTTATTATTTAAAACGAAAGTTATTTTCAAAAGTACTTTATTATTTAAAAAAACATTAAAACTTATTTTACAGCATGTATTAAAAATTTTTGTTCACAATCATTTAATTATTATAACATAATCTTAAGTAAATGAGGATATTATCTTACAATATTTTTAACGAGATCTGTTAATGTGATCGTATTAGCATAGTTGTAAATCAATATAAATAATCAGTTATATTTTTAATTATTTATTAAAACGAATGAGGTACCTACTTAAACACATATAAGTATTCAAGAGTCCTATTTTAGATATTTATGTACAAAAAATATAATATTTTTAAATGCGTCACTTACGGTCGGTTTCTCGAACGATGATCAACGAAAAAATCTAATAATTACTATGTGTCAAACTCGGATCAATCGTGATTTGGGTTTCCAGAAACCGGCCGTTAGGTATACTTACTTCCATATCGTTAAAAATATTTATAATTATAGATTCCAAGGCGCTTACTTTAACGAACCAACATATTAAAAGCAGCCAGCGAAAGATTCTTAACTTTCTAGTTATTTTACTAGTTCTACATTACAAGTATTCTAAAGAAATTTGTTATAGAAACTAAACACGAGTAAATACAATTTCAAGTTTCGACAATTTCAACATAACAAGTTTCTTGTTCATACAATGTTTGCAAATATTAAATAACACTTATTAATTATTTACAAGCTATAATTTTAATATACAACAATTTTTAACCATTATTAGTAGCTTATTTTAGACAAAAATAACGAAACGACACTAATGGTAAAAACACTTTCGAGGAACCCACCTACATTTGCCTCTAGCACGATAATACACGATGGTACCTACTAGATGTCTTTAAGGGTGTATAAAAGTATAGATAAATCATTTTTAAAACGAACGTGCATTCAACTTTTTAATGCACTAGCTGGCTGACAGCGGGCGTATCCAAACAACTGAAATGTATTTGAACTGCATTTGAACTGTTACTTGACGAGGGTCCGGTTAATGTACAACCATTGAAAACACAACCCGGTAAAACACGACTACGAAAAGCGCAGCCAGGAATTGGTGACCATTTTGTCAACCATGGAATTGGATGACAGAATGGTCACCAATTCCGGGCTGTGTTTTCCGTGGTTGTGTATTCCATCATTGTCGTGTAATCACGGCACCCTGTAAATCATGTTCAGTTTTGACATTGTCATTTTTAACAGGTCAGTCATAATTTTATAAAGCTCAGCCACGTCAATCCACAAAAATGCCACGGAATACTAAAACTGAAAGGATATTCGGTCACGCAAGTTTCCCCTTACTAGCCCTAGATAGCCCTGCAGATCTAGCTTGTCAAGACGGTGACTGAACAACCGATGACGAAAATTTATACATAGTTTTTGCATACGAGTGTAATCATGATGAAGACGCATCCATCTTTAGAATCATTTATCTACATAACTATTAGATAATAACAATTTATTGATAATTGACAAAACTTTTTAATAGATAATACATTTTTATGTTATCCCACAATCACTGTACAACGTTAGCCGACGGCTATTTGTGTTTGATCTGAATCAGTATATTTATTTTACAGAATACAAAAAGCATTATTTAAAGCATGTCGGATGTACAAGAGACTCCTACTGCTTCATTTTGCTTGCTGATATTAAAAAATAACTATGATAATATATAATTACACAAAATGTTGCAGTACACTTGCGTGTCTCTCTTGTACGAGCCTTCCTCAGGGCACCGAAGATTTACCCCTGAAACCAATTGAAAATAATTAAATCAAAAAATAGTCTCATAAAATCATGTCTTGGTTTTAGGTATTTTTCGTAATAAACGAGGAAATACACATAATATAGATAGGACTGTAATTTAAATGTTAAATAAATTTAATAGAATTAAATATTTTATTTACATTTATAAAGTAATATGCATTTCATATATTTATTTACTGTTATTTGAACTCTCAATTTTCTACGTAATTTCTACGAATAATATTTATTATAAATATTAATGGTGATTGTAATTGGTAGGTTTTAAAGAGTAGATATTTATTAAGCTCTTTTTTAGATTTACAATCAATAGCGTGACAGCAAACAAGTGTATTGTAGTCAGTCTAGTCAGTTTAGCAATCCAAAATTAGATGCTAACAGAAACATTTATTCGTCAAAATCCGTGGTTTTCAAGATCACGTTTCACTTACGTGTTCTGTCCATCGGAGTGGGACGTGGTCGGCGGCGGCCAGCGGTGCAGGTGAGTTCGCCACATCATCTGGCCAAACGTCATGCGAAACTGTCTAGACATAGAACAGTACAGCACAAAGTTTATTGCCCCGTTCAGAAGTGCAAGAGCATCCATCAACTCCCCAAACAGATCGTAGCAACGCTTGAAGAAACATCGACCTAGCAGCCCGCTCATAAGACCTAGAATCCCTTGCGGGAGCTCAGTTACTAGGAACAGGAGTAATACTGCGAGAAGCATTTTTGTCGTACGGTTCGTTCTTCGGTCTGCTTTGCATTGGCGTTTTACTGCCTTGTTATTTGTGGGGCAAGCGTTGTATACTCTTATTTTCTTTTGATGTTGATTGGCGCTGTAAACTTCTCTAATTAGCCACAGGCTGATGACAGTTAGAATACAGCAAGGGAGCAGTTTGACGACTACCGCATGCACCCAAAAATTGATTTGGTAAAGTCGCCCTTCCTCATCCGAGTCTACGTGGTACAGAATCATCGGTCCATCTGGTTCCAATACAATTGCAGTGTGTATATCGAAAACCTGTGTAAGAAATATTAAATTAAAAAATCTGATATAAACATTTTTATAGACCTAATTTCCTTAGTTTAGGCCAAAAACATTAGATCAGGGAATAGTGTACTTGAAAGCCTAAGTGAATTCTAGTCCTACTTTGAAAAGCTTTGCAAGTTAGGAACACTATTAAGTACTTAGTAGGCTAGCCCTAGGGAGATAGATAAGTTTTCTCTTTGATAATCGGTAAAGTTTAGGGACGTATTAAAAATTAGTCACGACACTCACGACATATAAGTACATATGAACATAATAAGTAGTAAATAAATAACATGTTTTTATATTAAATCCTTTATTTATTTGTAAGTAGTGCAATAATGAATTATTATTGTTATCAAGACTTTATTTACTGTATACAAAGTTTTAAGACTACTAACTTTTATTATAGTGTATTCAGTTTTCATACAAATAAAAAATTAATAAATAAATAAAATGGAGATATTTAATTTGTTATATTTTAATTATCTTTTTACTCAATTAATACTTTATTTAACAAAATCTTCAAGTCGTCAAGTCATCGTTCACCTATAAGGTATACGCGATATTATCGTATTATAAGTCACACGTCTTTGAAAAAACCGAAGCCCTAGGGAGTGAGCTAGTGGAATCTGTCAATTCATGCTTAGTCAAGTAGAATTAGAAGAGATCTCAAGCTAATGGACTGAAAGGGGCCTACCCAAGTCAAAAACAATAGTAGATAGTCCCAACAAAAATCATGCTCAGATATTCCCTCTGGGTTTCAATATTTTAACTACTATGTTTTTATTTAATTACTTTTCTCTAATTAGTGCTATATTTATAATGCACCGATAATTATTTAGACTTTATGTAGACTAGCTGAAATTTACTGTATTTATGAGTATTTTAATTTTGTAAATACTTACTGTCGTAAGTTTCTTTATAAATAAATAATGCTGGACAATCCACACAACATCATATAGCCTCAAGCTAAGCAGAGCTTCTGTTTTGGGTACTTACTAGAAGACTGACATACTTACTTAAAACAATACATTACCTACATAGATAGATATTTTTTATTATACATATAAAATTACCCAGAACACCCGGAATAAATTTGAAGATTGACAATAATTTATTCCAAGGTGGGAATCGAGCCCGATACCTCCAAATATATTAGTACTTGACTAAATTAAATTTGATATATTTAGAAACAGCTGTCTATTTAGAGATTAAATTAAATTATGAAAGAAATTAAATTATGATCTAAAATACATAATTACGCGTACAGGATTTCATATTGCTTACCATATACGTCGGGATACATAATATAGGCGGTAGTATAAAACTACTCAGAATTGCTGCGCTGCATCGCCGCTCTGTACACAGTATGTGATTTTTATCCGAATATCTGAAAAATAAATACATCTACAGGACGAGTTATTTTTAGAACTATTGCATCGTAAAATGGAAAAGCGTCATAACAATATTTTGTTACCACGAAAATATATTTTTTCTCGCTGTAGGTACAAGCGAGTTTGAACTAAATTTAGAATCGTTAAAACGTGTAGAAGTAGTTTTAATACCACCTACGATCGTAATAAAAACCGCATTGTTGTTTTTGAAATCAAATTGAATATCGAAATCGATGAAAATGTGATAATAACCTTCACCGTAGGTATGTGAAAAAAAAATCATATAAATCTCATAGTTTTGTATGGAATTGGCTTTCCCAAGATATACGGCCGGTTTCTCGAACGATGATCAACGAAAAAATCGAATAATTACTAGGTATGTGTCAAACTCGGATCAATCGTGATTTGGGTTTCCAGAAACCGGCCGATAGTGTAGTTGTCATGTCAATGCCATTGTGAAAAAAATACGTTTGGCACTCGGGGACTGCCGCGGTAAATCTATTGCATAGCATTCTTTGCCGCCAGCCGGTCGGAGTGTTAGGTTATTTCGTTACGGAATTTCTGGATTCGGTCTCCACGCTCAAGGCCCGCGATAGAAACTATGTAATAGCTTAAAAATACGAGTATCGTCTTATTTGTTCGGAACAAAAACTCTTTTAGGTCAAAAAATACCAACTGGTATCTAATGCACTATAAACAATTGTTAAGTATCTTACTTAACAATTGTTAAGCAACCGCGCTCGAGTAAATCCCGAAATCCTCTCTTGGGCTCCCCTACTATTATGTCATATTAAAAAGTCACACTTTAGTATTTTATATACCGACTTCAATATTTAGTTCCGATTTCACAACTAGATGACGCTACCATCACTGATTTCTAGATCGGGCCATTGAATAATAGATTTATGAGATTGTGTTTCAACACTTGTATTTTTCAATATATTCAACCGTTAATGAACCCTTCTTTTGCTACCAGGAAATTAATATAATATATTGAAGTAGACTTGCTTAACATGCATTCCACCTACGTAAGTAAGTGGTAATATAGTTTCAGCGGTAATGCAAAAGTTCCCGAGTAAATTAGGTATCCGTGCTGAGTGCTGAATGGCTAGTCTTACGACATGATCCGGCACGATATCACCGGAACCTGGACGTTTTCATATACGAAATATAATTTTTCAACTAAAATATATGTTGACGACCGATGTGGCGCGGCGGGCGAAGGTCCGCCTACGACGCGGAAGGTTGCGGGTTTGATTCCCGCCTTAGAATAAATGTTTGCACGATCTGCAAATATTTATTCCGTGTGTTCTGGGTATTTTATGTTTAATAAAAAATATCTATGTAAGTATGTAATGTATTGTATTAAGTATGTCAGTCTTCTAGTACCCATAACACAAGCTCTGCTTAGCTTGGGGCTAGATGATGTTGTGTGGATTGTCCAGCATTATTCATTTATTATTTATTCAAGCGATTTAAATGTCGGGCATCGTATCTGTCAGTGTGCAAACGTATCGGTTTCCCATCTCTGACTGCCCTCTACGTGCGACGGTAGAATTTTCAGTCCTCAAAGTTCAGAACAAACGAAAACCTTCTATTTTCAAGGATGAAAGAACTCTTTGCTGTAAAGACTGTGTAAATTTGCACGAAGGAGTTTTATCAGAAAGTTTGCGTTTGTTACTAATGCACTTAAACTTTTGATCATTAAGTGAAACTTCTGGTTTTACTTAAAACTAAAGATCGCTCATTCAATCAAATCATTAGGTACACATCTTATTCATCAGTACTAAAACAACACTGGACCAAGATACTAGAAGCGGTCTTTGTCTGGTACGTGCGCTTTATGATGCGATGACCAGTACCCCAAGTATGAGTTTGTGCACACACGGATCGTAGAGACGCAATCGCCGAGATGGAGATCCAAGCAGCGCCCTTAGCAGATTTCTTGAAAAGCTTGGATCTCCATACAAAATCGGTGGCGCTCGGCGATTGCGTCTCTACGATCCGTGTGTGCACAAACTCGTACTTGGGGTACTGGTCTCGTCAGCCAGGAACACTTTATACAATACTTTTATGAATCCTTACTTGATAGCGACGTATCTCCAAACCGCCAGCGACAGAGTGAGACAGATAGATGCAGTGTGGAATATTTGTGCAAAGTGCATGTGAAACAGCAAATAAGCAGCCCATTTGTACGGCATTTCTCCCTGGCCCGGTAGGATCTGCGAAAGAAAATATAGGTTGAATCTGCTGACAAAGATAAATAAATAATGCTGGACAATCCACACAACATCATCTTGCCCCAAGCTAGGCAGAGCTTGTGTTATGGGTACTAGAAGACTGACATACTACAGATATTTGACATGATTAGAAAATCCCAAAATAAATAAATATTGATGGTCATTTTAAATCCCCATAAACTCCGAAATTGGCAAAATCGTGGCAACCCTAGCCTGCGAAAAGCCACTAAGAAAAGAAGAAGAAGAAGATGGTCATTTGACACATCACACTCTAGTATCACTAAGCAAAGCTTGTACTATGGGAACTATTTAGATATATACTATGGGAACTATATAGATATATAATATATGTATACATCTTCCATCAGCAATCTGGCAATTCAAGTAATATGGCAATTCATGTTTTATGACGCACATACAACTCAGTTAAACGCCTTGTTTATTCTCATATCTCGAACAAACGACCCTAATGGCCTGCGCAGACCGGGACGGCATGGCAAGGGATTTTAAATTTTTACTAATGGACATTCAACCGTACTGTTACAGAAATACGACATAAATTGCTATGCTTTCAGATGATGCCGTTTCGTTCACGTTCAATGCCACGGCATCATTTTAAAGCATAGCAATTTATGTCGTATTTCTGTAACATTACGGTTGAATGTCCATTAGTAAAAATTTAAATCCATTGCCATGCCGTCCCGGTCTGCGCCGGCCTTAACAGTACTTTATATTTATTTCTTGTTTATTGAATGCTTAAAACACACATGACTGTATAAATGTATCGTGTAATAATACAATGCTTACTTGTTTTCAGTAAAACAATATTATTAAAAAAACTGTTTGAAACAGACTTTTGAAATTATTTAGTGTAGTTTTTTTTTAGTCACTATTTAAAAAGTTATGAACTTTTAAAATAGTGAATAAAAAAAAACAAATTTAAATGTGTAAAAAAAAGTAGGTACATGATAAAATAAATGTTTTTTTGTACAAAGTTTTTATATTTACATACATGATTCATAATATAATTAAAAAGCGTTAAAAAACACAAAGTTTATAGTATAATGCTAATTGAGTCTAAAAAAGGTCTACGAATGAGATAGATACAGATAGACTACTTTATTTCGACTTCTTTATTTTATTTCTTCGCTAACACACTGAAGAAGAATTGTGTAAGAAATAAAGAGTGACACATCAGGGACCATACGTGTTTCAGTTACAGAAAGTTTTTTTTACGGCTTATGACAGGCTAAGGAAATAGCTTTTGCTTTGATATGGGGTCCCAAGCGGCCATTGAGGTGCCACAAATAGGTATGGTTCGTTTATTTTTTCTGTTAATAAAACAAAATAAAGTTTACCTTAACTTGAAATCTATGCGTTGTAAAATAACATTATGTTTAGTAAACGTAAGCAAAGCTGCGGCTTTCAAAAACCGTTATATGCAAATATAGATGCACTCTCAAAATTAATATACTTTATTCACAAACAAACTTGCGACTATTACAGTACTTACAAAATGTACACAAGAATATATAAAATACATAAGAAACAGTTGAGCTATCTACAGACCGTTGCAAACGATCTATAGATAGCTAAACTGATCCAAATCAGTACCAAGATACTGGCTGCATTGCCGCACTGAATAGCAATGCTGATACAAAGTCAAAGTCAAAGTCAAAAATTACTTTATTCAGTAAAATCACAAGGATCATTTAGAATCGTCTTACATACTAGGTGATTCTAGGTGCCAGTTCCACGCGACCAGAGCCTAGAAGAACGGGCAAGAAACTTACGGCCTGGTTCCTACCGTTTTTTTATATGATCCTTCTCATCATACGCTCATCATACGCTCATCATACGCTCGCGGGGCCAGATACTCACCAGACATCGGGTTAGTTCTACAACACAAAAATGTGTTGTGGATTATTAAATTTCAAACCATTTATTTATATAAGTTAAAAATGACTGATGAAAGTAGTGAGAGCGAAAGACGATTATTATCAACGACTCTATGATATAACACACACTTGCCAGTTTTTTTAGGATGGTCAGCTTTTTGGCTTACGAAGTAGCGAAGCTTCGTCGTCTTCAAGGCACCCTTACAAGAGCCTTAAGTACCAGTAAAGACCTCCATTACACTTTTTATTTTAAATATTCTTTTCACGGATGTAAAATATAACAAAATCTAGAATCGCTCTTTAAAAAAGCAGCAAAATTTTATCATTTTAAACTCCAAAGGATATCATATTGAAGTCGTATTTCAACTTTTTAACTAGAGAAAACAAATATTTGGCTGAATATTTTTCTAACTTTTGAAAGTACTTATCTATATAATAAAAATGGATTGCTGTTCGTTAGTCTCGCTAAAACTCGAGAACGGCTGAACCGATTTGGCTAATTTTGGTCTTGAAATGTTCCTGGAGGTCCAGGGAAGGTTTAAAAGGTTTAAGAATAATGAAAAATGCTAGGGAATGTAAGAAAAACAAGAATTTAATTTTCCCATACAAAAAGATATTAGCTGTCATGAATGTGACATGACTAGGGGTACTGTAGACTCGATCGAAACCTTATATGAATAAAACAAAACATAAAAAAATATTGATTTTGAGTCGACAACATATATCCGGAAAATTCTAATTATGGAGCATTTAATTAAATTCCAATGGCTCTGACAAACAAACCGCTGTCGCCATCTTTTAATTGTCAGTCGTTGACGTTTCGCGAAAATATTGTTTTGACACTTCTTTATGTTAGACATACTCTTTGTTATTTGTGTTTTTTCTTTAAACCTTTTTGGCCGATTATCGTTATAATCACCATAGAAAAAAGAATACTCTAAAAGTTGAAGGTTTAGTTCAAATGTCATTTAGTTTCGTAATTCATGTAATGGCCAAATATTTATAAGAAACTGCAAGCAAATGCAAATGTGCAGTCGATGTGTGGACTGGAACAACATTATACTCGGTAAGCGGCTCAATATATTTGACTTGACCACATGCATAGCCTGTGTTGAGTTGTCATGAACACGTACAGAAACAGACTCGATTTCTGTACCATTTTTCTTGATAATGGAATGGACCCCTTCATGCGCAAGTTCAACTTGAACTTGAGAATAACCACTTTCGAACCTTTTTCCAAAAAATCAAACTGCTCCTGCTACATCCCAAGATTTATTTGATGACTTTCAGGTAAGTTAATGGTGTAAGTAGGTTACTGAGTAAAGAAAAATGAAAAATAATGCTTATTACCAGATAGAGGTGGGAGGATATACCTACACCTACATACATTCACAATGCTTATTATTATTTGAATATTAGTCTAAAATATTTTCTTCTTTAAGGTGGATAAAGAGTTGACGCTAATCCAAGGTTCACTGATGACTGATGATGATTCTTCGGACAACGAGAAAAAACATCTGCTATCAGTCAGCAGTGAATTTATTTTTTAGAAGAAGAGGAGCAAGAAAACATATCAAATGGCGGGCAGACCCATCAGTACATTCAGTTGGTTATGAATGTGTTTAAAAATGGGTCAAGGCATTGGTAAAATGATAATATTGCCATCAACTTATGTGGGAAGTCCTCGGCGCATGATGCAAAATGAAGAGATAATTTACAAGGCCTTAGAAAAGAACATAGACCCGATTTAATTGCCAGAATTTTAAAACATAAATTGGAGGATTTTTTTAATAAGGAAACATATTTTTGGAATATCGAGTGCGTGGTTTTACACCATTGAATTTCAGAAACGTGGGCTTCCACATGTGCTTATCTACTGATCTACCTGTCAAAGTAGAGAAAAAACTGAGTGCTTAAAACAAATAGATTTACAGAGAGTAAACCTTAAAAATATGTTTTGTAAATTTGTCTTAGTTTATTTTGAATGTTGATTTTTAAAAAAAATAAATTGTGTAAAAAATTTTGCAGTTTTTGTCTACAATATAAAAATAAGTCAGGTTTTCCTGCCTGACGATGAAACTCCAGAACGCACGAACCGATTTCCACGGTTTTGCATTCGTTGGAAAGGTCTCCAACGAATCTAACGAAGTCTCTAACGAAGGTCGCGTTTAGGCAAGCGTAGATAGTGTAGGACGCCCTCCGGCGAGATGGAGCGACGATCTGCGGAGTGTAGCTGGCAAACACAACATGAGAAGAGCCGAAGACAGGGCTCAGCGGCGCGTCTTGGGAGAGACCTACGTCCAGCAGTGGACTGATATAGGTTGATGATGATGATGATGATGATGGAAAGGTCTCGGGCTCCGTGACAAAAATAAATAGAAAAGCGGGAAAGAGGGAAAATATCCCGTGCGAAGCCGGGACGGGCCGCTTGATGGATGTGTATAAGTTACTAATAAATTCAAAAATCTGCTTATTTATTGTCTTTAAGGTGAAACAGAGTTCACCAGGACAGCTAAAAAATTATATTAATAGGTATAATTATTAGTTCTAAGATGATGATGACATTGTTGAGTGACTGAAGTTCGGTTTTGAAAGCAGTGTTGTTTGACTCGCTTTTTCTGTTCCTTAGCCCTATTTAGTAATATTATTCGGCTCAAATTGTGACCGCACTTGACGCAAAACTTGAAAGTATCAGCGGTAATAGTGAAGCATTCGTCGCATCTTAACAATTGTTGTCTGCAACTAGGACAGGTATTACTGTTCTTCTCCCGTTCAATCCATTTCTTACAAAACGGGCAATGCATTTTAAAAGTTATTACTTCTGAAAAATAGTTTTGAAATAACAATTATAAGAACGGATATCTATCTACAGTTAGTGCAATCCAATACTTTTCAATACTTTTTTTTAATCAGGGAAGTGTCTATAATCTCATAACGTGACTTATGTGACATACAAAATAATTATGAACATTATTATGATGAACATGTGTAAGTGATTTAACCACTTTTTCCGCACACTATGGGGCCGATACTTAGACTATCTGAGTACCTAGCATGATAGGTTTTATGCACACGTTTTAAGTGACGTTTCAATACATTTTCGCCCTATGCTAGGTGCTCTGATAATGCCTTTATAAGGCTCTGAAATACATATGGTGATACGACGTTCACCGGGTCATCTAGTAATATAATATAAGTAATTATCTAGCCCAGCGTATCAGCATTGCTATTCAGCGCGGCAATGCAGCCAGTATCTTGGGTACGCTTCCGATTGGTACTGATTTGGATCAGTTGAGCTATCGTTTGCAACGGTCTGTAGATAGCTCAACTGTTTCTTATGTATTTTATAACTATTCTATTTTTCTATTCTATTTTTGCTTGTTCATTTAACGTATTTTTTATTTGATTGTTTTGTTGTATTTAAATGACTTGTGACTTCACATTTTGATAATTAGTGTAATTGGTTTATCAAACCGTTCTAATTAAATAAACAAATAGATAGCAAATTTTGAAAAATTTTAAAAGAGATGGTGAGAAGTAGCAAAAGAAAGAGAGGAATGGAGGAATTTGGGGGAGACCTTTGCCCAGCAGTGGGACGAAATAGGTTAGAAAAAAAAAAAAAAAAAGATAGCAAATAAACGAAACCCATAACAAGAACTCTTAGTACAAATTTGCTACGGGCCCCACGCTTGTTTAATCCGGCATTGAGCATAATAAATACCGTATCTACAATATCTTTGATAATAAAACATCCTAACTTTACCCATGACACTCCGAACATGTATATATCCAACATTTTGGCAACTTTTATAGATAACCAATACAGATGTTCTGACAATAAAATAATGATGTGAAAATAATATCTATTACCAATACCTCTGAAGTGTTAGTTTGTAGATAAAGTTGGAGCAGTGGATATAAGTACATATTGACTCACTTAGCGCCCATTTTCTTTTTGTATAAATTTTACATTTCTATTATATTTTTTGTCATACTTTATTCACAAACAAACTTACGACTATACAGTATTTACAAAATGTACATTGTCATATAAAATACATAAGAAACAGTTTAGTTAGTTTTTTTTTTTAGTTTTTTTTCTTGAAATTACAAATATTTGAAGAGCGTGCAAATAACATATGAGTGATGACGAGTTTTGTCGTCACGCAAATCTTAATGTTATTTATTTATTTTAAGCCGGTATTTATTCGTTTTCCCAGCACATTTTTCTGCAGTTTCACATTTTATTTTCTTTTTTCTTTTGTGGGAATTTTTTAAGCATAGGCCTCCTTCAACCTGTTTTTTTGTTTTTTTCTTCTTTATGTTTTGAATTCCTTGGGGGTTGGAGGGTTGTGGTCTACTCGTCCCGTGGGGACCAGCCATATTGGGAGAGATTGCTATTTCATACGTTTGATTTTCCTTAAATGCTGTTTATGTTGTTTGTTCCACTACTACTGCAGTTCGTGCAAAGATTTCATAATAATTATAACTATATTTCGTACTTATCGTTTATTACAATGTATTTTTATCTTTTGTTTGTAAAACGATATGATAGGTCCGATGTACTTATTGATTATTTTTTCAAGCACTGACACGTATGTTAGCATCTAGGGCTTTATTAAAATAACATTTAAAGTTATAAAAGTATTTTAAACTAATACTTACTTCAAAACTCAACATAGTTTTTGTGCCCGCGAACTTACTTATGGTTTTTTAATCAAGCATTGTGACTTTGTATTAGATTTGTTGTTAATATTTATAATTAATTATTATTTATATTATTATTAGCCTTTCGTTCTTGTAATACTTTGTGAAAAATGTTGAATAAAATTAACCTTTCTCGTGTTTGCGATGATTTGTTAAAAAAATCTGCTAGTGTTGAACATTTTTCAGCTAAAATCTGGCCGTTAAAATTTTGGCTGAAAAAAGTTCGACACAAAACTGAATTTTTGACAGATGTCAAAAACTCCGGTTGCAAAATCTTGAGGGTTTACTGAAATCAGGTCAAAAACACTCCTAATGCTTCGGCTAAACATATTATCGTATGAAAGTCGAAAGCTTGAACTCTATAATCAAATTGCTTCAATAGTTTTGCCCCGTAGCAAGTACTACGAGGTGCTACGGTTATTCGTAGCAGTCTACGGTAAATTAAATGAACTGTTAATACAAATCCTATTTAGGAACAAAAGTTAAGGTCGAATAAGGGATAATTTGATTTCCTCTTACGGAAAGACTACTGAATATAAATATTTATGAACATTTTCACATACTATCCCATTCTACTAATATTATAAACGCGAACGTTTGTATGGATGGCGTTGGGTGAATGGATGTATAAATGTTACTCAGATGGATGGATGAACGTTCGCGTTGGGTGTATGGATGTATGAATGTTACTCAGATGGATGGATGAACGTTGGCGTTGGGTGTATGGATGTATGTATGTTACTTATTACTCAAAAACTGCTGAATGGTTTGAATGAAACTTTACAATAATGTAGTTTATACATCATAATAACACAGACTAGAATTTATAAAAATATTGTGCTTATCTAAAAATCTAATATATTATCTAAAAGATAATCCAAGACTAAGTTGCGGGCACTTCCTAATACCATCTAAACTAAGCAAAACTTGTATGTACAGAAAGATAAAAAAAAGAAACAACCAAATTTTTTGGTCAGATATAAAATAACACGTTTCACAGCAAAAGTACTAACAACTGACCATGACAAAGACTACAGACCGGTAGATATATAAACAAACAAAATATTATGACATTTTTATGACTTTTATTGTAGCACCTTTTCATGTCGTGAACAAATCGTAGCGATAAAATCGTATCTTGTGAATTAACTAACCCGTACAAAGGTAACTTCCACTCATAAAACAAATTGTGAAAGGCTATAAAGTAGTTTTTCTGCAAAAAACAGCGTAATAATGTTGGACATAAATTCATGCTTTCAACTGACTTAGCAATGAGGATCTCGTTCATCTTGTTTTTTACTCGCAGATTTGTATTTCATACAACATAAATGATTAATAATTATACTATATTTACAAATAGAAAAATAAGCAATCTAGTTTTAGTACAAGCTTTGCTAGCAAAAATTTATTCACAAACAAACTTACGACTATACAGAATTTACAAAATGTACATAGTCATCTATAATACATAAAAAACAGTTGAGCTATCTACAGACCGTTGCAAACGATCTATAGATAGCTCAACTGATCCAAATCAGTGCCAATATATGATGATTCTAGATGCCAGTTCCACGCGACCAGAGTTTAGAAGAACGGTCAAGGAAATACGGCCTGGTTACTTTAGATTTTTTGTATTATCCTTATTTTATGTATTCTTACAAAGAAACAGTACTCATCCTCATTCTAGGCCCTGCCTGAAAACCAGCGCTGCTCGGTATAGTTCCCACTGTACCTAGCAGCATCAAGCTGAGTCAGGACCTATTTAGTTGCACTCGACACATTGCGAGACCAGTGAATGCCTAGACCTACCCTCTGGCTGGGTATAGCGATTAGTTTTATTTAATTTTATACTATTTTTAAGGTCTGTCTTAAGGTTGTATGTAAACTTTGTGTTGTGTGTTTTCTGAATAAATCTTTATCTATCTATCTACTCACCAAGTATCTGTATATAGCGAACGGAACATACTCCATCATAACGAAGACATCGGCCACGGCCAGCCACTTCAGCAGCCGGTTGATGGGCGCCGCGGCCAGGTCACGTCGCGTCAGCACTGCTACGTTCAGAGCATTGGCCAGACTACCAAAGAAACACACCTGTAAGAAAAAATTGACTTTATGATCATAATCATAAATAATTTATTTATGCCTCAATGTGGTACATTTAAGATCTTAAGCTAGAGTTCTCCTTCTTCTTCTTATCGTGTCGATGCTACAACTGTATTTCTTTCTTCTTCTTCTTTTTGTAGCATCGTCTGGTCTGGGGTCTACTTTTTCTTTTTCAGTGGCAAAATTCTACCAAATTTAGACCGCAAAACTCAGCATAACTTTAAATAAACAGTTAAAAAAAAAATGCTATGCTTTATCAAGAAATTACAGAACTCGAATCAGTACCTCTACCATGAGTTGTCACAGTAAAATCGCCTGACTTTACTACAGTAGTTACGTCAATATTAGTAGTACATTACCTCTTTACCTCTACCATGAGTTGTCACAGTAAAATCGCCTGACTTTACTACAGTAGTTACGTCAATATTAGTATGACGAATTTTAGTACCCAACTATCCGCTAGAGGCGCTGTACAAATCTTCATACATTTTTTTAACTACAGACGCTAGCGATTATAGTATATATAGTATAGTCAAAACTCATGGTAGAGCTACTGGTCTATTAACGGTACCTACTTTCATATTCAAATCTAAATATAATAAAATAAGTTAGGCTCAAAATAAAGTATATATAATATACAAGGCCTAAGTGTACCTTAGAGCACGTACAATGATGTGACCAAAATATGTAAACAACAAGATTATTCAGATTTTTTGTAAACCTAAAATTATGTAACGTTTTTAATATAACCTTTTATAACACGTTTGAATAGCTTTTTTATTACATCAATATTTGACGGGTGGAGATATTGTGGTTAAGGCTTTTGTTGTGGAATTTAATTTATCTCGTATCTTTAAAACGGATACACGAAATACTTATATAATAATGTGTTTTTTTAAATTTTCAACCCTCAAACAATTTGGTTCCCTGTGTATGAATTTTTATGTACGCGATTACATACTCGAACAATTGTTAACCGATTTCGATGTTCTTTTGTTTAATAGATCAGATTTTGAGATGATCTCATATAAACAGTCTAGTACTAGAATAAATAAATAAATATCAGAGACAATTAACACATTACACTTTAGTCCCAAACTAAGCAAAGCTTCTATTATACATAAAAATATAATAGCATTTCTTGACGATGACTATTAAAGTTTACCCGACTACGCAGAGCAATAGGAGGGTTACGTAAAAAATACCTATAATTATAAGCATGTGGCATAAATATATGTGTAACCTTCAATTGACTAAGTACTGAATAAAGTAACTCTTTTGAAACGACTGATTTAATAAATAAGATCCTTAAAGCTTCTGTAACCTTCGCCTACATACATTTTACAAGAAAAGCATTTTTATGAATGGACTGACTAATGAAATTCGGATCAAGGCTATTCGTACTCCCTACGCTTTGAGTAGATAAATAATAAATAAATAAAATCGTCTCTCCCTCAAAGTAAATTAATAATAAATAAATATTCACGGATAATTCACACGAAACACTCTAGGCCCAAACTAAACGAAGCTTGTACTATGGGAACTAGATTGCTAATAGAATACATAGAAACACCCAGACACAGAACAAATATTTATGTTCTTCACACAAACATTTGCTCTAGGTGGGAATCGAACCCACGACCCACAGCATGAAAGGCAGAGCTACTACCAACTGAGCTGTGACGCCAGTCAAAGATTAACAAACGTACATCCATCCATACAAACTTTCGCGTTTATAATATTACTAATAATAAAAAAAATACAACCACAATTATTTGTATTGACAGAAGCCGTTTATAAAATACTAGCTGACCCGTGCCCACTTCGTTGGGCATAATTCGACCGTTTTTTCTCCGATTCACTTTGCAAAACGGACTACCACGTAGAAGATTTTTTATTTTTCGGTTTTTTTATATGACACTCAGGAATAATGTGGCTTTCTATTGGTGAAAGAATTTTTAAAATCGTTTCAGTAGATCCCGAGATTACTCCATACAATTTAACAAATATACAAACACACAAACTTTACTTCCATATAATATTAGTATAGAAAAAGAAAAACCCTGTGAAACCTAACCTATAGACAGAATAAATTGTTGCTCTCTCCTTAGAAACTGAATGACAACGAATCCTTCCATCTTGCTCACGTTATTTTTTTGTAAGACGGTGTCTTATTACACCTTGTTAGGTCACCTCGTTATTATTCTAACAATCAGTATTGTAGATATAAGGCACCTTGTTATCTCTTTAGTTATTTTTTTGTACGTACTCTGTGATCTTACAAACAACATCGTAATGAAAAAGCGAGAAACTGGTTCAAAGTTCAAGAGTTTACAAAACAATTCGTAGTAATTAAAAGCACAAAAAATATTTTAGTTTAATTAATTTAGAAGTCATTAAAAAAAAGTAACTTTACTCACAAACAAACTTACGACTATACAGTATTATCATATAAAATACATAAGAAACAGTTGAGCTATCCACAGTCATTAAAGGATTTGTTGTTTGAAATATTTTTAATCAAAATTGATATACATTCATGGGAATTTTACAAATCACTGATGTAAAATTCTACTAGTTTTCATAAGAAGTAATACCTACTAGTTTTCATAAGAAGTAACTTTTTTAATCGTCTTACAAAACGATTCTAAGTAATTTAAATTTATCCGCGTTATCTATCCGCTTTTTATAAGAAATTGAGATTTTTCTAGACTTCCGCCAAATGAATTAGATCAAATAGGAAAGTTAGGCACAATATAAAGCTAAAAAGCATTTATTTTAAAAATATTTTCTAATGTTTTATGAAACTAAAAAAAGCATGACTTACGCGCAAAAAAATGTATTTAATCAAAAGTCACAGGTACTTACTATCAGACTTAAATATCCATGGATACTGTTATAAGCCAGTATAACATCCCGAACAGTTCCATCGCAGTAACTATTGCAGATCGGCTCCGAAGGCCTCGTCAGGTTCAGCTTACTCCGAAACCCATCAACCAGCTTTACCAACATTCCAAAATCTAGGTCATTACTGTTATTCCTAGAACTCTGCTCGCGAAGAACTGACAGGAATTGGGAGAAGTCTACATTGCTTTGGTTGTCATGCACTTCAGTTTTAAGCAGCATCTCTTCAAACAGATTTGTTAGCGTCCTTGTTATGTTGCTAGGGTTGTCAGTATTCATTGTGTCAGCTTTTCTGGTTACATTGTGGAGATTATCTGAAACAAATAGTATATAATAATATATAGCAAATAAATAAATATTTATAGTCTATGCGGAGCAAAAGGAAAGTTATACACTTTGGTGACAAGAATTATACAAGTATGGCGCATTACATATTTTTAACATAAAGGCAACATAAAGGACACGCCATCATTGTACATTTTAACCATTAAAGGTAGTGAGAATCAGAAATTATATTCTTATATTTAAGTCACGTAGTCAAATGTTTTAAATAAATAAATATAAAGAGGTAAAAACAATTTGTGCAAACGGACACTGACGTAGAGTAAGCAAAATATTCAGCAATCTCCATGAATATAGTGAACCAACTAGATATCAAAAATGAAAAACTTATCAGGCGAGAAATTGGTTTCCTTTGTTTAATATTCAACGCCTGTCTATATTTATGTATAATTCAGGAGAATCGAAAAAAAAAAGTATTGAAAAATATAATTATATATACCCAAACACTTTAATATAAGGGCAAAAAGCTTTGCTTTATATATGGTTTGTGTTTGTATTTGATTTAATTATTTTTATTTACTTACCTCATAATCTGTTTTAACGATATCTACCGATTATGTTTTTTTTTATGTCAGGGCTAAACCTCTTAAGGCAGCGGACATGACCAGATTTTAATTGAGTTTTGATTAAAATGCATGGTTCATACTAAATAAAAATTATGTTTGCTATGTTGCTAAAAATGTTTTTAGTCGAATTTTATTCATCTCACATGTTGCCCAGATTGTTGAAAAGTTTTGATGTTAAACTGGCAACACAATATGGACTGCTCAGAGCTTTATTTTTTTAAATACATACATAATAACTCACATATGTAATACATTAAGAAAAGGAAGATTTTTCCATTTGTTCCAATTGTAACTGCTTGTTTGCCTGTCATATATGTACCTAATCATCTTTTATATTTTAATATTTATACAGCAAAATTCGTTCGCTAATATTTGCGATAATAAAATTCGTTAGAAATAAGTTAGATTTCATTTCATTGCACATAGTACCGTGAGTCACCATCCTACTATGAAATAGTACATTCTATTATAATTTAAGTACTAATTAATTAAGTACTAATAACTGTGTTGGTACTTAAACACGGTTTTTAAAATTCGTGAAAACCTTTACTTGGCTTAAATTCAGATTAATTTGTGGATACATATCCCCTATCTTATAAAAAGTTAGCGTTGACATTATGCCACCAGAGTGACATCATGTCTGCGCTAGCTTTTTATAAGTATATAGATAAGTGTTATAAAACAGCATAGCATATATACCTAAAACAATAAAGTTTTATATTATGCTGTTTTTCACCACTACAATTTTTTTTATCATTCTGGTAGATTTCAGATCTTCACCGACCTTATCAAATAACCACGTTGTATATTTTATATTAAATGTGTGTTAAAAATACTGTAAAAGCAGTGATTTTTTTGTGAATGTGAATAAATGCCTCTAAATGGGTGGTATTTTATAAGTTTATAAAAATACTGTAAAAGCAGTGTTTTTTTTGTGAATGTGAATAAATGCCTCTAAATGGGTGGTATTTTATAAGTTTATAAAAATACTGTAAAAACAGTGTTTTTTTTGTGAATGTGAATAAATGCCTCTAAATGGGTGGTATTTTATAAGTTTATAAAAATACTGTAAAAACAGTGTTTTTTTTGTGAATGTGAATAAATGCCTCTAAATGGGTGGTATTTTATAAGTTTATAAAAATACTGTAAAAGCAGTGTTTTTTTTGTGAATGTGAATAAATGCCTCTAAATGGGTGGTATTTTATAAGTTTAATTAAAATGTATTCAGTTAGAACGTGATGCTTAAATAAACAATCCGAATAACTCGATATTTGGATTCAGAAACGTTTATTTAGTGAATTTGCATATTTCCTTTTTCCTTTTACTTCAATATTATGTTAGCTCATTAATATGGTTTCATAGTAGGTACCTACTAGCTGTTGCCGCGACTTTGTAACACCTGGAAGTGACTTTGCGAAGGTACAATAAATCTCAGTCGGACGTGCCCACATCAATATATATTCGTTACATAATGTATGTATTATGGCGACTGACAGGTGGGATTGAGACCATATTTAATTTACTAAACGAAACTGATGATTGACTGATCAGACAAACATCAGTTTTCCTGACGAAATATTGTTTATTTATCGTTGGATTTGGACCAATGTTTTTAGAACCCTTTTTTTGGCTAAAAAGGTTTTGAATGTTTATAGACGTTGAATTTCTAATTAAATTAAACAATTAAACTGAAATTGTTCTAAATGTTTTGAAAAGGCACCTTTAGATCAAATTAAGTTTATGAATGAGGTAAATTCAAAGATGTAACAAATTTGTAACAAAACACAGTTAAAACAACATTTTTGTAGAAAATTCATGGAATACGAGTTCATGTAGTAATTTTTGATTGTTTTCATGATATTTTTTGGTGTAGGTACCATAAGTATAATCACTTTTACTGTTTTATTTTCGAAAATTACAAATTATTGTATTTGAAGCCAAATCGCCGTAAAAGTTTATTAAGTTTTATCTAAATTAAATAAAAAAAACATCTAGATTATTATGGGATATATGGGAAACTATTTGGCCATTAAAACAAATGACAGTCCATTTGATGACAAACTGAAATGAAGGTACTATTTCAATATACTAATTGTAGATTATTTAACAACGGATCAAACAAAAAAAAAATATCAGTTTATCATATAGAATATTTGAGAACCAATACTATAGCTGTTGTTTCCGCAAAGTATTTTAATATCCTATAAAATTCGTTTATACCGTAGAATATCTTCGTAATGTAATTTTAACGACTTCCATTAAAGTCGTTGCTGTTGCTTTAACTCGTTTAGAATTTGTAAAATATTCTGTCAAACTGACGTTCTTGTTTGACACTGACAGAATTGCCTGTCGTATTGAGGCTTTGCAAAATTATTATCTGTTTCAAATTGTTCTGTTCTGTCAAACTGAGTTAGACAATGGGTGCAATACATTCAAGTAGGTATAACGAAAGAAATAAAAATTGAATAATACTATTTTCTTATTCTTTGTATTTTCTAATGATATAATAAATAACGTACGAAAACGAGGACCGATGTGGCGAGGCGGGTGAAGGTCCGCCTGCGAAGCGGAGGTTGCGGGTTCGATTCCCGCCTTGGGATAAATGTTTGTACGATCTGCAAATATTTATTCCGGGTGTTCTGGGTATTTTATATGCATAATAAAAAAAAACTATGTAATGTATTGTATTAAGTATGTCAGTCTTCTAGTACCCATAACACAAGCTCTGCTTAGCTTGGGGCTAGATGATGTTGTGTCTAGCATTATTTATTTATAGACTAAAAACAAAATGTTTAGTAAAAATGTTTTTTTAGTATGATTCGAATCCACGAGACACAATATGAAAAGCAGAGACTTTTTATTACTTTTATTTTGTTTGGTATGTCTTATTACTTCATAATACAATTTTATTTTATTATTCAGTACGTATCAACGTTCGTACTTAATACATGTTTTATTCATATGCTCATGTCCTTTCTTTTATCTACCTCAGGCCATCATGACATTTGTTATTAAGAGAACGGAAGCCTTTTAAGTTATTTTGCAGAAAAGGTTAATTTATTCACTCATTCATAATACCTTTGTTAGCAGATCCTGCTCACATTAGACCCTTCGGCATAGGTGGAGCTTCGGAAATAGAAGTTTGTACAACAAGAGAGTATTTAATTACGGAGGTTGCGGGTTCAATTCCCGCCTTGGGATAAATGATTGTACGATCTGCAAATATTTGTTCCGGGTGTTTTGGCTGTATTACCTATATGTATAATAAAAAAATAATCTATGTAATGTATTGTATTACCTAAGTATGTCAGTCTTCTAGTACCCGTAACACAAGCTCTGCTTAGCTTGGGGCTAGATGATGTTGTGTGGATTGTTTAGTATTATTTATTTATATTATTTATTAGACCCTTCGGCTTAGCCGGAGCTATATTTCGGAAATAGAAGTTTGTTCAACAAGAGAGTATTTAATTACAGTGTCATTGAGTCCGTGGGGATTTCAAGCTACGAAGTATATTCTTGTTGGTTGTTAGTTTATTGCTTCTTCTCGGTTCTGGGAACCTGGTAAGTGATTTCCAAATATTTTGCTACGAGCTCTGTAGGTATTTTATAGCCAGTATCTTGGGTACCTACGCTCCTGCTTTGGATCAAAATAAGGTTTCTATAGATCTATTGCAAATGTAAAATTTTGTAAATGTTGTGAGTAGGTATTTTTTTTTTCTTATTATTTGCATATGATGTTTGGATAATTTATTTGGACATTGTAAAAATATTTCTTCCATTAGTAAAGTATGGTCTAATTTTAAATGTCTGAAAGCATGTCTAGTCTAATGTTTGTTTTTTCATTAGAATTCTTTGATTTGGCTTCGTTACGTGTAGTTTTGTAAACAGTAGGTAATTTTTATGACCACTTCAGCCTTCAAAAAAATTTGCATTCATTTAGCTACATTACACAAACAAATTAGCTTTTGTAAATGTTGTAGATGATTAAAAATGAACCTTGGATTTCTAGTTTTTTTAAATTAATTGATTGGGCAGGCCGATGGCCCATTCATATTGTGTGCCTCATTGCGCACGCAACTACACAATCAAAGAAGTTTTCAATTTTTAAGCGAAATTACCCTTAAAAATCATCGTATTGTAGTAGTTATATACAATAAAACCGAAGTTCCTTGAAAATCTCAGTGGACTGAAATTGTGAACAAAAGAGCATCCAATCACGACATTGTCATGAAATACCACTAGTGAGTGAGATAGCATGAGAAAAGTACAGTTAACAGCATCAACTTGTTGGCCATTATTTTTTGTAACGCAAAATTGCAGTTTATCATTTTTTATCGAGGTGGTGATGTAAAACTGTTTTATGCGAAAAAAGCACAATGCACGTTTTTATTTCGATTCATAGAACACATTACAATTTGATGTTTCTTATTGTACAAAACGTATCACATAAAACACACACATCAGTTTATGTCACAACATATTTTTAGATCATTGTTTTTAAGAACATCTATAATAAAACTCCATAGACGTGAAACTGAAAAAGTGTGTTCAAAAACAAAAAGCCTTACCGTTCAGAACAGGTTCAAAAAGCACCAAACCGGTAAATCACCCGCGTTCATTATTTTGAGCGGAAAAAGTGATGATTTCACGAGCGCTCGGTCGCGCGGGCACAAATGAACTGAAGACTAATACGGGAATATTTGTGATATTCGTCAGATATCTCACAAATGCTTTTGATAAAAAAGTAATTTAACCGTACCTACAACGTAATTTTCTATAAGTACTTAACTTTATTCACAAACACATGACTACAGTATTTACATAATGTACATAGGTAATAAAATCATGAAGCGCACGACAAAAGACCGCTTCTAGTATCTTCGGCCAGTGTTGTATTAAAACTATTGCATAAGATGTGTATTGATAAAAAAATACATAAAAAAATGGTTGTCTGTAAAGTCGGTTTACTGACGATAGTTGAACGTGACAACGTCACTACATGGAACGCCTCAGAACGCCTCAGAACGCCTCATGAGTCATGTTTTTTCGTGCGTGCAGCCGGCTCTATCGAATTATAAGACGTTGTCACGTCAAAAATAGTTGAGCTATACGCAGACCGTTGCAAACGATCTATATCAACCTTATAACTACATTTTATAGATGTAACTTTATATATGTTACAAGTAGGATTTATTGATATGGGAAGTTTTAATCCTAATAAATGTAAAAGCTTGGAAACGTACCACATGTTCTCAAAGTTTTTAGTTAGCATATCCCAAATGTAAAGTTTAATATTTATTTGCTTTTTATACTTATGGAAACAGGAAGATAAGGTGGTGTATATTTTACTCATATTTTTAAGTATGAGTTAAGTGTTATGTGGCTTTATCGGTCCATCTCTCTGAGACATGCAGGTGTAAAGTGAATCTCTGTTATTTTGGCATATGAAAGTACAGAACTTAATTAAGTATACTTCATGTAATATGAATTCTTTATTCGCAACTGGTTGCGGTTAAAGTTGGGCAGGTTGAGCAAGCCTTACTGCTTAGCATCAAAAATGAGTAGGTACTGCAATTGTAGGTAAAAATACACTTACAAAAGGTAGGTACAACAGTAATTGTAGGTACCTACCTTTTTTTGGTTTCAGTATATTATTTTAAGTACTTACTTATCTATTATTTTTACCAAGTATTTTGTACTGCCTAGTGTTGACGTCACCCGTATCTCTGGCTCAGTCTGAAAAACAGCGCTGCTCTGCCTTTTGCGAAGCAGCAAATAAGCTGAGACTGCTTTTTTGACATATCTTAATGTTTCTTATGTTCTGTTAACATATTTGTATTAACTTATGTTACCATTTTTAAGTTCTGTACTTACCTATGTCTGTGCTGCCATATATTTCATTACTTCCCTGGAAACCCTTTCACAAAATGCTCTGCAACCACTCGTGATTAACTTTCATTTTACCATCAACTTATCTTGTCCGAGGTTAAACTTAACTAACAAAGGCAAAGAAGTGGTAAGTAATTTTTGACGTGACAACGTCTTATAATTCGATAGAGCCGGCTGCACGCACGAAAAAACATGACTCATGAGGCGTTCTGAGGCGTTCTGAGGCGTTCTGAGGCGTACTGAGGCGTTCCATGAAGTGACGTTGTCACGTTCAACTATCGTCAGTAAACAGACTTTACAGACAACCATTTTTTTTATTAGTATGTTAGTAAAAGCGAGAATTTTATCAGCATATACACAAACCATTACAAAAACAACCGTAAGAGATGAAAAGCGAAACTGTGTCAAAGAGATTATCCCTATTCGGTGGCACGTCCCTCAGCTCTCCACTCGAAGCTCACTTGACAGTCCCATGCAATTTATCACTCTATGGGGTAACGAAATTACATAGAATGAGATTATAATCAAATTAATCAGGTAGCTACCTACTCTTTTATTCTCCGAAATGAGAAAAAGGATAACGGGCTTACAGTTCGTCTGGGAATTTCTCATCACTATGGGTAAGCGAAATCATATATAACTAGTTAGATAGATAATTTATTTCAACAATATACAGTTACTTTCTGGTGCAATGTATAATAAAAAAAAATCATTCATGCTTAATAAAGTAATAATAAGTAATTATAGTAATATAATTTCTTACGATTTACACTAGGACTAAATAGCCTGTACCTACAGCGAGTTGGAACCCGCGTTTGGCGTGGGCCAGAATATCTGCCATCACTATAAGATGATCCTAATTATTATAAAATGTAAATCCATAATTGGCTTTATGTGTTTTTTATAAGTTTTGTAAATAGTATATTAAGAGGATTTTGTTTAATAAATAAATCCTTATAAGGATGAAGAGAGGTCAAGCTGTGTCTAAGAAATCAAGTCTTTGATTACCTACAATAAAACCTATTTCAATACATCAAGTTTATGCGTGATGCGCTAATAAAAAAAGCTTTCAAAAATAAAGAACCGTTTACTTAGTGTATGTATTATACATTTTACATATGTTAACTTATTTTTTGTCTACTTAACAGTTTTATAGGGCCGTTACATAATGGATGGCTGAAGACGGTAGACGGCGTCGAGGCCAACCAAGGAGTCGATGGCGGCACGACCTGGATACCTTCGAGAGGTATTGGTGGAAAAAACGCGGAGAATAGGGATGAGTGGAAGGACTTGGAGACCTTTGTCCAGCAGTGGGACGAGATAGATTAGAGAATAAAAACTGTTTTATATTAGTATTATATCTATAGTGTAATACATAGATTGATGAGATAATATAGTTATATTAATCAGTTAGATGTTCCTAGATAAAAGATACGTAGATAAGAACGTCCAATAACCAGTATCTATTAGCTCGCACATAAGCTACAAAATTTCAAATCACTCTATAGGTTAACGCAATTATATAATTAAAGATAATAATCAAATAATTCTGGTATTATTTTAAAAGGAAAGGGATAATGAAATTACAACTGTTGGACTGGGAATTCCACATTATAAATAAAATAAATATTCATGGACAATTTAAACATCGCACTCTAATCCCAAACTAAGCAAAGTTGGTACTATGGGAACTAGACTGCTGATATAATACTTAAAAACATATTTTTTTGAAAATACATAGAACGTACCTACATAAAATACTTATATAGTAACACATAAAAAATATTTATGTTCATCACACAAACATTTGCACTGAGTGGGAGTCGAACCCACAGCATGGAAGGCAGAGCTACTACCAACTGAGCTGTGACGCCTGTCGATATGAATATAATACGTATCTGACTGTCAATTTCCATTAGGTAGGTACGTAAATTATGAAAGAAACAGTTGAAGGGTTCGAAGGTTCGCAGAAAAACAATTTATAACTCATATTTAATTTAGGCAGACGAAAATATGTGGAAATTTTGGGAGATATATTTATTTTGAATAGGGAAAAAATATACGCCAACCAAAAAATTCGTAATTTACGATGTTAATAATATTTTGTTACATAACTTTTATTGGGTATGAAAAAACCTAACAATACTATACTTAAACAATATCCAAACTTGTAAGACTTTGTGTATATTTTTGGTTGATCCAATATCTTAAATAACAATAATAATAAATAGACACGGACATTTCACACATAACACTCTAGTCCCTAACTAAGCAAAGCGTGTACTTTAGAAACTAAATTGCTGTTTGAATACTTATTTACCAATAATTCAATGAGTCAAACAACATGACATTCACAATTACTGTCGCGTAATTTAGTTTGATTGACAAATATATAAATTGATTGTTAATTCAATTTATTTTCCAATTTTACCCACTGCTATAGAATAGAATAGAATAGAATAGAATAACTTTATTTCAGTACTTAAAGCTAGAACATACAAAAAGATACAACATATAAAAAGATACTTAATGCTAAAATACTGAAAAAGGTAATCACTCAGCTTGTGCTGGTGTAGAACCATTGGGCTCTACACCAGCGCTGGTTTTCAGTGATGCCTTAACTTTAGAATTTAAACTTAATCAATTACTTAAGGCTATAATATTACTATGCTATACTAGCTGGCCATTTCGTAGATCTACGAAATAGCGAATCTACCTGCTTTTACTATCTGAGCACAGCCGTATGCTATTCGTTAAGACTATGTAAGATAAAGATAGATAAATAGAGACCATTTATTTGCAAAACTTGTGTAAAATAAGATGAGAAACAGTTTTTAAAACACAACATGCTTTACCGTTAACGGTGTGCAAATCGAATATACTCTCTGCACAGCACCGGTGGTCCAGTGAAAGTCTCGCCTTCCGATAGTGGATTCAAATCCGGTCACGCTCTCATGGTTTTATTTCAATACGTGGGGATTGAATCCGTGGCTTAGTCAGCTTCGCACGTCACATCCTTCGGTATATCTTATAAACCATTACGTATGGTAATGAAGACATCAAGCCTGCGCTACTGATTTGATGTCTTGATTACCTTGTAATGGTGACACAATGTCAACGCTAACTTTTATAAGATAGTGGTTTTGTCTTTCCTATGGATAAGGCCGACTAGGCTGAGAAGATGGTACTGCATCCTGTATATTGGGTGAAAATGCCTATAACGCTGTATCATCTAGATGAGATGCAAAGGTCAACATAATAATGTATATACTCTCTCAGACAAACCCTTTCTGAAAGCAAATATGCCTCACTGATAATGTAATATGTATTTTACGCAAAACATGCAAACAACGTTTCAGAAATGTAATCTAAGATTGAAAAATCTCTTTATACCGTTGAGGATTCTCTTATTATGGTTCAACGAACTCTAAGCTGAAACTTTTCCTAAGAAAATATATTGTATCATACATCAATCACCGTTGTAGTGATGTCTTTAACTTTTTTGGGTTTTGCAATAAAAATAACCCCCAATATCTTTAGAAGAGAGCTTAAGATAGCTGGCACGGCTCCACGTAAAGTTTTCGGGGAAAATAGTGCCAAAACCAATCAGGTAGTCAGTGTAAGACACATGTTTGTGATGTGATATCACAAACTCTCAACAATATTAACTCTATGCTCTAGAGATTCACTATCCAGAGTCCCTGAAAAATAACAAAAGTAACTTTTTATCGCTGGAACTACATTACGAGTTAGTAAAAATGGAGAGCTATAACTTTCCTAAGTTTTTCGAAAAATAGGCGAGCGTTATTACTGTGATCTCTTCTCATTTTTCAGTAATATAGCACATGTGAAAGTGAACTTGCATTAAAAGTAAACAAACTAGAAATTTAAAATAATAACAACACTAGAATTCTCATCTAGAATTCTAGGATTCTAGTGTTACTATTCCTAGCTAGAATAGTAATTCTAGTGTGTTGTGTAATGCAGAAATACAACATATTTCTGAAATTTTCTAAAAAAATTATTATAGTTACATGCTGAGATTTGTTTTCCGAAAAGTATATAAGTGATAATATATTTTAACTAAGCTTATAACTAAGCATATGCTCTGATATTACACTGCAAAACATAAAGGCATGTTCACACAAGTACACATCTTCTTTAGGTTTCCAACTAATTAATTAAAAGTTAATTAATAATATAATCTACACAACATCATCTAGCCCCAAGGTAAGCGGAGCTTGTGATATGGGTACTAGAAGACTATGGATACTTAATACAATACATTATGTTGTTCGTATTAATACGAATGATATTAATATAATATAAAAATAATACGAACCACGCTGATCAGTGGTAGAAATAGGAAGGGTGGTTCTATCGCTAAGTTGTATAGCAGTCTAACATAAGACTCGTTTTTTTCTTCTTCAGAGCTAATCGATTCTGCGCGCATGACCTGTCCTCATTGATGTGAGTGGCAACCATTTATTATACCAATCACGTCATTTTCAAAGTTGACGAATATTGACGGCCTCGATATCAAGTGAATCAACAAAAATACGATCAATACAAAAACATTTCCACGACAGTTTTTCGTTTAAACATTTATAGTGTCATTTGCTTTTTACGCTACAGCTATTTTTAAGAGTGGGTAAATTCACACATAAACTTTTTTCTATTTTACTGCTGAGTTCATCACAATAAACAACAATAATAAATGTATTTCTCTACCATTTCATTTATACACACGTGGGTGAATTTAAAATTTATTTATTAATAAATATTCACGGACAATTCAAACATCACACTCTAGTCCCTAACTAATCAAAGCTTGTACCTACTATGGGAACTAGATTGCTGGTAAAATACCTATATACATTTTTACACATATAAAATACATAGTAACACCCAGACACACAACAAATATTTATGTTCATCACACAAACATATATTCTGGGTGGGAATCGAACCCACGACCCACAGCGTGGAAGACAGCGCTACTACCAACCGAGCTGTGTCGTCTGTCTGAGCTGTGATGCCTGTCTTCGTATGTCATATATTTAACAATGCATAAAACAGTCGCGTGTAAAAATAGTAGAGCTAAGAGTAATTTAGTAAAAGTTTTCTACTAAACTTATAGATTTACAGTAAAACGTTTAAAGGGGTTGGCAGTTGTTAAGCACGAGTTTTCACAAACGCAAATTTTGTTGTATTTCATTATTTTAACCGAAGAAACCAGCAGACAGAACAAACGAGCTTTTATTTTTACACGAGCTTAGTAGATTTTTTGTGTGCATCGTTGCAAAATTATTGTTATTGCAAATATCGCAACTCCTCTTGACTGATATTTACATTCTATCAGTAATCTAGATCCCAAATCTAGCTTTGCTTAATTTGGGACTAGAGTGTGATGTGTGACATGTCCATGAATATTTACTTATTATTTCCAAACTGAGCATAAAACGAAAACACAGATGTACAGAATCGTGCTACTGGTGGTGGCAAGAGTATAAACGTAAATCTGAAACAGCAAATCTGGCTAAAAGGCGGCAAACGGTCAACCGAACCTTTTTGTTTCGTGGCCGCAAATGGGTTAGTGGGTGTGGCTTGCATCATTCCCACACATTTTTATTTATTCACCAATCTTTTACACTCACTCTCACTCCTGTTATTACATACTTCGTTTTACAAGCTTGGCTTATACTACGCAGAAGTTCGTGCTCCAATATACAAATGTCAAGTGTCAGCATATATTAATGTGACAATTGTAATATATCCTAGCAAAACGAGACGACATTGCAACATTTGGCAGTCGAGCTAGCGTTGACGTGTAGTGTGACTTGAATATCTAACGCTACATTCATATATTTACAAACATGTCCTGCAGATTTCTGACCATACCGTACAAAAAAACGAAATCAAAAAGTCTAGTAGTGAACCGTTTCGACACGACAAATTACTTTCTTAGAAGTAGTTAGATGTTTGTTTCAAAGAATGGTGCTTGAAGCTGGTGATTTAGGAGGTAGTTACTGTCCTCTTTACGGTCTATGAATCGTGAAACTGCAGACTTTACCTTAAAGTACAGACTGCATTAGACGGTAATAAAAGGCTGATAATTTAGTCGAGTCGGCGACATAGCTTTTTGTAATTTTAAACAAACTTAAAAACATAAAATTTGTAACTTATATGCATTCCGTCACAATTAACGGAGTTTGCCGATTTCGATGGTTCATTTTTATTGATAGGTCATCAAGTAGTCTCGTCCCATACACATTTTACTAAGAACTAGTAACTTTACTAGGACTAGTAACTATTGAGTAATCTTTCTTTATTTTTGTATTACTTGTCAATGACGATTGACGTTTGTTTCTTTAATTTTTGCAGCTATCCATAGATCGTTTGCAACGGTTTGTAGATAGCTTAACTATTTTTAAAGTTAAAAAGTTTTTCACAGCTTTAGGTATTTTATTTATATCTATGTTCATATACCTAAGAATGACATACTAAAATATTATGAATGTCATCATTAGCAGTCCTCATACATTCAACCACATTAGGAAGGCGCTTGCGTATTCACTGTGGAACCTCAGTTATCCTTCCGCTAATTTATTATTTTTACAGGCATCAATTTTGTAAAATCTGGATTCATGGAAAATACTCTGCAATTAGGAAGGAGGTTAGAAAATACCTTTTAGTAAATTTAATGACCAGTTTGATGAACTCCGATCTTTAGGTCTTTTTTTGAGTATTCATAAATAGATAAATAATTAGTAAATAGTATAGCAAACATCAAAAACGTACTCCGAGCGATGTCTCAGTGCCGCTCCGGAAAGAACAAGATACGCTTATTAAAATAACAATTACATACATTTGATAATATAGGTACATTTCTTTCTTATGTTCTGTTAGAACCACTATATATTTCACGAGCAACGGTTTACCTCGTGCGTCATATGTCAGCAATTAATTACTAATAATTAAATCGATTCGGTTGCCTGGAAAAGATCGCTCTCAGCAATAAGGCCGCCCATTGTAATTACTACTTGTTTAAGTTTTATTTGTGTGTGGTATGCAATAAAGAAAGAGTTATCTAAGGCTTTTGTCAAATGTAGATTCAATTTGCAAGCTTCAAACAAAGTCAAATTCAACTTAGATTTATAGAATTATGATAAAACAAGCTAAAAAGATGGCTCTACAACCAAGTGTACTTATTCTTAATTTTTCATACCTTTATATTGTCCAACAGGAGTAGCAAACTGCCCTTGTGTTTTGTTGTAATTTGTCATGTCTCAGCCCACGCGTTCCCGGCGCTAATCATTGTTTATTAGTGGCGATTTGACGGCTCAGTCCTTTGTACTTTTAAATACAAAAGATTTATGAGTTCAATACAATCGGTTTAGTCTAGGTTCGTGTATATTTTTAAAAAGCAAAGCTTGTATTAGGAACTGCTTTTTTTTGTAAATAAAATCCAGACACAGAGTTTACATCAATGTTTTTGTTTGTTATTGGTGGGAATCAAACCTACGACTCACAGAGCTATGTTTTGATGGCTGCCAACAAATACAGGGAGGTTCAACGCTTTTTAGTATAAATTAATTATAGAATGGGAAAATCCATAATTCCTTGAAAAAACTACTTTTCTTGTTTGAAAGATTAACGGCCGGTTTCTCGAACGATGATCAACGAAAAAATCAAATAATTACTATGTGTCAAACTCGGATCAATCGTGATTTGGGTTTCCAGAAACCGGCCGTAAGTGGTCTAGTAGCTTAAACTTCGCGTTTCGATGATAATATCGTAGGTTCAAATCTGGTCGTGTCTTAAACGGTGAAAAAAAACATCTTGATAAATCTACGCACGTATTAATAGTCCTTGTCCTTCCTATGAACAAGGCTGACTAAGCATGGATAAGAATAGAATCGTCCACCAAGTACCTAGGTGTCGTTGTAGACGACCTGCTGAATTGGAGAGAACACACAATTGTGATTACTAGTAGAGTAAGAAAACTCATTATAGTTTTTAGAAGGCTGAAACATCTTCCTCTAACGATATTAAAATCCGTATACTACGCAATATGTGACTCTTTGCTGACGTACTGTATAGTGATCTGGGGCGGTACTTACAAATCTTATCTTATAAAGACAGAAAGATCACAAAGAGCAGTTTTAAAAATCATGTTATCAAAGCCTTTCCGATATCCCACGAAGCAACTGTTTTCTGAAATAAAAATACTGACCGTTCGCCAATCATTTATAACTAAGGCTATATTAAAAACACACTCTGCGTCAAAATTTGATAGTGAGACTTACGAGAGACAGAGACGAAAAGATCGTATTTTTCCGTCTGGTAAGTTTGGTTCTGCCTTTGCACAAAGATTTACCTTTTTTTTGGGGCCTCACCTGTACAATAAGATCAGTAGTCATATAACGATATACCCTCTCACGATAATTAAATGTAAATATGCTGTAAAATTATATTTGAACACATTAGACTACGATGAAACTGAGAAGTTATTACTCGTGAACAAGTAAATTATAATATAGATATAAATATAATATATTTTATTTAACTATTTATATATTTATTATATCTCATACACCTTTACACAATATACACACCTCATTACACTACCCCGCATTATTATTATTATTTTTTTTTTTTTTTAATTGGTATTATTAGATTTTTGTTTATAAATCAAATTAATTTATTTATTAGCATGTACGAAAATAGAACACTTTAAGCATGTAGGTACCTTTGTTCTCTTTATTTTATGTGTTATTTTTGTCTATGCATAGGTCTCGATTATTTATTTATTTACTTATTTTTTTATTAATTAGATTCATGTCATTGCTTATCTTTTTTGCTCAACTATAATCAACTACTTACTGTTTTTACTAAATCAGATTTAACAACCAATTTCAATTCATGTATAGTGTGAGTGCGACGATACCTCAATTTCGGTTTCATCAATCTTTGTACCGTGCCATTTTACGCATACCGCTCATGCGGTTCAGCATAGTTCGACGCGTAGCTACCTTACCTCAGTTTTTCTACCCTCATTTGAGGTGTCGTCGATCGGTGTTATTTGTGTTTGTGTTGTGTGATTAGCAGAGGTTAGACTGTACCTAACTAAACAATTGTAACACCTTGAGAAATTTGTATACTTTCGGTGAGGGATATTAGCAGTCCGTAACACAGGCTCGACCTAGTACGGCTGCTAAAGCACATCGTATTTTGTCATCGAAAAACAATGCACTAAACCTTAGCTGTAAGTAGATATTATGTTATTTATGTTATGATTGAATGTTGTTGTTGTTTTATTGAATAAATACAAATACAAATAAAAAAAAAAAAAAAAAAAAAGAAGTGTCGCTGTATAAATCACAGTGACAGGCGTCACAGCTCAGTTGGTAGTAGCTCTGCCTTCCATGCTCTGGCTCGGAGATCGATTTTCACACAGAGCAAATGTTTGTGTGATGAACATAAAATAGAATTGTTGTGTCTGGGTGTTTCTATGTAAGTATTAAGTATATGTATGTATTTTAAAAAAAATGTATAGAAGTATTCTATCAGCAATCTTCCCGTAGTAAAAGCTTTGCTTAGTTTGGGACTAGATGTGTGAAATGACTATAAATATTTATTATTATTATTATTTATTAAATAATCAAGATTAGATGCAAAGACCAAGTGTAACTTATTTGTATAAAAACACAAATAAGTTATAGGTATTACATATAATAATAAATTAATGCAATAAACTTTCCAGGTTTGAAGCTAAGATGCGTTTAAGTTTATCTGCTCCAATATGTTTAATCCCAAGGCCGTATACACCAAACCTATATACAAAACAAACCATTCGCATTATCGGAAATGCATGAACTGGATATTCTGGGAATCATGAAAAAGCAATTAATCATTTCGAATACATACATACCATTTCGGTCCCTATGGTAATCCTTCAGTATTGTCAGCTTCAGTAAATCGTATTAACCATCAACATATACCGATATGTTGATGGTTAAATGCGCATTTTTCGCGGTCAAACAAGTGGCCAACAAGGCCGCAGGCTTATTGTGTTAACTGTTACCCGCGATTTCGTACCATACGCGTACGATTGTTAAAGTTTTGGAAAAGTAAAAAAAATTATGGTATACAAATATTTTAAGTGGTGATGTTCGAATACTGACACACGTTTTATAATATAGATTCTGAAATAGTTTTGACGAAACCAACTTGACTTTATTTTCTAATAACGGAATGAAGTCATTACTAAATAAACTTATATCATAACACTACTAAAACTTTTGTAAATTTAGTTGGAAGTCGTAACGTTGAATCGATTTGCATAAAACTACTTTTCTTTTGCACCAAGTGAGATGTAAATTTTCCCTAATATACGTTTGTGAAGGTTGAGTTTTTAAACTTTTCAAGCTGTTGAAGCGACATTTCTTTGTAATTTCAGCAAAAAAGCCGCGTCTTTGTGTTTTTTCATCCTGACTTATTGCCATTTTGCGTCTAGTTATAATGGACTCTATAAAAGTTTGCTCAGAAGAATGTCTTCTGCCTTTTACACAAGCTTATTCAATTATGTCATAACTCTCAGAATCTTTCTACAATATTAGAAGAGGCATATACTTTATTGAATCAAAATAAAAATCGTCAATCGGGTTCATTGATGCAGTTGATAAATTAAACGACGTCACTCAGACCAATTTGATATTGATGGATAGAAATGAAAATAGATGAAAACAATTATTGTAATTATAGCTTGCGACTGGTATAAATTTGAATTATCAACATCAACCTATATCAGTTCACTGCTGGAGGTAGGTCACTTCCAGGAATCGCCACTAAGCCCGATCCAGTGTGATTGGGATTAGGATAAGTTGAGCTATATGTCGTTGTTGTTAGTTCAACTGTTTATGAGAAACATGTTTTTTATAATTATAAGTATGCATAATTATCTTTTTATTATCGAGCTTTGATGGAGGTCGTTACCTATAAGTTTTGAAGGGGAAATTCACCACCGTTTTCCCTTTAAACAAATGACGATTGACTGTGATATACCTACCAACCTATTTCAATATAAACACTTGACACTGGCAGAATTGTTTGTCGTATTTACGGGAGGAGGCACCAGAGGTCATACAAAAAAAAGGAAGAAAAAGATCTTGAAGGGGCACCCTCAGGGTGAATCACCTAAGTAGGTATCTCTAGAGATATACGTTAAAGCGTTAGCGCGCAGTGTATCTTAAAACGTCACGTTTTTAGTGTCGAACGTTGCAGCGTTAGCGCGCAGTATGTTTTAAATACGTTAGGAAACTAGTTTCCTGTGAGCTAATAAAGAATATTTTGGTTTTATTTTGTCAACAAACCGAGTCAAGTCGATAGGTAAATAGAAAAGGGTCAAGTAGATCTTTTAGAATCAACGAATGTATGATTACCTATAAATATAATCACGTCTCAAACCGTCACGAAGACAATTTGTGATGTTACATAACATTGGTTTCGGGTCCGAAAGTTTGTTCATTAAATGTCCTCTGTCGGCGATCTGAATAGATTCCGTAGAACATCTCTGGGGTCCTTCAGCAAGCCTTCAGCACAAGTTTAACAGCGCATGAGGGTTGAATGTAATAAAGCTTCAGCTCATTCAGCGGAAAGCCGTGGAGTAGAGGATAAAGAGCAAGCTAGGCTTACAAATAATGCAGGGGCGAACCAAGAACGAATAAACAGGTTCAATAATTAGATCTGTACCTCTACCATGAGTTGTCACAGTAAAATCGCCTGGCTTTACTACAGTAGTTACGTATTAGTATTACGAATTTTTGTACCCAACTATCCGCTAGAGGCGCTGTACAAATCTTCATACATTTTTTTAACTACAGACGCTAGCGAGTATAGATTGTAAAAACTCATGGTAGAGCTACTGTGCACGAATAAATGTGATAATCGTAAACGTATCGAAACAGTGACGTATTGCAAATAATTACGTTACATACATTGTCACATTTATTCGTGCTCACCTGCTTTGCTGTATAACGTTAAAGCGTTAGCGCGCAGTGTATCTTAAAACGTCACGTTTTTAGTGTCGAACGTTGCAGCGTTAGCGCGCAGTATGTTTTAAATACGTTACGTTTACTACTGTCACATTTATGCATGCTCAGTCCTTACAGATGACCCTTACCTTGGAATTGTACCCCGTACAGCTGAAGTATTTACAAAACTGAATAGATTGTTATTAGTTTTTTATCAATATAAAACTAAAAATTCATCTATCCTCCTTTAAATAATGTTGGATCCTTTCATACTATTGATAGAGGGTTCGATCCTCACTAGGAACTAACATATAGTAATGTTATAGTAAACATTGATGTCTTTCCGTGTCTAGATATTAAACACAACGTCTTGCTCCTGAATGAATAGAATAATCTGAACTTCAAATATGTAATTTAAAAAAAAAATCTTGCAATAATTCCCAGACTACGAGCTTGAGGCGAGTATCATGATATCAATAATAATTACATATATTATCAATAATAATTATTTAACTTGATATTCCTGAGTTCATCCCTGTATTCTATGTATAGATGACATATAAAACAAGCGACGGTTTCCTAGGCCGACATCTGTCCGAAGCAATATCTTTAGGAATGCTAATACACCATTCTCTTCATACATCACGGTCATATGAACATTGACTGCTTATTTGCCATCAAATCTATTATATAAAAAAAACCCTACTTCCCTTGGTCACGACATTATGCGAGAACGGCTGGGCCGATTTCAATAATTCTTATTTTTGTAATATAATCCTTTCTATGATGTTATTTTCGTGTTATAAAAATGGAAATTGCTTTGACGTGTTTGATCAGTTTTATTTTTATGTTCTTATTTAACCGAAATGCTTCTGTCATCCAAAGGTTGTCTAAAAGATATCGCTTATAGCGATATGACCACCCATTATACCTTACCCCACATTGTTATTTATTTTATTTGTCTGTATGGATATAAAGATATACTCAATAAATAAAGATATACAGATATAGAACAGATAAATATAATAATATTCTATTATAATCTAATCTATAATGGAAGGCTGTCAAACTCAGAAATCTCAGTAAATCATAATATTATATAATATCAAAATTCTACACAAATCGAATCTAAAGTTATTATTACAAAGTTAGCTCGCTCCGATTAGCTTTGTATTCTGCTTACAGACAGAGGATATCAATTTACACTAAGAAGGTATAGATTCTATACATTCTTGTAAATTGATATAATAAAGAAGATACCACTTTTGTTCTCGAAATCTAGAATAAAACTATTGTTTATACAAAAACATTTATAATAAGAGTAGCTAGATTATCAATTACTTGGTATAACTGGGTATTACAAAAACCCTTTATAATTAATTATGAAATCTTAGACTTTATATTAAATATAATTTTTTTTAAACCATATTGAATACAATAAGTGTTAATTAAATATTAGTAAACAAAGGGCGCATAATCAGCCGTTTTTTTTTATAAATAAATTGGTAAATCTCTAAAATTCCTACTATTATATTATGAATAGTCTACACATTATTCAGTTTATGTACCTATTTGAATTAATGTATGAATTATCTAACTTTTAACTCTATCTTTCATACACAAAAATTGTAGGCTGTGAAATATTTGTTAAATTAAAGGACAGGAACTTTGGATAGTCCGACCAGCGAGATTTCGGGAAACCCCCGAGCGTTGATGTAGGTACAATTTTCTGACAGCTGTCAAAAGTTCAGGTACAGAGAATTATCTCAAAATCATTCAACACCAGTTTTCTTCAAAAGTATATCTGTACCCCAAGTACGAGTTTGTGCACACACGGATCGCAGAGACACAATCTCCGAGCGCCACCGATTTTGTATGGAAATCCAAGCTTCTCAAGAAATCTGCTAGGGGCGCTGCTTGGAGATTGCGTCTCTGCGATCCATGTGTGCACAAACTCTTACTTGGGGTACTGGGAACAGGTTTAAATGTGTTGAAATAATCGAGCCGTTACTGCACAAAAAAAACGGCTCGCACCTTCATATGATAACTATTGTGACGTCCGATGTGGCGCGGTGGGCGAAAGTCCGCCTGCGACGCTGAGGATGCGGGTTCGATTCCCGCCTTGAGATAAATGTTTGCACGATCTGCAAATATTTATTCCGGGTGTTCTGGGTAGTATAATAAAAAATATCTATCTATGTAATGTATTGTATTAAGTATGTCAGCCTTTTAGTACCCATAACACAAGCTCTGCTTAGCTTGGGGCTAGATGATGTTGTGTGGATTGTCCAGGATTACTTATTTATTTATATATTATTCCGTTCTATTTTCAGAGCCAATGAAAAGTTCTTAGTTAGTGGTTCTAAACGTGATCGACTAATTAATAAACTAAACAGCTGAGTAAAAGTCAAAGCTAAGGATAAGCCTAACTAATACAAGATAATCTGTAAGAGATCGCGCCAAGCGATAAGACCGCCTTTTAAGATTTACCTACCTTTTGTTTTCTTAGTAAAGTTATTTTTATTTTGTTTACATAACAATTCCTAAAGAAGGATTATTTTTCGTAAAACACTTTTATTTACATTTCCGTTTTGTAGAAGCTTTGACAAGATTTATTATATTTATAAATAATGTTGTCTATCAATGAAGTCATTATTTTTATTCAGTAATTTTATAAATAAACTTATTTTATATTGTGACAGCTGAAATAACTCGTTAAAAATGATTTATTGTAAGCGTTTACTTTATCTTTTAATTTTTCGGGGTTATTTTTTAACTAGAATATAATCAAAATTACTTTCTATAGCAGTAGGGCCATTGTGAAGGAGAATTTTTACTACTGTAGTTAATATAAAACATCGGAAAGCCCTTGTTGCATTATATTGTTGTATAAAAAAAAGTTTCATCTATACTAATATTATAAAGAGGTAAAGTTTGTATGTTTGTATATTTGTTCAATTGTAAGGGGTAATCTTGGGATCTACTGAACCGATTTTAAAAATTCTTTCACCAATAGAAAGCCACATTATTGCTGAGTGTCATAGGCTATATTATATTTTCATAAACATTAGGGATCTTTACTAAAACTTCAATTATGTAACCCAAGGTGTAAAAAAAATACCTAAGAAATTCCTTACATCGCGTGCGCTGCGAAAACTATTAATGATAGAAAGATATCATGTACTACAATTTTGTAGAACACATCATCATCCACAAAAAAGTCAGCGACAGCATATGTCTAACTATTACAGATATGTCACTATAAGTGTTTTAATATCGAAAAAATATAATTAAAATGACGCCCCTAGAAAAGGTTCTTTATTTGTGCTTTGGTATTAATCCTTATCTAAATAAATTTCTTCATAATTAAGACTGTTTCAATACCTTAATATGACTTTTTAAATTATTCTATTTGGACATTCCATTCAAAAGATATCACGAGTTCAAAAATGTAAGTAATAGAAAAATGTCAAGCGGAATAATGCAGGTAAAATCTATACTTATAGAAGTAAAGTTTGTTTATTTGTTAAATTGTAAGGGTAATCTCGGGATCTACTGAACCGATTTTAAAAATTCTTTCACCATTAGAAAACCACATTATTGCTGAGTGTCATAGGCTATATACAAAACTGATAAATAAAAAGGCTTTTACGTCCGTTTTGCAAAGCGAATCGGAGAAAAAACGGTCGAATTATGCCCAACGAAGTGGGCACGGGTCAGCTAGTATTTTATAAAACAAATCTGTATCAATCTGAATTTTGAATCGGATCTGAAGTGTTAATTCCCAGCTTTTGGCCAGTCTCAACCGAAATTTGTTGCTGGGGAATATATGTATTGGATTAATGAAAAGTACCTGAGGTATAGTAATATCAGAATATGATTTTTACAATTCGTGAGTATGATTTATGACTAGTTCTCGAATTCTGACTCAGTGGTCTAAAGGTCTTTGTTCCTTTGGTTATTGAGAAACGTGCAGTATACTAATTAAGGTATCTATGTACCCATACATACTTTAATTACTTAGGTACTTTAACTATAATAAAATAAATGTATGAAATTAAGTGTTTTAAAATAATTATATTTACAGGGGTCTATACCTCAACGCACGGACATACCAGATTTAATTTATCGATTATTATAATTTTAGTAAAATTTTGTACCTTAGTTTATAATTTATATATTTATTTTGATGTGGTGAATAACTAAAAACATATATCTACATCTCTTCAGTTTTCTACTGAAGGTACTTTTATGGTTATTGTAATTTTAATAAGGTAGTAAGGACGGCCACAACCATTTATGCACTTAGTACTGAAACCAAATATTTCTCAGTAGACATACTTACTTCTTTGGTAAAATTAAAAATATTACAACATTTTCTTATATAAGTTACGAGTAGATACTTAAACATATTTATTATTTTTAACTTCTCATTTTGATAGTATTTGTTTATACCTATAATTTTCCAAAGATGGAAGACTAGTTTATTTTTAAAATTATCCACTTCAAAAACAAGGGCAACGACAATGTCCTAGCAATTTTATATGGACTTGACCTCGTTTGGAATACCCATTCCTAGGTATATATCCAGGTCTAAGGGTCTTAGCTCATACATCAGTAGCTTAGAAAACCCATTCTTAGATATATATCTAGTTCGAAGGGCTACTCATACATAAGTAGTCTGGAGTTCAGTATGAGAACCGGTCCTAGGAGCTGGATTACATCGACTCCTCATCATCTGTCCGAAGGTGGTCCTGAACTGTCGAGACATTGAGCAGTACAACACGAAGTTTATAGCTCCATTGAGAAGAGCCAGTGCATCCATCAGCTCGCCAAAGAGGTCGTAGCATCGCTTGAAGAAACATCGACCTAGTAAACCGCTGAGGAGACCTGCAAATAATGGGTATGTAAAATTGATGATTGGGAACTTGGCTTTATATTTGGGCAGTCCTTAAAATATTCGTCTTTAAATTTGAATATTTCAGTAATTACTTATTTAGCCTTTGAGGATTTAAGTATTAAAAACTTATTAGTCGAAAATATAAGGTTATTTAGGTTCTGATTAATTAATGCAGAGCGTGGTTAGTAAATGCGGTAATTTTTACGTATTCACTCATAAGGCATATTCTCAGAGAACGCGTTGAGTGAGGCAATGCATTGTTATAAGTAGAAATTACCACTTAACATCGGGCGGGTAATTTTCCTGTTATAATTTCCACATCTTGAGATTAGTTAGATAATTTATAAGATTGTACTCTAAGTTACTTGTTATTTTTTTTTGTCATTAGTTGTTAAGGGAGAAATAAATAAATCTTGTTTACGAGACATGGTAAGTCCTCTGAGTACCCACCTAATAAGGCATAGTGATCTAGATTAGACAAACACTTCAAATATAGTCTTTATTTACCTAATATTCCTTGAGGCAACTCTGTGAGGAGAAAAAGTAGCAGAACAGCCAGCAGCATCTTCGTAGTCCTGTCAGTCCTTCGTTCCGCTTTCGTGCGTTTTGTAGACTTCCTTGTAAATATGTTCCCATTCCCATTGACTGTTGTCTCAACAGCACACGCACTGTACCCTTTCAAAGCTTTCTTCTTTGTATTCACTCTGTACAACGCCCTGATCAACCATGCGCTGATAACAGTTAGTATTAAACAAGGCAACAGTTTGATCAACACCGCGTGCACCCAAAAGTTGACCTGATACAATGTCCCGTCAAAATCAGAGTCGACGAAATACACTCGTGTCGGCATAAAGTTCTTGTCGAATGCGAAATCCTTATGAATAGTGAACACCTGGAATAAAACGGATACCTAATTAGAAAGTAGCGTGACTATACCGAATTTATTAAACTAAGTAAAGGTTCTGATTTACTTTTTCACTATAGTCGAGCCTACACGAAGAGTCTTCGATAAATAGCACTTATGAGCTCCTTACATAAACCTTAATTAATTGAAATAGTGTAGGATTATTAAAAATAAATCTAAGTAGGTACTCGTACATATTTACTTTGAGATAATTGTTTTGATAAATAGAAAGCTCAAAAAAGCTTTAGCTATTTTCGAAGTGCTGCTCATTTCGCGAAAGATTTTAATTTGTAGCAAAATATTTCTACTTTTAATTTAGAGAGCCATCACAAAGAACCCAAGGCGAAAATTAGTGCGAAATGGGACACAAAAGGAACATATACTCTAAAATATACTGGGGGGCTATCCAGGAAGGGGAAACTTGCGGGAGGACCGAATATCCTTTCAGTTGCAGTTCAGTTTTCGATGGTTCTACTATAGTACCTACCTAACTCATCAGTATTCCGGGGCATGTGTGGACTAACGTGACTGAGCTTTATAAAATTATGACTGAGCTGTTAAAAATGACTTCAATGCCGCGGTTTAGCACGTGTCCGACCTGATTTGAGCATGGCCTACCTGATTTTTCGTTAATTCTATCAAACGGTATGAAAATTTATCATTCAAAATATCAATAAAAGACGAAGAAGAAAACTGAACTGCAATTTGATCAAATAACAATTCAAAAACATTTCAGTTGTCAGGATACCCCCCCTGTACCCACGTATGGCCTCTCTCATATTTTTTAAGCCGTATGTTTTGGCGTAAACAAACCCGGAGGGTTCCGTACAAAGGAATTTAAAATTTACGCAAGTCGTTTCCCGTGAAGCTCATAAAGAAACCCGTAAATGTGTATATAATCTCACTTGCTACAAAGAGAACCGTTATGTGTTTACCTAAATACTAAAACATTACAGCGTCTTTCTGGAAATTAGATTGCTATGACACCGACTTTCCTGGAAGAGATTATCAAGGCTCAAAAATATGGTGATTAATAATGCGCCCTTTGCCTCTGGCTTACTTTCTATCTACCTAAAATATGATTAACTAAAATTAACCAGAGGTCTAAATATCTAACTTTTATTAAATACCTAATAATGATACATTTCGAGTAAGAGCGATCGTGACTGACTTCAAAAATAATGTATTACTACAATAATTTTAATCTAGGTATACAACAGACGACAGACCTAAACAACTTTTTAAGATCTAGAACAATATACGATAAAAAGCTCAAAGTCGTTATGACTTTGAGTTTTATCGTGCCTTATCAAGTATCGCGTTATCAAGCCTTAGGAGAAAGATTCAAGCTTTTTGCTTAGAGATAGAAACGAAGAGAGCATAGAGTCTCTTCGTAGTATCTTTAAAAATGAGAATTTGTTAACTTTAACTAGCATTTATATATTGGAAATATGTTTATTTGTTAAGAAAAATTTTGAATATTTCTTTGAAACAAAATCTTTCAGGGCCGATTCCTTAAGAATAAAACACAAATATATTATATGTATACCTCAAATTAATAACACCATGTATAAAAAAAGTAGATACATTTCAGCCATTAAAATATATAATAGCTTACCTACAGATATTAAACCTCTTCAAGGTAATATTTACAAAAATCGTTTGAGAAAATGGTTAATCTGTAATGCTTTTTATTCAATTCAAGAATATTTTGAAAGATAAATACCGAATAAAGACTAAAATGTGTATAGCATGCTAAAGTTACATTCCTGAAGTTAAGGACATATGTTGTGAGCTTCTTATCATTTATTGGGTATGGCTCTGTTCATTGCCCTCTTATTGTACGTCCGGATTGGACAAACTGTATAAACTTGTACCACTTATGATTAAGATCTTTTATGTACAACAGTTAAACAATAAAATATTTCTGATTTCTGATTTCTGCTTTTTGTAGGATTCATTCACGAAATTCTTTATCGAACTAACTCTACTTATCTAAAGAATCATTTTTCATTGAACTTACGAAGTATGAAGGGATGCAGAGTATGGGTGGCAACACAAAACTAAGCAAGATGGCTAATGTACAGCGCCGATCTGAGCATAGTGCTGGGCTGTAGGACGGATACCTGTAAACAACAAATTCCACTGTCAAATTAATTTTTTTGACTTTCACCATTTAACGGCCGGTTTCTGGAAACCCAAATCACGATTGATCCGAGTTTGACACATAGGAATTCTTAGATTTTTTCGTTGATCGTTCGCCGTCAATCTCGCTTCGTGTAACTTGTACTACTAATCAATACCTACTGCTGGTACTAAGCACAGAGTGAGTCATTTTTACTACAAGTAGTACTCTTGGGCTCAAAGCAATATCCAGTTTTAAAATACTCACTTGATGGCAATGTAACGCCAGACAGCTAGAGAGAGAGTTAGCAGGATTGACGCCGTGTGAAGGATCTGAGTGAAATGGCTATGGAACAGCAGGTATACTGCCCACGAGTAAGGACGGTCCAGCTGACCTGGAAACAGCTGAAAAGAAACAAATACTATTTTATTAAAGTAAAGTAAAAAAGTTCTTTATTCAATAAAATCACAAGGATCATGTAGAATCGTCTTACATACTAGATGATTCTAGGTGCCAGTTCCACGCGACCAGAGCCTAGAAGAACGGGCAAGAAACTTACGGCCTGGTTCCTACCGTTTTTTTATATGATTTTTCTTACGAAGAATTATCTTCTTCTTCTTACAGTATTGTCATAATCTGACTGCCACTAAAGACTTACGATGCTCGATAGTAGAAGGCGGTGAATAATGTTTCTGCTAATCTATTGAAATATTACCAAGTTTAGGTATAACCCACGGCTTTCCACATACTTATATGATGTTGATAAGTTATGTTATGTGGGAAAATATTAGTCAATATCATCTGGGGGAAAATCGTTCAATAAAAAGGCGACTCCGCGGAGCAAAACGAGAGTAACTGACAGGCATTGATTAGATACCCAGTAGAGACGAAATGTTCTATTATTTGTGTAGACGAAAAATTCGCCAAATCACGGCAGCGAGGATGCGCTCTGATTGGCTGACTAAAAGTCAAGCGAAAGCTACAGTTCACAAATGACACAAATGACAGATCGGTTTCGGAATTGAGAAGACCTTATTACGCCTCTACTGGATATGTACTCGATACTGACAGGTTTTCATGCAAAATTCATGTTGATTATACAAGTTAATATCTAACCGATGATAACTCACCAAATACCTGTAGATAGCAAACGGAACATACTCCATCATAACAAAGACATCAGCCACTGCAAGCCACTTCAGTAATCGGTTGATAGGGGCTGAAGCCAAGTCGCGCCGTGTTAGCACTGCTACGTTCAGTGCATTCGCTAGGCTGCCAAACAGGCAGATCTGAGGGAAAAGTCATAATCAGTTTGAGGAATTTGAGGAAATTAGGAAATGCCTTAGGTTCTTGTCGACCAAGTTTTCAGTGATAATAACCCTAATTGTCATTCGCCACTTTGTGTCCATATTATCTATCAAACTGACATTGGGTAGACCAGTATTCATATTTAGGTACACACATTAAAGATGAATCAAACATATCTAGCATATTAAGTCAATGCTAAAGCTATAAGAAATGATTTTATTACAAATCGGATTGCCGTATACCTACTGCCTATAAATACAATTTTATCTCAGCAAAGATTCTTACCAATAAACTGATATATCCATGAATACTATTGTAAGCTAGTATTAAATCTCTAAACTCCCCAGAGCAATATTCCGAGCGATCGCATTCCTTCACCACGGATATGTTATATTTATTCCTCCAGTCCTCAAGAACCCTCAGGACCTCGCCGATGTTTCCACTGTAGTTGGAACGATGTTTTAGCACAGAAATGAAACTGTGTTCTTCGAATGAATCGTATGTTTCATTGACGGTTGTGGTATAGCGTGTCTCATAGTCCGCTAACATGATGATTGGGTCCTTTGTTCATCACTTAGTGTGATCTCGTCTGAGTGTAGAGATTCGTAGGTCTATATATCTTGAGCAGTGTTGTCATCGTTGTCAACCGACCCTTGAAGATAGAAAACTATCGTTAAAAGTGTTTTCCTTTAGATTGTTAGGTTACCAAAAACTTATATAGGTACCTAGTATAACAATAATGTAGAAATACACTCGCAAAGTATTTTTGAGATTTAGATTGGGCATTTTTTGCAGGCCTAATTGTTTGGAATTCAAACCAGCTTTTGTTTTTCAACGTTAGGCACACGCAAGAGTGGATTTCTGTTTAAAATACCTACAAAGAAAAATATACACAAAAATATTCGTGAATATTGGAGGGAGGAAATCTGTTATTCGTTGGGAACAATAACCCAATCAAAATCGCGTAACTTTTTTACATTTTTGTGAAGTGAACGCATAAATAAAAAAACATTTTATTCAACACAATAAAATAACACCTTACTTTCAGTCAACAAGGCTCAATATTCGTGCAATACTCTAAGCCTAACTCGTCAACCGTCGGATTTTTTGAAAGCTTTATTTATTAACACAACATGGCGCCGTGCGCCAACGTTTTTCTTTTTATTATTGCTTTGTATTAATAGTCCAGTCAAAATAGACTAAAATTATGACTTCAGTTTGCATTAATTCCCAACAAGCTGGATTTTTGTGCAGGCCTTGAATACGTCATTACAAATGATATGTCAAAAGTCCCCATCGATCCCGCTTGTGCGTTGTTTTTTATTCGAGGTCAAAGGTCATGAATATGCATTTTTTGCGTATATCTCTGAAACAACGAAAGCTATTGAAAAGTGGTTCAGGCAAAGTTTGTGCATCGTAAAATTGTCTACAAAAATACCTCAACACTTTTCTTGTACAAAGCATCGCTTTCGAGATATAGTGACTTTGGACCGCAGGAAAATCGTCGAAGATGCTGCGTTTTTTTCTTTTCAGCCGTTTTATCTGCCTCATTGCCACAGAACAAACAGTATTTCTTGAAATTTAGTGAAAGGGGTGATGGATTCGATGGGTTAGTCCTCCTCCGAGGTAATGAATCGTCTTTTTGTTTCAAGAAATACGGTTCGTTCTATGGCAATGAAGCAGATAAAACGGCTGAAATGAAAAAAATGCAGCGTTTTAGTAGATTTTCCTGCGGTCTAAAGTCACTATATCTCGAAAGCGATGCTTTGTAGAAGAAAAATGTTGGAATATTTTTGTAGACAATTTTACGATCTACAAACTTTGTCGGAACCATTTTTTGATAGCTTTCGTTGTTTCAGAGATATACGCAAAAAACGCAAATACCCAGGTTAAAGTCATAAATTTGCGTTTAAAAGTCATAAACGAGAGCTATCGAAAAATGGTTCCGACAAAGTTTGTAGATCCTAAAATTGTCTACAAAAATATCTCAAAACTTTTTTTCTACAAAGCATCGCTTTTGAGATATAGTGACTTTAGACCGCAGAAAAATCTACTAAAATGCTGCGTTTTTTTCATTTCAGCCGTTTTATCTGCTTCATTGCCATAGAACGAACCGTATTTCTTGAAACAAAAAGACGATTCATTACCTCGGAGGAGGACTAACCCATCGAACCCATCACCCCTTTCAGTAAATTTCAAGAAATACTGTTTGTTCTGTGGCAATGAAGCAGATAAAACGGCTGAAATGAAAAAAACGCAGCATCTTCGTCGATTTTCCTGCGGTCTAAAGTCACCATATCTCGAAAGCGATGCTTTGTACAAGAAAAGTGTTGAGGTATTTTTGTAGACAATTTTACGATGTACAAACTTTGCCTGAACCACTTTTCAATGGCTTTCGTTGTTTCAGAGATATACGCAAAAAATGCAAATTCATGACCTTTGACCTCGAATAAAAAACAACGCACAAGCGGGATCGATGGGGACTTTTGACATATCATTTGTAATGACGTATTCAAGGCCTGTACAAAAATCCAGCTTGTTGGGAATTAATGCAAGCTGGAATGTCTATTTTGACTGGACTATAAACTGACTGATGGGAATAAATTTAGAACTGCCTAACCTACCCATATTTTTTATTTGGTTAGGCAGTTAAATTTATTCCCATCAATCCTATTGTAAATAGATAGATTATCAGAAATTATTTATAACTTCCTGAATTAAAAAAAAAATTAGCAGACCTTATCTGTATCTACTAAATGAGATGTGATGTTTTCAGCTCATGTAGTAGGTACACGTAAAAAGTAAAAGGTTTTGAAAAAATGTCTTCATATTGGCGTTTTTTTCTGTATTTTTATTTGCGAATCAAACTTAGTATTTTAGTTCGTAGTAGTATTTATCTAGTAGAAACTGGCTTTGATTGGTAATTTCTAATAGTGTTAAAAACAAAAATATATTAAGTTTCATATATTAAGATATAAAATAAGGGATTAGCAGTGAAGTTACCTACGTTTTACTTACAAACTTTAGTTTGAGAAAGCCACTTATAAAAAAAGAAAAAAAACATCACTTTTATTTATCCGATATTCGTTTTTTGATGTCCTAAAGCGCTTTGTATATTATATAATATATCTACTATAGTTTATACTATTTACTAGTAATTCTTCCTAATAAAATTCTTACGATCTATAACCTAGGTGAGCGCGGGTTCGTAAACTATATACTCCGGCAGTTAATTTTATAGTTTTAATTAAAAGGATAAAGCAAGTTTAATTATATTACTAGCACTAGTTTCAGACAGATATAGAGGTTAAAGGTTTCAGTACTGAGAATATAGACAAACAGACAGACAGAGAAACGAAGAGATGACTTAGGTACGGCCGGTTTCTGGAAACCCAAATCACGATTGATCTGAGTTTGATACATAGTAATTATTTGATTTTTTCGTTGATCATCGTTAGAGAAACCGGCCGTACCCACATCACATCACATCTTCATAGTTCATATTTATTTGAAGTACTTATGTAAATTTAGCTCTCGTGTCGTATAAGGAAGTCAAGGAGGCGGCCCTGCAAAGGAAAAAATGGCGTGGCTTGCATTGATTACGCAGACAAGAGCGTAGCTCTTTAATAAGAAGAAGACTTATATAAATATTATATTATAATACTTATGTCGTGCGTGTCAGATGTAATGAGATTCATATTTTGCTTTACGCATCAACTTTACCTCGGAAATTGAAATTATGTGCATATTTCCCGGTGGAGTAAATGTCTTGCATTTTTCAAATTATATTTTATCTATATTGACGTTATTTACCTTTGCATCAGTATATTTCACATCGTATAGTTTATTCAAGAGGAATTTATTTGAAATAATAAGGAAAATAATTATTATTAAGTAGGAAACTAATTATTAGGTGATACTTAATTTTAATGTTGTTTTTTTTTTGTGGAATTGAAACTAACATGTCATAGCGTTATGAATAATCCCTGTCCATTATTTTCTCTTCAAAGCAAATGACAGCCGACTTGACGATTGACTGACTTGACTGATCTATATTTCAAATAAACACTTGACATGGGCAGAATTACCTGTCGTATTGAAGTCACATCAAAAAAGAAGAAGAATAATTTACTTAAGGTAGGTAGTAATTCTAAGCAATTTGAGCGAGAGATACATACCCATAATTCAGTTAGGTATTTATTTTGAGTTTAAGATTTTTCCCTTCATCTCATTGCTACACACTACTTCTGAGTAAAGAGCTTACTATTAGATACTGAGAAATAAAATGAACGATGCAATAAATTTAAATGCTTATCGAGTTTGCACCTACACGAAGCATTCTTCATTTCTTTGAACATTGAGAAGATGCCTTTGAGCTTATAAAAACGTATTTTGCATAGCAACGCCTAGCAAGCACCAATGACAGGAATTTGAAGGAAAAATCTAATAAATCATACTAAAGTTAAAAATATTTACTACATTAACAGAACTTACGTGTTCGAGTTAAATATCAACCTGAGTGTTTACTCCAAAGCTTCGAAATCAGCTAAAAATAAATCAACAGTTGAACAATAACATATTTCTGATTTTGATTCTGATGGCTATATAATATTTTTTTTTTTAACATTAGCCGATTTCAACTTCATGTTAATCTCCGAAAGAAGTGGCCGCAATTCCGCCAAAGTAGTCCGGGTTTTCCAAAAGCGCTACGGGTTGACGACATTTTTAAGGTCGCGGAAAACACCTGGGTGAGAAAAGCTCAAAACCGAGGACGCTGGCATGGCATGAAGGAGGCCTATACCCTGCAGTGGGTGTTACCGGGCTGAAGTAGTATGTTAATATCATCAGTCTGTTAGTATACCCATAACACAAGCTCTGCTCTTCTCGCAAAGTTGTATAAACTTGCTAAGCAAAACCAAGTCATTTGTAGCTTTCTTAGAAAGCTTTTTACGCGTGGTCATTATATGAAATTACTTAATAACGTATGTTTGTATATTTGTTAAATTGTAAGGGGTAATCTCGGGATCTACTAAACCGATTTGAAAAATTCTTTCACCAATAGAAAGCTATATTTTTGCTGAGTGTCATAGGTTATTTAGGAAACCGAAAAATAAAAAGGCTTTTACGTGGTAGTCCGTTTTGCAAAGTGAATCGGAGAAAAACGGTCGAATTATGCCCAACGAAGTAGGCACGGGTCAGCTTGTATGAAATAAACATGACATCCTACGCAGAATAATGATGTTACTGGCTCATTGCGAAAGGAATAATATAGATAATCGTGAGGTGTGCTTCCGCTTTAACACACGATTTTCTGGCTTTTTATTTTATCTATGGGTGTTAGGGTGTGTCCGCAAACCGACGACAAAACTGCAATATGACAGTTTATTTATACGCTGAGTATTCTAAATTAAATCGATCTTAGGATTTTAAGTTTGTCTCATAAACAATCCCACATCTTTCTTGCCCTCACTCATTTCAAGGTTTATTGGAAGAAAACTCGCTTTAGGGTTAAGCTCATTCAGCATTATTTATTTTTTATTTATTTATTTATTAATTTGTTCTATTTTTGTAGGTACCTACTGACTTGTGTGTGGACTATTATTAGTTTCTATTTTATATGTAGTTATTCTGCATGGTCCCATTAATTTTCATGCTTTTATTATGTTGATCAATGATATTTGATGCTGATATATTGAAACCGGCTTAGCTAGGATTTCATATTATAAACTAGTTATCAAATTACACCTGTGTTTGTATTCAACAGGTGTTCTTTCTGATACCTACCAAATTGTAAAAATTAGGTACCTAAAATATAAATAAGTAGGTAAAATAAATAATGCTGGACAATCCACACAACATCATCTAGCTCCAAGCTAAGCAGAGCTTGTGTTATGGGTACTAGAAGACTGGCATACTTAATACAATACATTACATTAAGATATTATTTATTATAAGTACATATAAAATACCCAGAACACCCGGAATAAATATTTGCAGATTGTACAAATATTTATCCCAAGGCGGGAATGGACCCGCAACCTCCGCAACGCAGGCGGACCTTCGCCCGCCGCGCCATATTGGTCGTCGAAAGGTACTTACTAGTATACACTACACATCTAATAATGTAAAAAAAATCATAGGTTGACTTAGCCCCGCTACTCACCAGCTAGATTTGCAGCTCTGTTTTGCGGTAGGTATAACAACGATGTTTGAAATGTACATTGATATTTATTTATTTATACTTACAAGACTCCAATGTTGCTTTTTACCCGCGTGTTAAATTTTGATGACCGAGCACGCGAAGGATTTTAAAATTGAATTACGAGCAAGTACTACTTAGAGTAGAAAACTAAATGAAAAATTAAAAAGAATAGTGCGCGCGCAATTTAAAAAAAAATACCTATACCAAGAAGGTACCGATTCGGGAGTTTTTAATAAATTTAAAAAAGTATACCTACCTAATGATAAATTAGGCACCATCCATGGAGGTTGAAATATATAGGTTTGAAGATGTTCTGTATTCATAAGTTAGTGCTATATTATATTCAAATTTATGTGTTCTATATTCTTTACTTTATTTTTAATTCTATGAGATTATAACGACTTTTGCACTCTGTATCGAACAGCAAAAATAAATCTTTCCGAGATGGGGGGACGAAATATAGCTTAGATGGATTCATTATTTGTACATAAGTATAGGCGACAAAGAAATTGGTTTACCACTCTAAGGCTGAATATCATTTGCACGTACAAAACATCAAGGGCTATTTTCGCTTGACAGATTAATAACTACTATGTCAGAATCTGTCAATCTGTAATCCTTATGCTGGGGCCACATTAGCGGGCGAATATTCGTATCGTGTTGGCGCGATAAAATCATCGTGTTCGGGTATAGGCGATGTTCTTGTCTACATTAGACGGGCGAAGATTCGTGTCGAGTTGACGCGATGTATCGTGCCGGATAGGGTGACCAGATGTCAGGAATTTTCCTGACATTTCAGGAATTTTAGACATATGTCAGGAATGCGGCCGGAAAAGGGAAATGTCAGGAATTTCTCGGCAAATAAATGGAACAATTTTTTTTTACACTATAATTTTATTTTTGGTCACAATAACAAAAAGGAAATTGTCATTAATAGTAATTAGCTTTTTACGATTTTGACATCAAACAATCAACATTGACATATAATATTAAACGTACTAGATTCAACAAAATATTTTTTATTTTGAAATAACTTTTGAATTATTACGGAAAAATAGAATAAAATTAGTTGTGTTATAAAACTTATCCATTTATCACAAAAAATATATATATTCAAAAACCCAATTGAGCTCATGTCTGGAATTTTGTCAGGACTTTTGAAATTTGCATCTGGTAACCCTGTGCCGGATGGTGTTGTTCTAGGCATGGGCGTTTTTGGATTTTTTCACAAACCGATACGAAACCGATTTCAGATTTTGAAACCGATTTCAAAAACCGTTTTTTGAAATCGATTTCAGTAGCGAATATCGGAGCGTATTTACTAGTTATTACGACAAACGCAAAATCGAATTCTTTCGGTTTTTCGTTTTCAATGTGCAATTGGGTATTTGAATTAAAAAAAATATTGTATATTTTTATGTATTTTAAGTTTGGTTTTCGATGCAAAACTAAACTCACGGTTCGGTTTCATTCGGATTAGGTTGTTAGGTTGTATTGTTAATGCGTTTTCTAAAAACAGTTTTCTCATATTGGAATGGAATATCGGATTGCAGTCAGAAATCATAAAACCGGACAATTCATAAAACCGTCAAAAACTCAAAATCCATAACGATTTGCTTCATTTCTCTTGCTCTTACGACGGTTGACTGAGTTAGAAAAAAAAGGAAATGAAATTAGCTCTGTCTTATTCTAACTAAAGTAGTCGTACGGTGGAGTGATAGAGAACGAATGCGTATCAAAACTATAGAAAACTTAAACTTTAGGTAGATTTAGATTTTGAGTTTGGTTTTCGTTTTCGGTGCAAAACTAAACTCACGTCGGTTCGGTTTGGTTTCGTTCGGATAAGATAGTTTGCAGTTTGCGTTATCATCGTGCGTTTCCTAAAAACGGGTTTCTTATATTGGAATATCGATGCGATACGATTTCTGACTGCAAACGGATTTCAGTTTCGTTTTGATATATCTGTCTCATGCCTAGAACTTAGCCTAAGGCTAAGTTCATATGGCCGCGCGGTACCGCGTGGAACTACGAACCGCGCGGTATAAGATCAATATAAACGGTAATTAGCGTCTACATTATCGCGCGGTACCGCACGCCGCGGATCATCTGAACTTAGCCTAGGGCTAAGTTCATATGGCCGCGCGGTAACGCGTGGAACTACCAACCGCGCGGTACAAGATCAATATAAACGGTAATTATCGTCTACATTACCGCGCGGTACCGCGCGCCAACGTGCGTCGCGCTCCCATACAAATATCGTCATGTGAATGCTCAAACCGCGCGGCGACGCGCGGTTACGCGCGGTCATCTGAACTTAGCCTAAATAAATTGACGTAGATGTAGCCACCTAAGCGAATATTGGCGCGACAAATTGATTCGCGTCTTCGCCCGAATACTACGCGATGACACGATGTACCCGGCCACATACATCGCGTTAACACGAATATTCGCCGTAGCCCGCTAATGTGGCCCCAGCATTAGCGAATAATTATGTTACTGGGAGATGTCATCAAAAGTGGTAAACCAATTTCTTGGTCGCCTATACACCAAGATATAAATGAAATAAGGTGTTATATTATGTGAAATGAAAGTAAATAAGTATGTAGATATCCTTTATAGGGATACAATGGCTAGTTTTATTGGTCAATGAATTATTTCTTCCAGATGAACTTTCTTCCACAGAACCTAAGTAAACTAAAGCTATTGATTTATTACATCCTCTGACCATTTCGATACAATGTACTTATTATATTTTATCACACTAATTTACCATAAAAATAATTTTAGTAAAAATCCGTAAAATCCAAACACAGTTGGATTAAATCGAACTAACAATTTATTTTTTCAACCTATTTGTTTATACAACGAAACGCAAATTGTAATGTTTACCTACCTCGATAAGTTTTTCACGAGATAAAAACTGTTTATAAGTACTTACCAATGTAATCCAACGTCGGCAGACTGTTTATCACATAACAGAAAGTAGGTAGGTTTTGGGATTAAGAGTAGTGTTTGAAAATTGTTCACACGCGCGGGAAATACGCTTTGCGGCTGCGTGCGTTCTGTACATACGACCGAGCCGCGAACGATTCCAACTCAACTGACTTGTGTTTGCCTGTTGCTCATTCACTTCACACACTTGACTTTATTCTAACGATCCTTTATCGCACTTTTATCTGTATTTGCTGGTACTATGGTGTAGTTTCACGAACAAGCTTGCGTGAAAGCCTATCGATGTTCGATTCGAAGACGAGTGTTTACTGTGATGTGCTGCGGGCTAGAGCTTTTAATGCACTGAAACACTTGGTATTTATGTGAAGTAGAATTCTATGAATATTATGTAGGTTTTCGTCCTTAATCGTACATAAATTACATTTAAAGTAGGATCAAGGTTCGTTTCAGATTGTAATTAGTAGAGTAAGTTCAATAAGTTGGTTAGTAGGTCGGTACTATTTACCAGGAAAATAGCGTTGTTTTCATATGAACATAATTCATAAAGTTCTTCCTAAATACCACATTTTGAAGGATAAATGTTTTTCTTTTCTTAATATTTTACCTGTTATTATTGTGTCTTCGTATTCGTACTGGAAGATTCCATTACAAAGTTACCAGAAAGTTCCAGAAAGTTTATGTATGGGATATTACGACCATGTAACTTTTCGTATACTTAGTAGGTAACTACATAACAGCATTAGCATTAGGTTCCTACTTATAAATCGTGACGGAGTTTTCATGAAGATTTATTTATTTTTTCTTTAACAGTCCCCTACATTTTTTATTTTAATTACAATACAAAAAGTTACAATACCCTACGCCGGCTACAAATTTAGAAAGAGTTCTCGTAGCAGTGCTACAGTAGGTATGTCGCGTTTTGTTCCTACTTGTATACCTACATATAGCTGCAACAAGTACAGTAGCGAGTTAACTTGCATTAGTGGCTCTACTCTACCTACTGATTTAACCGACGAAAATAAATGAAGGAGGTTCTCAAGTCAACGAGTACCTATACTTACCTACTATATTTTTTTTGTTTGTTCATCCATAACTTTAGACTGAGTACCTAGTCCGATTTTGATAATTCTTTATGACTTAAAATTACTAGGATAGAATAAAAAATGTAAGTATTTAGCTTTTCAGTTTTTTTCAACGGATTTAGTCAAAAAGTTTTATGCTACCTTGGATTGTATAAAGAATAAATATTCATGGACATATCACACATCGCGCTCTAGTCAAAAAATAAGCAAAGCTTTTACTATGGGAACTAGATTGCTGATAGAATACTTAGGTAGGTACGCCTGTCGAATGATAATAATGGTTTAAGTCTAAAAGTATTTTTGAGACCTTCCATACCATTTTATATTGATTCTGTATAGTAGGTAAGTAGGTATACTTAGTACTTATGACTTTTTGTAAAGGGCTCGTTTATGGAATTACCTTGCCGCCGCTTGAAGGACATGAACTCACTCTGAATAATGTGCGCAATGCGATATTTCATAGAAAGTGATGGTGTTTTCATGTATAAGTACCTACTTACTTATATGTATCTACGTACATATATGTAGTAAGTAGAAAGTATTTTGATATTGGTTCAATAAATTTAGCGAGGTCGCATAGAAAACGCGCAGCAGTGTAAAAGGGCGACCACGAGGATACGTTTACGAAAATGCTCAGGAAATAGTAAAGCCTGTAAGGAATATAGGTATACTCATATACCATTCCAACGAGGATAGCAGTGATAAGCTATATTCACTACCTAAGTAGTTTACGTACAGTAGGTACATATCTACCTAAGATTAAGTTAATACCTACTTTGTTGGCGGGTAGGTCGGCGCCTAAGTAATTATGTAATCTTAAAATTCAACGAATTCTGTTCGCTTCGGGTGACATGACATGATGGCATTTGGCATACATCCAAAAAAGCAATTAAATAACGTTACACAATCAAATAACAAGACGGGCGTGTATGTGTGAGTTTTTTAGTCGCACCTCGCACACAGTAAGCAATATAATAGGTAGGTATTTATATATGTATTGTATTGTATTCACTTTCCTATGCTAAATATTTCGCATTACATCTTGGCGGGTTTCAAAATAATAGACCCTACAAAAAAATCTAATTAAAAGTATAAGCATTAGCTCTACCATGAGTTTTTACTATACTATATTTACTATACTCGCTAGCGTCTGTAGTTAAAAAAATGTATGAAGATTTGTACAGCGCCTCTAGCGGATAGTTGGGTACTAAAATTCGTAATACTAATATTGACGTAACTACTGTAGTAAAGTCAGGCGATTTTACTGTGACAACTCATGGTAGAGGTACAGATAACGCCCTCGATAGAATGACATAGAAACTAATTACGTATTCAGTTCTAAGGAGGTTGTAATGTAGGTTTAATTATAGTAACTAGATGGCGTGGTATACATATCATAGTACCGGTCAATATCACTAGATGTCGTTGTCGTCACATTTATATGAATACAAATAGAAGACTTTTTACATCCATAATTTGTGAAAAAAAACTTACAATATGTATTTTATTCATGGCTCAAAACAAAAAACAATTAATTGAATTGCATTTGAGTTATTTTTCTTGACTTTCATAAACAAAGTTTTTCTATTTTGTTTTCTAGTCTATGGCATTTCAAAATGGCCGATTACAGTGATGGCCGCTGTACGACAATTTTCAATCTTTGTTTACGTTAAAACCTTACTATCCTGTTCAGTATATTGACATTTAAGTGAAAAAATACAATGTTTATAGTTGTAAAGACTCTGGACTATCGTTTGGGTTCATACGAGTTTGTGATTTCACGAAAAATTTGTGGTACCAGTCTCACCTTGTAAAAGAGAAAATGGGGAATTGTTTTAGTAGTACTGGGGAAAAGGATTCCAAAAGCAAAAATGAGAGAACCAATCCTCATGAGGAGGACCCTAGACCGTTCCAATCTCCAGTGCCTACACCGCCTCCTGACCCAATAAGATCGACTGTGAATCAAGGCACTGATACGAGTGAGGTCCCTCCCACCCGAATATTCGTAGCGTTGTACGATTACGATGCAAGGACCGACGAGGACCTTAGCTTTAGAAAGGGTGAGCACCTGGAGATCCTGAACGATACCCAAGGCGACTGGTGGCTGGCGAGAAGCAAGAAAACTAAACAAGAAGGTTACATTCCGTCGAACTATGTCGCACGCCTGCAGTCCATAGAGGCCGAACCGTGAGTAATCATATCTGTTTTTATGCAATCAAATCAACAGTGAGCAATTCCTGCATGATTTCTTTTCCTTTACTTGTGTTAACCAGTAGTAGAAACAGGATGTAATGCAGTTTTGAACACTGCTTTGTTCCAGTTTAGACTACATTTAGTTTGGTAGTGAATGTTTTGAGATTGCGGTATTGCTGTATTCTTTTTCCAACTGTTGGGCACAAATGTTCACTGATTAATTCCATTGCTAGTGCAAATCATCTCTACTATTATTTCAATACTTTTAACATAATAATATAACTTATACCAAAAATTTACCTGTCAACATACCTAGTCAAGTAAACTTGCCTATAATTTAACTAGATTTGAGCTGTTTAAACCATTCCAGGCTTACCGTTTCACTTTTCTAGGGTCTGTGCTCACAAAATCCTTGTTTTCCTACTATACTTGTGTATTTTGATTTTCTCACCTAATGATGCCATCATTTATGAAAGATATCTTTAGGTTGCTCTTTTAAGAAGAACAGTATAAAACAAGTTGACAATATTATTAACTCTGAAGCAGCAGACCTTGCAAACATTTTTAAATAATACCTACTCCATCAAACTTTCCTTCATCTACTGATCATAATGCAATCAACCAAAAAATTTAATAAATCATGGAACTTGTATGCCAATTTTCATTGAAGTCAGTTGAAAAATGTGGCCAGTACTTAAGCTTTTGTCCAATGACATATAAGATGCTCCGCACACTCATTCAAAAAAATAATGATGGTTATATTTGATACCAGGGAAAAAAATGTTTATAAGTTTTCCACAGCATTATTATAGTAATAAAAATCTATAGTTCCTGTACCTGAAACATGTAATATATCAATTCATATTTATACAATTATTTATTGAAATGGCTGTGTATTTCGTCCCATGCTAATTTGTCACAATATTTTATGATTCTAAAATTTATTGGTGCAGGTGCTTCATGCATTTTTTTTATACAATCTGTTTGTTATAATATAGAAAGATATATATAGAATTTAATAAAACTTTATATTGCTAGCCTATCACAAAAACAACTTAGTTAATATCAGTACTAAAACTTAATGCTATAACACTTAGATAATTGTATAATATTTTATGTGCCTGTGTAGAGCCGTACCGCCTTACATGAGAGCTGGTTTTCTGTGGTGCCAGATTAAAGTGAGGATTGGTAGGCTGCAATTGCAAACACATTGTTTATGTTACAAAAAATAACAACATAGCTACAACATAAAAGGAAATTGAGAGCTCTTAGGGTATACTTAATTATTTAAATTCCTACCTAACTAAAGTCCAGGTTGTAATTGCATAATATATAAACTTATCCTTGTGTACCTATTTATTAATAACATAAACAGGTAACTACAATAAATATAAATATTTAAGTACATATTTTTGTAGTTTAAAAATATGTTTTTAAATACTTTTACTATCACCAATTTCTAGTAAATTCTGTGTAGATTTGTCCCGTTTATATCTAAAAGTAGGTACATACTAATTGAATGTAAAATATGTGCATGATATTGGTTGCAGTTCTGTGAGAAAATAATATAATTATCCTATTATAATCAATTTGGTCACACTAATGTTAGCATAAACCAAAAGCCAAAAACATCTAAGTATCTATTTTAATTAATTAACAAAGTTTAATATGTTTATAAAATACACTAAGTAATTTTATAAAAATTCCAACATAATTTATTATTGAGCTCATTCCTACAAAAAAATCATCAAAAATGTTCTGTCACTCACAAAACCTAAAGTATTTTATTTCGCTATTTCTGGGTCAAATTCTAAATCATGTGACTATGTATTTACCTAGAATACTTAGCTAAGTACTATTAACTTAACAAGGTGAAACATTGGTTTACCAAATAAAAGAGACAGTATCCATCCGCAGACATAAAGTGAAAGCATAATGGAATGCTTGCATTATTACAAGCACTTACACCGATAATAGGCTGTGAAAATATATCAGTGCTGTGCCTACTTAAACTACTTTTAACTGTATATCATGCACATGTAAGTGCGGAATTCAGTTTCGTTTTTCTATCTATTTTTTTTTTCTATGTATTTTATTAATAATACTTTTTTAATGATACTCAATCATTGTATATGTACTTACCTAAGTATACATAAAATTACAGAAATCAAGGAACTTATTTTTTTTATGTGTAAATAGATCTTAATTTTTGCGTGCAGTCTGCGGTGGGGGGGCAGCTTTGTTTTGGAAATCAAATTTTATTTATTTCATCAAATCCAAGCACTTATTCTGGAACATATAGTTACAATAAATGAAATTACACATACAATAAGGGTACATCGTCTTGTTCTATAAATTGTAGTGTTGTAATACCATGATACTTGCAGTTTCTATTCTGATAACCACGAGGCCACGACGCATGAAATACAGTAGTTGGTAAGAATACGAACCAGAAAGAAAAGAAAAAAACTACGTATTACTTACTGATTTAAATAAATTGCTAAATAGTTAGTTATAGCACCCCTTAACAATAATAAGTTACACACGACATGTTATAATAAATAAATTAAATACGATATGTATACGACGCGATTTGTCCAATTAAACATCAGATTTTCGCTCGTGTAATCAAAAAATCCTTACCATGTGCCTACCAGTCAGGTTTTCATCACATAAAGTCAGTCACGTATGGTTGAACGTGGTTTTTCAATGTATACATAGAATGATACCTATCTTTGTTGCATGCACTAATCAGATCTTAATAACTATGTAGTCAAACAGATGCGCATCGTCGTTAACTTATAATTCGGCCGTTCAGAGAATGCGTTCCTGACACATCGCGATTGATCTGACGACGTAACTTTGTAATGGCGTTGCAGTTACGATAAAAATATTTTTGCTGGTTGTTTACCGTTTTAACAATTGATGAGCATTAAAACAACATTATTATATCAATAATCAATGAATGTTATAATTTTGTGCCAAAATAAGAGTCAAATGACTTTGTAAACAATATTTTTCTAAATCTATTACAAGGTTATGTCAGCGCTTGATATTTGTAGTGCTGTGCTAACAATAAAAGGCAATAATAGTATCGTAATCCGTTCTTATACAGTTACGGTCTATCTTATAAAAAGTTAGCGCAGACTTGAAGAATTTATTACCATATACGTTTAATGATGACATAAAGTCAACGCTAACTTTTTATAAGATAGGGGGTTATACTTTATAAAATAATACGTTTTGTTTGTCTTTTTAAGAATTTGAAAATAATGGACTATAAGATAACTTTTATGATACTTATATAAAAATAAAACTACGTACGCACATTCAATTCAATGTACTTTATTGCATAGAAAGAAATACAGATTGTAACTTTGTAACAAAGAATTACATTAATATTACCTTTTTTTGGTTTCCACTTAAATAACAAAAACATAAATTTTAAATGATTTCGCCAATTTAAAACGAAAATAATCTTAAAAATAATACGGCGGTTCATTTTAGAGTGACGGTAACGAACTCAGTGTTATGTTGTGCCCATCACAAGTCGTGTCTAACTGATAGGTGTCAGGAACGCATTCTCTGAGCGGCCGAACTATAGTACGAAGTAGTACGAACCAACCTTCAAGCAAATTGATCACCTGTCAATAAACAAAATTACTTAAGAGAAACGGGGGCCGAGTATGCCCTATGTAAAAACATGCTTCATCGCGATGCTGCTCTCATCACGTCCTGTCTTATCTTAGAGTGGGATGGAAATAAAGAGGGTTATAGGGTCCGTAAGTTTTCGTTAAACTTCGTGTGCCGACTGACGGTATTTGTTATTGTACCTGTCTACTTCTCGAAGTCCGCAAAGCTTCGCGCTTTCACACCACACGCCCCAAACGTTTGCTCCTCGTTTAGATTGGAACGCAATTATAATAATAATTACAAATGATTAACCACGCTTCTGAATGTTGCGCAACTAGACTGGACTTGTGTACTAGAAAATTTGCAAGCGAAAGTAGGAATCTCTATCTGTCTACTTGTGGGTATCGCTATTAGATGTATCACACACACCTTAACCTCCTTCCGATAGATGCAACACACCAAGTATTCTAACAAATTAGTTATTTTATTAGAACTTTAACATCAATAATGAACTTCCGGCAGCAACATTTTATTCACTCGGCTGGCGCCGATGGGTGTCTTCTCAATTTTTTTAACACGACTACGTAAAGCAAAATGAGGATTATGATTGGATAATATAACGCTATAAATCATTTTCCTTATGCAATCAATAACACAAAATATACTGTTACACGGGTTGAATAAGTTTTAACAAATTTATTCATGAGTATCCATTATATTTAATGACCTCTGGGGGGTTAAGTTAATCTTTATTCAATATCATTAATATTAAACTTTAGGTCAACACTAAAAGTGTTATAAAAATTACAATACGTCACTAGTATCAAAATACAAACAAAGTATCGTCGACAACAATAGTAACCAAGCCATTGCGGAAATGAATGATAAGCATGTGTATAAACAGAAGCAACTCAAAATCTATCCGGTAACACGTTTCCTCCTATTAACGACACGATACTCATGCAAAACCACAGCCGTGCATTGTTGCCAGTGCTTGCGACCGTTCCACTTCATCAGATACCCCTTTAGAAGTATTCATTCGTGAAGGACAACCATCAATCACAAATTATATTATGAGCTATTTATAAGTTTACTGAAATTTTACATTTTGCTAAGATAAACGGACACTTGAAAAATGTTAAGATTGTTTGGAAATGGATTTGCATAATAAACTATAAGTTATGTTTCTTAGTTTTAATAAAATATTGATTTTGTAGAAAAAAATAATATTAAACTATTTTCGTTTTATTGTGGTTTAAGTACGTTGTTTTATGACAATCGAGCGGTAGCAAAGACGGCCTCAGTAATTAAAACTGCATCGCGTTCCGCACGAACTGCGGCACGCTGACCAAACAAACGAGGTCAACTGCAGCCACTACTGTTAAACTACCGATGCAGCTTAAACAAAACTGACGAAGTGCCGACCGGGAGACAGCCGATACATTACCTCTTCATACAGACATATTGAATCGCTACTTCAACAAACAATATTTAATGACATCCCGTAAAAGCGAGCTTACCTGGAAACGGTTCCTAGGCAAACACGCAAATTGTATGGCAAATATTAAACGCGAAGTCCTTTAGTTTGTATAATAATATGAACGTCACGGCGCTGCTGCTTCGACGACGGCAAACTAATAGCCATTCCCTTGCAGCTTACTTAACGGTAAGCTTGACTTGAATGAAACCAACGTTGCTGGCAAAACAAACTGTGCTATCGGTTCTAACTGGGTACTGCTGACTACCGATAGAATATAACTCATATAGGACTTCCGACTAGCCTAAAGTTTATTTGCTTTGTTCTCATAGAATAGATTGAAAGTTATTCAATGGTAATGTTACCATTGAACTAGTTATTTATTTATGGTGGTAACGGTCAGAGTGGAAGATAGTGTTTATTCATGGCGCATGCCAGAACTACAGGAAGTTCGCTGCTTCGGTGAATCCAGCGATCGCGACGCCAAACATACGCCACTGCATTCTGATTAAGAACAATATCCTATACATTTGACTAACACAATCAATCAAAGCCTGCACTGAACCTGTATACTATTTATAACTCGACTGTGTCGATAATGACGGACGATCATTAGTTTTGCATATTGCGTATTTAGGTCTTTATATGAAAATTGTACAATCGGTGTCCTCGCTTACTTATAGTACAAAATGTCATGTGGGTATATGTAAGGTTTATTACCCGTATATTATGTTAATTTAATGCATATTTCTAGTTTGTACTTGATGTAAACATTGCTTTAAAATTTTGAAATAACTATGTTAAATGTATTCGTCCAGCCGAACATAATGAAAACTTGAAGAGGTCGTAATTATTTCAGAAAAGGGAGCATGGTTAGCCTTACTTGTCGGTATTTCGTTTTTTATGGCGGTATGGAAGAATCAATGTCCAATTGACCCAGCCTTGATGATGAATGAGCCGGGGTGTGCTAGTAACGGCTTCTAAAAACCCACATTTCCTAGTTGAGATGTGTGGCCGACATCACGGACGCCGGAGACAGGATGCGTTTGAGTTCACCGGCCTGCCCCCGTCCCTCACACGAGCCGCGCCGCTGTAAACCTACACTCACTAGGCATCAATTGTGGTTTTAAATGGACACATTTACTCGGGTGTGTGTTTGTCTGGGAGGGACGCACCTTAACATAAACTTCTCTTACGTGGTATTACACCGGTTTATTGTAAAATTGTAAACTTATAGAACCACTCTGATCGCGCCGGATGCGCTTCTTACATCATTCAGCTGAATCATAAATCACAACATCTAACTAAACCTTTCAAAGTAACAGTACATGCAATTAACAAGTCCCTCTTCAAATTATCCTATCATTCACATACAAACAAGTAGTTTGATGAGGTCGTTGGCTTTATTGCATAAGTTTCAACAACTTAGATCTCGTAGAGGACAGACAGATTATCCTACTGTTTGCGATGAGAAGTAGGGTTCTAGGGCTCTCGAGTTTGATTTAAGAGAGAGCAGTGGCCGAGATCGTACATGCAATTAAGGTCATAGACGATGTGTCGCATATTATGTACACAGTTAAACAATAAATACATTCTTATTCTTATTCTTATTCTTATGACCGACCACCACATGAGCTATGCTGCATCTCCATAACACACATTTGAATTTGTGAATTTAAATGCTTTCACATTTAGCAATAAGGAAAATAGAAACACCATGGTGCAATAGAAAAAATGGACGTTAGATTCGTGTTACGTGGTAATTAAAATGTAATTTACGCGTAAGTATAAAATAGTGAACGCTAGCCGGTTCGAACGAATGATCAGCACTGTCGCCACGTTAATGATAGCTTCCCTAATGGTCTGAGTCGTGGGGAAAATTCGCATCGCACGCGCAGACGACGACGGTTAGCTAGAGCCTGGCGCCAATGATGTATTAGTTCTCGTCACGGATATGCAACGTTGAGGTGAAATATGTATTTATCAACCATAATTCGCAGTCGCAGCCATAATTAGACAATTGAGTAAGGGTTAGCTCCGATTCAATAGCTATTTAATGGCAAAAAGGATAGTAGAGCTAACTGACATTTCAATAATTGGGATCTAAATTATTCGAATAAAATTATGTTCAATGAATAATAATATATATAATTAGCAGGAATGTTTTTGCAAAAACATTATCTTTTTTGTTTTTTTTCTGGTTGAATTTAGCTGCACTGAAAATTAATTGTCTTTACTTTCTCGTACGATCCTAGTGGCGCCAATGTCTGCAAAGCCTACGATTATTTTTAGATTAGAAATGGCTCAACCGCTTTACGTAATTGCACTAGTCGCATGCGCAGCTAGTTCCAGAGTATTTGCAGCTAAATATAGGCACAGAGTTTGTGAGCAATTATACCTTATTATCGCATGTTTCCACTGGAAGCCAGGCAGCGTCTTGCCTGTCGTTTATTACTTTACATATCGCAGTTTCTTTAGAAAGTGTCCAGATATGACGAAACTGAAACGGTAAAGTTGGGTAGATTACAGAGTAGCCGAAGAACATTTTCCTCGCATTTGAGCTCTACGTAATGTCGCGTGCGTGCCGTTGGTAGCTCCCTAAAGTGTAGCTAACCTACTTACTGCTATTACGGCAAATTAGTCCATAAAGCTGTTGGCTATTTCAACGCCTTGTCGCGTGTACTTTTGCAAATGTCATTTGCGTGTGAGCTAAATACTGAACACACAAATTGAGATATTATTTTCTAAGAAAATAGTGAGGAAACCCTTCTGGTGAGTACCAATTTCTGAACGTATAATCGCCGATGCCGACGAAACGGGGGCGGACATTGCCAAAGGACCAGCAGCAGCTGTAGCTTGCAAACACCCACGTGTCCCATTACTCGTCCGTCATGTCATGGTCGTTACTGTACAGAACCTACCTACCAATGCCAAGACCGTGAAAACGTCTTGACATACATTCTATTTAGTATAAAGTGTGCATGTGATGGCACTTTCAATTAACACTGCATCGTGGCGAACGTCCACACAGATTATTTATTCATCATTTTCGGATGCAGTGTTTTCTCTATGTAATTTTACCGAAAACTTTCTCTAAATCCCTGTTTATTACGCATACAAATTCAAGCTCAAATGCGTCAATTGCTATCTCACTATCTCCTTTATGTCACTTAGTTGACTGCTAATCTTAATTACAAATTATAATTGAAATTGAATGTGACGTTGCATCATATCTTAAATTTTGAATGGCTGAGTGTTTAAAAACACTGGTAAAAAATCCCCCCAATTAGCGACAGCGGTCCGGCTCATGACGATTAGATCCTGGTAGTGCCAGTTGTTTTCGAAGAGTTGATGATGTAAAAGGCTTTCAGTATATCGCTCTCGTCGTAAAATTCCGTTGACCTAGATATGACGTGATTAGAAACGTCGACGTACAGCGAAAATGATATTTTTTGCCGGTGCCAATTCATCGGTAATGGAGCGCTGTGCACATGAGATGTGATACGACAGCCGTAAGTGAGAGTGACCACTTGTCACCAAAACTGGTAGCACTGAAATGTTGTCTATAATCTGCATGTAATAACAATTCGATATTACTTTGCAATATATATGTCTGATTGATTTCATTGATATACTTACGTACACTTTTCATTCGAACATAGTATTGTAATAGAGATGTGAAACACTTATTTTATATGGTTAACCTCGGAAGACTCCTAATCGGAGCTTTTAACCAAATTTTGTGTAGAATGTTTAACACCATCATTTAAATATGCAGGTCCCTTCTTATTCTATAAGATATTTCAGGGGAATAAACAATGGGCATATTATTGATAAAAGCAATCTATGGCCGACATTATGCTAAAATAATAATCAAAGATCCGTGAAGTTGGGAAAACAACTTTTATTAACACGTTACAAAATGTATGCATATTTAAGATAATAAATATATATTCACGGACATTTCACACATCACACTCTAGTCCCAAACTAAGCAAAGCTTGTACTATGGGAACTAAATTTCTGATAGAATAATTATAAACATTTTTTTTTGTTCATACATGTTACTACAATACAAAATAACACCCAGACAACAACAAATATTTATGTTCATCACACGAATATTTATTTATCATTTAGAGAAAATGAAGTTACCGCGGGATCTTTAATATACTTCGTGAATTCGTGATACTAAAACAAACAAGATACCTAGATACATATTTCAAAATGCACATTCTTCCCACCAATATGATACTAAACCTTCCGACATAATGGTACATTCTTGTCTGACAAGATTCTATAACGTTGTCAATAATGGATGACAGGTGATCAAGTACCCGTTTGCCGTCATTATAAAATATGTACATATATATTTCAACGTAAAGGATACAGTTTGGTTATAGAACCGGACAACTATTACCTCAAGCATCCGTTTTTGTCTGAATAATTAGTATTTTAGTAAGCGCGAGTGGCTATAGCATCTAACCGCCGAAAATAATTTCATATTTCACGTACAATCCCACAAAATGACGCACGGACAATAACAAACCGCTAATGAAATAACAGACATAAAGCAGAAGAAAGAAGAGTAATTCCCAGTATCTCAATTTTCCCCATCTTTTATTTGAGGAAAGTAAAAGTACATAAAATTATATTCAAGCATTACGTCTGTCTTGGGGTAATAAAAAAACAAAATTCAACCAAACATGCTTGTCTCTCTGTCTGATATAGAATAATACCAATGTATAATAGTCCAAGAGCTAGTGAACCCTGCGAGTAACGGTCTTCCTGTAAGGCTAGAAATTTGTACACTTACGATTTATAGCATGCTAAGAGCACTAGCCATGATCTGGCAGGCTTCAGCCCTGTACTTCATCAGCCACATAGTTTTTTAATTGTAAAATAATTTGAGTTTCAAAACTTGTTTCTGTAAGCTTAAAAATTTAATAGGATGGAGTTTATTTATTATAAATCTTGAAAAAAAAGTTACAGACGATTACAATCAGCAATAGTATATGCCAGATCAATTAGAAAATGCACAGTTGATGAGGTAAAATAAACTTTATCCTGTATACTTAATTTTTTTATATGTTTTCAAGTAAACGTCTCAGAGTAAATATGTACAATGCCAGACGGTTTTGAACAGCATAAGACCTTGCCAGGCGAGGGGACAGCTGCTAAGGGAGTGCAAATAAGAAATGTTAATGTTTCAATTTTATGAACATATTTATTAGCATAAGTACAGTAAATGCAATGTATTTTATTGGGTTTTATGAAATCTACATTATTTTTAACATTCATTTTCTCCAGCATCATCCGAGATTGCACTACTGTTTGCATCATCATCTGATTCTTTAACAATGTTTTCCTCATCTGAAAATAGTGAAAAAATATTTTTATGTACCTACCGTAATAATTTTTAGTATTTTTTGAATAAGGTTGTTAAGAATTAAATATCAAGCTCTATTACATAGGACTGCATATTAAATGTTACGGATAAAATAGTTGTATGTTACCTGAAATGTATTCCTCAGTTTCAGGCGATTGTGCTGTGGCAGTATCAGCAGGTCCTTGTAAAAGTATGTCGTATAGGTATAGAAGATGGAACTTTATTCCTCTCAAACCAATTAAAATCGTAAGAACTATCAATTAAGTTCCAACCGTTATTTTCAGGAATAAGAATGGTTCTTTAAAATTACAGTTTCGCCATATATTTGTAGGTAATGTAGGCAGTTCTCAATAATTGTTGATGTAGTTCACGTTGGCAGGGTGGTGAATTCGATGAATCATAGCTTACTACTTTTTCATAAGCACTTTAGGATTATTTGTGTTGTAGATAGATAGATAGATATAAAACACTTTATTGCACACCACTTAATTTATTTTTGTACGTAGTTGTACGTAGTAAGGAACTTTTCATAACGTGCATTATTTAATTTTGAACATTTCAAACCATACATTTGGAGCTTCGACATGGGAGCCTTCAAAAGAAGGGTATATCTTTATCTCAAAGGCCGGTTGTGCACTGACAACGCCTCTGGTGTTCGCAAGTGTCCATGGGCGGCGGTGACCACTTCTCATCAGGTGGCCCGCAAGCTAGCTTGCCAGATATGTCATAAAAAATAAGTAAAATCACTGTAAACTGAACTAAAACTGAAAGATAGGCATTCACGCAACACCTCTGACTCGCACGCCTTTAGCAGCTGTCCCCTCGCCTGGCAAGGTCTTATGCTGTTCAAAACCGTCTGGCATTGTACATATTTACTCTGAGACGTTTACTTGAAAACATATAAAAATTTTAAGTATACAGGATAAAGTTTATTTTACCTCATCAAATGTGCATTTTCTAATTGATCTGGCATATACTATTGCTGATTGTAATCGTCTGTAACTTTTTTTTCAAGATTTACAATAAATAAACTCCATCCTATTAAATTTTTAAGCTTACAGAAACAAGTTTTGAAACTCAAATTATTTTACAATTAAATAACTATGTGGCTGATGAAGTACAGGGCTGAAGCCTGCCAGATCATGGCTAGTGCTCTTAGCATGCTATAAATCGTAAGTGTACAAATTTCTAGCCTTACAGGAAGACCGTTACTCGCAGGGTTCACTAGCTCTCCAGCTATAACGTCAACACAACAATGGTCAGACGTTTGAAACAATATAATACGTCATATAGGTAGAGCAGTATCAACACCGTCTGTCGGATGAATAAATTGTAAGCTTAGGTAGTCGGAACGGGTGCGGATCTGCAGAGGAAACTGCCTCGCGACGAGCTAGGTCGTTCGTCGACCCGAACGCCGCCGCCGCGACCGCAGATGCGATTGCTTATACACTACAATTATCTAAACAACTGCCACATCGTGACATTCCTTTGTAATCATACCTATATTTAGGTGAAGGTTTTTGTTTGGCTCTAAGACATGTTTTTTTTTCAACTTTAGCGTATTGTCCTGTACAATAAAACATACCTCAGTACTAAATATACTTTTTAATGATCCATCTCTATCACATTATCGAATAATGCAATTCATATTTAATTTTGGTGGCGGCTTTATAATGGTTAATTTTTAAAAAGGTTGTATTGTGTATGGTAAACACGACGCGTTTTTGACGCTATGTCAACTTTAACCGGCGCGGCGGCGTCTGAATCATGTCTTTCCTTTAGATACCTACTCATATTTGTTCTTTAGAACATTATGTTAAAAAAAACTACAAGTGCCGCTCTTGATCTGCTATAGCATTAATTTTATCTAACTTAAACATTATCTAATTAATTCCAAACTTATAGCAATTTGCATAAGTACATACAAAAATTATTTTATTTTGTATTAGGCAGTATCGGTTCCATTCTCTTAAACAAAGCAATACAAGTAGATATTAACATTGTTAAAATGTTACTTGTGATATTGTTTCTTTTGCTGCAACTCCTACAGAGCTTAACGAATTTTTTGTAAAAATCATTGTTATTTAACTTGCGTCACAAAATTGTTTCTTGTTTTTCCACTGACTAATTTTAAGGTATACAATTTTCCACGGGTTGCTTACGTGCTTGGTCTGTGCTATTTTCGTAAAAATAGTCTTTGTAGAAGCGGGCGGTGCTAAATTATTCCGCGCTACCTCTTTTTGCTAGAGTCCATATCTATTCTGAACACCATTTTCTAAAGTCATTACTTTGCAATACACTGTATTTTACGATGGTCGCTTTTATATTTTTTGTTTTATTTTAAATCATGGAAGGGAGAATGCGGATCGCAGGACATACGCGGGCGCCGTCCAGTCGCGCCACAAGCAACTTTCTACGCCCGCGTCTAGAACGCTCTTAAACCGTAATCTGCAGATTGACGTACCTTCGAGATGATTACGACAGGCAAATTAAATTGCACATTAGTGCTAAATACACCGTGGTTATTGGCAAAATCTTCCAAACATTTATACTGGTTATAGCAGCGTCGCGTCGTAAACTGAATGTTCTTCTGTTGTCTGTACCAGCTATTGCAGTTGGTGCTTTAACCGCTTGATAACTTCATCAACAAACCTACCCAATATATTTCAATAGCTCGAGAGCTTGTTTTCTTTTTAAGGCGACGGGTAGGGTGAAATTTTTCATAATAAATAAAAATGTCAATAACTTCCAAGTTTATTATTTATTTATTATATCTATACACACGTTAAACTTGTAACACGGCATAGTTTTTGCCGTGGTGGTTAAACTCTAGACAGTCAGCGTGGCAACGTCACAATTTCAATTTCAACAAAAATGCTGACAACGGCGCAAAACACATAATGAGCCGCGCACAGTTCGGATAGTCAAACTCTAAAGCAGTGCCTTATGTATATTTGCGAGCACACAGCAATCAAACACTTATAATTCCTAAGGCGCTACTCTTCTTATTCTTTAAACACCTTAATGTAGAAATGTTTTCTTTAGAGTCACAAGATACGAACCATAAGAATAGCTGTGCTGAGTTTGATACCAAACAAATCTGCCAAACCCATAAAAAATGGGATCTTAAACCACACTTTTGCAAAAGGTGTTGGTACTAAACTTACATTTAAAAGTAAACTATATCCAAGAGCACAAATTTTGAGTAACAATACACTAGTTCAATATATGTGTTATAGGAAATAATAAGTTTCACAACTCTACATGCTATCACTTTTTCTGAAAACAGTTTTCGGTTTCCCCAAAAACACGCATTTGGCTATACCCGTCACCTTAAGCCGTTTCTGCTAAGTATATAAATCTGGTCTTATATGTGATTGTATTTTTATTTAATTGCACTGTATTGACGTCATTAAGATTATGCTTATGCGCGGTCGCGGATTCAGACTAATTGGCCAGTAATTAATGTTAAAACGGCATGTAAAGTAAGATTATTTTAAAAATAAACTCAGTAAAATAAACTCTCCTAACTCAATTGCGAGTGCTAACTATTTAATACAGATTTAACGTATAAGTTTTTATTGGCATATATTAGTAGTAAATATAGTGTAAACGGTGTATAAAACACTATACATACTTCTAAAATGATGAAAAAACTAATTGGATCTATGAGATAAAGTAGTACTTAAGAGAAGCTGCCATAGCTATTGAAGTTACTTTGGTTATTTCTATACCTATTACTATTATAATTAGAAAAAATGCGTAGATCCACCTGATTTTAAGTGGCAAGTGTAACAATGAATCATATAAAATTTTATAAAAAGTTTTTTTTTGTTATTGCCATATTTCACATTATTATGCAAATTATAAAATAACTCTACATCGGATAGCAATTATCACAATGTGGTAATCAAGCTGTAGCCTTAGCGGTGAGCTGTGGTACAGTAATCATTTTATGATGTCGAGAGAAAAATCGTCCGTCTTGAATTGGCCCCGGCCGGGCGCCACCCTCTGGCGCCGTGGTCTTGCTACCGTGTTGCTGCTCGCCAAGCTTCTGTCACTTTCAATGACCTCACTGTACATTTTTGACGTATTTTTTAAAATCTGAGAATGTTGGTGGACGAGCGGAAAGTAATTTCATCTTTCCATTCGTCGCATTAGTGAGACAATCCAGTGTGAAGTTATTTTGAAATCTTTGTATTCGTCTCACTTGTGGGACAATCCAGTGGTACGAACGGGAATTAATTCCTGTGATTTACACATCCTGACACTCAATCAAAGACCCTCCCTCATATATCTCTTTATTTTTGCAGTCATCACCATGTTTTCTTTTCCGCTCGCTCCTATCATTCGTTAACTCTAAATCTATTCTTTCCATTTTCACACAATCCAGCAATATAATTTCAAATATTTCTGTGTTAATCTGTAAATAGGTACCTATATTTTATTAACTAAAAACTTTTAATCAATAAATACTAAATAAGACAACTTTTCATCCGAAATACACAGCATCCCACAGGTCGTGTATGTTTTTTTGTGAGTGGAACTGCCTAACTACAATTATATCTTCAATCCCGTCCGTCGCGACCGCTTGCTTCCTCGAACTGTGCTATCGCTGGCCGACATAACCATGCACATGATACATGGGTGTAATTAACCTTCTGTGTAAAGCAACTTCGCTTCTGTATAACTTGTCGGTTTGATTCCCATTTCGAAGTATCAAATATAATTTTTTTTTCTCAGCTTCAAGTGAAGATATAAACGATGTGGTGCTACGTACAGCAAGCGAAATGTATGGGATTTAAATATTTTCAATCTGTAAAAGTTTGCTTTTGACTGTATATCTTATTTTATGAAGTTTGTTGGCTCAATCCTACTTAGCTAAAACGTTAAAACATTATTATATTTATTTATGTGATTTAATTTATAATTTTGAAAGGTATTGTAAACTGAAAGTTGGTTAGAAATCTATATTTCCTAATCATAAACATTATTGTTTTATTTCCTCCTTTTGAAAAGCAAAAGTACAGTATAATATTAAACATGCTGGTATCCGAAGGCTGTCCTCCCAGTAGCATTCGCTCGAATGCTGTTTAAAATTCAATTTTACATTAGGTGCTAGATCTAACGACGCGGGCTATACTTACATGCAGAACTCTCTACGTGAGTCCTAGATTCAATTGTAAACACTTTGCTATTTTCGCCAAACAAGTGAATGTTTGTTTAATATTTGTGTCGTTTATAATAAACGACACAAATATTTACCGAACAACATGTTGTTCGGTGATTTTAACAAATCTGATATTGTGATTCTTGTAAATATGTTGAAAATTACACACTTTGGGTATTTTAATAAACTACACGATTATCTCTTTGCTTAGTACCTACTACTATATATGGGGTTATATGGGGTATATGGGGTGCATGGTAAGAGCCTCCTCGTGGCGCACACCGGTAACAGCTAGGCACAGTAAAGCAGTGTCTAGTCTGGCTAATCTTTCCAACACGATGCTACAACAAAATACAGTTGTAGCATCGACACGATAAGAAGAAGAACCTACTACTAGAATATAAATAAGCTCTATTAATGTTTTATATACGAAATATTAACATAATATAACTAACAGTTCTGATTCTAAGATAAAGAATACATTTATTTTTATTTTCCTCGTTGGATTTCCCCAAAGTTAACCGAAAGCTTTTCTTCGAATAAGATTCGAGAGTATTTGGTTATTGATATCAGAGGTCATTTGCTTCGTCACTGCCGCATTATGTGTTTGCTGCTTACACATAATAATTTTGTCATTCAAGTTCCTAAAATCTTCTGTCAATATAATGTTGTGTAATAGTTTCATTCGTCTATATTACTGTTGCAGCTTCGGCAACGTCCGCCTCCTGTCGATTTCATCTGTAATCATATTCTTTATGTTTATCTAACTTAACATAATATTTGACTTACGTTACAATAGGATGTTACATTGCAACCGAACATCTCCTGGAGAAGGTTACCCGTTGAGAGCCTTTCTCTCATAATTATACTTCTTCATAAAATTGTAATTGATGAATGCAGACCCATCATCACATAAAGGGCTCATTAAGCGTCGTATGGGTAATTAATACTTGATTTGCCCGTCCCAGATACGCCTGCCGCATCGCAAACTGCATCGGCGCCGTTCCTAACTGTCCAATGGCATTTGCGGTGTTACAAGTTCACTTATATGTTAATACTAGTATCTAATTTACCTTTTCATTGTATTATCCAACGTGGCTTCGGACTTTATATTTGCAAAAAATGTTAAGCTCTTTTTTAACATTGATGCAAGAATTGTGCGTATCTTGTGCGTCATAAACATACTTCTAAGTAGCGAAGGCTCTTTGTAAATGTCATGCCTACATATAAAAAATATTAATGCATTCATGGAAAAAATATACCGCAGATCTCTTGAATAATCATTTGCTTATTTGTATCTAAGTTATCTCAAGAGAATATCAATTGAGTACCTAATAAAATTCAAGTCATACAGAATTCTAAATACAATAGATACCTATTATACCTAGTCTTATAGTTAGTTCAGATAAAATGTTAATTATATTTGTATGTAGGCCAAGTACGTATTAAGTCTTGCATATTTTACATTTATTTTATATTTCATAGTTGGTTGCTTACATTGTCTATCATCTGTAACATCTTTATCCAAAGGTCTCCAGATGTATTCAGTATTGCAAATATTATTATCATACAAAGCAATTCGCGAGAATCGAGCAGCGGAAAATATTGACCCAGCCTGTACCTACTTAGTGTACTTAACTTACCTACTCTTGCACAAAAGCGAGCACAAAGCATGCATTATTGCATCGGCTGAGCCGGCGACCCGGCTGAGTGATGAACTGTCCTGCCTGACACGAATAGGGCCAGCACAAAGCCGGCTAACTGTACTCGACAGGATGACCCGACATCACATAGGGTGACTTACGATTCTTAACTCACTTCGTTTACAACTCACAATCGTTTTCTACTCGAATTGCATCCATGAACCCACATGCACTGCAAGTTATTAATCTCAAAGAATCTATATAGTTGCTGGCTAACGACTATTAGCGATGTCCGCGATCGGCGAACGTTTTACTAATTTTCATTCGTATCGGTTACGTCACCACAATGAACCTACTTGAATTCCAGTACGCGCATATTTTATGCAAATAAAATGAAGATTGCAAGACATGGAACAATTGGCATCAGTTTCGGTCTAGAGTTACTTAAACGTGATTTATACGTTCACATGCCATTCCGTATAAATACTGTATCAATATTATACAGGAAAAAAAAAACTATCCTAAAGCTATTAAAATAATGAAGATAAGTTGTGTTAAAATGATAAATGGGTCATCCTTACCGTTACATAATTTGCCAGAGGAGTGCATCGGATGAGATTTGATGTACGATCGAAGGTGAGTGTGGTGGGTGGTGGCGGGGCGCGCGGGCTCGCTGCGCGGGCCCGGTGCGGCGGTGCGCGTGCGGCTCTCACCGCCTTATCTCGCGCGACCTCCGGCGGACGCGCACGCTCGCTTGCTCCGCACCGCCCGCGCCAATCGCGCTATGCCGCCGTCTCGACAACAAACTTATGTGTTCGCTTACATATACTCTATTTGTTATCAAAGTGTAGGACGTAGCCCGGAAATGTATCAGTGAACTCTACCGTCATCGTGCTGTGACTGTATTGATTGTTGTATTTAATTCCAATTCAAACAATAACTATAAGGACTGATAAACTGACCCGACGATGGTGTCAGAAGGGGCTTTGCCCGTAGTTTGGTGTGTACGGAATAATCAACTAGTGCCTCATCAGGTTTCAGGCGTAAAATTACAAGGAGCTGTAACTGGTGCGCACATTGCCGCCGTTACAGATTTCTTGCGAATGGTGGCAGGAACTCCCATTGTATTACCGCACACAGAAATCCCAGAAGATATCGACAATGATATCAACCAAGAAAAGGAGAACTCTACAAGACAAAGAAAAATGTCAATGCAAGTCGAAGTACCCTGTGTTTTTCTTACTGAAAGTGCGCTACAAAAGGCGAAAAGTCGCAGCAATTCTCGAGAAGAAAGAATAACGTTGGATGACTGCGACATACCTACATCAACCAAAAGATATTTAAAAGAATTAGATTGTAAGTCATTCTTAAGTTCTACAGACATTTTAGAAATAAGAGAATCAGATAATAATATTACGTGCAATGAAAAAGATTCAGTAAAAACGCCAGATATGTATCCCCAAAAAATAACTAGAATAATAGATTTAGATGATTTAAATAATACTAAAACGCATAGTACAGACTTTGAAAGAGAACCCTTGCAAAGGATAACTAGAATTATTGATTTTGAAAATGATCAATCGCCATCACCGGTTTCTGTAGAAACTGATTCTGAATTTCCACAAAGAATTACGAGAATAATTGAACTTAATGAAGATAATTCAGTTTCAACTGTAATAGACAACAAAGAAATAGATAGAGAATGTCATCAAAAACTAACATGTATAAACGAACTCGAAAAAGATTGTAGCTTTCCGAGCATGGCGAAAATAATTGAAATGGAAAATGATTTATCCAATGAACGTAGAATTTCCCTTATAAACGAACGTGAAACAGGTGGCGGTATCAATGAAAATATAATCGAAGACGTAACATTCAAATCCAGATTAGCGAATCGAAGTACCCCAAGATTTAGTCTTGATTCTTCATGCTCCGAAAACTCTTATGTTAATATAGACAGTATAAAGAGTTTGCAGGATGTTAGAAAAGATGATATCGTAGAAGGAGCGGTTAGCCCTGAATTGACACCCTGTGGTCGATCTGTTCGCTCTCGATTTCCTAAAAAGAAGACATCAGTCTGTTCCATGGCCTCCTCGGATTGCGATGATGAGGTTGATGTCATATTTAAATCAAAACCCAAATCTAGTCAGTGGGTTAGTCTGGATTGGATACCACCACCTCCCAAAGAAGAGCCAGTGATAACACAAGACTGTGATAAAAATGATTTCATATCGAAGTGGATAGCTGAACAAAATTCACAAGATATGATCATTGCCGACGAAAGGAGGAAAAGCCTACCTCCAAAATCAAATGAAGTTTACCTACAAAATATGAGAAGATTTAGTCTGCAAATATGCAAAGAAGATGCTGCCAGTGACTCTCCCGCTACTGTCAAATGGAAATGGCATGATATTGTCAAACGGCACATACAACTTCTCAAAAACGATAAAGGTTTTAGAAGACAAAGAGGCAGCTGGATGAGAACAGCCCGCAGACTGTCGGGAACAAACATACACAATAAACAATTCGAATCTATACCACTTGACACCTACATGAAGCTGAAAACCATGTCGTAAGTAACATTATCGAAGTTTGCCCACTTTAGTTACTTGTATAGAGAATATTCATTTCCGGTCTTTTCACTGATGGATTGTTTGTCGCTAGCAATGGCTTCATTTCTGGGAAAAGTCAAGCTTTTACGACCTACTAACAAACCGGTAAAATCGGTACAATTGCCACGTGAGGTCCAATCTTTCAAATATGTAGAGTGGATAAAGTAGAAAAAGAAATATTTCATTGTAGGCATATTATTAGTAACTTATAAAATTAAATACTTGTATATATGCATAACTAGAGGGATATCATTAATAAATCATAATGACGTCCAAACGCAACATTTACACGATCGAGATATGCATTTTAAAGATAAACGATACAAAGTATTTATTGCTTTAAATTTAAAATTACATAAATCTAATTACAATCTTATGTCAGTTTAGGTAAGTACATATTATTTTATTTTTCATAAAATGCAAGTTAAGAAACGCAAATAAAACTGTTATTTGTGATATGGTTAAGTAGATTAGAAATACAGTTTTCGTTGTCCACATTTTGTAAACTTTTGATGATTTTTTCGATGTGCTATGCAACATCGACTTGACACCGGTCTATTTACAAATGACGACCCGTTCTCCAAGTGGAACTGGTTAACAGTTCTCACCTGACAGACGGCTCGCACGAACCACAACATTGCAGTAATCTTTGTCCTAATGAATGCTTGCTTGACTGACACTTTACATGCATAGTTTTACATGCAGAGCTATAACTTCCATGTTATTAGTAGATAATTACGAAGGACGTGCATATTGGCAGTGGTGCGTGTCTCTTATTCTTAATAGGTAGGTATCGGATTCACAAATCGTGCGCGTGCATGAAAACTGATGAGTTGAAGTCTTCAGACAGTTTGTAGAGCATTGTTGATAAGGAGCCGTGTTACGAGAGCAGGTCTGAAGCACGCGCTTCCGCAAGGCCGTCCGATTAGAATGCAGGGAGCTCGCGTCCAAGGCTACGGTTGCGCGGTCGGTCGGTGCACTGGTGTCGATGTCTTCCTCTCCGCTCTTCGCTCCGACGATTGGGAGCCACCTCAGGAAGTACCGTGAAGGTGACGCGACATAGCACCCGATCGATCGGAAGCAACTGTGATTTGAATTTTTCGGCGTACCTTTGTTCGAGAATGTATGTGCTTCCTGTGCGTTCTTTAAAATATGTTGGTGTCTCAATAATTTGGTCGTGCATAATTCTTTGTTTATGTATGTTTGCCTTTGTCCTGCACCTATGAATTATATTTTTAAATGGTATCTTGTATTCAAGCTTAGTAAGCTTTTGCAAACAGTAGTTTTTTCGCGTTACCCATAAAACTAAAATTGAATATTTTGTAAGTACCTATGGTTTTCAAATACATAATACTTCCGACTGGACGGTTTAAATATATCCATGCTGCTTTTATTTTCGGCGTCGGTATTTCAATCAAATAACCTGTACTTAGTAGAAAGTCGCTTGAGTATTTTTACCATATTTTATTTTCGGAATTACCCAAGCAAGTTCATTGCAGTGATGACCGATCATTTTTATTACATACGCTTCTACGGTATTGTTCGTGATTTGATTTAAGAATGTGTTTCTAGAAGTCGAACTTCATTTATTCAATAGCATTTTACAAGTTCCAATGACGTTTGTTGGTAAAAGCCGGCAACATTTCTGAAAACATCAGTGTTATGCTCAAAATACATCAACACTACTATTGTACCGAAAGAGCACACACGTTCTTAGGAAGAAACAAGCAGTCTACGGGGCTAAATATTTTCTCACGTTTCTTTATCCACTCTATTGTAATTTGACCCATAAATTGTCAAATTAATTCGTCATTTCACGAATGTAATAATTAACTATTTATGCCTAATAAGTTCCCGGTATCTCATAAAACTCAACAATATTGGCGAAAGTTACGATACCGATGTAATATGCACATTAATATCATGTTAGACCTATCGTATTTAAAGTAGGACAGATACTGGGTGTCATTGGCACAAATGTCTAAAAAAACCAAACTTAGTATGGCATACATATACAACTACAGTTAAAAGTACTAAGAGGAAGGCAATAGCATCGAGAATTATTTTAATTTCAGTCAAGAATTTATTTATCTTACTAAACAAGTGAAGAAGTTTAAAATACGACTTACTACTTAAAGAAATACGTAATGTTTACCCTCTGTAGACGAATAAAAAAGGTAAATCAGTTTAATGTTGTGTGTTATTTACACACAACATTAAACTGATTTACCTTTTTTATGGTGGTAATTAGCTATTTTCATAGATAAGTATATTCTTAATGAACAATATATTTCCCTACCAACACTTCTAATGATGATATTACGCAGATAATACGTGTAAACACACGGCTAATGTAATCATGATGATTGATAAATTGAAAAGATTAGATAATTTTTACCTACATCAATATTTATTTAGTTTTTCCTAACATACGTAAAGGACGTCTTGCTATATATTTTTAAATAGTGATAAAATAGTGATTTTACAACAGATGTAGTGTGCCGATTTTAACAATAAACGTGTTTATTTGTGCATTATTGTCTTGACAATGTATGTTAAAGTGTTTCGTAATGCCACCCTGCCAGCTATGTTTATTTCAACGTCAAAACATGTATTCCGATTCGACCTTTGAATCTGAAAAAGGACGCAACTGGAATGAAAAGTAACTATCCACAGTTTTCCTTATTATTTATTGGTCAACCACGCGCACCAGATCGTGATCTTTTGATTTAACGATGTTGCAAAACTTTATTTTTTTTAAATACATCACTAATTTATTCGAAATTATATAAAATGTATGAAATTGTTTAAATAACATCAATTATTTCGTGTTCACTTTCACTGTTGAACGACTTAGGTTCCGTTTCGTGACGTCTCAGCTCCGTAGCGTTAAAAATTAGGTTCTTCGTTTTTTTCTACATCTCACAACTTTACTTTCTAGCCAAATGATGTATTATGGAGCTGGTAATAAATTGCCAACAGCTGCAAGACGTATGTTTTGCAATCGATGGAATTAGTCTGATGTATTGCAATGCTCCGTTTATTGAACAATTAATTTGCAATTTTAATGTTCGGGTTTGTTGAACAAAACGACACGTGTCGAAAAATCGATAAAAGTAGCTCATTTCTAATCACATCTCTCTAGATCGTCTCTTACGAAAGAACAATACGACTGGTTTATGGTTTATTTTTTTCTTTACGTGCTCTCTGCGCCCGCGCCGGATCTCCAACGATAATTAAGTATTGCTCTTGCGGATGTTATGATGCGAACCGTTTTCGAATCTCTAACAACGCCAACAGTTACAACCAGTTATTTTAAGCTCACGATGCAAGTTTTATTTAATTCTGCTTATCTCCTACGCTGTCTGTTTATTAAAATATATTTTGACTCTCATAATGTTAATACTTCGGAATCTAACACATTGTTATCGTGATCCGTCATAGCTCCCTATAAGGTTTGTAGGGATCGACATATTAGCGATTGATAGCAATTCGCAGTACAGACGATCAGTTGTTTTACGTTTTGCACAGCTAACTCATCATAGCCATAACTGTTGAACAGAAGGCAGTAATGTTTAACGATGCATTGTCAACGTTGCTAATAGTTCTGACTATACAACAAGATTGCCAAATTATCTCCGAATATATTTCTTACTAATTCGATCGAGCTATTTCCAGACGGTCTTATCTATCATGTCGCTATAAGAGTTTATTCAGCCGTTTATTAAACAGAGGAAAATGATATCGTTGTCTATGTTCGAGTGCGAATAATTATAAGTCCTTATTTAAAATTCATTAGAAGTTGCTATTTGTCATGTTCACCTCCGGTAAAACCAACATTCTTACAAAAGTACTGCTATAAAGGCTGATTTTGGTTCAAGTACCTACTTTAAATATTATTCTAAAAAGGCTGTTTATTTTCTTTGAAAAAAGCTATCTTTATATTTTTCCATTGCCATTAAATGGATATAAATCAATGTAGTAGTATCACAGAGTGTTTATCACTGAATATTCCCACGGTATTAACATCTACTAAGTACAATGCAAAATGAGACTGTTATTGCGGGACTAAATACAATTTACTTGCCACTTGTCGTACATAACACGCATCGACCATTATCGAGGTACTCAGCTAAACGCCTAAGACACGTGTACACGCAGACGTTATTTTTCAATTTCAAGTACACACTCTAGGTCTGCTATTTTCTTACAAATAGCAGATAATTTATAATCGATGGAAAACAACACAAAACACCACTTACATCGCTTTAAAGACAGCTATTCAATTCATGGTTAGGTTAGACATCTCGCTTGTTAAGCTTGTCATCTATCAGCTCCCAGTTGATCTATTCAGGATGTTGAAAATAAAGTTCGATCTATAAATGATCAAAACGGTATCTATTCTGCAAAGAAAAACTAGTCTAATAGTTTAAGGCGAAGCACTTGACCATCTCAAGAGGGAGCCCTATAATTAGATTGGCCATCTAGCTAGCATCCCGAAGCCTGGCTCGACGAGCTTAGCAAAAAAATAGAGGCTACACCGGCACGCAAAGGTTGATGACCGGCGCTTCTCCTTAACTCGTTATTATAAAACTCTCTTAGCGAAAGTCACGTAACTAATTCTCCTTTATTACGACAACCATCAGTAACGGTGTCAAAGGGTCGTGAATTATATGCCATCGTTTTTATAACACAGTATTTGATTCTAATTTTAAGGTATCTTTCAAATTTTAGCGTAGTTACTAAATCAAGCATGAACGACAAATTTTTGAGATCAACTAAAATTAAAATTTGCAGATCTGAATTATTCAAAGTCAAAATTACTTTATTCAGTAAAATCACAAGGATCATTTAGAATCGTCTTACATACTAGGTGATTCTAGATGGCAGTTCCACGCGACCAGAGCCTAGAAGAACGGGCAAGAAACTTACTATTCATATTGTAATAAGTATTTTCTACATATACCTAAATGTTAGCAGAACTTATTACAGCGGTCGCTAGCCAAAGATAATTAAATAAACTAAACTTAATTATAATTTATTTATGATGTAAACATACACGCATCAGGTCGCTCTAGGTATCTACTTTATTATATAAGAAGCATATTATTGGGAATATCCGTTTCCGTTAACACGCTCATCACCATTGGTATTTCATTAATACTAATTACCTATTCATAAATCACCAATTACATAATTTCATATACGGTTTAGTGACCTTATTTTATTCGCAACGTTAACCGCATAGTCATCTACTTTTCTTTTTCCTATCTGTAAAAAATAACACTTTTACATGTTAGCAATTTCGAATCGAAAATCACAATTCGCAAAATGTATTTGCACTTTCAACAGATCTACAACATTCTAAAACAAATAAGACGGTCAGCAAACATGTCTGAGTTGATCTTACTAAACCAATCATGTTTTTTTTTAATATTCATTATGTAGTCTCAATGTCTGTATACTTAAATTATTGTGTGCAAAAAAATATTTCGCTTCATTTGGTTTTAAAAATTATTAAACATAAAACAATAAGGTCCGTCTGCATTAGCCTAGTAATTAATGGGTGAACAACATAACTAGTTTTCTCTTTATTTAATTCCAACACCTATTAGTTCTGCAGTCAATACAGTTTTCGATGCCTATTTAATTGTTTGTAGAGCTTGTTAATATTTACTATGCAAATGTATCAATAAGATTTCTCTCCTCCACTACTGTAAGGAGGCCAAGGCCGAATATCTATCTGACGCGGTTTGCTTGCTATTTGTAGGTTATTGGCCTATGATTTTCTTTAACATTGTTTTGATACTATAACTTTATATAATAAGACCAGTGTTTTTGTTCCTGCGTGTCATTTATTCACAACAACTTCGAACTTGATTCGAGTAGAATTTTTGCTATCCTTATCCTGTCTGTAGCATGACAGACCAGTGTTACTATAAACGCTCTAAGTTATTGTGATACACCTTTACCAAAAATACAATGTTGTCTATAGTAGATTTAAGAGCTATTAATAAAAACTTTTATTAATTCCTTATCTTTACAGTTTCCGTTAGAGATGAGCATTTTAAACTCTAATGGTTATTACCATGTCATTAAGACGGCGAAATCAATTCCTTATGCGTTTTCCACTATTAGACCTTCAACAGTATCTGCCAGTAACCGATCTGACCCTTAGGATGCCCTTCGTGCGTGACGAGGTCTCACCGAAGGCGTTCATAGTAACATGTCATGTACAAACGCCCTTTTCATGCTATACTTTTACGACTCTTGAACGTGGTCTATTACTTTCCTCTTGCCATGAAACCTTAAATTATTCTTCGTCACCAGCACTATTTATTATCTACTATTTACATCTTTACTGTTAATCGTATTTCCAATAAATAAAAAAAAATCTTGGTTTTTAACTAATCAAATCTTTAAGGGGTTAATCATTTGAATATACGTTATTGCACAGTTTCAAAAACTTTCAAGTGGGTCGTGACAAGATTCGGCCTTTTAATTGCATAATTTATCGTTTCGCTTTCAAAATAACATTTCAATTTCCTTGATAAACATTGACAATATAATTTAAGCGAACATAAAATATTAATCTTAATTTTTGAAAAATTATGATATCTGATCGCGAAACTCGTTCCCGTTAGAATTATTCAATGCTACAAACGCTAAAAAATTATCTTTAGATTTGAATTAAAACAGCTATCTGCGATGTTCTGATATCATCGCCTTGGTTGTTTCTTTAATGATAGACTAAGGGTCCGTTCGTGTTTTTTACTTGGAATCAGCCGGCGAACAATGATAATCAATTCTCTATAATAGTTTTATCGTCACGAACACAATGAAATTGTTAGTCAAATTGAGTATCTGAGCTATGACGTTATTACGAGCCTTGTGCTCTTTCAATTTTCTGTATGAATGAAAACTAAACCTTAGTAAAATTTACTACGGTTTACATTTAATGTCGTATCAAGTAGTTAAATATACTTTTAGATGTCGAGTGTAGGTAAACAAGATTAAACAGCACAATGTAACGCTTTGTTTAATTCACATTAGTGCAATTTGTATGCATTATTAAACAATACGTATGACATTGATTTGACTTTTGATAACAATACCTATGAATAATGCATCAAAACTACGAATTTGATTATGCTTAAAGTGCCTTCGCCATCTATTTTAAATTAAGTAACCGATTTCCAAAAACGAGTATTTTAACTTTTATGGTTTTAGGGTTTCGATTTTATGTATGTTAACGATTACTATGGACGTAACGGCTGATCTGATTTCAACAGATTTTCTCTATTGTGTAGAAAATATGACCTCAAGGTGATAAATGCCGTAGAATTAGTTAGTTTTTCTTAAATATAAACCAATATTGTTGACTAAATAGTATATAAGTACGAGTAAAAGCGTATTTTACTGTAGGGACGTGTAATTATTGTTAAATCAACATCTTCTTTAAAAAAATTAGATATGGATAAATTATCGAAATAGTAGGAATAAGATAGTTCATATTTCATGTAAGGAGCTTATGTTGACAGCTATATTAGCTGCTACAATCCTTCATTGGCACCATTAGTGAATCAAAAACAAGATGACCTCGCTCGTCTGTCGCTCTGGATTTTGTGCAACAAATTCTGATGTCAAAACTACAGCATTGTTTTGCAACACAGAATAAAACATGATTCTGAATCATTTATCTACAAACTATAGGCACAAACAGCACTATGTTTTCAAACTTTCTATTTAACTGAAACTGTCGAGAAGACGTAGGTACACGTTTGTGAAATGATTCATAAGTTTACATTTCACACTGTGTTAAAAGCGCGTACTAAGCTATGTCTCCTATAACGACAACCAGCGTCTGAATATACGTCAAATGAATGCTTAATAGGTAACTTGTTCGTGGTAGTTGAGTCACCGACAAGACACTTTCTGTGCCCTTATGTTTGAACGAGAGTGACGCCGCCGCCGGTCTCTTCGACGATCGCATTGTTTATTATGCAGCATCTCTGCAATATGTTTTGTAAATAGACACAGAAAGACACTTTAAAAGTATCGAACCTTTTTCAAATAGACACAGAATTTTGTACGTATAATTTGCGCAAATACGCTATTAAATTTTCCATGTTAAAAAATGTCTCAGGCGCTGTAGCATACGTTTATCGGAGAACCCGACACTGTTTAAATTAAATCATTAAGATTAGGTGCAAAGACAAATTCATTCATTGGATATCGAATATAATTAACCTATAAGATATTAATTTAATTTTCTTTTTGTTACAGATGGTATTTCCGCAAAATAAAACGAATCGAAGCGGAAAAGAAACTGCTTCTCCCTGAGAACGAACATGGCGCTTTCCTTATCCGCGACTCGGAGAGCCGTCACAACGACTTCTCTTTATCAGGTGAGCACAAAATAACGGACTGTCTCAAAAACATTATTTATATTTCCATGAAAAGAGCCAGTAAAACAACCAAGTGCATATACAAAACGTATGAGCAAGCGGTGATCCAAATCTCCAAACTAAACTTACTGCATTCCAAAATATGTATTCAAAACTTTCAAGTTATATTATTTTCTATTAATCTTGCAGTAGAATAAATTTACTTACGTAGACCTCATAAGTTTTTAAGTACTTAATGCTATCCGATCACAATGCACGATAAAACCAAAATAGCTTTAATTATACGATGATTCACCACAAGCATCTATAAACCCGTACAGGATAAACCTTCTATTAGAAACGCATACAGACTTAGTTGTTCTGGAAGATTCTATCTGAAACCGGTTGCAGTTTTTCTAAGACCTTTGGATGGCTTTTGCTACGCGTGGGAACAAAGCATAGTCTAACGTGACTTAATATCTACTAATTAGTATTGTTTATGAATTTAATGAAGCATTCAATGGCAAATGGGACCGATACATAAATACCTATAAAAACGTTAACAAATTATAAAATAGCATAGCCTTTGATATGAAATATGATAATGTTGAACTTGACGTCAACGGATGAAGTACACCTCTGTTAAAATGTAACACAATATGAGGACAATCTTTATTTATTCATAAAATAAGAGATCGACGTAGATCGATTGTATTTTTTTCATATAGAAATTCTTAGATGATTACTTGCGTAATAGAGATATGGAATTTTACCTGGACAGAAGATAACCAAACATAAATTACAAAATAATTCCACTGTTTGCTCGTGCATCTAAGTCTGTTGAATTATTTACATCTAGGTTATTAAACCTTTTTTAATTAATGTACTTATATTGAAAGTGTTAGTTATTATCTTTAGTTACTTATGTTAAAAAAAATACTACTAGTTATAGTCATACCCTTATATACCTTATTTAATAAAATCACGCGGATCGTTTAGAATCGTATATGCTAGGTCATTCTAAATGCGAGTTTCCCGCGAAAGGAACCTAGAAGAACTTGCCAAGTGGCAAGACCACAATATTTGTTGACAAAAATCAAGTCGCAAATTATATCAGTACACAGAAAATGAATTAACGAATAGTAGTTACACTAGTAACTTACAAATCAATAACGGAAACCTCGTCCTTCCGATAATTTTCGTAGTAAACCTATTGAAATTATCATTAACATGATTAGTCAATTACAAAATAAAATAAATGTAAATAACATGTTCGATTTTATGTAATTGTATATCCGTATGAGTTCATCGTGAAATTGTAACCGATGTTTTTTATTCGTTTATAGGTTTAAAACTAGAGTAGTTTGCAAAACGAATTACTTGCAGTAATTGTCACCATGTCAAAAAAATAACATACAATCATAATTATAAATTCAAATCTATGCAAAATAACAAAATATACATTGGAAACATAAATAAAATCGCATAAGCTATTCCTTATAACCTTTCGTCTGCAAATCGTCTGCGCGCGAAAACGGCGGATGTGCGACATGCGTTTTTTTGTGGTCGGCGCGCGCACGCCGCTTGGTAAATTATGGATGATTGTACTTTATTTTACTACTGTTAATATGTATTATTATACCTTTTTGAAATCAGCTTGAAATACTCTAACTACTTGAACAATCATTATTACTTATTTACAAACGTACATTTTGCTACTCGAAGTCAAAGATTTAGTAAAGGGAAAAATTACAAGTTCATGTACGAAAACCTCTAAATAATTCAAATAAGAAGTTTTTTAAATCTAATAAGAATTTGATTTAAAAGTTTATGCACCATTATATGATATAAATTCAACAGAAACAACATTTCAATACATTTTTGACAAAAAAAAACAATCACAAAAAAGGTTCGTTATCGGCAATCTTAGCGCACAGCTGTAAAGAGTTCCACTTTCAAAGATTGTTTATAAATTCCACGAACTTCAAGTGGCCCTTTTAATGGCTTAAGCCACTAGAGTGGTTCATAAACTCTGTTTTAAACAAAGAATCTCACATCTCAAGCATATTATTTACGATCTGTGAAATAAATACCAGACCTATTAAAAATCACCATCAAATACACACTTTCAATTTGCGCGATGTAGTACAAAGTAGGTTCAATAAGTTAGACAAAATCATTAGTATCCAAAAACTGTAATATATTTACAATAGATTCGTGATAAAATAATCACCTGTTACCATACAAAAACATTTAGAAATAAAACAATCAAATCTTTAAAAAACTTGCCATTTTTTATGATTACAGTGCCAAGGATCAACCAATGAAACTGGATGTGGCATTTTAGTATGTATCGTCAATTCGTTTTCGTTCATACTGTACGAGTTTGGCTATTGAACAAAAAAAAGTACTTAACAAGAAATCAATAATAATTAAGAAAAACATTAAGAAAAACATTAAGAAAAAATAATAAACATTAAAATCGGAATGATGATGATGATTATCCGAAGGAATAGGTAATAACGTAGTACATACCTACTCAGTTACTTATTTATCTAATAATAAAACATTAAAATCGAAATTATGATGATGGATGACATACTGAAATGCCACTTCCATTCCTATTTAGATCCGGCAAAATGGTCGGTACGTTGACCTTTGAGCGCGTGTATCGGGCTGTCCGTCGGTCAGCTCCTGATTCATGCGTGGAGTGCTTGTATTTATTTCCCTATTTTGAAGAAATACAATTACATTCTAACAATATAACACCGAAATAACATAAAAATATGTATTGTTGACCTATTTCATTCGTTTTTTTAGTAAAAACAGTTAGATATTAGGTTAAAACAAAGGGATTTTGTTAGAGTACTTCGCAAAAAAAAATTGGGTGTCTGTAGAAATTAGCAAGATTTTATATCTAAAAGTTATCAAAACCGAAACCAATGAATGAAAAAACATTAAAAACTTATCTGTTCATCGTTATTTATGCGCCAACAACAATAACATTCACTTTTCACACTGAAATACCACAACAAAACACACACTTGACACACGACAACCGGCCGCGACAGCGCGCGCATTTCGACTGGCCATGTGAACTTTTTCTCCTTTGGTCGTAACTGTTTATACTAATGTTACCTGTCTCTGTTTCACTACGAAGCTAGGGAATAAGTTAGAGAAGTGCAGCTATCTGTTTCTACCCTTAATTTTGTACTTAAAACTGAGACTGCGGGATCGGTCAGGAGCTGATCACGCGACAGATTTGCGAGTTTTGATCGTGATCAGGACCTGTGTTTTCGACAGTCGAAGGGATAATCTATTAAGCTCACAGTACCACAAACATTAGGACATTATTTTCTTCCACCCGTCTATGTGTTGCAACTTCTATATTATTATCGAAATTGTTGTTAGTTTGAATTGTCTTTAAGAGTTCTATTGGCTCAAACAATCCCACGGCTTTAAACATGTCTGTAAAGTTGAGCAAAGAATGTTCCGAATGGCTATGACCCCTGATGCGACGCCCGGCTGCGAAGTGTGGGTGGAAGAGTAACAAGGAGTGACGATCAATTCATTTAGCGAATCCCATACATACTATACGTATTTAAAAGAGTATATTTTGTATAGAAACCTTTTTTGATATCAATTCGTCGAGACCTTTTTGATAAACAAAGAACATTGCCCAAACCTTGTACCAGATTGCGTCACAAGCTAATTATCATCAAAATTAATATTTTATTTATACGTGTACTTTGTTAATTTTTAACCCTCTTATTTAACCGGGTTTAGATAATTAAAATTAATTATACATAACATGATTATCAATTTCCTACTTCCGAGTGCTTAGTCCGAGCTTGCATTTTAAAACTCCCGACTCTCGAGACGAGAGTCGTCTTTCGGATATCCATACAAAAATACAAGGACATCCGAGAGACGACTGTCGACTCGAGAGTAGGGAGTTTTAAAATGCATGTTCGGACTAAGCCTTCCGCACGTCAACTATTTTGTTCCGATCCCAGCTGTCACCTATTTTCGTGAGTGGACATTGAGCATAAAAATCTTGTTTGACAAGTAAGCTTTAGCTGAGAAGGCAAATATGATATAAAATAAAATACATTTTTAAATATTTTGAAATCCGGTTAAACATTGAAAAAAATATTGTTGGTAGCGAAAAGGTAAATAAAAATTAGGGCTTTGAGAGTAAATTCAAATTGATGCAAGTTGGTACAGATTCCCATAGCCCATTGGGCATTGTCCTTTGGATAATAATTCATATTGTAAAATCCTCAGTTTTCTTATATATTCAATAGTAATGGATAATATCAGTAATACTTCGGAAAGTTTTCCGCTCGCAACAATAAGTCGATGTGAAAGTGAAACAAAGAGTATAAAATCTAGTCTAAACGTACAAGATTCGCTATCGTCAATATTTAGAAATACGTCACGTTCGAATGTGTACATTGGCAAACAACTACAGCTGATAACCTCCTGTGCAAATAGCTCTACACTTAATAAATCTTGTTAATGTTACTGACCCGTGTAATGTTTATATGAACCACACGAATGAATCACCCATACTTCTAACATTCTAATCTAAACAGTTACATAAGTTACGCACTGTGTAACGGGATTTAAATAATAATATCTGTGTGACAACAAACCCGTCAAGTTGGCCTACAACATAACGTAAATTAAATGTCAGTTCAGCTCCATAACCCTTCATCAAAAAGTCTAAGAACTGTCAAGAACTTGACGAGGCGATTCTTGGAACGGAGATCGTTTATAACTGAGATTCACATTCAAGCAGACAAACATAAATTAACATTTGATATTTTTAGAATTTTATTTAGTTAAATCTCGGTCTATGTCCATGAGCTAAAACAACTACATATCTTGGATTCCACGAATAAAACTTTCATTCTCAGCGTATTATGCTGCATACTCTTTAATCTAATGAATTCTTGGAGCCATTCCTCCTACTTGGCAAATCTTGTTGCGGATAGACTAATGCGTACCTATTTGTCTGTCTGGGTTTCACATACGGCTATTGCCTCGTTCTACTTTATAAATGTATTGCGTGTGTTGCTAACAGCATGACGATTTCAAAATTAGTATTTTTAATTTACACCCTACAATTAGCTCTATTCATAGGTTTATAACTATAGTTAAATTAATATTTGGTTTGCAGTACGCGATGGTGACACAGTGAAGCATTATCGCATCAGGCAACTTGACGAGGGTGGATTCTTCATCGCTCGTCGCACCACGTTCCGCACTTTGCAAGAGTTGGTCGAACATTACAGCAAGGATGCCGACGGCCTCTGCGTCTCCTTGAGCAAGCCCTGTGTACAGGTCAGTGACTCCGCAACTTTGCTATGTAGCGCCACCATTCCTAACATTCTCGTTACTACATGCCTATCAATCCAATACCACAAATCAAAACAAAATGACTCATCATAATAACAATGTAAACGTATAATAACCAAACTTGAACCCGACCTTCCACTATCATCTATGATTGATAATAAATTTATGATTGAACGTAACATTCACAGTTAGATGCCACAAACTTTAATAACAACTGTTATGTCGAATCAAGGCCGCGCGATCGAAAAAATTATGTTATATTATTACGATGGCGCATAAATTGCAAAATTCAATATCGGGCCGACGATAAAATTTATGGTTTTCGACGATGAACCTTTGTGCGCCTCGTGAGAAATATTACGAGGCATTGAACCAGCCCGAGGATACTTTAAATTCATCGAAGGATTTCTTTCCTGGACAAAGAGCCTTCGCTCTCACTCAAGAGGTTCAGCGCTATTACTTTTTTAATTATTTTTTGTTTAACTGTCTCTCCGCATACCTACGGAATCTAGTTTTATTAAATACGCGTAGATTGGTGACAATTAGTATAGTATTCGATATCTGCGTCAGGCATCCACGTGCAATTTCCATTAGTAATAACTTTTATGAATGCATCGCATAGTTTATCGTAACCATTATTGACATTTTTTTATTCACACACGTGCACGTTTTCCTAATCGAAGTCTTTTTTGTCTGTCGCTTCTCATTGACTCATTATTCAATTTGTCAAGTCGTAGCCTTGAGAATACCGTTCCAGTTTCGTGATCGTTTCAAGGCAGAAGGCCTCACTTTCGTCACAGGCCTTGCGTATCATCACACTCTGTAGTATTTTTGTATTATTTTTATTTCATAGTTCTAAAACAAAGAGTTTTTTTATGAATATTGCGAATAGTTATTTCTTTTTATTAGTACATGCACGCTATTCATGCTACGCGACCTATAGCATATTAAAAATTTCGAACATTATTTGCTTCTTTAAAGCTAGGTATACGTCATTGAAAATTTAAGCTTTTTATATTGTTAAACCTCTGTTATTTAAAATACTTACTCTATCAAAGACATAATTACTAGTATTTTATGAATGTATGTATAACTTTCTACTCCTTAATTAATTTATTTCTGTGGTATACTTATAAATGACCCTATTGTCAATGCAAATTAATCTTAATTAAGTATTAGTGGTTATAAGTTTCATTAAATGTAATGACCTATAGTTAGTAAAGATACCTAGTACTGTACCTACATAGTTCCATTCACGATATAAACAGTCAACTATATTTACATTACCTTTGCGGTAATTCTCCTTGTTGTAATAAACAATTGCGTTTTTTATTAAGGTACCTCCAACATTTATTTTTACTTGTGATGCTCATATTGTGTTCAATGTTATCAAACAGCTATTATGGCTGTGTATGACGCTTTAATTGTATATAGGTAACAATATAGGGGACTTGACCGACACGTACGAAGTTCGAGGTTGAATTGGAATCATGAACTTTAAACCTGAGCGAGTGCAAAGTCAACCAGCTTTCAAAGACCATTCAAGTTTTACCCACTGCAATATCAGCATATGATAGCATTGTCAATTAGCTTCTATTCATGTACTTAAATAACTATTAAATTAAACGAATCTTTTTGAAAACTAGCATATAAAACGAGCTATTTATCTATACTTGTTTATTTATTTACCTACAAGCAAACGAGCATTAAATCAAGTATCTATCATTCGTTGACGCAAAAAAAAAACTTTGGCTCACGTTAAAGTGACGTAACGAATTTGCATGGTTTATGATTTAGTATATGACTTGTGCCCCTTCACTCAATACCGTTTTATCTGAATATTGTGGGATTACATTGTTTCTTTACGTTTATTTACACTTACTATTTCTCAACGAGAATGCGGTTACAGAGGCGGCCACGATTGCATCGGTCTGTTGGCTCATGAAACCTTTACCATCTAAAATATACCTTTTGCTCATGTCATAAGGTCTACCGAACTACCCAGTAGAATTGCTAGTAATATAAAACTTTGACATTTACCTACTAGACTTTATACACCATACACGATCTCAGATTTCTTCTGACTATTCTCGGCAGCTTACAATCCTCGCAAAATGCCTATTGGATCCAAAACGACTCGTGTAGATACAGTAGCGACCCGCTCATGTGCATGTATGACCATGACTAGTCATTAGTCACACACAACAGGTTTGTTTATTTTGTTTTCTCCACGTGAAGTAGTTACAAGATCTCTTGTAGGGTCCTTCAATAAGTAGGTGAGTCTAAGGTGCCTTTTCACTTCTCTCGTACAGAGTACAGACTACAGACTACCTAGACATTCGATTTAGTTACATCAGCTGCATCTGTAATACAATTAACACTTTCAGACACAAACCTAGCCGATTACATCAAACGTTCAAATGTATAATGTTTGAATTTTATATAAATAGTTTATTACATAAATAAATAAAACAAGGTATTCAAAAATTAGTTTTACCTTGGTTTACTCTACGGTCTTCATTGCAATTTGTTTTGCAAACATTTAACAAGATTGTTATTTCCGTATATTTTGAGGTTCTTTTGTCTAGATTTTGCAAAAAAATATCTCAGCGTTCATTTAATATGACATTTAAAACTAGTAGACAGTTTTATTTTTATAGCATAAGCAAGCGTTGTATTGGTTCATGAAACCTCGTCTAGGTCTTCAACCTATCTCAGCATATTTCCTTATTGTCCTTTGATTTGATTTCTAGTTTGTATAATCGTACAATATCGCACAGTTTAATCTTTATTGTATGTTGTGCGCGCTGGGTTCGGTAAACCGTGACAGGCGAACCAGACGGATCGTCGTGGTGCGTGCCCACTGCCCACTAACCGTAGGTTTCATGTTACAACGTGGCGTGAATAAAAATAGTTATCAATGTGTGAGAGACCCGATGCATTGAGAGTTCCGCATCTTTTTTTCTAAAAGTCGATCTTGAAGGTTTAATGGCATATCTGTTTTATTCTTTTTATTTTAACCACAGGGTGCCATTCCTACTGCCATACCTGAACTAATTTACATTTATCTTATTTAATCTAAGAAGAAAATCACACATAATGTAACTCCTATCATTCGTCATGTCTTTTTGTATCTTATATAAATATTTCGCTTTGTACATATTTAAATCCTTATGTAATCTGTATTTTTACATTAATCTTTAATGAACTTTTTTTGTTATATTATGTGTTAGTTAATGGATCTCTAAATATGTGGTAAACTGTGATATGATATGTGGTAAACTGGCCGCAACTCTACGTCCGTCAGTCTGCCAGAACGATGTTATCCGCATACAACTTACCTGAATCGAACATACATACAAGTCGGAGTAGGTATTTTAAATGTCAATGCATGTGTTTATCTATATTATTATTATACGTATACGACATTTATACATGTACTTATTTGTTACATAATCATTGTAATTTACCTGAATCTATACCATGTGCCATTAATATGAATCTTAATACCGACATTTACGATCAATTTATAAAATTACAATAGTTTTCAATCATGACTATCCGTCTTGTTGGAATATGCTTTTATATAATACATTTAATGTTTTTTGACTAGCGTATATTTTGTTCCACTGTTCAGCAAAGTTAAATTTATCATATTAGCATTTGAATTTACTACGAATATAAACTTTAACTGTAAAGATAACGTAATAACCAGGTCAATCTAAATATAAATCTGTTTTCATCACAATATGCATCATACATTGCGTAAAATCGCATATTACTACCGGAAAATTTCAGCGTAACCGTATTTTTTATTACAGATCGAGAAGCCAGTGACAGAAGGCCTCTCGCACCGAACCCGTGACCAATGGGAGATCGACCGGACTTCACTGAAGTTTGTCAAAAAACTCGGCCACGGTCAGTTCGGAGAAGTATGGGAGGGACATTGGAACAGCACCACGCCGGTCGCGGTCAAAACCCTGAAGTCAGGAACAATGGACCCGAAGGATTTCCTCGCAGAAGCCCAGATCATGAAGAAGCTACGACACAGCAAACTGATCCAACTTTACGCTGTGTGCACTCTGGAAGAGCCTATTTATATTATAACAGAACTGATGAAGCACGGATCTTTACTGGATTACTTACAAGGTATGTTATTATTAGCTACATATTTCATTTCTTTAACCAACTCATGTAGCCCTCATGTGATATGATATTATGTAGGCCAGGGTTCAATTAAAACTGTTAAATATGATTTTGCTTGTCATTCTGAGAATATAACTTTTGCTGAGTTGTATGAGTATGTTGGTATGCTGTGAACCAAATGTATTCAGTGTATGAATGAATGTATATTTATTATTAATTTGGTTTATCTTATTAATATAACCGATAATAGCAACATTACCAACCTTACACTGAATAATCTTATCAAGAAATCTAGTTATTGCACTAACGATTTGCAAAGTAATCTAGATAAATATAAATATGTGACATAATAATTATAATTGTACGTCATTATGAAATACTGTCAAGGTAACTCCGGTTACAGCATACAAGATTCCACATTATTCATTAAGAGGTGACTTAGTATTCTGATGTATGTATGGAACTTATCCATCGACATGTTGCACAATAGCTAAGTATATTACCGTATATTTATGTTTATTACAATAGCTACGTTGAACGTTGATTTGAACTTCCCTGAACCCTTGACAGAGAAACCAAAAGAAAAATACACTTTCTTCTAAAAAATGCTGTTTTCTATCACTTCATATATCTATCTATTGTATGAATCATACAACGAAAATGTTATAATATTCCCTATTATGAAATCACAATTTTTTACACTTACAGTTGTAGTCACTTAAAGCAAATTCAAAGACGAACCATACTATCTATTCCTCTGCCCAAAATGATTAGAAAAACAAAAGGATTACTAGTATTGACAGATGTCACAACTCATTTGGTAGTAGCTCTGCCTTCCGTGGGTCGTGGGTTTGATTCCCACCCAGATGTTCGTGTGATGAACATAAATATTTGCTCTAAGTCTGGGTGCTACTATATATTGACTACTATGAATGTATTTACAAAAAATGTATATAAGTATACTATCAGCAGTCTAGTTCCCATAGTACAAGCTTTGATAAGTTTTGGACTAGAGTGTGATGTGTGAAATGTCCGTGATTATTTATTTTTATTTCGTCTCACAGGCAAAGGTCGTGGCCTGAAACTTCAACAGCTGATCGATATGGCGGCTCAGATCGCCGCTGGCATGGCGTACCTCGAGTCTCAGAACTACATCCATCGCGATCTCGCGGCGAGGAACGTTCTCGTCGCGGAGGCTAATATCGTGAAGATCGCTGACTTTGGCCTCGCTAGGCTAATCAAGGTAAGATAACTTTACTGTTGGCCACTTATACCCTTGTTTTCGAGGAACAAATTTGTCTCTCTAGGGTGTTGATGGCTGCGCCACAGTTATTACAACTTTTGTAGCCATCGTTTCAAATTTTATTAATAGACCTAAGTTTTTATTGTTCCCAATAAACTATTAGATTTTTTTCTTGGCTAATCAAGATAAAATAAATAGTACTATTAGTCTATAATATAGACTAACCGCCGGTTTCTGGAAACCCAAATCACGATTGATCCGAGTTTGACACATAATTGTTTGATTTTTTCGTTGATCATCGTTCGAGAAACCGGCCGTAATAGTACTCAATCAACTTGATAAGCGTATAGTACCTAATAGACTCTATACCATACGCTTATCAAGATGAGTCAAAATTCTGAGGTAAAAAGGGTATTCGTTAAATCAAACTACTGTCGGCCACGCTAAGCCAAATTAAAATCAAACATGATTATTATACTCTTCAGGCTGATCAATGTTATGTCAATCTCTGCTAAAGATAAACAAACCATGATCAGAAATACTAAAAACTAGGGTTATTATAAAGATTTTGTCATGTTCAAAAATAAAAATGATTGTTTATGCAAACCGCAAAGACACATCACCTATTTTGTGGCTTTCTTTTGAGTCATTAATCTCATTTAATCTTATTTCAAACAATGGCTATGACAATAGCTGTGGTATTGACGTAATGGTTATAAAACTATTTTCCATGAGAGCATTATCTGTTTTTCTTATTAACCGACTTCAAAAAAGGAGGTTCTCAATTTGTCTGTATTTTTTTATTATGCGATTATTCCGCTTAATAAAAAAATACAGACAAATAATAATAATTATATTTTGATGATTATTATTTTGTTTCATAGATTCACGATTATTTCCGCCATTATGAAATTTGTATGTTTTATTTCATTTATAAGTTTCATAATACTATAATAATAAAATAAAGAATGGTGTCTATTCTTAAGATATTCTCAAGAAACACATTTAACTAAACGTGATTGATATTAAAGATACCCAATGCACGTGAATTGAAACCAATTATAAATAATACGTTGCTATAAATTTAATAATAAGCAAGTTAATGCATAATCCGACATTACGATTGCAAATAAGCTTGTACATTTAAACCAGTAACGGTATTTGATACCTCATTTAATATCTTTGAATCTGTACCCCAAGTACGAGTTTGTGCACACACGGATCGTAGAGAGGCAATCGCCGAGCGCCACCGATTTTGTATAGAAATCCAAGCTTCTCAAGAAATCTGCTAGTGGCGCTTCTTGGATTTCCATACAAAATCGGTGGCGCTCGGCGATCCGTGTGTGCACAAACTCGTACTTGGGGTACTGATGGACGCGACTTCGTCATACTTTTTATGTTGATCAATTTGTTCCACGTGCATTCGGAAAGTGGAGCAGGCATCGTAAAAGAAATGAGACGGTTTCGGTTTGAAGTATAAAAGGAAGCCCTTCGAATTTTAGGTTTTTGGGTCAGTTCTGTGACTTTTTTTGTTCTTTTGTTTTTACATAATTATGTGTTGGTATACTTTCGGGGCTTCAATCATCAATATAAATAAATATGCGTGGGCCAAAATATATAAAAAAAGATTTATCTTAGAATTCAATCTTCGATTGCAATAAAATAATAATATTGTAAAGAAATATTCATGGACATATCGCAGAACGCTATCTAGTCCCAAACATAACCAAGCTTATACTTTAAAAACTAGATTGATAGATTACTTAAATACATTTTTTACACACATATTTATAACATTATTAGTGAAAGCCTATGTAAAGAGATTTTCTGATACGTAATATAAAAATCAACTATTGCATTGCGTACCAACACATCTAATCAATTTCAGTCCCATTCACATGCAAATAGATAGCCTATTACTGGTAGGTTATTAACGCAGTTTTACATATTTTATAATATCAACGGTACCTAAGCACGCTATTTGTAAACACAGGCATACTTACACTATATTCCAAATAATCTATGCTCTGTCAAAGTACTTTATATTTATGTACTTTATACTTATTTACTTCTCCACGACTTTACGATTCACGAGATCGTTTCTGCCTCGAACGTGCAAGTGGTTACCCCCCGTGGTTTTCCCCCGGTGCTATGACGTGGGGGCCTTCAAAGGTCAGGTTTAACTCCAGCTGAAAGGCCGGCATCGCACCGACAACGCCTCTGGTGTTGCAAGCGTCCATGTGCGGCGGTGACCATTTCCCATCAGGCCCGCAAGCTCGTCTGCCAGCTATGGCATAAAAAAAAAGACGTGTGGCACTCGGGGACTGCCGCGGTAAAGCTATTGCATAGCATTTTTTGCTGGATTACGCATGCGCAGTGTTAGGCTATTTTCGTTATGGAATTTCTGGATTCGGTCTCCACGCTCAAGGCCCGCGATAGAAGCTATGCAATAGCTTAAAAATACTAGTCCTAGGAGTTGTATACTTAGTACCCATATTAGCAACCTGGTCTCGGAAAAGCCGTAATAAAACTACGGAATTGCTTATCGCTGGTTTTCCTGCTATTTTGGAGCAATAGTATGACGCATTTACATTTTTGTAATAGGAAAATCTATTGCGTCTCTTTGTTCAATGAAACAGCAAGGTTTAGGACAAATCTCTAAATCTTCCTTTCAAATCAAATAACTTTTAGCAAAATGTGGTTTTTACATTACCTACTATATCTAGCATGCAAATCATACGTGTCATGTTAAATTATAAATAAGTACGCTCAGGATTAAATAACTAATCCAACACAAATATATAACAATAATATAACAATAATATCAAAATATCAGATTATCAAATAACAAGAAAAGGAGAATGGGCTCTTTGGGCCACGACTAAAAAAATCGTCCCTCAAGCTTGCCACATAGTACGTTTAAAAGGGCTTTTACAGGCCAATATTTTACTATATTTACAAAAAAATTCGTCTCATGGAAATCGAGATATTCCGATGAAACTGTTTTTCATTTAACATCATATTACTTAGAGCTCTGAAGGCCCACAAGAATAACTGTGATGGCGTTTAAAAGAGCACTAACAGGGCTTTAATTGATTCTCAGATTGTTTAAAAATCCAACCTGTGGAAATTGAGTTTTTCCTGAAAAACTGTAGTATTGCAAAAAATAAATAAAGTTTGTCGGAAATATCTCGATTCCCACAGGTTGGATTTTCAAACAATCTGAAAAACAAATGAAGCCCGTTTCCCTTTTGAACGAAACTACAGGCATTTCTGTGGGCTTTCGGAATTCGGAGTAATACGACGTTTAAATAAAAAACTGTTTTTCAAAATATATCGATTTCCATAGGATGGATTTTTTAAATGAAAATAGTTAAATGTAGGCCTGTAAAAGCCCTTTAAAACATATTATGTGGCAACCCTGAGGGACGAGTTTTTTAGTCGTGGCCCACGCTCCATAGATAATTGCCCATTCTCCTTTAAAACTTACCTAATATTCAACAAAAGAGTAATAACAATACTATTAAAAAACAAAACACCCAAAAAAAAATATATTATTTATATTATAATATATTATTAATTATAAAATATAGTACTAACATTTCTCATTCATTCATAACTAAAACTTTAGTAAGTACATATAATTAAAACTTTAGTTAGTGGCTCAATATAATATTTTAAATTGACTGCGTTGATCGACCTTAAGGCTTAGACGGTCAAAGTCTAGCTTGCTTAGTCATTCTTAATCGATAAGCAGAGTGGGATTATGCATGCATAATTCCAGAGGTAATATCTATTGTAGCACTAATAAATTAGACTTCGTGTCTCTCTGTAAACTCATGTCATTAAAACAAGTCAGGTTGCATTCCCTAAATAAAATTACAATGCATCATTAGGTTTTTTTATTCGTTGTGTTGTTGATAAACAAATTGCAATACAACTTTAGGTTCGTTTTCGTGTTGTTGATTTTATGAAAAAGGATTTATGAGTTTTCATAAAAGTTACACGACCTTTAGCCTTTACTTAGAGACATTGCGTTGGTCGAGCATTGCATGAGTAATGTGATAGTGCAGGTTCTTAACTATAAGTGAAGATTTTTGAATAGAGATTATATTTTTATAAAAATAATCAAAACAGACTTCAACTAACCTATACTCGACCGCCTCAGAAGTGTTATCTTTCAAAAAATGAAATAATCATCTAAATTGGTTCACAATTGGTGCAGTAATCACGTTAAAAAAAACATACAGTTGAATCGGTTCGCTTGAAACTTGAGATGTTGTTTTTTTTTATAAATTTATTTCCATACTTATGAAACATACTGTGTGAACACCTTTATCGTGACTTTATTTACAACTTGCACAAAACCTAACCTATTTATTTATCTCGCAGGAGGATGAGTATGAAGCCCGTGTCGGTGCTAGATTCCCCATCAAATGGACCGCGCCAGAAGCAGCTAATTACAGCAAATTCTCCATCAAATCTGACGTCTGGTCGTTCGGCATTCTACTCACTGAGCTCGTTACCTACGGACGGATACCTTATCCAGGTTTGTACTTATAACCCCTATCTTATAAAAAGTTAGCGTTGACATTATGCCATCATTACGTATGGTAATCAGTACTTCAAGTCTGCGCTAACTTTTTATAAGATTGACCGATAATATCTATGACTTGTTGACAATGTTTTTTTATTTATTTTGTGGTCAGGATTCACAGTAAAGAGAATTTCGGGTAAATATAAAATAAATATCCGTGTAATCTTTCTTTACTGGGAACATTTCAGAGGTATTACAGAGCCTTAGCGAGTATGTGAATTGTCTAACTACGTCAACCAATAAAAAATATCATAAAATTTTGGTCCCGTTCTTATTACTTCGCTGTTTAATTAATTGAGCTTTATTAGAACTGGGGACTAATTAGATATTTCATTTTGTATTCTGACATGTTGTCGAAACATATTGAAAATTGTATGTTGTTTTCAATTCATTGTAGTCAATGACTGAAACTAATTATGACTACTGGAAGTATTTTATGTCTCGGCCTTATCAGAAGGATACATCATCAATACGTGCAGAGGTTAGGTATTTCCGACTAGATAAAATGTAGTTAAAACCTTGACAATTGGTGCATAAAATAAGCATGACAAAATCGGCCAAGCGTTGACAAAATTTAAAACTATCGCTCATTATGCCTTCCTTGCTGGAAGTTGTAAGTTCTATTTCAAACAAAAAACACGTATTTATCTTATCTGATGCTTCTTATGAAAAAAAATCTTATATTTTGAGATTTAATGATGTCAATGTTCATATATATATATAATTGAATTAAGCGTTTGTGATTTGTGTAGGTACTAGGACTTAAAGACCTATTTATAAACGAAATGTGAAAAGTATCGTTGGTTGCAAATCTACCAATCCTTATATGAAATAACAAGTTTTTCCGGTTACATCTTAACATTTTCCTGTTAGTATTTTCACCTGAATTTGCAGAAATACTATAGGAAAACATTTAACTAATCCGTCGACACGTCTATAAATATTATTTTATAGGAAGGCACCAAAGTAATCTCTTATTTATTTTATTTATTTATTTCTCGCTTAAGAACTTAATGACAAAAAAAAATTACAAGTAACTTAGAATACAATCTTATTTAAATTATCTTAACTAAGTACTAAAATATAGTAATCTAACACTCATTATTCATTTTATGTAGTGGGCGAGCCTCAAATGAAGCTTGATTCACCATTCAAACCAATTTAATAGATCACCGCGCTCACTCCTTATCGAACTTCAGTAACAAATCTACGTTTTTACAGCCGTATTTGGCCTGTAAAGACGCACATTTATTTCTATAGGGAAATTTCGAAGTTTTTCATTAATATAAGTTCGAACCCAATTTTATTCAAAACTGCGTATATGTATAAATGTCCCACTGCTGGGCAAAGTAGTAACTTTTAAATAGGTAGGTACGGTTTATTCAAGTTTTAAGCCAGTGAAGCCATTAACAAGCTTATTTAGAATTAACCCCGTTTAGCTTATAGGTATACTAGCTGATGCCAGCGACTTCGTCTTGTTATCGTTATATTTTGAATAATTCACGAAATATATTTTCCAATATATAAGCTATATTATTGTTAAGTTTAATTAAAAGCCGTCCAGTAGTTTTTGTGTGAGAGAGTAACGAACATACAACCATCCATACAAATTTTCGCGTTTATAATATTCAGTAGGATTATGTTACTTGTGTATAAGGAAGGAGTACTATCGTAATTTTTGTCGGGACATTGCGCCATTTCTTGTATAAAACTCTCAATATCCTTGTAAGTTACCGGACTTATCTTTTCTAATTAATTATCGCAACAATGCTGTTTCCCACAACCTTGTAATGACGCTATTACCACAATATAGAAACGGAGAGTGCATGTGTCTTTCACGGTTGGATGTTTTACACTTTCTAATACTGAAGTAAATTTGTAGGATAAGATTGAGCTAGGTTAGTATTATTACGGTAATTTTCAAAATGTTGAAAAGATAAGTAGATGTGTTTTTGTGAGTGATAATAACGCATTGTTTTCGCCTAAAATCTGTGCTTGTTTCAACATCAAATGTTGTCATTTATTTTCTTTAATGTAACAAAAAGTTCGAAACAATACAACAATTTTAGGACACAAAATGCACGCAAAGTCAAGTATTCTTTGTTTTTTAGAGTAATTGCAAAAAAAGATACTTATAAACGCTGATTATAAAGATGTGTGTCCCTGTTTATCACAGCCTATTTGTATCTAGTCCCAAACTAAGCACATTTTTTTTGTGATTTTCTAATAAAGATGTATTAATGTAATATTTTGTTGACAGGTATGACAAATGCTGAAGTGCTGCATCAAGTGGAGCACGGATATCGAATGCCGTGTCCTCAGAACTGTCCTACGCCGCTCTATGAGATCATGATCGAGTGCTGGCATAAGGTATGTTATACAAACGAATGTTTTGCAGACTTGATGCTCTTCTTTTAAGTTTTTCAACTTGTGTTAAAAGAATCCCCTCTTTTATGAGGTCATACACAACACTTGTACTTCCTTAATCTATACTTCTATACTAATATTATAAAGAAGTAAAGTTTGTGTGTTTGTTAAATTGTAAGGGGTAATCTCGGGATCTACTGAACCGATTTTAAATATTCTTTCCCCGATAGCCACATTATTGCTGAGTGTCATAGATTATATAAAAAACCGAAAAATATAAATGCTTTTACGTGGTAGTCCGTTTTGCAAAGTGAATCTGAGAAAAAACGGTCAAATTATGCCCAACGAAGTGGGCACGGTCAGGATAATTTGAACGAATCAGTAATTGTTATTCAGGACCCGTTGAAGCGGCCTACATTCGAGACTCTTCAATGGAAGCTGGAAGATTTCTTCACGATGGACAATTCTGAGTACAAGGAGGCGTCCGCCTACTGAGCCCGGCCCTCCCTGCCGCCCCACCGACACGCGCATGCGCACAACTCGCACTTTGTAAGTACCACATGCTTCTTCTTCTTCTTCTCTTAGTGGCTTTTCGCAGGCTAGGGTTGCCACGAATTTGCCAATGTCGGAGTTTATGGTGTTTTACGTTTACTAATCTTATAGCAAAAATTCTTTCCAACACGATGCTACAACAAAATACAGTTGTAGCATCGACACGATAAGAAGAAGAAGAAGATAGCAAAAATGCGGAGATCTGAGTTTAGTGTTCAAAAATGACCGGAAGTATACATTTTATAGAACACGAATAAATGTGACAATCGTACATGTAATATACTGCGCGGTAACTTTGCAATGTTCGACAGTAAGTTGATTTTGTCGCGCAGTGTACGTCAAATACGTCACTGTTTCGATACGTTGATACAAAGCTGATACAAAACTTGTCTAGAGACACTCGAATCTGCAGCTTGGGTCTCTTAAAACACCCGAACTGCTTACGGAACAGGAGTAAACAACACAGATTAATTATTAAATAAAAAAATATATACGTTGACTTGAGAACCTCTTCCGTTTTTCTCGTCGTTTGAAAATAAAGTGCTATATTTATTTTATCGTGTTCCGATTCTAAAGGTTTTATCAATCAAGATATTTTCAGCGTACCTAACAAATACTAGGCAAGCATCATTTAACTAAACGTAAAATGAACAATGCGACACTGATTGGAACGGGAACTAGAAACATGAAGTACATACACATTACTTCCTTTTTATTGGCAAACAGCTGCTCTGTATTGTAGTTTCAACAATGAAACACCTTCCATAGAATTGTGCTTTATTTCATGTCACACGGACAATGATATAAAAAACTGTTTAAATATTTTATATTATAACAATCAATTCGATTCACTGACCTCTGTCCACTAATAGTTTTGCGAACAAAGAAACTTCTAAAACGGGATAAAAGTATATAATTTTCTAAAAACCATTGAACTCATTTTTTTTTATTGTAAAATGTACCTAAGTAAGGTGTTTCTTTGGCAGTAGACATCTAAAAATTCTCTCATCAAATTTTTGTCTGACATTTATTTAAAAAAAATATGATGAGAAACACAATTGATAGTCCAATTATGTTTCATAGAATATTGTTTTCACCCAATTTAGCTAATCCATTAATTTGTAGTAAGAAAGTCTCTGCCCTCAGCATTTTAGAACATGAGCTCGATTCCCACATCAGATATCTTATTGTATAATTGGTACAATATTTACTTTTACTCAATATATTATCCTTGTTCACAGACGCCAGGCCTGTACCACATGCCGCCAGAACTAATGATGCATAACAGCGCTTCAATGCAGTACCTGCAAATGCATCCGATGTCTCATTCCACCACCATCGGACAAATGCAGGCTGCACACCAAGCGAGCATCTTGCATCAGGCTAGCTTACACCAGGTGAATCTACACTCGGGTAGCGTACACCCGGGTACCGTACACCCAGGTAGCGTACACCCGGGTAGCATACACCCAGGTAATATCCACCAGGCGAGCGTACAGATGCATCAAACTGGCCATCAAAGCTTAGCGCGCCCGGTTTGTCAACATCACGCCCCGAGACGGAACTACAGAACGCCGTAATGTCGCCAACGACACGCCACTCGAACCGGCGCGATAACAGTGGTCTAACTACGCGCAGGGATGCCAGTTGTAAACGATCTACGATTGTTGCGATGCGTCTATCTTAATGCCATGTGAATATGTTTGCTTGCGCTTTCGAAACCCAATTTTAGAGTCAGTAGTTTTTATTCTATTGTTCCCGGCTCCCGGTGAGTCGGTGGGTTTAATTCTCCGCATCGCAAATATCGTAAGATCGGATCTATAGATCATTATCCTGCTCCCAATATCTCCGCTGTGTCCGTCGTATTCTGATGTTATTTTTACATCAAAACTATACATATTTTAGTGTTTTATGACTGCGACAGACACAGTATTTTCCTATCAATAAAATAATGGAGATGTGCGCTCACAAATGGTCCTCACCTCATCCCACTTCCATTATTCTTTACCTTTTACATTGAAGTTTACAGGAAGAGTGGTCAACCATGTTATGTAATAATAGGTACCTTGAAATAAGGTTATCGCTAAGACATTATATTGTATCTCTTGACATTGACGAATCATCGACGCTAGTTTATAACATCCCAATTTTGACGGCAATTAGAAGAACCATGTAACTGATTCTAATAGCCGCTCCTCAATTACATTCCCATTATAGAGGAGTATTATCTCCGTTAGGTGTTTGCAACAAAGTTCTAGCATTTCCCATTTTTGACGGCGACGTTACCGTTGCAACACTTCGATCGGTAAATAAGTTTAGTTAGAGTTTCTACAATTTTTCTAAATATATTTAGCGTACAATAGGTTAACTGTTACAGTTTTTTCAACTATCTTAAGCCCCTTATGTATGACCGTGATGGTATGTGATCGTTTAGTCGATATGGAAGAGTTTGCGTGTGAAATAGCGCCTTTTGTTTACTTCGGCAGAGTGAGTGACATATCTAACCGCGCCCTTGAATCGATATAATCTTGCAATTAATAATGTAGGCGGTACGGTCCGCTTCGCCTGAACGAATCGGTACGGTACAAACATTGTTTTTCAGTGTCACGAGATAATCCCGTTATATTTTTGAGGTTGAGGCTATTTCGTGTTGTTTGTAAGATTATTTTCCGTTGTCGGAATGTGAGTGGCGCTAGGTGTTATGTAGTGTGTCAGGACAAGGCGAGTGTGAGATCAGTGCACCGTGTGGACTGGAGGAAATCTAGGCTCGGCAGGGATTTACATGCGATTAGCATGACTTGTATTCATTTAAGTTTAAAGAGACGCAGTAATCGATTAGGTATTTTCACCTTCGTATACAATGTTATATGTAGTTAACGATATTGGTGATAGATGCCAAATAATCCTAATAAAGAACTGAATTTATATACATTTTAACTGTTCTGAGGGTACGTAGACGTTAGAATTTATTTAATCGATATCTTAGAATTCTCAAAAAAGCTGATAAGAATGAGTCATTGTATTGGTTAGGTATCGCATAATTTGGAGTTTTTTCTTTACTAATACCGTGCTCAATTTACAATCTATTTTTCATGCAACTCAATCGCAAAACTATTTATAATTTTAGTGCCAATACTTTAAGTTTAAGTGAAAATATGAAGCTAAAAATAGGAATGTATCTATTGCTAGACAATGTATTAAACTCATAACAGTTAAGAAAATTATAGTTGGCCTAAGTTTACAAATAATTTGTATTTATCCGTACATTACATAAACATAGAATTGTTATATTTAAATCTTTCTGTGGTAATATTATCTTTATGACCAATAATATCATGTTATTGTGCAATATATATTAGATAAATCAGGTGCTTTTTTTAAAATCGTAATACATTTTCATCCTCAGAACACTTAAAGAAATTAGTAGTTGTTGGTGTAAGCTTAATTAATATTAAATGTTGATGATTAGAAGAAAATAATCACGAAAACAGTGCAACATTGAAGTACTTTGTAAATTGATATTTCTCAATTTTTACTTGTAAATAACAGAACGTAGATTGATATAATGTTGGATAGTGAGTGAATAAATGTTGGTACATTTTAGTATGTTTCAAGAGAGTTCAATGTTTCGATCATTCCAATTCAATTATTAAAAGTAGACATCTTAAATTAATGTTCAAATCACAATGAAATATGAATGTATCGCATAAAATAAATGTAACTTTTGAATTATGTGTGCAACGGTGCCTCGTTGCTATACGTCACAAATTCGATACAATCTGATAACGAGTAATTGGGTTCCGTTATACCGAGGGGTGGAGTACCGCGGATTGGTATGCAACACGTATTTTTACATTTATCATTGTATCAGATGTTTCATATTTAATGGCTCCACGCCCACACGCCCCAAAAATACTCAAATACTCGTTATAGAACTGTACTTTCTCAATGCACTGTGGATAAAGCACTTACGTAAAGATACTAAAATAAAAACCTATCAAAAGTAATATTTTTTTGTATAATAAAGGTTTTCAAGGCTATGGGTGTGTCAGGCAAGTATTACTAATACAAAGTTGATTGATTTTATTCTCAGTAAGATATTCCAATGTCCCTTACTCTCCCTCTATTTTAATTTATTATATTTTAAGTCGTAGCTGTATAAATACGCTTTATTATATAAAAGCTTTTCGCTTATAGTATTCGCTAAGTTTGCAGTGTTTATCTGTTAGGAATAGTTATTGTTTGTATTCATTATTATTATTTTTATTTTATTAGACAATTTAAGGTCTTTCTAAGAAGCCATCACAATTATTAAAAAAAACGTTATAATAAGGTAAGCTAAGCAGCAAAAATGCGTGTTAGAATAAATAGTAGGTATATATAACTAGGTTTTATTTAGTAATGTTGCTGTGTTACGCTACTAAATCTTTTGCATTGATGATGTATACCAATCGAGTGCGGTTTCGATGTGAATTACTAAAATTCATGAGCGACTGATATTAGTTATGATACTGTTTGACAAGTGTACTATGGTCTTATTACCTCCGAGTATCATTTTAATCTAATTATAATTTCTTCGGCTGGTATTCATGGACTATCACGGGATACAGTAAATCGTGATGCTAAAATAGGTTCAAACATCAACGCATTTGCCGGTTAACTTGTAACGTTCGGTTAATGTGTTGGTGTAGATTGGGCCTAGTAGTTCTCATAACTTAAGTTTTTTATAATTATTTTACTGGGTAATAAATCTCTTGCTAGCTATTCAGTAATCATTATCTAACATTTTCGACTTATCTATCGATCTCTTCTATAACTTTTCTGTCTTGAAAACTTTTTTCGGAAATGTAGATGAACAGTCAATACCAGCCTATTATGGGATAGTTATTATTATCATATTTCACTTATTTGTATAGATTTTTTAACACAACAATAAATATAAATGTGAATTATCTTTTGTTTTATTTATTAATTAGTTACCTGCCCTAGTTTATTTTCGAAATCAACATTAACACATCTGTGGTCATTCTAGGTAGAATAGTAGCATTGTCTATTGATTCAAGGCAAGATAGTACTGACGTCACAAGTTTTAAGAAAGCGTAAAAAAATATACAAGCACTAAACCTTTTTTAAAGTCTGTTAAATCACAATCGATCTCCATGTGCCTAGCAAACACGAGAAGGTTCTACATTTTTAGATTAGAAAATTCTTTATTGCACATAAATAATTGGTCAGAGGCGAGCACTAACAAGCATTTCCTTCCACAAAGGAATGGAGTTAGTGTGTATGTGGCTTAAATTTGTTCAATATATGCGATTATTTACGAATAATCATTCGTAAATTCATCAATCATATGTTGACACGTATTAACTCAACTGCAATAAGACTTCTCAATACATACCCCGTTTACTTATTTGTTGACGGCTTATTTGGTTAACCTACATAAAACTCAACAACAGCTTACAAGGTTCCTTACAGGCTCTGTAGATTTGTAGGTATAAATGCCTCACCTGTGTAAGCCTATTTATTATCTCTAGTTCGATTTGTCTCTTGGGACTAGAGTGTGATGTGTGAAATGTTCGTGAATTTTCATTTATTTATTTTAAAAAAGTAGGTACTATAGTAGCCTGAATACATTTTAGATTCGATAACTGTACCTACCTATTTGCCTAAAACTTTGGTTATCAAATAGAAATAAAAAAACAAAATTCGTTTAATTACTTATATTTCTCAACGAATCACACACATTTTGAATCCTCAACAACTGATTCGGCGTGAAAACAGTTTGTCTAACAAGCATCGACACATTTTCTTCTAAACTTTTAATAACACTATCTGCTTCATGAAGGTTTGGTTTCCCTCTTTTACTAGGCGGTTCAACTTCCATCATATCAGAACCACCAGAATCGAAATAAAAATCATCTAGATTTTTTTCTTTCAATTCCTGTACATTTATAGCAGGAGTCTCTTTAAAAATGCTATCTAGACATTTGTGCATATACTTGCAATGGATCCCTTTAAATTCTTCATTGCTTCCATTTAAACTCTGACATAAGTCATGCAAATCTTCTCTATATATTTTATTGAGAGTTTCATTATCCCTAGCTTTCAATATTGAAACTAAGTTGTTCTGTACAATATCTTCATTTTGGAGTAAAATAAAGAACGCGTCCGTGAAAAATGAGTCTACGAGACTTTTGTGTTCGCTGTCATCGTAAGATGCAAGTTTACATAGTATGTCTGTTAGTATTAGCTTCAATTCGGTGTCTCCAGTTCGTATAAGACCGGATATAACATGCACTACCTGTAAGAAACATAAGAAAGATTTTTGAATTTGTATATGTTCTATATACGTCTTTATAGCTCAAGGTTCAATATAGGTACACATTTTAGAAAGTACACCACCATACGGTGAGTTCCCAACCAGTCACACCAAATCCAGTCACACTGTGACTCGTTGGGAAAAAAATTCCCAACGAGTCACACTGTTACGAAAGTGTGACTGGTTGGGAAATCTTCTTCAAAAAAAAGTTGCAACGAGTTACAGTGTAACTCGTTGGGAAAAAAAATTCCCAACGAGTCACACCTATTTAATTTTTATAAATGAAAATGATTTTTTCACATACTGCATGCTTTTTTTTATAATACCACATATAAGTATCACAAATGGTAAATATCGTGTAATGAACCAAAAAAAAATATTTCGTTAAATTAAATATGTTTATTTATAATTACGAAAAAATAAAAAAGTTTTGAAAAATATGGAACCATATTGACTTGAAGAAATAACTAAACTGTATTAAAACTAAAGTAGGTAACTGTATTAAAGAATTAATGGATTTGTTGCTCATAAGAATTTTTGTTCTGCCACTTATGGCGCTGTAGTATCCATTTAGAGATTTTTTGAAGTGAAAACTTCTTTAGCGGCGCTGGGTGGGTAAAAACTTTCAAACTCGCGTCAGGGTCACGTGACGTCGAAAAAGCGTAAGATCTTATTTAATTTTTATACATTGCTCGTAAAACAAGAGACGACAAAAGAACACACTTGCGGTCACGCGACGTATGACTCAAACAATTAAATAGTGTTGTGGCGACATGACGTGACGATGACGTGGCGACATGACGTGACGTGACGATGACGACGAAGCCAACGAAGACACAGACACATTCGCGCTTGCGCGATGACGTGACGATCGTGGCGACATGACGTGACGTGACGATGACGACGAAGCCAACGAAGACACAGACACATTCGCGCGCGCGAATGTGTCTGTGTCTTCGTTGGCTTCGTCGTCATCGTCACGTCACGTCATGTCGCCACGTCATCGTCACGTCATGTCGCCACGTCATCGTCACGTGACGATGTCTTTATTAATCATAATAATAATAAAAAAAACGTGTGGCACTCGGGGAATGCCGCGGTCAAGCTATTGCATAGCATTTTTTGCTGGATTCCACATGTGCAATGTTAGGTTATTTTCGTTACGGAATTTCTGGATTCGATCTCCACGCTCAAGGCCCGCGATAGAAGCTATGCAATAGCTTAATACAAAAAAAAAATATATTAAAAAAAAAAAAAAAAACGTTTATTCAGAACAGTGTACATTTCAGTTAGCTTCGTCGTAGTTTACTTAAATCAAGTTAGTTAAAAGTTTAGTAAGTTTAGTCATGTATATTTATTTACAACAAATTTGATGACGATCGATGTGGCGCGGCGGGCGAAGGTCCGCCTGCGACGCGGGAGGTTGCGGGTTCGATTAATAAATAAAATAAATGTATTTGATAATAAATGTTTGTACGATCTGCAAATATTTATTGTTTATTTTATATGAGTACATTTTATAATATATTTGAGCGATGTACTTCTTCTTCTTGTGGTGTACTAATAAAAAGTTAATAAAGATACATTATTTTAATAAGACTATATAAGTAAGTATCGAGTTTTCCTAAACTACAAGATTTATGAAAATACGATGCAGTTATTGGTATATTGTAAGCCGAAGGCACGTGCATGACCTCATTCATGACCTCAAACTTTTGTGGCTACGGACTTGGCCATCACCACCGTTTTATCTATCAGTATCTTAAACACTCCAACTTTAATTTTTTAAGCTACTGCATAGCTTCTATCGCGGGCCTTGAGCGTGGAGACTGAATCCAGAAATTCCGTAACGAAATAACCTAACACTGTGCATGCGTAATCCAGCAAAAAATGCTATGCAATAGCTTTACTGCGGCAGTCCCCGAGTGCCACACGTCTTTTTTTACTATAGAAGCAGTGAGTAGTATTAAATATCGGATGTTATCTTTTTCTGCAAAGCACTTTTTTTCTACCAATACACTATATCTGCCATTTTTGATAAAAATAAATAAAATAACATACACCTAGTTTTAAGTGAAAAGTCATTTTCATTTTCGCAAATATAAATTGGTGTGACTCGTTGGGAATTTTTTTCCCAACGAGTCACACTGTTACAAAAGTGTGACTGGTTGGGAACTTTTTTTAAAAATAAAGTTGCAACGAGTTACAGTGTGACTCGTTGGGATTTTTTTTCCCAACGAGTCACAGTGTGACTGGATTTGGTGTGACTGGTTGGGAACTCACCCACCATACCAGCCTAAATTTCTTTACTGCTCGATATCTGCCTTCAGCAGAATTTTTATAGATAAGGAGTTTGTATTGTCATAATAAGTTTTATACTTTTTCTGTTCGTGATATTCAACACACCACAATTAAAATAATTAAAACCAATATTCATAAAAAATGATTTTACAATCGACTGAGTCTGCTCTAAATCGGCGTTAGTAGGTAAATTAATGTTGGTATGTATTCTATCAATGAGAAGATTAAATTAGTCGAATAAATAACATCGAACCAATTCAGGCGTCAAACTTTTTACCTTAACAAAGTTGGTGGTTTTCTCTTTTAATCTACCAATGACGGAATCCGTCAAAGCGACCAACGCCGACACATAATCGTAGAACCAAACTGTATTAAGATCAAGCCCTTGAACTAACATCTGCTTTTCCTGGCATGATTTAGACCACGCTTTAACAACAAGATCATTGATGCCTCTGGTGGTTTTAAAGGTACATGTAGCAGCTAGATTTATGATTTGAATCTGAAAGTTATAATTTGTTAAAAAAATGAGGACAAAAGTTTTGTAAGGCTTGTAAGACTGAGCTAATATTTATCACTTCAGAGAAACCCATAAATATCTACATCCTAGTAAATATTTACTAAGTATTTGAGCTACTTTTCAATCAATTGACCAAAAATTATTACAGTTTTTTTTGTAGTCCATAAATCCTATACAATACAAGAAAATAATAATTTACCAACAAATCAGCAGATTCACGTTCATGCAATCTCCCAAAAATAATTCTAAGCTTCTCAGCTATAGCGTCTTCCGAATTCTGCCTCGATTCACTCGGCAAGTTATCTATTCTTAACGCACTCCACAGCGACATATTATCATCATCATGTATCCGGAATTGTTTGCAGAACTTCATCTTATCCTCATCACCCATTACTTTGAAAAGTCTGCTGAGGGAATGCGATAGATGTATCTTCTGCGGTGATCTAAAGAACCCTTTATGTACATTTAGTTTCTTGTACATAGTACATAGCCATACTAGTTGGTTGAAGAGTAGTTGTGGTGTTATGTAACTGAAAATTGTTATGTAAGGTTAAAAATATGAGTGATAGGACAATGAAGATATTGTGTTGATGTAATTAGTAATTAACTATGTGCGAACACTTTAGAAATAGATTTTCTATTAATAAGACCAGGATGAGGTAACTAGTCACAATAAGAAATGATTAACTTGTGTGAAAATAATTTATCAATGATGTTTTGCTAGTAATTATGGAGCGACCAAAAAACCGATCTTAAGGCGACGGGTAGGGTGAAATTTTTCATAATAAATAAAAATGTCAATAACTTCCAACTTTATTATTTATTTATTATATCTACACACATGTTAAACTTGTAACACGGCATAGTTTTTGCTGCAGTGGTTAAACTCTAGATAGTCAGCGTGGCAACGTCGCATTTTCAACTTCAGTAAGAATGCTGAAAACGACGCAAAACACATAGTGAGCCGCGCACAGTTTGGATTGTCAAACTCTTAAGCAGCGCCTTATGAATATTTGCGAGCACACAGCAATGGAACACTTATAGTTCCTAAGGCGCTACTCTTCTTCTTCTTTAAACACCTTAATGTAGAATTTTTTTTCCTTGGATGTATAGATATCAACCATAAGAATAGCTGTGCTGAGTTTGGTACCAAACAAATCTGCCAAACCCATAAAAAATGGGATCAAAAATCACACTTTTGCAAAAGGTGTTGGTACTAAACTTACATTTTAAAGTAAACTATAAACAAGAGCACACATTTTGTTCCCTACCTGACTAGTTCGATATATGTGTTATAGGAAATAATAAGTTGCACAACTCCACATGCTATGACTTCTTCAGAAAACACTCCCAAAAACACGCATTTGGCTATACCCGTCACCTTAACTAAGCAATTAAATAAATCTAGTTCTCATAGTATAAAGCTTTGCTTAGTTTGATAATACATACTTACTTAGCTAACAGCAGCCACAAGTTAGACGAAAACGCCGCGGCGACACATTCTGTGCTTAGTATAGCTTCAATCATATATTTCTCCAAAACATTAAACTCTTCATTCGTCATTGTGAGAGCGAGTGATGTTGTGTGCGTGAGTATATATTCCAATGCACTTGTTTGGTAGGATTCATTAGATACCGGACGATGCAACCAACTTTGTGCTGAAAAGTAAGTTTTTTTTATAAGTTTAAACATTTGAACAAAACAAGAATGCTAGAATAATGAATAGAGCCATAGTTCAGTTGGGCTGGGCTCTCGTATTTCGTGTGTTAGTTAGTGGGTTTGATTCTCACCACAAATAAACATTTGTGTGACAATTATTGATGTTTGCTCTGGATAATATGTACAACATTCTATTGGGTTTTTATGGGTCAAAAAATTAAGGAGTAGTCTTCATTGTAAACGGGATATTTACCATGATTTTTGAGTTTGATTATTTTATTTCCCGATATTTCGGCACTCAAACTCCTCAAAAATCATGGTAAATATCCCGTTTACAATGAAAACTATGTTCAAAACCGTGATAGTTTCAAATATTATAAGTAGTAGTCTATTAGTAATCTGATGGCCATAGTACAAACTTATCTTACTTTGGGGCTAGATAGCGTTTTGTGATATATCCAAGAATATTTCGTTATTTATGAATTAATTAATACTTACAATATGGTAACAGTGAGTAAATACAGGAAATCAGTCTAGTCTTCAAAGTGTTTGGTTTTCTAGTTTGAGCTGCACAAATCATGGCCGATGTCACTGTTAGGGCCAATCCAAGTATATTCTCGTTTAAATTAAAATCACACGCGTGTACAGCATTGCAAATAAACTGGAACAAAAAATTCAATAAAAAATAAATAAATTGAAATCGTTTCTGAAATTCTGAAAAAAATAAACGAGAATGGAAAGATTAATCTGTCATCAGTTATTTGTTACCATCTATCTTGCTTCTTTGCTATAAGAAATATATTGTTACAAAAAACATTTACAATACTATACTTCAAGTTTAGGGTTCCGTACCCAAGGGTCAAACGGGACCCTATTAATAAGGTCCGTCAGTCTGTCTATGACCAGGCTGTATCTCAAAAACATAATTTATTGGTACGAATACATTGCACTTGCCCGATTTTTTTAAATATTGTGGAGCGATATTTGATGAATCGGTAAAATTTCCGAAAAAAACAAGATGGTGGTAATTCTATAACTGGTTACTTACATCAACGAATACCTCATCGTACAATAACTCTTTGAGCAAGCAGTCTGAAGGCACCATCACGCTATTATTCATTAGTGTAAATAATGAGTTTTCAGCTGACTTTTCAAGGCAATTGACATGGTTTCTGAAAGATATAAAGATAGTTTTCATTATAAACGGAATATTTACCATGATTTGTGAGTTGAGAGTGATTATTTCCCGATATTTCGGCACTGCATGCGCCATGATCACGGGTCGAACTGAAGTCTTTTCAAGTAGGTAATATATTAATCAAACTCAGAAACCAATGGTAAATATCCCGTTTATAATGAAAACTATGTTCAAAGCCGTGATAGTTTCAAATATTAGAGATAAATTTTACTTAATGTTGTTTTAAGAATATTGTCAAATTGTATTATAGCATTCTGAACAAAACTGAAAAGCTTTGCTCTGCTTTCCGTACTAATGTTTGTTCTTGGTCTAGGAAATCGAACCATGATGTTTGATTGGTGTCTAGGTTTTAATTTCCCATAAAAGCTTTGTTAAGTTTGGGACTAGATGGCGTTGTGTGAAATGTCTCTTAGTTTTCTTATTATCAAAAGAAATCTTTAATGACTACTAATAACTATAATCTAACAAAATCCTTACATTTTAATGTATTGTAGTAATTCCAATATGTGACTGTAGTTTTTATTACGTGCTTGCTTGATTAAAACACATATCTTCACCAATATCTTTATCGTAAAACTTGCTACTTTGAGAGATCTTGTTGTCACTTTAGCATCTTGATTTTTCTGAAAAATAGGTGCATAATTTGATTACTATCAAATGGGAACTAGTTTTTTTTCGTCTCATGATGGACATTTTGAATTGAGTACAGAGTACATCGTAAGGGGTTTTTATATAGGTAAACTAGCTGGTATCCGCGGCTTCGACTTATTATCGTTATATTTTGGACACTTCACATAATACTTTTATCAAATATAGCCTGTGTTATTCTGATGTATAATCTATTCTATATTCTACAGTTTCATTAAAATCCATTCAGTAGTTTTTTGCGTGAAATACACTCGTGAGCAAAAAAATCGACTCAGGATGCACGTTCGCGGTCAAAAGTCTCTGGCAAAAAATCTGAAGCCTTAATTCTATTTCTGATTTCAACATCTCAAAGCTGTTAGTTTTAGCTTTAAAATAAGTGGTCTACGTTGGTATTTCAATAACATTTTGGTAACGAAAAAGTATTAAATGAGAAGGAGTCTTAAACAAAGAAAAAAGGTGATAATAAACAGTTAAGAAAATACAGGCTTAAATCCGTCAAAATATGAATTTTGTTTGAAATTAACTTATCAATATTTAGTGTTCTCCCCTCTGGCCCTAATAACAGCTTCCATTCGCTTCTTAATGGATCGAATAAGTTTCTTTACGCGATCTTGTTCGATGCTATCCCATTCTTCAATGAGCACTGTTTTGAGGTCCAATTTCGTGACTGGCGCAGGATTTCTACCCCGAACTTTTATTTTAAGTTCATCCCACATATGCTCGATAGGATTTAAGTCCGGGCTACGCGCTGGCCTAACCATAGCGGTAATTTCGACCTCCTGTAAATACTGCCGGACGGAACCTGCAGTACGTGGAAGGGCATTGTCGTGCATTGAGATAAAGTTTTCACCGATGAAACCGGCGTAGAGAACGACATGATTCCCTAAAATCTCTTCGATGTATCGATTGGCCGTCAATTCTCCCACTTGACCGCCAGTTTCAGTAAAACCAACTCGGTTTGCCTCCGTTAAAATGCCCTCCCACACGTTCCAGGAACTTCCTCCAAAAGTCACAGTTTCTGTGATGCAGCACTGCGCAAATTTTTCTCCAGGTCTTCTGTAGACTTGTCCTCTTCTATCGCTACCATGCAAGCATACTCTGCTTTCGTCTGAGAAGAGAACGGAGCTCCATCGTTCGTTAGTCCAATCAACGTGTTCTCTAGCAAACCGTAGGCGGGCAGCTCGGTGGGCTGGGGTTAATTTGGGGCCAGTAGCTGGCCTTTTTGGCGTAAAGTTAGCTGCCTTAAGTCGTCTTCGGACTGTCCAGCCACTCACAGCTTCTCCTCGCGTTTCTCTGAGCTCTTGTTGGACTTGAACACCAGTTAGAGCCCGATTTCTCAGTGACGTGCTGACAATGAATCGGTCATCTCTCTCTGATGTGCACCATTTTCTTCCGGAACCGCATCTTCGCCTAAAGCTACCAGTCTCTTGGTAACGACGGTAAACTCTGGAAACAGCAGACTGGCTCATGTTCAGCGCAAGTCTCACTTCACGCTGACTCTGGCCTTGTCGCAATAGGGTGACCGCTTGAGCAGCTTGATCACTTGTTCTAATCCATTTTCAGGCAGTATTCTTGTTTGTTGATAAAGAAGATGTGTATCTGTTGCTGTTGAATGCTAATTGACAAGGGTGGGTCAGGTAGATAGCCTTTCATATGGGTCAGAAACCCTTAATTAGCACTATTGATAACATGCGTAAAAAGGGTTGTTACCGATCACAACATATTGTTGGGTTGTGTGAACAAGAAACATTACAATATTTTACATCATTTTGAAGCTAAAACTAACAGCTTTGAGATGTTGAAATCAGAATTAGAATTAAGGCTTCAGATTTTTTGCTAGAGACTTTTGACCGCGAGCGTGCGTCCTGAGTCGATTTTTTTGCTCACGAGTGTAGTAACAAACTTACATCTATCCTAACAAATTTTCGCGATTCTAATAGTTGGGCTTTGTATCTGATCTAAATGACTTATAAAAAATTATGGGGCATCTTATATTAAAATATCATCTGAACATGACATACAAGAGACCTTGGCAGACCAACAGCCAGATGGATGGGCGATATCGTTGCCGTACAGGGTAGGACCTGGATGCAAAAGGCCCATTTAAGGAAAGAGTGGCGTTTGAGGGAGGAGGCTTATACCCAGCAGTGGGCTAGTATGGGCTGCCTATGATGATGATGATAAACATGACCTTACTGGGATATCATTATGTAGAATCAATAGCAGACTTCAGGTGTGACAAACCTCAACAGCAGTTCCTACATTATCCCTGATCAGTGTACAGAGAATATCCATACATTCTTGATAGATATCAGTGTTTTCTATAAATGTGGAGTATTTCTCACAAATGATGGTGTAGGCCTTCCATTGTTCAGCCATTGTCTTAACATCAAGTGATTGTACAACTTTGCCAATGCTCAAGTTGATTTTCAATGCTGTAATTTATTTATTTATGAAACAAAATCCACAGCTCTCCATGTTTATATGATACACAAAACTTAGAAATGACTAAAAAAATATAATTAAAAGGTTTACTTGAATCAATCTGTGATATTAGAACAAACACATATTAGATCTCAAAATGCGTTTTACAAATCAATTTGAATAGTTGACGACCGATGTGGCGCGGTGGGCGATGGTCCGCCTGCGACGCGGAAGGTTGCGGGTTCGATTCCCGCCTTGAGATAAATGTTTGAATGTTGTGCAAATATTTATTCCGGGCGTTCTGGGTATTGTAATGTATAATAAAAAAAATATCTATCTATGTAATGTATTGTATTAAGTATATCAGTCTTCTAGTACCCATAACACAAGCTCTGCTTAGCTTGGGGCTAGATGATGTTGTGTGGATTGTCCAGCATTATTTATTTATTTATTTATAGTTATTAACATTTTTTTGTGTATTTTTACTATTATTGAAGAAGTTGGGGTCTAACATTTTTAAACTTACTTTCAACTAAAACAGCCTTGTTTTCCAGCTCAGTTAAATCAAAATTGAAATGTTTTTCCAAGATCAGTAAGTATGTGAGTTGCAGTTCATGGCAGATTCTAAACAGATCTTTTAGCTGCTTCTCAACACTTTTCAAATGGTGCCCATATAGAGATTCACTGAAAAAATAATACTTTGGTGAACAAACTAAGTAGCATTTAGCAAAGCTTGTACCATGGGAATCTAATTTTTTTTGTTAATTTGTAAATATACACAGAATACAGCAAGCTTAGATGGAGCGACGATCTAAAGAGTGCAGCTGGCACAAACTGGATGAGAAGACCCGAAGACCGGACAGTGGCGCGTCTCGGGAGAGACCTACGTCCAGCAGTGGACTGATATAGGTTGCTGATGATGATGACAGCAAGCTTAGCAAGAACATTTATCAATATTTATCCAATGATTTGTTCTTGGTGGGGATCAAAACCACATGGAAAGCAGAGATAACTGAAGACTATTCTGTGACACCTTTTAATTAGTTTTTTTTTCTAACCTATCTCGTCCCACTGCTGGGCAAAGGTCTCCCCCAAATCCATCCACTCATCCCTGCTTTCCGCTTTCATCCAATTAATTATTTAACTAATAAATACCTACCTGTCTCTGCAGTGTACAAACACAGAGAATATAATAAGTCCTGTTTGTTTTGGAAGTTTCTTCATAGAACAGCATGACATTGATACAGATTCAATTATGTTTTTGTATAAGTTTGTAAGTATTTGAATCAAATACACAGAATCATTTAGATACCCAACTATCTTGGATATTGGTACTTCTGTGGCTGTTAGTAGCTCTTTGATTAAGTTATCTAGACTCTGAAACCAGAAATAAATACTTAATTCATCTAAATAATACATAAAACTTGCTAATATCAAGTTAAACATAATATGGGTTGGATGGAGTCTAGCTGTTTATGGAAGATATTGACATATTTTACAATTTATTTATTAATTTATTAAAATAATTAGAACAGTTGATATTTTTTTTAGATTTTCTTGTATAAATTATATTATTTTTTGTTGTTTAAAAAAAATCTACAGTTCTTTCACAATAAAATGGTTACAAAAACATGGATAAAACATGAAGCTAATTGTTGGGTTTGCATTCTATTAGTATATTCTACAGATAAGTTAAAATTCTAAATTTAAATTTCAACTGATCATACATTAGGAACATAGAAAAGTACTTACACAAGTAACACAGTTCAAGCTATCTTCTAAAACCTTGGCTAAGAATGTAGAGAAGGTAGATTTTTTGATTTCATGTTCGTAACCACTGAGAGCCATTTTAGTAGCAGCAAGCAATGATTCATAGAAAACTTGTTCCTTCTGTTATCAATATTAAGGAATTCATAAAAAGTACTAAGATTGGTGTTGAGGAGCATCAATCAAAGGGTACTAGTTGGGTTTGGTAAAATGTTACTTAATTTAAATTGTTTATTTTATATTTATAATAAGCCTGCTAAGAGCTAACAGCCGACTTCTGGACCTACGTTTTCTTAAGATTTTATTCTTCTACGAGGATTGAATAAAAGGATACTTTGAATAAAGTTTCAGGCTGGACAGCGTCTGCATCATCAAAGATATCTGAACTTTGAGAATTATCCATCACATTAATCACATTTGTATTTGTGCGACACGAAACAGTAGTTTGCGTTTACTACTACTTATTATTATGTTAAAAATACATAGTGGCCGACAAATAAAATACAAAACCAAAAGCCGCTATTGCCGCTATGCTAAACTAAACCATTTTTTTTTTTTTTAATTTATTTGCTCTTTCGAGCAGGCTAAAGTTTTAGAACCATACCGCCTAGTCTTACGTAAATGTTTTTCTCTTAAATTAGTTTATTTTCTTTATTATTTTATTTACAACGTCTTCCCGTTCACTTTACACTTCTATCTGACTATCCAGCATTCACTTTACACTTAGATATGTTTTTCCCGCCATCCCCAAGATGGCGGGAAGTCCACTTATTTTTCTTACGTTATATTTTCCTCTTATGTTAACTTGTTTTCTTCAGCATTTCATGCATTCACTTCACAGTCACGTTTTTCTCTTAAGTTAGCTTGTTACAGTAAATGTTTTTCTCTAAAATTAGTTTATTTTCTTTATTATTTTATTTACAACGTCTTCCCGCCATCATGGAGATGGCGGAAATCCTAAACTAAACCATTTGTCTAAATTGAAATTCAAACATTGACAGAATAAATACCGTGGTATGCGAGGGTGCCGTGATTACACAACCAAGGAAAACACAGCCACGGAATGTACAGCCCGGAATGAGCGATTTTCCAGGGAGTGTTCTTAGAATACACGATAGATGGCGCTAAACGTCAAGTGCATTTCAATGTCAATTGTCAACACAAAAAGTTTTTATATTTTATCTGTGGTGTGAAATTTTTGTCCTAGAAAAATTCAAAACTGTTTGACACAAGCTCAAAGTCTTCAATCGTGGCAGAAATTTGAAACCAGTATACAGTCTGTTGTCGTAAAAGTAAAATCCACAAGAAGGTAGGTACACGAATGCTAAAAGAAAATCAAACAAAAGTTATCAAAACGCTGAATACACCGAAACGGACGTGACAGGATGATAATAACAGCTACACGACAGAGCTGCCAATAGATTATACAGATAAAAAAGAGGGATTTTGATATACACTATGTGTCTAGCGCCATCTTTCGACTCTTTTTGAACTATTTTTTTTTTTAAAAGCTATTTGGAATATCGCTCATTGGTGACCATTTTGGCATCCAATTCCGGGCTGTGCATTCCGTGGCTGTGTTTTCCATGGTTGTACATTCCCGACACGTGTTGGGAATTTGATGCCAAATGACGTCATAGCATATGCTTCGTTTGCACTTACTCGAATTTTTCGTTTAGCCGATCTTGTACAAGTAGCTAACTATGCCACTGTCAAAATATTATTTTTAAACTTATTTTTTTTCACGTGTGATGCGTCACAGTAGGTGCGAGGAGCGAAGCGACGAGCTTTAGTTTGATATAGAAAACCGTGCCAGAATCTAGATGCGTTTAACCATTTGCCAGATAACAATTATTGAATTGGATTGTTTTCTTTTCATATTATAATCTGTGCAGTTTATCTTTATCAAAATGGAATAGTAACATTTTAATCTTTGGTTTCATCTAAACGAGCAAAGAAAAGAAAGATTACTTACTAGACGCAAAGACTTGGCGGCAGCAGTCAGGCCGCAACTAAATGTCGTTATGCATGGCTCCCTGTATCAAGCGGTCAGACTTTTAACTCTCTGCCTACGGAATTGAAGGTTTTGGATAGTCCCCTTAAATTTAAAAATGAACTTAAAAAAATGTTGTTGCAAGGAGTTTATTACTCAGTTGAAGAGTTTTGTAGGCAGATAGCATAATATTATTGTCGTTATTATTTTTAAAATCTTTATTTGTATAGTACTTATTTAATATTATAATTCTAATTTAAATTTTCTCATTTATATTTAATTAGTTGTAAGTAAAAATAATTTCAAACACAATTGTGCATTGTTAATGAATAAATAAATAAAAAAAAAAACGAAGCATAGGCTAGGCTTTCGACCAATCAGAGCAATTGTAACAGATCTAATTTTCTTTATAATATCTATTAATTTTTCTAATTTATCATTATAACAAATCCTTCTAAATCTAAAGCTAACTTCGTAAATGCGCGCACGCAATTTAAAATATACAGCGTCAGGTTCGTTCGGTTGGCAACATGACGTGTGAGGGGAGCGGGGGCACGCCAACGGCTCTAATGGGTCCCCGAGACGATCAAGTGCACTTGACAAGTCCTAAGTGATTGAAATGCATATTGATCGTTTACAGCGTTGACTTGACAAGTCCCGTCAAGTGATCTACGGACTTGACCGACTTGATAGAAATTTTGATTGACGGCACTTGAAGTACCTTGCACTTGATGCGAATTGACGCGAATTGACGCGACTTGACAAGTTTTTATTCATTTGCGGCCGGAACATCGAAGATGGCGGACGACGAACCGGACCGAGACGTTACGTTTTATAATCGTCCGGCTCAGTTGCTTGAAGAGTTCTTTGCAAATGTTCATGCGTGAATCGATATCTCATTTTATACCATTCCTTACACCATCGCCTTCTTTTTTAAAAATAAATAAGTAAATAAAATGTCTTTATTTCAGAAACAGGTCCATGTATAATAATTGTAATCTAAAGTCATACAGTACGACGACTAATAATAATCTTATAAAAAGTTAGCGAAGACTTGAAATATTGATTAACATACGTAATGATGACTTAAAGTCAACGCTAACTTTTTATATGATAGGATAGGGGGTTAGTCGACTACGAAGTCATAGTAGTTTTTTGTGATAGAGTTATAGCAAGGAATGCCTTGTCTGCGTTGGAAACCATTATACATTTTTGCGACGACCACTTTCGTGGGCAAATGGCGAACGACTGCGTCGTAAACTTGATGGCACCTTCAATTCGCGTCAAGTCCCTCGTCAAGTGAAATCGTCAATAACGTGAGACTTGTCAAGTGCACTTGATCGTCTCGGGGATACTTAACGGTCGTGCGACTCGTGCGTGGCCAGGCGATTCTAAACTGCGATCGAGCACACACGTACTCCGCTGTGCGACACCTTTTAACTATAAAACTAATTTTTACCTATTACATACATATCAAATTAAAATCTGTGCAGTTTAAAACCCCAAATTGGGTGAGTGTTGCATTATTAATTGTAATTAGTTGTAGATAGTGAATGTCTGGTGAGTGTTTTTAGATATGTGTTCTTTGTAACGGTCAAAGTGTAATGACCTCTTCTTTTTGCAAGGTTAATCTTTTTGTAGTGCTGATTAGCTTTTAGCTTTTTATGCCTTGATACACTATCACAATCACCAGCATTACAATACACAAACTGTCACGTCATTCACCACAAACTTACTAAATACTAAAACATTATTACTGTACAAATTCTCACTGTTCTTTCATTATTTTCATTGTCTTTCTATTTTAATCATTGTTTGACCGCCTCATCACTGATCACTACTTCATGCTAGTAGCCATTGCGCTTTTGCTTGACGAAAACGGGATGTCGCAGTCAAACAAGAAAAATGGACTTTTTCTGAAATGTCTGGTCGGGGGTTCCAGGGTTCTTGGTTCCGGCCCACCACTGCCCGACGTTATTACTCGGACTAAGAACTACCTTGGCCTTCAAGCTGCAGAAGAACCGGACTGCTACACCTTTGGCTGTTCTACAGCCGAACACGTCTCCCTTTCCTTGCTAAGGCCAGTGGCATACTATATCTACGTAGCATAACGTAATTTGGAAACGAATAGCCCCCCCCCCTGAACTCTCTCAGTGTTACTTACGTCCTATCTACTTTATACCTAATAAATTGTCATTAATTAATCACTGTGTTTTATCTACCACCTATCTACTATAAGTTGAATCTTAACTAAAAGGTTACACAATGGTCGCCAATTCCATGGTCGTGTTTTCCACGGCTGTACATTCCGTGGTTGGACATTCCCAACACGTGTCAGGAATACGCAGCCAGGAATTGATGACCATTTTGGCTTCCAATTACATGGTCGTGTTTTCCACGGCTGTGCATTCCGTGGTTGGACTTTCCATGGTTGTACATTAACCGGACCCGTATTGCGAAAGACATTAATAGATTCCCGCCATCTTCAAGATGGCGGGAAGACGCTGTAAATAAAATAATAAAGAAAATAAACTAATTTAAGAGAAAAACATTTACTGTAACAAACTAACTTATGAGAAAAACATAACTGTGAAGTGAATGCATGAAATACTGAAGAAAACGGGTTAACATAGGAGAGAAACATAACGTACGAAAAATCTTGAGGATGGCGGGAAAAACATAACTGTAAAGTTGTAAAGTGAATGCATAAAATACTGAAGAAAACAAACTAACTCAAGAGAAAAACATAACTGTGAAGTGAATGCATGAAATATTGAAGAAAACAAATTAACATAAGAGAAAAACATAACGTACGAAATATAAGTGGATTTCCCGCCATCTTGGGGATGGCGGGAAAAACATAATTGTAAAGTGAATGCTTTATGATAGAAGTGTAAAGTGAACGGGAAGACGTTGTAAATAAAATAATAAAGAAAATAAACTAATTTAAGAGAAAAACATTTACGTAAGACTAGGCGGTATGGTTCTAAAACTTTAGCCTGCTCCGAAGAGCAAATAATAAAAAAAAAAAAAAAAACATTATCATGTATTTTTCTTTTCTACTGTTATGTTACTGAAGAAAACATGCGCTAGCAATGAGCGATTTTCCAGGGAGTGTTCTTATAATACACGATAGATGGCGCTCAACGTCAAATGCATTTCAATGTCAATTGTCAACACAAAAAGTTTTCACATTTTATCTGTGGTGTGAAATTTTTGTCCTAGAAAAAATTCAAAACTGTTTGACAAAAGCTAAAAGTCTTCAATCGTGGCAGAAATCAGAAACCAGTATACAGTCTGTTGTCGTCAAAAGTAAAATCCACAAGAAGGTACACGAATGCTAAAATAAAAGCAAAAAAAAATTATCAAAACGCTGAATACACCGAAACGGACGTGACAGGATAATGACAGCCACACGTTATACCAATAGATTATACAGATAAAAAAGAGAGGGATTTTGATACACTATTTGTCTACTGCCATCTATCGACTATTTTTGAACTTTTTTTTTTTTTTAAAAGCCCTTTGGAAAATCGCTCATTCTATTCTACTAATCTGTGAAGTGTGATATCATAGATAGATCATTGGTATCAAGAGCTTTGTTTTTCTGTGACAAGTTTTCGCCCTACGGTGTAAATAACAATAAGCATCGTAATACTATTTTAAGCATTAGTATCCTACCATAGTAGTCTGCACTGCATCATAATAATCTGGGAGTCTCTGCGACAATCACCGCAATGGCTGACTCCGTTTGCAGACTATGTCTAACCGGGAATGCTAAGATGTTAAACATTGACAACATGCATCCCCAGATAATCAAGCTATTAACGAACTTACAGGTAATTTTAAATATTGTAAATGCCTATGAGAAATAAATGAAGAACTATAATGGAACCATACGATTATGTATTGCTGTTTCATAGTAGGTATATCGTTGAAAGTATTTAGTATTATTTTATAGCTATAGAACAAGAGTAAAGTGATTTTATTCAATTACTTACAGATTGTTTGGCACAAATCTGTCAACTAACCCAACCCTCATGTGATTTGTTTCTTGCTAGTTATATATTGTAGATTGTGTAAATGTAGGTGTGGACAATCATAGTAAAATTTGTTACAGCCCGATACAGTATCAAATGCAGGGGCCCCGAGCACAGTATGCTATATCTGTCATAGACAGCTGCAAAAGTGCCACATGTTCTCTGACATGGCTCGCAGATCTGACAGAACCATTCGTGATTTGCTACACAAAAGGATTAAGGTAAGTAGGCACTACATAATTTCTTCTAGCTTTTTGTGCAATTTTTACTCAATTCCTTTGATGAGGTATATTTGTAGAGAGTTCTCTATCAGGTTTGTGTCAGTTACCACTAGTGGTAAGTAGATAAATATTGTGTGATTCACCTTGGACTTGTTGATTTTCAGATAACAAACAGTATGATCACAGTGCTGTCTCTGGCAACAACACCAACCCTATCAGTGACTTCTACCCAGCACCTGTCTATTACACAACACATAGAAACTTTGGATATGCCCATAATTGTCAAAGAAGAAATTTCTGTTGAAGACCCTGATGTGATTGGAGGTTCATTTAATACAGATTTGTACTTAGAAAATGTAAATGTGGTAGAAAATCAACAAAGTACATTGACTTTTCATTGTGATAAGTGCAACATACAATTTTCCTCCAAAAACAAGTTGACAAAACATATGGTAATTCACTTAAATGGTCAAAAATCATTACCAGCACATCTGGAAATGCACACTGAAGGAAAACTACATTGTTGCAGTATATGTTATGAAGCATTCTCTCAGAAATGTCATTGGAGAGAACACATTCAAACGCACACTGTAGAGAAGCCCCATTCCTGCGGTATATGCAATAAAGCATTCGCTGTGAAAAGTAATTTGACACATCATATGCGAATGCACACTGGAGAGAAACTACATTCTTGCAGTATATGCAATAAAGCATTCTCTTGGAAACGTTATTTGACACATATGCGAAAGCACACTGGAGAGAAAGTACATTCTTGTAGTATATGCAATAAAGCATTCGCTGTTAAAAGTTATTTGACACGTCATATGCACATTCACACTGGAGAGAAACCCCATTCCTGCAGTATATGCAATAAAGCATTCTCTAAGAAATTTAATTGGAGAGTACACATGCAAACACACACTGGAGAGAAGCCACATTCCTGCAGTATATGCAATAAAGCATTCTCTCAAAATTGTTATTTAAGAAGACACATGCAAACACACTCTGGAGAGAAGCCACATTCCTGCAGTATATGTAATAAAGCATTCTCTCATAAATTTAATTTGAGAGAACACATGCAAACACACTGTAGAGAAGCCCCATTCCTGCAGTATATGCAATAAAGCATTCTCTTCGAAACGTTATTTGACACATCATATGCGAATTCACACTGGAGAGAAACCATATTCTTGCAGTAGGTATATGTAATAAAAAATTTACTTGGAAAATCTCTTTGACAGCACACTTGATAACGCACTAGTGGAAAGATATATTCTGAAGTAGATACTTATGCAGTTTGTCAGAAAATGAATTCGACAACACACTTGCACACTCTGGAGATAATCATTAAATGCAGTGTATAAAAATATAATTTCATGTTTAAAACACCTCATAATATAAGGTATACCTTGCTTTACAATTCAAATAATCATCTTGAATGCAGGGCCGCGTGCTAAATGCTTTTACCGTCCCCGAAAAGCTAGAAAAGTTAAATAATAAAGATTATTTTTTATTTGGAAATCAATCAAAATGCCACTCAAACTGGTAATGTAGTAGGTAAGCTTTATTGGTTTACTATTAAGCTACAAAGTGTAAAAAAATAACGGTTGTAGCCTTAATAGTTTGGTTTGGTGTGTCCTTAATGGGTGTAGGTACTTGGGAAATCTAACCTAAAACTGATTATGAATAAAAAACATAAAAGTGCGAGTAACTTTTGATCGACTGAATATCGAAAGGCATTGAGCTCCCCATCGCCGTGTTGCTTCTGGTCCACCCCTTCAGTTACACCCTGTATTTAAGTATATCAACAGCTCGACGAAAAGTTAAGAATAAGAATTTTATATATTGTTAAACTGTATGAAGTAGAAAATGTTTCAGCAGCCTACCCATCTTCTCGGGCGTACCTACAATATTTTATGCTTAAATTTTAGGAGTTATGTACCTATATTTAATTATTATTTTATTCAATCGCTCGTCTCCGCTGCTTCTGCATGGCAACGCGCGACCTCACACTGCACAGCAGACGAGCAGAGAGGTCTCCAAGTTGCAAGAACTGGGGCTGGAAGCTCTCCGTCATCCGCCCTACTCACCAGACCTTGCGCTTACAGACTACTACTTCAGTACACAGTGGCGTATGCTGGGCCACGCTTTGCAATGCACCACTGTAGGCCACGATCACTTGGTTGGTGTTCACACAATGGCGCATGTCTCATTGCTGCCTGGCAATCCACTTGCGACGGACGTAGAATGTCTGTTTTTTTTAAATAGGAATTTTCAGGGAGTCTACTATACGATTCAATGCATCATTCACCTGAAAACATCGTACCTATAATACAACAATTATTATAAATCAATAAACTTGAAAGTTGTAGGTGACAAACTAAACAATGGCCCATTGTGTGAACACCACAGGCCACGCTACGCCACGATTCCTTTGAAGTGTGTTCAAAAAACCGACAACTCTCCGTCTCCGATTGCGCGCCACGATTGGCAATTGTCCGCCATCATACACCATTGCCCCCTGTACACAATGGCGATGGCCTGTCGTGGCCCAGCATACGCCATTGTGTACTGGACGCTTAACCTAGCAGCTATAAAATAACTGTGAATAGTGTGAATGCACTGTTTGTGGTAGTGGCCTAGTGGAAAATAAAATACAAAACCAAAAGCCTTTTTAACATTTGTCTAAAATTTAAACACTTGACATTGACAAAATTGCCATAAATTGCGAAAGCCAATAAAGAAGAAGAAAAACTACAAGAATGAAACAATAAAAGTGATGACAGACTTGTACTCTAATATATCGTACATGTCGTAATGTAACGTTCATGACCACACACTAGCTCTTTTTACCAACAGAGTGCTCCTTTTTTAAAAAAAGAACAGACTATAATTTGTTAAGAACGATGGCATGGTAAGAGTGAATCAAACTTCAAACTTCAAACTCATTTATTCAATAAAATCACAAGGATCACTTTGAAACGTCTTACATACTAGATGATTCTAGGCGCCAGTTCGTCGCGACCAGTGTCTAGAAGAACTGGCAAGAAACTAGACCTGGATTCTAACGTTTTTTTCATATGATCCTTCTTACAATTGTTTAACAAAGTTGGAGCTAGTTCGTCCCAAGCTTGCTTGTCTTCTAAATAGTCAGATATTTTATAATATGCTTTTGATAAGAGTTTTCGTTTTATTACGTTTTTGAACTTGCCAATCGGCAATTGACAAACATAGCTTGGGACTATGTTATAGAAGCGTACACATTGCCCTTTAAAAGATTTATTTACTTTGGTGAGCCTAGTAATGGGAACAGCGAGTTTATCCTTATTTCTTGTGTTAACATTATGATTGTCGCTTTTTTTAGGAAAAAGATTAATATTTTTTCGAACATACATTAAGTTTTCGTAAATGTACTGACAAGGCACTGTCATTATGTTTATTTCCTTAAATTTATTTCGTAGCGATTCTCTGGGACCCATGTTATAGATTGCACGAATAGCTCGCTTCTGCAACACAAATATGGTATTTACATCTGCAGCATTCCCCCACAACAAAATGCCGTATGACATAATGCTATGAAAGTAGCTGAAATAAACTAGTCTAGCTGTATCCACGTCTGTAAGGAAGCGGATCTTTTTGACTGCATATGCTGCAGAACCAAGCTTTTTCGATAATTTGTCTATGTGTGGGCCCCATTGAAGTTTATTATCTAAGGTTATTCCTAAAAACACTGTGGTGTCCACTAGATCTATGTTTACATCTTTAATTTTGACATTAGCTAGCGATTGTGTGACATTTGGTAAAACAAATCGTATACATTTAGTTTTTTTTTCGTTTAATAATAAGTTGTTTACATTGAACCAGTTTACAACTTTTGAGATTGTATTATTCACGTCGTCATAATTTGTTTGTCGTCGTTCCAATTTGAACAAAAGTGAAGTGTCATCTGCAAACAGTACAATCTCGTGATCATCTTTAACTACTCGTGGTAGATCATTGATGTAAACTAGAAACAAAAATGGTCCTAGTATTGATCCTTGTGGTACACCCATTTTCACCACAGATCCCGGAGAACGTTTTCCATTTACGTCAACTCTTTGAATTCTGTTGCTTAAATAAGAAGACAGAAGTTCCAGAGCAACACCCCTAACACCATAGTGGTTTAGTTTCCTGACCAACGTTTCATGATGCACACAATCAAACGCCTTGGATAAGTCACAAAATATACCCAAGGCGTCATTTGACTGCTCCCAGTTTTCAAAAATATGTTTTATCAACTCAACGCCTGCGTCGGTCGTTGAGCGTCCCTTCGTAAACCCGAATTGTTTTGTGTCAAGTAAATTGTTATTTTCAAAATGTCTTTGTAATTGTAGAAGCATAAGTTTTTCAAAGATTTTACTAAATGTTGGTAGTACTGAAATCGGTCGAAAGTTAGTAGGGTCTGAACGGTTACCTGATTTGAATAGCGGTGTTATTTTACTGTGTTTCATTAAGTCAGGAAACTCACCACAATCGATGCTTTGGTTAAATATAAAGGCCAAATCTTGAGCGATAAGGTCAATCACGGGTTTTACGACGGCAACGGAGATGCCCCAGAGGTCCGTGGTTTTTTTTACATTAATCATTTTAAAAGCTTTGACAATATCCTTTGCATGAACATAATCGAAGTTGAACAGTTTTTGAATTTTAGATATATTTTCTATCAATAATGACTCCGCGATTATGTGGGAAGAGCTTAAGGATTTTGTAGTTGAATGAATAAGTGTATATCCAAACATTCGTTTTTTATTCAACTACAATACGATAGAATAAGCCGTTGGCCCGCCTACTGTTATTTATCATTGATTACTGCCTAAGGCAACAATGCATTTCCTCACCTAGACTTGCTCTGTGAAGCAATAAAACACTGCCCTCTGCCTTAGGTATACTTAGGTGACTATAATAAAACAAAAGTTACTACAGTGGAGCTTGAGTCCTCTGGCCAGCAAATGCCATGCATACCATTTAGTCCAGAACACTGCAAAATACCTTACGGTACTTTTTTGATTGACGTACTTAAGTATAAATTATTATTATTTATTTTGACGACCGATGTGGCACGGTGGGCGATGGTCCGCCTGCGACGCGGAAGGTTGCGGGTTCGATTCCCGCCTTGGAATAAATGTTTGTATGATCTGCAAATATTTATTCTGAGTGTTCTGGGTATTTATATGTATATAATAAAAAAATATCTATCTATGTAATGTTATTGTATTAAGTATGTCAGTCTTCTAGTACCCATGTTACAAGCTCTGCTTAGCTTGGGGCTAAATGATGTTGTGTGGATTGTCCAGCATTATTTATTTATTTATTTTATTGATGTTATTTATTAGTAGTATTTTCAGATAAATGAATTCATTCGTTTAAAAACGAATATATTTTTATTACATTATTCCTCTTACAAAACTATAAATAAACTACATCTATTTATTATAAGATGTATATAAGACGACCCTTATAGCTTATGGCTTTTTTGCTTAGAAAGAAGAATGGTATAACTATATCTAAAAATTGAAGTCATTGATTGCAATAAGACATAGTCCTTGTTTTAATCCGGAAAACCGGCTTCTAAGTGTATACTTAGTCTATGGATTTAGATGAAACCTAAATAAGTTTCATCTAGATCCAATTTGTTTGTTTGATATTGCGGCTTAACCACTGGATACTGGATGGAAACTTTAATAATATAATTTAATAATGTTTCATAGATGAAACGCATGAAGAAGATCCATCCAGTGGCTTAGCCGTGATGTTCTAACAAACAAACAGTCAAACTCGATTTTAGGACTCAAAATCGTTTACCTACCTAGTGCATCTGCATATTAACTTTTTCCATATATTCGTTTTTAATTTTCGGCTCTTTTACAGTTTTATAACAGTATAGATAGATGAATAAAAATTTAAAAAGACATTCTGTAGTATCAGCATTTGTGCTGCGCGAAGCCAAGGCGGGTCGCTAGTAAATAAAATAAATAAATAATTCACAGACATTCATTATTGAGTTATATACACATTACTCATCATTATTTTGTCCCCGTTACACAAGCAAAGCACTTGGTTTCCCCAATGAGATCACAAGGCGTACCCAGTTGACTGAAGAATGACTATCGTGCATGCCTATGCCTTGCCATCATTCACTCATTATCACTCACATACAAGAAGCATACTGTATTTGACCTTGAGATCCGAATGTCCCAACAATGTTAACAACTTAGCGTAGCTTCCCCGAAATTTAGGAATTTTTTCAAGATAAAAAATTGCTCAGGGTATTTGTTAAGGGTATATATTTAAACAGACACAAAAAAAAAGAGAAATGTAAAACATTTGTTTGTGATGACTTAACGGGAAACCTTTTAATCATTTTTTAGAAGGAATCTGTGCAAATATGAATAAATTTCGCATATTTTTCACTGAAGTTAGGGAAAATTCTGATTTCAAAGTTGGCAAGACCGAGTCAACTATACAAAAATCGGCCCGTGACGTCGTATATTTGTAAATTGAGAGTACGCGTGTGCGGTCGACCATAGAGTTTTCATACAAAATGTATGAAAAGGAGGTGATGAGCGATATTTGATATAGTTCAAATGTGTAGCAAACATGTATTTTTTCTTTTCTACTGAAAGTGATGACAGACTTGTACTCTAATTTATGGTACATGTCGTAATGTAACGTTCATGACCACACACTTGCTCTTTTTACCAACAGAGTGCTCCTTTTTTCAAAAAAGAACAGACTATAATTTGTTAAGAACGATGGCATGGTAAGAGTGAATGAATAAGTGTATATCCAAACATTCGTTTTTTATTCAACTACGATACGATAGAATAAGCCGTTCGCCCGCCTACTGTTATTTATCATTGATTACTGCCTAAGGTAACAATGCATTTCCTCATCTAGCAAGTCCACTAAAGACTCGTTCTGTGAAGCAATAAAACACTGCCTTAGGTATATGTTAGGTGTCTATAATAAAATAAAAGTTACTACAGTGGAGCTTGAGTCCTCTGGGCAGCAAATGCCATGCATACCATTTAGTCCAGTACACTGCAAAATACCTTACGGTACTTTTTCGATTGACGTACTTATGTATAAGTTATTATTGATGTTATTAGTAGTTTCAGATAAATGAATTCATTCGTATAAAAACGAATATATTTTTATTACATTATTCCTTTGCAGCTCGCGCACCTTTAAAATACTAGTTTAAGTATACACTTAGAAGTCGGTCTATGTATTTAAATGAAACTTATATAAGTTTCATAGACATTTACAAACTTATATAGACATTAACAGACACAGACATTAACAAACTTATATAAGTTTCATCTAGATCAAATTTGTTTGTTTGATGTTGCGGCTTAACCACTGGATGGATCTAGATGAAACTTTAATAATATAATTTTATAATGTTTTATAGATGAAACTCATGAAGCAGATCCATCCAGTGACTTAGCCGTGATGTTATAACAAACAAACAGTCAAACTCGATTTTAGGACTCAAAATCGTTTACCTAGTGCATCTGCATATTAACTTTTTCCATATATTCGTTTTTAATTTTCGGCTCTTTTACAGTTTTATAACAGTATAGAATAGATAGATGAAAAAAAATATACAAAGACATTCTGTAGTATCAGCATTTGTGCTGCGCGAAGCCAGGGCGGGTCACTAGTAAATAAAATAAATAATTCACAGACATTAATTATTGAGTTATATACACATTACTCATCATTATTTTGTCCCCGTTACACAAGCAAAGCACTTGGTTTCCCCAATGAGATCACAAGTCGTACCCAGTTGACTGAAGAATTACTATCGTGCATGCCTATGCCTTGCCATCATTCACTCATTATCACTCACATACAAGGAGCATACTGTATTTGACCTTGAGATCCGAATGTCCCAACAATGATAACAACTTAGCGTAGCTTCCCCGAAATTTAGGAATTTTTTCAAGATAAAAAATTGCTCAGGGTATTTGTTAGGGGTATATATTTAAACAGACACAAAAAAAAAGAGAAATGTTAAACATTTGTTTGTGATGACTTAACGGGAAACCTTTTAACCATTTTTTTAGAAGGAATCTGTGCAAATATGGATAAATTTCGCATATTTTTCACTGAAGTTAGGGAAAATTCTGATTTCAAAGTTGGCAGGACCGAGTCAACTATACAAAAATCGGCCCGTGACGTCATTAGGCATGGGCGTTTTTGGATTTTTTCACAAACCGATACAAAACCGATTTCAGATTTTGAAATCGATTTCAAAAACCGTTTTTTAAAAACGGTTTTTAGTTTTCGGTGCAAAACTAAAATCACGAATGCGTATCAAAACTGCCGTTTTTAACCGTTTTTAAAAAACGGTTTTTAGTTTTCGGTGCAAAACTAAAATCACGAATGCGTATCAAAACTATAGAAAACTAAAACTTTAGGTAGATTTAGATTTTGTGCGTTTGCAGTTTGTGTTTGGTTTTCGTTTTCGGTGCAAAACTAAACTCACGTCGGTTCGGTTTGGTTTCGTTCGGATAAGATTGTTTGCAGTTTGCGTTATCATCGTGCGTTTTCTAAAAACGGTTTTCTCATATTGGAATATCGATGCGATACGATTTCTGACTGCAAACGGATTTCAGTTTCGTTTTGATATATCTGTCTCATGCCTAGACGTCATATATTTGTAAATTGAGAGTACGCGTGTGCGGTCGACCATAGAGTTTTCATACAAAATGTATGGAAAGGAGGTGATGAGCGATATTTGATATAGTTCAAATGTGTTACAACCTTTATGTTACTGAAGAAAACGTGCGCGCGCTAGCAATTCTATTCTAATAATCTGTGTTATCATAGATAGATCATTGGTATCAAGAGCTTTGTTTTTCTGTGACAAGTTTTCGCCCTACGGTGTAAATATCGTAATACTATTGTAAGCATTAGTATCCTACCCTACTAGACTGCACTGCATCATAATAATCTGGGAGTCTCTGCGACAATCACCGCAATGGCTGACTCCGTTTGCAGACTATGTCTAACCGGGAATGCTAAGATGTTAAACATTGACAACATGCATCCCCAGATAATCAAGCTATTAACGAACTTACAGGTAATTTTAAATATTGTAAATGCCTATGAGAAATAAATGAAGAACTATAATGGAACCATACGATTATGTATTGCTGTTTCATAGTAGGTATATCGTTGAAAGTATTTAGTATTATTTTATAGCTATAGAACAAGAGTAAAGTGATTTTATTCAATTACTTACAGATTGTTTGGCACAAATCTGTCAACTAACCCAATCCTCATGTGATTTGTTTCTTGCTAGTTATATATTGTAGATTGTGTAAATGTAGGTGTGGACAATCATAGTAAAATTTGTTACAGCCCGATACAGTATCAAATGCAGGGGCCCCGAGCACAGTATGCTATATCTGTCATCGACAGCTGCAGAAGTGCCACATGTTCTCTGACATGGCTCGCAGATCTGACAGAACCATTCGTGATTTGCTACACAAAAGGATTAAGGTAAGTAGACACTGATTTCTTGTTCTTTGTGCAATTTTTACTCCATTCCTTTGATGAGGTATAATTGTAGAGAGATCTCTATCAGGTTTGTGACAGTTACCACTAGTGGTATGTACTTAGACCAGTATTGTGTGATTCACTTTGGACTTGTTGATTTTCAGATAACAAACAGTATGATCACAGTGCTGTCTCTGGCAACAACACCAACCCTTTCAGTGACTTCTACCCAGCACCTGTCTATTCACACTTCCACACTACAAATAGAAGCTTTGGATATGCCCATAATTGTCAAAGAAGAAATTTCTGTTGAAGACCCTGATGTGATTGGATGTTCACTTAATACAGATTTGTTTTTAGAAAATGTTAATGTAGAAAATCAGCAAAGTATGACAACTTTGACTTTCCATTGTGATAAGTGCAACATACAATTTTCCTCCAAAAACAAGTTGACAAAACATATGGTAATTCACTTAAATGGTCAAAAATCATTACCAACACATCTGGAAATGCACACTGAAGAAAAACTACATTGTTGCAGTATATGTTATGAAGCATTCTCTCAGAAATGTCATTGGAGAGAACACATGCAAACACACTCTGGAGAGAAGCCCCATTCCTGCAGTATATGCAATAAAGCATTCGCTGTGAAAAATGATTTGCGAGAACACATGCAAAGTCACACTGTAGAGAAGCCCCATTCCTGCAGTATATGTAATAAAGCATTCTCTCAGAAATGTAGTTTGACAGTACACATGCAAACGCACACTGGAGAGAAGCCACATTCCTGCAGTTTATGTAATAAAACATTCACTCAGAAATGTCATTTGCAAGAACACATGCGAATTCACACTGTAGAGAAGCCACATTCCTGCAGTATATGCAATAAAACATTCTCTTGGAAAAGTCATTTGAGAATACACATGCAAACGCACACTGGAGAGAAGCCACATTCCTGCAGTATATGCAATAAAGCATTCTCTCAGAAATATCATTTGAGAGTACACATGCATACACACACTGGAGAGAAACCATATTCCTGCAGTATATGCAATAAAGCATTCGCTGTGAAAAAATATTTGAGACATCATATGCACATTCACACTGGAGGGAAACTACATTCCTGCAGCATATGTAATAAAGCATTCTCTCAGAAATGTCATTTGCAAGAACACATGCGAATTCACACTGTAGAGAAGCCACATTCCTGCAGTATATGCAATAAAACATTCTCTTGGAAAAGTCATTTGAGAATACACATGCAAACGCACACTGGAGAGAAGCCACATTCCTGCAGTATATGCAATAAAACATTCTCTTGGAAAAGTCATTTGAGAGTACACATGCAAACACACACTGAAAAGAAGCCATATACCTGCATGTTATGTAATAAAAAATTCACTAAAAAAAATCATTTTAAACTACACATGCAAACACACACTGGAGAGAAGCCACATGCATGCAGTATATGTAATAAAACATTCATTCAGAAATGTACTTTGACATTGCACATGCAAATACACTCCAGAGCGAAGTCACATGCTTGCAGTATATGTAATAAAACATTCTCCCTGAAATGTTATATGCGAGAACACATGCGAATTCACACTGTAGAGAAGCCACATTCCTGCAGTATATGCAATAAAACATTCTCTTGGGAATGTAATTTGACACGTCATATGCACATTCACACTGGAGAGAAGCCACATTCCTGCAGTATATGTAATAAAGCATTCTCTCAGAAATGTCATTTGAGAATACACATGCAAACGCACACTGGAAAGAAACCATATTCCTGCAGTGTATGCAATAAAGCATTCTCTTGGAAAAGTCATTTGAGAATACACATGCAAACGCACACTGGAGAGACACCATATTCCTGCAGTATATGCAATAAAGCATTCTCTCAGAAATGTCATTTGAGAAAACACATGCAAACGCACAAACCATATTCCTGATAATGCAATAAAGCATTCTCTCAGAAATATTATTTGAGAGTACATAATGCAAACACACACTGAAAAGAAACCATTTAACTGCATGTTATGTAATAAAAAATACACTAAAAAAAAATGGTAGCACTCCGGGAGTGCCGGCAGAAGTGAAAACTTCAATATTAACGTTGTGTTTTCACTTTTAAGTTTTCACTTCAAAAATATAACCACAGTCGTCATAATGACAATGACAATCACAATGACACAGACACATTCGCGCAAGCGCGAATGTGTTTTCACTTTTAAGTTTTCACTTCAAAAATATAACCACAGTCGTCATAATGACAATGACAATCACAATGACACAGACACATTCGCGCAAGCGCGAATGTGTCTGTGTCATTGTGATTGTGTCATGTCATTGTGTAACATTCGCGCAAGCGCGAATGTGACACAACGACGAAGACAACGAAGACACACTGTGTGATTGTGTCATGTCGACACAACGACAATGACAATGACAATGACACATTCGCGCAAGCGCGAATGTGTCTGTGTTTTCACTTTTAAGTTTTCACTTCAAAAATATAACCACAGTCGTCATAATGACGAATATTTAATTGTTTGAGTCATACGTCGCGTGACCGCAAGTGTGTTCTTTTGTCGTCTCTTGTTTTACGAGCAATGTATAAAAATTAAATAAGATCTTACGCTTTTTCGACGTCACGTGACCCTGACGCGAGTTTGAAAGTTTTTACCCACCCAGCGCCGCTAAAGAAGTTTTCACTTCAAAAATTATTTCAAACTACACATGCAAACACACACTGGAGAGAAGCCACATGCATGCAGTATATGTAATAAAACATTCTCCCTGAAATCTGTTCTGACATTGCACATGCAAATACACTCCAAAGTGAAGCCGCATGCTTGCAGTATATGTAATAAAACATTCTCTCTGAAATGTTATTTGCAAGAACACATGCGAATTCACACTGTAGAGAAGCCACATTCCTGCAATTTAGGTACCTAATAAAAAATTTACTTGGAAAAGCTCTTTGACAGCACACTTGCCAGTACACACTAGGTAAAAGATATATTCCTGAAGTAGATAGCTATGCAGTTTGTCAGAAAATGAATTCGACAACACACATGCGCACTCTGGAGATAATCATTAAATGCAGTGTAAAAATATAATTTCATGTTTAAAACGTAGGTACCTACTTATATTAATTATGCTTTACAATTTAAATAATCATCTTAAATGCAGGGCCGCGTTATAAATACTTTTACCGTCCCCCAAAGTGTTGAAGAGCAAAATGAACGGAGCGAGCCTCGTAAAACAATAAAATGTCATAAATGATGCGAATTTTGTGTTATTCTAACATACAGTGACAAAAACCCATCGGCGCGCGGAGCCGCAAATTTTTACTTCTATTATACGAAAAAGATAGGTGGAATGTCGCCTAAGACAGAGATAAGTGGAGCTTTAGGGGAGACCCAGCAAGCAGTGGGACAATATAGGTTTAAAAAAATATACATATATATATATATATATATATATTAAACCTTTATTACATACATGTATATATACAGGATGTATCACGAGTAATCACGACCCAAAAGCAACAGGGCGATGGGGGAGCTCAATACGCAAACGAAAAGATGAGAAGACGGTCTATCTTATAAAAAGTTATCGCTGAAGTATTGATTCCTAAAACTGATTATGAATAAAAAACATAAAAGTGCGAGTAACTTTTGATCGACTGAATATCGAAAGGCATTGAGCTCTCCATCGCCCTGTTGCTTCTGGTCCACCCCTCCAGTTACATCCTGTATATATGTATATCAACAGCTCGACGAAAAGTATTCATATAATTTCATTATATAATTTTTATTTTGAAATAACTTTTGAATTATTGCGGAAAAATAGAATAAAATTAGTTTGCTTATAAAACTTATAAATGATCTTTCCATTTATCACAAAAAAATATATATTCAAAAACCCAATTGAGCTCATGTCAGGAATTTTGGCCGAAACTCAGGAATTTTGTCAGGACTTTTGAAATTTGCATCTGGTAACCCTACACCCGCCATACGCAAAAGATATCCATGGCGCCCATGTGGTGGGTGGCACGAAATCGGTTATGAATAAGAATTTTATTTATTGTTAAACTGTGTATGAAGTAGGTAGAAAATGTTTCAACAGCCTACCCATCTCAGGCGTACCTACAATATTGTATGCTTAAATATTAGGAGTTACCATATTGAATCACATATTATTTGATTAAATCGCTCGTCTCCGCTGCTCCTGCATGACAACGCGCGACCTCACACTGCACTGCACAGCAGACGAGCAGAGAGGTCTCCAAGTTGCAAGAACTGGGGCTGTAGCCTCTCCGTCATCCGCCCTACTCACCAGACCTTGCGCTTACAGACTACTACTTTTTCCAGAATTTGGATAACTTCTTGGCGGGAAAAAAATTCAATACCCGAGAGGCAGTACAAAATGCCTTTGAAGAATTTGTTGCCTCCCGTCCAGCTGATTTCTTTATCTATATTAGGGCATCAATAAACTGCCACTGCGTTGGCAAAGATGCATTGAATGCATGGGTGATTACTTCGATTATTAAAAAATAAGTACATGAAAAAAAAATTTTTTTTCATACAAAACGGCAATTTCAAAGATTACCTATTATATTATTACCTATTATTAGCAATACCTACTGTATTTTTACATTTCGTTTATGGGAGTCCTAGATATGGCAATATAACGCTCAGATTGAAAACCTAGAGGTAAAATAACTGTGAATGCACTGTACTGTACAGTCCGTTCACGGACTGTAGTACAACTTGTAGTGGCCTAGTGAAAAATAAAATACAAAACCAAAAGCCGTTAAATCATTTGTCTAAATTCAAACACTTGACATTGACAGAATTGCCTGTGGTATTGCGAAAGTCATTAATAAAAGAAGAAGAAATCAAGAGTTTTGTTTTCCTGTGACAAGTTTTCGTCTAGGGATGGCGATCTGAGATCGATTAATCGAAGAATCGATTTTTCGAGCAGAAAATATCGATTTTTTAAATCGATATGAAGTACTGTGTCGATTCACTGAATCGATATATCACCCTTGAAAATCGACATTCGATTTTTTTCTGTTTTGTTATACAATTAATTATTTGCATTTAGTTGAATGTGCCTGAATTATAAGAGTGCTGCCGGTTTAAGAGCTACTGTGCTACTCATAAACTCGCGAGATGGCTGTATGTTTAGTATCCTTTACTCGCTTCTCTTTAATAAAAAAGTTACGTCTTTGATTTTATGTATCTATAATCTGTGACTATTGATATTGCATTATTCATTGATTCATTTGTTGTTGTCGTTTAATGAATACTGTTAATAGCGTAATACAAGTATTTTCATGATTGATTTTCATCAGATTTTCATGTAGTGTTTGTTGCGAAATAATAACTAATTGAGAGTAGATAAGTAAATAAGTAAAGCGCTTCTTATTTGACTTCTTGAATTCCCTGATTTTATTGATAAGATATCGTTAATTGCAATATTAATCTTGTTTTTAGTAAAATTGATACAAATTTACATTGTAAACGCAAACTTGAAAAAAAGATCGATTTTTTAAGAATCGATTTTGTAGGCCTCGATTTTTTCGTGAATCGATTCATTAGACTACGATTCGAATCGATTTAAAAATCGATCTTTTTCGAAAAGAATCGCCATCCCTATTTTCGTCCTTACTCCTTACTGTGTAATTAACAATATGCATCGTAATACTATTGTAAGCATGTGTATCCTACCCTACTAGTCTGCATCATAATAATCTGGGAGTCTCTGGGACAATCACCGCAATGGCTGACTCCGTTTGCAGACTATGTCTAACTGGGAATGTTAAGATGTTAAACATTGACAACATGCATCCCCAGATAATCAAGCTATTAACGAACTTAGAGGTAATTTAAATATTGTAAATGCCTATGAGAAATAAATGAAGAACTATAATGGAACCATACGATTATGTATTGCTGTTTCATAGTAGGTATATCGTTGAAAGTATTTAGTATTATTTTATAGCTATAGAACAAGAGTAAAGTGATTTTATTCAATTACTTACAGATTGTTTGGCACAAATCTGTCAACTAACCCAACCCTCATGTGATTTGTTTCTTGCTAGTTATATATTGTAGATTGTGTAAATGTAGGTGTGGACAATCATAGTAAAATTTGTTACAGCCCGATACAGTATCAAATGCAGGGGCCCCGAGCACAGTATGCTATATCTGTCATAGACAGCTGCAAAAGTGCCACATGTTCTCTGACATGGCTCGCAGATCTGACAGAACCATTCGTGATTTGCTACACAAAAGGATTAAGGTAAGTAGGCACTACATAATTTCTTCTAGCTTTTTGTGCAATTTTTACTCAATTCCTTTGATGAGGTATATTTGTAGAGAGTTCTCTATCAGGTTTGTGTCAGTTACCACTAGTGGTAAGTAGACCAATATTGTGTGATTCACCTTGGACTTGTTGATTTTCAGATAACAAACAGTATGATCACAGTGCTGTCTCTGGCAACAACACCAACCCTATCAGTGACTTCTACCCAGCACCTGTCTATTACACAACACATAGAAACTTTGGATATGCCCATAATTGTCAAAGAAGAAATTTCTGTTGAAGACCCTGATGTGATTGGAGGTTCATTTAATACAGATTTGTACTTAGAAAATGTAAATGTGGTAGAAAATCAACAAAGTACATTGACTTTTCATTGTGATAAGTGCAACATACAATTTTCCTCCAAAAACAAGTTGACAAAACATATGGTAATTCACTTAAATGGTCAAAAATCATTACCAGCACATCTGGAAATGCACACTGAAGGAAAACTACATTGTTGCAGTATATGTTATGAAGCATTCTCTCAGAAATGTCATTGGAGAGAACACATGCAAAAGCACTCTGTAGAGAAGCCCCATTCCTGCAGTATATGCAATAAAGCATTCGCTGTGAAAAATGATTTGCGAGAACACATGCAAAGTCACACTGTAGAGAAGCCCCATTCCTGCAGTATATGTAATAAAGCATTCTCTCAGAAATGTAGTTTGACAGTACACATGCAAACGCACACTGGAGAGAAGTCACATTCCTGCAGTTTATGTAATAAAACATTCACTCAGAAATGTCATTTGCAAGAACACATGCGAATTCACACTGTAGAGAAGCCACATTCCTGCAGTATATGCAATACAACATTCTCTTGGAAAAGTCATTTGAGAATACACATGCAAACGCACACTGGAGAGAAGCCACATTCCTGCAGTATATGCAATAAAGCATTCTCTCAGAAATATCATTTGAGAGTACACATGCAAACACACACTGGAGAGAAACCATATTCCTGCAGTATATGCAATAAAGCATTTGCTGTGAAAAAATATTTGAAACATCATATGCACATTCACACTGGAGGGAAACTACATTCCTGCAGTATATGTAATAAAGCATTCTCTCAGAAATGTCATTTGCAAGAACACATGCGAATTCACACTGTAGAGAAGCCACATTCCTGCAGTATATGCAATAAAACGTTCTCTTGGAAAAGTCATTTGAGAATACACATGCAAACGCACACTGGAGAGAAGCCACATTCTTGCAGTATATGCAATAAAGCATTCTCTCAGAAATATAATTTGAGAGTACACATGCAAACACACACTGAAAAGAAGCCATATACCTGCATGTTATGTAATAAAAAAATCACTAAAAATAATCATTTTAAACTACACATGCAAACACACACTGGAGAGAAGCCACATGCATGCAGTGTATGTAATAAAACATTCTTTCAGAAATGTACTTTGACATTGCACATGCAAATACACTCCAGAGAGAAGCGACATGCTTGCAGTATATGTAATAAAACATTCTCCCTGAAATGTTATATGCAAGAACACATGCGAATTCACACTGTAGAGAAGCCACATTCCTGCAGTATATGCAATAAAACATTCTCTTGGGAATGTAATTTGACACGTCATATGCACATTCACACTGGAGAGAAGCCACATTCCTGCAGTATATGTAATAAAGCATTATCTCAGAAATGTCATTTGAGAATACACATGCAAACGCACACTGGAAAGAAACCATATTCCTGCAGTGTATGCAATAAAGCATTCTCTTGGAAAAGTCATTTGAGAATACACATGCAAACGCACACTGGAGAGACACCATATTCCTGCAGTATATGCAATAAAGCATTTTTAATAATAATAATAATAATAATAATAATAAGACATTTATTTCTCTCTACACAAAAGGTTCCTTAAAAATAATTAGATGTAGGTTGAACAGTTTACATGGATCAAAGAAACCTGTATTGCGAGAGACTGGTGCCCGAGATAGGTTGAAAAACCTGTATTACGGGTCACCAGTGCTCCCACTCCACGGTTAATTAGGACCAGATTAACATGGGAACAAAGATATGAGTGACACAGAGTAATTAGCCATTTAAAATAAAACAAAAAAACACAAGTTATACTATGAGGGGACATAATCAGTCCTAGGTATATAGAAACTAAAACTAAATTAATACTATCTTACTACAGCCATGTCGTGTAATTTAAATTGTAGAATTCGGGTAGATTGATTGAAAAAGTAGGTAATTTGTGCGAAAGTGTGTAAGTGTGTGAAGGTGAGAGTGAGACGAGGGTGAGAATGTGATTAGAAGTGTAATGTGTAGGTAGCGTAATGTGATGTGAGTGTAATGAGAGGGTGTGAGTGTGATTTAGAAGTGTAATGTGTAGGTAGGTAGTGATACAAATATATACAACTGTAAAACACAAATACATACGAATCAAGTCTCAATCTAGAACGTAATATGAGGCAAACCAGCATCTGAGATATGAGGTACAGGTAAGTTCAAGATAAAAAGAGAGTGTGCCAGATGTTTAAGATCCCGGGGTTAAGAACTCTTCAGTTTGTTGATAGTTTAGGGACTTTAGCCACTCAGTAACGATTGCCTTGCATTTGTATCTTGAGATGGGGTATATGGATAGAATATTGTTAATCCTATTGTAGATGAACGGGCCCAGGAAGCAACTGAAATTGTGAGAAAGACTGGTACGAAATGAGGAAGCACTACAGACTTTCCCCTTACGCCGTTTACCTTTCGTCAACTCCGGGTTGTAGGCAAGGCAAGAATGCTTTTTAAGGACAATTTGTAATATGAAGAACTGCCTGACGGTCAGAACGTTCCAAGTAGCATATAGTTCAGTAGTTGGCGAACGATAAGGAAGACCAGCGGCCACCTTAAGAATTACTCTCTGTGCTCTTTCGGCCTCAATAAGGTGTGTTTTGGCCGCACCACCCCAAGAAGAAATACAGTACCCCATGATTGACTGACACAAAGTAAGGTAGACCATTCTTATGGTATCTCTGTCGGCAACGTTCTTGAGTGCTTTGAAGATGTAAATTAACTTTCTGAGTCTGGAAACCAAGTGTTCGATTTGTCGTTTAAAAGTGAGAGTCTGATCAATGAAAACACCTAGATACTTAGCACTGTCGGTCTGTTCGAGTTTTGGGCACAGGCAAATAGAGGAGGTAGGACAGGGGGAGCAAGTATGAATGGTGATAGAAAGGGATGATGGTGGCAAAAGATTGGTTCTAAGGGCAAAAGCTGTGTACTTTGTTTTGGAGACGTTAAGCGTCAGGACGTTAGCTCTAAGCCAGAGACAAACCTTGTTAATTCCCCTCTGTGCAGAGTCATATACTTGCTCCCAGGAAGAACCAGTAAAAAGGAGCGCTGTATCGTCTGCAAAGGTAAGAATCCTACCACTCTCCAGTCTCATGTCGCACAGACTGTTAATATAGGTGAGAAAGAGAGTGGGCCCCTCTTATTGCATTCTCTCAGAAATGTCATTTGAGAAAACACATGCAAACGCACAAACCATATTCCTGATAATGCAATAAAGCATTCTCTCAGAAATATTATTTGAGAGTACATAATGCAAACACACACTGAAAAGAAACCATATAACTGCATGTTATGTAATAAAAAATACACTAAAAAAAATTATTTCAAACTACACATGCAAACACACACTGGAGAGAAGCCACATGCATGCAGTATATGTAATAAAACATTCTCCCTGAAATCTGTTCTGACATTGCACATGCAAATACACTCCAAAGTGAAGCCGCATGCTTGCAGTATATGTAATAAAACATTCTCTCTGAAATGTTATTTGCAAGAACACATGCGAATTCACACTGTAGAGAAGCCACATTCCTGCAATTTAGGTAATAAAAAATTTACTTGGAAAAGCTCTTTGACAGCACACTTGCCAGTACACACTAGGTAAAAGATATATTCCTGAAGTAGATAGCTATGCAGTTTGTCAGAAAATGAATTCGACAACACACATGCGCACTCTGGAGATAATCATTAAATGCAGTGTATAAAATATAAAACTTATATTAGGTAAGCATAAAAAAACATAAAAGTGCGAGTAACTTTTGATCGACTGAATGTCGAAAAGCATTGAGCTCCCCATCGCCCGGCCCTGTTGCTTCTGGTCCATCCCTCCAGTTACACCCTGTACATATGTATATCAACAGCTTGACGAAAAGTTAACTGTATAAATACAGTTAACTTTTCATCAACAGCTCGACGAAAAGTTAAGAAAAAGAATTTTATTTATTGTTATACTGTCTAGAAAGTAGAAAATGTTTCAACAGCCTACCCATCTCGGGCGTACAATATTTTATGCTAAATTATAGGAGTTACCTACATTGAATTATTATTTTATTATCATTAAAATCTAATTACAGCCCAAAACTTAATAATTATGTAAGGTCAGTGTGGGTAAGTCCGTCTAGGCCCTAAGTCCGTCTACTGGCAATAACTTCCGTTTTTGAATAGCTAGAGCCATATAACTCGGTTGGTAAAACAGTATCATTGAGTTAGTTCGAACTAGGGATAATAGATGTCGCTAACATCTTTATGTTGGAAAAAATGTGACAACCAATTTTTTCCGCGAATTTAACTTGAAGTTGAAGTTTGACGTCTCGTCGAAAAATGAAAAAAAAGGTGTGAAATCTAAGGAGTTTTCTGAGTATCTGTGATAACGTAGGCCATTTACAGATTCGGGAATGTATATCTGGTGTCCGATTCAAAAATAACGCATTAGTTTCGTAATTATAACAAATAGAAAAAATCCAAGCTTCGAATGTTTTAGTTGTGAAGTCCGTCTACTATACATAAGGCAAGTCCGTCATATGCCGGTCTTGCCTTAATTCCAGATATTGTCAACCTTTTTAGTAGTTCAAATTTTATAATTATTTTATACTGTTTATTCAACTTGTAAGTATTATTCGCCTGTCTACGAAAGTGAACTTTTTTCAGGGTTAAGCTTGCCTCTGTAAATCTAATCTATTTACGTTTATTTTTCTGTATTTACTTTGTGTATAATAAATAATTAAGTGAAAGATGCACTGGTATGTTTGCAAGAGGACTAGCATCACCTATAAGTATTCTTTAAAAGTTTATAAATTGTGAATACATATTTTGAAAGCATGGAACTATCCAACCTTTTTTTTAATTTCTGATTTTTTATACCTGACTCATGTAACATGGCACATCATGTCGGACTTTGTGAACATTTATCGTTTTAACAAAGATCTGGTTTAGAAAATGATCCCATACTCACTTATTTCGTACTGGCAGAAAGTGTTATAAATGTAGCTACAGATCCGGCAATAGTTTGCCACACCATTTCAAAATTCATACATCACATTATTAACGATTACTTGTTTACAAATAAAGATTCTTGTGTATTGATTTGTATGTTATTGACAAAAAAAATCGTAAGTGGGTACTTTGTGAAAATGTTTACAACCACTGAAAGTACATCATCAGCAAAGATATGCCGGACTTGCCCTTGATTTTAATAATTTTATTTTTCTTTAAAAGTATACCTTAAAGTCACACGTTTAAAACACTTATTTCAACGGCAGCTTTTCATCATTTATCGATAAGGTTTTCATACATATTGGCTCACTAGTTACGATTTTATTGCTACTAGACGGACTTGCCTCAAACTGGTTGGGAAGTCCGTCTAAATGCCTACTTTACAAAAAAATGCTATACTGACCTTACCATTATTCTATATAAATCTATTTCAATTTCATAATTGAAGGCTTTGATTGCAATAAGACTTAGCCCGTGTGTTAATCCGGAAAACCGGCTTCTAAACTGTAAGTTTCATCTAGTCTATAGGCGTGATGACAAACAGTCTAACTCGATTTTAGGATTTAGAATCGTTTACCTAGTCCAGAGGGCTTAGTCCGAGTTTGCATTTTAAAACTCCCTACTCTAGAGCCGACAGTAGTCTCTCGGATGTCCTTATATTTTTGTATGGATATCCGAGAGACGACTCTCGGCTCGAGAGTAGGGGAGTTTTAAAATGCAGCCTCGGACTATAGTCCGTTCACAGTTATTTTACCTCTGACAGATGCTTTCCGAGTGTTGGTATAACTGTCGAGTCGTTTTGAAAAACTTTTGGTGTTTTCCTTTAATATCTGTGATATTTGATGTGATATAATGCTGAAAAGGATTCATACTATCGGAAGAAATATTGTATTAGCAGTGCGTGATATTTTTGAGAAAGAAAAAGACAATAATGCTCCTTTAATTCCATTTGTAAACAAGTAACCGCCATTAAAGGTATGTAAAAAAGGGTTACCCGTGTTTAACATTTTACCTAATTAAACTGGAAACTAGAATGTGATACCGTAAGCTCTATATTTAGAACATATATTAGCATTGACATGGTATTTTTGTGAAATTACTTACGTGATGGTAACGATTATGAAGTTTTATAATTGTTATTTTATTGTTGAATAAAGAAGAAATATAAAGAGAATAAATAAATACACAGATATATACAAGATAAGCTTGTTTAAATATTTAAAATATATCGTATTATATGCACCATTAACACACGAAGTGTAATAATACTAAATCGGCCTAGTTAGGTAATATTAGCAATACTGTATTTTTACATTTCATTTATGGGAGTCCTAGACGTCCTAGATATGGCAATATAATTCTCAGATTGCCAACCTAACAGCTAGAGGTAAAATACCTGTGAACGGACTATAAGCCCTCAGTTATACTCAAGGTGTGTTTCGCGGAATCCTAGGGTTCCACGATACGCCGCGCGCGCCGCGCCGCGCCGGTAGAGGTTTCGTTAGAAAAAAATGTTCGACTAGCTAGAGTCTAGTCGAATTTTTTTACTCCTTGTGAGCGATAAAAATAAAAAACAGTTTCAAACCTCCTATTAGTTAGTTTCTTCCCTTTTTAATATCTTTCATTGTACTTTATTAGTTATATTAATTTATAAGAATACACTTTTAAAAACAGTTTTTTGTTCTATTGTAGGGTTCCGTCAAATATTCTGCTTTCCAAAAGGGTTCCGTCACTAAAAAAGTTTAAGAACCGCTGACCTAGTCACTAGTTTGAAAAATGCAGAGGGCTTAGTCTGAGTGTGCATTTTAAAACTCCCTACTCTCGAGCCGAAAGTCGTCTCTCGGATCTCTCTCTCTATTTCTTACAAAAATATAAGGACATCCGAGAGACGACTCTCGGCTCGAGAGTAGGTAGTTCTAAAATGCAAGCTCGGACTAGATCCATTATAATTTTAGTACATAGTTTATTTTATTTAAAAATTTTTAGTTAATTAAATAAATGATATCATTCTATTTTTACAAGTTTCTGCTGAAAATAAATGTTATGTTTTAACAGCTGTGTCTGTGGCGGCTTGATGCTTTGGTCCATGTTTTTCATGAACCTTGCTGGAGGCTGAGGCTTTTATGCGCCGTCTGTTAAAGAGTAGCTGTACTTTGTGAAGAGGGTTGTAAGGTTGGTTAACATGAATATCTGTCAATTGTCAAAATTTGGTTAAAGTCATTGTCACTCACACGTGTTTTTTTTTGTCTCGATCGATCGAGCTTTTTTGGTTCAACACGCGGCCGGCATGGCAATTGGCATGCACTTAGTTTATTGAATTATATTACAGGAATTGTAGGACCTATGGGACTTCAAAATGTCTGTTTTGAATATACACAATGCTCTTCAAAGCATACAAAAAGAAACATCCACTGCAGATCTTGCTAAAGCTTGTAGTGAGCTTCTGGTGAGTATTCATTGTAAACAAAGCGATAGACACCAAATATTTTGATGTTTTGCGTAAATTTTGTATTAAAACATTATGCGCTTGATTATAATATTAGTTAGAACACATTGCGTTTCACAATATCTTATAGATAAGGTGTTTAACTATTTTTTTGATGCATGAATATCTGGTTATCACATTGTTTAGGTGCTAATTACCAAACATTATTTGCTCAGAGACTATCAAAATACATTTTCCAAGGTATCCTAAATGGAATAGTGCATTCAATTCTTGTAATAACACATTGTTTTTCAGATATCACTCAACTCTAATTCAATCGGAATCCCAAATGTGGTCAAAAAGTTGTCCGATTTTATCCTGAATATTGATGATGCAAGAATTTTCAAACAGAATTTGTCCAACATTCTTCTGGCTTTAGTGTCAGCGAGGATACCTCTCAAACCTATATTTTCCAACTCTAAATATGACACATGCAGTGATGCAGAGAAAATCAACCATCTGGAGTATTCTATTATATTGGCCGTTCTTAGTGATCATCCTGATGTGTTGCAGTAAGTAAATGATTTTATAATTGATAATAATTATTTTTTAAACCTATGATATCCACTGATGATCTGATTCTTACCAGACTAGAAGATTTTGAAGTAATCACCTTCAAAGATTTCTTCTTGTCTGGTTGGCGCTACACTGTAGATTAGGAAAATCTTGATCATCTAGTTTATCTCACCAGCATCTAACTTATCATAAGTATTATTAAGAAATATTGAGTGACAACATAAAATTTTATAAAGAATTCTATGAACAAACAACTTAGTTTCATAACTTCTTGATTGCCATGTTTGCAGATATACCCTAAAATACTTTGAAATCAACAAAGTTCCGCCGTTTGAAGTGTTTATACATCACGAAGAATCATACAATGTGGCGCCAAAGAAAAGACGCCTCCTAGACTATAAGCACAAGGTCACCGATCAACAGATTGTACTATGCTGTTTCACTTTGCTCAAAAAATTGCCAAATGAATTAGCTAATAAATGGGATTGGACCAAGTTTGTAAATAACTTTAGTCATCATGAAAGTGCCAATATAAGATGGTAAGTTTTAGTAGAACAAAATTTATATAACATCTGCATTCTTGTTTTTTATACTAACTAGATACCAGTGTCAATTCTTTTTGCATGAAATTAATAGCCATCCTTGTCGTTCCACTATGTATCAATGGGATAGCAATATTTTGTATAAGTGTAAATGAAACAAGCTAATGATACATTTAAGAGTCCCTGACTGGTTTCATGACAAGATTCTTTATCAACGTGATTGTAAAACATGGACTACCAAGTAGGATTTAGTAGATAGGATTACCATCCTAATTTTTGCATAACAAATTTTCTCATCTTACCAAATCATTTATAACAGGATGGTAAAAGAATGCATGGTCATCCTAACAAACATGACTGAAACTCAAGCCGCAGTTTTGACAGAAAAGCTACAAATCAACCAGGAAGACTCATTAAAATGTCTGACAGCTCCCATTACTTCAAAAGTATACACAATGATGGAAATCATCAAGGATGAAGACCTGAACAGGGAAAGTGTGGTGAATGTTGATGGTATATTACTGCCATTGTATGATAAGAGTAATGTAAAGGATGGGAACCTAGTTCCTGTCAAATCTACTGTCAATAATTTGAGAAGCTTGGCTTTAGCTGTAGCATCAGGTGAGTTTTTATAGTCATATATTTTATTTTGAAATCACAGAAAAAATTACTGACAATATTGTTGATTTGTGAACAGTGAGAATAGAAAAGATGGATATCATTGTGTGTTTAGAGAGCCCTTAATTATCTATCTATACTTATAATAAAACTGTAGAGAGGTCAATTCTGTACATGAAATATATTTAAAAAAAAACTATCAGGGGGTGATTAGTGATCGATACTGATGCCAAAAATGCAATCAGTAAAATTTTTGTCTGTCTGTCTGTCTGTCTGTCTGTCTGTCTGTCTGTATGTTCCTTATAGAAACAAAAACTACTCGACGGATTTTAACGAAACTTGGTACAATTATTCTTCATACTTCTGGGCAGGTTATAGGATACTTTTCATCACGCTACAATCAATAGGAGCAGAGTAGTGACGGGAAATGTCGGGAAAACGGGAGAAGTTACTCCGTTTTTTAAGCTTCCGTCGCGTGTGCAGCCTTAATGGTTAAAGTTACATAGAAATCATGTATGACGGAAATATTCTACATTAAATTGTCTAAAAAATATCCCGCAACAGCACATGTCTATCTTTTATGGTTGACTCACAATAACACGTGTAACTCCTGATAGCTTAGCAGTTCGGAGCATTCTGATTATATTTGTTTACTCTTACGTTTATAAGACTCTCAGTCATCCCAAATTTAAAAAAGTTAACATTATTACCTATTCAATAAAAAAAGAATCATAGAAATCGGTATAGAAACACCAAACTTATACATGAAATAAGCCATCGCGCCGTCGCACTTGAATACTCAAATCGAGTAAAGTTTGAAATTTGTTGTGTTTACCACTAGATGGCGCTACTGTGCACAAATCCTAGATCGCGCTATCGGTGCGTTTTGGCAATGCGTTATAAGTCGGTCGGTAATTAGCAATAGTTCCGTTTAATTGAGGTATCATGAAAAGTTATTTAGGGTTGCGTATCCGATTACCGCTTTAATGACGAATACATATTTGAAAACAAAATATTAAATATTCAAGGGGGTGCTCATAATCTCATACAAAAACATAATTTACTTAGATGGTTTGTTTTTTTTATATATAATATTTTATAAAAAATATATTGTTGTTGATGAGTAATACATTTACTTGGACCAGTTAGCGAGCTTCGAAAACAGGCTGGATAAGGAGATCGATCGCCGCACCGAGAACGCCTGGAAGAGCTACTGGTCCATGAAGCAACACATTAAAGGCGACCTTCCACTTACGCTTAAACGCCAACTCATCGACATGTGCATCCTGCACGTCCTAACATACGGTGCGCAGACATGGTCACTGACTGAAGCACAGAAATCCAGACTCAACATTTGCCAAAGAGCAATGGAACGTAGCATCTTTGGTTTCAAGCGCATCGATCGAGTGCGAAACACTACGCTACGTTCGCTCACTGGTATTGCAGATGTAGGCAATAAAACCGCGAGGCTTAAGTGGGACTGGGCAGGTCATATTAGCCGAATGGACCCAGAGAAATGGTCCAAAATCGTGACACCGTGGAGAAGAAGAAGAAAAAAAAAGAAGACGGAAGGCGGCGTAGAGGCCGACCAAAAAGGCGATGGCGGGACGACCTCGATTCGATGCTTTCGAGAGGGATTGGTGGACGAAAACGGAAAGCAGAGAGAAGGATTTGGGGGAGACCTTTGCCCAGCAGTGGGACGAGATAGGTTAGGAAAAAAATAATAATATACTTACTTAATCTATACTAATATTTTAAAGAGGTAAAGTTTGTGTATTTGTTAAATTGTAAGGTAATCTCGGGATCTACTGAACCGATTTTAAAAATTCTTTCACCAATAGAGAGTTACATTATTGCTGAAAAATAAAAAGGCTTTTACGCGGTAGTCCGTTTTGCAAAATGAATCGGAGAAAAAACGGTCGAATGAAAGCGTTTCTTACGAACGCTGCCTTAACTATGAAAGAAGTGTTGTAGAGAAAAGATGTGGAGCTTGATAATGCCTACAAAAAAGCCACAAGTCAACGACAGCATATATGTCTTACTTTTTTATTTAATAAAAATTATTCCCAACGAAGTGGGCACGTGTCAGCTAGTAAAGTAATATATGACTAAACAAAGAATACAAAAAATGTAATGTTATAAAACAAGTTGTATAGAAGGCGCAATTAAAATGTTTAGTAATTGCAATGTTTATAAACACCCTTTGAAAATAACCATAGACAAAAACAATCTTTCATACATTAATTATTAAGTGAATCTGATCTGTTCATAAAATATTACTTCTTACAGGTCAAGCACTCTCTCTAATGGGTCCTGTAGGGTCCGGTAAAACGTCACTAGTAGAGCACCTAGCAACAATTACTGGTCGCAAAAATATAGCTTTTAAAAAGGTGCAACTAGGAGATCAGACTGATTCGCGAATGTTGCTTGGAAGCCATCAATGTACCGACGTGCCTGGGGAATTTGTGTGGCGGGCCGGCGTTCTGACTGAAGTAAGTAGGCACTTACAAGTACTTTAGGTACATATATTTGTTAAAATATGACGTTAATTGTTTGCACAAGTGATAATCAGATGGAAATGTGTGCTATATATTGAGACTACACAAATCTGAAGGTCGTAAACTTAACCTGGTACAATACTGTTAAATACATACAATATTTTTTGGGACAAAAATAAAAAAAGTTTTGTTTAGTTATCTTGGATCACATAAGTCATGGCCACTGAGGATGTAGAGCACTGATTTTAGCTATACATCAGAATAACACATAGGCTATAATTTATATAGATAATATAATAATGAATTGTGCAAAATATATCTATAGTAAGACGAAGTCGCGGGCATCAGCTAGTATTTATATATTTTTAAAATAACCCTAATTGTAATTCATTTATTTGTATTTCAGGCTGTTCAAAACGGTCATTGGTTGCTATTAGAAGACATAGATAGCGCTGCATTAGATGTGGCGTCTACTCTCAGTTCGCTGCTGGAAAGAAACACGCTTTGCGTTCCGGGTTACAGCGATTCACTTCCAGTTACGCCTGGGTTTCAGCTCTTTGTGACGCAGAGGTTAGTGTACCTTGAACGAAGTTCAAAATTTTATTTTAAAATGTGGCTAGATTAGTAAACGTTTGATAAACACCGTTTCACTGCAACCTTAATTAAAGTTGGCGTATTTTATAACATTAACTTTTTGTATATTTTTAAAACTTAATAATAAACCTTATTTTAGGACACTCACTACCAATTATGGCTTTCAAAAGAAGATGTCAAACTCCAGTACACTTTTACAAAAACATTTAACGCAAATAAATGTGGAACCATTGTCACGATCGGAACTTTCTGAGATAATCCATAAAATATATCCAAGTTTGAGTACGATTAGCGCTAGAATGATCGAAGTATTCATGATGTTTTCAGTAGGAAGTCATGATTCGTCCCTACAGGCAACTGAAACGGCTTCAGAACAAATAAACATCATTAGAGGTTCTAGATTGATATCTACAAGAGACCTAATAAAGTGGTGTTCAAGATCTGTTGTAGGATTTCGTGTTTCTAGCCCTGAATCTGCTTTGAAAGTACTACAAGACGCATTAGACATATTCACATGCTCAGTATCTTCTCCGGAAGATAGATTAGAACTAGCCAAAAAAGTTGGCACATGCTTGGGAATAGTTGATACGAAATCAGAGTTTTATTGCAAGCATTACAAACCAAACGTATCGTTGACTCCTACCAATTTAGAAGTAGGAAGAGCTAAAGTTCCAAGAATCGAGAAGAGCTTAGAATCGATCGATTTTGATAATAAACAAGTCGTATTTTCTTTCACACGGCAATCTGCGTGCTTGCTTGAACGCATTGCTTGCTGTGTTACATCCAGTGAACCTGTCCTGTTGGTAGGTGAAACAGGAACAGGAAAAACTTCCTCAGTACAGTATTTAGCCCGACAAACTGGCCATAAGCTGATCGTCATCAACATGAATCAGCAATCCGATTCAGCAGATTTATTAGGGGGCTACAAACCTGTCGACATGAAATACGTGATACGACCAATGAGAGACGACTTTGAGAAACTTTTTAAGGAGTTCTACAATGTAGAAAAGAATGCGAAGTTTTTGGGACATATAGAAACGTGTTATGAGACTGAGAATTGGACTGCTCTCGTGGCCTTAATGAAACAGAGTCACAAGGCTGCTATAATGAGGCTTACGGAACAAAAGAAGGATAAGAAACTCAGACTTTGGCTAGCGTTTGGACATAAACTGTCCAAGTTAGATCAGCAAGTGAAGGCTGCGTCAAGATTAACTTTCGCTTTCATAGAAGGCTCTCTAGTTAAAGCTATGCAGGAAGGACACTGGGTGCTACTAGATGAAATAAACTTGGCTTCCGCTGAAATTTTGGAGTGTTTAGCGGGCTTATTAGAAGACAAAAATGAGAGCATAGATTTGCTAGAAAAAGGCGATAAAGTTCCAATCAAAAGACACCCCGATTTCACTCTTTTCGCTTGTATGAATCCAGCTACTGATGTCGGGAAGAAAGATCTGCCAGTTGGTTTGAGAAATCGGTTCACTGAGTTTTTTATTGATGAACTCACTGAAAGAAACGACTTGATACTGCTAATTGGAGATTATTTGTATCATATGAACCTTAGCGGAGCTACGTTGGAGGCTATTTATATATTCTACGCGACCATTAGGAAAGAGGCTAAGTTGTCTCTTGTTGACGGATCAGGTATGTACACATTCTTTGTTTATTTATATGACTAGTCACGTTATGTTGGTAAGCTTTTATACATTCTATCTTATACGATTATTTGTATATTGTGGTAGTTTTGGTAAAACAACATTTTGTTTCTAGGTAACACTCCCCATTATTCCCTAAGGACGTTATGCCGTGCCTTAACAGCAGCGGCTAAAGCTAAGTGTGGGACGGTCTCTAGGTCTTTGTACGAAGCGTTTTGCTTATCGTTCCTCACGCAACTGGACAGCTCTTCACATCCTGTCGTTGAAGCTATGATTGCCAAGTAAGTTAGACCATTTTTCTGTGTTATAAATCCAAAACCTGTATCGTTTTTATGTGTCAAGGTTATTATATGTCAATCCTCTTGCTAAATATGCGTATGAAGCAGTAATTCAGTTAAAATTGTAAGTATCTATTTGTGTTTCAGAGCCGTGATTGGAAAGAAAAACATCAAAGCCGTATTGAACCAAATGATCCCCGAACCTCATATCACTGGTCAAAATTACCTTCTTTTCGAAGGGCATTGGATCCCTCAAGGGAAATTAGAAATCAACATTCCAGAAGGATATATCCTTACCCAGACTGTTAGAAAGAACCTACGAGATATTGCTAGAATTATATCCCTCGGGCGTCTCCCGGTTTTACTTCAAGGCGACACGTCTGTAGGAAAAACTTCTCTGATAACATACATAGCGAAGACGTCAGGAAATTATTGCGTCCGAATAAACAATCACGAACATACAGATCTACAGGAATACATAGGATCTTACGCCACTGATTCTAGCGGTAAACTAGTCTTCAAAGAAGGGGTCTTGGTCGAAGCTATGAGGAAAGGCTATTGGATCATTCTAGACGAACTGAATTTAGCCCCAAGTGATGTACTTGAAGCGTTGAACCGAGTTCTGGATGACAATCGTGAGTTGTTCATCCCAGAAACACAACAGGTCATCAAAGCAGACCCCAACTTCATGTTATTTGCGACTCAAAATCCTCCAGGCTTGTACGGAGGTAGAAAAATGTTATCCAGAGCTTTCAGGAATCGATTTGTCGAGCTGCACTTTGATGAGATCCCAAAGAACGAGTTGGAAACCATACTGCACCAGAGATGCCATGTGCCTCCAGCGTACAGCAAGAAAATGATCAAAGTCATGGCTGACTTGCAAATCAGAAGACGAGGCTCTGCAGCCGTTCAAGGGAAAGATGGCTTTATTACCCTAAGAGATCTCTTCAGATGGGGGCAGCGCTACAAACATGCGTCAAAGGAATCCTTAACAGACGATAAATTTTACGACTGGGATCAGCATATAGCTGACGAAGGGTATCTGATTCTAGCCGGTAAAGTACGAAAAACTGACGAAAGAAATATCATTGAAGAAATTATTTTGAAGAACATCAAAAGAAGTGTAAACCCAGATAATCTGTTCAGTCTGCATGAAGCAACATCTCCCGTCACTAAACATATACTCGAGATTATCCTGAACAACCAGCTAGATGAGTTTTCCCACGTTGTATGGACTTACAATATGAGAAGACTTGCTATCTTAATCGCCAAGGCATTCACTTTCAACGAACCAGTTTTACTAGTTGGTGAAACTGGCTGTGGTAAAACGACGATATGTCAAGTCCTGGCTGCGTTGAAGAAACGCCAACTGATGTCTGTGAACTGCCATATGCATACTGAGAGTTCTGACTTTCTTGGAGGTCTGAGACCGGTTCGCCAATACAAAAATGATGGAAGGCTTTTCGAATGGGTCGATGGGCCATTGATCAAGGCGATGGAATCTGGAGATATGTTCTTAGCCGATGAAATCTCCCTAGCAGATGACAGTGTCCTAGAAAGATTGAACTCTTTACTTGAGCCAGAAAGGCAACTGGTTTTGGCTGAACGCGGTATGGAAGATAACTCTGATATCGTTGTAATAACAGCTGACAGTAACTTCCACTTCATAGGCACCATGAATCCTGGAGGCGACTTCGGAAAGAAAGAACTCTCGCCAGCTTTAAGAAACAGATTTACTGAGATCTGGTGCGATAGTGTGACGTCTCGGGATGACCTTCTAAAGGTCTTAGAAAAGAGCGTTAATAAAGGAATTTCTTTGGGAAACCAGGAAGACGGGAGCTCTGGCATTGGCAGCTCAATATTAGACTTCACAGTTTGGTTGAAGAACTCAGAAGTCACGAACAAATTCCCGTTCAGTATTCGAGATTTGCTTTCGTGGGTACAATTTATAAACAGCACCGTATCAAAAAGTCTTTTAGACACACCCGAAGCTTACGTTCACGGAGCTTGTATGACGTTCTTGGATTGTTTTGGCACGGCATTGACCGGTCATATAGACTCCCACACACTTGTGGTACTACGAACTACCGCAATCAACTTCCTTCTGAACCAAATCAAAGCGAATGGGAACGAGTATACAGAAAACTTGCGAGAAATGTTAGCTAATAAACAAACTACGTTCACAGCTGAGAGTGACGACACAAAATTTGGAATAAAACCTTTTTACATTGAAGTTGGAGCGAACAAAGATATCTCAGAATCAGAAGATCAACTTTTTACTTTTACTGCGCCCACAACTGGATCAAACACCTTGAGGTTATTGCGTGGGCTACAGTTAAATAAAGCCATTCTTTTGGAAGGTAATCCAGGAGTTGGAAAGACGAGCTTGGTTACTGCTTTAGCTAAATCTTCCGGCCATAAAGTTGTTCGAATCAATTTGAGTGACCAAACTGTAAGTAGTTTTTTTTTAAACTTGGTGTAATAATAATATTCGTTGAATATGTAACTTTATATATATATTATCTTTCAGGATATAACAGATTTATTCGGAACAGATCTACCAACAGAAGACGGCTCATTCACATTCAAAGAAGGAGCGTTTCTGAACGCACTTCAAAATGGTGACTGGATACTTCTTGATGAGTTAAACTTGGCTCCACAACCTGTTCTAGAAGGCCTCAACGCATGCTTAGATCATCGTGGTGAAGTCTACATACCAGAACTGGGAAGATCTTTCAAAGTTAAGGAGCAAACTAAACTATTTGCGTGTCAAAATCCGTTGAAACAAGGTGGAGCTCGTAGAGGCTTACCTTTATCATTTTTAAACAGATTCACGCAAGTTTACATTGATACGCTGACAAAAGACGATCTTATTTACATAGTAGAATCGCAATACCCAAGTATTCCTAAAGATATTCTACACAGAATAGTGCGATTCAATTGCAAGGTAGCGCATGAGATCACGGAGTTGCAATCGTGGGCGCACAAAGGCTCTCCATGGGAAATGAACTTGCGAGATATTCAAAGATGGTGCGAGGCCATCATTCAAGACCAAATCGACAAAGAGGGAAAACTATCCCCTGGAAAATTCGTTGATATGCTATATGTGAACCGAATGAGAACCTCCGAAGATAAAGAGAGGATGATCAAAACCTATAATGAGATTTTCTATCCCGACTATCCTAGAAGTGACAGCACACCTCAATTTAGAATCACTGACTCAGAAATTGTCATCGGTGATGTGGTTATACAAAGAAACAGTGAGAAAGGGTTCAAAAGCCATCGCTCAGCATGTACCAATCTACTAGTCCTTAGAAACCAGCTCCCGAGTTTGAAAGCGATTGCGCAATGTACCAAAATGAATTGGCTGACTATTCTAGTTGGGCCAACTGCGACAGGCAAAAGCAGTATTGTCCAAGTACTCGCAGATTTGACCGGGAACGATCTGCAAGTGGTCCCAGTTACTTCAGCTATGGATGTCTCTGATTTACTTGGTGGTTTCGAACAAGTGGACTATAATAGAAATCTTGAAAACATATCCGAAAAAATGCAGACTTTGACGATTCAGATGGTTAGAAATCTATGGAAAAATATACCGTCCAAGGATTGGAAATCTAATAGGCTGTTGAGTCAGCTATGTGAATATAAGATGCTCCAATCGGGAAGCAATGATATGAGCAAGTTCAGCGAGAAAATTGCATTCCTCACAGATCACTGTGAGAAGTTACTTGAAAGCAGCGCACCAATGAGTGCAATCAGACACAAACTGCAAGAAATTCTTACCAGCCTAAAAAAACTACAATCGAAAGTGTCACAAGTGAAATCTGTAAATGCTGGAGGCAAATTCGAGTGGGTAGACTCATTGCTCGTTAAGACTTTGATCGAAGGATCCTGGCTGGTACTAGACAACGTCAATTTAACCTCCGCTGCTGTTTTGGATAGACTTAACGCTCTTTTAGAACCTAACGGAGTACTAAGTATCCCAGAAAGAGGTGATGTAAGTGATATCAAACCGCACCCAAATTTTAGAGTGTTTTTCACTATGGATCCGAAGTATGGAGAAATTTCACGGGCAATGAGGAATCGTGGCGTGGAAATATTCCTGTTAAGGGATGATTGGAATACGACTTTGTCTGAGACCATGACAAGTTTTGATTTGAAAGCTTTGCTGTCGTCATGCGGCCTCTCTTGCGAATACCATGAGTTGTGTTTGACATGTCATGAGCTTATGACACGATGTGTTCAAGGTAACTTCCTTATATCCTGTAGTTCAATATTATAAATGTCTAGTTTACAATTTCAAGTGCATTACTTTTAAAATTCATTACTATGTTACTTATCTTTATTTCAGGGTTGGAAAGACCAACATTATCTCACTTATTGCAAGCTGCCCATCTCTTTTGGCAGCAAATCGTAAGAGGCATACCTAAAGAAACCGCCCTGATCAACAGTTTTTCAGACGTTTACATCAAACCTAGATCAGGCGCAGACTTTGCTTCAGACCTGCATATGTCATTGGCTGAAAATAAAAACAGCATGCTGAAAATGTTAGAAGAAAAAATCAAAGAGACTCCCATTGATATAACTGATAATAAAAGCGCGTTGCACACGCTAACTGTCAGAGGATTATGTACGGAATCTTCTTTCGAAATAGCCAAGCAAATTGTATACTCTGCTATACAAGAAACAGACTCAAAACCGTGCCAAAGAACGTATATGCACGCCCTATGCAGCATTTTTAACACGTATCAAAAATGTCCGAAGGAGCTACTTAATGTATGCCAGAAGGTCTTAAGCGCAAACATGACAGAATCAAAATCTTTGAGCAACGTTACAATCATTGACAAAATGCACAAAATGCTATTTGCTTTTGTATCTAAAAACAATCTGAAAGGTAAAGGCTATAACCGGTTTCATCCGGAATCGTACAATTTAAACAAGGAACAAATAAAAGCCACAAACATTGAAGAGACGTTGATGTTTGCTCAGCTAGGCCAAATTCTAGGCCTAGAGTCTATTCCTAAGAGCGAGTTTTCTGTGCTTCAGTTTTCGAAAGCTGTTCTATCACGAGCGTTGACTGATGATTTCGTTGAGTATCCCATACTGAAGCATTGTGAGCAATATCTCGTATCCATAGACAATCACATCTTTCAAGCTATTTCAAAAGCCAACGATTTTGACAATTTAACTGCGTGTAAAGTTATGCAGCTTTTGAACTGGAGAAATAGATTCTTAAAACTCGCATCCGAATCTATTTTCGTACATTCTGGAAAGAAAAGAAAACATTTGAGAGAAGATATTGTGCCATTACTCAATATTCACAGCAAATGGTTACAGAAAAATTTGATGGGAGAGTTGTTCAAGCATCTACCCGCAGATCACAAACTGATAACAACCTTCAATAATCAAGCTAAGGCTATAACGAATCAACAAGATCAAGATAATACAGGACTTATGAAGATAAGTAAAAAACTTAAAAAGTTATATGGACAACCAAAGTTGTATGAAAATAAGACTGAGTATGATCAATGCGTACTACGATCAAATATCTACAGGAAAATATCTTTAAATATGAAACAACCTCTAACCAAGCAGTTTGATAAGCTTGCTACAGATGGCGCTTCAGTCACCGATATTAGTTTAGCTTTAGATATACCAGACTTCGAAAAACTATCAGTCATTCAAGAAAATATATCCAAGATAGGAAATGATCGGAAAATTATATCGGAAGCCATGATTTTACCTATAACATCGTATGTCGTGCAAAGAGTAATAAGTATGATACAAACTGGTTTACATGATGTTGTGTCGAAATTGTCTGAAGGTAGCCAAGTGACAGGTGATTTTTCAATTTTGACAAACTTGGTACAACTATGCAGGGTTATCAAAGGATTTCCACCGGCGCTTTTGAACTTGCTAGAAGTTGTACTCAAATATGTGGAAGGACAGGATATTGGAAGGTAAATTTTGGGTTTTTTATCTTATATCGCGAAAGTGACAAATTACATTTGAAATGTAGTAGCGCTTCTTGCTTTTCACAAGAAGCATGTTCACATAGAGGTACTACGAGCGTACCTATTTCGATTGATTCCTGTTTCAATTGTATATTTTTTTTATTTACAAAATAGTACTAATACATATTAACAAATTTTCAGAATAACATCAGTTCCAGCTAAGTTTTGGGATGAATTCTACCAAGCCCTCGTCAACTCACCAGCTTTCCATCCTTTGCCATTTTTATCGCTGGACAAACCTCTGCAAGAGGATTCTTTGGAGGATATTCCATCGACTACTAAGAGATTGTCGAAGAATCTACCGTTGATGCCATATTATGTGCAGAAGATCACAGTCTCGGCTGAGAATGCAGGTTAGTCTATACCAGGGGTTCCCAACGTTTTCTTGGTCAGGGACCACTTACATTATTTTTCTTAGCAGGGACCACTATCTAGGTGTAATAAAAATAAACGGTAATAATCAAGTGGAGTGTCGCCAAAGACAATAAGTGGAAGGCTTTGGGGGAGATCTTTGCCCAGCAGTGGGACAGTATATTGCTCACGCGCAAATTCAAAATCTTTCGCGGACCATATTTTGGCTTCTGCGGACCACTCGTAGTCCGGGGACCACTGGTTGGGAACCATTGGTCTATTCAAACGGTGCTTATTTAAATCAAATTTCCTATATCTTTGTAAGAAGGATTATAAAAAACGGTTGGAACCAGGCCGTAGTTTCTTGTCTGTTTTTCTAGGTCCTGGTCGCGTGGAACTGGCACTCAAAGTCGCCTAGAATATAAGATGATTCTAAATGATCTTCATTAAAATATATTACCCGCGGCGAGCAAAGTCAAAGTCAAAGTCAAAAATAACTTTAAACAGTAAAATCACAAGGATCATTTAGAATCGTCTTACATACTAGGTGATTCTAGGTGCCAGTTCCACGCGACCAGAGCCTAGAAGAACGGGCAAGAAACTTTGGAAGGAATGTTTTAGTTACAGATAGTTTACTTTTTTCGTAAAACCAATGGCTTTTGTGTAATATCTGAGTGATAAATAAATAAATATGTTGGAATATTTGCATCTAATGGAATACTAATTAAGTTAATGTAACAAAGCTCAAATATGTTAATGTTATGAGTCTGAAGTCTGATAATATTATAAGAGTCGTAAAATTGGTTCTCTACGCAATTGGCATCTTTAAATATTTTCAGGTTCCCGCCATCTTTTAGCTTATGAGACAGTCTCGTTAGAAAACCGTAGCAACTATTCGAGGCAACTGGAAACTATTCTCAATATCATCTGGAAGAATATTGTTGTTCTAGATTGTTCTGCTGTACTGCAAATGTGAGTCCAGAGTTTTATTTGTTCAGTTTTAAGATATTATTACCCTGTCCGAATATAAATATAAGTAGATATTCTTAGACATTCTACTCATCGCTATGTAGTTCTTAACTTAGCAAAGCTAAGGCTAGGCTATGACTATGGGAACTAGATTGCTGATATAATACTTATGTGTACATTTTTGTAAATAAATGCATATAGTGTCACCCAGTGATTCAAACATCAGTATTCATCACACCAATGTTTGATTTCGGTGGGGATTGAACCTGCGACCCACAGCATAGAAGACCACTAGCAACTGAACTGTGGCACATGTTATAAATATGATTGATGAAAATATTTTTAAATTTCTAGTAAAAATGACGCTGCATTCGAAATGAAGAAATACGAAAAACTGGTACTCTGTCTACACTTCATAGTCATGCAAAAACCTATTAGCGAGAATAAAAACATACCAGAAGAAAGTCTAGAAATATTGAAACAACATTTCAAAGAAACAGACTACGTACAAAGTATAACAGCAGCGAACAGAATCTACAATGAATTGCAAAACGAATTAAGTATAAAAAATACAATGAAAGTAAAGATTCTGGTAACAGAGCTATCTTTTCTCACCAGTCTGTTATTTGCTCGAGTGATTTCGGAAATAAACCCAGTGGATCACGTAGAGAGATATCGCCTAAAAGTTAAATATATCGAAGAAGACGTAGCTATGTTCGAAGCTTTGCTAAACAACTACTATTTCCATGGACTTGTGACAGGAAGCTTAGTCGATACAAAGAGTATTGAGAAACCGTCAGAAATTACCAGTGAAATGTATCGAAGTGAGGAGTCGAGGAGTAGTTTGATGAAGGTCCATCCGTATTGTGGTGTTATTATGGATCTGAAGGAGCAGACAGCGGATAGGGTGCGGAAATATGCGTTGGGGAATACTTATCGACCTGCGGAGCCATCTTACGGAAGTTTTGTTAGAGTAAGTACAGTATTCGTATAACAATTTTACGCTTTAAATATTGTGGAAAATTGAGCTTTAAAAATTAAAAAAAAATTAAATTTTTTTGAAAATTGTCAATGCTTTTTTGCACAATACACCCCATTACGGGACGCCAGTGCAGATCTTATTCCCCCATTTAGAATTAGATGCTTTTTTAAAATATCTTGTCAAATGTAAATGTCAATGTTTAATGATACAGGATGGTTCTATATCTTCAATTTTCGTTAACCCATAAAGTATGTTTTAATTTTATTTTTCAGGATTGCAAACACTTCACAAAATCAGTTTTATCCCCAAAAACGGCGAATGATATAACTACGAATTTAGTGAAAACCTGCACGACTCTCTACGAGTATTTACAAAATAATATGAACAACAAAACAGTGATATCCAACGCCCACACTGTTGTTAAAGAAACATCTTCATGGCTCTACTCTGTTAATGCATTTTATAAAAAAGTTGATAGCACATATTCAGAAGCATTCCCAGACCTAGCCAAGCCGCTACAAAGTTCTATATCTCAAATTATATCCAGTTTCACGACATCAATCGATTTAATAAAAGAAATGATCGTGAAAATCGAGCAAGGATCGATTTGGAAGGAAGTGAAAGATCTTATCGAGTTCCCGATTGCGATACCGAAGATAAATAACAGAGAGGAGCATTTGAATCGATTTGTAAAAGCGAAATTCACGAATTTGTTGAAAAGGAATGCTATGGTGGGATGTCAAGATGGATACGCTGCTGATGTCGAGTGTATTGAGTGAGTATTGTTTTATGTTACTCGAAAAACACATCTTATTCACATTAACGTGACCTGAGTTTTGCTCTTGGTTTAATTTGCAAGTGAAACTTACCGTTCACACACCAAATGAGCGATTTGAGTATCATTTTCTTCAAAATATAACTCTTGAATGATTTTCCGGAGTGGAGACCAACTACCTCTTGGCATTATGAAAATAGATCGTCATTTTTTATTTCAGTTTCAAAAAAAATCATCATAATATTTTCATTTCAGAGTGTTAAAAATGAATCTATCAGAGCTCAGAATGCATTGTGCTGCTAAAGACGAGATAGACAAACTATCTGTCGACGCAATGCAAACCACACTAACAAACATTTACAAAACGTGGGAGAGACAACGACAGGACATTGAGAAGAAGAAGCAGGACGATGAAGCTTTGTATGTGACGAAGTAAGTACAGACATGATATGCCACTTTAGGTGCTTTTACACTACACTCAACAGTACATTTTTTTATATGATTTTCGTTGACACTTCTTTCTTTTCACCCCAATGGGTTGAAACTGATCTCATTTCGATTCACTAATGGGTAAGACAGAGATGGATTTCACTTTGAAGTACCATTTTATTTCGTTGTTTGTTGCGCACTAATTCCGTAAAAAGGCTTGCCAATTGCATATTTTATTACAGTGACGCCATTGTTTAATTGTGGATGTATTCGGGCACGTTTTTGTTAGTTAGATATTAATCTACTATTTGCATTTCAGATCCAAATGCGAAGATGAAGACGAAGAAGCGATTGCTATCGAAGAGATACAAGAAATGTTCCCCTCGTACTCTGAAAACGATTTCGGCGAGTTCAAACCACCTTCCCTAGAACAAAAACCGATCAAAAAAACACAAAACACAGACGCAAATAAACTGAAACTACTCATATCCAATGAAGATGTTTCTCTTGTCTACCAATGGCATTCGAGCTTTATGAAAACAATGACGTCAGCGGAATGGCTACCCAGCAAAAAGAAGTTGGTCGGCAACGATATTATAAGCTCATTCTTACAGCGGTATCCTACATTTAGTCGGGTTATACAAAATGGATGGGAAGCTTTAGACGCAGACGTGGAGGGAAATATTTCTCCAAGCTTAATGGTTCTGATTTCACAAATCAAGGCGAAAATTGATGGAAATGGTGAGTTCGATTTGACGCTCATTGGTCAAATAAACCGACACTTCACTTGAGCTGGCTTGTGATTGGTAAAGACTGGCAAAGGATAATTAAATCTGCTACTCCATTTACAACTTTACACCATTATCTTTAAGAAATATTTTAGTTTGTATGTGTTGATGTTCTTATTTCAGATTCTACCAGTAAGGTTGACTTCTACAGATCCCCGTGGGTTTCTGAGACAAAACAATGTGTGCCGCTTCTACAGAATGTAAAGGAAGCAACCAGTGAGTTGTTAGAGCAATGGCCTGACTTCCCCACTTTGAAAGAGGCATGTATTCAAACTTTACTTTCCTTTGTATTTATTTAGCTTATGCATTGAAAACTCGACCTTATTTTGTCGTAATTAAAGTCGAATTACCTTATATATAACTAACCTATTTATTCAAAAATCAACTCTATTTTTCAGATAATAGTGATCATAAACCGAATTCTCAGTTTCCCAGTAACAAGTCCCATTTCAAGATTCTTGACTGGTTTAGAACTACTTCGAGACAAAATCGAGGAATGGAACAAAAATTCTCACAAAGGCAACAACATGATCGATATGTCTTTGGCTGTTGGACAACAGATTATTAATTGGAGGAAGTTAGAAATGGCTCATTGGAAAGAGTGCCTCAACAATTTGTATCAAAGGTATATTCACGCACAAATATGTAAAAATGATTATTTCAGTAACTTAATCTACTTTTTACATATCTTTTGAGATACCTTTTTACGCTCGTCATGCAAAAAGTGGTTAAAATATTATTTTTTTTATATTTATTATACAATTCATTGTAGAAGTAACTAAGTTCTAGTAAAGACAGAGAAATAAATAAACTACTTTCAGAAACTCTGTAGTCAAAGGTCAACCGTACTAAAGTTTCTTGCGTTCATGCTAAAGGTCTTAGTTTTATTCTAAATTCTAAGTACATTAAAGATTCTATTAGTTAACTAAATCAGTCGATAAAAGTCCATATCAAGCTTGTTATATAGAATAGAACCCCCGCGTCGCAGGCGGACCTTCGCCCGCCGCGCCACATCGGTCCTCATTATACGATTATTCGATATTACAAATAAATTATAAGAACTTGGTTGTGTTGCTGACAATGGAATATTTCACAGAAAACAATCAGAGGCCCACAAATACTGGTTCTTCATCTACTCCGTCATAACCGACCACCTACAAGCGGAAATCCAAACTGATAAAAAAGTAGAAGAAGCGGCCAGAGTTACAGGAGCTCTGAAGAATTTCATGGAGACATCCAACTTGGCTGAATATGATGTGAGATTGGATATAATCTACGTGTACCATTGTCATTTAGTGCACTTAGAACCTAGCTACCAACGAGGTTTGTAGATACAAAATGTAAATATTTTTTATTATGAAATCATTGTATAAATAGGAAAGGGCCTTAAACTTAAACTAGCTTTATTTTGTTTCTCACTCAATTAAAGCGTTTATAGATATCAATTTGTCATTAAGTTGTTAGTTTTGCAAGCCAGTGTATTTCGATGCGCCATTCAAAATTAATTCCATTTCCCATTCATTAACATCGCCACATCGCCATTCAATAACCACTTATTGTATAAAACTTTCTTAACTTATAAAAGTATCCCAAATCCATATTTTCCTTACAGACGAACTTCTAGCAATTTTATGGAACACATACAACTATTATTCTCAATTCAGCGCCCAAGTCGCCGCTCATATCAAGGAAAAACGCGCACCCATTGAGAAGAAACTGCGTGATTTTGTTAAAATCTGCTCGTGGGACAGAGATCTTAGTTACTGGAGCGTTAAAGATACGGTTGATAAAGCGCATAAAGCGCTGCATAAACATACCAAGGAGTTTGAGGTTAGTAAACAACCACGTTCAAAGTAAAATAGGCTAAAATATAATATAAATAATAAAAAATAGAAATTCTACACGTGTTTCGTATCTAAGCATATTCAGAATATTTGACTGTTTAAGGCAGTTAGAAAATAACACTTTTTGAACACTATCGTTTTCCGATTAGACGAACACATAGGCACATAAGACGACTCGCGAATTTTTACCGTCTCATAGGCTTATTCTAGCAATTAAAACTTTTATTTATTTCCTTTGCCAGTAATTTTTTTAAACATTTATAAGGACAAATCCTTTTCTTTGGACTTACATAAATTGCAATATTAATTTACAAATACATATATTCAAATCAGTATAACTATGTTCGAGCTTCATTGACAGTGAATATTTAAACAATTCCAGAAAGTTCTAAAAGAAAGCGTAACAAACTGCTTGGTGGATAGTGGTTCCGAGTCTACGGAACATGTGGGCATATGGGACAGACCTAAACGTGCCACTGCATCGGCCCCGGCCGGAGGCGCTTATATGATCGACCCGACCAATCATATCGTACTAGCACGGAATATTAAGGTATGTTAATATTATTTGACTGGCGTCATTGTTCGATTTCGAGAGCAAATATAAATAAATAATAAGAAAAAGACGTGTGGCACTCGGGGACTGCCGCGGTAAAGCTATTGCATAGCATTTTTTAGCTGGATTACGCATGCGCAGTGTTAGGTTATTTCGTTACGGAATTTCTGGATTCGGTCTCTAAGCTTAAGGCCCGCGATAGAAGCTATGCAATAGCTTAACTTGAGAGGTGTTAAGGGACACCCGGATGGAACGAAGTTCCTTTCGATTAATTAGTATTGATATTTATTTTGTACAAAAAACCTGTATACACGACGATACAAGACCAAATATTTCGTTGATAGTATTACGTTGTTAGTAAAAATACTAGGTATAGTTGTAAGCCGTGCGGCGTGCGAGTATTTCTCTGTCTGTCCCTCTCTCATAGAAAGCTCAAGTCTCAAGCCAGTTTCGCATTGAACAGTGTAGTGTAGCGACGATTATTTTTGTTTACCATTGTCACTTTTCGTGCTGACTTTTTACGTGATTTCTATCCAATTTTTGCCAGTCTTTTAGCTAACTTTGTGTACATATAATTTGTTACGGTGGTGGTAGGTATAAATGTATACAATAACAATACTGTGCAAGATCAAAATAAAACTATACTGTCTCTATTTCTTGAAACTAATTTTCATTTTCATTTTAATTCACAGCAGCTACAGGTAGTACCCAATCTTTTATCTAAATATTGTTTGGTATTGTAGTGCTTTATTTATATTTTTATGTATACAGCGTGTGTTTTTTTAATAATTAAATATCAACACTTATCCATTTCTGAATTAAAATTTAATATTCTTTGTATTTTTGTATCGAAAAACATGGTAAACCCAAGACAATAATGTCCTATTTTTCTTTAGTCGGTGTTGTACCGGTTATGCTGTTATTTATCAAAACATATTTACGAAACATATTTTTTAAGAAAGGCGGTGATGGTCAAATGTAAGAGAAAAGTCGTGGAAGTATACCTACATTGATTTAAGTGGGTTTTTGATCTATGGTGTTTTAAATATACTCAATTCTGCACGTTTTATATAAATGAGGTACACAACATACGCTTTGTTTTAAAGCTTCGTTTTTATTTAAGTAGTTTGGAGTAGCTTGTGTGTATCGTACTCTACAAAAAAGTAGTATTACTCTGTTACCAAACCTGACGAAAACTAAGAAACAAAAAAAACCTACTCATCAGAATTTATGAAAACAAAACACAATCTGTAGCTCTACCGTGAGTTTTTACAATCTATACTCGCTAGCGTCTGTAGTTAAACAAATGTATGAAGTACAGCGCCTCTAGCGGATAGTTGGGTACTAAAATTCGTAATAATAATATTTACTTAACTACTGTAGTAAAGTCAGGCGATTTTACTGTGACAACTCATGGTAGAGCTACTGACAATCAAATTTCTAGTTTCCGTCAGGTATTGGTCTTGGTAACAGGGTCAGCCTTAGCTACCAATTTGCTTAGTATTCCTAAAATATATCTTGAAATAATTTCTCCCAGAAATACCTTGATGAAGTCGATCAACCATGCCCGATTATATCAGAGGGTACCCTGATTTCCAAAGTCAGCGGCTTATTAAACAAAGCGAAGATATTGTGCAAGGATACTATCACTAATTCTGGATACCCCACCCTAGTCCAAGGGTTAGATGACTTCGTGACGATGGTTATTGAGACTAGCACACATCTTGGGTCTTTGGAGGTAAGAATTCCTTGGTTCTTGGCAAAGAAATTTATGCTTTATTGCTAGACTAATAATGTCTCATTTACAATGACGTTGAATAAAAACAGGTTTCTTTTTTTTATAGTTAATTATGTAGCATTATCAAGTTAAATATAGTGCCTTAATGTTCATAAATTTCGAGTAATTTTTTTCTTAATTAGAGGTTATAAATGGCGGACCGAACTGTTTTTTAAATTTATATAAAAAATGTATACATTATTCATACATTTCAAGTAGTTTTTTAGTTAGAGGTTTTATATGGTGGACCGAACTGTTTTTTAAATTTATATAAAAAATGTATATATGTAATAAAAATTTCGAACAAAATGTAAAACTAAATCTGGTTTCCATAGTAGCGTTGTTAAGTTAGTGAAATAGTTCGGCCATAGATGGCGCTGTGTGAAATGTTCAGGAGTATTTATTTTTCTTATTTTTACTATAAATTAATATTCTCAGGTCGACGCCTCCCTTCCCAAAGAAAAACAAACATCGCAAGCCAAGAACATAGTGCAACAAAAACGTAAAGCTCTAGCCGATTTATTCAGATATCTCACTAAAATGGGATTGAATTACCGCACGGGTCTTGTTATACTGGCCGCTACGAATGGAGAGTTGTACGATTTTACTATACCACCAGTGGATTTGGATGCTGTTATGAGTTATTTGAAATCAAGGTTAGTGAAAATAAACAAAAAATACCTACGGCATCCACAAGTGAAGATAATGAAGTTATGTTATTATTCTTTTTTTTGATAAACAAGCCGAGGCGATGGCTCATTTGATATTTTTTTTATTTGAAAGTTGATTTCATGTGGTCCTATTTAAATTTAATTAAGATCTGACTAAAGTTTTTAATTTATATAATGTTTCCACATATTATTTGACAATGTTGGCTTTTCTCTGTAGTTTAAGTTTTACTTGTAAATTATTGATTTACTGACAAATCACTTGCTTACTCGACAAGTTTATTCATGGCATCCTTAAGAGTATTTTTCTTAACTCAGTAAACTCATATAATTTATTATTTTCCAGGCGATGTGACGCCTCTCTAGCCCTACTATGGTCAGGCTGTGAGAAATACTTCCAGAAGAATATAGCCAGGCACAGAATGCTCTCAGCCGCTTTGCAGTCACCCCACCACGATCTGGGAATTCAGAACATTGAGCGGTGCAAAGGATTTGCTGCTCAGTTGATGGTAAATATTATTTGATCACTATTTATAACAAAAAATGTTAATATCGTATTCTTATTTTAATATTGGTATGTAGAAAATAATATGTATTATATGGCTAGTTTGTGAAATAAAAATACTAATGCGTTGGGATAGAATAAAACATCATTTATTTGTAATTTACATAATTTTCAGCAACTGACAAACACGCAAAAGAAATCCATATCTAAATACTCTCGGCGTCTGTGCGATCTGAGAACACTCACCACAAATCTAATGAACGCATTGGATATCGAAGAAGCGGACTCAAATATTTCTACAATCCAACAAAAGTTCGATATCCTTATAGAATGCTACGCAAACGCTGAAATAGTTCTAAAACAATTCAGTCTGCTCCTCAAATCTTGCCCAGAAAAACTATTGAACGCAGAAAACGAACCAGATTTTGATGCTGTAATATCAGACTCAAAAATCGTGCGCTGCTACCAAAACACAGATGAATGGAAAGCTCTGTACAAAGAAATAAACGTTCTAACTCTAGATATGGGTAAACAAAAGAACGCGCTACAAAAAGTAGCTAAAACAATGCCCCAAAAGATCGGTTTCAACAAAGACTTACCATACATATCTCAAACTCATATACAAACTGTAGAAGATTCTAGAGACGACCTTGAACTAATCATCGCAGATGTAGACAGAGTGATTAACGTGTATCAAGTTCAGTTTAAAACAATGATAACGGATTATGAACCTAAACACCCGCTGCTAAGAAGCATAGTTGAATTATCAGCGTACTTGAAAGATACTATGAAAGAAATTGAAAACTTAGATAACAACAATGACGTGCCGATGGAAGCTCTAAATGACGAACTAATAAGTAAAGCAGATGATCTAATCGCGACTATGCTACTGGTTATACAATCTGTATACAAAAAACATTTGCCTCAAGAAAACGAGAATTTAGAAGTGTTTAATGCTATCGACGATTTCCTAAACAACGGAGAAAAACTTCCAGAAGAAGCGAAAGATATTCTAGAAGATAAGCATCTTAAAGAATTATTACAAGAAAAGATAACAAGCGATACAAGAACATTACAACTTGATATTATAATATCTAAGATACGAAATTTGCTTGTAAACTACGTACAGTTTCTATCAAAAGGTAAAGATATAATGATAGTTAGGAAAGCAGTAATGAGATTGGTGCCGATTTTAGAACAGACGGTATTGTTTGTTCAATACTTTGTGACGCAGAAAGTCGCGGTGCATAGAGTTTCGTGCAAGATGTTATCAGTTCTTTTGAAGATATTCTCAGATTTAGCTACCAAAGGGTAAGTCAACATAATTGGGGTATTTTTTATAACCGTAGTTTGTAATCAGAAACTAGATGGCGCTAGAGTTAGTAAGGATTTGTAGTCAAGCCATCAGTCAAATCTGAAACGACTTACATAGATTTTTCTATCATTCGGTACTTTGGTTACTTAATGGTCATCCATATTTTGTTTGTCAGCTTATTAATTTCAACTGTATTCCTGTATTCTATAAATTCAGCTAAAAACATTTTTGAGTTCCTTTAAGTTTTGATTTAGTTCATATTTCAACTGGTGCTTGTATTTGAAGCCTTAACCTACAAGTTCAAGCTACGTAAATGTTAGCCATTTGGAATAATTCATTATTATTTTGTCAAATATCGGTCAACTAAATATAAAACAAACAACTATTTATTATTTATGTATTGTTTTGTTACATAGATTCTGCAAGCCTTCGGACCTGGATATGGATGAAGGTGACGGAGAAGGTGGTCCTGGCAAGATGTCCAGTGGAACTGGACTAGGTGAAGGTGAAGGGCAGAAAGACGTTTCAGAGAAAATTGAGAATCAGGTAATAATAATAGTTATTATAGGTTATTTGAACTAAGAGTATTCAAGTAATGGAGTATATTATTTAGATGTTCGTTTTAAGAAACTGTTTGCAACGGTCTGTAGATAGCTCTACTGTTTCTTATGTATTTTATATGACAATGTACATTTTGTAAATACTGTATAGTCGTAAGTTTATTTGTGAATAAAGTTAATTCAGAAACTGTTGTTCTAATTTAAATAGACTTTCGTTTTGACAGTGTTTTCGTCTGCATTTTTGATTAACAGAGGACTGAGCACGGAAAATGTGACAATCGAAGTATTCAAATACATTGCTCGCTAACACTGTAACATTCGACAGTGAAGCTGATATTGACGCGCAGTGTATCTCAGCTACGTCACTGTTTCGATACGTTTACGATTGTCACATTTATTCGTGTTCAACTCTCCGAACACACTCCATAAAAAAAATCCATGATTCATTTTATAACAACAGGATCAATTGGATGATGCGCGTCGACCCGGAGATGAGAAAAAAGAAGAAGACAGAGATTGTAAAGAAGAAGAGAAGGGAGTTAATATGACAGACGATTTTGACTCGCATTTACAAGATGTTGATAAAAAAGGTATGTTTAACCAAATGGTAAATAATAGCCGGTTTCTCGAACAATGATCAACGAAAAATCAAACAATTACTATGTGTCAAACTAGGATCAATCGTGATTTGGGTTTCCAGAAACCGGCCGTAAGACTTGAAAATGATTCAAAGGACAATGCCCAATGGGCTATGGGAATCTGTACCAACTTGCATCAATTTGAATTTACTCTCAAGCTAAAGCTTACTTGGCAAACAAGATTTTTATGCTCAATGTCCACTCACGAAAATAGGTGACAGCTGGGATCGGAACAAAATAGTTGACGTGCGAAAGGCTTAGTCCGAGCTTGCATTTTAAAACTCCCTACTCTCGAGCCGACAGTCGTCTCTCGGATGTCCTTGTATTTTTGTATGGACATCCGAAAGACGACTCTCGACTCGAGAGTAGGGAGTTTTAAAATGCAAGCTCGGACTAAGCACTCGGAAGTAGGAAATTGATAATCATGTTATGTTTATTTAATTTTAATTTTCTAAACCCGGTTAAAAAAGACGGTTAAAAATTAACAAAGTACACGTATAAATAAAATATTAATTTTGATGATAATTAGCTCTTGATGCAATCTGGTACAGGGTTTGGGCATGATTCTTTAATTATTTATGGACTTTTTTCACACCGCTATCTCGACCAATATTCTCTTTTCTATTAATACAAAAAAGTACAAAATAACAAAAACCATAAAAATATTTTTAATAACTAGAAGTGCTAGAACACACAAATAAAAAATATTGAAAGCGACGCGACAAACAAACATTCTATTATGTAATATATTTTTACAGATGGTGAAAATTCAGACGAAGAAGATGATGAAAATGATGCTGATAAACAAATGGGAGACACGGACAATGCTGCCGAAAAGTAAGCAATATTATAAACAAGCTATCCCCCGCGGCTTTTGTCGTATTCCTTTCATTTAAGTATTATGTATGTCAGTCTTCTAGTACCCATAACACAATCTCTGCTTAGCTTGGGGCTAGATGATGTTGTGTGGATTGTCCAGGATTATTTATTATTATTATTTCCTGATGATTTATTCTTATAAAAAGTAACATAAGTGATAATCCAAGTAACAAATTATATAGATTTCAAGTTTCATCCCAATCAGTTGACTGAACGTTCAAACCTCTACATTTGTTTCATAAACATGAAACTGAATATCCTTATGTCTCAGAGTGGTGGACGCAGTGTGATATCTCACAGAACACTTTCTTGATAAATGGGCCTTATTGCAGGCAATAAATAACCACATTAAATCAGTTGGGACTTAATTTAGAAAAAAAAATAGAATTTATATCTATTTTTCGAACCCCCGAACTCAGTGTGGAAGGCAGGGCTAACTAACTTAGATTCTCGAAATGCCCTAATTCTTGTTTCCTTTAGATTGGATCAACAAATATGGGGCGACGAAGACGAAGAGCCCGAACAAAGCGAGAAGAAAGAGAAAGACGATAAAGGACAAGGCGAGAGCACGGGAGAGAAAGAGATGGCTGCTAAAGAACAAGAACAAGGAACCGATGACGGCAGCGATGGAAAAGACAAGAAACAAAAGAAGGATATCAATGAATTTGAAGAACCGGAAATTGATGATGATCATGTAAGTCGATAGTTCCAAACTAAGTAAAATTTGTACTATGGGAACTAGTGCTGATAGAATACGTATATACATTTAGAGTACCTAAATACCTATAATTTGGATGTCTTCAAGAGGAGAGTGAATAGGTTTTATCTAGGCAAACGCGCTACACCGTAGGTCGCATCATCACTTAACATCAGGTGTGATTGCGGTCAAGCGTTTGCCTATAACATATAAAAAAGCACATAAACTGAAATGTCATTTTTAGACTGTATAATGATATTAGACAAGTAACTTTCAATACTTATCTTAACAACGATTTACCTTGTATCTAGTGATTCAAACAGATAAGATTCTTCATCAACCCAAATTAAAAACAAAAGAGCTTCGTCTTTTTGATTCGCAGTAATTCAATAAGGAGAATAGATATTAACACATGACAAGTAATTCAAATAATTGTGATAATAAAATCATTCAAATATATTTTACAGGTGGATCCATACCATGGAAACCAACAGCCTTTGCCAGAACCTGAAGACTTTGAACTCCCTGATAATATGGACGTGGACGGCGAGGAAGGTGAAGACAAGGTTTGAGGATACTTTAAATAATAAATAAATATTTATAGACAGCGCCCTCTAGTACGCTGCATGTAACACTGCGCCTAAGTCTGCACTCAACAGAGGGCACTGTCAAATCCCATTTTTTTATAATTAATTTAGCGCAAAAACGACGGGAAGTTTAAAGTATGTGGTATCGTAGCTCCCTAACGGATAAAACGATTTTGATTCATTTTTTAAATTAAATGTATTAGTCGGGAGTTTTTCATAGCTAGATTCTGTTAATTTGTATAATATTTTTTTAATGTTTTCAATATACACTAGCACATTCCTTTATATAGAAAGAAAGAAAGAAGAAAGTTTATCCCTATTTACATTGAGGTAATATATAAATATCAATCATGATCATATTATAATCCTTTATATTAGTTATTATAAATTAATACAGGAAGGAGAAGTAGAAGCTGAAACTCCGTTCGAAATAGATGTAATGAAAGATACGGAAGCTATTGAAGAAGAAACAAAAGATAAAGAAGAGAAGAATGATATCATCGATTTGTCTAGTGATGAAGAAGGTGGTGATGAAGAGGGGTCTAAAGAAGAAGGCACTAAAGAAGAAGGTTCTAATGAAAATGACAGTGAACAGGTTAGTTCAAAAAAAATCTGTACCATTTTCTATTATTTGTGTTAAAGCTGGCTCACCTTATGGTAAACTCTTATTATAATTAATTCATTGCCTTACGTATAGTAAAGACGTTTCCAGTGAGTCATCACACTTTGATTACTTATATTGTGACAGTATAAATATATTTTGATAAATCATTTACTTACATAATTAGTCAAATAGTAAATCAAATTTTATTTACACCATTATTGTTAAAGTTCAACCACTGTTTCAATCAAAATTCATTACAGTGTAAATCTTAACTTTTCGTACAGCTGTTGATATAAATAGACGATAAATATGTATAAATTTTATTATTTTTATTATTTTTAATTTTATTATTATTATTATTCTCATTGATTGATTACTAGTTCGTTGTAAAAAGTATTTTTAAAATAGTCGCGAGTCTAATCCTGTTCGACTCTAATAACTTTGTACAAAAATCTAATTTATCCTACAGAAAGAAGACGAAGACACACCAGCCTCAGAAGATCCAAACACAGAAGACCAAAACCCAGAAGAAACTGACAAACCAGACACTGAGAACGAGCAAGAAACAGAAGAATCTAAAAATGAAGATCTCCCTAAAAACAACGATAATATCAATGAAGAAGATGATATAGAAGAAAAGAATCATGAAGCCAATCCTCAAGCAAATCCATCAAGTGATGATCCGACTGCTGATGATAAGGCAGAAACAGCTGAAATGAATAAGGGTACTAATGATAATGTGGAAACGAACGCTGAACAAACTAAAGACGATGAAGCTGCACCTTTTGTAAGTATTAATAAGTATAGAAATATTTTTTTTTATTTCTCATAATTAATTGTGTTTAATAAGTACTTATAGAAATTTTTTTTTTTATTTCTCATAATTAATTGTGTTAGTCTTTAAGTTATGTACTTGTCAATGTTCGTCTTAATCTTAACACAACACCATGTAGCGTTAAATTAAACAAAGTATGCAATAAGCGTACAACAAATATGTAGCAACTTTCAAATAATTTAGAAATTAAAATAAATTACAATTTAACTAATGTATGAAGTTTAATACTGCAATCGTTAATTCGGGAACATTTCACAATTATTTCTGTTTTTTTTTAATATAATTTTTACTCCATTCTAAATAACTTAACTTTTCAACTAGTATTTTATCAAATTTAGGACGTTTTTTTTTAAATAATTACCCTTTGCCTAGCAGTGGGACAACATAGGCTAGAGAAAATAAACTTGAAATAAAGTGTTTGTGAATAAAGAGATGGTGGGAAGAATCAAAAGAAAGAGAGAAATGGAGAATTTTGGGAGAAACCATTGCCCAGCAGTGGGACAAAATAGGTAGTGTTTGTCAATTTGATGACAATAGATACATTAATTTATCTACTAATTAGGAGCAAGCTCAAGAGCAAGTTGGCGAAGAAAAACAATCCACGGGCCGTTCGGAATTAGATAAAAGTGAGACTGGGCATCGCGGTGAAAAGCAAGCCGCTAGTCGGTCGGACTCTCGACAGAAACAAAAGAAACAGGAAAACAGACCCGGGATCACTGACCAGGAACGGACACTTGGTAAGGAAGAAAGCACAAAAAATACCTCAAACCTATTAACCTAATAAATATATTATATATAATATTTATCAAATATTCATGGATATTTCATACTCTAGTCCCAAACTAAGCAAAGCAATTAGTGCTAGCTCTGCCTTCCTTGCTGTCGTGGGTTCGATTCCAACCTAGAGCAAAAGTTTGTGTGATGAACATAAATATTTTTTCTATGTCTGGGTGTTACTATTCACATTAGTGATGTGGCGGATCGTCAAAAATACATATCCGCGGAAATGTCCATGAATATTTATTATAATAAAATCTCACAGATTGCATCAATTGTTTTTTAAAATATAATATTAAACAGGTGATATAAACGAAAAGAAACATAAACAAACCCACACATTGAACGTGGAACGCGAGGATGAAAGTACAGAGGATGGTGGTAACCCTGAAGATCAAGATAAAGAAGCAGACGCTTTCCAACACGTGAAGCAAGCTAAAAACGACGATTTACAGGTGAGAATACGGTTCAATTTGACATGGAATGTTTAATGAAATTAAATGTTTAATGAAATGAAATGAAATTTACTGAAACACTAGTTTCAACGAACTTCATTTTGTTGGCTAATTAAAAGCCAACAATGTGTAGTAGAAATCGAATAACAGCTGTTTAAAACGAGTCATCATTACCCCGTGATTGAGTTATCTAAACATTTCTATAAAATTGGTTATAATTGTCCTACAATTATTTTTTTGACTAAAAATCATTAGTTTTATTTACAAACTTTCTTTTAAAAAACTAGGCCTTCAAGAATGTCAGTCATTCATCATTACTTTTGTTCTAACAAAATAAAACGAAAGTATGCACAATAGTTTATGAAATGTCCACACACCTGACTTATGTGATAACAAGTCTATGACAAGTGTGATCGGCTTATGTATGACATGATGTCAAGTATGAGCCAATCAGGGTCCTCCATGATCATGTTTCTAGTCTCTGATTGGTTAAACCTCGGGATGTAAGTTATATTAAAATAATAAATTTATTTATCTGTGAGATCGCGTACCTATACCCTCCGACGCAGAACGAGTTTTAAAAACTAGGTTTAACAGACTTACTACTGGGTATAAATGAATATTATAAATTAAATGAATATGAGCTTAGCCTTTAATACTGTTGTAGGCAATCGACGCAGCTACTAAAGAACAAGCTGAACAACAACCCACCATACAACAGGAAGATGAAACAGCAGAGGAAATGAAGGAAGATGAACAAGTGCAGATGGATGTGGACGAAGATGATATACAGGTAGCTTATCACATCTCACTCACACTCGAATCTGTACGAATGTTTTGTCTCCCTCGCTCACTTCACTCACTACACAGTCTGCTTCCTAGATACGAACTTGATTTAAGGGTGAAAAAAGAATGTACCTATATAGCAAAAATGTTTTGTTTTAGGTAACATAATAACAAAAAAATATTTACTCGGCTACTTTGAGATTATGTTAGTTCTAACTAAATTAAAATTAAATATAAAATTAAAAAAGTTAGGCTAACTAAATTAAAAAATTAGCTGTACTTTTTTCATTATTTAATTCTTATTATCATTTTAGTCAAGTAAGATATTTTAAGAGTTTTTTTGAGATTCTATTCTGCATAGTTTTTGATTACCAATCAAACAATCTTCAGGTGGAAAAAACAGATGAGCTCAAACCAGAAAATATGAAAGATGGAAAAGATCGAGACAAAGAGAAATCCGGTAATAAAAAAGAGGGTAGTGACGAACCGACAGGAGACACAGCCGTTGAAATAGAAGGTGAAACAGTAGATACGGAACACGTGCCGAGAGGGAATGAAACAACCTATCATACTAGGTAAGTGTTAAAGATTAACCTATTTAAAAATGATACTCAATACTCAATTCATTTATTGCACTCAATATGTTAAAACTAGGTTGTTATAATAAGATATGACCCTGTTTGAGGGCACAACAATATAACATGATTTTAAAAATACACGTTTGTTTGGCTCATTCTTACCAATCAATGGCGAGAAACAATTATGTACATATTAGTATTGTATCTGTACATAATTTTTGTTTTATCTTTACCTGTGGTTGTAATAATTGTCGATTACATTCTTTTTACGTTTGTTACATTAGATTACGGTCGATTACATTTTATGTGTAAAATGTTAGCGCAGACTTGATTCCCATACGTAATGGTATCATAAAGTCAACACTTACTTTTAGATAGGGGTTAAATGACTGGGATTTGAGGTATAAATACAAGAAATGAAAAATCTTTGAAATAAAACTATGAGTGAAATGTCTATAAGTATTTAAAACCTGATTACAGAATAGACGAAACACCACAATCTCGCGAAGACATGGCAGTAGAACAGTACATGAGTATTCGCGAATGGCTTATTTCTAAACCAAGCCAAGCGAACATTTCGAGTGGAGTTTGGCGTTCCTTGTGGCAGCAGTCAGGCGGCGCGGCGCGGGCCTTGTGCGAACGGCTGCGTCTTGTGCTAGAGCCTACTATGAGCTCACGGAGAGCCGGTAACTTTACTTTTATTGCACATAAAAAATACGCATCGACTTTAGAAACTTCTACGATTTTTCGGCGGTATGTATGTGCACAGTAATTTTATACCAGCCGAAAAGGTCAAGGAAATGATTTTATTATTAAACGTTTTCAATAAAAAGAGAATTTCTCAATTTGTCTATGCTTTTTCTCAATCCATCATAAGTATTTTATTTTTGTTCTTTTAATCTGGATACTATGGGCCTAGTATTTTTTTCCCTAATTGTAATAAATCCGACTAGTATTATAATGCTAAAGATTTTATGGATGTATGTTTGTTACCCTTTCACTCAAAAACTACTGAATGGATTTTAATGAAACTTTAACAGGTGACTTCAGAACGGGTCGTGCTATAAATATGCGCCGCGTGATCCCCTACATTGCGTCGCATTTCCGCAAGGATCGCATCTGGCTGCGTCGCACCAAACCGGCCAAGCGCGAGTACAAAATAGCCATCGCTATCGACGACTCCAGTTCTATGGCGGATAATAGGAGCAAAGAACTCGCATTTGAAAGTTTAGCTCTGGTCTCTCAGGTATAGAATATCATCATCAAACTATATAAAATATTAAAAAAAAAAAACAATCCACTTGCCCATCTTGCCCGAGCACCTGTACTACCTCTGACCTCATGCATTGCTCGGCTGACGCACTCAATGTAGCTAAAACTATTGGTCAGGGGTGGTCTAACATTATTGTTTTTTTACAAAATGGTTTTGTTCAGCGACTCGAAGAAGAAGAAGAAGTCCACTGTTGGACGTACGTAGGTCTCTCCCAAGACGCGCCACTGAGCCCAGTCTTCGGCTCTTCTCGAGAAAATATATTATAACTTTATTGTAATAAAGTTATTGTTAGTGGGCGTGCCAGTAGAGAATGTGAGAGTAGATTCATAGCTGACTGAATGATAAGAGTCAGTGGAAAAAAAACATGTGCTGATTCCACAGGGGAATGATGATGTAGGTAGGTACTTAATAAAGTTAACTTTTTAACTTTTGTTTGATCGCAAACAGTGTAAGGTGGAAGGCCTTTGCCAAAATTTTATTGACTTATAAAACTCTCGTAACATTACTTTATTACTGTCATTTCATTTCAGGCTTTAAATCTCCTCGAGTCCGGAGAACTAGCGGTCCTCAGTTTTGGTGAAAAACCAAACCTACTTCATCCGTTTACGGAGCAATTTTCAGAGCATTCCGGAGCGAAAATTCTAGAACAACTGCGCTTTGAACAAACTAAGACGAAAATAGCACAACTTCTCGACTTCTGCACGGTTATGTTTGAGGAACAGGCAGTAAGGTAAACTATTATAGAAAAGATAGATAGAAACTATATATTGTACACACCGGTTACATCAGAATATACAAAAACCCAGTATTTGTTAAGTGAAGTACAATGGGCGGCTTACTTATTGCTATGAGCGATCTCTTCCAGCCTTCTCTTTTATTATTGTAATCTACATCAGGCACCAGTCTCACAAAGTTGGTCTCTAACTGTTTTTTTGTAATTTAGTGTTGGAACTGTTTTAACTTTGTGGCAGAATAATAAATGACTTTTTCTTATTATTTAGCTTTTGTATTGAAATTTCAAATAATAAATTTCAATTTTGCTCAAACGGTTGTCGGTTCTTCGGCAAACATGGCCGGCCCACTGCCACTTCAGCTAATTCTCTAAGCTATATCGAACACCTTGGTTTTCTGTCGGATAATTTCATTTCGGATCCTGTCTCTCAAAGAGAATCCCAGCAAATATTATTCATTTATGTTATACAAGATGCATGTACCTAATAATGAATCAAGTTTTAATTTACAGAAGCGACGCGCCTAATGCAAAGTTACTAGTGATCGTTGGAGACGGAAGGAATATTTTCGCGGAGGGCGAAACTACTATGGTCCGGGCTGTGAGGCGAGCAAGGCAACAAGGAATATTTCTTGTCTATGTAATCATAGACAATCCGGATAACAGGGTAAGTTGATATTGGTTTAGTGAGCGCTATCCGTTCTAATCATCCATGTAGGTATTAGTCGGTATTATTTCCAGAGAAATATTTTTCACTAATCCTAATAAAACCTAATTATAGCATTTATTATGTTATCTTCTTCTTTAAAGCCAAATTACAAAGGTAAAGCTCAGACTCGTAAATAACTACTTACTAAATATAATTTACATAATTTTTCATGAATGCCCCTGACTGGCTGATGCATGAAGTTATATTAGTTTAGCCTTATGTGACCACTCCAATACATACATAACTACAGAGCATATTAAAAACAATATTATTATTTCATTAGTAGTTCTGTATCAGGCAGGTACTATCAAAAAAGTCTCTCTCAAAGCCTCATAGGCTACACTCGGTCAAAGAAAAAAACAGATGACTAGTTGGTGCTTCTATTAAATTTTAAGTGTATTTACTCAGTTATATTGTTTCAGGACTCAATAATGGACATCAGAAAACCAGTGATGGACATAGTGACCGACAAACTGAGCTTCATATCATATCTAGACGCGTTTCCATTCCCCTTCTACCTAATCTTACGAGATATGTCTGCCTTGCCTAATGTTTTAGGCGACGCTCTTCGGCAGTGGTTCGAATTAGCTGCTAATACGAGCTAAAAACGACCTTATGGCGACGAAATAGCGTCTAATTACAGTAGAGTCTTAAATAATTATATAAGAAAACTATTTTCTGTGATTTTTTTTATGGAATTAAGTTTCAAAAGTCTATTGTTCTACTATGATGAATTATGTATTTGTATACGATTTTGATGTGACAATAAAGTGTCTATCCAATATATCTGTTTTTATTTACAACACACAAAGTGCAAAGTCTTGAGATAGGTTAGTAAAATAATAGGCATGTTCCCAGCAAACACATTGAAAATTCTGAGTATGCAGTCATTTAGTACAGAATAGGTGCAATACGAAAACCAAAATGTAGGTACTTGTAGGCTTCAATTTATTTTAGAGTAAATCCGTCTGTGTTCCTGGAATCTATTTAAACGCTACGTTATGTATGAGCACTCAAAACTGTACACAAAATCTGTCAAAATTAAAAATCGAGTAGGTTTCACGTAATCAGCCGAGACCTACGTTCAGCATTGGACTACTATAGGTCGATGATGATGATGATGAATCAGCCGTTTGGCGTAACCAAACGTGTATGCTAAGGACCAATGTACCTGGCTTACATAGTCTTCGGTGTTTTTATAGTACCATGATCTAGATTTTCAGATTGCACTGAATTTTTAATGTGTTTGCTGGGGACGTGCAAATGGGAAAATAATAAAAGACTGAACATAAAAAATATTATTGTATATTTGTCAACTGAATATTAAACAATATCTTAACATATTCCGCTTACCAATATTTGGAGAGTTAACAAAAACAGCACTTTCGTTTCCACTATATTTAGGCCTACACATCAAACCATCATAAATAAGCTCCACTTTGAACCGTCCAAACGATATCTACCAACACGTATCACTACAACTAGGATAACGTCGTTACGAATCTAAAACATCGTAAGTATAAAAACAGATTTTTTAAGAAAAAAGTTACTAAAATTGTTTTGTATACAAACAACGGAAACTGTGTTTAAACAGAGTTGACTCCGAAAAGAGATATTGATGACGATGCATCTTCTAATTAAGCAATTAAAAATTTGCAAGGTTCATTTCCATCCAGAAAGGCGCTATAAAAATATATTTTGAACTCGCAACGACGAAAGTTCGTTTCTAAATGAAACAATACCTCTATAACGCACCCCTTAGAACTAAAAATCTAATATACAAATAATTGGGAATCCGTTTACAAAGTTATAAAAAGAAATAGCGATATGGTGTGATGCTCTAGCTATAATTCTACTAACTGGTATCAACCGCTTAGCACGTGATATTTTTTAACACCTACAATAGCGGCCTAAGACAAAAGTAACGCAATCGCCACAGATTATTTACCTCGTAAACGAATCCGCATTTTAAATAGCAAAAACTAAAGTTCACTATAAATAAATCGCTATGTAAAATATTAAATAGGTTATAACATAATTAAAAATTAGGCTTACATACAAACGTTAAAACCTCTGTTAGAACCATAATAATGTCTTCTTACTATCGAGTAATAAATACCGTATTAGAACTAAACAAAATACCCCCTCTTGTTTGAGCGAGTTATGTAAATCGCAGACCAATTGATCTTCGAGCACTATTCTAGTTCTAAAGAAAACTGAAAATCTCCATAAATATATCTGCTTAAAAAAAAAATGTAATACATGGTTTATGATTTTAAACAGTTTTGGGCGGAGAGTCATAGTATAAATAAAACTATAAAATCAAGGAAATTGTTCTAAAAATTGAGATAAAAATTTCATCACCTACTTTGTTGTATTCAATGTAAAAATGTCGAAGGCCATAATGGTTTATTTAAAGACCGCACAAACGCCCTGCTTTCAGCCAATAAGGGCATTCTCACTCAAAAACAGTTACACAAACTAACAGATATTTTTTTGTACCTGAATAGATAGGTGTCTAGTCATACTAATAGTATGAATTATTAGAATATTATTCAGTAGAGTAGATAGTTATTTTACAAATTAAAAAACGTGAGCGTTAATTATTTTTAAACATCGGATATGTATATTCTCTTCTCCGATTCTATAATCCAGATTTTATTTAAGATAACGGATCCTAAACAAAATTTGGATTGGACAGCGCAAATAATACATCAGTTCTTGTTTTGTTACTTTAAAAAAAATTATTTTTTCTTGTGTTGCAATTAGATACTGATAAAAGTTAAAACTATCTGTTAGATTGCTCAGTGAGAACTGTATCAGTATTATTTGAAATGTATTTTTTGTAAGAAAATGGACAGAATGGTTGTGTTGTCAGTTGGAAGCAGCTTCCTTGGACGAATGATTGTTGGTCTCTTCAGTCTTATCGGCGTCACCGTAGAACTTTGGCTGTGAATACAGAAAAAAAATATTTTTCGGGTTATACAACTTTTGTAACTTCATGACGATATTTTATCAAACCCTAGAGAATCTAGTACGTAAGACGTTTCAAAGTGATCCTTGTGATTTTATTGAAATTTTTTTATTGAGTTTGAACTTGGGTAATTGACATTACTTCGTCTAATGAGTAAATTTTTTTAATATCATTTTGCACGAATATAATAAATTGAGACAAAATTGAGAGAGAAATGGTTGATAAATAACTGTTATTAAAATTGATAAAATAAAAAAATTATAATACTAGCAAAATAAACTTTTCTGTACACAATACACTAGCTATGTCTAGGATGTATGCGATTCTTTCTAGGAACATTTCTAGAATGTCAAAGACTTAAAAATAATACCGATGAGTAAAACAAAACCACAAATAAATTAGTAAAAATATAAAACAGTAGTATTAATTTACAAAAAAATGTAGCACAATACCTATTTTAATGTACACGAACAAAAATGAGCTTTATTTCTGTGCAGATAAGATGCATAAATAAAGTTATGTACGATTAAAATATTTCACAAACTCAATTTAATGTTTGCAAATCTCTGCGATTGATGATATCTATATTTTTTTATTGAAAATCCATTCCAACATATGCTAAAATAGTTGTCAACAAGTAATCAGAGTGATTTTCAATAAAAAAAACGCTGAAAATGGTCATGGTTAAAAAAAAACAATCACAAAAAAACAAAATGCACGGAGTAGTGTGAAGCATGATTAACTAACTCTCACTCGACTTACTCAAGTCATCAATGTACTAAACGGTCGTTACTTTACTCCGATATCCGTTTTTCACACCATTATAACTTGTAAAACCCTAGAAATAAACAATTTTGGCTGTACTTTAAGAAATGGAATACTCAAAATGAAAAAAGTCAATACTACCAACACGAAAATAAGTGCTAATAGCGACCACTTGAAATAACACTCTTTAAACTATGCCTCTGAAATGATTCAACAGGCATTAAACTTAGTAAATAATTTCTAAACAGAATTTAGTACAGATTTAGAGTGCCCAATACATTTATTAAGTTTAATTCATCCAACATGCCGCATGAAGCAGCCAACATGAAATAATTTAATTGATTTATCTATTATTTCATATAGTAATGTAGAAGTAATTCAGTAACTTATGTGAAGTTTACTTTGACTAAATTCTTTGAATTATCGAGAAAAGTTATACGTCGTTATCATATCCTTGCGTTATTTTATGCAATGTTTTATCTAATTTTTATCTAATCATATTAAATGTTACCTCGTCATGTTTCTCCTCGGTCGTAACCCTGTCATCATCATCATCACTGTCTTCATCAGCTGAAGATTCGCCGCCTGATACCACGCCGTCGGCTTTCGCTGCAAACACAGAAATCGTTTATTAATATTATAATTTTACACTAAGTATCTCTTGATCAGTTGAACTATCTATAGATCGTTTGCAACGGTTTGTAGATAGCTCAACAGTTTCTTATGTATTTTATATGACAATGTACATTTTGTAAATACTGTATAGTCGTAAGTTTGTTTGTGAATAAAGTATACTTCAATAGAAAAAAAAAAAGTATCTCTTAAGAAACTATTTATTTGTATTAAGTTAGCACACCAACCATTTTCTTGACCTTTAAGGTCGGCAGGCAGAAAATACTTATAGCATTAAGCCCACATTTTGTACATTAGCGATATTTGTGCAATAAAGTGTTAAATAAATAAATGCAAAAGTTTGTATGGATGGATAAATAAATAAATAATTCAAAATAATTAAACTGTGCAGGAAATAAACAAACATAATCTAAGAATCTTATTTACTCAGCTACTATTTGCACCCCATGTTTAAAATCCTAAAGATAAGATAGCGTTTGAAAAGTCACTAGATTAAACGGAATTCTACGTAATAACGCCATAATCTAATCGTATTTAAATAAATAAATATACACGGTCATTTCACACATCACTAATCAAACAAAGAAAAGCTTGTATTATGGGAATTAAACTGCTGATAGAATACTTATATACATTTATAAATACATACCTAGAATACATAGTAACACATAGATACAGAACAAATATTTATGTTCTTCACACAAACAATTGTTCTGGGTGGGAATCGAACCCACGACCCACAGCATGGTAGGCAGAGCTACTCCCAACTGAGCTGTGACGCCTGTCAAGATTGCTCTACCATGAGTTTTTACTATACTATATATACTATACTGACTAGCGTCTGTAGTTTGTACAGCGCCTCTAGCGGATAGTTGGGTACTAAAATTTGTAATACTAATATTGACGTAACTACTGTAGTAAAGTCAGGCGATTTTACTGTGACAACTCATGGTAGAGATAAGGATACTTTTAACTTACGAATGGCAGGTAGCGCGGCTTGGTTAGGCGGCCTGGCGCGCTCGCGGTTGAGTTCGTCGAAGCATTGCAGACACACTCGCAGCGGCTTGTCGCTCTGTCCGCGCAACAACCACTTCTTAGACGAGCACGGGCCGCACACTACCGACCCGCATTTACGGCAATGATGCTGGGAATTGTACAACATAATAATAAAAGTTGATTTTTTTTTTCGTTGATTTCTGTCTTTGTGTACCTACCTACCTATGTGTCTTACTATTTTGATGTGTTGAACCTGTATGTTGTGTGTTAAATAACTGTTTCTTTCTCTCTAAAAGACGTGTGGCACTCGGGGACTGCCGCGGTAAAGCTATTGCATAGCATTTTTTGCTGGATTACGCATGCGCAGTGTTAGGTTATTTCGTTACGGAATTTCTGGATTCGGTCCCCACGCTTAAGGCCCGCGATAGAAGCTATGCAATAGCTTAATAAAATTTGTATAAGTACTTACATATTTTTTCTGATAAGGCGAAAAGATGGCCCAGGAAAAAGTTCAATGCTTACAAATTTATTTACAAAAATACTAAATCGTCATCACTTTTTCTTCTCTGCCGATATTTAGATACTTACAGATGAATGAATCTGAATAGATTAGTAAAAAATATATATGTAAAAAAATATAATACCTAATAGTAGAAAATAGGGTGTAAAATAATAAATAAGTAAATAAATGAATTAGTAAATTTTGTAGTAAAGATCTTACCCTTCTGTTAAGCACAGTAAACTGTGTCTTCTTGCAGTGCATGCATATTGAAGCTTCATTATCTGGAACCCACACCGCAGCGTGCTCTGATGGAGGTTGTTTGCCACCTTTAATTAAATCATTAGTTCTACTAATTCTAATAAGACCTATATTCATAATATTAGCGTGCCAAGACCTCAATTTTACTGTTTTTTCCTCAGTTTTTTGATAAGGTATAAAGGAGGCTCGATCTATGGAATGTGCCACATCTAGTAAAAATCTTCCTTCATAAATGCCACATGGTTTGTTTGAATGGGCTTTTATAATTGGCAAAATAACAATTCTCGTTTAATATCAAAACAGAGCGTGATACTTACTCTTTCTTAGCAAGTCCTCTATGCATTTTTCTATATGCGCCATCCATTCTTCTTTCTCTGTGGCCGTTGCAGCATATACCGCGAAAGATTTCGATGCCGTTCGAATAAGCCAACCGTTGCGATATTCTGAAACAATAAAGTATAAAATAAGTAATAATTGTAAAAGTTTACATGTTTTTGCATTCTGTAACCAAAGCGCCTTTAGTAGATATACTAAGCATGACTTGCTAAGTCTATAGAAATGAAAATCATTGCCTGTGATTAATCACAGGTGAAATAGCAGTGATCCACATTAATTATTTTACAATATGATAATTAATAACTTCTTATTATAAACATGGGGAAGCCCATGCTATCGTGACCGGAAATCCAAATATCACTTGTAAAAATCCCATACTCAATTTATCAAAACAACAGATACCTAGGTATTTTACCAACTAATTTCTGCTCGCAACTTTGACCATCCACATTTGTTTCCTGTTGATTTTCTAGACATAATATAGACAATGTTATAAATTATAATCTAGGTTACAAACGATATAATTATCTAGATAAAAGACAAAGTCATAATACCGTTTTTAGTAGTGTTTTTGCTAATAAGTAGGTATTCTCTTTGAATGACTAACAAGCTTTTTAATAATCAATATTGACCGCCCAACAACCACTAGAAAATGATAATATATGATGACTCATTGGTCAAGTTCACATATATTGACTCATTTGATATGAATTTATTTTACATGTTACAAACATAATTCAAATTCAAGTTATTTGTTATAGTATTGTATAGTTATATGATCATGGCGCATGCAACTGTGCCGAAATATCAGGAAATAATCAAACTCACAAAATGTGGTAAATATTCTATTTATAAAGAAAACAATGTTATAGTTTATTGGTAGATTTTGATGAATAAATGTTGGAATAAATGAAAGTTTGCTTTAATGGGATGGGATAACAAAATGGGACTAAATGGCATTGTGCGAAATGTCTATGCATTTTGCACAATGCCATTTAGTCCCATTTTGTGATTAGCTCGTAATAACATTCAATTTTTCACATTTATGATGTAATAATATTTTTTGGATTAAAATTTTATTAAATTGCTGACACCCAGACACAACAAACACCTATGTTTACCATAATTATTACAGATGTGTTTTTGGTGGGGATCAAACCCAGACTGTTCATAGATTAATAACAATACTTTGCATGATTTGCTTTGACGACCGATGTGGTGCGACGGGCGAAGGTCCGCCCGCGGAGGTTGCGGGTTCGATTCCCGCTTTCGGATAAATGTTTGCATGATGTAAATATTTATTTCCGGTGTTCTAATGTATTTTATTAAGTAGTATTATTGGTAGTTGGAGGCAAAATCTATATGATACACTTACGTCCTTCATCCTTCAAGGATTCCAATTTCACCTCCTCAAGTGGAATGACATGCTGCTTATTATATTTCTTCTTGTTTATCATAATGTTGCCGTACACCAGTATGTCGTTAAAGAGGAAGAATTGTCGGGCCTTTGGTTTTTTGCGACACATTTTTGTTAGAACACCCTCTCCTACAAGAACTCTGCCTTGTTCTGCAAGTGGCTGAAAATATATGTATTTTGAAGATAATAATACCACTATTTTGCACACCAAAACACTTTCTTATAAACTTAAATCAAAAAAGTTTTGTTTATCTGATGTAAACATACTGTAAACCAGCAATAATGTAAACATAACTTCAATTTTATTAGTATCAAAAATACATGCTGATAAAACGATATCTTTGTACAGGCATTCCCACCCGTCGGACAGTAGATAATATCTCTCCTTTTTGTCGGTTGATAAACCAAAAAGATCACTAACTTGTAAGGCCTACAGAAGTATTTCCTACAAGCGAAATAACTCTCACCTGTCCTGAACTGCCAAAGCAATTCTCTACCATGGCGATCCGCCTTGCATTTGCCTCACTATTTACTGGAAAGGTGAAAATAATTACATAAAATTAACAGTTTAGATCAAAGTTTGACGTCAAAGGAAAGTGAGCCACCGAGCAAACAATGACAGTGACTATTACTATAACTATTGTTAGTGGCACAGTGATAACTCAATTCATATTATGCTGATCACAAGTTTCTATCGGTTAGAGTAAACTGTTTTTACCTAAACGGTCCACCATCCTAAAAACTATGTTTTTTGATACGACACGAACAAGAAAAATGTGTCACACACTCACTTGCTCGCTTACAACTAAATGTTACCAGATACAACTTATTGTAAATCTTGGTTAAAGCTACCAAAAATCTTTTCGCTTTCAGTAATTTACAGGATTTCTCCTATTACACATATTACATTTTTGTTACGTTCAAAAACGAAGTATCCATATTTCTCTTAATTTTTGAAGATATTGTAAATGTATCCAAAATAATTCAAATATGTTGAATAAGAATAACAATAATTTATTGTAAAACTGTATACATTGGTTTTCCGTATTGAGGAAAGTTAACGTACTTAAACAATAAAACGTAAACATAATATATTGATTATTGTCAAAAATCATCGATCTTCTTTCTATTATGGTATTTACAAGTTCAAGGTGGGCACATTCAAATAACGTTCCATTCCATGCTTTGCTATTTCATCTAGGACAATTAATTCTTGATATTTCCAAGGTTTCATTTTTCAAAGGTTTTCATATAAAAACACGTTTTATATTAGAAATTATGCTTCTTCAAAAATTAGCAGCATCTTTACACGGCAGGTATTTTATTAAAATATTTTTTTTCTGAATTTGACCGACCATAGACAAGAGGAGATCATGTGAGTGTTCGTTTTTGACATTTGCCAGCTGACAGCTAATGGTCGATAGAATTTATTTTTGGTGTTCTTATATTCTCACAGAAAACGCTAAAATGGCCTGCAAATTCTGTGGACCTAAACTGTCGCTATGCGGGCTGGTATTGAGTGTTTGGGGAATCATTCAATTGGTGAGTAAAACTCCAGAGTTTTTGAAGAGACAATATATCTTGGTGCTCATGTAGTCCTCGATGTTTCAGACCTTGATGGGCGTCTTCTACTATATCAAAGCCGTCGCTTTGTTGGAAGATCTCCCTCTAGAAGAAGGTGCCCATTCTGGTGAAGATGCCATCACTAGTTTTGTTGGCGCAGTTGAAGCGGGTTATTCTCAGGTGAGTCACTATATTTTGAGAACTAGTGAACCCATAACCCGGTTTTGCTCTATAATCGAGCAGTTGGTTGAAATCTATGCATGACATGCTGAAAAAAAAAATGTTTGGAGTAAAACATCTCTGAATATACACCCCATTAGAAAACCAGATTTCAAAGACATAAAAATATTTTTATTAATTTATTTGTGTAAATTTCAGAATGCCTATAACTGCTGGATTGCTGCCCTTCTATATGTCATCACACTCCTGCTATCGGCTCATCAATTCTGGATGAACAACCGTTCCTCAGTCAGCATGTAGAGAGGTGTAATCCAGTAATGATTCTGCTGTTCTTGGTATAAGTTGTTACTGTTAATACCATTCCATTTTTATTTATACTGATTTCTTGGAGTCAGATGGAACAATGTGGGTAAATAACATTACTTCTCAAAATTTTACAGAATTAGTATGTTTGCCTGTCATCGTAAAACAACCCGACTCTTCAAACTTTATTTCAATTTTTATTGAAACACCTTTCATTTTATATCAATGATGAATAAATAGCTTTTTTTAGATAATGTCTGCTCTAGGCTTTACTTATGATGTAAAAAATCACTATAATATATAATTTGCTTGTGATTTTCTTCTGATGCCTGTGAAGTTTATAATGTATGATTGTAAGTATTAATCTGTGGAAACCGCTATAAATTGTACATAAAATAATCCTTATTGTAGGCTTTTGGGAAAGAACTAATATTTCGATTTAAGTTCAAATGTAAAACAAGTCTTCTTCCTCAAGCAAAAGTGTAAATTAGATTCTTTGTGAATTAAATTTAATAATGTTAAATTAATTTTTGTTTTATTTATATTTTTAAGATTGTCTCAAGTATGTCCTATTTCAAAAGATTTCATCAACACTTAAGTCTATAAATATTCTATTCATGGTAAGAGAAAAAAAACTGTTGAGACGTTTAAGAACTGTTTTTTTTATATTTTCTGTAGATGAATGAATTCTATGGTTCACAAAAGTTAAAACTGTTTTTATACCTACATATAACAGAAAAAGATCTTTTCTGAGTAATATTAGCTAAATATGCTAAGAACCATCGGGGATATATCTGTACATTTTATAGCATTATTGGTAGGTAAACTTACCTACAAGTGTAAGTGAAGAGAAAATATACTATTCTCATAAAAAAAAGTTTTTATGTCTCTCTGGTCAGCTGACAGTTGACATCAACCAATTTGACATATTTAAATTGATACTTTGTTTCAACTGCCAACCAAATCACCGTATTTTAATGGGTGCTTTATATTTTTGTTCAACATGCTGTATAGTTTTGAGTGTTTGGGCTATATTTCAGTTGGTAAGGCTGTTTTACGAAAGACTTAGGTAGCTGTAGTTAGGTTATAAAACTTAGTACCTACCCTTGTATGGTACTGTCTTATTATTTCCGGGGTAATCTCACAACGCCTTGATGATGATGTAAAAAGGATTTTTGATGCAGAATACTTAATACCAAGAGCTAGAACAAGCATTTACTAACATAAAGTTTCTGTTATTTCAAACTTCAGCTCATAATGGGAGTATGCTATCAGTTCGAAATGAGTGTCCTATTCGAGGATGTGGATCCACATGAATACACAGATTACGATGACTTTATCAAGATTTCTAAAGAAAACTATGCAGCTACAGGTAAGTAACTTAACCTAACAAGTGTTTTTTTATTGAAAAATGTAATAGCGTCACGCCCTATAAATTATACCGTTTTATATAGATATATCAGGTTATACCGAGGTACCCTATACAAAGTACCCTATGGATATAAATAAATATTCATGGACAATGCACACATAACGCTCTAGCCCCAAGTTAAGCTTAACAGAGCTTTTTGTTGGGAATAAGGTAGGTACTTAGTTGCTTATATATAGTAAGAGGAATAGAGCATGTCCGAAAAGTTCATTTATCACACGCTCACGTCCCACTCAGTACCTATTTTTATAAGGTTAGTAAATAAATGGTAAAAAGTTTCTGTGCCTAGTAAGTTTACCTACCTTGGTCAAAGCTATTCCGATTTTACAAAATGCAAATGGCCACGCATGGTATAGGTATCTACATAAGTAAGTATTGTCTTAATACATATATGTATTACTATAGGTATGTAAGTCTGTAGTGAAGTGGCGTAGCTAGGGTCTTTCATATGCCTTGATCACACGTACCGAGTAAACCAGCGAGACAGTGACGTATTTAAGATACACTGCGCGCTAACGCTGCAACGTTCAACAGTAAAACTGATGTCGACGCGCAGTGTATCTCAAATACGTCACTGTCTCGCCGGTTTACTCGGTACGTGTGATCAAGGCATAAGTCTTTCTTTGACAGCATTAAACTGCTGGATCGTGGCTGCAATATACGTGCTAACACTTGGGCTATCTTGCGTCGGTCTGCAGATGGCTAAGAAAGCGCAGAAAAGAGAGGATGACAGAAGAGAAGATGACGAATACAGCTGCCAACCGAGACATGGGAAGAAACACTGACCTAGTTCTATTGGAGACCAATAGAACTAGAAAGAATGTATGTAGTTTAAGGTTGTAAATAAATAAGTTTTGAATGAAAATAAGCGTTTGTAAATGCAATGGAAGAATATTTTTTCATTTTTAGTACTTAACTAGGTACTAAGTGGTCTAGTGGGAAAGATATGTGTGCAACTTAACTTAACTTAACGCAAGAGGTTAAAACGGTGTTGGAAAACATCATAAGGAATCACGTGGCTCAGCATTACCTAAATCACTACAAGCAGAACATACCTACCAACTAATGATAGTAAAACAACTAAGTATAAACAGGTAGGTGTACTTTATCATTGACCTCTTTCGACTAAGTACCTACTTACTGCAGTTTGAGTTTGTCACTAGTTTATATCAGGCAGCTCAATGATGGCAATATGAAGTTACCTATTAAAATATAAAAATAAAATATAAATATAAAAAATATAAATAAAAAGCACTATAGCGTGATTCAATTTTTATTAATAAGTTTTACTAAAGTTTGTATAAGTTTGGTTAAATCTTGACTTCTTCTAGCTTCCTGTCGTGAGTGAACGTGACTGTTCCGATGTTCACGCTTTTTATTTCTTCTTTGCTGGCTTGTGCGGTTTCCTTAAAACAATACACTACTTTAAAATAATAGACAATTAATATGCTTAGGTTACAATTATTTTGAGACTGCTGAATTTTGAGGTTTTAATGGTAAAAGGGCTATGAAAAATCAAGCTTTTATGTAAAAATATATGTATAACGAGTTATAGGCCAGTCCAAAAATATAATAACGTAGCAGTAGGTACCTACGTCGTAGCACCGTAACCCTAAATCGAAAAAAATCCGCAATTAACTTTCTGTAGCTCTACCATGAGTTTTTACTATAGGTACTAAGTATATTTACTATACTCGCTAGCGTCTGTAGTTAAAAAAATGTATGATAATTTGTACAGCGCCTCTAGCGGATAGTTGGGTACTAAAATTTGTCATACTAATATTTACGTAACTCTGTAGTAAAGTCAGGCAATTTTACTGTGACAACTCATGGTAGAGGTAGATACTGAATTCAGTCTGTCGGACAGTCTCTTATCTCATAGGTTGATGAAACCTATAACTTTGTGAGCCAATGAGATGAAAGACCACAATCCTGTCTACGACTTACCTCGTCATCTTTAGAAGGTGGTTGGTTAGGGTTCAGCCACACGTCGGCCAGAATCTGCGGTATTTTGACGCGGATTTTCAACGGAGCCAGCACTTTGGTGATGAGTTTGCGACACTCCGCCGAGACTTTTGGCTCTCGGGGAAAGGACACCTTGTTTTGCACTTGCTGTAAAATAACACAACTTATGTTGCAACAAGTGGTCTATTGTAAAATAAACTAATTAAAGTAATGACTATTTTTGAAGGCAAGCAAGCATGCAGTGTTCCAATTTGAAAAATATTTTTGTGATATTAATATAAAACTTGAAATGTGTTATAAATAGTATCTACTTAAACAATAAATAGTTTTATATCTATCTTATCAGGGGCGTTATTCTCTATTTTATTGCAAACCCACGCGCGTTACTTGGCTATGGCAAGACAACGGCGTGGAATCTGAAAAAACCGACTACCGTCAGCCTTAGTTGTCATTCCCTACCGCGACACGGTACGGTTTGGCCACGGTTTGAACTGTCATCTAAACGTGTCAAAGTCTACCGTGTTATGAAAACTATTCGTTCAAAAACGAGTCGTGCGTGTTTCGAATGATAAATAGATACAAATCATTCGTTTTGAGCTCGAAATTTTTAAATCACATAAAAATATTGTAAGTTAGGTGCAAGCTAATCATTCAATGCATCTATTAAGTACCTACTATAATAATACTAATCGCGTTTGCGTTTTGGAACGCGTTGTGACAAAACACGTTTTGGGCAAGGAATCTCTTATACTTAATAGAGAATAAGGCCCCTGCTTAAGTTAAGGAAGTGGACGATATATTAACGAAAATTAAAGAAACTCGGCTTCTCAGAGACCTGGCGACGTACCTTCAATAATTGAGTGTAATTAGTATCATCAAACGGCAAACGTCCATACACAATCGCATACAGCACGACCCCCATGCTCCATATGTCACTGTCCTGCGGCCGATAAGGTACTCCTTTCAGGATCTCAGGAGACGCGTACGCGTAGCTGCCGCAAAACGTTTCGGATAGGGAGAAGACGCCGTTTTTGGGCTTCATGTGACCGCGCGCGAAACCGAAATCGGACAACTTTATGTTGAGACCGTGGTCCATTAGGAGGTTCTCGCATTTTATGTCTCTGAAATTGAGCATAATGTTTCATACATAATAGTAATAAATAACTCTTTCTCTATGACATAGAGTTTAAGTACCTACGTAGGTACAAGTTTTGTATTGGCTTCGAATTACAATTTGCACGGTGTTGTAGCTCTTAAATGTAGAATGTTTTTAGTAAATCTGTCTTGATAAATAGAAAATGAAACAAATGGTAGGTAGCACACAGCTAGCATGAAGGTTTTTTTATGTATGTTATGTGTTATGATATCATGGATCATGTTGAATATACCCACCGATATTAATTATTTTTAATTTAAGTAGGTACCTTAAGAAAACATATACGGGAATTAAGGTATTGGTATTGAATATACTTAGTCTTACCGCGTCTATGTTACCATAAACCCTTATACATTTAAAATGAGATTCCAAAGTTAATAAAATATCTAGGTAACATAGTAGGTATACCTGTGCACAACTCCTCGTTCATGGCAGTAGTCGACCGCTTCCACCAGTTGTCGAAACCAGCGGCGCCCGCGCAGCTCGTCGATGTGCTGGTCCTTGCGAATTATATCTAGGAGGCTGCCGTTCTCAGCGTACTCCATGACAATGTACACTCTATCGTGTAAGAAATAAGGTTTATTTTAATCAGCAGGTACCTACTGTGAGTGAATGTTCTAGTCGATTGTTAATTATTACAGGATGGATACACAAACATGTACCTGATACCTGTGAACAGGTTTGAATAAAATGATAGATCGTCATCATCATCATCAACCGATATCAGTCCACTGCTGGACGTAGGTCTCTCCCAAGATGCGTCACTGAGGCTGGTCTTCGGCTCTTCTCAATGAGTAAATCAAAAGTCTGCTGATGATGATGATTTGTCTACAGTCAGTACCTATGGGTTGTTTCAATGGCCTGCAGGAACCGAATGAGGTTTTCATGTTTCAGGCCTTTCACAACTTCAATTTCTCTCGGTAGAAATTTCTTCAGGTAATCACCGGGTGCTTGGAATTTGCTAATGATTTTTATTGCGACTTGACAGTTGTGTCTGTCGCTGGTTGCTACCTGTAACAAAGTTATTCATATTTTAGTATTAAAATCATCATCATCTTCCTACTCTTGTCCCAAATTATGTGGGGTCGGTACAACACTTCTTCTTCCACTCTCCTCTATCAGACGTCATCTCAGTGCTCATTTTAGTATTAAAATGTTTATGGTTTTTTACTCGCTGATATTTTTACAGCTAAAAATCTCCTTGGTGGTAAACTTCGATAGAAATGATTAGAGAAGAAAATAAACTTGATTTTTGCTGTAAGCTTGAGAATTGTTTTGTTTGTGTTTTTGTAGTGATTTCTATTATAGATCTAATAATAAATTATAAAAAGTAGAAAATCGAATGGTGCGAATCTAGACACAAGGTTTTGTACTAGATATAAGTCACAGAAAATACCTTGACAGTGGCGTAGGAACCAGAGCCGATAGTTCTGCCTAGGACATAGCCGTGGGTCTCAAGGACTGTGAGCTTCCGGTCGGTCTTAGCCTCTACACCACTATGCACTGTCGCCGCAGGCTCTGTCGACATCTCGCCGAGAACATTGTCGTTTGCTCTTGTATCCGGTCCCGGCATATCACAAATATTTTGAATAGATTTTAGTTTAGTAAAAGTCACATTATATATAATTTAGCCACATTTCTATTTTCCATGTATTTTTGTGGGTTTTTGTTCATGCTGTCATCTTGTCAAGTGGGAGGGTTTTGAGTGACGGGCATTTTTGAATTTTTTCGTCGTGACATATGACAATTTTTAATGGTTAGTACAAAATAGTTTTTGCTGACTGCATAGTTTAATATGAGTCAATGATATTATTTTTTGCAAAAACTTTAGAAAGCAAGCACCCTATGTATATAAATAAATAACTAAATAGCTGAAAAAATAATCCTTATTCCGTACATACTTAATAACACAAATGGAAAAACTTAAACATAAAACATGTATATGGACGAGTTTATCCCCAAAGAAACTTCTCTTCCAGCAAATCTTGGATTATATGTTGATTACCTACCTATATACTTTTTTGTACTTAAGTATAATATCACGATAAAAACTAGAATTAAACCGCTTTCGTTTTCTGTGAATAATAATTCAACGTCCTCGGTTCAAGTACCATTACCATCAACTACAATAGCATATATAATGGTAGCTGGTGAGCACAAGTGTCTCGTTATATCGGACGTTGAGTGCTGTCGATGACCCATTTTCGTGTCATTCCATTTTTTTGTATTATTTTCATCGTGTTTTTCCTCACATCAAGTATATACTTTTGTTGAAGTCAAAGTCAAAGTCAAATATTTCTTTATTTAATAAAATCACAAGGATCATTTAGAATCGTCTTCATTTAGATGCCAGTTCCACGCGACCAGAAGGGACTAGAACAGCCTAATTCTCTAAACTTACCTTAACTTTGCTTAGACACTTGCTTGGATAAAGAAATTATCCTTAAATCCTATAATTCTGCGTTTCAGAAAGAAGAAGAAGTGGCATGTCAATGGTTGCTACCAAAAAAGGTCACCTCACAATGTTTCTAATAGTAAGTAGGCCTAACTATTCTACTGTACAGATTTATTTGATACTATCCTTTAAAATTGTCAATACTTGGATTAGTACCTAAAGACACACATTTCACATCAATGCCGTTGTCTCAGAGACGGATTCAGAAGGCCGGTCAGCTCGGCTTTCTTCTTATTAAAAAAAGAACAACTAGTCCCAAAATACGATTTAAAAAAAAGGCGTGTGGCATTTGCGGACTGCCGCGGTAAAGCATAGCATTTTTTGCTGGATACATGCGCAGTGTTAGGTTATTTCGTTACGGAATTTCTGGATTCGGTCTCCATGCTCAAGGCCCGCGAACCTATGCAGCTTAAAAAATCTACAAGCTAAGTCTTTGTTCAATAAAAAAAGGTTAGTTATAAAAAAAAATGCCATCAGCAGCTAACATCTACAAGTCCGACAATATCCAAGAAAGTTAGCTTCGGGCGGGTTATCAATTGTATCTGAGACTTGGTGAAGTTAAAGTTTTTCATTCATTTATTGCACGCAGACGTGGAGGTAGGATTTATTTTTTTGATATGGCAGAGTTTCACGAAGTTTTAACACAAAGGAGGTTTTAAGCTATTATGACGGACCTAATCATGTTATTCTACGAAAACGAGTGATTAGACTGAACTAGTATCTAATCTGTTTCGCTAAAACTTTTCTTAAGCCCGTAGATATCAGTCGATATTGAGAAACTTGACTGGAGAAAATAATTAATGAATACATATTCTTATCCATCTCTTCTACTAAGTAGTAAAACTATTTGAGAATAAGCTCGTCTGAAAAAGTACTACCACCGTAAGTGTCGCTAACTAGTCGTGCTCGTAAATTGCGCTAGCACCTATTCAGAAACACTCACAAGGACTTAACACCTAGTCTCAGAGTGCGGTGCAGGTTGTGTTTGCCACTTAACATAAGGTAGGTCAACAACTTATTTCAGGTTCAAAAAATAGTTATTATTATGCCGTATCTGCTGTAAGATGTTTTCTTACTCCGTGTCGTAGCCATCGGAAACGCTTAATGCTTTCTTTTTTCGCATTTGATATAAAAGTTGAACTTTGTCGCCATCAAGACACTTTGTGGTTTTTATATCGAGTGCTATTCTCAAGTTTTCAAAGTCTGGATTGTTGTAAATCGATTCACTGTAATTCAAATGGAAATTGTTCCTTTGTTTCTTGCCAATAGGTACAATACGACCGCTTCTTTGATACAACGAAACCGCAGCTCTCTGAAAACTAGGGCCTTTAATTAACTAACATACCTAAAGTCTTGGCTGATCGATTTAAGAATGTTTTTTTTTTGCTTAAAAAATACTTTGTATGGCCTTGTAGGTAAGGCTCTATAGAACAATTCATATTGGATTAATTACAATTAAAAGTAAACAAGTATTTTTTTTATTAAAACTTCAGTAGGATAATTTAATCAGCTGACTGACCACTGTCTGCAATAAAACAAATGACTGACTCCAGAAACTTTTACCAGTCACTTTCTAAGTATAAAATTCACAGACTAGTCCAGTCAAAATAGACATTCCAGTTTGCATTAATTCCCAACAAGCTGGATTTTTGTACAGGCCTTGAATACGTCATTACAAATGATATGTCAAAAGTCCCCATCGATCCCGCTTGTGCGTTGTTTTTTATTCGAGGTCAAAGGTGATAAATTTGCATTTTTTGCGTATATCTCTGAAACAACGAAAGCTATCGAAAAGTGGTTCAGGCTAAGTTTGTACATCGTAAAATTGTCTACAAAAATACTTCAACACTTTTCTTCTACAAAGCATCGTTTTCGAGACATAGTGACTTTAGACCGCAGGAAAATCGTCGAAGATGCTGCGTTTTTTTCATTTCAGCCGTTTTATCTGCTTTATTGCCACAGAACAAACAGTATTTCTTGAAATTTACTGAAAGGGGTGATGGGTTCGATGGGTTAGTCCTCCTCCGAGGTAATGAATCGTCTTTTTGTTTCAAGAAATACTGTTCGTTCTATGGCAATGAAGCAGATAAAACGGCTGAAATGAAAAAAACGCAGCATTTTAGTAGATTTTCCTGCGGTCTAAAGTCACTATATCTCGAAAGCGATGCTTTGTAGAAGAAAAGTGTTGAGATATTTTTGTAGACAATTTTACGATCTACAAACTTTGTCGGAACTATTTTTCGATAGCTCTCGTTTATGACTTTTAAACGCAAATTTATGACTTTAACCTGGGTATCTGCGTTTTTCGCGTATATCTCTGAAACAACGAGAGCTATCGAAAAATGGTTCAGGCAAAGTTTGTAAATCGTAAAATTGTCTACAAAAATATTTTAACACTTTTCTTCTACAAAGCATCGCTTTCGAGATATAGTGACTTTAGACCGCAGGAAAATCTACTAAAATGCTGCGTTTTTTTCATTTCAGCCGTTTTATCTGCTTCATTGCCATAGAACGAACAGTATTTCTTGAAACAAAAAGACGATTCATTACCTCGGAGGAGGACTAACCCATCGAACCCATCACCCCTTTCAGTAAATTTCAAGAAATACTGTTTGTTCTGTGGCAATGAAGCAGATAAAACGGCTGAAATGAAAAAAACGCAGCATCTTCGACGATTTTCCTGCGGTCTAAAGTCACTATATCTCGAAAACGATGCTTTGTAGAAGAAAAGTGTTGAAATATTTTTGTAGACAATTTTACGATGTACAAACTTTGCCTGAACCACTTTTCGATAGCTTTCGTTGTTTCAGAGATATACGCAAAAAATGCAAATTTATGACCTTTGACCTCGAATAAAAAACAACGCACAAGCGGGATCGATAGGGACTTTTGACATATCATTTGTAATGTCGTATTCAAGGCCTGCACAAAAATCCAGCTTGTTGGGAATTAATGCAAACTGAAGTCATAATTTTAGTCTATTTTGACTGGACTAGACGTCTACAAGATGATTTGATGCGGATTTACAAACATGTAACATGCTTAGTTTGTTTTTTACTTCGTACGTGACTGTATTTTATTCTGTGTAATCAAGTGGCTGGAGCAATTCGTCTTACATTTAGATACCCTTTGAAAAAGTCTTGCGAAATTGCTCTTGTAAAAAATGTGGTGCAATAAACTTCTCACGTCCTTCACACAAAGTCGCACAATTTTCTGTAGAAGTTTTAGTACTTAGAAATAAAAAAAGTATCATCTATATGGTTAATTTATCTTTTCACACATGATTAAAATTAGCTCAGATTATAAGATAAGCCATATTGACATATCATTTTGTATTAAACTTATATTGCTTATTCAAAGCAAAAAAAAATACTTTTATTAGGTTCAAAATCGTTTAAATACGTATATAAGGTATATCCAATATTTATTTGGCAGACGCAAAATGTGTGACGCAAAAGTAAATCGAAGGTATAGTAATAATGAGTACGATGGAACATAAGTAGTTCAAAATACAGTCGCTAGAACTTCATGACGCCACTGATGTTTCATTTCTTTTAGGTACAGAGTCAAGCGCTATATTTAGACAAAACTATGAACATGGGTTCTCATAACAACTATGAATACAAAAGTGTAATTAAAAAGACTGAAGCTATCGACGGAAGGCTTGACAGACTGACGAAGTTTTCAAGATGGCGGCTCAGAAATGGCGGGAAATCGGTGGTAGAAAAAGTTCGCTCTATGAACATTATTCTTTAAGATAGTTTACAAAGAATCTTACAGATTTGATGGTTGTAATATTTCGTACATGATTACGTACATTTTGTGTTTACATCAAGTAAATTAATGTTAGTTTAAAATTATTTAAATGTATGCTGCTTAAACCTAATTGAATAAAGGACCTTGCTGGGCAGTTTGTCCCCTAGAAGGCTTACAAAAGTATAGGTGAACTTAACCAACTTATCAGACATATCGACCTGAGTATTTACCGTAGGCTATTTAAGTTAGACTGTAACTTTGAAGCCAATGAGTTACATAATAAAGTAACTTAATTCTCTGTGACTTTGAAAATATAATTAACTTTGGTGTATTACGAGTTGATTTGTTATTTACCCACCTCGCATACCCTTGATGTAAAGAAAAAACATGTTTTTTCTAACTTAAGTTTATCATGCATATTTATTGTGCTTATCAGAAAAAAACATGATTAGCGAAGTCAGTTTTTCATTTTCTTTGCTGCGTTTTTCATGACGTATGCTTGTCATGTCAATGTCATTTGTCTGTCTTTTTTCTGAATTTTGTACCATTGTTTGAGGGTTGTTGTGCCTGTTTAACATTTCTCGCTTCCGGTCAGATGGCATAGAAATTAGTTTTACGAGCCTCTCCTGTTGTGGTGTAGGTTCATTGTAAAGTATTTAAGGCCCCATGAAGAATCAACGGCGGTTCGAGTTTAGGTATTTATAGAGACGCGACGCGGCTCAAAGCGCTCGCGACTCGCGAACGTACCGTCCACGCGATATTGAAAGACTTACGAATTTGATATTTTTACACTACTTCATTACTTCCAACATTAAATATCAATGATATTATTCATCGATATTTAATCTTGGAAGTATGAAATTATGTGTTTAATTGGTTTGTTATATCGTATCAAGAAACAAATATTAAAAAGAAGATGAGATTTCTAAATAGTTTGTACTACATATTTTCTATCACCTACAAAAGTGTGACTTGTAGCCTCGAAACTAATATTATATTTCTCAGTAGGAATATTCGTGAATATGAAAAAAATTGCTCATACAATTCCGTGCGCGCTACTGTTCTTGCTAGAGTGTTTGCCTTAGTTCTAACTTATTTATTACTTTAGCGTATCAGCATTGCTATTGAGCGCGTTGTGTATAACGCACTTCTCAATAAATAGTTTTTTTTTGTGCTGAAAATACAAGACGAAATTCAGATTAATTAGATAAACTATGATTGAACGAGTCGATTACCAGTTTCACAATCCTCAGTTTTTATTTTTACTACTTCACCAAGATTATTTTATAATATTTATTTTATTTTTATTTATTTATTATTCCTTGCACTGTTTCCATCACATACATTGACCCCCTATCTTATAAAAAGTTAACGTTGACTTTATGTCATCATAACGTATGGTAATCATTACTTCAAGTCTGCGCTAACTTTTTATAAGATAGACCGTATATGTATAAGTATTTACCATGCAGCATGTAAGCCAGTTTTGGTAGGTAATGAATCTAAAACTTACCTTCATGCATAGGCTAAAAACGAAGCCGTGAAGTTTTACCATTTTGGAATCCAAAATGGCGCACACTGGTTTTGGTCAATTTAGCGATATGGGTGTCATTTTCGGGGTTTTTTGGGATGCTGATTACGAATATGGCAACCATTTTGGAATCCAAGATGGCGCGCACTAATTTTTGTCAATTTAGCGATATGGGTGTCCTTTTCGGGGTTTTTTGGGATGCTGATTACGAATATGGCAACCATTTTGGAATCCAAAATGGCGCACACTGGTTTTGGTCAATTTAGCGATATGGGTGTCATTTTCGGGGTTTTTTGGGATGCTGATTACGAATATGGCAACCATTTTGGAATCCAAGATGGCGCACACTGGTTTTGGTCAAATTAGCGATATGGGTGTCCTTTTCGGGGTTTTTTGGGATGCTGATTACGAATATGGCAACCATTTTGGAATCCAAAATGGCGCACACTGGTTTTGATCAATTTAGCGATATGGGTGTCATTTTCGAGGTTTTTTGGGATGCTGATTACGAATATGGCAACCATTTTGGAACCCAAGATGGCGCGCACTAGTTTTGGTCAATTTAGCGATATGGGTGTCATTTTCGGGGTTTTTTGGGATGCTGGTTACGAATATGGCCACAATTTTGGAATCCAAGATGGCGCACACTGGTTATGGTCAAATTAGCGATATGGGTGTCATTTTCGGGGTTTTTTGGGATGCTGATTAGGAATATGGCAACCATTTTGGAATCCAAAATGGCGCACACTGGTTTTGGTCAATTTAGCGATATGGGTGTCATTTTCGGGGTTTTTTGGGATGCTGGTTACGAATATGGCCACAATGTTGGCATCCAAGATGGCGCGCACTAGTTTTTGTCAATTTAGCGATATGGGTGTCATTTTCGGGGTTTTTTGGGATGCTGATTACGAATATGGCAACCATTTTGGAATCCAAAATGGCGCACACTGGTTTTGGTCAATTTAGCGATATGGGTGTCATTTTCGAGGTTTTATGGGATGCTGGTTACGAATATGGCCACAATGTTGGAATCCAAGATGACGCGCACTAGTTTTGGTCAATTTAGCGATATGGGTGTCATTTTCGGGGTTTTTTTGAATGCTGATGCAAAATGGTTGCCATATTCGTAATCAGCATCCCAAAATACCCCGAAAATGACACCCATATCGCTAAATAGACAAAAACCAGTGTGCGCCATCTTGGATTCCAAAATGGTTGCCATATTCGTAATCAGCATCCCAAAAAACCCCGAAAATGACATCCATATCGCTAATTTGACCAAAACCAGTGTGCGCCATTTTGGATTCCAAAATGGTTGCCATATTCGTAATCAGCATCCCAAAAAACCCCGAAAATGACATCCATATCGCTAATTTGACCAAAACCAGTGTGCGCCATCTTGGATCCCAAAATGGTTGCCATATTCGTAATCAGCATCCCAAAAAACCCCGAAAATGACCCCCATATCGCTAATTTGACCAAAACCAGTGTGCGCCATCTTGGATTCCAAAATGGTTGCCATATTCGTAATCAGCATCCCAAAAAACCCCGAAAATGACACCCATATCGCTAATTTGACCAAAACCAGTGTGCGCCATTTTGGATTCCAAAATGGTTGCCATATTCGTAATCAGCATCCCAAAAAACCCCGAAAATGACACCCATATCGCTAAATTGACAAAAATTAGTGCGCGCCATCTTGGATTCCAAAATGGTTGCCATATTCGTAATCAGCATCCCAAAAAACCCCGAAAAAAACACCCATATCGCTAAATTGACCAAAACCAGTGTGCGCCATTTTGGATTCCAAAATGGTTGCCATATTCGTAATCAGCATCCCAAAAAACCCCGAAAAGGACACCCATATCGCTACCTTGACCAAAACCAGTGCGTGCCATCTTGGATTCCAAAATGGTGGCCATATTCGTAAACAGCATCCTGATAAACCCCGAGAATGACACCCTTAGCGCATAATTGACCAAAACCAGTGTGCGCCATCTTGGATTTCAAAGTGGATATCCACTTGGAATATTTATATCCGTATGATCCTAAGTATAGAAAAATTCTAAAATCATTTATGATTTCACAAAGACTCAAATCTATAAAAGTTGCCTCTCAAAGGTTGTTACGAAGAGAACGCTCGTAGCGAAAAGGCCGCCCAATTGTCTGTTACTAACAATAATATGAACTTTGTTCAATACGGAACGTCATTGTGGTATCAATAAAAAAAAAAACGTTTTTATACTTAGGATCAAAACCACACGGTCCCACTATATTTGATGTCGATTTTGGTTTTATAATTATTTACGTAATATTTGAAGCTCGCGACGAAGACCGACATGACCGCTCTCTCTGACCGCTCGAGGCGGACTGATTTACGACGCGGTGCGCTCCTCGATTTATAGGTTGTTTTCAAAAAATTGTATAAAAATAAGTAATAGCTACAAGCTTCCAATTTTTTTTTATTATTATCAGAAAAGCCTGAATTTTTATATAGTTGGTATATTTCAGCTGTAGTCTCTATAATCTTCGTAGAAATAACGGTTATATTGAAGGGTAAAATTTTATAATATGCTTTTTTTCATACCGTCTTTTCAATATGACATTGTATGAACGTATGATAGTTTTTTTTGTAGCTTCTACTCACGGCAAAGTGTTCTTTCATATTTCGTTTTTTATTTTACTTTCTTATTATTATTTTTGACTAAAATCACGATCGAAAGTACGCTATTTTTGCTAATTTTCGAAAACCTTGTCGACAAATTAATTAATTTCTCAGTTGTTGATTAATAAATCAATTTTTTTTTAATACATTCTACTTTTGAAGAATCATTCTTTGATATGCATATCTTTTTATAGCCGTGAAACGTTTCAGTTCATAAAAACCTTATTCGAAACCTCGCCAATTTCACGGAGCACAATGAAGGGACCCTTGAATCCCTGTTTAAACTCTCAATGTTATAGACAGTTTTATTTTTGCTTAATAAATATAACAAATCAAGATTGATCTTTAAACAAAATAGTATCTTGTTGAATACTTCAAATCAATAACACAGTTATTTTCTACCAACATTAGATAAATTTATTCACAAACAAACTTACGACTATACAGTATTTACAAAATGTACATTGTCATATAAAATACATAAGAAACAGTTGAGCTATGTACAGACCGTTGCAAACGATCTATAGATAGTTCAACTGATCCAAATCAGTACCAATTTCTAAATATAAAAGTAACAAAAATGTGAAACCTGACGTAACCTTTGTTTAGTTAAGCGTTTATTTTCGGTCATGGTAAGCTGGTCAATGACGTCATCTAGCCTTCACCCGGGCTATTAATATAAACAGCCTTATTTGTCAATAATCTACGATACAGACATGTTTAGTTACTAGCTCAAACTCCTTTTTGATCAGCTTAATCTAGGTAAGTACATCTACACTAGGTAATATTATAGAAGAAAAAAATGTATGTAATGTGAGATTTGTATGTTTGTAATGAATAAACTAGATACAAGTTATTTATTTTGCTTACAAACATGGTCTTAAAAAGTAAGGAGGCACTTGAAAACTCATAAACAACTGCGCCGATTTAAAAAAAATCTTTATTAACCATTATAAAGCTACATTTACCCTAAGCAACATAGGCTATATTTATTATTAGAAAATATAAGGAATCCTTACTAAAACTTTTATAACGTAACCCAAGGTGTGCCGTGCGAAGCCGGGACGGGGCCGCTAGTAATAAATAAAATAGGTTGATACACAAGCACTCAAATATTTTTAAATCCACACACAAAAGTGCTAATGCAACGCTGAATAATGAAAATAACTCGGATTGTATTACATTCCTTTCTCAACACGGGCCAGGTAAACAGACAGGGGCCCCAAGTCCCTTTATTTGCTGAATTTTAATAGAAAGGTCCTCACTGTGTCATCTCTAGAGTTGCCGAACTGTGATGAAAGCCGGATACTGAAAGGTTAATACAAATAATTGTAACAATAGATAATAGATATAATATTTGAAAGTCAAAGTCAAAGTTATTTTATTTGCAGGAATTAAGCAGAAACTATCACGATTTTGACCATAGTTTTTATTATAAACGGGATATTCAGCTTGATCTATTTTTCTTTACCTGTTGTGGTTTAGCACGAACAAATGTGCCAATCACTGTGTAAGCTCAATTCGGATCAATCATCACCTTCCTACCCTTGTCCCACATTATGTGGGGTCGGTACAACACGTCCTCTTCTTCCACTCACTTCTATCAGACGTCATCTCAATGTTCACACCTTTCTTACACATGTCATCATTCACACAGTCCATCCATCTTTTCTTTGGCCTCCCTCTACTTCTACATCCATCCACATTCATATCTAACACTCTTCTTGTAATATGACTTTCTTCCCTCCGCATGACATGCCCATACCACGCTAACCTATTACTTTTCAACTTGTCCGTTATGGGCGCAACTTTCAAACTTCCTCTTATGTACTCATTTCTAATTTTATCCATCCTTGTCACTCCACACATCCATCTCAACATTTGCATCTCTGCTGCATGCACTCTCCTCTCATCCGTCCCCTTGGTTGCCCAACATTCCGATCCATACAGTACGACAGGTCTTATGATGGTTTTATAAACTTTTCCCTTAAGTTTAACGGGCATTCTGGGATCGCACGTTGTCCCGGTGACCTGTCGCCATTTCATCCATCCTGCATTTATTCTGTTTTTCACATCTCGGTCAATAACACCATTCATATCATGATATCACATTGCCACACGGATCAATAAAAAAAATAAATTAAATTATATTTTATAAACATGATTTGTGAATGATTGAAATGAATATCCCGTTTATAATGAAAAATAGATAGATAGAAAACTGTTTATTGTACACACACACACACACACCCTCATAATATTTTTCTTATTAGGTATACTCAAATGGGCGGATCGTAGATATATCGTAACGGTAGCGTAATCCTCCTCATTTTATGATCTTTGTCAATACCATATTTATTTACATAATTATAAATATTAAATATTCCCGGACATTTCACACTAAACACTCTAGTTCCAAACTAAGCAAAGCTATAGGTATATGGGAACATATATGTATATGGGAACTAGACTGCTGATCGAACCCACGACCTACAGCTTGGACCACATTCGATGGTTATATCGATTTTCTTTGACATAACATTAAATAACCTCAACTTGTACTGTTTTTAAGTACATTTTTATCCGGACAAAGCCCTGAAAAGTCCTTTACCTGAAACCCTTCCGTATTATACCAACAAACCCCATTTGGAGCAAAACGTGGTTGTAACGTGGTTTTACTTTAATGACGGTCCACAGCCCAACATCATCTGTTAATAATCTCGTCCGTGATTTTAAACTGCTTTGTAAAATGCGAAACCACCTATTTAAGGTGCGGGCACAAAAGGAAGATTAATTTAGACAAAAATATTTAAGGGTCTGCTGTTAAATTTTTGTTACCAATTTTTTATGATAAATATAAATTCAGTTCAATTTTTAATATTGATGTAATATTTATTTAGTTTCCCATAAGTTAGCGTTCTTATGTAATAATTTCGTTTAATGATGTGTATTCACACAATACATTTGTAGTATTATTACTACACACGGTTTCAATAAATAAATTAACAATAACAAAAAGTTGTTTATTTTTTTGTAGTATGAAACGATGTAAAGTTACATAAAGTTACTTTAAAAGTACTGAATTGAATTAAATGTGATAAACATTTGATTTAAAGTATACAACAGACAAAGAAATCTTTTAATAAAAACTCTTAAAAATCTTTTAATATTCGTCGTCATAACAATATCTGTGAAAAATACGGAATACCGTACTACCGAACGTAGTACGGAACACTAAAAACGCTGCAAAACTTCACTATCATCTGTGCTATCATGCTCTCGGTTGGTATTTTGCAAATGCTCGCATACACATTTTGTGACGCGATAATGTGACTTTCATTTCGTAGCCGTTACTAGAAAATAATAATACGAACAAACAACACAGAACTGAAACTCCCAGAGTACTATAATTTTTATAAAAACATTTCAAATTAATTAATTTTATCTGCTTTTCGGAGTTAATACCAATTTGATGTGTTACGTACCTAAGTGATATGGTTAATTAAACTAATGACCTATCTGATATAAAATACTCTCCTCTCTCTGCCTTTGAGACACGAAGCGCTGCATTTGTGGCAAACACTCAACAAAATTCATAGAAACCTTGCATTTCCTTTTAATTTTATTGAATGACAATAGAAAAAGGCATCCATCGAACTTTTTCCCCAAAAATGTGTTTTAACCATTCAAACGAAATTAATTTCGCAAATGAGTTTCATATCTATACTAGTTTTGTTTTTTATTTAATGTTAAAATGCTACGGTGTGCTACATGGGTGCTACGAGGGTGCTACGTGAGCTCTACGAGACTCCTATCGCTGACTACCGGTTGTGGACTCTAGTTTGTAGACAATTACCAACAGCTAAAAATAGAGGCGTATTGTATATAATGTGCCAAATTACATTGTAGTAGTATCTATATAAATTATTAAATAAATATAATATTTCGCATCACACTCTAGTCCTTAACTAAGCAAAGCCTGTTATGAAAGAAAGTTACAAATTATAAATTATACTTTAGATAAAGTTGGTGAAAGCAAAACAATAACATTTTACACGAGAAGATTTAGAAGCTAAGTGGAAATGAGAAATCAAATAAGCACGTAATAATAATGCACAAAGAATTAAAACATACAAAGCAATAGTTAATTGTACCTGATTATGTTACATAATTATAATTTAGGTAGCCATTGTTTGTAATATTCAAATGCACAAATGCAAAAGCTGCTCTGTGGACAGAGACAATGAACAGTATATTTTGTTTTCACTAGCCGAGTATTAATAATTGTTTGATACTATCACTGATTAGATATACCAATGATTTGATGTCAAACTTGCATAAACTTTGCTACTAATTCAGCATTTATTAGTAATAAGCATTTATTATAATACTTTGTAATGCTGGGGCCACATTAGCGGGCTACGGCGAATATTCGTGTTAACGCGATGTATGTGGCCGGGTACATCGTGTCATCGCGTAGTATTCGGGCGAAGACGCGAATCAATTAGTCGCGCCAATATTCGCTTAGGTGGCTACATCTACGTCAATTTATTTAGGCTAAGTTCAGATGACCGCGCGTAACCGCGTGTCGCCGCGCGGTTTGAGCATTCACATGACGATATTTGTATGGGAGCGCGACGCACGTTGGCGCGCGGTACCGCGCGGTAATGTAGACGATAATTACCGTTTATATTGATCTTGTACCGCGCGGTTGGTAGTTCCGCGCGTTACCGCGCGGCCATATGAACTTAGCCCTAGGCTAAGTTCAGATGATCCGCGGCGTGCGGTACCGCGCGATAATGTAGACGCTAATTACCGTTTATATTGATCTTATACCGCGCGGTTCGTAGTTCCACGCGGTACCGCGCGGCCATATGAACTTAGCCTTAGGCTAAGTTCTAGGCATGAGACAGATATATCAAAACGAAACTGAAATCCGTTTGCAGTCAGAAATCGTATCGCATCGATATTCCAATATGAGAAAACCGTTTTTAGGAAACGCACGATGATAACGCAAACTGCAAACTATCTTATCCGAACGAAACCAAACCGAGTGAGTTTAGTTTTGCACCGAAAACGAAAACCAAACTCAAACTGCAAACGAACGAAATCTAAATCTACCTAAAGTTTAAGTTTTCTATAGTTTTGATACGCATTCGTTCTCTATCACTCTACCGTACGACTACTTTAGTTAGAATAAGACAGAGCTAATTTCATTTCCTTTTTTTTCTAACTCAGTGAACCGTCGTAAGAGCAAGAGAAATGAAGCGAATCGTTATGGATTTTTAGTTTTTGACGGTTTTATGAATTGTCCGGTTTTATGATTTCTGACTGCAATCCGATATTCCATTCCAATATGAGAAAACTGTTTTTAGAAAACGCATTAACAATACAACCTAACAACCTAATCCGAATGAAACCGAACCGTGAGTTTAGTTTTGCATCGAAAACCAAACTTAAAATACATAAAAATATACAATATTTTTTTTAATTCAAATACCCAATTGCACATTGAAAACCGCCAATAACCGTTGCCGGAATGCCTCTCGAAGTTGTGCAGGAGTATGTTTACCTCGGGCAAACTCTGCGGTTAGGTAGACACAACTTCGAGAGAGAGCTAGACCGGAGAATTCAGCTCGGCTGGGCTGCGTTTGGGAAACTTCGTCAAGTCTTCTCGTCATCCATCCCTCAATGTCTGAAAACGAAAGTTTTCAACCAGTGCGTCCTACCCGTTATGACCTATGCTTCTGAAACGTGGACACTGACAGTGGGGTTGGTCCACAAGCTGAAAGTCGCTCAGCGCGCTATGGAGAGAGCATTGCTCGGAATTTCTTTGCGAGACAGAATCCGCAACGAAGTTATTCGTCAAAAAACCAAAGTGTTCGACATAGCTCAAAGAATTAGCAAGCTGAAGTGGCAGTGGGCCGGCCATGTTTGCCGAAGAACCGACAACCGTTGGAGCAAACGGATACTGGAGTGGAGACCGCGTTTAGGAAAGCGTAGTGTAGGACGCCCTCCGGCGAGATGGAGCGACGATCTGCGGAGTGTAGCTGGCAAACACTGGATGAGAGGAGCCGAAGACCGGGCTCAGTGGCGCGTCTTGGGAGAGACCTACGTCCAGCAGTGGACTAATATAGGTCGATGATGATGATGATGATGACATAGAAAACGAAAAACCGAAAGAATTCGATTTTGCGTTTGTCGTAATAACTAGTAAATACGCTCCGATATTCGCTACTGAAATCGATTTCAAAAAACGGTTTTTGAAATCGGTTTCAAAATCTGAAATCGGTTTCGTATCGGTTTGTGAAAAAATCCAAAAACGCCCATGCCTAGAACAACACCATCCGGCACAGGGTTACCAGATGCAAATTTCAAAAGTCCTGACAAAATTCCAGACATGAGCTCAATTGGGTTTTTGAATATATATATTTTTTGTGATAAATGGATAAGTTTTATAACACAACTAATTTTATTCTATTTTTCCGTAATAGGTAATTCAAAAGTTATTTCAAAATAAAAAATATTTTTTGAATCTAGTACGTTTAATATTATATGTCAATGTTGATTGTTTGATGTCAAAATCGTAAAAAGCTAATTACTATTAATGACAATTTCCTTTTTGTTATTGTGACCAAAAATAAAATTATTGTGTAAAAAAAAAATTGTTCCATTTATTTGCCGAGAAATTCCTGACATTTCCCTTTTCCGGCCGCATTCCTGACATATGTCTAAAATTCCTGAAATGTCAGGAAAATTCCTGACATCTGGTCACCCTATCCGGCACGATACATCGCGTCAACTCGACACGAATCTTCGCCCGTCTAATGTAGACAAGAACATCGCCTATACCCGAACACGATGATTTTATCGCGCCAACACGATACGAATATTCGCCCGCTAATGTGGCCCCAGCATAAGGAAGATTAAACAAGGCCAGTTCTTCTAGGACACCTAATCTTCTTCTTCTTCTTAATTAAGTGCTACGCTCTTGTCTGCGTAATGAATGCAATGTATCAATTTAGAATCACAAACTCGCTTCAATAAATAATTAAAAAAAAATAAAAAACGGTTTTAAATGATCCTGAGTTTACTGAATAAAGTATAAAGCGGGATTTGATTTCTTTACATTTTTGATAAAACATAGCATTTTTATTTTTATTGTTTTTCTAATTGAGTCTTGCTGTCTAATTTTGGTAGAATATCAAATATTGCTGTTGAATATAAAACATTTTGGTGAAATTTTAACCAACAATACTAGGGGACATAGTATGGGTATAAGCCGTTTAAATAAACCTGTATTATGTGATATATCGAGATTCGATGAAACTCGTTTTACATAGGTTTTGAAGATTAAATTCTTCATTTTATTTTTAAAATAAAAGACAGCTAAAGTCTGACTTGGCTGTTAATTATATTCAAACAATCTCTGACTCGAAAACCAAGTTTTCGAAGTAGAGGCCAGAGAAAAGAACTCAGTTCGACTATTACCCGCACCTCTTACCATAGACAGATAGAGTCTAGTTGGTAGAGTCGAGGTGTTGATGATCCGAGTCCTTAGTCCGAGCTTGCATTTTAAAACTCCCTACTCTCGAGCCGAGAGTCGTCTCTCGGATTTCTCTCTCTACTTCTTACAAAAATATAAGGACATCCGAGAGACGACTCTCGGCTCGAGAGTAGGGAGTTTTAAAATGCAGGCTCGGACTAAGCCCTCCGGACTAGACTCAAACACTTGACATTAGCACAATTACCTGTCAAATTGACTGGCCATATAAAAAAAGAAGAGGAAGAGAAAGTATAAAGCGTCGTCTATCTTCTTTTGTCTTTTAAAACATGATCGGTATTTTTATCTCTACATTTGCATCGCCGAGGGCATTTCTCTATCACTAAAAATCTCCCTTTTATGGCAGGCGATAAAACGTTATTTCGAGGGAGTAAGAGGGTCTACAACGCATCTTTACATGACATTTTTTATGGTTAAATATTGAAATTTTACGTTCGTATTCAAGCAGTAAACTTTTACTATATAAAGCGATTTAAAAAGTAGGTATGGGTATAAAACAATTGAATCAAAATCATAAATTGTTATTAACTCACAAGAATCATTAACAATCGTCTTATATACTAGCGGCCTATCTGATAAAAAGTTAGCCCAGACTTGATATCTTGATTACTATACGTAATGTCAACGCTAACTTTTTATAAGATATGGGATATGTGATTCTAATGTCATGCGATCCGTTACGATTAAACTATGCTTTGTAAAGAAAAGTCTTTTTCAAATATATTTTACTAATTAAGTAAAAATCGTCACGTCAAAAAGAGCCCATCTTTGTAACTATTCACTTATTAGATATAATTCATAATCTATTTTATCTCTTTATATAATTTTTGTGAAAATTCAAAGAAGCAAAACTTACGTAGGCTTTCATAGACTGAATTATATAGGTACTTAGGTACGTAAAAATACGATATTACAAATTTCATTTTGGCAAAGAAAATATATAAAGTAATTCGTATCTAAAACAAACTGGGTTATTTAAGATACTTAGCTGTCTACGATACTTATTTTTTATTTTCGAAAGTAAATTAATAGTTCATTTAAATTCGAGTACAATGGGCTCAGTGGCGCGTCTTGGGAGAGACCTACGTCCAGCATTGGACTGATATATGTTGTTGATGATGATGATGATGATGATGATAATGATGATGAGTACAATACGTTGTTGAATATCGAATCAAATAGTGCATATGCAAACCGAACGACCGCGCGCGAACCGGGTGGACGTGTCCATCCTCTCGCTCCTACATTATATTGCTAATTTTGGTTTACCACCGGTTAAACAAGTTCATGTGTATAATATTGGTATACCTAATTGAAATAAAATTCAACCGATGCAATCGTGTACCTGCAAAGTGACTTTTCGTTGACTGTTATCTCCCACATTGCGCACTTGTGTTCGTAACAACTCCACTGCACTGCACTACTGGCCGCCATACTTGGAAGGGGTCCTACCGTGAAAGTTTTGTGCGTTGATTTTGTTTCACTTATAACACTATGGAACGAACGCCTCCCTCAAGTTACGGATCCGACCCTGATCTATCCAGACTGAAAAGCCGTAAGCGTAAACAATTTGAAATTGATTCATGCAACTGTTTACACAATACATCCACCCTCGAATCTACTATGAAGAAATGGCAAGACGAGATGATGTTAACATTATCACAAACTATCAAGGCCAGTGTAGATGCCGCTATCACGGAGAAGTTTAGCTGTTTCTCATCGGATATTGACAACCTACGAAAAGATCTAGCGAAAATATCCAACGATAGGACGGAAATCGTTGAATCTCTGGAAAGGATCAGTAATCGTCTGTGTGAAGTAGAAACCTCGGCTGGTTTTATTTGCAACCGGCAAGATGATTTTGAGACACGTCTGGCTACTTCTGAACTTTATCACAAAAAAGAGTCGATCAAGCAGAGCTTGAACTTGCGGAGCTAAAGAAAAAATACTCAGATGTCAACATGGAACTTCGACAAAGACAGCAATGGGACAGAATGTCGAACCTAGAGATTGTCGGTGTTCCCGAATCGCAAAATGAAAACCTTGTCAGCGTCATTACTCAAATCGCGAAGTTCGTTGACGTCACTGTTTTTGCTTCCGACGTCGAATTCGCTACCAGGATCCAGCCGAAGCAGCCAAAGCCTGGCGTGCCACGAACAATTATCGTAAAGTTGAAAAACAGAATAACAAAGGATAACATACTTGCCGGCATCCGCCGCTTTCACGGTATCACCCGTACTGACATAGGATTTCAAGGAACGGAGAGAATCTTTGTTAACGAACATTTAGGCTGGCCTCACACAGCCGGAAAACCTATCTGAATTAAGAATCTTAATTTAGACTCTTAATTCCGGCTCCCTCAACTCACATTATCTTAAAAATTGAGATAGATCAGTAGTCTCTTGTTTCACGACACACGCAAACGTCTCGAAATGGAGGAGGAATTAATACTAATCGCATTGCTATTGGCTCAATACTGAGCAATTCATAATCTGAATTCAGTATGTGTGTGTTGCTCTATGCAAATGTATAGGATTACGTGCGTTATGAAGTCATAATCTTAAATATTCAGACCAGGAATTCCGGACGCACATCAGAATCATTCTTAGGCTGGCCTCACACAGCCGGAAAACCTATCTGAATTAAGAATCTTAATTCAGACTCTTAATTCCGGCTCCCTCAACTCACATTATCTTAAAAATTGAGATAGATCAGTAGTCTCTTGTTTCACGACACACGCAAACGTCTCGAAATGGAGGAGGAATTAATACTAATCGCATTGCTATTGGCTCAATACTGAGCAATTCATAATCTGAATTCAGTATGTGTGTGTTGCTCTATGCAAATGTATAGGATTACGTGCGTTATGAAGTCATAATCTTAAATATTCAGACCAGGAATTCCGGACGCACATCAGAATCATTCTTACAGATCGATCTGAGAAATTCATAATCTGAAAAAATCAGAATGTATGTGGATCATAACGACTTTGTATGGGATTCCGGCCTTTCTTAATTAATAATATGAATTCAGATTATGAATTCAGAGACGAATTCCGGCTGTGTGAGGCCGGCCTTAACCTTACAAAATAAAAACCTGTATAGTCAATGTCGAGGCGTAGCTACCTCGAAGTCGTTTAAGTATGTGTGGATCAGGAATTGTAAAATTTTTGTGCGGAAGGACGACAAATCGCCAAAAATTCCAATAAACAAGGAAGAGGATCTTGTAAAAATAAAGTGAATTGTCGTCCGTCTCTGCTTTCATTATGGTTTAAAACTTTCACACTGATAACAATATTAGTGATAATCACACTTTGTACGACTTTATTTCATATGTTTAACTACTTTTATCACACATTAAGAACACACTTCAATATACTATACCGTCACAGCCCCAGCTCAGGTCATCAATATATAATAATAAAATTCATAACTACCTACACATCTGGCATCATATTATATTTTACGATATTTGCTTGCGCTCATAATTGTTTCTATTTAAAGTATTCTTTTTATCAAGGTGATGTACGCTCGTGTATTAATAACAGAACTACCCTCAAAATAAATATATCTCATAATTGCTGCTTGAAGTCAATTATTTTAAAACGAACGAACGAACTACTAATTGCACTATTATATGACTCTATTATAAATGTCGCTGTTGACTACTCATGGCTCCGAAAATATTAAACATGGTTTATCAGAATGTTAGAAGTCTTTGTAACAAAACATTGGATTTTCATAGAGAACTTCTTAAGAACGATTTTGATATAGTTTTTGTGACGGAAACATGGTTGCATGATGGTGTTTTGAATAGTGAATTTAGTGATTCTCGCTATGATGTTTTCCGACTGGACCGCAACTTCACGCTAACTAACACTACTAGAGGTGGCGGAGTTATGATTTTAGTGCGGAATGAGCTTGAAGCCTCGTTGCTTTGCAACAATAATGTTGCTTCTCCTTCCGAAATGTTATGGATAACCATTCCTGCCAAATCCTTTCACAATTCTGCTGGCATGAAAAATCTACACTTAGCCATAGTATATGCTCCACCTAACATGAATTTACCTAAGTCCATCGAAAATGCAATAAACAGTATTCGGTATGTTCATAATCAGCATCCGAGGGACAACTTTATTATAGTTGGTGACTTCAACCTTCCGACTATACAATGGAATAGCCAACTTGGACCCGTCCATGTAAAACGAGGTTCAATTGAAGTTCAAAATGCGGCACAGTGTCTTCTTGATGAGCTTAGCTTACTAGGATTCGATCAAAGTAATTACACTAAAAACTTTTTTAATAACACTCTGGATCTAATCTTTAGTAATTTCTCTGCATCTACAAACCGCTCACCGATAGCTTTGGTTGCTGAGGATAGTGCCCATCCCACCCTTCAGATAGACGCATCCAATTTAGTATCAATACCTCTTAAGGAACGTCCTATTACACGTTATAACTTTAGAAAATGTAATTTTGAACAAATTTGCAACTATTTGGCAAAGTTGGATTGGCATGCATTGTTTTCCTCCTGCGATGATGTAAATACTGCAGTTGACTGTTTTAACAACGAATTAAACAAATCTATCAGTTTATTTGTCCCACAATGTAAAAGCGTTAAAAGAAATTTTCCTGTTTGGTACAACATTCCTTTAACTAAAATACTACGTGAAAAAGCAAAGGCACACATTAAATGGAAAAAGTTCAAGAATAATTTAGATTATCATGAGTTCTCTATACTTAGAGCAAGAGCTAAACACCTAGAACATGAGTTATATAACGGGTTTATTGCGCGCATACAGGAGGAAACCAAAATATGTCCGAAAAGTATGTGGAAATATGTGAAGCTTATGAGAGGAAAATCAAATTATCCTAAGTCATTATCTTTAGATAATCATTTATACACTTCAGGTCCTGACATCTGTAACGGTTTCAATAATTTTTTTAAAAATGTCTTTGTTGATCCATCCAATGATTACAACCTTTCTGATCTATGTATTCCTGTTTGCAGTGATGTGTATTCTATTTCTAATATAGTAATAACAGACTCTAAATTATTACATCTTCTTAAACAAGTAGATATAAATAAATCAGCTGGAACGGATAATATTCCTCCTATTTTCATTCGAAATTGCGCAGAAGTTATGGTAAAGCCGCTTAAATTGCTATTCACGAGATCCCTGTCAGACGGAGTATTCCCTCGCAAATGGAAGGAAGCCAATGTTGTTCCCATTCACAAAAAGTCATCCAAAACAAAAATGGAAAACTATAGACCCATCTCAATTTTAAATATATTTAGTAAAATATTTGAAAAAATTGTGTATGATCAGATCTATAATACAATTGTGAATGGCGTTAGCCCTTCACAACACGGTTTTCTCAAACAACGTTCTACCACCACTAATTTGGCGGAGTTTACACAATTCGTTCTTAAGAACATGGAAGGCGGTGGTCAGGTGGATGTGGTCTACACGGATTTTGAGAAAGCCTTCGACCGTGTGGACCATTTCATTCTCTTGGCTAAATTGGAATCTCTAGGAATTCACGGAGACCTTCTACGTTGGGTTAAGTCTTATCTCTCTAATAGGTCTCAAGCTGTGGTTGTGGGTGGTTTTAGGTCAGATTATATAAATATTCCGTCCGGCATTCCACAAGGATCTCATTTAGGGCCTCTTTTTTATAATGCCTACATCTTTGATATTGACAAATGTTTTGAATCCTGTTGCCACTTACTATACGCTGACGACAAGAAAATATTTTATAAAGTAACCAATCAGTTGGACTGTGAATATCTACAGGGAACACTGAACAAACTTTCCGAATATTACAGAGTTAATAAGATTACGGTCAATGTTTCAAAATGCCAGCAAATCTCATTCAGCCGTAAACATAAGCCACTTCAGTTCCTATACACAATGAACGGGATTCCCATAGAGAAAGTCAGTGTCATCCGGGATCTTGGCGTTACCTTAGATAGCAAACTTTCTATGTCACAGCATATTGATATTATCACAAGTAGGGCCTACAAGAATCTTGGTTTTGTGATTCGCACTTGCAAACCTTTTTACGATATTGCTTGCCTGAAATCTGTCTATTTTGCATATGTGCGCAGCGTGTTGGAGTATGCAAGTTCTGTATGGTCTCCGAACTATATAATATACAAAGATAAAATTGAAAAAATACAGAACATATTCGTGAAGCACTTAAATTACCGAAGTAAAATATACCTTGACTACGAAGCTGGTTGCAAGCACCATGGATTGTTACCTTTGGAGGATCGACGAACACTGTTAGACATGATGTTACTACATAATGTTATCAACGGAAGTATTGACTCTTCAACTCTCTTAGCACTTATTAATATCAACGCACCCAAAAAGCGAACTCGGCACACTTCTCTCTTCTCACCAGCGTTTCAGAACACCAATTATGCCAAAAATGCTACTATCAACCGTATTTGTTCTACATACAATAAACATTTCTCGAGCGTAGATATTCTGAATACCAGTAAAGCATCATATCGTAATAAAGTCGTACAACAACTTATTAATAATCATTAGTTCTTAGAATACTATCTGTAATATTATATCATAATTGCATGTAGCCTACCTAATGTCATGTCACCAGTATAATTAAAAGTCACACATACCCTCACATATAATCACTGGGGATTTGTTGTTAGTTTTTTTTTTTTTCGAACTTGTTTCTTTCTTATTATTATATTCTTATTTTCAGTTTTCAAATCAAAATTAGTAAATACCTACTCTATTTAGGAAAACCTTTTATTGGCTATATAATAAGATTTAGTTAAGTTTTAAATGTGTTTATAGTGATTGCTGTTGGTTTTCTAATAAAAATAAAATAAAATAAAATAAAATATTACAAAGTATTTGTAGGCTCGGTTTAATTAATGATCTCATCAATTATGTACGTAACATTTTGTGGGCAGTCTGCGAGGCCCACCTGTTTAGATTGCGTGATCATTTGTATCAAACTATATTGAAATAAAGTATGCATTTTAGTAATATTAAACTATGTAGAACAATTAGGATAAATGGCATTTTTATAATTTTAGTGGTAAACTGGCGTTAACGTAGCGAGAGGTAAGCTAGTCATTGAATTACTATAAAAAAATAAAAATAATAAAATGTCTTTATTTCAGAATACATAAATATATAATACGTAATAATTGTAAATGTAATCTAAAGTAGACTAAAGTACACAGTCGTCCGAAGACCTAGTCATTATATAAGTAAATAAAAATATAGAAACCACCTACTACTGAAGCTAGTTGCTACAATCTATTTGAGATTCCCACTGTGGTGTACAGTTGACTGTCGGCGACAAATCATCGCATTGCCGCGCCGCGGCGATGGACAAAACCGGTACTGAGCCCTTAGTCCGAAGCTGCATTTTAGAACTCCCTACTCTCGAGCCGACAGTCGACTCTCGGATAGCCATACAAAAATGTATGGACATCCGAGAGATGACAGTCGGCTCGAGAGTAGGGAGTTTTAAAATGCGTCTTCGGACTAAGGGCTCTGCACAAAGCGGGCTGCGGGGAGCTACGAGGCGACTTAACAGCGCGTGCCCGCGCCGGCCCACCACTCTCCACAATACCGCGGCACCGAAAATACACGCGTTTTAAGTGTCCAATACAGAACAGAACCAGTAATATACAGTCCACTCTTTTATTTCTCACCAACTGAGGTATCCAACATTGACCAATGACGAAAGAAAGATACTATAGGTAGGTACTTTTACTGAATTTAGTTTAACGAGCTAGAAGTAGGTAAGTAAGTAAGTAATGAATGCTGGTGCAATTACCGGTATCTTTTATTTACACATTAGACATTAGTCTAGAATTATGAATGTAAGTATGTGCACTGGCCAATAGGGTACAACCTCATTCTTACTCTGTTTATTGTTTTAGGCAGAGGTTTCCGCTTAACATCAGGCGGGCAGCAGCTGGTTCCATTACTTTTCATGTACAAAAATAAAAAAATTACTTCACAGTGCACGTCCTATGTTAATTAAGGTAAGTAGGTAAAAATAAGAGTATATTTTTTAAGCGAAACCCTTAAACAATTTTTAAATTCAGATTATTAATTTATGAAAACACATTAGCACCGTAATGTTTGTAGTCGTTAACATCATGGCACTCACGAAAAATGCAAAATTATATTCCTTCCATTATATACAAGTAATTACTTACCTCTTAATTGTCATATCAGCGAGAAAAAAATGAATTCAAAGCATCGAATCATCATCATCATCATCATCAACCTATATTAGTCCACTGCTGGACGTAGGTCTCTCCCAAGACGCGCCACTGAGCCCGGTCTTTGGCCCTTCTCATCCAGTGTTTGCCAGCTACACTCCGCAGATCGTCGCTCCATCTCGCCGGAGGGCGTCCTACACTACGCTTGCCTAAACGCGGTCTCCACTCCAGTATCCGTTTGCTCCAACGGTTGTCGGTTCTTCGGCAAACATGGCCGGCCCACTGCCACTTCAGCTTGCTAATTCTTTGAGCTATGTCGAACACTTTGGTTTTCTGACGAATAATTTCGTTGCGGATTCTGTCACGCAAAGAAATTCCGAGCATAGCTCTCTCCATAGCGCGCTGAGCGACTTTCAGCTTGTGGACCAACCCCACTGTCAGTGTCCACGTTTCAGCAGCATAGGTCATAACGGGTAGGACGCACTGGTCCAAGCATCGAATAATAGTGAATAAATAAATAATGCTGGAACATCACATCCACACAACATCATCTAGCCCCAAGCTAAGCAGAGCTTGTGTTATGGGTACTAGAAGACTGACATACATTATTTAGATATTTTTTATTATACATTTAAAATACCCAGAACACCCGGAATAAATATTTGCAGATCGTACAAACATTTATCCTAAGGCGAGAATAGAACCCGCAACCTCCGCGTCGCAGGCGGACCTTTGCCCGCCGCGCCACATCGGTCGTCTAATAGTAGTAGAATAGTAGTAAATATGTATTAAAATATTGGCTAGTGCCAATATATATTTTCTGCTAAAAAGTTTTATTAAACTTGTTTTGGTGGCTTTAACGTCATTTTCAATTGACATACAGTTTTGTAATAGTACTATAGAAGTAGTTTTTCCCATACCCGATCTATTTTAATTTGAAATATACGGAGCATTGAACTCCGCGCCAAATCCAATTTTTGAACGAGGGTAGTTTGGTGTTTTGCTTTTAACATAAATTAATTTTATGATGCGTGAACAGCGTGTTTGAATTATAATCCACATAAGTATGATTCTACTTGCTAGTTATTTATATGAATGAATGAATGAATTTATTTATTTTAACCAAAAAATCTTACACTAGCTTAAAACTAGACATGACGATAGTAACTAATTACCTACATTTGTAACTTTGTTTCCGGATACATACCTAAGTCTTTGACAGGGCGTAGTTCTCGGAATCAGCGTAAGCTCTTGAAAAAGCGATGCATAATTGCCGAGGGCTAAGCAAAAATACATGTATTAATCGTAAACAGTAACGTATTTAAGACACACTGCGCGCTATCGCTGCAACGTCCGACATGTAAGCTGATGTTGACGCGCAGTGCATCTCAAATACGGCACTGTTTTCTTCAAAATGTTGAGTGGGAAAAAAAGACAGTCATGACTTGAAAAAGCAAAATAATGAAAAAGTCACGGAAAATCAGGAGAATTTAAAATAAAATCATTCTCAGTTTGATAACGATGATAGGACTTTTCAAAGTTTACTTTCTAATATATTCCTTGTCCGTTGTACTACCAATAACACAATGGGCTACAAAGGTACACGACATGAATTGGTTTCACACGGGTAGAGTGACTATCCAAAATGCTGGCACATTTTACAAATTGCAACTAGTACCTACAGTTTATACAATGTGTACATTTGTATAAACTGTCCACATTTTACAACATGAAACAAAATACTAATCAAAATGTTGTATAAATTGTGAATACATTACGCAGTTTTAGCTTCAAAGTTACTATCTAGTTATAGGACATTTCGACTCCTCGGCAATAACATCACAAAATCTCACCACTCCAAGATATTTGCAATCTTGTAAAGTTATAGTATCTAACCTATGACATTTCGCGGAGTTTATGTGCACGACGTTATTGTTTAAAAGTCTGTGTCCAGTTATTGTGATTGTAGTGGGTTTTTACGAGCGATACTTTATTAGGGAAAGTGGGAGTGACGTGTCTCGGTCATTCTGGCTCGATGTCCTGTTTCTTTTATAAGCAGACTGTGGACAGGTTTATAACATCCTTTGTGAGACCAAGGGCGGATCCAGCTTTGGCGCCAGGGGGGGTCACATAGTCATGGTCAAGTCAAGAACTTATATTTTTTTTTTTTTATAAAGATTACGTCGTCCTTTGGCCACAAACTCACCTGGTGGAACGTGATGTTGTGGCCGATGATGTATATTTTACGTTCAATTAGCGGTCCACCTAAGTCCTGGAACCAGCTTGTGGGGGGGGGGGGGGGTGTCATGACCCCCATAACCCCCCCCTGGATCCGCCGTTGTGTGAGACAAGGGTTTATGCTGTTCGTGTTAAACAAAAAGTTTTCGCTATCGTTTTGTTATATGAACCACGTTATTGCGGTTCTTTTGGGGAACTTGAGGGAAGTTGTGCGAGGAAATATAACAAGGTTGGTGAATTGTTCGAAATTGGAAGTATGGCCGTTGGGAATATATTCGATAAAAACAGACTTTACCTAAATGCTTCTTTATAACGATATTACGATAAATCAAGACATCACTTTCTGATATATTAATCCGGAGATTAAAATAAACCTAAAAACCTATAGTTGTTCGTTAATATCTCAAAAACTATTTCACCTAACCTATAAAAGTAAACTTAAGATACTTACTACTTATGGAAGCAGATACTAATTCAAAGCAGATTTAGGTTATTAAAACGTTGGTCAAACTATCAAAATCAATCTATAAACATCAAATATACGAAAAAGGTTGTTTGATCAGTAAAAAAGGCGAGTTCAAGGGCGAGCTTCAATATTATTGCAGTGGTACGCTAAACGCAGGATAACATTTGCATATTATTATTTATAAGAGAGCAGCCCTTCGCAAACATGGAGGGAATTGGTTATGCCCGGGTTTGTTTTTGACATAATAGGCCCTTTGTCGATTGAGGCTGGAGGTTGCTGTTTAGACTCTTGTTCTCGATGTTACGATGACGAACGTAAAACTTAATCACCCGTCATTTAAACTTCAAACTACATTACGTTTACGGCCGGTTTCTGGATACCCAAATCACGATTGAACCGAGTTTGACACAAAGTAATTATTTGATTTTTTCGTTGATCATCGTCCGAGAAACCGGCCGTTAAGCATTAGTTTATTTCACAGAACGGCACGTAAGTATACTTCAACACAAAGTAATTAGCTTATTGCGCCCACGCGGACACCGAAGGCACCATGGCTTGCACCTACGCGTCATTCAAAAAGTAGTGTGAAAGATTTTTTAGCTTAAATAAATAATAAATATTCACGGACATTTCACACATCAAACTCTAGCCCCGAACTAAGTTAAGCTTGTACTATGGGAACTAGATAGCTGATAGAATACTTAAATACATTTTTTTGTAAATACATACTTATATAGAATACATAGTAACACCCAGACACAGAAACAAGCATTAACATTATCAAAATAGGTAAATCCATCTTAATAGTGATCAAATCTAGTGCGTCTCATACGCACTAGATTGGACCACTATTATTCAACTAAGTATAACTAATATCTGACACAATACTTTTAGTGCACTAGCTGGCGCAATAAATTAGCGAGTTATGCCTTGATCACACGTACCGAGTAAACCGGCGAAACAGTGACGTGTTTGAGATACACTGCGCGTCGACATCAGTTTTACTGTTGAACGTTGCAGCGTTAGCGCGCAGTGTATCTTAAATACGTCACTGTCTCGCCGGTTTACTCGGTACGTGTGATCAAGGCATTAATGCTCTGCGGATTAGATAGTGCTAATATACACTTTTCTTGAAAAATTACCAATTTTATTTTCAAGTCAAGACGGACATGAAGCCAGAGTTTTTCTAGACATAAAGTCAGAGTTTTTCTATACAAGAAGTCTCGAAAATAGCGGTGTACGTGTAAAAACGGCCGCTGTTTGTATGAAACCGTGACATTACTCATTACTCAGCGGTGTGTGAGTTAGCATATTGCGGCACAGAGGCGTTTCCGAATAAAGTGTTCATAAATTCTAATTTACTTAAGTCAGATAAAATAAGGCTAATTTTGGCTGTAAATATCGGTTTGGGAGCGATGAAAATCGTTCACGATTGTTATAGGGATTACGAGAAATTGAAACAAAGGTGTTAGTAATAAGGTGTAATTAGACAAAAATGTATCTATAGATAAAGATCATTTATTTGCAAAAACACGTGTAAATTCGATGTGAACAGTTTTTAAGTCACAACACGCTTTACCGTTAACGGTGTGCAAATCGAGATGTCACGTTACTAATCTAAACTATATCATATAAAAATACGCCTCTAATATGTAAAAAGGATAATTCAAAATAATTTGCATGCTTAAATTTTTTGACTAAAAAGATTTTGAAATCGTTGTAGGTTACCCACGATCGTGACATACATACGAAAAGGGTTATTTTTTAAACCAACTTTGACGATTGTCGACTGTTTCGACCTTCACAAGATCACATTCAACATTAGGCAGACGAATTCATAACCCAATTCTACACCTACTTAATAATTCAAAAGTTGTGAATGCACAACTCAAAATGTTTCTGTGGCACATCGCAAACTAAGCTTTATGTAGGTGAAAATAACGTCCTAGGCTATTATAATTTTATTTTACTCATAAGCATTGTTTGCTTCATCATTTTTATCAATAGTGTGTAAATAAAATTTACACAAACCAAATACTCGTTAATTCACAAAAAGAATTTTATTTTGGGTTGGAATATTAGGTAGGTATGATTGGATGATCAAAACAAAATACCACTCTTAAGTAAGATACTCGCAGATAACATTTAGCACACCGCATCTAGTATGGCACACCGATATAGTATGGCACACCGGATCTAGTATGGCACACCACATCTAGTGTGGCACACCATACAAAATGCGGCGCGGATTTTTGGTGCCACAAGTAGGTACAGTGCTTCTGGTATTGCGGATTTAGATGGCTATTTATTATTACGATAATTTCTTTCAATCAGAGCAGCACAAATAGACAATCGTAACGTAAACGTAAAGTGTATTCGATTCACAATGCGTGTCAAACGCCAGCTCGAAAACCGAACGATGCTGCGTCATCGCGCAGTGTGAATCGAGTGGCCCACATGCTATGCTTGCTATGGAATAACCCCCTATCTTATAAAAAGTTATCGTTGACATTATGTCACCATTACGTATGGTAATCAATACATCAAGTCTGCGCTAACTTTTTATAAGATAGACCGTAAGAGTATGTAAAAAACAGTATATTACCTACTAAAATGTGCCATAGTATAAGTGAATACTGTAACAGTGTGATACGAACGATATGTCACCGCGGTCGTTCGTCTACGGTTTTATTAAATGAATTATTCAACCCGACTCGACACAAAGAATATGTTATATAGGTGTAATTTGGAGGGAAGTTTTTTAATCAACGTGTTGTGTCCTTGGCAAGGTTAGGAAATCAAAGTCAAACGTTTTGCGAAACTTTTAAGTAAGTAAGTGTTTTATGACGCAGTATTTTGAAGATGATATGAATGGCACTGATTTAGATCAGATGAGCTGTTAGGTCATTTACGGTTTGGAGTTAGCTTAATTATTTCATAAATATTTTGTTATTATTTTAAAACCTTATAGTCTCTCAACTGCAGATTCCTTCTAACTCAAGCTCTTCAAGCAAGTTCAAGCTCTACTTTTGAGGCATTTGATACTTGAACATTTTATTCAACAAACTATAAGATCAGATAAATCAGCATTAATTATTGAATCTATAACTTTCAACACCCATTGAAAAAGCTAATAACTATTATTGTAGTAATCTATGAAGAAAATAATCAAGTCTGTATGTTAATTAGTGGAAAAATGGCTGCTCTGATGCAGTTCTATAGATCATCTGACATGATATCAATAAATATTTTGAAACGCACCTAAAATTCTCTTACCAAAATGCTTAATAGACGTATCATTAACACAAAGCCACAAAGACGAGTTAAGAGCTAGAAATATCTTTAACTGACCTGACATTCCGAATCTCTATGGAATTCTAGTCTTATTTGTAAGGGCCCAGACTATGCCAAATGCTGTGTCCTTTACCAGCGTTTGAACTGAACAACACGACCAGTGTAACCTTACCCCTGAAAACTTCACTCTAGCAAAGCCTGAAGCCAAGTCGACAGGTCAGGAGTAACTGGTCATCGGTCACGCCAGGTGTAAATGTAGTGTTGAGTTTCACGAATAATTCGTCTCTTGACACCACTTCGGTGCCATTTCTACAGAATAGGGGAATTTATTGCGAGAATGCATAACATTATGAAGTCTAGAAATGCATGAGGTGTTAAAGAGCTTTCTTTGAAGTGGTTTAAGTTTAGGTTAGTTTAAGTTTTTAGTTTTTTTTGATATACCTATTTGAGTGAGTGATCGTCAGAATAGTAAACCAAGTTTATATAAATAAATCATTGTTAAAATTCTATTTTGAGGTTATTTTTTATAACAAGGTGTATTTTTTTTGGAACCAGACAAATTTAGCTTTAGTTTTAAGTTACAAAAATTTATTTTACACTCAAACTTATTTTACTTTGCCTTAGAGAAAAAAATTTCTCACAACCTTTTTCATCTTGGCTGAAGAAAAATAAAAAAAACAACCTTTAAATGGACTTACCTACTAAGCAAATTATAGATAAAATTATGATATTCAAACGATAAATTATTATTAAACTAGCTATCAGCCCGGGAGTTTGTGCGCTTAATATATATAATAATTTTATTAAATTAGCATAAAATCATCTGTAACAAAAAGCAACTATGCACCGGAACCAATCGCCCCTACGGTTAGAACGTGCATATAACATTGTAATTTATTTTTATAGCTCCGTTGATGTTCTGTCTAGGGAATTCTACTAATATCCTATTTAATTTATTCATTTGAATGTTTAGATGTACTTTTATATTTACAAAACAGTATTTTACAGTATTTACAAAATGTACATAGGCATATAAAATACATAAGAAACAGTTGAGCTATCTACAAGACCGTTGCAAACGATCTATAGATAGTTCAACTGATCCAAATCAGTACCAATCGGAAGCGTACCCAAGATACTGGCTGCATTGCCGCGCTGAATAGCAATGCTGATACGCTGGGCCAGATACTCACCAGCCCTCGGGACACGCGTCGCTTCGACTAGACGCCCAGACGCTCGTATTCTATCAATTTAGTTTGTATGAGCGTGTTTGTGTTCTATGTATTCTATGTATGTATTTACAAAAAAAATGTATACATATAAGTATTTTATCAGCAATATAGTTCCCATTATACAAGCTTTGCTTAGTTTGGGACTAGAGTGTAATGAATTGTCCGTGAATATTATGTATATTAAAATTATTAGTTATTCGTGGTTACCCCTCAGGTGGATAAAGTCACAGGCAGTACCTCTACCATGAGATGTCACAGTAAAATCGCCTGACTTTACTACAGTAGTTACGTCAATATTAGTACATATTACGAATTTTAGTACCCAACTATCCGCTAGAGGCGCTGTACAAATCTTCATACATATTTTTAACTACAGACGCTAGCGAGTTTAGTAAATATAGTATAGTAAAAACTCATGGTAGACCTACTGAATATACATAGTTGGATATAAAATAATTATGAGTGGTTTCACTTTATCTGTGTTGGTACAGACGTTGTAAATAGTGTTTGCTTTCAACGTAGAGCTTTGCGGAAATCGCCGGTAGATGGCGCTAGAGGTAGTGTTTTTAGAGATTTCGGATTATTTGGAGCGTGGTGGAATGCTGCTGAAATACACTGTTATTTTAATTTAATAGCTAAAATAAGTTCCAAATTATCTATATATAATATAAACATACGAACAAAAACTGTTTAGATATAGTATACTATATATATTTAGAGAGACCTGTGATTGGCTGTTCTATACAAATACTTATGTTAACTTAGCTATATCATTGTAGCTGTTGGTCAATTTAATAAATAAATAAAAATTATGCCGAAAAAGCGAAACTCGTCGAGACCTTGCTTTGGGCTTTTAACAAAATACCATGAAAAGGTCTCAATACATATCTAACGAACATTATAAAAGTAAAAGTATTTTTCTGTGAACAGGATATAAATAAATAAATAATGCTGGACAATCCACACAACATCATCTAGCCCCAAGCTAAGCAGAGCTTGTGTTATGGGTACTAGAAGACTGACATACTTAATACAATACATTACTTACATAGATAGATATTTTTTTATTATAAAATTAAATTTAAAATACCCAGAATGAATAATTCTTTTTCTTATTATATTCTCTTAATATAAATCAAATATGGTCAGTAATAGCTATATCAGAACCATTTTCCCATTAGTGGTCTGTCTTTGTCTGGGTGAATCCTAAACTATTATAATATGTACTCCAAAGTTCCCAAACCAAACAATAATTAATTGAAGACCCTTGGCTCCTTTATGACATTCCAGAGCCTGTCCTGTCCGATCGCCAATTAATAATTAGTTATTATTATTTTATTTATTATTTATCTATAATTCTATATTAACAAACTGTAAAAATTCCAAAATTTAATATGAAGATATGAAAAAATCAATATGCAGATTCATTAAGTAAACGATTTTTAATACAAAAATCGAGTTTGTCTGTTTATTTATTGCAGTATCCACTGGAATCGGAGAGATTGAGATGAAAAATAAAATCAATTAAACATTATTCAGTAAAATCACAAAGGTCATTTAGAATCGTCTTATATACTACATTCTAGGTGCCAGTTCCACGCGACCAGAGCCGAGAACGGACAAGTAACTACGGCCTGGTTCCTACCGTTTTTTTATAATCCTTATACAGACTTATGAAACTTACACAATAGACAAATATACCCAGAAATCTCTCTCAACTTCTATGAAATGTTGATCATCGTTTAAACTATTGCTATATCGTTTTGTTTTGATAGCAACAGCGAGAATCTTGAGCTGTTTAAACAGTGCTTAAGTTGAAAGACGATTCTTCGTAAGAAAGTCTTACTTAGAAAGTTAACTTTTAACGACTAGGTACTTCCAATAATCAAGTTATCCTTAGAATTAAACCCGATACAACCTATTTTTAAAATGTATTACTGTGTTAGTCTCTTATCAATGTTATTTATATTAAAAAAAACCCTGTTTAAATTTAAATATTGAATAATTATGATTAATAAAGACCTTTAAAAACAAGCTACGTTATTATTTATTTGACTACCAGTTGAACTTTAAAATTGATGACAAAAAAGACACGTTACTGTTACGATACGTTTACGATTATCATATATTCGTGATTGGTTACAAATGCTAGTGACTTATGACACATTTGCACGGCTGACCCCTCTATATCTAAAATGTTGACCATGCAACACGGTAATTGATCTGCCACGACAACAAGTTAGGGTAGTCTGCAAATAAATTGAGCTGTGTGCAATACAACTCACATAGACACTGTTCTTGACGTTTGTTGACGTTGAACAAGATATTATTGCGACTGCCTTAAAATAGTTATCTGGGTCCCAATTGTCGTAAATTATAACGCAAACAGTTCGTTTAAGCAGCAGCTAAGCTTCACCATCGTACGTATTTTGCGATCGCGATAAGCGTGTAGCCGAACACGTTCAACATTCGAACGTTAGTGAGTCGAAGATTGTGACATAACCGCTGTCATATGAACGGAAAAAAGTTGGTTAGCCGTTTATAGCGATACGAAGTTGCACACGCTACGCACACGTTACGTTGGCGAACCTTAGTTGCTGCTTATGAACCGTGTACGTTACAATTTAGCACAATCGGGGCCCTGTCAAGCCTCACGCTCTTATTTTACAGCTCCTATATCATCACGTATAAAACTTATGCACGAAAGCTAAATCACCGATGTACTAATGCCTATTCATAGACAAAAGGCTTCGATTCACGCACGCAGTTGACAATAAAATTCGGCGATAAATAATAAATGTGGGCCGTTAACGTTTTATCGCAATAAAGCCGTCTTCATGATGAAAGCTGGAGTCCGTGGATGGAGCTCCTTGACGTAATCGAATGTCTTGTGGTGCCTCATACTATATTATACTGTATCTCTACCATGAGTTGTCACAGTAAATCGCCTTACTATACTACAGTAGTACTTATGCAGCGTACAGCGCCTCTAGCGGATAGTTGGGTACTAAAATTCGTAATATAATTAAGTACATTTTTTTAACTACAGACGCTAGCGAGTATAGATTGTAAAAACTCATGGTAGAGCTACTGACCTTGTTTGTGGCTGAAATTAAGATCGATTTCTAACCAGCTTGTTACTAACCAACGAATTGGTAACTGTATTCCTGTCTAAGCCTGGTGGAATAATAATATGATGAAATTGATGAGTTATAATCACATCATTATGTCTTGTTATAAAATTAAAAAAAAATATATATAAACAATATTACGAGTACCTATTACAGTATTTACGAATGTACATAGGCATATAAAATACATAAGAAACAGTTGAGCTATCTGCAGACCGTTGCAAACAATCTATAGATAGTTTAACTAATTTAAAAAAATTAAACATCTTTACAACATTTTTTGTATTTTTAACACTGCATTATAACTTTTCCTTCGATTTGCATCAAGAATAAACATTATTTTTCTATTTTTCATTAAGTTTGTTTTGGGTCTGGCTGGATTGCTGATACAATATTTAAATATTCTATCACCAATCTAATTCAAACTGAGTTTGGTTGATAGCATTTTAATTATTTTTGGGAACTTAAAACCCGGTGAACCAGTATTCTACAAAAACGTGTTCTTTGACATAATTTATGTACAAACACTTTGGCGGAATATGGAAAAGTTTATCCAGCAATAGGCAAGTGGGAAAATGGAGGAAATGTTATTATAAGGACCTTACAAGATAGTAAAGGAGTAGGCAATATTTCACTGTTTAATGGCGTGGAAAGGAAATCTGTGTCAGCCTTTCTTTTACAAGTAAAAAAACATATAGTCGAACTGAACCTCCTTTCTTTAAGTCGGTTAGAAAGCAGTTGTTTTTAGCTTCTTAAGATTAAGAACATTACATAAACTCAAAAAGTAATATTAAAAAACTATTTTTTTCCCTAATCTATCTCGTCCCACAGCTGGGCAAATCCTTCCACATCCTTGCTCTCTGCTTTCGTCCACGAGTCCTTCTCGAAAGTATTAAATAAAATATATGTATATGCTTTTAAAAATGGGAAAACTTTTACAACAAGTTGGTTCAAATGACCCTAAACACTGATGTGTATTAAACAGTTCTTATTGTAAAAGCTCACCCAATTATCACATTATTCTTTGAAAGTAATTAAAAAATAACATTAAATTAAAAAGAATACAATCGTTATTTGATTGACTTTCACCGCGGCCAAAGTCAAACTACCAACATTAGCTATATTTATTTGCTAAATTTTACGATCACATAAAATTTGCCTTTAATATAACCATAGAATATAAAGCTTTTAAGGCGACACCGACCCTTGTTTGAAATATAAAAGATGCAGCCAGTATCTTGGGTACGCGTCCGATTGGTACTGATTTGGATCAGTTGAGCTATCTACAGACCGTTGTAAACGATCTATAGATAGTTCAACTGTTTCTTGTATTTTAGATGCTAAAGATAAATAGTAATAAAAGATACATGGCCTAGTTTTCAACTCAAAGGCAAAAACCTGCATGCACTGTAACAGCTCAATTTTAAACCTAGTCTGAGTTAATTGATGTGAGCTAATGAGCCACCATTATTTCGCTCAATCTAGCTGTTTGAACGAGTCACTTTGAACTTATACTACGCACAATGTGTGATGTATACAGTATATCAACTGCACACATGGATACATTATTGTTTTATGATATGTGAGTACATATATATATATATATATACGTAAGTAATTCAAATCAAATCAATATTTATTTGGGAACAGAAATAATGTAAATTTGAAAACATAAAAACGATGATACTTTGATTTAATTAATTAATAGATAAATCTGTATGGTATACTACAAAGATATTTCAGATTTTACTAAGTTCATAATATAATATGCTAGCTATAAAATCATGGTTTTAATGTCGCTTAATTTTACTGGTTTGAACTGGATAATGGGTTTAGTTAAAATATTTAAGTTATATCGATAAACGTCATTGTTCAATTAGAATTATTTTTATAATTCTGCTTTCTATGCAGTTGATGTAGGTTAGATTCAACTTGAACTATTTTATACTTGTTATGTGCCTCGTTCTTACCATGATTTCACATAATATTTTGTCAGTTTTACCATTTTTAAATAATACATTATTTTCGTATAATGTATCACTCAATTAATTTTTTTGTTGTTAGATATTAGATAAGTTTGACGCTCTTTATAATTGTAGTAAGTACCTTTATTTTTTTTCTTTCATTTCTCTTTTAATTCTAAAAGCTGAGAGACTCACTTTAAGTTACAGCGTGTCGGTGAAGTTGCATAGCATCCATTAGAAACTTATCATAGTAAAATGTTGACATAAGCATGTGTGCTAAAATTAGGTCGGTAATATGCAGATGAATCACTGAACGCCACCTACTTATTGTGCTCTCTGTAATACGGTTTAGGGTTTCTGTTCATTGACCTGTGGTTTCGCTCTCAATGACTTTCTTGGGCCTTTGTGATCCACCCAGATTTGATTAAAGATCTCTTATCAGGACTCTACAAGATCTTATTATAACTTCCTGGTGTTTTGTGCAGCAATTTTCTGTAACATCGTGGGCGGAAGTAGAATGTGGAAGTACTTTTTTGCAAAGCTCGCTTGACCTACTTTTAAAAGTAAATAAAAGTAAGTCTTATCGTGTCACTGGTTCTTTTGTTGATGATCTTGTTGTAGGCGAAACGAGCGATGGATACAGAAGTTGATCTTTTTTTCTTATTTAGAGGGAACGCACAAACAACGAATTTTTTTTTTGACTTATGTTATTGTTGTCATGACTTATTGGGGTGTATTGTAAAATGAACTGTCTCACTGCAGTTGATGTGTGCATACCCTTAAAGTACCTACTCTTTACTTAAAAATAAAAAAAGATCAATTTTTCTGAACGTTTTCTTGACAAACACCCTATCTTATAACAAGTTAGCGTTGTTGACGTTGTCATCATTACGTATGGTAATCAATACTTCAAGTCTGCGCTAACTTTTTATAAGATAGCCCGTAGATACTCCAGACAGACGTAAAAACTCATTAAAGTTGTTTATATTAGTACTAGAGTCAAGTTATTACTAGAATAAGAGCATTCCCGATAAATACAAGGCGTTCAACCAAATCGTCGAAAAACCGAATTCCCTTTGCTTAGATTTTTACCGTTAATTAGGTTAAGTAGTTCAGTCTTTTGTTTACCACTGGGTATTAAGGTAGCTGATTTATTAAACGCGTTTAAGTATATAAGCGTTTTTCTTAGTGGTAGATGTCTCGTAATTATTTACGCAAAATATTTTGAGAGTTCAATTAAAGGCGAATGCGCCCATTGGGTCTGGACTAAAAAACAAAAAAAAACGATTTTTGAAGGTTTCAAAACAGATTGAAATATAAATAATAAAAGCTTGTTTCTCACAAGTTGTTTTTGTAACTATTTGAAAGTAAAGCGCTTGAAAATACGTATGTTTCAAATTTGTGATATTTCAAAACTAAAAAATTGCTTAGTTGGCCAAACTCGACAATGTATTAATATTTACATCTTGTACTGCATAACAAAACAAATGATAAAACAATGTGTAAAAAAACTGCCATTCAGCACTATAGAATAATCTATGTATGGCTTGTTATATTCCAAAAACATGTTGCTTAGTTTGTGCCAAATCTACGGTGATGGCTTGGATTGAGCCAAATCTATGAATCTACAGAAGAAGCTTGGTATGCACCAAATCTATAGAGGTGGCTTGGATTGAGCCAAATCTACGAAGATGGCTTGGATTGCACCAAAGAAGCAAATGGCTATGTTTATATCCGCTTTCTCACTCACTCAGGCCTCACCTTTAGCAATCTGAAACTCGACGCGATATCGCGAAGGTAAGGCCCTCTCAGCCGAGTGAAATTAACGGCATTCCCTCTTATTAACCCCTTCGGAGCGAGCTCTCTATTCGGTAACTATTCCTGCAACTTATTCAGCTTTATCTGCTTTAATTATCTTGATTTTAAGCTCTAAAATGTGAGGCTAATTAGTTAGTGAAGTTGATGAAGATATGCAACAAGAATTTTGGGGTTTGTTTGTTAAACTGCATGTACATAATGATGATGTTTTTTTATCTAGAATCTCGTAACATTATCTTTTTTTTAAAGCTATTGGTATGATAGTAGTGAACGTCTGTCTCTTCTTTGTCAAAGGTTAGTACTTACTACTTATTACTTACTTATAGGTACTTACTGGAAACTGCAACACAGTTTATACTATAGTAGTTATCAGTGTTCGTTATGATTTTATAACACATACCTATTTAGTTCACCAATAAAATTTCATTTTATGATAACACTGGATGGGATGACAAGTAGGTACGACGTTATAATAAGACCTCATTATAAAACAATTTCTAATGTGTTTTGATTCTTAGTTTCTAATCTAAAAGTTGATTTAACTTACTGAACATATACCTAGTTTTAGTAATAAAAGTTGCAAAGTGCGGGTGTGATACCACACCTTTTTACTATTTTACGATTATCTATTTATATAAATTTATTTTTTATTTATTAAAATCGTATAAGACAAAAATATCTTATCTTATACGATTTTCTGTCATTTCATCAGATATATAAAGTTGTAGAAGAAAATCTTTCTGTATAAATGCGATAAAAGCTAATTGGATATTCAAGAGAAAAATTGATCTCATAAAAATAAACCGGCTCATTTAAAACTTTAGATTCCATTTCCACTGCACAGTACATTGTATTTTTTAATTCTTGCTATGCAGTTCATGAGAAAGTATAAATTCAACTCAGGTGAGTCCGACGGATCTTGGAAAGAGCCCATATACCAGAAATATTAATAAATAGATCTGAAACTCGTCTTAGAAATAATTTCAATATATTTACTTATCGGAGGCGTCATAGATTGGAGTATCGCCAAATAAAAGACCGGGACGAGCGGAAAATGGTGAAACTTGTCTAGGAGTGGTACAAGAAAGGATTTATGAATTTATAGATAATATAAAAAAATATATAAAACAGGACAAAAAAATTACTTGAGCTTTGGCTGCCACTAAACAAATCAGAAACCATTCAATTTTTTACATTTTAAGGGTAAGAAAACAACTAAAAAAGTATTTACTAAGCATAAAAAAATGTATACGAACTTGTGATGTAAGTATTCAATAAATCGCATTCATCCTATAATTATAGTTCGAAATCGTTTCGTTCAGTTGCGTTTCTATGCATCTCAATTAATTTATGGAACGGAAACAGAGGGGGCGGAAAAATAAATGCAAAATTTAATTAACAAAGTTATCTCTTCGCTAAAACACAAGTTTCCGAAGAAAAACGAGAGAGCTGACACGTTAATTTGATTCCGTTGAATTACAACTGGTTGCGGGTGTGAGCTAAAGCGTGATTGGAATATTGACATAGAATTTGGAATTTGTGGGTAGGTTGAAGGTACAAGGTGTAATAATGATAATACTCTTTTTATAGACAGGCGTCACAGCTCAGTTGGTAGCCTTCAGCCTTCTATACTGTGGGTCGTGGGTTCGATTACCACCCAGAGCAATGATTGTATTGAATGAAAAATAATTAAATGAAATATTGAAATGTTTGTGTGATGAACATAAAAATGTATTTGTTCATTATTATTTATTTATTTATTCTTTTAAATCTTGATTTAAGTATATTGTTAGTTATTTACTTACTTATAGAAAAATATGAATATTTCTATTTTTAATTAAAACATAAATATATTTTTTATTTTTTATTTCAATCTATACTAAAGACAATATTAGGTATATTAAAATCGCTCTGTTACCTGTAATAAGAACATAAATTTCATAATGATAAACCTAACAAATTACACAATTTTTCGGGAGTATTCCAAATTCACCCTTTACATGAGATTATGTATCTCTTTGGGTAAATAATACGATAGAGTAATTTCATGATTAAAATGACAAGCTCATTACTATACAAACTTAGGAAATATACCCTAAAATGTAATTTTACTTGTGATTGTTTGACTCGAGCTTTATTTGCAAGGTAGATTAAATTAAGATGGCATTTTCGAAATTAAATATGATTACTATTAGTTGTTTTGGATACGTATAATGATATTATTAATAGTAGATATTATGATGGGTCTGGGAACTACATATGTATTATATATATAGATTAAAAAAATGTATATAATTATATTATATAAGCAATTAACTCTTTAGGATTGGTTTTGGAGTGTGATATGAAAAATTTCCGTGAATATTTATTTCATTAAGTACTTTAAAATGTCAGTACGAGTTAAAAAAATATATCATTCATTTAAAAATGTATCGCGCACTTACCTTGTTATTCTGACCTATCGCTTATTCTTTGAAACTAGATCGATCGATAACTTCACCGATGAGGTAGCATTAACAGTTTATTCTTAACCATTCTTTCGACATTGTTCACCAATCTCTCAAAGTTATAATTTATTTATTGTATTTCATTCTAACAGCTATACCCTCTATCTTATAAAAACTTAGCGTTGATTTTATGTCATCATTACGTATGGTAATCAATACATCAAGTCTGCGTTAACTTTTTATAAGATAGACCGATATTCTTTACTTCTTTCAATATTCTTCACCTATCTCTTAAGAGTCACTTATTTATTTCATTCATTCTATTTTAATGGATTTATTTATCTTTACAATTATCGTTACAGGATTCCTAATGTATTCAGTCAATGTAGAGTTTAAATTGAAGTTTAAATTGAAGAACATTTAAATTGTCAGATACCACAGTTTTATAAATAACTAGCTGACCCGTGCCCACTTCGTTGGGCATAATTGAAGTTTTAGTAAGGATCCCTATTTTTTTTGAAAATATAATATAGCCTATGACACTCAGCAATAATGTGGCTTTCTATTGGTGAAAGAATTTTTAAAATCGGTTCAGTAGATCCCGAGATTACCCCTTACAATTGAACAAATATACAAACTTTACCTCTTTATAATATTAGTATAGATTATTTATAAAACGAATTATAATTAGTGTGTTTGATTGACATCCGGTCCGCATTGATTCCAAGAAAGTTTTACAGATTTTTGGGATACTATGTAGCCTAATTTATTAACTGTTATCTCACTCGATCTCGTTCTCGTCACACGATGACGTCACAACGTGGAGTCCGCAGTTAAGTTGAACGAGCTGTAAATATATCGAACAAATTATACACATTCTAAATTCAATAACCACAGGATATTGTTTTATGTTTCTCTTATCTGATGCTAGTATATTTTAAAATATCATTAAACATTAAAGCAAGAAAAAAGGTAGGTAGGCTTCATGATCAAACCATTTCCATTTCTTAAAAAAAAAAAAAATCTTTGAGTTTATTATTAAAAAATGCAAGAAAATAACAGAGTGAGGAATAGGTTAAAGGTCTGTACCCATTACACCGTATCATACCATGACCGTGCTATGAACGTGTCAGGACCGGCAAAATATTCTCATCGAGAAACGCGACGTTGTTGGTTGGTGACGGAACGGTCTAGTGAGCATAGTCCCATACTTTTCAATACAAAGAATACTTTTTTGCCTGACACGTTCATAGCACGGTCATGGTATGATACGTTGTAATGGGTAGAGACCTTATTCCTGTTGCACTTTCATAGACAATTTTCAACGCCTTGGTATGCAGCCGACTGCCGTCAATTCAATTTTAAAGCTATAAATTCGTGCGGGAACTATCTGGGATCGACTTGAGCTCCTAGGGGTGACTTTAATTCTAGGGTTTCTTAGCTATTTGCTTAAGGTTTAACAGTTTCAATAAAGAAAAAGGCACTCTATTGTGTAGTAACAAAGCACAATTTGTAGCTGAAAACTGATAAATGATCACGTTTTGGGTTTTCAGAAGTTTGTTACTTTTGTTATGGTGAATTTATGATGAAGACCGAATCGTTTTTTTATAAAGCATCTAATTTTTTTTAACCTGACTATAAAAGAAGAAGATGATATGTAAAAGTGAGCGAGAATCACACACCTTTTTATAAATACACACTATTGAAAACACCAAATTTTTTTTTTTACAAACACTGGTATCGAAAATATAAACAAAATTCGAATTGCCGCTTTGAACACAACGGCTCGACATTGCTAGCGACTTTACACAACGAACGACATTTTTTTAAATTTCCAGTTTTTATCGAGCTAGCATGCCCATGTAGTTTACAAAATAGCTCAAATAAAATAACGCAAAAAGAATTAAGGATTACAATCTTTTATGTGAGTTACGTATAAATGTGACGGTTAATTAGCTTTCTAAAATACGCACTATTGAATCCTACCCTCTGCATATTTTATTATTCAATGAAGCCTTTTCTAAACTATTCGACTGAGTACGATTCGATTGACGAACTTTGTAAGACGAACGGTCTTGATATTAGAACTACATCATATTGATTTTTTATCAAATTTTATTTTAAATTTATATTATTACCATTATAAATATTTAAACTTAGTTACACTTATTATATTTCATTAGAAAAATCATTATTTAATTTATCTGTTCTAACTTTTTTTTTCTTAATATTTTTTTTTTCCCTTCAGTTTTTTTTCTTTTTATAATCAACATTCATCATCTAACACTCTTTTTGATATGATTTCATTAGCGACCAAACTTTTGCTCATGACAATCTACATCTACACTAATATTATAATGAAGCAAAATTTTTGTATTATCGTGTATGTGAAGGTATATATGTTTGTAATAAATAAACTCAAAAACAACTGCGCTGTTATTGAAAATTCTTTCACCGTTATAAAGTTTCATTCACCCTGAATAACCTAGGGTATATTTACAGCTAGAAATTATTAGGAGTCCTAACTATAACTTTAGTAACGTAACCCAATGTCCACCTATGCTAAACTATGATCGGCCACTAGTTATCTATAAAGAGATCAAGCATCAAGAGGTAGTATCCTATAGAGTCCGGGTCGATACTCATACGATTGTAAATGTAGATTGATTGGCTGCACCTATCGTTTCTTTTTCACATCGAGTTGCCGTCTCCATTACGACACTATACTAGTCAATTTAGTCTGCATATGAAGTCATAGAAGAGTAAATAGTTCTTACTACCATATGCCACTCTTACTACCATTTTTATCTTATGAGATCTTCTTCTTAGTCCTGCCTTTATCCCACTAGGTGGGGTCGGCACAGCATGTTCTCTTCTTCCATTCTCCTCTATCATCCGTCATCTCAGTATTCACTCCTTTCACATCCATATCTTTTTCACACAATCCATCCATCTTTTCTTTTTCTTATCTTATGAGTTCACACATAGATATTTTTTGAACGAATTCTAAAGAAGAGGTTCTTAATAAGACTGCATTTTTTACTGCCCATGCCGTTTGTATGTCAGTAATTCTATTTTCTTAGTATGAATTCTGATTGCGAAGTTTTCTGCTGCTCTACTAATTATTAGGACAATATCTAATCAGAGCCTGGTGATCTTAGTGACCTCATCTCTAGACAAATAAATGCGGTACAAAACAGCATGATTCATATGGTTATTTTTTTTACGTTAAAGTAACTGTTCTGTACATACTATAGTTGGGTTTTAATTATTTGCATGTTGCGTCCTATAATTCGGGAAACACTTAGATTTAAGTCTTTTGTTTTCTTTCTTTTACATTAAGCAGTAAATGCTAATCGATGTTATGTAAAACAGTGTCATGAAACACGAACAGTAAAAGTAAGTAATTTAAAACAGATTGCAAGTGATACTGGCGGTTCAAATCACTGCAGACTGCAGATATTAGAATGGGCGCTGGGAACAGACCGTTTTGATAGAGACGAATGGAATATTGATATTTTCAGCCCGCGCCTTTGATAGCTGGGATTTTTTGCAGTGAATGAACTATTTATTTTTTTCATAATTGTCCTATTTTATGTTTGGAAAGATAATATATTTGAATGAATGAATGATTTATTGTAGGTACCAGGAAAAAATAATGTTACATAGCTTAAAACTAGAATTCTTACGCAAAAGTACCCATAATTATCAGAAAATAAAAGTAATTAGTTATTTTACAGGCTAAAAACTAAGCTACGGTTTTTTATGTGTATAGAAGATATTTTGCGATACATTGCGTGTCACGTTAGCTCATCAGTCGAACGTTGCTGTGTCATCACAAAGCGTGTTAACTTTACGATCGTCATATTAACTCGTGCCCTCAGTACCTATGGGAATTAAAAGTATGAAAATAATTCGCGACTTTCCACTTGCCTGGCCATACATTTGAAGGAGCCAAGAGACGAGTGGGATTGTTTGCTTCGCCACAAATCAAGTGGGACGTAATGCCGGGTTACGAGCCGGCCGCTTTGTCCTGGTTGTGGCTACTCTTTGTGTAATTCTTGTTGAATAGGATTTTTATGTCAGCACATCGCGATTTATTCTGGACATTTGTTTTGTTGTTTTTTTTTAATTGATGTAAAAACTTGTTTGTTAGTTAATAGCCGATTTATTTATCTAACCCTATAACATGTACAAAAAGTGTTTTGAGTTTAATTTCAAACTTGTTTATTAGTTTAAATAAGTAAAGCCTATTAATTTATATAACCCTAGTAACATAATAGATTGTACTATAAGTTTTATTTAATTATTGATATTTTTATTTTTCAATTAAACTTTGTCGGATGGAGAAATATATATCGCTTAAGGAATATATAAAAAATCTAATTTAAAAGACACCTATTTAAAACTAATATTTTATGCATTTTTAAATAAATATTCATTACATTATACTTTTTGTTGTGTTCTTTTATCTTTTGTTATCAGTAAGTAATTATGTAAACATTTGCTTTGAAAAAAATAGAGGATTAAGGTACATTTTCTGATCAAAGTGATGTTGCAATTATTCAAATTGAACTCTTTTCAATTCACATCTCTAACTTTTCATGAAAGAGGAAGTTCAAAGCTTCTCAAACCAAAATTAAAATTTGTACGTATTCAACATAATTTGGAAAGTCGATCTCAAAAAAGTCATAAGTTAATTGCTGGCATCAATAAAACGAATGAATTATGAGTAGGGAGATTCTACGGCTGCATTTACATAGAAAGCAGATAACGAAGAAATAAGATACTTCATGAAGAATCAAAAGAGTCGAAGACCGTGCTCATTGGCGCGTTTTGGTAGAAACCTGCGTTCAGCAGTGGACTGATATAGGTTACTGTTGATGATGATGCTTCATGATCAAATGCTTACTTGTTTTGTAGAGCGGGCTAGTTTTCGTCAAGGAGGCCGCTCTGAAAAGAACGTCTAGATTTTATGTCATCAATTACCCTGGCAACAGCCTGGGGTCTCTTTTTTTAATTTAAAAGACGCAGGCTATTGCCTTTTCTACAATCAACGGTGCATGTCTAATACAACTAAAATGAGCTCAAACTATTTTACATTTTATTTTTATATACTTAATGCATTTTAGTTTCATAATGAATCAAAATCACTGTTGTCATTAGATACTTTATTTTATGTATCTTCATAACAATAAAGGTAGGCATAAAATTTAACAAAAACTTTCCTGAACTAATTCAAATTGAGTTTCTGAACCAGTGTCTTTTCGAAAAAAGGTTTCATTGAAATTTAAACTTCAACAAGATTACTAAAATTAAAAAAAAAACAGGGTATCAGAAAACAGCGTCCAGTTTTACGCGTAAATGAAATATGGTGCAAGGAGGCAATAATTTCGGATGTTCCGAGTAGGGGAGAACCCTCGATATTTGGTCCAGCGGATTGCGAGGTCCAAGCACAAAACGGCAGTCTTAAGACACGCACTGGTTTATTTGACGCAGCGTTTTTGGGAAGATAAATAAATATATAAAAATATCGTTTTGCACAAGCAAAGCCAAAAATACACACGTTTTTTAAAACCACGAGGAAGATTCCGGGTTGGTCAGTTACCTATATAGAAAATCTTTGCTTCATTAGAGATTGAGCTTAAAAATAAGCTTTGTAATAGTTCGTTTGATAAGGTTTAAACTGTGTACCGCTGTTGTTGCCAGAGCAAGGTTGTTGGCATCACGGAAGATCAGCGTTGTATTAGTACATACGCTACTACTACAACACATGCATGCATGCATGCCATCACTCAGCAGTGATTGCCTGTTTTGTTGTCACGAATATGTTAATATTAAGTTTTTCTTTTAAATTGTATGTATTTTTGTTAATATGTGACACAAAATAAAGTTTTTCTTTCTTCTTCAAGATTAGAACAAAATGTTATATGATACAACAAAAAGCGGCTGTTAAAAAAATAGTGCGTTTCTAAGGTTCTCGTCTTAGCTGTTTAATAGGGGGCAACTACGCTCGTTATTCAATAATTTATATCTTTAATTACTTAATATCATCTTGAAGTCTTTGTGTCTTCAATGTTTTAAGTTTCTTTGTTTTAAGTTTTAATTTAAACTTTTTAAATCTAATTTTAAGAACCTCACTATGTATAGGCTTGAAAATAAAAATAATAAGATCTATATTTTCAGAAAGGCTTACATAGGTATAATGTAATTAAGATTGTTCTAAGCAATTAAATATTTATTGTTTAAGCTGAATAGAGCATTTTACGCATCTGCTTTTGATGTAATTTGTTTGTTAATGTATGTTACAAAGTCAAAGTCAAAGTCAAAAATTACTTTATTCAGTGTAAATAAATGATTCTATTTTATTCTAAAATCCGCGATAATGATAGAGCACATATCGAGTGCATTTAACTCGTTAAGTGAATCATTTTAAGATGTTTTAAACTTTTTGCGCTGAATTCTATTATCGGGAATGTTAAGTTTGGGATTTCCAATGCTTGTATTTAAAACTAGCTATCTTCAAGAATGTGGGTTGTAGCAAGAGCTATTAACACAAGTCATCTTGATTTTTGAGTTGTAGACAATTTGCTATGCATGTGTGATTAAACAACTTTTTGTACAATTATTTTAGATTGTCTAGATTTATTTGGTTTTGATGTTTTTTTTTTATATTTTACAATAAGATATCTCAACTTTTCAATAGAACCTTAGCTTAGATAATTCCTTCTTCTAAGGTCAAAAGTGAGACTGATCGATCTAAATCTTTTAGTAAAGTCTGACAAGTCAAAATTGTGTGCCTTCTTGGCCGATTAACTTGTGCTAGCATAGTCTCTTCTTAGAATTAGCAGAATCCAGCAGAATTTTCCTAGAGAAACCTTTATTGTATTATCTCGTTTTGGTGCAGTCTTCGAGCACGCCTTAAATTTCCTTCTAATTGGATTATTATACGGAAGCCGGAACGTGTGTCTATTCCCTGCTCTATATCGACTTAAGCTTTGTAAGCTTGAACAAATGATAAGTGGATAAGATTTCTTTATTTTTGTTCATAGGTGATAAAAACTGTGATGAAAATGTTCTAGTGGTTCACAGATGACAGCTATGCCTTCTATTCTGTAGGTCGTAGGTTCCATTTAAAGAGGGCGCAGAAGCGGTAGTGGACGCGAAAGCCAAGTGGGAGCGGGAACGGAAGTGTAGAGAGCGGAAGCAGAGACAGGAAAAAAAGGAACAGAAGCGGAAGTAGACGCGGAAGTGGAAGCGGAAGTGGGAATTTGAGCGAGAGCGAGAATCCGGAGTTGTGAAAATCTATGTTTAATTTGAAAAAATAATAAGCAGAAATTAAGCAGCGAATCAATATTTGAAATCATGCCAAATATAGCATTGTTTATTTAATTCCTCTATATTTTCACACGGGTAAGCAAACAATGCATCTATAGCCCGTTCGAATGAATTCCGCGAGTAACTTGACAAAGGCCCAACTGTACCTACCACTAAAAATACTAGGGAGCAACTTTTACCAATTAATAATAATGAATAGGTACGCTTTCAAAGCACCCCAATGTTATAAGTACAAAACTTTTTATTTCGACAGAGTTCCATTTGAAAGCTATGGAAAGGGTCTTAGAACTCTACTAAAGTAAATTTATAAAAGTTTTGTTTTCCTTGCCGTCTGATGCGATTGCGTCAGTTTAGTAACAACCGATAAATTTTACGATGTGTGTAATTAGAATACACGATCGTTCAACATCAGTTTATTACAATGTTACTAGCTTTTCCAATTTTCTTAATAGAGTCGTAATGGTGGGGCACTGAATAAGGCCTTTCAGGTTAATTAATTAAACAATGCTCTAGCGTATTTGTGGAGGTAACTGCCACTTTAAACAAAGCAAATAATGAGTTTAACTACAGGCAGGTCATTAAGAGATGTAGTTACGTGCGTACCTCAATTAGTCGGATTTTTTCCCGGAAGGGGAACGTAACGACGCGCGACTTATTCCTCCCAAATCAGTTGTTAGCCATCAAAGCTGTAATTACAATCTTGCGATTCGCTGAACTGTCGGGCCCCCTGCCTTACAACTAACGAATTTTTAATATACCTAAATGCGCTTATAAACAAAAGCATCGCCTCCAGCGACACCCTGTCGGGTTTAATTGCAGGTTTAGTGTCGGCGTTCATTACGATATGCAGGAGCTTTTTTAACGCGATTATGAGGTCGCATGGTAGCGGGTGGACTCGAGTCGTGTGCTCTCGAGGGTGCGCTGGGGCGAGGAGGGCTGCGTCACGTGCGACGTCCGCACTCCGCAGCCCCACGCATGCGAGACCGCGGGGCGCCGGCGGCGCAGGCGCGGCGGGACCCCGGCGCCCGCCGCGCCAGTCCGCCGCCGGCCGCCGCGCGCCCTGCCCGCCTCTACCAGAGCGAAACGCGTGTCGTGAGTGTACCGAGTGATGTCGACCTGTGACTAGTGCCATGCTCGTGCTCCGTTGTGCCGTGCTCGCGGCACTCCTCGCCGTCGCCGCCGCTGCCTGGCAGGAGAACGTCAGGCCCAAGGTCTTCGCTCAACTAGGTGAGTTGGATGCCATGGAAACGTGACCGTGTTAGTGAACTCGATGCAACAATACACCTAATAGCCCTCGGAGTGGATCATGTGGGTCCCCACAAAGCTCGCCGCGCCTCGACGACGCCCCGAATACCCAATGTTTATGTTGTTTTGTTTGACGACAACGCGCGAACAAACACTCCATTCAAAAGTTCTTGTGTTTATATCGTGGATGCCTTCAAACAGATGTTGAATAACGTTTTGATGAGGATCACTAAGGATGTTGTCTTTTGTGAAGTTCCAAAGATCGAAAAGGATTAAGAAAGTTGTTAGAAAGTGCGCAAAACAATGTTGTGTATCGCTGATGTTGAGATAACCTAACTTCGTCTGACTGGCACGCCAGTTAGGAATTGCCGAATTGGAATTATGGAATTTAATTTGAAGACAGCCCAAGAAACAGCTGTTAAGAAAAGTGTAAGTGATTTTGGTATTATAGTTTCCCTGGTTGATAAGAGAATATGAACAAAAAAATATTAAAATTACTCAAGCGACCCATAATGCTAAAAGAATCAGTTTTAGAATTTTAATAAAGTGTATTTACTACAATAATGTTGATGCAAAAGTTTACATTCAAAATTGCAAATTATCTACTTTGTTTCACTTATTATGTTTGAATTCTCAGAAAATGATAAAATGAGCTAAACAGTCCAAACTGCAGATAAAGTTTCTTATTTCGGTAACATCCACTGCCATTCACTGCTAAATAGAATAAATAGTGGTGGGACCGGCAGCGCGCCTTGCGGTACGCCCGAGCCGCAACTATTCGGAGTCACGCGACAGCTAGTCCTGCAGGAATAAAGCTGAGTGCACAAACTGTTCCGTTGTTTTATTGTGCAGTCTGCATTGCAGGGGACAGCCACGTGGCTCTCATTAGAGTTACACAAAGAGTAGCAGTTTGTCCGACGTTTTGCAATGTTCCGCTCGGATTAGCGATCCATGCAATGCTTAACGTAGCGGACGGGACTTTGTCTGTGGAAAAGTTCTAAAGCATTTCCTGTGTAGTATTGATGCACTGATATTTTAGTTGGAAATTTATATTGGGGTCCAATATGGATTTGAAAAAAGGTTACGTCGAATCTGATTAGAATACTCAGAAATACTTTACACTGAAAAATTATGATCTATCTGGACAACTGGGAATTTGATAATGTAAGTGAATATAATGAGTATTGGTTTCAATATTATTTAAAGAAAACTGTCCTGGTAGTCCGAGTATATACATATGTACCATTCCCGTATGTAATCGATATGCAGATTAGTTTGGATTGCATGTGTTTGTGATACCTATTACTTGATAATAACTGTAAAACCCACGTAATTATAAGTTTAGTGTACGTAGTTGTTACAGCTTTAATAATCAGAAAATAGTATAATATTATGATTAGTTTATGTATGATTTCCCCCAGCAAAACAATTTGCGAATCAGTCAATTAATGGTCTTGATATTCCTAAATTGGAATAGCTGACGTCACTATGAGATGCGAATGTGTCGGGCACATATCCTGGCGTACATCCGCCCATTGTTTTAGCCTTTTAGTTAACGCGTGCAGATGCTAATAGCTTTGGGTTAGTGGGAGAACGGAAGACACGCTTTGTGATTGATATACTGTGGCGCATAAACCCTGTTTTTTTATTACTGACCTAGCAATATGTTTTGTTGTTGAGCAATAGAATAACTCTAGTATCAAGTAAGAATGTCAGAAGAGCCTATACCTTATCAAAATGATAGATAACACAACTATACAATACAAGAAAACCAATCGTAAAATTAACCATGGCTAGTTATAAAAATGGTAGCACTCCGGGAGTGCCGGCAGAAGTGAAAACTTCAATATTAACGTTGTGTTTTCACTTTTAAGTTTTCACTTCAAAAATATAACCACAGTCGTCATAATGACAATGACAATCACAATGACACAGACACATTCGCGCAAGCGCGAATGTGTTTTCACTTTTAAGTTTTCACTTCAAAAATATAACCACAGTCGTCATAATGACAATGACAATCACAATGACACAGACACATTCGCGCAAGCGCGAATGTGTCTGTGTCATTGTGATTGTGTCATGTCATTGTGTAACATTCGCGCAAGCGCGAATGTGACACAACGACGAAGACAACGAAGACATTCGCGCAAGCGCGAATGTGTCTGTGTTTTCACTTTTAAGTTTTCACTTCAAAAATATAACCACAGTCGTCATAATGACAATGACAATCACAATGACACAGACACATTCGCGCTTGCGTGTCATGTGCTTGTGTGTCATGTCATTGTGTCACATTCGCGCAAGCGCGAATGTGACACAACGACGAAGACAACGAAGACACACTGACACAGACACATTCGCGCAAGCGCGAATGTGTCTGTGTCATTGTGATTGTGTCATGTCATTGACATTGACACAACGACGAAGACAACGAATGATGAACGTCACGTTCGATGAACGTCACGAGTCACGTGACCCTGACTGAGTTTTCACTTCAATAAGATGGAAGCGATACAGTTAAATACAAGTTAGGCGAAACGATTCGTACGATATAATAGCGTCTATCTGGTTATGCGCGCGCGGCGAGCGATACGTGTTTCCCGTGCGAGGGTGCTCAGAGCGTCTGTCGGCTGCCGGCGCGCGAGTGCCGCTCCTCGGTCCTCCGCCCCCGCGCTCCGCACCGCACCGCGTGTTGGCAGCGCCTTGTACTCGCCTTGTACGATGTCGCTACAACACTATTTAATTGTTTGAGTCATACGTCGCGTGACCGCAAGTGTGTTCTTTTGTCGTCTCTTGTTTTACGAGCAATGTATAAAAATTAAATAAGATCTTACGCTTTTTCGACGTCACGTGACCCTGACGCGAGTTTGAAAGTTTTTACCCACCCAGCGCCGCTAAAGAAGTTTTCACTTCAAAAATGTGTAATAGAAATAAATACAAACAGAAGTACCAGAGGAAGTACCTAGTACCAGAAGTTTTAATGCAGATCTGAGAGAAATCTTGCCTAGACACATCAAATTGTACCTTAAAGTGGAAAGTGAACCTACGTTTCTTGTCTCAGCTGGTTAGTCACTCACTGCGGGACCAGAGTGGTCTATTAGTAGTCAATAGCACGTAAAGTAAACAACTCGTAGATTGTGGACAAGCGAAGTTAATTAGGATGCACGGTACAGTCAGCTCCATAAAGTGTTGTGGTCCCATCAGAACTATGGGTAAATAAACACTACCGAGAAGATCTTAGCAAAATCTTTCATTTTTTATGTTAGGAAGTATTTCTTACCCTAGTAATTATGTCTCACATACAATAAGTAGCTTTTAGGGGTGCATGGAAAGAGCCTCCTCGTGGCGCACACCGGTAACAGCTAGGCACGGTAAAGCAGTGTCTAGTCTGGCTAATCTTTCCAACACGATGCTACAACAAAGTACAGTTGTAGCATCGACACGATAAGAAGAAGAGGAAGTAGCTTTTGAGCTTGGAGAAAATAAAAAATCCTATACTTAGTGAGTTTTATACGCGTAGGTTTATTTTTTCTAACGACTTTTGTTTGGTTTTAAGATGTATTTATATGTTTTGGAAATCTATGATAGGTATCATAGAATATGTTTACCGAAGTTTAAATAAAGGTGGTCCTTTATTGAAACTTTGGGAGTAAAAGTCAGTACGTCGTTAACAAGATAGGCTTATGTTAGGAAACAGTTTTTAAATTTGTATAGTATTTAGTTAAAGAACTTATAGACCAAATATAACTGTTATTAGTTCATCAACCTAAAGTACTGATTGTACTCGCACTGGGATTGTCAACGCTTCTGGTAATATGATCCAACAATCGAAATTGGAGGGGTCAAGCTGACCGCAGTTTGCGGTTTAGTACTAGTACCTCCGACGCTTGGTTGACGAAGCAAGGGGATGGAATTGGATACATTTCAAAGTTAATCTACCGAATCTAGCATATTTTTATCTGTTTTATCATTTCACCCAATTTTAACAAGATTCACACTCCACACAAACATCTCTAGTCCCAAACTAAGCTTAGTTTAGTTATAGTTTTTTTTTTAGACTAGAGATGTTTGTGTGGAGTGTGAATTGTCCGTGATTTTTTTCTTTATTTTAATTTAAAAATTAGGCATGTGTATTCTTCTATGTCTTTGTTTACTTGTTTTCTATGTTTCGTCGTATTGAAATTATTTTTTTATATTTATTAGTTTGGTTTGACATCCAAAGTTCATACGTTATCCTTATTTATATTTATGAGACACCTTTTATTGGATTCAATATGAATAATGCATCATCAATCAGTTCTATTAAGTGCATTTATTGATCCAATAACAATAACACCAATTTTATTACCTTCTGCTGCGTCTTTATCTATGTTTCTTGCTTTATCATAAAGCTTTAGAACTTTGTATCACTTATTAAGTGTACTGAAGAGTAGTCCCGTTATATTTATGGATGCAATTACATTTCAAACTGGTATGCACGGTCACATAGCAATCGGACAGGCGTCACAGCTCAGTTGGTAGTAGCTCTGCCTTCCAAGCTGTGGGTCGTGGGTTCTTCCCACCCAGAGCAAATGTTTGTGTGATGAACTGTATCTGGATGTTGCTATGTATTATATGCATGTATTTATAAAAAAAAATATAAGTATTCTATCAGCAATCTAGTTACCATAGTACAAGCTCTGCTTAGTTTGATACTAAAGTGTGATGTGTGAAATGTCCATGAATATTTATTAAGTAGATTTAGCAATAGTATTTTTGAAGTAGAATCTTTTCTACAGCTTAAAAAAAATCGTAGAAAAGCTTTCTACGTAAATGGAGCTAAGATAAATATTGCATGTAACCCAATTTGCTGGTAATGTTGCGTCCGCTACTGATAACATTATTCTCTAACCATGTCAACGAGAGTACAGTGAAATGCAATCTAGACAAATTATCACACAAATTGACATGTCAGTGTCATTGTAAGCTAATTGAATACTTTGTAGGGACTTCTTCTACTTAATTGCAAATAATATACAGCTTTGTTGACCAAAAACCATTAGTGATACTGTAACCTAAATTAGAACTTTTTAACGTGGAATTATGTTTATATGTCATGTAAGATATTTAACCAATACCTAAGTTAATTTTAGAGATCCTAGGACATCTTTTAACTTGAGTTTTGAGAATATGGCTCATTGACAACAATTTTTTATTGTTTTTTTTATTATTTGGTTTTTGACGTTATTGTTAAACTTTAATTACTTAAATAATATTGCTATTTTAAATATGATGATGATGATGTTGACATGTAACTGATTGTGATGAACTGTTTATTGTTTTGGAACATCCTGTACATTACAAATCAAATCTTTATTTTTATCTCATGAATAAGAAAACAAGAAGTCTGTGGTCATAAGTTAGATAGAACTTCATTGTGAAAGTGTGCAAGTCTGGTCTAACAGGACAGTGGTATGGTTGCTTTATTGGTATGCCACATTGTGCTGTCATATGTAAACGAAACCACGGGTGGTCGCTCACATCTTTTACAACAATATCTTAATATACTTATGTATATTAAGCAAAGCTTTTGGAAATAGTAACTGTTATATCAAAATAGTGTTATATAGTGCTCACTTGAATATTTATATAATAAAAAAACCTTAATGATTCACTTAAGTTCCACGAAAATAATATAAAATACGTCCACGTACTTAAATAGACAATCGACCTTGTACCAGAATTTACAAGCACTTAGATTGTGGAACATACACATAATATAAATCACATTCAACTATCAATGTACTATAATAAAAACTTGATCAATTTTCATTTGATCAACAAACTTCGGTAATTGTGAGACTATATTTTATGTAATGAATAGACCTCGCCGTTCATCCTTTCAACCTTTCGTCTTGTGGGTTACGGGTTCGATCCTCGCCATGAACAAACTTTTGTGTGCTTTTTAATATAGATACTTATTCTATGTCTGCATGTTTATTTTTTGTGTATGTCAAGTTATTTTATTTTCAATATTTTCTGATTTGCATGGTACAGATAACAAAACTGCCAAAATAAACTATGTATCAGTAACGAAGTATTGATTCCATATTTCATTAAAAAGACACTAGATCATCTGCAGTATATAAGTAACTTACCTTAGTTCTTATACTGGTTTAAGATAGTCTGTACGTAAAATATAGATTTAGATTATCTAGACTGGTTGCGTAGGATGTTAAAAACAAGCTTTGCTCCATCGTTTCTCAGTGGATGCATCTTAGCACTAGTTTCAGTTACACTGTTATTGTAAACAAGTTTATTGAAATAGATTTTGATTTATCGATGTTGGAAATTATTCTAAGCAACCGTCATTTTTGCGTTTTGCATTTGTTTGTATACCTAACAAGACTTTTTGCAAGACTTTCTACCTAATCGATATCGTCATAAACGAATGCTGAGGGCACAGAACGGGATGAAGTTTCTCTGAGTCAGGGGCCGATGACTCACCACTTATACACACTTACAGCTTGGAATTAGGAATGGGTAATATTTTAAGCTCACAAGTTTAAGCTGATCTAATTGTGAGTGAAATTTCCTTTGTGGCTGCAAGAGCTTTCGGAAATGACGTCAAAGTAAAAGTAGATGAAATAACTTTAGCACTTGCACTTAGAATAAATGAACAAACAACTCTGGATTATACAGACTTTAGAGACAGCTTGCGACTTCATTTAATGAAATGCAATTATGAAGGACTCGTGAAGATAAACAAAAAATTGAATTTCATTTTTTACAATTTGAATCACTGCATCTTAAGAACCCTTACACCCTTAGATAAGGGGTCCCTTAAACACGTAAAATCCCTTTAAAAAATAAGATTTATGTGCCCAAATTCGAAACAGGTGCCTGCGTTTGAGGTTCCACTCCATCCATACGGTTTATGGTATAGCATTATGGTTCCAACACCCTCTTTTGTACCATAACCGGTAGGATTATAGACTGTTTAAGTGGCCCCATAAAATAACTGTTCACTAACCTGAAGAAGAAATAAATTACTTAACAGGATAATGCTTTTATGTCTGAGGAATGTTTTGTACGTGTCACGTTATACCTTATGGGTATTTATTGGGTCATTCATCAGGAACCAATACCACCCAATACTCTGGGGAGCGGTTATGTTGGGGAGCATAATGACGTTGGCTCTATGATTTCAAGCCATGCCTGCCTCCAATTTATTAGCCTGCTGTGGGGTCTTGAGCAATATAACCATCAATATTTTGTTTCGGTTCGGTCCACTAAGATGATTGGAAGATGCTGTTTACTCTGGAAATATCAATATTTCTAACAAAATTTTAGACATTTTTAATATATTTTCTATTAGTCTTTATTTACATCTAAATGTTCAGTTCAAAAGATTCCTTATCTAAACAAAAGCAGTCAGAAATAAAAGCACTAAAGTTCAAACACCGACAACAAAATGTTATTAGGAATGCGGCTGCGGAACGAATCAAAATGTGTTTAATGGTAACGCGATATGGTGACTAATAGATTGTGTTGCATCTGGCACGTTCTTCCGGAATCTGAATCTTATCTTCGGTTGATACGGTGTGATGTCCCTTGGTGATGTTTTGTTGCATCAGCGTTACGGAGTTCACGTCAATTTGGATCTTGTTATGTGGGGGGTAAGATATGGAATTGTGTAGCAGGGTAGTTACGCACGTGGGGTGGAGGGGCAGTGGCGCCGCCTGACGGGGAACAACTTCATGACGCGATGTATTGTCTTCGCCCAGTGTGGGATTTACTGTTTCTTTTGTTTTGTTATTCGGATACGCCGATTAATTTCTTTTGCTGGGCCGTTTGGGGTCACCCGTTCTTGAACCAAATCCTCTTTTCGTGAGTATATTTGAGTGAATTTGACGGGAGACTACGAATTTGTATTTTATAGAAATGTAATCGGGCACCCGTGACGCTGTGAGTTGGAAGTTGGAGGGATATATTATGGAGTCAGTGATTCCACTTTGAGTGATTTCAAAGATCTTTGATTCAAACAGTAGGCGTTTGAAATATGAACTTTGTGATTACGGAGGTGAACAACAAATCCTTGTTTATTTATCTAAAGAAGATTTGATTATCTTATAGGTCACCTAATTACTTTCGATCAATACAGCTATAAATAATATGCTTTTACTAAGATATATTTGCTGTAAGTATGTTTTTATCTTGATTTACAACGTAACTTTATTTAAGCATGTTATAATTAATCGTAAGCTTACGAGGACTGACTTAATCAGAAAACCAGATATTTTAAACTGTGCGCTTACCGCTAATTTTAATAATCAAGGAGTGAGATTATGTATTTTATGTACTACGTTTTTTTCTATAAACTTAAGTGAAAATGTAGGGAGTACTGACCAGGATCGCAATTTTCTATAAATAAGCGAGCTGCATCATGTGCATCACATTTGTTTCATTATGCGTTTCCTTTGCGGGAGTTCGCAGAAGTACTAACTTGGAATCTACAGACAAGTTTATTGGGGAAGAACTGAATACTTTGTAATGAAAATAATTATTTACAATATACGTTTTTTTTATATTCTATTCTATATTTTGGGGCTAGATGATGTTGTGTGGATTGTCCAGCATTATTTATTTATTTATTTATTTTATATTAAGTATATAAAACTTTTTTAATTAGACTTTGAAAAAAATGTGTACTTACTTGAATAATTTACACATTTATTTTATTAATATTATCACTAGGAATATTTGTAGCATTTTTTATAATTCACTCTGAGTTATTTTAATTATTTTATTATGTCAAATGTACCGACCAGTTCGTTAAATAAACCTAAATCTAAAATCACTTAAGACTCAATTTTCTTTCACTCTGACAAACAACAGCAAATAAAAAAAAAATCTATAGTTTATTGTTTATCACTCCGATACCAACCCTTGCTGACGAGGGCAAAATAAACATTGGTTCAGTAATAAAAATATTTGTTGAAATCGACGGGTATAAAGATTTTGCAGACTGGTCTATTGTAAACCAGTTTTTTAAGCGAGGATTAAAGGCAGCTAATCATAGAAGGGTAGCTATTGGATACTTTGTTGTATATTTTTTTGTGGGTAGTATAAACATGATTAAAAAGCGATTTGAATACTTCATTCTATTTTCAAAACTGTATATCATTATCTACAAACTTCATTCCCGCGTTCGAACGTTCGAAGTTGGAATTTCGAACTAGTTGATTGTTACTGAGAATTATCTCTGGGGAAACCCCGTATAAGATGAAGAGATGATTCAAATGAGTTACTCATACGACATCTGATTGACTCAATGATTTTTTATTGGGTTGACTAAATGATTTGACCCGTGCTATTTATTTGGTAAAGAGATAGAGAAGGATAGAACAACAAAAAAATATTGTTACATATTTGTTGTCCAGCCAAAAGCCAGCCCACCTAATACCAAATACTAATCACGAACCATTGTTTCACTGAGCACGTCTTCTGAGGACGTGACTTCCAACACACTCGTCACTCTGAGAATTAAAAATATACGCCTCATTTATATAAAAAATGTCATTAACTTTTAATTGTATCGGTAATCCTTGTTTGGCAGCAGAAATAGTAATGAAAGATTTCAATAAATCTTAATTATCCATCGATACGTTCATTCACTCACAATAATATCTCGACCTACATAGCTATACCTTACTAGTTACCACAATGTGTCAGTTACACAATAGAGTCCTATAAATTCATATAGGTATTTCTACTCATTTGCACTCTGAAGCATTTAAACCCCCTTCGCTTTGAAAAGGCGCCGATGAATGGCGAAGAGTCAATGGGACGTAAGAAATGGAACGTGAGGCACCGGCACAGGATATGAAGTAATCAGCTGGTGCACTTCTTATAAGTGCAGCTTAGGGCGCCCTCTGGCGAGATGGAGCGACGATCGGCAGAATTTAGGTGGCAAAAAATGTGAAGATCTTGGTAAGATGTAAGTAAACATCTAGCTTGGACTGATATAGGTTGAAGATGATGATGACGACTTATTACAATTACATTGTATAATTTTGTATTTATGCTTTAAGCATAGAAAAGATCTATAGCTCGCGACTTTGAGTTATTCGATTTAAGATAGCTGAGAACATTTTGAAGCTACCTAAATTGGAATTGATCAAGACTTGAACTTAAGTTTATCTAGTTGTGTAAGTCAAGCCAAATCCAAAACAGAATAAAATAAAATATTTTTTTGATCTTTCTCAGAGCTTGAAAATAGACAAAAAAGGCAAGTTTCTAGTTACACTCGTAAACACTAAAAGCTTTAGTACCGTAAAACATGTTTTTGTGAAAAGAAATTTAAAATTTCAATGTTACTATGAGGTAGCTAGATGTTCTGGCAACACTGTGTCACGGGCAAGTGAAACGTTCCATAGCCAGTGTAAGGTGAGCCCTGAGGGATTACTTTGAAGCTCAGGTGCAGCGCGTGCTGTGTAATATAAGGTGAAACCGTGAAATATGCTTTCTACAGCTTATGTTATGATGCTGTTGCCTAAAGCTGTTGTGCAGTCGATACAAACTCCCGGTGCTTGCATCTTGTTTTTTGCAAACTATTGCATATTTTTGTTGAAAAAAAAAGAAGGTTCTCATCTCGGTTGTTACTTGTTCTACGACAGGCGTCACTTTTTTACAAACTCTTTACAAACCTATTTTTGATTAAAAAAGAAGGCTCTCGCTATCTCGGTTGTTACTTTTTCTACGACAGGCGTCACAGCTCAGTTAATAGTAGCTCTGCCTTCCATGCTGTAGGTCGTGGGTTCGATTCCCATCCAGAGCAAATGTTTGTGTGATGAACATAAATATTTGTTCTGTGTCTGGGTGTTAGTATGTATTAACACAATGCTATGCTTAACAATGTTTTATTTAGAAAAGAGTATAAATCACCTGATTTTTATAATATATCTACTTATGTTTATTTCAAAAAACTATTTCTTAAAAATTTATTGACCATTGTTATTAACTATGATTTATAATATGTTATATTTATCTGCTATTGGTCAAAAAAGCAGGTGATTTATGCATTTTTAATAGGTCTTTGTATTTTGGTTTGTACAGAATAGATAATAGTCGGTACCTTTCTATACGCCACGTAGGCAGCAGTTAGTAGGTATAGAGTCAGTTAATGAGCCAGGTGGCTTCACAATGCGATTTCAACAATAGGTGAGGGGTGCAAAAGGGGATGGATATGTGGAATTTATTTATTTAAAATGGAGAAAGTCACGTACGGTTCTAGTTTATTGCATTTTTTTTTATTCGGTACAAATCTTGTCGGTACAAACCTTATGTTTAAAGGTAATAGGGTGGAATTGTTTTATATTTATTACCTTTTGTTATTGCACATTTTTTTATAAGTAGGTAAGTAGTTATTATCAAATTATTATTATTTTTTTTCAAAATATCAATGACTAAACATTTCTGTTGATTATATTGTATACTTACTTACAAAATCATTTGAAATTCGTAATTAAAAGTGTTTTAACATTATGGAATTAAAAAAATATCGATCCGTTACTTAATGGTTCAAAAGACGCAGTATAATGTATCAAAATACGCTTGTCCCTTCATTTACTCACAACACGGCCTATTATTAATAGTTTCAATAAGCAAAAAGCAAAAAAAATCTCGAAAATTGCAATTGGCTTAAATATCAAAAGAGTTTGAATAAAATCTTAGCAAAGAGTTCTAAACACTGCCATTGTTTACAATCTGCGTTCTAAATTTAAAATAGTCCGCTGTTTCCGTCCACCGGCCATTTTCTAAGCAGCCAGTCCTAATGCAAGTTTACGATAGGATTAGACGACATTCTCGGTATCCCCATTGATCTGAACACGCTATCTAGAGCTGATCTTATTTGGCGAGGTCTTACAATAAAACACAACTTTGCACTGTTTTAAAAAACTAAAGGTTTAAAAAAAAATAAGAAGTTTAACGAAGATTATTTTGAAATACTTAGTATATTTTTTTTATAAGAATTTTGATTAAAATAACACTATTTGGTTAGATGAATGTAAACATTTACAAAATATATCATACAAACGCATTTTAATTTATATCTTTGATGTCTCTACCGTGACAATAAAACAACCAAGTAGATATAAATAAATTATAATAAGTAGATAGGTACATAAATTAGGAAATACAAGTTAGGAAAAAAAAAAACAAAAACTTATAAGTTAAGTACTTATACTAAGAGTGTTTCTGACACAAGACAATTCTACAAAAACAATTACAATTATTAACAATTACAATAACAATTATTCAACGAAAGTCGCGCCTAAAAATCGTATTATTTAGTACGTTTTGACTAACTTGCCGACAATACTGTTCAGTTTATAAATAAACCGAATGGTTCTTTCCTTTCCACTTGAACTTGACAGAGTTCATTGACCGGTGTGGTGTGATAGTGGGTTACTGTCTTTAAAGCTTTAAGTTATTTTGAAGTTTTGCTGAATCTACTTTAAGTACTTACTTACTATAAAACTTAAGATTGTATAGCAAAACAAATGGTAGATATTTTATTATATTTATTAAACCGAAGAGTCCTTGCACTAGCCAAACGGCTTAAAGACTGTCTAACTACCAAAAGTAACATTAAACCAATACTTACCTACTCATTATTTAGCTGTTGAAGTAAAGTATCATAGTACTTAGTAATGGTAATTTTTGTCAAAGAGCTTTTGTTGGGGCCGTATTACCGTAAGTATCTATCTATTTCTGATCCAAAGCTTGTATAGCTGTATTTCTGTATGAACAATACGGTATGGGAGCAAATAGGCTCTTGAGATACCAGTTGCATATTATTATAATGATGTGCCTAATTTGAATTTGAATTTCAAAGTGCACTTAAAAAAAAACATTCTACCAAAAACACTTCAGTGTTCTTTTGTAACATCAATAAAAAAAATACAGTAAACTAAAATGTCAAATTCGTACTGTTCTTTTTTAAATTTATGTGAAAAGACTAATAGTGGACATGTTGTTTAGGACGAAAGGAAGAAAAAAGGCATAGTAGGTATGTCTGATTATGTCCTAGGGGATAAGAAAAAAATGGAACACCCAAAATAAAAGTGCCTAGTATGAAAAGATCATAAAATTCAAAAATATGAAACGATCTCATGAGTATTTTCAGTTTGAAAGGTATCTTTGGTCAACCGGAGTTTCTAAAAGTAGAGCAAACTATGTGGGTGTGTATACTTAACCTTTTAACGGCTTTAAAATGTTTGGTACAAGTGAACATGATTCTTGTTGCCTTGACTTAAGGTCGACTTTTATATGGTTATGCTGCATCTTGGTTCTCCCAAATCCTGATTTAAGGCTTCTTTTTCGTTCCAGTTTTTGAAGTATGACGTATGTTATGACCCAATTTACTGTACTGAATACTTGCTTAAATGCAGGTTTAAAATAGTTTATAAAATGGAATAATAAAAATATATAGGGATATTAAATTATGGAGTTATCTACACATCATCTTACTTTTTTTTATTTTATTTTTTCAGAAAATTTACAGTTATGAACATAATTAGTATCTATCTATCTATATATCTGGCTAATCTTTCCAACACGATGCTACAACAAAATATAGTTGTAGCATCGACACGATAAGAAGAAGAAGAAGAAGTATCTATATGTTGATTATAAATATGTACTGAGGGCCAATTACAAGTTTTCACAATAAGGTTAACTAACATTAAATAAATACTTTTTAAGTTTGAGATTTTTTTTAAATGTTCTAAGACGACGGACGGCTTACTGAATCTCGAGAGCACTATCACTGTAATATCACTCTAAAACTAGATAAAACCAGATTACGCTTTTAAATACTGCTTTGAGACTTAGCTTATACATTTTAAACTATTCTAAGTACATACATACATACACTCATTCTAGCAATAGGATAAGTTTAATACTAATAATCGTAGCTAGAAAAGTTATGTCATAAAAGTTGGTGAGCTTTCTACGCTCCTTTGTTCAGTGGCATGATATTGTTATAAAGTTGTAATGTACTTAGAGGCCATTTTATTGGATTTACAGGCGACAACAGGGATTATGTAAATGCAATACTAGCGTGCTGTGCCGAAGCATGCAGTTGTAGTGATGTGATGTCTTCTTCGGCTTTCGGATTTAGAAGCCGAAAACATAATCAGAACTTCGGCTTCACGGCTGTCAGAAGGATACAAAGATTACTAAAACTTAAAACATTCAGTTGTTAAAGTAAATACAGCAATTAAACGTTCATTTTTTTTGTTCAAATAAGTAAGTTTCAAGTAAGTTTGTCATTCAATATTAATAATACTCAGAATTACTTGAATTACGTTAATTGGATTCATAACGAAATCATTGCCGGCAAAGTCGTTGATAAACTGAAATAAAAAAATCTAAAAATATTTCGAACGTTTTCGGTCTAAAATAATAAACATTTCGGCGTCAACTATATCTCGAATCGCATCACGTTTTCGGTTTAAAGAATTTCGGTTAAGCTCCCATCACTAATGCGGCAACTACCGCCCGGGTATCGATTACTCTATATCGGGTTGTCTGCGTTGTCTCGGTTAAAACGATGTCTTCCTGTCCAATTGGAAGTCCATTAGACATTTATAAGCTCGAACTAGCAATTTGCTTAAGTAGCTAGTGGGAAAAAACACTAGCTATATTTCGGGCTTCCAAAAAGGTTTTTGGTTTTTCGGAATTCAAATAAACTGCAGAACTATTGTTTTTATTAAATCATACTCACTCATAAAACTTTTTGTTTATTAGAGAACCTCTCTAAAAAGGATGGGATTAAAAAACTGCAAAAATCATTCATTTCATTCATCAATTCACTCTTTTGTGTGAAAAAGAGTGAAGTAATGTTTTTAGGTTACGGACAAAGCAATAAAATAATTATCTATGAAATGAAAATGAAATTAAAATCTATGACATTAAAACAATGATTAAATCAATATAATGAATATCAAAAGAAATAAATCAATGTAAGACGTGTTATGTGTGGCACGTCCGTTCCCGAAATGTAAAAGCTGTTTCAGACTTATCTAACCATTTAGGTACATAAGAACATCCAATCGCGTATCATTATATACCTACATAAAAAAAAAACACGGATATTCCACACATCACGATCCTAAACTAGGCAAACCTATGTATAGGAACTAGACTATGTATAGACTATGTATAGTATCTATGTATAGGAACTAGACTGCTGATAGAATATGTACATCCTTTTAAAGTAAATACATAGTAGTTTAGGACCAAAAAAGTTACGATTATTTATTCAGCCGGTGTAAACGCTAAAAGAAGGATCTTCAGGTCCCAAAAACAAGGTTCTCAGAAAACTTTACCTTTTGAAACATGGATCTATTTCGATACAGACGTACGCCTAAATTATTCTACTATTGATCGCAGTTGGCGTCAACTGCATTGAATGTTTCAACACCATTTGTAAAGGAAACTTTGAGTACTTACCTTTGTCAAATACTTATATTATTTAAGAATCATTTGTTACGTACATTCGGAAAGTTTTTCGATTCAAGTTGTTATTTGTTAAGCAATGTTAGAATACAAATATAGTTAAGAATACTAGAGCTTAAGTAAGAGATCGTTCAGAAAAGGTCAGGTCAGGTCAGGTCAGGTCAGGTCAGGTCAGGTCAGGTCAAGTTCAGGTCTACCGTACTTATGTCTGCTGTTAATTAATCTGTTACTAAGTAACAATGACAGTCTTATGAAACAAAGTCAAACATTCTTGATTCTGTAAAATCACAATGGATCATTTAGAATTGTCTTATATACTAGGTGATTCTAGGTTCCAGTTCCACGCGAAAGAGCCTAGCGAGCCTTTCGGTAGAAGATCTTCAAATAACCGCATTATATATTCAAATCAGGTGAAATCGCGATCCAATGTTTGTCTATAAATATTAAAAAATATACTTATCCAGTTACTCTGTCATAGTAGGGTGAGTTACTACTTAAATTCAAAGGAACATTCTATATGTTGTGTGAGCATTGAGATGACGTCTGGTAGAGGAGAGTGGAAGAAGAAGACGTGTTGTACCCCATATAATGTGGGACAAGGGTAGGAAGATGCTGATGATTCTATGATGATGATGATTCTACATGTTGCATATTTTTTTATCTGTAATTTTTTACACAAGATTGCTAGTTTGATCATATGCCTATCACTATTGTATGAAGGCTACATTTTCTGGCCGCGTGTTTGATCACAAAACGCGCATGTATCTTGGCTTCAATTTGAAATCCTTTGTCTCCAATAACATCGGAAATAGTTCCTGAAGACATAACCTAGTTTAAATAGTTTTGTACGTGATACAACTGAACTCTCGAAGCTTTGAGGATTCGAAGCTTGATGGCTGATTCTGATTGTGATAATATAATGTTTTGAATTTGTAACAGATGTACAAATTGTAACGGGAAATTAAATATTGGAAGCATACCTTTATTTATATTTATTATGATTCTTACATTATTTTTATTTTAAGGATAGTGCTTTTTAGGTGGTCGCATTTAAATTTGATGAAGTTTGGACTAGTATTTTTAAAATAATTTTCGTTTTCTTATCTAATAAATTGAAAAATCATCATCATTGCCCTTAACCCAAAAAAAGAAAAAAAAGTCAATTGAAGCAAAAACTATATGACATTTATCCTGATACGATAATAATTATCTCATACTAAGTACGAATTTTAAATAAATATGTTTTATGAAATATGTTTAACAGTGGACTGAGAGGTTGATGATGATGATTATTTTTATCTAATCTTATATCTAACAGTATCTAAAGGAAATTATTGAAATATTTTTTGTTTCGCTCTTTATCATAATAAAAGTCAAAAGTTAGTTACAAGTTTCATGATCAATAAATTACCATCGCTTGCTGTGTAACAACATCATATTAATGTTTGTGATAATTAATTATAATGGAACTTGGAAAGTTCGGGAACTTTTAGTCATGAAGAAGTTATTTTCTAAATACAAATTCAATATGATCAATACTATTGCTATTACTAATATATTCGTATATTAATCAATTTAACAGTTGATATTCATAAAAACATCAAAAAGAAGAAAGTTTTGTACTATAACAGTTTAAAATTTCAATAAAAATATTATATTTAAAAACAATTTTTTATATAAATTCTTAACCACAAAAAAATAATTAATTTCTTATAATTTGTATTAGTACCTATTTATTTATTGCTTACATGTACTTTTTGTAGCTTAGGTCTATTAGTATCATAAGTACCTACCTATATGCACCCTGCACGGGCACTGCAATGTATATTTCTCAGCTTCAGAAAACAATGTCACTTTCCATCAGGTGAGTTTGTGGTCAAAGGACGAACTATGCTTTGTAAAAAAAAATGTTCTTGGTTTCACCTAATATATTTGTGATCAACATCGAAATAATTGTACTAGAGCAAAAATATTTCTGGAAAAAACTATAAAAACAAAAGAATAGTGTTTATTAAAGTTATTGTATGTGCCCGCTGTCATATTGTTGCCGATGTGGTTTTTTACGACACATGTCAACATAATTGCTAAGGAGCAGTGGGTCTCCCCAGGGCTGTTTGTAGACTGGAAGCTGGTGGCTGTTCTTTCACGTCATACTATACATGTGACTAAGACGAATTCATATACCAACAAAAGTGTTCGTAAGTTGGTTTTAATAATCTTTGTAGTACTTCTATTAGCTTTAACGAAAGTATACGTTCTACAAAGGGTTTTGTTATTATATCTTAAAAAAAAATAATGTGCTCTTCTAAAGTTTAACATTTTGAGATAGCCATAAGTAAAATGTGAACTATCAATGTTTCAAATAAATGAGCAATGGATAAACACTATCTCAAAACGATACATGATGTAAAAAAATCATCGCCAACTCCAGATCTACAAAACTCCAGCCGCGCGATTATGACCCTTACTATAAGTGAAGTAAAGTTACTGCATACTGTTTTATTGGCGGTAAGAAGTAGTGTGGAAAAGGTAAGAGGTCTTGTTAATTTGGTTTATTACGTTCATTACTCATATGGCGAGTACATTTTCTTGTATTATTTCTCTAGAGATTGCACAAGTTTCTAATGTTTAAAGTATTTACAAGACCAATTCAATTATAATGATATCAATAAGGGTTTTTGCGGACATATTTTGTATGTTGCTACTAGATGGCGCTAGGAGTTCTAAGGGTTTATGATCAAGCTATCAGTCAACGCCAAAAAGAACTAATTCAAATTATCCTTTAAATTCAGTGGTGTTAATCCCATTGATTGACGTTCAGTAATTAAATCTAGCTGGATTCTATGAATTCAGTAAATATATCATGTTTGAAGTGCTGTTCAGACTTGAACCAGAGTTGTTTTTGAAGGTACGACTTAAACTCCATAAAAAGCTCTCATTACAACTTTACTAGAGTAGGTTAGTTGTACGGCATTGGTTTGACAGAAAACCATTTTACTTACAAATATCGTCATAATTTTCATCAAGCTATATCAGTCCACTGCTGGACGAAGACTTCTAAGACGCGTCACCGAACCCGGTCTTCGGCTCTTCTCATCCAGCTTTATTTCGCAAATCGTGCTCCATCTCGCCGTACAACTACGTGTATGTGTATGTAAATAAATAAGTTTGCAAACTATGAAGGGTGAATATAATCAAAAGAGTTTTTAAGTATCGAATTAAAGTAATATCACACTGTCAAAGCAAAGCAAACGTCCACAGAATACTAAGTAGTTTGTACCCCGGTCGACGCCCTGCCATGTGCCAAACAGCTGCGACCCAACATTTTTTTACCACCAACTTTTGACCCCACTTCGCTACGATCAGTCATGTGGGAACGAAGCTTTATGAAAAACTCATCACAATTTTAAACCTAATCAACAGGAATTAAAGTCGAAATTTCCTCGGGGAATGCGAAACTAATTTAAGCGGGTGCTATTATTATTGCAGTAAATTAATTACTCTATGTCATTTTAAGGAATTACTTACAACGTGTGCGCGTTATTGAACCGTTTCTTTACTTATTTTGTGACATGATAATTACTTTTTATTATATTTCATTTATCATCATTTCTACGCAATATTACGCTTCGTAATTTCAAATTAGAATATAAGTAACACATTTAAGTGTAAAAGCTTTCAAGAATTAATAACAATTTGATGTAAACCAGACGACTGTTGAATCTAGAAATCTGATGCTTATTTTTATTAATTTAAAATGTATTTAGATGAATGCGCCACATATAATCGTAATAATATATATAAATTAATTTGTAACTATGTTAAATGAAATATTGAAAACTATTTTTATTTCACAAGTCAAGACAGATGTCATAGCTCAGGTCATAGCTCAGTTGGTAGTAACTCTGCCTTCGATACTGTGGGGCGTGGTTCGATTCCCATAATATTTGTTCTGTATCTGGGTGTTACTATGTATTCTATGTATGAATTTACAGAAAAAAATGTATATAGGTGTTATATCAGCAGTCTAGTTCCCATTGTGAATATTTATTTATATTTTTGTTTACAGTAAAAGTTTTGGTAAGAATATATTTTGTTACCATGTAAAAACATATCTAAAATGGTCTACTAAATTATAGTAATGACAAAAGTGTCCAAGTAACAGTAACGTAAATAAATCTAACTTTTCCTAAGTAAAAATAATAGTTCCAAAACAATCTTTATGTTAGAATAATATCAGGTAAATGTTTTCGTACTAACCTAGTTTCACTTTCGGCTTCTTCCGCAAGTCTTACAAAGAACTTCGGTTTTCAATTACAGCCGATGTTTACACAGCTTTAAAAACTTGCCAGGGGGGGTATCCTGAGAACTGAAATGTTTTTGAACTGTTATTTGATCAAATTGCAGTTCAGTTTTCTTCTTCGTCTTTTATTGATATTTTGAATGATCGATTTTCATACCGTTTGATAGAATTAACGATAAATTCAACGAATTAACGATAATTATTAAGCATGACCTACCATGCTTAATAAATCAGGTAGGCCAGTCATAATTTTATAAAGCTCAGTCACGTCAGTCCACAAAAATGCCACAGAATACTGATAAGTTACTATAAAATCATCGAAAACTGAACTGCAACTGAAAAGATATTGAATCACGCAAGTTTCCCCTTGCTGGATAGCACCCCAGTTCCAAAAACAAAACCGTCCACTTGATAAATCGCGAGCCGGAAGGGAGCGATGATAAACATTCAAAATTGTTTTAAAACTCTTTTTACCATTTCTGTACCATGTTTCCTTGCGGGATTCCCAAAAATATGGCATAGATAGAAGTTCGAAGCTTAAAACTTTACCGAAAGTGGCCGAAAGGTTGTCGAAAGGAATCGGTAATTAGGTACACAAGTTAAACTTTTAGGTACACAGCTTGAACTTCTGGTTTCGTTCGAGAACTTTACATCTCGATATTGGTAGTTTGCTTACTTTAGACCGGTGCAATGTTTTGAAATAAACAAAATTTTGAATTTATTTTATTAATTGCATTGGTACTTTACACCGTCGCTTTTAAACTCTTTTCAAAGTCAAAAATTACTTTATTCGATAAAATCACAAGGGTCATTTAGAATCGTCTTACATACTAGGTGATTTTAGGTGCCAGTTCCACGCGACCAGAGCCTAGAAGAACGGGTAAGAAACTTCACGTGGTGACGTCACACGTCATCAGCCAATCAGGGACCTTTATGGAAAACTATCATGTTTTCATCAGACTCTGATTGGTTGAACCTATTGAGGTTCAACCAATTAGAGTCTGATGAAAACAAGAATGTAAATTGTATTAGCTTAGCTGTGTGAACCTATATCTGTAGATTTCTAAAACAATCTAGCTTAATCTAGATTCAAGCTCGAGCAGTCTATTTCTGTATCCTTACAGACTCAGGAATACAGACGTTATTCTGTTTGATTCAGTTGAAAGCTGCGTCATGTCCATTTCGCATGCGATCGTCCTGTATTTGTCTCACAGTAATTACTGAAAGGTCTTAATTACGACCATCCGGGGTTTGATTGGTCAACATTGTTTGTACTCGATTGCAACTGCAGTGGGGATTGCAACTGCAGTGGGGATTGCAACTGCAATGTTTAATAACACCTTGTTGATTTTAGACTTGGTTCACGTTGAAATTGTTTTCGCACCACAGATTAGATAATAAGCATGATAACGTTAGTATTGCCATTTAAAACGTCAATAATTCCACTAATTAGATAAAAATTGAATCATAATTAAATTTATGACATATCATGTGTATATATTTATAGAATGCATTTACGTAAGTACATTAATAGAAATCTGGTTTTATGGTGCTAACTTTATTACTTTGGGCTAGATGGCGTTGTATGAAATGTTCATGAGTTTTAACATATTTATTATTATTATGTGAAACTGCACACACATTATTGTGTACAATATAGCTATACTCTCAACTAAATAGCATATATATAACTCAAGAATCCAATAGTCTTTAGTTTATAAAGATTAAATGATTTTGATTAAAATGAAGTTTAAAAAGTCGACAAAATTCCGCGAAGAATATTCATGTTCCTATAAAAAAGTAAAAAAGTCCAGCTATCAATTTAGTGAAAGTCCTATTATATGCAATTGAGCATACAATTCTATGCACTGAACCGACCGTTGACAGTAATAGGCAACTATTACTGCTCTATTACCCTGACTCTATCATTCAGTGATTGTCTATGGAAAGTTTAATGCATAGAGTACCTAGTTCATTTCAAAGCTATTTTCATTTTCAAAACATTGGATTTCGAACGCCGGATTTTCAAAGGTTTTTTTCAAGCAGTGAGATTGTCAAAGACAATAGATTTGCGTATTGGCTTTTTTAATTAGTTATCCCTTCAAGTTTTTTTCTTGATCGCTTTAATCGTTTTAATTTCTTTCTTATTTTTATTATCTTGAGATTTTTATACACTAAGTATTATATTTACTAATAGTTTTTATTATTATAGGCCATAAACCTTAGACCATTTAGACCTACTCATTTAGACGACCAATGTGGCGCGGCAGGCAAAGGCTCACATTACATAGATATATATTTTTTATGAAGTGTATTTATTATATAAAATACCCAAAACACCCGGAATAAGTATTTGCAGAACATACAAACATTTATCCCAAGGCGAGAATCGAACCCGTAACCTCCGCGTCGCAGGCGGACTTTCGCCCGCTGCGCTACATCGGTCTTCAGAAAAGAGAAGATTTTAGAAAACAATTTTAGTAGGTTTCAAAGGCTGTAAACACTCACCCAATACAAACAACAAAATATCTGTTTGACAAAGGGTCGTGTTCATTTCATACCGCTCAATAACCTAAGGGTATCACAAAAGAAACATTTTCGTGAAAACTTCGTGACGTCAGCTTAAAAACACAATGCTCCTTGAGCAGACAATACTTCCCCAGCAGTTGCGATCGGATCATTCTACATTTTAGTAAATATAGTCAAGTGCGAGTCAGTCACTCTGTGGCTTTTTATTTGATATCATCATTATAAGCAGTTCGTATTAGCCTACTGCTGGTTACAAGCCTCGTCCCTCAAACGCCACTCTTTTCTTACATGGGCTTTTAGCACCTGGATGCAAAAAGCCCATGTAAGAAAAGAGTGGCGTTGAGGCAAGAGCAACGATGTCATCCATCCATCTGACTGTTGGTCTGCCAAGGCTTTGATATTAGATAGGTATTAAATTTATAACTAACAGAAAAATAATATTATAACTACATATATTTTTTAAGACGAGCACATTTAAACGAAGAATTGAAACTGAACAAAGATTTATTTGTAGAAGAGTAAAAAGTAGGTATTTCTTACAGTGACTCCGATTTTGCTCGAATACGGAACCCTGAAAATAAAGGAATTGAGGAAATACTCACGGACCAGAAACCAGTGTTTCTTGACCTCTAGCTAATGATATATTTCTTCGAAAAAACTTCCCTACAATCGAATGGATCGCTTCACGGTTTTCGCACCCTCAAAAAATTGATGACACGATCAAAGACTGGACATTTCCGAAAAAAACACCCCAAAAGTGACACGCAGAGAAAAAGAAACAGTGTAGGTATTTTCCCCGTTAAGAGGCTCGATCACAAATAAATGTGACAATCGTAAAAGTATCGAAACAGTAACTTATTCGATTTACACTCTGCATCAAAGCCAGTCATACTGCCGAACATCGCAGCGTCACCGCGCAATGTACTGCAGATACACTACCGTTATTATATGCACCGTCGTTTTATTATTCGTGTTCCCCTCTCAGTTCTAGTATTTTTTTTGCCAGTGTTGCCCGAACAGCCAAGTAATCCTAAAACTTTGGCACTGACAAACTTATTCAAGGAATTAAACTATTGCAAGAGACTTGGTCGTCGGAATTACTTCCATTGAGTCAAATTCAATCGCAATAATAAGGATCTAATAATCCTTCCGAACTTTTCTTCGAACTACGAGTATGAATGAAGTTACGAGTTATGAAGACGTTTCTAAAGTTCTACTGGACGACAGCACAAAAATAAATGCAGTAAGATCACAAAAAAATATCTTGATGCTGGAACCATTGCGTCTTTTTATATAGCCTCTGCCCGGCAGGCTGTCAGTGTTCATTTAAAAACCTCATTAAATCAATAAATCAGTCAATCGTCATGATCATGACCATGTATGACAGAAATTACTTTCAATGAAAGTTGACATTTTACTTTTAGTTTTTTTGTTTATTTTATCTCGGTTATTTAGTGCAAAAGCGTTAATGTCAACTAGCAGTTAAGTTAAGTCGAGGCATCGTACCTTGTGGCCATGAACTGCCGCCATAACATAAAAGCTTAGTTGACAAGCAATAGTCTTGAAACCTTTTCAACTTTGAACCGTTTCTACTGCTCAGCGTTTTATCGTGCGGACTTTCTCTATCAAGTCGTCAGACGATGTTATTCAGAAAATTTAATTTCCGTCGACAGATCGAACAATTTCGTTCGAAGGCGACGTTAGTAACTAATCGGGTCGCAGTCGGACAATCGACACTGGCAACATTATTATTACCCTAGATTCGTGACTTTATTCCTAACTTTACAGAAATTCTGTGGAAATTAATTAGTGGAATATTTGACTGCATTATTATCAATTATATTTCGTGACATGATTTCATTATGTTTTGAGAAATTAAATATACGTCAATGTTTAATCATGCTGTAAAATAATTACGAGAAGAGTGCTCAAAATAGTTCTGTAGATAAATGATTGTTGTTGATTATAAATTAGATCTTACTCAATTTTTGTCTTAAATCTCAATATTTCATGATCTTTTTCAAACATTTTTGTGTTTTTTCTAAGATAACTTGTACAAAAAGCTTAGCCGGAATGTAACAGAAAATGGTTCAGCGATTTCCAACATTCACTGCCTACTCAAATTAATCTTCTATTTTCTTCAACAACCTAATGGATATTTTGTAAGCTCAAGGATATCTGAGATACGGATTATTGTGAAGCATTATACAAGGGTACATACTTAGCCTAGATTTTTGTAATATTATCTAAGTAAAGTACAATGTATTATTATTTATCAAGAATAGGGACGTTATATTTATTTTAGAGACAGTTTTGTTGTCACGCAATAAATATATTACGTTAAGTAATTTATATTTCAAATTATATGTTTCGTTTGTGACGGCAAATAAATATGATCTTGTATTTTAATGAATGGCAAATTGACATACACATTATACACTATTAAAGATGAGTTAGCATGTTGGTTTAGTGTAATGTAATGGGCGCGAAAAGAAAGTATGTATTCGATTTTTAAAAACACAAAAAAGATTCGATGCAACCTATTTCATACAAACCTTTTTTAACAGAACATTAATACCTCTGTGATCGTTAATTTTTTATGCAACCTCTTTAGTGCAAACCTTTTTACATAGAACTTGGACTAATATTTCTAGGAATGTAGTTCGAGCGGGAGTAGATTTGTCAGCGTTGTATTGAAATGCATGATTGCAAACTGGTCTGTATTTCCTCTGTCTACCTCGCAATTCTTGCATAGGTACTCGTATTGTTTTATCGGAATTTTCTTTTGAAGAAGCAATTTACAGCATTCTCTACATTTTCATTGGTATTTTCTTGACAGTTTTGTTGGAAAGGATTTTACAAAAGTAGAGAGAAAGTATAAACAGAGTTTGCATCTAATCAATATAATTTATACGGGTTTGCTACATTTTATCGAATACACGGAAGAAAGGTCATAGAATGACTTAGTTCACATTTAAAAAAAAAACAGCTATTAATTTATAATAGAATATATACCGATACTCATAAAACAGCATAAAAACACTGCTTGTTCAAACCAAAGCATTATTGAATCTGAATTATAATTAGTATTCCTGAGAGAGACAGGTTATATAATCATGGAAACATAATCTAATAATAATTATACTAGAAAATCTAAAGCGCGTGCAGAAGGCAGAAACATCAATTCAGCAAAGCTTATTGCCCAAAACTCAATTGAATTCCACAAATCGTTTAACAGCAATTCAGAAATAAATTCGTTAATAGCAAACAGAGAAAACAAGACAATTTATCACTTAGTACGTCTCAGTTTTAGCGAGTAATGAATCGAAAAGATTAAGACGCTGAGCTTCAGGGACTTGAGCCACTCCAAGCCGGATTTAGTGTAAAATGAGCTATATCGTACTGACCTTAAATCCAATATCCTAACACTATCCTTGTTTGCAGGAAATATTTTTTTAGGAAGTTAGATTGACGAAGGTTACTGAATCATACATTGAATGAAAAGTTGATAAATTGAATGCAAGTTTTGTCAAATTGACGCAATAGTTTATTTTTTGCACTTTTTGAATACATAACGTTATCTTATCTTAGTTAATAATTATAAAAGCTGAAATGCAGTATATATCCAATTGATTATAATCATCACTTTTTTCTTATTCTACTTAATCGGCAGAATTTTTGGTAATTTTTACACAAACCGTTGTCAGTCCTTTTTGATCGATTTCATAGTGTTGGTTAAAGAGAAGAGAGACTCAAAAGGATATTACTCTTATTCTCTCTGCACTTCGGGGAGAAATCTAATCAACACTCCAATTTACACAAATCGTTTCTACCAATCAAACGTGTGGAGTAAGAATGTCTACGTTAATCTAACCAATAGATTATTCTGCTGGGTTAATAAAGACTGACGAAGGACCAATCACTATTGCCGTCCGATCTTCAAAATTACAATGTTAAAGCAAAGTGAATCCTAAGTTCAATGCGGTTCGGGTCACGGAGTTTGTCGGGGATCAATTAAATGTGTCACAAAATCCTGTCACGATAGCGCCTTTAGCACAACTTTCAAACACAAAACAAAAGTATGAAGCAAAAAAAAATGAGGTATTGATGAGACTTCAGCTTTTAACAAGGGGTACGGAAATTTCAGTAGTCTGTTTGCAACGCGACTAACCTGATCATATCAATCTCCTGGGTCCAAGGTTTTCGTCCCTGCTTGCACTGAGAATCACCGCACTTCAAATATCCATAGGTTGTATGGACCGGTTCAAAGATTGTGGGACTTTGATGAAACATTCATATAAGTTTTTAAGTGCAAAGGTGCCGAAACACGAAAATATGCACGTGCGTGTATCATTCACGTCAGTTTATAAATCATTAAAAAAACAATTGACAATCTACTAGTTACATTGCATCTTTCGCATCCGTGGCACAAAGCACAATTATTGAGTTACATCATATTGCATGATTGGTGTATTTCATCTAACGATTTATTTGAGAACCATCCTTTACAAAAATCTAACGTCACATCTTTAGAAGTACCTACAACAGCTGATTTTCCAAATTAAATTTATTTTATTAATTTAAATTTATTATTACCAATGTAGTTCCCATAGCATATTTTGGGACTGGAAAGTGATGTATGAAATACCCGTGAATATTTACATCTGAGTTTGATAATAAATAGTGCTTAGTGCACAGATTTGATTATAGAGGTGGAATAAATAGATGGGAAGCTGGTAAACCGCAAGACGGTTGACGTTGATCCTTCGATCGTTGACTTTCAAACGAGTCGAAGCAACCTTTCAACCTCTGTACATAGCCTTGTTCTCTGAATTGAAACAATAGATAAAGCGTTGGAGCGTTTTTTGTCTCGCCATGGTCCGTTAGGTCTATGAGATTACATATCTCGGGTTAATGACAGATTGTTCGGCGAACGTAGAAAAAAAGGGTCCCAATCATGCATGATGAAAATACTGGTAAGTACCTAACTTTTTTAAATACAAGAAAATCATTAAGAGGCTTATTCAATGTTTCATCGATAAGTTTCGTTACCTTTTTCGGATTAGCGTAGTATTGATGCTACTTTTGATCCTAAATCGAAGACTTATGTAGAGTGTGTTTAAGACCTGATGTAAGGACCTGATGCAAAGACCTGATGCAAGACCTGATGTAAAGACCTGATGTAAAGACCGGATGCAAAGACCTGATGCAAAGATCTGATGTAAAGACCTGATGTAAAGACTTATGACTGAGACGTTATAATAAGTAGCAGAGGAATAGTTGACTGTAGCTTTAAGGTTGAGTTTTGAGTGTCAAGAGCATTCATCCTCATTTTCAGGCAAAATAAGCAAAGATCTAAGCTACGAAGAGCACTGACTTGTTTCACTGTGAAAGTATAAACAGCGAACGGACCTACAGGTTGTAGTTTTAAGGTTGATTTTCGAGTGTCAAGAGTGTTAAATGCGTTAAATTTCAAGCAAACTGCATGATCAGATTCATAATAGAATACAATGACTCCACACTGTCCTACTTCCAAACGTGACCAGCTATTGTATTGTGCCGTAAAAGGAATTGGCCGTGATTCTCGCCCTTGATAATCATAATAGGAGAAACTGGGTTTGATTTACTGATAGTGTACTTCTAATTTAGTTTGTTTGGTGTGCTATTATGATGACGTCAGCTCATTATTTATTTTGCCAAAATAAGTGTAACAAAAGAAGTGTAAGAAACAAAAAAAGTAGGGAGGCACTTAAAAACTGATTCACCTTTTCCTGGTATCGCAAAAAAAGGGGGGGGGGGGGGGGGGGTGGGCGCTTAAACTAACAATGGCACCTAGAATCATCTAATATATAAGACGATTCTAAATGATCCTTGTAGTTTAACTGCTCTACGTTCAAATATTACCTACTTTCTTTTATAATTGCGATATTTTTGTAATTTTTCGCTTTTGCGTCTTTATCATGCAATAAAAGTTACACCTTTATCTAAATCCTTAGTTTATCTATCAAAATTCTTGACTCCGCAAAACCATCGAAATATCTTTTTAAGTATTTTCACACAAACAAAAATAACAATACTTCGAATTCCGCTATACTGAAACACGCCGTCGCAAAGCAAATACCGCCAAGTAGTCACAGCTAAGAGTTTCTCAGTTTCCTAGCAATAACCCTTACAATGTGAAAAGTTAGTCATACAATAGAGTTATTGTGGATCTGGTAAACAGAGGGACGGCAGACGGGGCCGGCCACGCTTGGATTGTGCCCCCCTTGGCGACACACGGGCTCACATTCTACACAGCTTTTTGTACTGCGAAAGTTTCACTGTATCATTTCATTGTCCGTATATTTTAAGTTAGTCATAGTCGTACAAACTTTATTCTGTAAAAAAAGAAGAATCCTTTTGAATCGTCTTATGGTATCAGGTGATTCTAGGTGCTAGTTCTTCGTGATCCATTCTTTGAGGCTCTTATCGCGAAAAACTAGCACTTGACACATAATATTTTAATTATGACTATAAAAGAAGATAATATCTAGTTTGAGTCTTGCCAATTAAACATATTTTGTTATACATATAGTATTAACAAAATAATCAGGATTCTTATTTGTATAATTATTTATAATTTCAAATGAAAGTTATCAATCAAGTTAAAGTTAAGTTTGAACATATACGTTTGCTATGTGAATAAACAAAGGGGTTTGGGGTCCGTCAGTGTTCTAACAAAAACGATTGTTAATAAAATTAATCTGTCAGTTTGATATTTTAGAGTATTTGAGCGTGTAATTATCTTGGCACAAAAATACCAGCGCATTGCATAACCTCACTTGCATGATAATACCAAGACATTTTATTGGCGTTTTGCCTGCTGTAGCCTGCGTTAAATAGCACAATATGCAGTCGTATGTATTCCAATCCCTTGTTTGGCATAAACGCCGCTTTCGCAAATACCCTCCAGTCTGGCGGTTTCGCTCTTAAAAATTGCGCTATATTTGCAAATACATAATAATCGGATCATGGGATTGTGTGTAAGGAAATGAAGGTATGATCTACTTGCAAAAATATAATCTTAAATCCCATAAAAATGTGCGCTTGTGTTTTGTTTACTGTCGCTATTTCTATGCAAGCCACTTGACATAAGTTGGTTGAACCTATTCGTCGTAACAATGAAGTCTTCTTGTTCTCTTTTAGAAATATAGAATTCACAAACCAACTTACGACTTTTATTACAAAATGTACCTAGGAATACATAAAAAATATAAGAAATAGTTGAGCTAATCTACAGACAGTAATTAATTTGTAACCTTTTATATAATACAGCTCAAATGATTTTTGTTCAAATGTATTCCACTAATCTAAAAGATAAGATTTGATATCGCGTACCCTTTGGCAAATTGATCGAAGACCCAAACAAGTTTCTGTGGAGCCTTTTCCCGCTGTCAAATTTGACAACAATGCCTTCGGGCCTTTAGTAGGTATTGGTGTGTATTCTTAAAGCAAGACGCTTTAGATCTAACACTTCTAGAGTTAGGTCTAAGATGTGCCATTGTGAGAAGTCTTCGGCCTTTTGTGTGCATTTCACGGACCATATACTTACATATAGTTATATACTAGATAGGGCATCTTGTAAGGCGTCATATTCTTCTTCTTCTACTTCTTATCGTGTCGATGCTACAACTGTATTTTGTTGTAGCATCGTGTTGGAAAGATTAGCCAGACTAGACACTATTAGGCGTCATATTATCTAGCGAGAGTTATGTCTAGACAATTTTATAGCGCAAAAGGCTGGTGAAAAAATCAAGTTTCTGTGGAACCTTTTCCCGCTGTCAAATTTGACAACAATGACTTCGACCCTCAAGTATCTTCAAGACGCTTTACTTCTAGAGTTAGGTCTAAGCAGTGCCATTGTACTCACAATGGCACCTATGGATATGACTACTCAGTCATATCCATACAAAATCTATATTCGTTGCTCTGTAATAAATGGTACCGATCACTGCTACAGTTAGGAAAAGCAAAGAAATAAAAAGAGTTTAGGCAAAGTTTAATTTCCGCTCAGCTGGAGGCGGTATTTTCGGGAAATTATATTTTCAAACGGAACTTTTTAATTGAGTCAAGAAATGAATACTTATCGGATTCAAATAATTTAGCGGTATCTCGGATACTGTTTATTTCTACTAAGAACCGGTGATTTTGTAAATTTAGTACCTAAAGCTATTTACAGGTTAGGCGATATCTTCAAATAAAATAACGTAAATGCTGTGTATAAACACGTATAAACATGTTTAATACACTCTATGTAGGTTACTTCAAAGTAGGTTTAAAGGCATTAACTCTCATAACAAGGTAACATTAATTAATAAGGATTATACCGATAGAACACTGAAATAAAATTCGATGATCTTCGATTTTCATGGGCAAAAAGATGAAAATAAAAGAAATTAGAGAGAGTAAAAAAGATTAAAAGTTACTAATAAGTATTTAAATCTTGAGACAAAAAATAATATAGCTGGCCACCTCTATGAATACCTCTAAACGCATAGACAGAAGCTAGTCTGACAGAGGAGAGTGAAGAGACACTATGGTTATGATGCCCGCAAGCCGGGTTGTCAATATTTTTAATAAGAGACTTATTTTTGTTTTATCTGAGTTTTTTCATAAGTATCTTTTGTTCTGACAATAAACATTCATAATCCCAATGAACAATTTTACTTCATGACACGCCGTACGCGAAAGACACTCAAAGAAGCTACGCTAAGTACTATGCATAGAAGAGATCTCTCAGACAAAAAAGTGTCAATACGAGGGGGAAGTCGGGTCACGTCCGTCCGGTGGACTGCCTTCATGCCTCGATGCCTCCGACGCTGACGTTGGCAGCCTTCCCCTTTCCTATAAGAATATTCAGATGGTAATCTTGTTTGCATTTCCAAACACGAACTCACATTTTACTTTTCATAACACAATTACTTAGTAAACTATAGTAAAGTGATACTTAGTGCGTGCATTGTTCTAAGAGGTAACCACTAATTATTGTGTACGCTATTTACTTGAAAAGCTATTTACTAAAAGTTGTCTTAAAGGCCCATATTGTAGTGCCCTGCGGGGTCAAGTTCGGCTCTAATCTTAATTTAAGACCTATAATAATTGTAACCAACATGTTGTGTTGAGGAATATTCTTTCATCTATAGAAAAGTTAAATAAAAACAATGTCTATATCCCCTATCTAAAAATTACTAGAAATTTAAAAGAATATATACTTATATTGAAGGTTACACTCGTAAAAGCTACAGGAAACTATCATACCAAAACCGGAAACGTTTTTTACGGATAGAATACTGATGAGACTTTATTAAGTTTACAAAAACGGCTACCGTTATAAAACGGTAAAAATAACAAATGGTGATAATTCCATATGAAAAATTAATAACTTTTTTTATTAACATCATTTACCGTTTCAACATTGTAATTAGAAAGTTCATCTCATTTAGTAGGTAAGTGAGATTTTTATCATATTTTCGATTACAGCCTAATTAAAGACGTTATTTCTTCGCTCATCTAATATGCCTATCACGGGTTTTAGTATGGTAATATTATATAATCATTATAAATCCTGCATCTAAAAGTATTTATAGCATGTGAATTGTACATTATACATTATAAATTGTACAAACCTACTTGTATGTTCAGAATTGTGTAAAATAAGTGCATATTTTGAATCTAATTTAGACGTATATGCGGCCGTTCTTTAACTTCCAGATTTGAACCCTAAACAAAAAGGAAAACAGAAAATCATACGTCATAACCAAAGTCTTGCAATAAAAAGGAGTAGGTACTAAAAAAATATGCTTTTAAAAAATGGGACAAAAACTATAGAGCCCGCATCCTATGCAGTGGCGAACATTCTTTGTGATTAATATCTGCTGTGTGTTTATGGCTGCCTGGTACATTCAGGTTTGGATTTGTATTAGTTGAAGTTTTTCACAAAAGCAACAATATATTTTATCATTTTATTGTTGTAGGGAATTAATTATAATGATTAATTACTATAATTGTTGCAATGACTAAAAATTATTGACAATATTATAAGTTAAAATACAAAAGGTTGCTCAGTATAAAATGATAGCGAATCTCAATCTGCACAAGCATTTTTTGCAAAAGACATTTTGTAATATCACTGCGACAAATTGAAAAGCTGCAATCCGAGTTCCTTTTAGAAAAAATCTGATTGTTCGATACCATAGGTTGTCGTCAACATCGTTTTTAATTTTTTTCGCATCGCCCTCGAGTTATCTCGATCACGGGTCACCGGCCGGCAACGGAGACGAGTATTACGTGACTCTTTGTTAAGGAATGCCTTATAAATCTCGCTCGGTACCATTCGGAGCAATTGAAAAAGGGATAAATCCTTTTTCTGAGCATCCCAATAGCATCTATTCAGAATTTCAGCTTGCAATGACTTCGCACGCGACCTTCACTGGAATTGCCAATGTTGCAATGTTTCTTTTGTTTTTTTTTTCATCTAGAGTTGGCTCATTTCCTTACTCTTTGAAATATCAGTACAAGCGTTTTCATTAACAATGCAATGAGTGTACAAGTTTGCCGCAGTCATAAAAACTTTACTGTATGTAAAAACAAAAGCTTCTGCGATAAAAAAGTATGTAGGTCCGTCAATTTTCCCGTCTGCGAGCCTATCGAAGAAGGGAAAAAGTTTCGATTAAAAATACGAATTGATATCGTTATCGATAAAATTCTGCTCGATGCTGAGACGTCTTGCGCTATCGGCAACTTGACAGTGACTGATCGGCTGGCCTGGATGGAACCACCTCATCCCTCCCACGATCCCCCCTTCCTCCTGACTGGCGCCACTTTGATATTCACTTTGTTAAAAGAGCACACGAATTCCAGAGAATATTTTTGTATTCTAGATTATCGTGCCACGATGGAATGTGATTTTTTGATAGAAACTGAAAAGTCAATTTGCCTGTTGGTTCGTTGATCTTTCGATCAAGTTTAGTACCTACAAAGTTTGACTCGATAGTGTTTTAAAAGTGGAAAACGAAGCATTTTGCAAAAAGAGTTTTATCCGTTGTCTTTTAACCTCGTCTGTTTCACATAAAAACTCAACGGCGCTTATTTTATTCGGAATTGAAAATATTAAAATCTTAGTAGCAGTTCAACCATTGATTTCTGTAATCTAATACATTTTGAAGGCTTTGAATATGAGGTATGATGTGATGTGAATTAATTTTATGTGAATTGGCGATAGAATATTTCATCCACGTTGTTTCACACTCTGTTTTGTATTTTAATAGTGTCCTGATTTAGTGTTTATTGATTTTTTTAATACTTTGAGCTACAATTTGTATACCAAATACTACTTACTATACAAAGAATATTTTTACGTAAGCCTTGTTCTAAAAGCCTTAGGATTAGGATGGAATAGATATGGATAATTTCAATAACAGGTGCTCTTTTTCTATTAAGGTTATTCTAGTTTTAAGTGCGATTTTATTTAGGCCTTATTACCCGCAGGTACCTTACTCACAATGAACTGAAATGATTGAAATCTAAAATCATATAAAACAGGTTGAATGTTTACACCGCTACTCTAAAAAATATTTTATCAACTCTTTTCCTTCTAAAGACTATTCTAATTCTACAAGCTTCTTCCTATACAAGCTTAGTAGGTACACTTCATAACAATGGTGTATACCGCACACGAGAATTCTATCGAACACTCGTCTACTTGATTGTTTGTGAGTGTACTTACTGCTTGGGTACTTACAACATAAGTACAGATAGGCACAACGTTTGTTTATGATAGTACTGCGTACCTAAAATACACGTAGGTCAATGTTACCATCGATCTATTCATGTGAGCGTCACAGCTCAGTACCTGTGGCTCTACCATGAGTTTTTACTATACTATATTTACTATACTCGCTAGCGTCTGTAGTTAAAAAAATGTATGAAGATTTGTACAGCGCCTCTAGCGGATAGTTGGGTACTAAAATTCGTCATGCTAATATTGACGTAACTACTGTAGTAAAGTCAGGTGATTTTACTGTGACATCTCATGGTAGAGGTACTGTACCATGAGTTGTCACAGTAAAATCGCCTGACTTTACTACAGTAGTTACGTAAATATTACGAATTTTAGTACCCAACTATCCGCTAGAGGCGCTGTACAAATCTTCATACATTTTTTTAAGTACAGACACTAGCAAGTATAGATAGTGAAAACTCATGGTTGAGCTACAGTTGATATTAGCTCTGCCGTACATGCTATGGGTTACGCGTTCAATCGCCATCAAGAATAAACATTTGTGTGATGACAAACATAGATGTTTATTTAGTTTGTGTGTCCGTGATAAATGTATAACTAATATGAATGATTTCTATTAGTAACTTAGCTCGCATAGTAGGTAGGTAGGTACACTTAATTTAGTTAGGTGACGTTGAGTTTGATAATTATTTGCACTCTTTATATAAATTTGGCTGTACACTGAGAAAAATGTCATTTTGGCATAATCATAAAATATCGTGACGTTGGTTTAAAATAGATGCGTTGTCTTATAATATGTTGATAATAAGTAAATATTACGCTAGAACTGAAATGTGTTAAGATGGAATCGAATGTTTTGGGTAAATAATGCAATATTATGATACTTGTCATCGTAAAAATTTGTAATTATGAAATAACATTACCTTCTTCAAATAATAACACAATGTAATAGAAAATGGTCCACTGTCCCATAAATTAGTATGATAATTATAAATAAGATTCTAATTAAAAAACACAATGACAGTCACCGTAATATAAATAGATTTCATAGTTTAATATGAGGAAGTATCCTCTAAAAATACGATGACCTCCCCCTAATGTACTATATTAAATTATAATGCTTTAGACTTAAATTTTTAAAGTAAGCATCATTTTTTAATATTACAGTCATATTATTTTATGTGAATCCTATGATAATACGATTAAATAATCTCATATTTTTAGAGTAAGCATCAAAGTTCAATATTATAGTCATATCATTTTATGAGTATCCTACTAAATTATTATTACAGAGACCCATTTATGAGTAGCATCTAACATTTGAATGATGTCCTACAAATTTATGGTGACGGCATTATTTAATGTCTCCCTCTCTCATTTCATTCCGCCGCCGCGTCATTTCGTTCGGTCGGCCTGGTCGGCCATTTGTATTTCACCGCTACAGCCGGCGCACGACTTACGAGTCTCAGAATTAAGTTTAATTTTACAATTTTTTTACATTCGTATTTTTTATTCTTCTTTTATAATAAACTACAACAATTCCATTAGTGCTAGTGAACGTGTGGATAATGGATATACCTACGCGTGATCTTTTAAAGAAGTGGAATTTGGAACGCTACATCGACCGTTTTGAATGTAAGTTGTCAAACCTGCATATTAAGTTTCTAGCATGAGCTCACACATTACATTCACACATTCTAATTTCCAGCAAGAATAGGGTCAGAGTGTCGTCTTAGGGGCACTATGAAAAAATACTTTAAAAAATTTCGCGACCAATTTCAAGGTTATACATAACCTAACTTAAGGATCCCTTCCACATGGTTTTACGACAAACGGTTGGTCGGAGACAAAAACACCAAGACACTTTTAGCCTTTCTAGGTGTTACATACCTACTATAGAATCGAGAAAATAAACGATTTGCGAAAATAACACTTTTTTGACCGCTGTACACTCCAACCAAGAATAGTCTTGTCGTATGGTACCTACCTAGATATACGTTCATATTTATATTAAACACTAGATTCGATGTGCAACTGCAACCCAAAAAAAAAACAAATAGGTACCAACCTACATTTTATAAAGTCGATGCGACGTAGTGCATTTCACAGCTGCAATCAGGGCGTTGTTAAATTTACCTATTTTTTCAGCTGAAAGAATTGATATCGCAACAATGCAGATGCTTTGTAAACAAGACATACATAGTATGTTCCCTCAAATAGGGGACAGACTCCGATTTGAAGCAGCTTTGGCCATGTTAAAAAGTGACCAACCAAAAGATATGGTTTGTTTTCATGTTAAATTTTATTTAAAAAAAGTAAATTTTGTTTTAAACTGTGCTTACACATGCTTTGGGTTGCTTTAATGCACATTCTCCTACATGTAGGTAGGTATCTACTTATTAACTTTTATTTAAAGTCTTCTTAGGATACCTAACAATTTAACCGGTGCAGTATTTATTTAAAAGTGGAATAAAATCCTAACTTTTCATCAGTCTTTTTAGTTTACCAACTAAGTACATTATTATTAGATACCTTTTTAAACTTCTTGTTCAATTTCAGGATAACTCCTACAATTCATCACTCTTTGAAGAGGTGCTGAGGAATGACTTGTTAACTAGTCTACCTTGTAACTTAGAGCCTCTGCCACCCTGTGAAGGACTGCAAAGCTCAATCCTCAACCAAGACTGCGAAGCAGGACTTAACCAGGAAAATTTGGTAAGTTATGCAAAATTGTAGAAAAGTACTCGTACTTACTGTTTTTTGGTTCAAGAGCAATATGTATTAATTTGTAATTACATCCATACTAATATTATAAATGCGAAAGTAAGTCAGCTGGGCAGGAGCTTTTCACATTTTCATACCTAAGACACTGAACCGATGCAAAATTTGGTATAGACATTCTTTGAGACCAGGATCAGTCCTGATCTTGATCGATTAGTTTTTATCAGGGCCGGATCAAGGGACGAGGGCAGGACCGTTTACACCTGCAATGCTGAACCAATTACTAGTAAAAAAATATAACACTTCCCTTGAGTTAACTCCGGCTAGGGCTACCTATAGCCTGTTAGTTAACGGTCGCACTCAGACACATTTAGTGATTATTTCAACGATTATTGAGGTTAATTGACCGTACATACTCATATTATCACACCTTTTTGTTACATGTACTATTATAACATTGTCTCAAAGTAAATATTATTTTAGGATGGTGACATACTGGTGATACCACTGGACTCGTCGTCGTCAGTGGGCGAAGCAGTTAGTCAAGAGTCCACCGGGAGCAATTTAGTAAGTTATTGCCTATTATCCTGTACTTTTGATATGGAATTTAAATTGACATTCAATATTTTTAAACTGCCTCGATGGTCGAGTGGTGAGTAGGAGCTATACTGTCACAAAGATCAGTAATATATTTGGAGTTGGTGACAGCTATAACTAACAACTAAATTCATGATGCCTAGACTGGCACCGACTCCAACTGATCATTATACTGAATGGAAAGTAGATATTGAACCTGTATTTTTAACATTTTAGTGTCATTTTTTTTTAACTTTTACCTTGCATATTTAGTTTGTAATGCCATACTTATACTATTTGTGTTTCAGGTGAATGTCATACTGAATTCATCAGTCGAGGGAAAACAAATAATAGCAATTGGGCAGAAAACGGGCGCCTTACCCTCAAGCGTGCGTGGACGTTTATGCAAGCTGCTTATGGAGAAGCTCATTACGGCCGAAAACCCGGTACTTCTGACAGATTCGCAGTTGCTTGCTACATCCTACGACATTGGCAGATTATTTAAAGAGGAGTCACCACCCCTATACTACGCGCCGTACCTGCCGGCTGATGCTTACCAGGCTAAGCGCAATATCTCTGGCTGGTTAGTCACCGCCAGAAGGGCTCGACGGCAGCATTTAGTTTCGTTGGGCCTTATTGAAAAGCCCAAGTCACGTTCTCGCTCCAAGTCCAATCCTAGGCTAGACACCCCTCCACTCGCTGGAATCGACCTAACCGGACTTAAAGAAGGTAACTCCTTTTCAAGAAATTTTATGTTTTCAGATTGAATTAAATTATCAAGAACAAAATTATTAAGAAAAATATCTGAATTAGTATAAATTTTCGTTACAAATTACAAAATATCTGAATCTAAGAACCGTTATTGTTATTGTACTAATTATTAATCGTTTTAATTTTTGTGTGCAGGTGAAGTGGAGGACGTAGCGTCAGCATTAGAGCAGCTGTCAAGTCCTTCAGCTGGTCCGTGGCAGGAGGTCAGTACCCTGTGGCGGGAGACGGTGCGAGCTCGCCTCCGGTACTTGTACTACGAGGAAGGGACATTACAGGAGTACTTCAATAAGTATCCTATCCTGAAGTCAAGTGATGGATGGCGACTCCTGACGTATGACTACGAAGCACTGTTCCCTGATAAATCCGGGGGCCTCGACGCCTTGGATGCTTCATCGGAAAACATACTAAAAGCTGCTCAGCAGAAGCATAACACCACAAAGGACTCGTTTCTTCGTCGAAAAATAGCTGATACATTGGCAATTTGTGACGGTAAGGAAATGATTCTGTTATATAGTTCTAGGTGCTCGACCTTCCTGGGTTGGTGAACCCGTTATAAAATATATAGACAAAAAAGAATTTAAAAATTATCTAACATGGTGCAGTCGTTCAGAAGTAACGGGCGGACGGACACACATTTCGGCAATTCATTTTTACTTATATAGATAGATTTTATTTTGTTCTGATACTTTTCCCTATTTGCTCAGTTAATGATGATGTGTTGTGTCAAATATACTATTATTATTTTCTTTCCAGATGAAGAACCGGAGACAAAATTAATAGCAGCGATATTGCTACTCGGCTGTCTCTTTAATATTCCTCCTGCCCGCCGATCCAGAAAAGACTGGCAAGCTTCACGAGCGGAGATATTGGATGGATTTGTGACCATCGTGGATGATGACGCAGACGTGCAAGTGGTAATTGAGGAGCGTCGCCAAAAGCTTCAAAAACTAGGTATTAACCTCCAACCATTTATAATTTGGTGCCGCCAGTCAGGTGTCTCCTTCACAATATGTGACAATACGTTTTACAAGTTCACAAAACTAACTGAGGCTGTTGATGTGACTTTTAAAATATTTCATGCTACTGCGGCTAAATATCCTACTGAAAGCTATAACATTTGGCTTATTATCCAAATTGGTTTTTACAAAGTCAAAACATCGTACGATCGTATGTCACAATCTGTGAAGGAGATATTAGTTACTCTCGGAGTCACAATTTAAATTAAGATGAAGTGTCACAGTTGTAAAAAGACTTTTCCCACGTTTTCTTCACTTATTACCCACATAAGGAAAGAATGTGAAAAAATTGATATTACTGGAATTTATAAATGTGGTGAAGACGCATGCTACCGGTATTTCACGGACATTAGACAATTTAGAAAACATGTTAACTTAAAACATTTGAATAAAGTAAACACTCGTTATTTGCCATCCACCTCAAACGAGGCTTGCGTAGTTCCTATGTGTGAAACAGAGACTACCGAAGTAGCAACTGAGCACAACATTGAAGCTGATAGTGAACCTGAAGTCCTTGATAATGCTGATAGTATTATTCATAAAGAAGTTTTGAAATTTATTTCAACGCTTTATGTAAATCCCTCTGTATCTCGATCGTCTGTACAAGCTATGGTTAGTCATTTGCAAACCCTTCTTGACAATATCGCACCGTCTTTAATGTCCGTATTCGACCCTGTGCTAGCTGATGAGGAAAGCATGTCTGGAAGCGAAATTAATAAACGACTTCATAAGTTCAACACAGTTTTGAAGGGCATCTTTTTTCCGTTTCGTTCAGAATATTTGAGATTCCGAGAATTTAATTTATTAGGTTCTTTTATACCACCACATGAAGTAATCGTTGGTTATTGTCCTGACATTTCACAAAGGAGTAACACTTTAACATTACACACCAAGCAACGTACAATGCAAGTAATTCAACTTCACCAGGTTTTGAAGAATTTTTTTTCCATTGACACTATTTGGAAAGATGTAACGGATTATTTGAACCACCTAAAAGGTAATTTAGTAACCCGTGAAGAAAATCCGATGAGGCCAATGTGTCTAGAAAATGTAATGCAGGGATCTGTATGGCTGGCAATGTGTACACCGCAGGCGTCGGACATTATTCTTCCTTTAGTAGTATACTATGATGATTTTGAAATTGGAAATCCTTTGGGGAGCCACGCTGGGGTGCATAAGCTTGGTGGTGTATACGTTTCCTTGCCAGCACTCCCACCACATTTATTTTCATTGTTGAATAACATTTTGCTGTTAGCTATTTGCCATTCTGCTGACAAAACTAAATATGGAAACAAAGCTATTTTTGACCCTGTTATTAAGGAATTGAATTACTTGCAAAACAAAGGAATTTTTATAGAAAATAAGTTTTTTAAAGGAACCGTAAAATTCAAGGTTGTTGCTATAACTGGCGATAATTTAGGCCTGAATTCAATTCTCGGGTTTACTGAAAGTTTTTCAGCTAACAAGTGTTGCAGAATCTGTAACATTGACAAGAAAGGTTTGCAAACTGCTCTATATGAAAACAGTAACTTGCTTAGAAATATGACTTCATACCACGCTCAATTGCAAGAAAACGATACAACTAACACGGGCATTAAAGAATCATGCTGTTGGCTTAAGGTGACAGGATTTGATTTATTTCAAAATGTAGCAGTAGACCCAATGCATGATATATTAGAAGGTATAGCTCGTTATGTAATGACCTTTGTCATAAACCACTTCCTTGCCGAAGGTCTTTTAAAGATCTCAGTATTGCAACAAAGAATAATTTCATTTGATTATGGACCAGATAGGAATTCAAAACCAAGTAATTGTTTAGTTGTCCAAGGTTCGAAAGTAAAATTGAAAACTTCAGCATCAGAAATGCTTACCCTTATTAGATACTTCAGCCTAATAGCCGGATTTTACATTCCTTTAGAAAATAAAGTATGGAAATTATACATTATGTTGCGGCAAATCACTGACAGGTTATTAAGTCATAGGGTCTTTAGTGACACCAATATTCAACTCCGGGTTATAATAGCAGAATTTAATCAATTGTACATGGAGCTAACAAAATCACCCCTGCAACCAAAGTTTCATTTTCTGACTCATTATCCTACCATGCTAATGAAGTTCGGCCCCGTACGTAACATGTGGGCTATGCGTTTTGAAGCCAAGCACAGGGTATCTAAGTTAGTGGCTAGATCATCTTTTAATCGAGTCAATGTTTGCAAGACTCTAGCAATAAAATGTCAACTTATGCTCAATGACTTGTTTGTGAAAAATGCAATACCTACAACAAAAATACTAGGGAAAAAATCTGCATTAAATTCAGGAGACACTGTCAAGTTTTCTCTCGGCACTGGCGTTGTCCTCAAATATTCGGTTACTTCCGCTACAATAGCTGGTGTTATATGGCAGCAGAACTCTATTGTTACTGTAGATATAGATGATGAAGAATTATTACCCACTTTTGGCCGAATTGATGCAATTTTGGTGACAGATACTGAAGAGGTTTTTTTCCGTTGCTGTATGTTTGAAACTATTGAATTTAATTCTCATTATGAAGCTTATGAAGTTAAACAAGGTAATGATTATCTGTGCCTTCCTTGCCAAAATGCCGTTTCTCCGTGTCCTAGCACGCTCACTCTAATGCGAGGTAACACGTCATATATTACAAGTAGATGGCACCTAGAGTAAAAATTTCAAAATTCTGTAGGTATTCTAACGGCTTACGGTCGCTGCTAAAATTTTATTTTGAATCCAGTAATATCAATTTTTTTTCAAACGTTTACATAATTATTAATTATGTACTCATACCGTACGCGGCGTTGCTAGTTTGAGGCACTGCAGAGTCCAAGGGCAGTTAATTTTTTATAGCAGAGTGCGCTCAACTAGTAATCTACCCTTAGTTACGGTATTTATCGGATATCCCTTTAGGATATCCTATAAAGACGGCCCGATAACGGTGTCCGCATAAAGTAATGGTATGAGCCAGCACCAATAGCTAGTTCAATAGCTGGTTTAATAATAGATTTTAAAGTAAAGTATTTGTATGTACAATTATTTATTTATACCGTACGCGGCGTTGCTAGTTTGAGGCACTGCAGAGTCCAAGGGCAGTTAATTTTTTATAGCAGAGTGCGCTCAACTAGTAATCTACCCTTAGTTACGGTATTTATCGGATATCCCTTTAGGATATCCTATAAAGACGGCCCGATAACGGTGTCCGCATAAAGTAATGGTAAAATCATTCTAAAATTCTATTCTTTCGCCTCCTTCAGCTCTGAAAAGTGTGCGTTCACCTTTAGTAATAGATTTTAAAGTAAAGTATTTGTATGAGGGAAAGATTAGTCTCATCGGAGTGTTTATAGTAGCACTTTACTTGAAAATAGATTTTTACTATAATAATATAACCAATTTATTGTATGCAGCTTTAAGGTGAAAGCGTCAGGGTAGCCCGCGAAATTCAATTTTTTTTACGTAGTACAACTTATGTACTTACACTCGCGTGCAACATTTAATTAACATTCAACCTAGTACTGGCCTGCAAATTGCAAAAAACGTAAACAAAATGGCTACCCTGAAACAATCAACTTAAGGGCAAAAGTGTTTTAGTTATAGGTACATTAATGTAAAGTTTGTTATTTTTTGTAAATTAAACTTCTACTCGTCTCAACCTTTATTTTAATTGATTAAAACTAGAATTATTGAACATAATGTATATAATGACTATTTATAATGACCGACAAATAGATATTGATTAAAACTAGAATTATTGAACATAATGTATATAATGATTAATTATAATGACCGACAAATAGATACTGTAATCATTAAGGCGAGGATGTTTCTAAACAAAACAGTCTTCTTTTATCTCATTAATAAGAATCAAAGTCCTGACTGACTGACGGCTGACGTACGAGCCACAGCCCAAACCGCTGGTCCTAGAGACTTGAAATTTGGAAGGCGTGTTCCTGGAGTGACTGTGTGGCGTACTAAGGCAGGAATTTTGGAAATAACGCTCCGGAGCCCTAAAATAAGGCTTTGAAGTTTGTATGCAGAATCTTATCCCGTGAACCGATTGACTTGAAACTTGGTACGCATAATGCTGACGCGAAATAAAATGGATCTGCATTTTTAGATTTTGCAAAATCATCCCCATTTCCCTAAAATTGAGTATGTAAAGTTTAAAATTTCGATCGTATACGATTTAGTATACGATTTAGTATACGATTTCGAGTATAGATGGCGCTGTCTCATTTTCTCTTATCCCTTGAACCGATTGACTTGAAACTTGATACGCATAATGTTGACGCGAAATAAAATGGATCTGCATTTTTAGATTTTGCAAAATCATCCCCATTTCCCTAAAATTGAGTAAGTAAAGTTTAAAATTTCGATCGTATACGATTTAGTATACGATTTCGAGTATAGATGGCGCTGTCACGCGTGGCGTAATCCTAGAACGCGCTATCGGTGCGTTTTGGCAATGTGTTATAGGTAAGTCGATCGGTACCTATTAGCAATATTTTCGTTGAATCGAGTTATTTTGATTAGTTATTTATAGTTGCGTACCTACCCAATTACCGCTAATGACGAATAGAATAAATATTTAAAAACTAAAAACAAAATGTTAAATAATCAAGGGGCGCTTATAGTCTTCTCATACAAAAACATAATTTACTTAGATGGTTTGTTTTTTTAATATAATAATATTTTATTAAATATGTATGTATATATATAATAAATAAATAAATATTTTTTATTTATGTACATATATATATTTACATAATAATATTTTAAAATTCCTCCATGGGAAAGGGGCAAGTGTTTTGTAACGTTATTAATCGATGAATTTTAATCAAATTATTAAAGATAAAGATAAAGATAAAGATAAAGATAAAGATAAAGATAAAGATAAAGATAAAGATAAAGATAAAGATAAAGATAAAGATAAAGATAAAGATAAAGATAAAGATAAAGATAAAGATAAAGATAAAGATAAAGATAAAGATAAAGATAAAGATAAAGATAAAGATAAAGATAAAGATAAAGATAAAGATAAAGATAAAGATAAAGATAAAGATAAAGATAAAGATAAAGATAAAGATAAAGATAAAGATAAAGATAAAGATAAAGATAAAGATAAAGATAAAGATAAAGATAAAGATAAAGATAAAGATAAAGATAAAGATAAAGATAAAGATAAAGATAAAGATAAAGATAAAGATAAAGATAAAGATAAAGATAAAGATAAAGATAAAGATAAAGATAAAGATAAAGATAAAGATAAAGATAAAGATAAAGATAAAGATAAAGATAAAGATAAAGATAAAGATAAAGATAAAGATAAAGATAAAGATAAAGATAAAGATAAAGATAAAGATAAAGATAAAGATAAAGATAAAGATAAAGATAAAGATAAAGATAAAGATAAAGATAAAGATAAAGATAAAGATAAAGATAAAGATAAAGATAAAGATAAAGATAAAGATAAAGATAAAGATAAAGATAAAGATAAAGATAAAGATAAAGATAAAGATAAAGATAAAGATAAAGATAAAGATAAAGATAAAGATAAAGATAAAGATAAAGATAAAGATAAAGATAAAGATAAAGATAAAGATAAAGATAAAGATAAAGATAAAGATAAAGATAAAGATAAAGATAAAGATAAAGATAAAGATAAAGATAAAGATAAAGATAAAGATAAAGATAAAGATAAAGATAAAGATAAAGATAAAGATAAAGATAAAGATAAAGATAAAGATAAAGATAAAGATAAAGATAAAGATAAAGATAAAGATAAAGATAAAGATAAAGATAAAGATAAAGATAAAGATAAAGATAAAGATAAAGATAAAGATAAAGATAAAGATAAAGATAAAGATAAAGATAAAGATAAAGATAAAGATAAAGATAAAGATAAAGATAAAGATAAAGATAAAGATAAAGATAAAGATAAAGATAAAGATAAAGATAAAGATAAAGATAAAGATAAAGATAAAGATAAAGATAAAGATAAAGATAAAGATAAAGATAAAGATAAAGATAAAGATAAAGATAAAGATAAAGATAAAGATAAAGATAAAGATAAAGATAAAGATAAAGATAAAGATAAAGATAAAGATAAAGATAAAGATCGGATATCGGAGCCGGCACCGATATGCTGGCGGTACCATCGGACGCCCTATCGGATAATGAGATAACGCTTTCAATCAAGTTTGAGAGTCAGAGCGTTTTCACATTATCCGATCCGATATCGGTGTCGGACGCTGATCCGATATTGGGGTAAGTAAGATGTATGAAATATGTACCTCCGATATCCGATATCGGGCCGGACATATTTGATAAATTTTACTTACCCCGATATCGGATCAGCGTCCGACACCGATATCGGATCGGATAATGTGAAAACGCTCTTAGGGCTCTTTCAATTTATGCGTTTCGTATCGGACCGCTGCAGTGCCGAAGCGGTGCGTTCGTCGTTCGGCGTAAGGACGGACGGTCGTATGTTTTCATACAAAATGCACGGTGCGGAAACAGTGCGGCGTCCGTACCGCGAGCGTTCGACAGCAGGACGGCAACGTCGTGTCGCAACCCCACGTGTTCAGTTCAGTGCGTTCATAGTGCGGTGACAAGAAGGAGGCAAATTTCTAAACGGTAATTTATAATGGATGATATAAATGTGGAGGAGTCATTTATTGATATAAATGTGGAGGATTTTATAAATGAAATTGAAATACTTACTATATCTATCTAATTCCAGTAATTCGAAGAAACATTCTCTAGGCATTCTTAAGTAGGTAATTAAAAAAAAACTGATTGGGTCTTCTTTTAACCTAAGGTAAAGAGTATGGAAATCACCACAATCATGGGTGCCGTGATTACACGACCAAGGAAAACACAGCCACGGAATGTACAGCCCGGAATCGGTGACCATTTTGGCATCCTATTCCGGGCTGTGCATTCCGTGGCTGTGTTTTCCATGGTTGTACATTCCCGACACGTGTTGGGAATTTGATGCCAAATGACGTCATACTCACTTACTCGAATTTTTCGCTAACTATGCCACTGTCAAAATATTATTTTTTAACTTATTTTTTTTCACGTGTGATGCGTCACAGTAGGTGCGAGGAGCGAAGCGACGAGCGTTAGTTTGATATAGACAACCGCGCCAGAACCTACATGCGTTTAACCATTTGCCAGACAACAATTATTGAATCGGATTGTTTTCTTTTCATATTATAATCTGTGCAGTTTATCTTTATTGTGAACCGATTGACTTGAAACTTGATACACATAATGTTGACACAAAATAAAATAGATCTGCATTTTTACATTTAGCAAAATCATCTGGGGATGATTTTGCTAAATGTAAAAATTTCTCTAGAAAAAATTCCCTGTAAAAATTTCCCTAAGTTTAAAATTTCGATCGTATACGATTTAGTATACGATTTCGAGTATAGATGGCGCTGTCATGCGTGGCGTAATCCTAGAACGCGCTATCGGTGCGTTTTGGCAATGTGTTATAGGTAAGTCGATCGGTATTAGCAATATTTTCGTTGAATCGAGTTATTTTGCTAAGTTATCTAGGGTTGCGTACCCAATTACCGCTAATGACGAATAAATATTTAAAAACAAAATGTTAAATAATCAAGGGGCGCTTATAGTCTCATACAAAGACATAATTTACTTAGATGGTTTGTTTTTTTAATATAATAATATTTTATAAAATATATAACTATTTTCATAATAATATTTTAAAATTCCTCCGTGGGAAAGGGGGCAAGTGTGTTGTAACGATAAAAATCGACGAATTTTAATCAAATTATTAAGAGGCGCTTTGTGACAATTTTACTCTAATGAATGCAATAAAATGAGGGAAGTTTTCTGTAACGTTATTTATAGACGAAAGTCAATGAAAATTGAGACGCACATTAATGACTTGATTTTACACCAAATATTGCAAAAAGGAAGTTTGTAGTAGCGTTTTTTATGAACGATTTCAATCAAGTTTGAGAGTCAGAGCGTTTTCACATTATCCGATCCGATATCGGTGTCGGACGCTGATCCGATATCCGGGTAACTAAAATGTATGAAAAATGTACCTGTCTTTCATATTGTCCGTCTCGATATCGGATATCGGAGCCGACACTGATATGCTGGCGGTACCATCGAACGCCCTATCGGATAATGACACGGCCACGGAATGTACAGCCCGGAATCGGTGACCATTTTGGCATCCAATTCCGGGCTGTGCATTCCGTGGCTGTGTATTACATGGTTGTACATTCCCGACACGTGTTGGGAATTTGATGCCAAATGACGTCATAGCATATGCTTCGTTTGCGCTTACTCGAATTTTTCGTTTAGCCGATCATGTACAAGTAGCTAACTATGCCACTGTCAAAATATTATTTTTAAACTGATTTTTTTTCATGTGTGATGCGTCACAGTAGGTGCGAGGAGCGAAGCGACGAGCGTTAGTTTGATATAGAAAACCGCGCCAGAACCTACATGCGTTGAACCATTTGCCAGATAACAATTATTGAATTGAATTGTTTTCTTTTCATATTATAATCTGTGCAGTCTATCTTTATCAAAATGGGATAGTAACATTTTAATCTTTGGTTTCATCTAAACGAAGCATAGGCTAGGCTTTCGACCAATCTTCTTCTTCTTATCGTGTCGATGCTACAACTGTATTTTGTTGTAGCATCGTATTGGAAAGATTAGCCAGACTAGACACTGCTTTACCGTGCCTAGCTGTTACCGGTGTGTGCCACGAGGAGGCTCTTTCCATGCACCCAATTCATTCCAATTGATTTCGACCAATCAGAGCAATAGACGCCAATTCCATGGTTGTATTTTCCACGGCTCTACATTCCGTGGTTGGACATTCCTAACACATGTCGAGAATGCGCAGCCCGGATTTCATGTACATTTTGGCTGAGAATTCCTGGTTGCGTATTCCTGGCTGTGCTTTCCGTGGTCGTACATTCCGGGTCGTGCTTTCCATGGTTGTACATTAACCGGACATAGTTATTATATTTTAGTCCGGCATAGATATCAAATACTAAAAACAGAACATGCTTAGAGGGTTCGCATAGGTACAAAAACATGTTTTTTTTCTTAATCGTTTACATAGGTATGGCACGGAACTTATAGCGGGCGAGTCCGAGTCGCACTTGGCCTGATTTATTTACTTACGGTAACGGTAATTTAGTGAGTTTTGATTACTTATGTTTTAGTAGTTTACGTTATTGGGTTTTTAGGGTTCGGTAACCAAAGGGTAAAACTAGATCGTATTACTGAGTGTTTAATTTCTGTCTATTTTAAATTCTCTAACTATCACGCATAATTAATATTCAAGGGGGCTTATATATAAACGTAAATTTTATTTATTCGATATTGATAAGGGCAACGGGCCATAGATACGGTACGAAAATCTTCGTGCGCACTTGCCCGGTTTTAAGAATAAGTACCAATATGTACTAAGTTTTCCTTCTTAGACTGCACTTTACCGTCAATTTCTTTCATAAGAAGATAGTAATGGTAATGGGTTATCGCAAAATATCTTAAAACGGCACGCGGACGAAGTCGCGGCGGGTTCAGCTAGTACTGAATAAATGTTTAGAGTAAGTATATAATAATTATTCATTCATACTATGGAAATAAAAATACCATTCAAATTTATTTCTTTGTTTAATTTATACATACATCCTTTCTTACCTTCTTACCATTCTTGCCAAGGTACTTTTTCCTATTTTTTTACTTGCTCCCCATTTTTTTAAGGTTCAATTTTAGGGTTCTTCAGTTTTTTCTAATAATCCAAACAATTTCTGTGTAATCCACCAGTATTTAGTTGTAGTCCTACTGATGGAGAATGAGTAGAACTACAAGTAATCACTGGTGTATTATAGAGATATTAATTGGTTAATTAAAAAAACACAATACTCCTATTGAGGGCGACCTCCGTAAGATAATAGGCTATAACCAGAGATATGAGGAAATAGTAGGAAAAGTAATAGGACCTAACCTAAAATACGAGGAGGTAACCGAGAAATAGTAGGAAAAATAATAGGATATAACTGGATATATGAGGAAGTCACCGAAAAATAGTAGGAAAAATAATAGTATATAACTGGATATATGAGGAAGTCACCGAAAAATAGTAGGAAAAATAATAGTATATAACTGGATATATGAGGAAGGCACCGAAAAATAGTAGGAAAAATTGTATGACATAACTGAATATGTGAGGAAGTCACCGAAAAATAGTAGGACAAATTGTATGACATAACTGAATATGTGAGGAAGTCACCGAAAAATAGTAGGACAAATTGTATGACATAACTGAATATGTGAGGAAGTCACCGAAAAATAGTAGGACAAATTGTATGACATAACTGAATATGTGAGGAAGTCACCGAAAAATAGTAGGACAAATTGTATGACATAACTGAATATGTGAGGAAGTCACCAAAAAATAGTAGGAAAAATAATAGGATATAACTGGATATATGAGGAAGGCATCGAAAAATAGTAGGAAACTAAAACTAAATTCATGGTGACACATCATCTTAAATACTGTTATCATCAACATCAGTATTATCATCGTTCTTTTTGGTGAATCACTATGCTCCGTCCTTTGAGTGAATTCATCATACTTTAAGCTGAATTCACCTCTTTTATGATTGTCAGTTTTCTCAGTGTATAATAACGTGTTATTTTATTGTTTCAGGTAATAAATCACTTGAAAACCCGAATAGAAATGGGACCAAGATGGAAGAACTATGATGATGATGCTTTTACCCTGGGTGTTTGACTTCTAGTTCTACAACTGCTACTAGAAGGCGGTATAAGCCTCGTAGATATTTTATATTGACAACGAACTAGGTTGATAACGAATATCGGCAAAAACATGAAAAGAGAGGTCTTTAAAAAAACATTAAGTACTTCTTCCGTTGATAAGTAATATTATTTAGTTGTTGATTTATATTATAAATCATTAATATTATAAATCAATACCAAAATAATATTAGTCAAGTAATCTACAGAAACGTTTTGGATATAATCTTATTTAATATGTAAGTAATTTTTAATATCATTATATATTTTGGATATGTTATAGTTAATTTTATATCCAAAACATTAGAAGTAGAAGATTCATTTTCACCAAAAGATTATGAAACATAATTCATCTTATTTGATCTACTTACTTACCTTTCCTACATAAATATGTATAGCCCACAATGTAGCTAGACGAATTCATTACCGAAGTCCTTGATGAGAAGCTTTGAAGAAATCCTTGGGTTTTTTTTTGCCTATTTGTATTAACAAATGAGTCGTCAGTATGCTGAATGCGTAACAAATCTTTATATATAAAGCTTATTTAAATCAGTATTTATTTTAGTAGATACTAACTTGATTGCAAATACCTATAAATATTGGCGAAGAAGTAATGTTGAAGCGACTTCATGATAGCGAAGTTTAAAAAAATTGACAAAAGCGCCATCTAAACATATCACTGCTGAATTCGGAACTATTATTCAAACAAGTTTACTAAAATAGAAAAGAGATGGCGCTATAATAACATAACTTTTTAAAGTAAATATAGATTTAGTAAATAACGTATTCAGGTTTGTAAGTCTAAAAAATGGTTGTCTGTAAAGTCGGTTTACTGACGATAGTTGAACGTGACAACGTCACTTCATGGAACCCCTCAGAACGCCTCAGAACGCCTCATGAGTCATGTTTTTTCGTGCGTGCAGCCGGCTCTATCGAATTATAAGACGTTGTCACGTCAAAAACATTTATTTTTAAAGCAAAGGACATAATTGGTATTGATTTAAAAGAAAAATTCTGTTTCAAAGGACATAATGACCCAGCGTTTCTAGTACTATTCTAGTATACTAATCAAGTTTTCTTTAAGGTTCTGATAATGTAGGGTTGTGACAACGATTTATTTAATTAAAAAGAATTTGTAATGATTTTCCCTTTTACATTAATAGGTATATTAGTAATGAAAAGCTAGTTATTATTCTTTATGTTTTATTGTATTTTTATTTTAGTTTACAAATTAGCTCTACCTTCCATGCTATTGCTCGTTGGTTCGATTCTCACCCATAGAACCTCAAACGGAAAGGATCATAATATATACCTACTTTTATTCCAATAAACACACCTAGTATAAAATAATGAAGGTATAGTGATAGGATAAAACCTCTTTTTAGTATTTTGACAGTGACACTGACACACGTACTAAAACAGCACCATAGCTTACACATAGTTGATATGTACGAGCCAAGAACCTAGTATACTAAGGTCAGGACTATTTACGACGGTTGCGAGTTTATTTATTTATATATTCAACACTACCCTTGCGTCCTCAAAGGCCTTGAGGTTTACGTCATACCGTTTAATTTGACGTCTTGTACGATAGTAATTATTTATGTTCGCTTTACAGGGTTAAGGTATTCGGCGTTTACAGGTTAAATTGTTTGTGAATATCATTTGTAGGGTTTAAATGACTGAATTTAGTCAATTGATATTGTTATATCAATTGACTAAATTGAAGAGTACATGCATAAGATTGCATGCATTATATTTTTTGCTTGATTTAAATTTAGTAACTTCCAGCATCTCAGTATTGTATTGTGGGACCTTTTTTTTGCCTGTCCATAAAAAATATTATGATTACATTTTACTATTTCCTGTTTTATATTAAATTGTAAAAACTAAATTAAAATATCTGTTAACTTATTAATATTTAAACAATATTTATCTATATATTATATTTATACATTTATTTAATTGTTTAACTTATTAATTTAAATATTCTAAATATTGTTAGTAAATTCAATCGAAATAAATAAACTTCACAAAGGCTAAAAATAATAAGTTCCGCTTATTTTCTAGATTCTATCTATATCCTAGAACGGGTTACATAAAACTAATTAATATTATTAAAGTACTAAGGTACTAACACTTAGTTTTATCGCAGGCACGAAGGTAAGCGTGCTAAAGTTTGTGCTATTATTAGAACAAAGCAAAAATAATGGCTACGAAGAAGTAAGTTTTTATCTAGGTTTAGATTTTTTGTACTGTTGCCAGCTTTTTAGTATTCTTATCTTACAAAGTTTTGAAAAAAAAAAAAAAAAAGTATAAAAATACATCGAATTTCACATGTTTTCTATAATAAAGTTATTTGAAATAAAACAAAGCAGTAAGTATTTAAGGTATTTTAAATGTAGATATCAAAGCATAATAAAATGTGAAAATGTCCATGAATATTATTATTATAATATCATTCGATTCTGAATAGGGTTAAGTTAATAATATGTATTGTAAAAGCATATATCTATTTAATTTTTCTAGTTGATTATAATGTTTTATAATTTGTTTTATTTTCTTTCGTAATTTTAATAATTTTGTTTATATGCCTTCTAGGCTGAACTAGAGAGATTTAATTATTTTAAGATCTACCAATTGTGCACTTACCTAGTTTCATAAACAATAAATATCTTTATCTTAATTAGTGGAATGATCACGAAACATACATAACAGTCAAACTGGGAACCTTGAAGTCAGTTAAAAACATAAAACCATGATCACAACACCATTATGTGCACAAGCAACAATATGGTTGCGAAACGAATACAGGGAGCGGTATTGACAGACGGGAGTGACTCAAACACGGTACTGAAAGGGCAAAGACCGAGCATATGGAAGGACAATAAAGTTATTGAATAACATGTTATTGTAAAACCATTGTAATCTAACTGGTACCCGCGACTTCGACTTGCTTAGTCATGATCGTAGAACAAAGACGGATGTGATTTTTGGCCAGTTTTTTATTTAATTAATTAACCTATAATTTGTTTTGTTTGCAACTTAAATTTGTAAAGGCCTATACACATATAGCAACTTGTCTAAATTTCACGTTGATAGGCGTAACCGTTTTAAAGTTATGACATAAAATGTGAACCTGCAGTTTTTCACATCCGTCCTTGTTCTACGATTACGACGAATATTTTTGACAATATCTTTGTAAATAAATAAATAATAATAAATAAAATAATAAATAATGCTGGACAATCCACACAACATCATCTAGCCCCAAGCTAAGCAGAGCTTGTGTTATGGGTACTAGAAGACTGACATATTTAATATAATACATTACATAGATAGATATTTTTTATTATACATATAATACCCAGAACACCCGGAATAAATATTTGCAGAACATACAAACATTTATCCCGAGGCGGGAATCGAACCCGCAACCTTCCGCGTCGCAGGCGGACCATCGCCCACCGCGCCACATCGGTCGTCGAAATTAAAGCCTATCCCCTTATTATTTTATAAAAAGTTATCGTTGACTTTATGTCATTTTTATAAGATGACCGTAAGTATTATTCCGATGTATAAACTACATTATTGTTAAGTTTAATTAAAATACGTTAAGTAGTTTTTGCGCGAATGAATATTAACCGTCGATAATATTCTAATTAATTAACAAAATTAATATTGCTTTTATTATTAAAATTAATACAAAAGAACACCGAAAACCGAAGTCGACTTATGCGTAACAATACCTACTTATCTAGACAAAAAACATTTTTATGAATAGAATATTCGAAGTAATGACTAAATAACAAGCATTTATAGTCTAGACAAGTTTTTGTATAAATAAACAAGGTCTAGAATTTAACAGCAGCTGATTGGCCATTAATTATTTAGGATATTAAACGTGCTTAAACCTTGACTGACGTAGTTGACTGATGAACTGAGCACAGCTATACACAGAACAACCAAATTAAACCATAAGCCTTCACTTCAAACAATGAATTTAAAAGCATTATGAAAATGACTTTCAACTGTTTTAATATTTTTTTTCTTTTTTTACAAAACTACGACGGGTTACAAACTTATATGTTTGTATGTAAAATTTTAATATATTTCTTGTATCTCCATTCAAAGGTTTATTTCAAACAAATCACTTTTAGTAATAAAAGCCGTCCATTGTACTCAATAATTGTCATGATTCTTATCGTATCTTCTATTTCTTTTGATTTAAAATAAAGAGTTTATCTATAGTGTTATATAGCTTAATATCTACTGTGCAAAGTCTGCAGCGAATCAACTTTTCGGATCGAATAGATTCCAAATATTGGAGTTACACTGCTGGCTATACCTCAGCTATGTCAGGGTTTACCAGACGGGGAGCTTACCTGAACTATAATCAACTTAATTAACACGATGCACCGGCAGAATACCGCCAGTTTTGGTATTATGCAATATTCGCCTGGATATTTGATAGCCAAAAATATAAATACTGTACTTTATGCTACTAATGAATAATAATTTCAGTTAGTAACATAAACTTACTTATCTGTATTGATTGTGATTGTATAGTTTTGACATGATAAAATTAGACTTATTGGTTTTCCAAATCGTCCTAGTTCTTAATTATTAAACACATAAATTCGATTTTAGCTAGTAATCTTGCTCAGCACTTCATGAGACAAGAATGACGAAGCTAGCGATGAGTTTAATCTTGACGATTTCCCTTACCGTTAGAAAACACGTTGCACGGTACATCTGTCTTTGTTCTTTCTGTCCATCCAAGCCTTTTTACAAAAACATCCACGTCTACTGAAAATTCGCGATAAATTATTTGAAAAGAAATATCGCGTGCAATTTTGTCAGACTAATAACTCTTGAGAGGCGCTATCTCGCCACTAGATGGCAGTTAAATAAGCCAAATTGGTCCGTCCTTTCGACAAAGCCTGCTTTTATGGCGCCTTATATCTTTGCGGTTTAATGTTCGTGTTCTTCGAGGTATCGATAGATTATCTGTTTTCATGGACTCGTCTTTTCAGGAACAGTCGTAAATTTCAGGCGCAAAACCGCTGACATACACAAAAAACGACAATGCATGAAAATAACTACGTGACTTATTAGTTTTCTTTACAAACGGGATATTTACCAGGATTTGTGAGGTTGATTATTTCCCGATATTTCCCGTGATTACGGCGCATGTAACTGTGCCGAAATATCGGGAAATAATCAAACTCACAAATTATGGTAAATATCCCGTTTTATAAAAAAAAACTATGTTCAAAACCGTGATTGTTTTAAATATCACGTGACTTATAGTAACAAACAGTTGTTTTAATTTTTCAACTTTTTGACGACTTGTTTGTAAGACCATATCAACGCCGTAGCTATTTTCGTTGATACTGTGGTAAAAAGTTGACGTAGCGCTACGCAGCTTTAAGTTAAAATTTTGTAACTTTTAAATTCAGCGTACAAATTCAACTACTATCTGAATTTTTCTCGAAATAAAAAATAACTATTCTAATGAAAAATACCCACAAAAGCATATCAGATGTTTTCTATAAGCAGAATGTAAGTGAAACTGCGGTGAAAGCTACTTGCTCTAATAAAATCGACCCCAGAACGGTGTGGTGAGCGGTAACCACTAAATACGTAGATTGTGGTGATATTATAACGTTGTGGTTGCAATACACGTTAATGGCTAGAGATTAGATCAAAACCAGCTGCTATATTGACGACCGATGTGGCGCGGCGGGCGAAGGTCCGCCTGCGACGCGGAGTCTGCGGGTTCGATACCTTAGTTGTACTAAAATACTAACGCTATTATTTATATATTTATATTATTATATATATATATTTTGTATATTATATATTTTGTAAGTACTGTTTCGTTATCGCTGCTTTCCATCATAGTTTTGTACTTTATTCCGTAAAATCACAAGGATCATTTAGAACCGTCTTAAACTAGGTGATTCTGATTGTACCATTAAGTAGATATTCATAGAAAAATATTGACGATAATACGTACTTGTAGTGAATGCATTAATCTGACGTTTATATTGAGATTTTCATTTATTTAAACCATTTAGTTACATACATAACATTGGCATGTAAACAATCACAACAGTCCTTATAGGCTACCAGTACGTTGTATAGTATACTTTACTTTTGAATACGCAACAATAAACATTTATGTAAATTAACAAAATGGCAGAATCATATTAAAACAAACATACGCAGACACAAATTGTCTACAAACTTGACAAGGCCGCCCCAATCAGCCTGAGGCGGAAACCAAGAATGAAGATATTGTGCGTTTTCGTCACTTTATCCCCCCTATCCCCCCACCCCAAATCACCCTCCCCCCCTGTCGTTTGCTCGCAATGACGTAATCTTTTAAGACGATAACTAATCTTAATTGATCTTTTCCTTGATGAGTTAAACAAATGAGAATAAGGTCGAGAAAGCTATAGGCTCTACTTCGTCATACCTTGAATGTTTTAGATTCTGGGGAGTCGTGACCTTATTCCTCTGATCTTATTTATGATTAAAATGAGCTAAACAGCTTGATTTTGAGTTACTACAGATGAAGTATTATAGAAGTCGCATTATTCATGATGAAATCTAGACGTGCTTATTTTTCTAAGCAAACAATATCCGATAAATATACTGATGATACAATATCATATTCTTCTTTTATAAAATGTCTCTATGCGTCATATATCAGAACTCAGTTAAGTCAGAAAAGTTAAGAAAAAAATTGTTTTAAAAGAAAATTGGCCATTATTTTTTATTGAAATTAGACAAATATAATAAAAAATACATCAATAGTAAGTACTAAAAAGTACACTTTTATTCTATGCATTTTTAGTTCACGGCTACCATACTTACCTATTGTAGTTAAATTACGCCAAAATTAAAAAAAAATAACTATACATCAGAAAAACAATCAAAATAAACATGCTATTACATCAAGATATGACAACACTCGAAAGTAATACAATATTATTGGCATACTATGTAAATATATTGAGAACTTTTGGTTATCAAGAAGGACGGCAAATACAGACCCTCACTGTCCAGAGAAGCCTTCAAAAGCTATAGAACTTCTAACTTTGAAACTTCGACCAGCGACTGACAACCAGCTACTTCAACTTGCAAGTAACTGTAAAGTTACAGTAGGTACGTAAATTTCGTGAAACTCGCTTTTGAATAGATTCATTTTAGATTTTATAAGCGGCGACGCGAGAACCTATGCATGAAATAAGCATATCTTTGATCAAATGTAGTAGTCAGCTCGCGGTATAATGTTGGGGGAATAAGGTCATACTTATTTATTTTTGTTACGGCTGTGAGGTTGTGAAATTTTATTTTATGTTGTACTTCCTCTAACGGAAGGATATATTGTAACGTTGTCTTTTGTTGTTAGTATGAGCAGTTTTCAGAAAACTTCAGACTTTTTATCTCAAAGTGTTTGTGGAAACGACTTGATATTATGAAACTACTATCTATAGCCATTTTTGTTAGGTATCTCATAGATTTTTGATTTGAGCGAAGAAAACGCTCGAATTTTTGCCTTATTTTTTTTAACCCCGCGGCGTCTCTTAGGCGTTAAATTTCTTTTACATAGTCCACAAGAAAAAAAACTGTTTAGATCTCAAGGTTAGTTAGTTGGTCACTATTCATTTTCTTTTTTAACCTCGATATTTTATATCACAAGATGGATCGACGATATGTGGAATTTAGTTGGCAAACACCTCTACCACCACTTTTGTATTACCTAGATTCACAGACAATAAAATGATTTGATTTGAAACATTGAATGATAAGAGCCGACAACCGGGCTCAGTGACTCGTCTTGGAAAAAACATCCAGCAGTGAACTGATAAATTGATGATGATATTTTATACAGGGGTAAGAAGAAGTGATTTACTTGCATAATGTGATAAGTTGATGGTATTTTATACAGGGGTAGAAAAAGTAATTTATTTGTAAAAACATGGTATCAAATTTTAATTTATAAAAGATACAAAAACATGTTAATTGCACATATGAGTTTTCAATTTTCCATACAGTAGAGAAACAAGTGACCCGCATAATTGGTTATCGTGTTGGATAATTTTAAAACTCATTCTCTACCTGCACCGTAATTCAGTGGGTACCACTAGGGTTGTGTTAAATCGTCAAAAACCCTTTGTTTTTGTTTACGGAAGTACCTACGTACGGAAGAACATGTATGTGGAAATCCAATAAGTTTTAGGTATTCAAGAGAGTTGTATGTCAATACGAGATTCATTTGTTGTTTGAGACCTTTAAATTTAGATTTTATGACAAGATGACGTTTATATAATTAAGCTAGATAACATGTTTGTGATGGGTAAGCCTGTGTAATTATCTATCATTTATTGCTTATAATAAACTTCAGATAAATAAATAACTTAACCAATTTATTTTTCTCTTATCAAGGGAATATCAGTGAATTTCAATTTTTATGTTATTTATTGATGCTATTCTGTATACACTTAAGAATATTTATTACAATACGAAATATCCTAAACAAATATCAAACGACTAATTGAAAACAGTGTCTAATCGCTATTTTTCCGTACAAATACGAAACAATCCGTAAAAATTACGGAAAAATCCGAATAAATACGAAAACATTCTTAACAAATACGGAAACATCCCTATAGGATCGCATGACGCCAGTTCATTTATAATGAAAGTTTTCGCTTTTTGTTCAGCACTGCGTCGACCGCAGTCATTAATAAATCGGGTTGCGCTAATAATGAATGATCCGAATTAGAATCGCATGGATCGTGATGGGATTTGTTTGAAATTACCATAAAGATTTATTATGCATGCTTTGTTTGATCTACGTGCTAGTATGAAATATTTGTATTCAAATAGAACTGTTTTAATCTGAAATGTATTGGCGGTCTATGACCACACGAATAAATTGTTTCATCGTCATCATCATATTTTATTATTATTTATTTATTTATATATTTATTGCCATTGTCATCCCACTGCAGGGCAAAGGCCTCCTTTCCCTCCTTCCACTCGCGATTTAACGCATCATCATAAATAGTTTGTAATTAGCCACTGCTGGGAATAAGCCATAAGGCCACTCTAGTATTTTTACCCTGTATGGCAACGATGTCATCTATATATATCAACAATGGTCTGATAGGCCTCTCTTGCGTCCCGGCCACTATCCTGTCAGGGTCTTACTCTACCAGCCACCAAGTATTTCCAAGTATCCTGCCCAGCTCCATTTGAATTCCGCTGTACAGTCTCAATATGCACCACTTTGGTTCAGTTTTTCGGTGACTCGACCTTACATAGAATTACGTACTTGATCTATCTGAGAAATCCTGGGCATGACACGCTTAATGACTTCAAAGAACAAGATTAAGTGGAATACTTTTCAAAGTTAGTAATATTTATCTTAATAACCTGCCAAATTCTTCTTAAAATAAATCTTATAATTGGAGATTAAGCCTACTGCTTTAATCTTAATCGATTTAATTGAGATGTTTTTCAATGGTAAGATCATAATACTTTCAAGATAATAATCGGATTAATAAAAATTCTTTTTATTATCTTCGTTATACATATATAAAGCGTACATTATATTAAAGAAAACCCCGTTTAGGATCAAACCAGTAAAACCCTACTAACTATCATTTTCATTTTTTTTTATCTATCAGCAGAAATAGATCCATTAACTGCACTGAGCTTCTTGTTTACTGTAATGATTAAATAATTTTAAATCGTTAAATATTTAATTACGTCCATACAAAAAGCAAAGTGACAACAATAGGCCGCCATACCGATTGCTGTGTGGATCTGTGATAACACCAACAATGGAGCGGGGTCCGGTAATTACAAATTAATTGCATTAAATTAAAAAAAAATAGAAAAGAAAATACTTAAAACTTAGTTACTTTTTGGTACATACATACATGCCTGTGGGAAGTTTAATACAAACTGAAGTGCGTTCTAGAAATTAACTTTTACGGCCGGTTTCTGGAAACCCAAATCACGATTGATCCGAGTTTGACTCATAGTAATTATTAGATTTTTTCGTTGATAATTGTTCGAGAAACCGGCCGTTAGTCTTTTTAGTCTAGTTTAGGCATTTGAGGCTTCATTTGTTTATATACAACATACTACATTTAAATTTCATATGTTAATTGTAATCACTGTATATTTTGTTATTTCTATGTGTATTATTATTATTTACTGCGATCTTCATACTAGGCAAGCCTGTATCGTGAAAACAGTTAATACGATTGAACTTATGCAATAAATAAAAATCAAACTGTTCACATTTTAATTCATTTAATTCGAAATTTCAAACAATGCAAGACTATATTTAAAGATGCCTACTTACTGATATCCACTATGATTTTTGTAAAACTATCTTTGATATGAAAAATCATAAATCTTGTCGAGCAATATTTCACTTAAGATTATATAAAAACATCACGTACAAAATATTTCACTCTGAAAACGAAATTATTCAATGAATATGAAAAGTTGTGATGAATGTGTCTAGGTCTAGACCATCTAGATGTCTAAGTGTCTAATTTTAAAAAAGCTGAGGTTTTATTCTTAATAGTTTTATAAAATAGAATATAACTTTAATGTACACCAAATTAATAAAAGAAAAATACAGACAGTAAACCACAATTTAGACTAAGGTAAGGTAAGTACAATAGTTTTTTTAATAGTATAGTATAGAGTCTATACTATTCTGGACTAATTAGTTTATACTGTAGACTAATTAGTCCATAAAATGCACCATCAGCAAAAAAGAGTTTGATAATATAATAACTTCTTATCTGAGCATAAAATTGATGAAATGATATATTATCAGAAAGCTGGTCAAATATCTATTATAAGGGATCTTAATAAAATACAGTGGACTTTTACCAAGCTATATATTTTTATTTATTTCTAAATAAACGAAGATATTATCACCATTTTATTTAAAACAGTCTATGAAAATACAGTTACAAATTATACTTTCGTTAAAACATAAAAAAATATCTGAAAAAGCTACAGCATGACTCTTCTATAAAATGTATGACTAGAGTCACACCAGTAGCAATCAGACTTGCTTTTTAATATGTTTTTCAATTTTAAACAGTGACACGCCTGCTCAAAACACATTTTAAATCCGCGACATTTTTTTATACTGCAATGGCTTAACACAAAACAAGTTTAATTCACGATTATAGCTGAATAGAAAATCGAATCTGCTAACTAGAATCGGTGAAATAAATCATCTAACTTTATACCACTTTAATCAAGCTCTTCTTCTTGGTGTCGATGATGCTTTCTAACATTTTTTTTAAAACTTCTCAAATTTCTTAAAACTTGGTTTAATCGAGCTCACATGAGGTAATTCAAAATTATATTATTGTTGTTACTATTAATAATATTTGCTCAAGTTTTTCAAGTATTTATCGAGAAAAGAATGTAGTTCATCTTCCTTTGAATCATCGTGTTGGAAATTAATTTGACAGATAAGTTTCTTGCCCGTTCTTCTAGGCTCTGGTCGCGTGGAACTGGCACCTAGAATCACCTAGTATGTAAGGCAATTCTAATTCTTCCTTGTGATTTTATTAAATAAAATCATTTTTTACTTTACTTTAATTGGATTTGGGCGTTCACGATATTCATCTATGACATTTAGTTATTAAAGTAATCAAATCTAGTTAAAATCTAAGTATTGTTTTAGATTAATGCCAAGACGAATATGATACATGTTCGTGAACAGGTAAGAACACAGGTTTTTCGATGATGGAGTGTTTCACAATTGGTACGTGAACAGTTTCTATGATCGGCACGTGTTTGATGACTGGGTACTCTTTGATGATTGGAACCTCCTTGATGATAGGAACCGTCTTGTAGATAGGCACTTTCTCGACGTGGTGATGATGGACCGTATGGACTTCATGGGGGATGTGTACTTTTATGCTGAAAGTTAGAGAAATAATGATTTTATTTTATAAGTTTTGGGAAAACTAACAGTTAAAGAGCTAATAGAAAAATAAAGTAAATCTGAAGGTAAATTAAAAGTTTCCACATTCATAACATTTTTCTCAAACATCCATTATGACAAAAGTTGTAACTCTGCCTTTCATGCGGTGGTCATGAGTTTGATCCCCAACAGAAAAGAATAAGTTGTTTAATTGCAACTTTTTTAACAAACAATATTTGAATTAAAGATGTCAAACTAATCTATCTAAGCAATTCAAAGTAAAATGCTTGTTAGAACGTCATGTATAAACTACTTTACTAATTTTTATACAACTTATGCAGTTTGAAAGTCTATTTTCACGTCGCTCCGTTACGCCGAAATAAATATAAAATACAGTAACAATTGCACTACAAATGGCAATAGGTTATAAATCATTCAAATATGTTTAAAAATTCCAATCACTTAGTGGAATAGCGCTCATGCAAGGAAATACTTAGTGGTCAGCGATCGATTTATTTTGCAACTGAAGTTACTTAGTAGGTTATGGGTTGTGATCACTTGTACGACACGATTTTAAGCTAAAACGTATCACAAATAACCTACGTAAAATTTAATAAATTAATCATATGACAGTAAAAATACAAAACACCAGTAAACACCAGCAAATTTTTTTACGAAAATGAATAAAATCCGACTTCAATCGTCAACAATTAACTAAAACACAGGTACCTACTAGTCAGTATCTCAGAAATATGATACATTAAACAAAAAATATAACAAAAATCTTTTCATTATAGGCGGAGTTAATAAAAAAAAAACTAATTCGAACCCTCCATTTTTGGAGTGGTTAAAAAAAATGTCGTCAAGGATAAAAAATAATACCGTTACCGGTTAGTGTGCAAACGCATAATAGGTTCAATCGTTTAGTTGCTACACGACTTAAACTAGGGTAACATAATTAGGAGTGATCGATGCAGTTGTGCAAGTATGCGTGGAATTACTTGATTGTAACCATTTTATTGTTGAAGCGTTTTTAGGCTGTTCAATGTTAAGGAAAAAATAGGTAATTTGGTTCTTGCAAAAACTGCATATACCCATATAGGTATAACGAAGGATAACTACTTTAAATTCAGTACTTTTTTCAGTAATAAATACTTAATAAGGGTAGATTTCTTACACTCTCTATTTTTTTATTAATATATGTATACCTTCTTTTGACAGCAAACTCACTTCACAATCGTCGTCTGTCCAGTCATTTTAGCTATTTTAAACCCCAATCTGCGGAATAATTCCCAGTGGGCTGAATTTTTGTATACACCTCTACTGCGGCATTGTAATGAAGATGTGAAAAATCGACATTGATATCATGCCGGCTAAAAAAGTTATAAACGTCAAAAAATCACGAAAATCAGTTTTTCGCAAATATCTCGCGATCTATTGCTCAGAGGTCAATAAAGGTCTTTTACAAATTGTTTGTTGTAAAATTGTCTACAAAAAATGTCTTATGCATTTTTCTGTAGAATGAAAGGGAGACGCAGGCCGTCCATTGAATGAAAATATTAGAATTGCCATGGAAAATGTTTTTCATAACATAGAAAATAATGACGATTGTCAATTCACATTGGCTGAGTTAAAAGATTACGTTCCAGATGATAAAACAATAATAAAAAAATTGTTTGCTCGATATTGGAATAATATTGTATGGTAATTACAATTTTATTCGAAAATTATACGAAAAGTAAATCATTAACAATTATTGGTGAGGTGATCGTTATTCGATTCGACGAGGAGTGCATCGTTATAATATAGTCGCTTTCTCGGCGCTCTACTCCGAAAACGGTTAATTCTACAGAAAAATGCATGAAACATTTTTTGTAGACAATTTTACAACAAACAATTTGTAAAAGACCTTTATTGACCTCTGAGCAATAGATCGCGAGATATTTGCGAAAAACTGATTTTCGTGATCTTTTGACGTTTATAACTTTTTTAGCCGGCACGATATCAATGTCGATTTTTCACATCTTCATTACAATGCCGCAGTAGAGGTGTATACAAAAATTCAGCCCACTAGGAATTATTCCGTAGACAAAACCTAAAATGACTGGACTAAGACGGCATAAAATAACTTGTGACACATGTTGGAAAAACAATTTTGTACTTACTGTGTTTTGTGATGGTAGCCAGGATCTGGGTCTGGAACTGGCGATGCCAGGCTGCAAACCACGACTGTCAGGATCAACTGGAAAAAAAAATAACTTTGTAGATTCTGTCATTACGAAATAGCTTACTTTGCCTCTTTTATTGGTTTTGTATTGTATGTGACAGAGTATGTTGATTTCGACTTATCTAGAACTATTCGTCACTTAAAATAGTCTATATAGTTGACTCTTAAGTTGTGATGATATTTTTATAATTAACTTAAAAACTACTGATATTAACCTATATTTAGTTTATATAGACTGTCGGTGCAAAACTGGAGAGTGCTGGTGCCTTCTAAGTACAGAGCAGTACAGAATACTATGTTTATTTTGCTTTTGGCTCACCGACTGACACCGCACTGGAACTTCAGTATTACATTTAGTTTAATTGTAATTCTTTGTAAGAAGGAGCACATAAAATAACGGTAGGAACCAGGCCGTAAGTTTTTTGCCCGTTCTTCTATCTGGTCGCGTGGAACTGGCACCTAGAATCACCTAGTATGTAAGACGATTCTAAATGATCCTTGTGATTTTATTAAATAAAGAATTTTTTTAATTTACTTTACTATACTTTTTTTTTTAACCTATACTGTCCCACAAAAGGCAAAGGTCTCCCCCAAAGCCTTCCACCTTCCTTTACTATACTATAAGATATAAATTTAAAAGGTTTATTTGTACTCACAGCAATGTTTCTGAGCATGTTGAGTTCTAACGTGTCACTGTGCAGGATGGGTGCTGGCACCGCGTTAATATGCAGTACGGTTGTGCAAGCTGCTGCTACCGTACTACTACTTTTGTGGTCACACTGATACGTAACTACACGTGTTTTGTGTTTACGTGAAGAAAATCGAGGATTTCAATTTCGGTCAACTGCAAAAATAGCTTTAATAAATGGCCTCTGTCCGTCAATAGAACAGGTAACTCTGCCGGAGTTAAGTGTTTATATTGAAATATATATCAGTCGAATCGGATGTCATTTTGTTTGATGATTTTATTATTCTCAGTGTCAAGGTGGTAAGTGATATTTTCAATATGTCATATCAGCTGTGATTTTTAAGGTAATTAACTAAAATATGTAAATAATAATGAAGTTAATATACAATTAATGAATAAATAATAAAATAATTAATGCTAGACAATCCACACAACATCATCTAGCCCCAAGCTAAGCAGAGCTTGTGTTATGGGTACTAGAAGACTAACATATTTAATACATTACATAGATAGATATTTTTTTTATTATACACATTGAATACCCAGAACACCCGGAATAAATATTTGCAGATCGTACAAACATTTATCCCAAGGTGGGAATCGAACCCGGAACCTCTGCGTCGCAGGCGGACCTTCGCCCGCCGCGCTACATCGGTCGTCGAATGAATATTTGTGCATCAAAATGAAGACCACAAATTGAACTAGTAAAGAATTGGTTACTGGTATATTATGAAAGTCCCTTGTGGTTAAGTATATATACTACATAGTTTACGCTTGAGTGATACCGTTTCATACGTTTTTATTTAATACGTTTACGTACGTACAATATTAATGAGTTTCACTAGTAGGTAATTAAATCAGGGTGTCAAGGATTCCATTTAATATTGAATTAATGTTGTAACTTTAAAAGACTTTATTATTTGCTGTTTGGTTGCAAAGAATCATGCCCAAACCCTGTACCAGATTGCATCAAAAGCTAATTATCATCAAAATTAATATTTTATTTATACGTGTACTTCGTTAATTTTTAACCGTATTTTTTAACCGGGTTTAGAAAATTAAAATTAATTATACATAACATGATTATCAATTTCCTACTTCCGAGTGCTTAGTCTGAGCTTGCATTTTAAAACTCCCTACTCTCGAGTCGAGAGTCGTCTTTCGGATATCCATACAAAAATACAAGGACATCCGAGAGACGACTGTCGGCTCGAGAGTAGGGAGTTTTAAAATGCAAGCTCGGACTAAGCCTTCCGCTCGTCAACTATTTTGTTCCGATCCCAGCTGTCACCTATTTTCGTGAGTGGACATTGAGCATAAAAATCTTGTTTGCTAAGTAAGCTTTAGCTGAGAAGGGGCCCTATCCAGAAGGGGCAAACTTGCGTGACGGAATATCCTTTCAGTTGCAGGTCAGTTTTGTAGGCATTTTTTGTGGATTGACGTGGCTGAGCTGTTCAAAATATGACTGAAATGTTTTAAATAATGACTGAAATGTTTTAGATATGACTGAACTGTTAAAAATGACGTCAACGAGCTGGCGCATGCATCTCGCTCGCACTTGCAACGGGGCTTCGCGGGCGCATATTTCTGTACCGCTCTAACATGTCTTCATACTTGTTCGTTTTAGGGGTGTCCATTTTGAAAAATCATCGTTGTTTTTTTAGATTCGATAAATCAGAACTAACATCGATGTAGTCCAATTGAGTTTAAGAGCTCACACAAAGATGAGATTTTATTGTAATGAGTTGGTATATAAATATAATATAATTATACAATACACAATCTACTTCAATTTTATTTCGTCCACAAAACCAAATGTTATTCACAATTCGTTGTTTGTAAACATTGAAGCCCGCCATTTTTTTAGTACACATATTTACATATTTACAGACAATATTTTTATTATATTGTCAGTCCAATAATAAACTTTTCATTTTTAAATAATCAAATAAGAAAAAAATTAGTAAAATTTTAGTGTTCAAACTTGAATTTTTATGAAATTATTTGGATATAATTATTGACTCGATGTTTTTCTACTAAAAACTGAAAAAATATCGATATTTCGAGTATATCAAAAGCATTTCAAAACATCGGATCGATTCGATGTAGGTATCGCATTGTAAATATCGATGTTTTCGATGCATCGAAGTTTATCGAATATTCCGTCCCTATAGTTTGTTTACATTTATTATAAATAACCTAAAGATTTTGCATTTTCATTGTAACTTTCGTGATTGTTGTATCATAATATTGTTATGTGCCATCATAATATTGCTGGCTGCCTTGGACTCGATTGAGCGAAGAGCCTTCAGGATAATAGGTGAGCAACATATGGCGGAGACTAAGATCCAGAGTTGCCTATCCATTTTCTATAGGATACATTTCGGGGAATGTGCCCAGGAACTGCACGACTTGATACCGCCATCTCCTTTCTATAACCGTACAAGCAGACGCACGGCCCAGTAATATTACCATCCATTCGCACCAAACGTTTTGGTGCGAACTGCCAAGGAATGGAATACGCTGTCTGCGTCTGTTTTTCCCAATCATTACAACCTAGATCAATTCAAGGCCAATATAAATAGGTGTCTTCTAGACCATCCTGCTCCATCGTCGGCTTCATCGGCGCTTTCCATCAGGCGAGATTGAAGCCAAAGGATAGTCTATAGATTATAAAAAAAAAAAAAAAATTATGTGAGTATGTGAAAGTTTTAATACATAATTGAGAAAATGGTGAAATCTTTGTAGGTATTTCACGGAGAATAAAAACCTCAGCTTTGGCAAACCAAAGAAAAAAAAAGTATGTCGGGCTTGTCCTGTTTTTCAATACTAGGAGACTGACATACTTAATACAATACATTACTTATATAGATAGGTATTTTTTATTTTACCTACATATAAAATAACCAGAGCACCCGGAATAAATATTTGCAGATCGAACAAACATTTATTTCAAGGCGGTAATCGAACCCACAACCTCCGCGTCGGAGGTGGACATCTGTTGCAGAGTTTCTAACATGTTTGGTCACCACTTATTCATGTTTCAGATGCACACAAGATGCCGGTGCCCAGTATGGGTTAGCAGATCAGAAATCAGAACACAACAATTTAAGACTAAGACATGAATCATTCTATTTAATCGTCCAGGTAGTTGATTACTTCACTTGATAGGTTCATAAATATACCTATAACAAACTAAATCAATCATTGCAATAGGCATCACAGCTCATTTGGTACTAGTTCTGTCTTCTCTGTGGGTTCGATCCCCGCCAAGAATAAATATTTTTTTAAAAGTTCATTAAGTCTTTATTGGTAAAACATTTTTTTATTACTATTAGTAAATATTAATGTATGTTCTGCTTTTGGGTGTCAACATGTTACCTATCTATGAATTTATTCATAAAACAGTATATGAGTATTCTAGTTGCCATACAAGCTTTGTGAAATGTTCATAAACATTTTTTTAACTTGTTTATGTGTAATGAAATAAAAGAAAATTATTTATGTTCAGATTTCATGACTGTAAAATATTTTAGTATTGAACTCTATGCCTATTAACTCTATTTACAATACACTTCATTTTATTTCAGGTATATCTGGGATGCGACACGAGCAAATTTCGGTTGCCAGGAAGAGATCTCTCTCAGCGATAAGGCCACCCATTCTGATGCCTATTACTACTTGTTTAAGCTCTTTGTTTTTATTTATGTGTGATGAACAATAAAGAGTTATCTATCTATTTAGAAATGTTTTAATAAAATAATACTGAAACATGGTTTTATTGAATTACTATATTATTTCACAAATGAAAACAAAGATTAGTTTAATAGTCATAAACAGATTAGGATAGTGAAGTAGTACCATCATGGTAATTTGCATATTCTGAAACAAAATAATATATACTTAATAATATATATATCTCAGCTCAGTATTGGCATTAGTTCTGCCATCTATGCTAGGATGGTGGGTTCAATCCCCACCACAAACAAACATTTATGTGATTAGTTGTCATTGGTAAAATATTTATTTATTACTATTTGTGAACATAAATATGTGTTCTGCATTTGGGTGTTAATATGTATTAATTTTTAGAATACTTACTTATAAAAGTATTCAAGCAATCTATTTCCCATACAAGTTTTGTTTAGTTTGGTTCAAGTGCATGCCTTGGGAAATAAATAAATATTTTTGGACAATTCACACTCTAGTCCCAAACTAAGCAAAGCTCTATATGTATGGGAACTAGATTGCTGATAGAATACTTACATTTTTTTTGTAAACACATACATAGAAACACCCAGATTCAGAAAAAATATTTATATTCATCACACAAACATTAAAATTTGCTCTGGGTGTGAATCGAACCCACGACCCACAGCATGGAAGGCAGAGCTTACTACCAAATACTTACTGTCAAATGTTCATGAATACTTGTTCAAGTCTAGTGAAATAAAGGAAAAAAAAATTAGATTATGTACAGATTTTAATATCATATTATAAACTATGTAATCATTCTTTACCACATAAATAAGATATAATAATAATTAAGAATCAAAATGGTTTTATTCCTTGAATTCTAGTCATTTTACAAATTACAACTTGCAGATTAATTTTATATAGTCTTATACTGTCTACTACACAAGTAGAAACTTCATGGTAATCTGCATAGTATTCTGAAACAAAATAATAGGTAAGAAAGTTTTGTAGGTATGTACTATGTGAATGTGAATGATGACGTGTAAGAAAGGTGTGAACATTGAGATGACGTCTGATAGAAGTGAGTGGAAGAAGAGGACATGTTGTACCGACCCACATAATGTGGGACAAGGGTAGGAAGATGATGATGTACTATATTCTTATCTTATGTTATTGTACCTACATTTTAGATGTAACTTTATGCTACTAATCTCAATGATGGTTTATCTTAGCAAAAAATTATTTCAGGATAGGTACTGAAATTATGTTGTCTCTATATAAATTTGCCATAAATATTTTAAATATGATGAGACTAATAGGATTTATAACTACGATTACATACAACTAGTTAGGCATTTATGTTCCTTGTTGTCTTAGACTATTTAAAAACAAGTGTTAAATAAGAACTAAAAGGATGAAGCGATGATATTACTTTGAAGTTATCTTGCCCATACCTACTTAGGTTTTTTTCAGAAAATGTGTAGATGGTAGTCCTGAAAACCTATAAAAATTCACAGGTCAGCATTGAAATCGCAGCTAATTGCGTTTTAATTTTAAAACTACTTTGAAATTGTCACAAAACATTATAATTTTCGTGTTTGAATCCATGAATTCTGCAAAATGAAACCAAAACAAACTTCGGCATGTCACAATTCTGTCAAAGTTAATTTACAGTCAAAATATCAATAAAAGACGAAGAAGAAAACTGAAATGTTATTTGATCAAATAAAAGCTCAAAAACATTTCAGCGGTCTGGATAGGCCCCAAGGCAAATATGATATAAAATAAAATACATTTTTAAATATTTTGAAATGCGGTTAAACATTGAAAAAACTATTGTTGGTAGCGAAAAGGTAAATAAAAATTAGGGCTTTGAGAGTAAATTCAAATTGATGCAAGTTGGTACAGATTCCCATAGCCCATTGGGCATTGTCCTTTAAAAAACTTTTTAGAAATAACGTCTTCAGACAACGTTCAGAAGAAAATATCAAACATGAAAATTTTGTGGAAAAAAAATGGTAGCACTCCGGGAGTGCCGGCAGAAGTGAAAACTTCAATATTAACGTTGTGTTTTCACTTTTAAGTTTTCACTTCAAAAATATAACCACAGTCGTGATTGTGTCATGTCGTTGTGTCACATTCGCGCTTGCGCGAATGTGACACAACGACGAAGCCAACGAAGACACAGACACATTCGCGCAAGCGCGAATGTGTCTGTGTCTTCGTTGGCTTCGTCGTCATCGTCACGTCACGTCATGTCGCCACAACACTATTTAATTGTTTGAGTCATACGTCGCGTGACCGCAAGTGTGTTCTTTTGTCGTCTCTTGTTTTACGAGCAATGTATAAAAATTAAATAAGATCTTACGCTTTTTCGACGTCACGTGACCCTGACGCGAGTTTGAAAGTTTTTACCCACCCAGCGCCGCTAAAGAAGTTTTCACTTCAAAAATGGCGTTATTTCGATATTGGAGATAAATATCGAAAAGACGCCATTTTTTTTTAAAAGTAAGCGAGTGGGTACGATCTCACTTTTCGAAAATCAAACCTAATAAAACTTCGGCTAAGGGCTGTCAAAAAATAACACCTTTGTAGGAGCCAAAGACAAAATCAAGTAATCAAATAATTTTCGTCATAAATATTTGAATTTTACAAGCAAAGTTTTTTTCAAAAATTTGAATTTTAGTCTTACTTCACGCAGCTTTAGTAATTTTCAGCGAAATGACAAACTAAACAGAATTTTGAGCTCTATTCAACCTCTAAAAGCATCTGAAAGTCGTATTATAACATTGCTCGTACAATTGAATCAATTTTGAAAACAAAACGTCAGTGTTATAGTACAGAGTGCCTCGGTGTCGAGGGAAATTCACTTGATTGCACTCTACATTTCTCATTCTGGCTAGTGCATTTTGATTTTTCTTTTCGTTGGTTACTTTGACAGGCGGCGTATCATTTATTTAAACGATAGCGGACCTCAACTATATTCAACTGAAAAAATCTTTGCTATTTCTATAAAGTATTCAGTATTTTTATTGTTATCATGTACACAGTTACAAAATACAAATACAAATACATTTATTTGGACCAAAAAACTTAAAATAAGGTACATGTGTGAAACGATGCTGACCGCAAAAGTATAAAACTGTGTCTAAATAAGTTAGGTCTTAATAGTACATAAAGTACCCAAGTTTGGGTGTAGCAATAATAATAAGTAGGTATGATTGGAGAGTGGACCGACTTTTAGCACGTAAGGTAAAGTAAAAATACATACTAGCTAGTTCCACGCTACCAAGGCCATTGATTGTCCAGCATTATATACCCGTTGGTCATAATTACTCTTTGCAGGATATAAAATTTCCCGCAAGTCTCGTTTTGAAGCTAGCTTGAAGAGGATTACTTATATAATCCTGTACTGTACGGGTCAGTCACGTGACGTCACCTGTGCCCCCGGATTTGTTTTTGTGTGTTCTTTTGTTTTGTGGCAACTGGGTACAGGTGAGGTTCGAAAAAGTACTTTACGCATTGTTTTGGGACAAAAATCTATGCTTTTATTTATTTCATTCGTTTCGAAAGTTTGTACAGTCCAAAAAAGAGCAAAGAGAAAACGTGTTCAAAGCTAGATAAATAAAAAGAACTATGTATTCGGACTAACACAAATACTTTTCAGTTTATTGTCTAAACGATGTATGCAAACGTGGTCATAAAATAGCCTGAACAAAAACGGTGCTTTAAAACCAAAGCTCTTGTAAATGTTTGTGTACTACTATAAATTGCAGTTATTTTATTTTATCTGTAGGGCTTTGAAGTACCTACCAATGGTGCCACAAATCATTTCGATCAGGCCCGTATCGCCGGACATTCATCTCTCGCGCGCTTTTTGACAGTTCGTTGCAGCCGCCATATTGTTGTGACAAGCTTCGAATTTTAAATTGTGGGAGAATTCAAATCAGCGTCAGGCGCGCTCGGATTGGTGGAAAAATACCTAGGCTAGAATAAAACCTTTTTTTAACTGTTTTTTTTTTATTAAATCATAATTCTTAAGCTGATAGCTATCTTAGATATAATACCTATGTACATTGTGATTTCTAGTAAATGAATACATTAAGATACAATAAGTACATTTAATTTACGCAGTAGCATGAAAAAAATAGTTTTTATTATGGCGAGTGAGTAATTTTTCAGTCACAATAAAGCTTTCACAAGTCTAGTGGCAAATTACAAGCTGATTGTAAACAATTTTCTCATTATTTATGAAAACGATTACCACGTGACATATTCCCATAACTTATGGCTTGAAGGGAAAATTAACTAGGCTAAGTAATTATTCTAAAAATAGTGTGAGTTTTTTCTAGTTTCATTATTATATCGAGTTTTTTATTCAGTAAACTCACAAGGATCATTTATAGTTAGTAGTCTTGTTATTCGAACTTGGTTTGAAGTTGTTATCGTGTACCTACCAATTCACACGCAAGAAGAAGAAGAAGTTAGTAGTCTTGTGGGCTAGGTACCAATTCTACTAGACCAGATCCAAAAAGAACGGGCACTAAACTTATGGCCTAGTTCGTACCGTTTTTTATTATTATTAAAAAAAATATTTGAGTTTGGAGTTGATTTATACGCGTATATTAGAGTATATGTACTATAACGATTAGATTAACACACTTACGGCCGGTTTCTGGAAACCCAAATCACGATTGATCCGAGTTTGACACATAGTAATTATTAGATTTTTTCGTTGATCATCGTTCGAGAAACCGGCCGTTAGTAGTAAAGGACAGCTCAATTAGTGCTTCATATCCGCGCAGTGTAACTACTTGCTGCTACTACTTTCGGGAGTGTAAACCCTGAAACTAGTGAGTTTTATAACGGGTTTACACTCCCAGGCACCCATTTTTATAAGATAGGGTTACCACCACACTTAATGGCTGTTAAGGGTTGGAGATATATGCCCACACGCCATCGTCTTTTTTATTAATTATTTTAGAACACGACTAGGCTGTCAAGTAGGTTGGTTTCAGTAGTCAATTTTAGTAGGTTATAAGACACTGTGTTAGTTTCGACTTAGTATAATATCAAATAGAATGGCTGTTATGTTAGATAATGCTCAAATTGAAAAAAATATAGGATAAGACGGAAGAAATTAATTAGTGTAAAAAGGAGAATGGACACTTTTGACCACGACTAAAAAAAATATCCCTCAGGATCTATCTTTCCAGAAATATCGTTAAATATTAGCCTGTAAAAGCTCTTCAAAACGTATGTGGCAATCCTGAGGGACGAGTTTTTTAGTTGTGGCCCACGCTCCATACAAAACTGCCCATTCTCCTTTAGTACAAATTATTTTAGAGCTAGTATTTTTCTATATGTATACCTAATTGAAAACCGTCTTAGGTTCATTAACCAGTTCATTTATTAACCTTAAAATGCGACGGAATATTGACAGTACGGGTTAACCCTAAAGTATCGAGTATCGGTCAGAACAGAACGAGTAAATGGAATATTCTCGATCAAACCGGCGAGTGTTGGTATTCGATTACTTCCATCGCCATGTTTGTGTGTTTGTGAGACATCTATATTTGGTTATTCGAGGTGTGATGTACACTCGTTTGAAATACATTGCGCGTTCATCATAAGAGAGCAAGTAAAGCACACAAAGCGGCTACGCAGTGTAACGAAAATGTGTGTGTAAAAACTCGTTTATTAATGCTCTTGTTCAGAGTAGTTGAACTGTCAGTTTGTAGTAAGAGGATGTGAAATTAAAGTACAGTCAACATCAGAAATTAATACAAGAAAAAAGTAATTTTTTGATACCTTTTCAATACAAAAATTAACAGTTATTAAATCAAAACATGCTAAAATTGGCCCCCAAACTGCATAGATTATATTTTAGGCTAAGTTAGTGTTAGACGCTGATAAGTCGAGATAGTAGAATCTGATGAAGTCTAGTGGAACATGCAGGTGCACAAATAAGCCGTGTTCATGTGAAAAGGCAATAGATTGTCACTATCATAGGTACCATAAATAGACTATTCGAGAGTCTAGACATCATTTCATATCTTATGTGACTAAATTTCATCCTCTTGAATAAACACCACTGTCTCTGTATTACTTTTATTTTAGCACTTGATTGCACAAATATTCATATTATCTACAAAAGGTGTGTGTACTGCTATGTATTACTTAATGAATTTTTTGCCTGCCGATCTTAAAGGTCAAGAAAATATTAAAACATGTCTAAAAGGCATTTATACCTACAAAAAACATGATGCTAAGTGCCCTAAAATATATTTCCCAAAAATTCAACACATAAATACCCCAGACAGTTTTTTTTATCATTTCACATTTGCTCTCGAACATAGTTTTTTTTATGCCATAGCTGGCAGACTAGCTTGCGGGCCACCTGATGGGAAGTGGTCACCACCGCCCATGGCGCAAGTAGTATAAATATGGACTATTTAAGCCAAATAAGGACCATTTTAGTGCAATTTCAGTAGCGGGTTAGACATTATCATATTATAATTTGGCTGGTGCGCTGTATGCTTCGTAACTTGATATTAAACACGTTCCTGACAAGTGACGTGCATTGCGCGTTCATTATTATTATACGGAACAACTTCATGTCACCGGCTCTTAATAAATCACCGTAGTGCAGAGAAGATTATGCTCATAGAGTTTATCGGAGATTTCGTTCTAGTTTAAGTTTATTTAATGATATATTACGAAAACAATGTGTTCTTAGATTGATTAAAATTAGATAGATATTGTAAAAAAAGTTATTAAAATTATTTACCATTGATATCATATACATCTTTTATATAAAAGTTCGTACAATTTGAAAAAAAAAAACTATTTTTTAACGACTGTTTTATCTTTGGATTGACAAAATATTGGTGAATATTGTCTAAAAAATGGACTCATACAACCAATTAACCACTAAGCAGCTAAAACTATACTTTTTCAGATTTCTAGAACGACATCTTTATAAACACAATCAACATTTTTGCTCCCACTCACAGATTACAAATGATACCGATTGAATTCCACTCCGTACCTTGGTTTACATACAACTATTGCCACAAGTTTTTGCTAAGAATTCCAATGTTTCTTCGTAACGTAATACCCCCTCGTGCATATAAACAACGTTTAGTAAATAAAGTGCGTGACTTTAAACTGTGAGTGGGAGTTGTAGAGTTGTAAATTATTCGTAACAATTGTAACAATGAACTGTTATGTCACTTAAGGTGGAATCAGACGATTCACTGGAATGAATGTTTCATTTTTCATTTATTCCATGTTCACATGTCTTAGTCGGAGAGATATAGAAAAGAACATTCACTGTTCCTTTTTTTTAATATGACATTGTGCGTCCTCAGATAATAAAGACCAGCTTTTAAATTGAAGAACCCAAATGACCATTATGTCAGTGTTCAGATGTTCATTTCTCGTTCATTTAGAGCCGAGTGAAAGATACGAGTGAACCGATTAGACATTTTTGGATCGGTTTCACTAATGAATTCATTCGGCACGTATGTTACATTTTGCGTTCCTATGTGTAAATGCAAAATGAACAAAAAATGACCCGTCTGATCCCACCTTTACGTCAATCGAGAATAGCCGGTCCACGTGCTTTAAATGGTAAATTGCATTCATGAATGAGTGAAATGAACTCGACTGTACGGGTTTGTATGGCAGATGGTAATTTAGCTGCTGTTTACGACTGTACTTGTTCTATCAGTTTTTAGATAAGATGCAATAGTTGAATATAAAAACATCGCGTGTGGTGGCTGTTTACTATGTGATTGTATTTCAGGACAGTATCGCTCATTTTTTTTTAAAGTGTATAAAAAAAAATTGTGTGGTTTTATTTTCCCACCCGTATCTGTACCTAAATTATAAATTATTATGAAAAATTGTTTATCTAGTCAATTCGACTTTCCAGAATCTAAAAGTTTTTTTATGCATCTATGCTATTTAGTAAAAAAATAATCTTTCATTCATTCAATTGAGACCAAGACTACCTTATTATAAACTTACATAGAACTATTGAGTTGAGCTATCTATAGATCGTTTGCAACGGTATGTAGATAGCTCAACTGTTTCTTATGTATTTTATATGCCTATGTACATTTTGTAAATATTGTAATAGTCGTAAGTTAGCTTATATATAAAAGCTGAAAATATGGATGGTTTAAAAAACCATTAGACTATGTAGGTATGTAATTTCCGTTTTACACGTAGTGAAGGAACTAGAACTGAATATTTGAACACTATCAAGTTACCCGTAGTCCTAATTCCCGCCTAATACAGCTAATAGACGGTGCGGCGTCAGGTAATTCGATATTAAACGAGTTGACAGTGACAGTTGACGCGACTGCAGTGAGGCGATGTCACGCGAAGGTGTTAGGGTTGCTACTTGCTACGTTGTCAAACTTATCTGTGCCATTACATTGCCGACGGTCACTAATGGTTTCACAATGATTTACCAGCATTTTTAAATGTTTTATACAATACTAGTAGTACGCCCCGGCTTCGCACGGGTAGCCTATATAAAAATATCATTATAATGTAGCCTATGTTCAGCGCAGATAATGTAGCTTCACAACAGTGAAAGAATTTTTGAAATCGGTCCAGTAGTTTTGGAGCCTATTCGATGCAAACAAACAAACAAACAATCAAATCTTTCCTCTTTATAATATTATATTATATAGTATATAGTATAAAAAACATTTAAAAATGCTGGTAAACCGCGGGTTCCACACTTACAAAAATAGTGTAAACTTTAAGACTACAATAATTTTGTATGTAAGTGTATTCCGCAGACAGGGAATCGTGATACTCGTGATTGTCAACCCTTGTCAATATAATGACGACTACCTGACGAAAGATCGTAAAGTAAATGCTAATTGTCATGAATCCAAATAAAAATTGATTAAATATTCTAAAACTTTTATTCGACTACAAGATAACGTCACATCTATAACATATTATGATCAAAAAGTATCTATGTAAAATATATTTTTCGAGTTCTTTATATTCGTGTTTCTGTCGGCATAGGACAGTGTGTGGTCGCACTATAGATGTACTCTACTTACCGTATGATACAGTCAACGCCATGTAAAAGTAATGAGATAAAGTTATACAAATGCTGGATGGCTGAAAACTAACTAATTGGTAAAAGAGGTGGGTATTTTTAGTTCAAAAACATTTATAACTTTTACTCATTTCGTTACAAGTTTTTAAAGCAAGTTTCACGTCCTTTTTGCTGGTGTGACGATATTCTAGCATTTTGTGTTCGACAAAAAAACAGAGGTCACTTTTTCTTTGATTAGAAATCTCTAATAGAATATTTCTATTTTAAAATATGTACCTTTGATTTGGACTGTGACAATCGTAAACGTACGTATTTGAGATACACTGCGCGTCCACATCAGCTTTACTGTCGAACGTTGCAGCGGTAGCGCGCAGTGTATTTTAAATACGTTACGTTTACAATTGTCCCATTTATTCGTGTTCAGCCCTCTAAGCATGTAGTTGCCAAGATATGTTGGATGCTTCTAACTAACCGCACGGAATCGTGATCATGCGGTGACACTGCTTACATTTTTATGAGGGTACACATGGACACATAAAAAGTCACATATGACATACGTCGAAAAAACGTCAAGAGACGTTATGACGCTCAACATTTTTGTAGGCAATCAATGAAGAATGGTGAAAATCTAAACGTTTTTCTTCTATATATACATTTTCGTGGTTTATTACTATAAAAATGTTATACACATATTTTTGTACTATCAAATAAATATAACTCGAACCATTAAGATATCAAATATTTTTTTTAAATCTTAACCTGGTCTCCGATGTTTTTGAAACTGTTTATTGAATGCAAGGATGGTTGCTTGTTTGCTGTCAAACTATTAGTGCAACCTGGAACTATATAGGTACCCATTGGAACTACACCTAACTATTGAACTAAATTAATGATTACATGGTTTGACAGGGGTGAATGATTGCATCGCTATGGTCTTCACGTGAATTAACCTTTACAAAGTCTAGAGTCTTATTAATTAAAGTGCATTTTCTAGGAAAATCTGAGTGAAAATGACGTTTGATGCAACCCTGATGTCACATGCATCAGATTCGCAGTTGATAAACTAATGCCTAGTCTAGCCGCGTTGTCTGCTATGTTAAATACGTCAGCTTATGCATGCTAGTAGGTGTGAGGTAACCATTTGTTTTAACCAATATGCATTTGAAATATCACCTATAAGTAGTAGGTACTTACTTGCTTTCGTTTTTTACTGTCTAATAAATAAAACCATAGAATATAGGCATACTTACTTAGAAAAAAAAATGTGTAGGCTCTCATCCAAAAGTTGCTAAAAACCGTTAAATGTGTCTGTTTTTTATACTTATTCAAATAAATGAAAAATGCTTATGAAAAGTGAAGCTGAAAGAACAATTAGTGTGCTTATAAAATATATTTTTTTTAATAGAAGTCATAATAATTTACAAAGAATATCAGTCACTCTCAAATTTCTGCGAAATAATATGAGTAAATCTTTGAGTATTGTACCTATCCTTTTTCCAAAGCAAAAACTGTATGAAAGTAGATAGTGTTCAACAGCGTAAATATGTTCTACACCTATTTATAAACCTAGTTCCAGCTTTCTAGATTATCTTACAATCTAGTGCTTGGGAAGTAACAAATGTAATTCACGAAGTCCTTTTGGGGAGACATTATATAATTTCCGAGCTAATTAATTCCCGACAATGGCAACCTGAGCCAGACAGCCTAGCTTTTCTACAAAACTGTTGCCGTATTTTGACGGACGTTTTGCAGCTGACATTGACAGCTATGACACTAAACGCGTAGATAGATGAATAGCTTAGCTTTTCTACGAAACTGTTGCCGTATTTTGACTGACGTTTTGCAGCTGACAGTGACAGTTTTGACCAAATACGTTAATAGATGAATGTGGTGTATTTAGTTTGTACGTAGGTACTTATAACTACATAATTGAGTTGTACCTAGTTGAATACATTTTAGACATAAATTTAATCATACTTCGGTTTCTATTTCAAAAATAAATGAATGAAAAAGTATATAGAATATGACATAAAACGGTTATCTGAATTTCTAAAACTTTTTGTTCTACCTTATCTAGGTAGAACAAAAATCTCTCGAGTCGTAATTGAGCTAATTAACTCCGAGACTTACGTACTGAACAAATGGACGAAGAAAAATTCAAGTGGACCACAAAATGTAGAAGTCATACCTTCAAAATTCAAAATGAACCAGACTCTCCAAAATAACATTGAACACCAAAGGCCATACAATTAAAACAAAAGAATAACAAAATAGTTTTATTTTTTAAGACAAGATAAATAAATAACTCTTCTTTTAAGTTTTCCAACCTGTGTCCAGAGTCCCCTATTTCCATAAGGCCTTAGTCAGCCATAGAGGGTTGTTCATTATTTCTTGTATAACATAAAAAATACCATATAAATAAGAGCTCGGACCAAAAACATCAGACAGTGTTTTTCACGTTCGCTTTAGGTACACCAATAAAAGAAAAGACACAAAACAAGTCGTAACCACTCATAAAATCTCTTTATGATCAAAATAGCATAAACAAAAACAATAATATATGGAAACGAGTAGGTAGTTTCACCGTCTTCAATCCGTTTTCATGCGTCACAATAAGATGTCTGACGAAAACAATGCCATGCCGTTACTAAAACTATGTTTGAAACTTCTAATGTCGAAATGCACTTTATAAGACCCTTTCATGCCTAAGGCGAGGCTGTCCTGTCTTCGCTGATGCAAACTTTTCAACAGTCGACGTTAAAGACCGCCAATTTCCACGCAAATTGAACTCATAAAAGCATGCACGCACGATACAGTTTTGTGTGACATGTGGGGGTGTTTAAGTCTCTTTTTACGGAGATTGCGAAGAAGCTTCTGAAGGGGTAAGCGAGGTTTTGCCGCTCGTAAGCGTAATAAAGCCAATAAACTTTATAACCTTTATCTTAAACGGTGATAGCGCTCTTGACGTTCGGCTCACGCTTTACGAGTAGAATTTGAAGTAATTTGCTTCGAATTTGCACACGTCCCAGTTAATTGCGTCTAAGACAATGACTACGATCATTAGCGTGTGTTGTCGAGGTGATTACAGCTTCTTGCAAATTTATACTTGAGTTTTGGGCTTCTCATGTTAATATTTATAGGACCTTTAAGAGCCTCTCATTATTTTTGTCGTAAAATGTAAATATTGTTGTTCAAAATCTGTCGCCAGATGTATGTCACTTAATTTGTATAGGTTATATTCTGAAATGTGACATTGTAACCGCCGGTTTCTGGAAACCCAAATCACGATTGATCCGAGTTTGACACATAGTAATTTTTTCGTTTTTTCGTTGATCATCGTTCGAGAAACCGGGCGTAAGACTTCGATCGTATAATTTCATCGATCGAATAAATAATCGAACAAACTTTAAGCTTTCATAAAGATATTATAATACAGTTTGTCTATGAGTTGTCAAAATTAACTATTGTTGTGTCAATATTTTTTTATCTAGACTTTTACTTGCCATTGCGTAATTTGTATGTTACAGTAAAAAAGTAAATGTGTTACTTCTACATACATTTTTTTTTGTGATTAAAAATATATACCTTCATGAAAATTCATATAAACCTTGAAAGTTTCATACTAAGTGTGAGGAAATTCAATAAAGTGCGCCAGACTTCAATAGCGGGATCTCGTTAGTCTTTAAAAGGCTGAAAATTAACTTAAATAAGACTAAGTGGGTTCGTACTATGCATATGCTTGAAATGTTATAAAATGGATAAAAAATATGTACTTAAAATAAAATTAATCCAAGTCCAAAAAATATTTAAATTAATAAAAAATTGAAACACAGAACAGTATTATTGTGATTAGAGGTAGCGATTTTTATGACAAATCCCTATATTTTTTTATATAAAGTAGCGACGACTGCTAAGTTAGATCTCTCTACACAAACATTTGCTCTGGGTAGGAATCGAAACCACGACCCAGAGCATGGAAGGTCCCTTATAATCCCAATATTTTTTATTATTAGATAGAGACAACGATCTCTCTGATTGTATAACAAAACAACCCTTCGGATTATAAGTTGTTTTAACAAGAAAATTGACCTGTAAACTATGTAGCCCAGCAAGGGTCCAACTCCAACTAGTTTAGCATATTGTGATTACCCTCGGGGTACAAGTTATATTCGACGAGGTACGGTAACCACTGCTGTGTGATATTGATTTTCTGGTAGTGTTTACTATTGTAATACAGCAATGGTTTCCGTTATTTGACTTATGAATAATTTTCGTCAAATTCATTCTGAACGTGTTTATGGTACAATTGTTTCTGTCAGATTAATTTTGATAGATCTTTACTTAAGCTGCTGAGTTATGACAAGAATCTCAGTCTATCAAACTTACAGTGGTCATCTGATTGGTTGTGGGTTTGATTCTTACGTGTGCAAAAGCTTTCGTGTTACAGTAAAAAAAAAACAAGACAGAATACCTAAGTACATTTTATGTATTTAGTTTTATACATTTTATGTAGGTTTTAAACTACAAGCTTGTTTTATTGGTTTAGGATTGAATACAATATTTGTTCACAACTTCAGAAAATATTTAATGACAAAAGCTAGAGAAAAAATATAAAAATGTTTGAATGTTCATGTCACTCATTGCTATTATTATTTATATAGGAATATTATTTTAAATTTATATTTGTTTTAGGTATTTCGAAAAACTTTTAATATTAAAAAACAGCAATAATGTATGGTAATATTATTTCATGTACACCACATATTTTCAAACCATAAAACAGATTGAAATGAGCAATCTTTAGATCGTTTGCAACGGTCTGCAGATAGCTCAACTGTTTCTTACGTAGTTATAAAAAAAAATACTGTAATAGTAGTAAGCTTGTTTGTGATTAATAAAAGTTTTTAAAAATATATTTGGTATATTTTCAGCAAAAGAGATTACGTTTTCATTCAGATAAAATCCAATGTTACAATACTTATTCCAATATTTCGATAAAACTCATAACTCTCTTAGAGTACAGAGTTGTAACGAGTTTCATACGGAAATATATGAACCGGAAATTCCATATAAACTCAATTTTCTGTTCAAAGTACAGCTGTTGTATTATTTTTATTGTTTGAGTCTGTTTTACGAGTGTTTTTAGCATTTGACTTGTAAACACCACCAATATCTATGAATGATAAAACAACATTCAAAAAGAAAGGAGAATGAAAATCAAGATTTTTATATTTCTTAGAGTAAAAACCACTTGTCAAGTAGTAGCCAAAAGTTTTCATCTGAAAAATATGTGATATAATTTGTTACAGTATTTCCGAGATATCTATGTTACATTATATTCCTTCAATAATAAACATACGAGTACTTTATGCAAACGGATAAGCAGATTACGACTTAAGTTCCCGTTTGATGGGCTTACTTTAATGGATTTCCCTGTTTGCCGGAGAACTTTCTCGAATCACTTAATCTGCCACTTTTCGGATAATATTTTTGTATGATTTATGGTCCTGTGACGCCGGGAAGGCTAGACGAATATATTTTTTGGGTTTCGTGGAGGGTTAATATGTGTAACGATCCTTTGGATGTCTCTATTGTTGGTGATGCCAAACAAGCTGGGCTCAAAACATATATGTTGTGAGCCAGCTTGCTATATGCTACACTAGCTGGTTCCGCGACTTCGCCTTCTACCGTTTTATTGTTGTAGACATATACATAGACATTTATTTATTTACTACACATAGCACAAAAATGAAACACCAAAAATAAAAAAATTCAACAACACTAACATTTTTGTGTGCTACAGAAGCAAAAGGGCCCCGACTCAGTCTATGTGTTATGCCGATGTATAGACTACATTTTAGTAAAATTTCATTTAAATCCATTCAGTAGTTTTTGCGTGAAAAAGTAACAAACGGATGTTTGTTACTTCCATCCATACAAACTATCGCCTATATGATATTAATAGGAAGTAAGACTATGTAGTTTGTGTGCATATTCGAACTCGAATATTAGAACATTTTTCGTGCTCGCTTGTTGAATCCATTATCACACATCACATTAGACAGGGATAGACACACGTGGAAAGAGAGTGGAGAGATCTATGCCCAGCAGTATGAAAGTAGGTATGAGTTATAAAAACTAAGTTGTATGTTTTGTTCACAACCGTGGTCGAGTTAGAAATAAATCCGACACGTGAGTTGAATAAATACAGTGAGATTTAGTTACGGTACTAATTGACTCGCCGTAAGTAGGTAATTACCCTACTTGTAAAACTGGGTCATCCTGTAGAGGCGGCAAATTCTCTGAAATAAAACTTTTTGGCCTACTTCAAAAGGGGCAAAGGTTTCGAAAGTGCGTGGTTGGTTTTCAAATTTATTCTTTATTTTGTATATTTTATCTCGGAACTCTGTGGTAAAATGTTTTATTGAAACAAGTGGATCTGAGATAATATAATATAAGCTGTAAAAAAAATATATCACATGACATGAACAGATTGAAAAATAACGCTTAATCACAAAACTGAAATGCTTTACAAAAAATACTTCCACATTCTACAAACAAGTGATTATTTTGAAATCCCTAGAAAATATCGAATGTCAAAAATTACATAATACTTGTTATTTATACAAATTTATCGTCATCATCATCCGCAGCCAGATTTCGCCCACTGCTGGGTATAGGCTTACTTTTTCTTACAAATTAGTTTACAATTATATAACATAACTAGTTTTAAATGGGCTCACATATTTGGTTTAGTGTTTTTATTGATGCTCAATCAATTATTTACTGAGAAGTTACATAAACATTTGACAATGCATCTCAAAATAAATATACCAGGGGATCGAATCCAAAGTGTACAATATTGTGTTGAATGTTGGAAAACGCAGATGTTGTTGTAAATCCTATAATGCAGTGTCCGTTCTGACGTGGCTTAGCGCGTCACACTTGACAGGTTAGACATTAGGGAACATTATTGCAACTAACGTTAGCAATATAATTGCATGTTGCAGCCAAAACGAGTAACATGGACACAAGTAAACTGAACTGTATGAACAAGTGTGTTTTAAGCACCAACATGGTTCTATTCAAATAATATCCGGTATAAAACTTAAGAAAATCTTTTTATGTTTTTGTTTTCAAGAAACAAACTAGTAGCTCCAGTGACTGAAAATATGAGGAGTAACAGGTTGGCGTGGTATGGACATGTTATGCGAAAAGAAGAATGTCATGTGACGAAAAGAGTGCTAGGTATGAATGTGGATGGATATAGAGGAAGAGGCTTAAGAAAATATGGATGGATTGTGTGAAAAATGATATGGATGTGAAAGGAGTGAATACTGAGATGACGGATGGATGATAGAGGAGAATGGAGGAAAAGAACATGTTGTGCCGACCCCACCTAGTGGGATAAGGGCAGGAAGAAGAAGAAGATGGTTTCAAGATACAAACTTCTGCTCGCAAGTATTATTGGCATTTGAAAACTTTTTAACGTTTGAACGTACATTACAATGTGTCTTGCTGTCAATACTGTTCACTTCACTAAGTCATATCTTTAGTATAAATAAATAAAATACTAGTTGCACTAACACTGAGACTACCCGACTATATAAAAGAACGAACCATTCTTCGGTCAAAAATTACAACCTTTAAGACATAAATTTAATGCCATAAAGTCAATTAATTATTCTAGAAGTACGATCCCAAAGTTAATCCAACAATTATTTGTGATACTTCCAAGTTGCCTGTCTTGGTCAGAACAGACATGGCTAATTTCCTCTAATGCCCCTTTACCCTTGTCTGCATTAACCATTAACTTGTGACATGCTTAATTCGCTAAGTGCTGTGGTCAGTCTTCTTGATAGGGCAGAGTGAAAGCGGGCGCAGTACAAAACGCTATGCTACACTACTAAGCTAAAAACCAAGCTAAAGTTATCTTTATTCATTTATTATGTACAGTTCAATGTGTATCTCTATCGCGTGGAACTGACACCTATAAATAATCATTTAGTAAGATAAAATAATCACATAGTAAGAATATAAGATCGATTCTAAATGAACTTTGTGATTTTACTGAATACACTAATTTTGTTTTTTTTTATCATTAGTGAGCTAGCGAGTTTATATTTGAAATAGCATAAGCAGTGGACAAGCTTATAGTAATTAATAATAACCAGCTAATATGAAAAAGTGGCCTCCATTGGTAGTTGACAGATTTTCAACTTACCAACAGTCATTTTTGACGACAAATGACGGCCAACAGACGTCACGAACTTATCAACTTTTTGGTCACTACAAATTTAAAAACGTCCAAGTATAGAAGATGCAAAAGACATGAGTCACGTGACTATCCTATTTATTTTTGCCGTGTTATAATTGCTTGGCGATGTTACAATGTCAACTGATTATATTGTAGCGTATGTTCGGATGCCTCCGCTTGCTTACTGACCCAACCAGCAACGGACAGTAAAATCGACCAAAATGTATTACCCTATTAACTAAACCACCTTTGTTTAAAGTAAATCTCTGGCCTGAGTCCAGTTTAAATTATTTATTCGGCCGTGAAGGGCACTTGCTAATATCTTTAGAAATCTGGGCTGAAGGACATTGTGGGTGGTCAGCTAGAATAATTAGCGTAATTATGTTGTTGGTTGCACGTTTATAGTTATCATTTAAGGTGATAGGTACGTCTCGCTCTAGCGGGAAATACAATTTTCTTATGGTTTTTCTTTATATTTACTAAATTATAAAAGTGTTTTATACAGTTTTAAGATTAAGTAAGTTAATATATAGAACCAATCTCAAATATTGATACAGTGTTACACAGAAGATTATTGTTTATGTTCGCAAAGTTGCTTAAACTAGTAAAACATATAACAGTTCAGCCGCAATAAAAAAAATCCCTAAAAAATTGGATTTCCCGCTAGAGCGAGACGTATCACCATAAGTAGTGATATCATTATTAAAGTTAAGTAAACTCAAGTAAAAACTAAGTTAAGAAGTAGATAGTAATTTCCAATGAATCAAGCGTGTTATTTGAAATAATATGTAAAAAGTTTTCTGTAAAATGTGAACATATTTTCATCACGGCAATAAATATAATTTGTACTAAGCATTTTACTAATGCATGATTAGCATTATGTTCATATACGAATGCTATAAAATCGATTGTTAAGATTCTACAAACTTTTTCGTTTTGCACACACACATGAACATGTTGGCCATACCATGATTGAGGCACATCTTAAAGACAATTCGTGATAAAACTTCACTATTTCGAAAATCTTTGAACCACTGTTGGATTTTTTTTATATATATGGGTATTATGTATCACTCCGTGGACGACAAAGTTTAAATGCACCTACTAAACTTGAAACTACTATAAAATATAAAGTTGGTACAAAAATGAGAGCGAAATAGTGTGGCTCGTCTATTATTCACCTCAGCCAAGAAAGTGGCGGAAACTAGCAACTAGATAAGTTTTAAAAGGACTAAGTTAGATGAATCTTGACTGCATAATGACACAGATTAAAAGTTTATTGTGAGTTTTGGTAGTGATTTCTTAGATGTGATTATTGTTTTTGTTATTTTTTTATTGCTAAGCATTATGGTCGACAAAATGCTAGTAAAACACTTTAGTTTTTACAAAATACCCCTGTGTTTTTATTTATTTTAGTGTAAAAATAAAAAGTTTCTTAAAATGTCAGCAATTATATTTTGACAAAATCAGGAAATAACTTGAACTAGACTAGGTGCAAACAGTAGATTATCAAAATTCGTTGGTTCAACAGACCCGGGTTTAAAAAAAAAATATATTAGAATTTATTTTTACTAAAGATGTGCCTCCATCATTTGGCTGAGAAAATGCATATCATGATACCAAACCTCCTTCAAAATAAAAAATCTTCGCCATTTTCATAAAATAATAAAATCGTTTTGTATAAATATTTTCTCTCCTGCACTTGAAAGTAGGTCTTAGTATTAATAAATAATCCTCTCGAACAAACCGAGGCTGCGTTCATAAATAGGGATTATGTCAATATAAGTCGTTTAATGTGTTTTATATTGTATTTAAGTCGTAATACCGTATAAAAGCGTTTGCCGATCGTTCATTTTGTTCAAAACCTTGACTTTAAGTATTTTGCTGAGATTAACTTAGTTATTTTTGTATTATTTCTATTCGAAAACAAAGGATTATTATTAAAGGAATAACGAAGCAATATCGTCTTGTTTCTAGATTTTAGATAATGTAATAATCTACCAGCGCAAAAAACTGCTATAAGGCGAACGCTACACGTCAATAAATATTGTGATAATTATCATGATATTGCCATTGATATTGCGTGTAGCCTTCGCCTAAGAACAAGAATTTGACAAGCCTTTTTGGATTGGAACCAAAAGTTCCAATAGATTTCATAAATCTAGTCTGAAATCTATAGAGTAGTCGCGTGACATACAACATCCAGTTACAGTACAGACTGTATGTTTAAAACACAAAAAGTGTCGGTTGAATAGTGGAGCGTTCATTTTTATATTAGACAGTCACGTATAAACCGCTATCACATGTGTAATGTACCCAGAGGGTCGTAATTAACGCAAGCTGACCTCTATCAATAACAGATTAGCATGTAAAAGCTAATGGCCTAATGGCTTGTATGCGCTAGTAATTGGATCATAAATTGTATACAGCCTGTGGAGTATCATTTTAACTAACGCAAACACATAATTTAAGGGAAGTGTAAAAACAGGGCGTGAAAACTCTAAATTAATAAAAATGTTTTATTGTTTCAGGTAATTGTCATGACTGGAAGTTTCATAAATAAAATAACTTAAAACTGGAACAACTACAACGCAGCCGACTTGACGATAGACTTGCTTGACTGAAATATATTTCAAAACAAAAACTTGACATTGGCAAAATGCCTGTTGTGTCAGTAGAAGCCATATAAAAGAAGAAGATATCTTAAAAGAAGGTAAGTATATTAATAATCTGGTATTCTATAGAACAAATCTTATATTTTTACTATTCTTTCAATCTTTTTCTCTGTTGAAATCAACAACATAAGTAAGCCGATTGAAAATATCAGGTTTTGAAATCAAAGTAAATGTTGTTCATATAACTTAAAGATCTAAGCTATTGCAAAAGCCCCTAGAATAGAAAACTGAAAAATAAATATTGATCAAACAGATTTTTTAACGAGAGATTGAAAAAATATTTGTATTGTTAAATGTTTTTGGAATCACTAATCCCAAAAAAAAATCTTTAAGTAATCAAATCTAGTATAACTTGAGCTTCCGTTCCTTAAATAATCAATGATTTTATAGTTCAAGTAAAATTGGCATTTACAAGCTAGAGATTACCAAAGTTTATCAAAAAAAAAAATCAAAAAGTTTTTATTTTTATAACAAGATTAAGACATAGTTGGGGTGGGAACTCTTCTTTTATGTTTATGTCAACCTTGATTAACTTTAAAGAACCAACGATTTTTAGAAATTGATTGCTTAGTTCAGCTTAGTTCTGGTTATCAGCTACCTAGCTGATAAATAGAACTAAGCGGACCCTCGCCCGCCGAGCCACATCGGTCGATATACTATCTTCAGGATCTTTCGTTTCGATTGATAAATTGAATAGATATTACTAGGAGAACTCTAGTTTATTAGTTAGTCAGGTACAGTCTAGAAGTCCAGCATTTGAATAGTGCAAATTACGTCTTACTCTAAGCGTATTCAATAGAAGCTTCTTAGAAACTTGTGGTCGCTATGTTTTGTTAATGATTCTTGATGTATTTTGAAAATCAAAGTTCCTCTTTACCTATGAAACAAAGTTGACGGTATAATCTTTATTTTCAATTATTTTTCACTTAGTTAAAAGAATAAAATAGATTTATCTTTTTTGATTTATTAGCCCGATTACTTTGGTTTGATTCTCAAAAATAACTAAAATATTATGAGAATAATTTAACCATATATACATGCGAGATGTTTATTTGATCTCTTTTTGAGACGAAAACCAAACTACGAGACAACGTACTTTGAATGAGATTCGAATCCACACTGCCAATTAATAATTCTTTTAAGGCGACGGGTAGGGTGAAATTTTTCATAATAAATAAAAATGTCAATAACTTCCAAGTTTATTATTTATTTATTATATCTATACACACGTTAAACTTGTAACACGGCATAGTTTTTGCCGTGGTGGTTAAACTCTAGACAGTCAGCGTGGCAACGTCACAATTTCAATTTCAACAAAAATGCTGACAACGGCGCAAAACACATAATGAGCCGCGCACAGTTCGGATAGTCAAACTCTAAAGCAGTGCCTTATGTATATTTGCGAGCACACAGCAATCAAACACTTATAATTCCTAAGGCGCTACTCTTCTTCTTCTTTAAACACCTTAATGTAGAAATGTTTTCTTTAGAGTCACAAGATACGAACCATAAGAATAGCTGTGCTGAGTTTGGTACCAAACAAATCTGCCAAACCCATAAAAAATGGGATCTTAAACCACACTTTTGCAAAAGGTGTTGGTACTAAACTTACATTTAAAAGTAAACTATATCCAAGAGCACAAATTTTGAGTAACAATACACTAGTTCAATATATTATGTGTTATAGGAAATAATAAGTTTCACAACTCCACATGCTATAACTTTTTCTGAAAACAGTTTTCGGTTTCCCCAAAAACACGCATTTGGCTATACCCGTCACCTTAAGTCAACCCTTCAACGTCTGCAAAGCCCGAAAGCTGGATCAAATATTAGTTGGGAAAATTATAATTAAATTAACAATAAACAAAACACTGCAGTGTTTACAGTTTGTTTTAAAAAAGACGTGTAGCACTCGGGGACTGCCGCGGTAAAGCTATTGCATAACATTTTTTGCTAGATTACGCAAGCGCAGTGTTAGGTTATTTCGTTACGGAATTTCTGTATTCGGTTTTCACGCTCAAGGCTCGCGATAGAAGCTATGCAATAGCTTAAAAACAAAACTCTGCAATGTTTACAGTTTGTTATAAAAAAGTGTTAATTTTTATACGTTTTGTAATAATAAACTAAAATTTATTTTCTAAAGCAAAAATCTTTCAAAAGCTTCCCCAGTGCAAGTTAATTTAGGAGATTGACATCATTTGCTAGTTTCAGCATGAACTTACCTCCAGAGCTACCAAATTATGCTTTGAACTTGCTAATTGAGCGTCGTGACGCTACCGGTAATTCATAATAGCGTTAGCTAATTACTCTTGAAGTTACATAGTGTTGCATACCTTCGAAACTAGTCACAGTATATTTTATTATACTTTGTTTTATTAAACACAAAAATCTGTAATGCAACCGGTTTTTGGCTTACAGAAATCCAGCAAAATCGCGTTGTAGAATTATATTAAATTGTATTTAAATAAAACCATTGAATTTTAGTCATAAAAAAGCCTTTAGACAACGAGAAAAAAGCACATTTATTAGTGCATTAAGCATTTTAAATAAAAAATATTAACTTTTGTAACGAAGATTTCGTTTTGTGATGCAATCAATGTCTTACTTTGTATTTATTACCTTTAAAATATTTATGACATCTATTTTAGATATTTGTGTAGCTTAAAATATCAAAACTATTTCAGAATACCTTAAAGTAAATGGTATTCTTGAATTTTCATCTCCGAATAATGAAAATACTGCGAATTTTCCGTAAACTTCTACTAATTAGGTAGTCAAATAGTTTCTTAAGCTGCCAAGATGAAAATTCCACGGAAGGTTGTTTCTTAGGAACCCACACTAAGTATGAAGCTTGATCTAATTTGTTATGTTAATTACTTACCAACATTGATGTCACGTATTAAACCAACATAAAAAAAAACAAAAATGTTTTTTTTTATCTTTATTTAATTATTATGATTATGCAACCCTCGACTAAATTAACAAAATTGACTTCAATTGTCATCGACATGATATTCTAAAACACATTTTTAAACTGTATTTACAAGTCAGATCTAAATATAATTTATTTATTTATTAACGCCCAAAATATTATCTTTAAGTCTGTTGAAAATGACGAAGGACGATACTTCGTTGTATAATCTATATAGGTAGGTATCTATGTAATAAAATAATTATTTTCACTAAACAGTGTACTGTCGATCGAAAGTATGTTATTTCTAAGTCCAACTCTTCAAACACGCAAAGTCTTTTAGTTAGCCATTTAATCCCGAAACAGGCGCGTATTCTAATAAGTTGGCAACATTACTCGGTTTTATTGCGCATTTTCACTTAACTCCCAGTCGGTATTTCTCTTTGAGAGTCATTTCTACGAGCCTGGTTTACTTCTAGTCAAATCCAATGTGAAATGGACTCTATTGTGGTGTGCTTCAGTACTTTTTAAAGTGGACTTGATTTAGCAAATTAAAGAAGAAGAAGCGTCAGTGATTGGTAACAGTGTTTTGCATTAAAATTGTCAGTGTATGATATTATAAGAGATGTTATAAATACCGTGTGTTTATGGTAAATAAATAATTTATTTACTTAAAGTATCATATTTACAAAGCTCGAATAGTAATTCTGATACACTGGTTAGATATCCACTCACCAGCTCTCGGGTCACGCTTCTTTGCGACTCTTTGATATAATATACGCTTGTAGGCTAAATAGACAAGTTTAAGTTACAAGAGTTCTAGTAAACAGGATTGTATAGGTGAATAAATGTGACCAATTCCTTCAAGAAAATTAATTTATTCAAATTTTCGCGAATGAAACTTCTGTAATATGCAATACTGCTAGTTATTCCACGCTGCCATCGCCTGGTCGTTGTGAATTATTTAGAATACGGATTCAAAGATAGCCATTAAACATTCAGGCTCGACCTACGGCTTTGGACTGTTTTCGCATAGTCTCCGATACGATAGCTACACGATATTGTCAGAGAGGTAATGTCTACTAGATTTTGCACTGTGTTGGCGCTGTAACCGATATTTTTGCGAGATTCATTGATTTTGGAGATTTTTGGATTCGTGTAAGTCTGTAAACACCTTTTGATTACATGTGCCCTAAACTAATGTTATCTAGAAGAGTAGGTACATAGTAAATGTTTTTGAATCTCTGTGTGGGACGATATTGTCCCTACATTGTACGTTTTTTTAACACTTCAGCGTTTAACATAATAAATAATAATAAATAAATATTCACGGACAATTCACTCATCCTATAAAGGATTGATTTTGGCGAAGAGGGTACATTTATTGGATTTTATTAGTATCTACATAAATCATTGAATTAAGTAATACTACGTGAGCATTTTAACAAATACTTAGAGAAAGAGTACAAAAACCTCCATTAAAGTTAAGTGCACTTTAAAGCTTGCCCTCCGGTGGTTTTTGCCTTGCAGAATAAAAACTAAAGGGTAGCATAAGCATCGGACACGTTAAAATTGTTTTAAATACTTTCTGTCTGAGTGACAAAAATATTTATGTAAAAAGTTCTGCTTATTTTGTTCCTAAATACAACCAATTTCCTCTCAATCGATGCTTATGTACTTCATCCGTTTTACGAAGAGTTTCTGAATTTCCAGTTTCCAATACTTACTTTTAATTTGCAATAAACAGCGATAAAAACAACGAGAAACCTCCCAAGCTACTGTTCTATACAAAAGCCAAATAAATGGTATTTTACGTAACTTTATTTAGGAGATTAGCTGCGAACTCATTACACAGATAATTTTAAGCCGGGAGTCCATAAGCTTGGCCCTTTTGTAATGAATTTAATTTTATTATACGTATCTGCCACATATAAGTGAATTCTAAAGAGGTTTTTGTATGAAATTTATGAGTTTTACATAGACTTATCTAGGTAGCATTTAATTTAATTGTGTCCTAAAATAAGGATACGACCATGATATAAATTTCATTGTAAAGTTTATTAAGTACAAAACACTTTATGCTTTAGATGAACACATGGAAATTTGACTTTTAAATAAATCACTACATTATCTTCGGCAAGATGGCGACGATCTGCGAAATATTGATAGCAAACTCTGGTTGTAAAGAGCCAAAGTTCTGACACTATAGCGAATTTTTAGAAATACCTATGTCCAGCAGTGGTCTACATAGGTTGATAATGATTTACGTTTTCGTCCAGAAAATTCAACACACAAAAAACATTTCGGCCATCTTGTTCGTAAACTGAGCCTAGAATTGTAGCAAAAAAATGAGCAATTGAAATCGAAAAACAATTCACGAAGACAAATCACAGTCAAAGAGTAGGTATGAGACTATCGGATGAGATTGGTACATTACAATTTATTTTCAGAGAAGCAAAAGAAAATAACATATCGTTGTTCAACCTATGTCACGTATCAGTGACAGAAGGATGGACGTCGATACGTTCAGTACCTATAGGTACATATACCAAAGCCTTTTTACCGCTTTTAGACGACCTTATAATATATAAGGTCACTTCAGAAGCCAATATCTTTAATGGCCGTGTTTTAGGTTTACAAAACCATACATATGTTTTAGAAACTTTGAGAAAGATCAACTAAATAATATATTCTAGCTAGACGGCAATGTCTTAACTATTTAAAAACATATTTAAACGGTTCTTGGGCAATTTCTTAATTAAAAACTTGACCTCATCACACGCTTAATTTAATTTCACTTGTATCAATATCTTTAAAATTATAATTGGATAATAAAAGGTACATTATGAGATACTTTGAAATAAATCATAAATTTTGTTTTTTCTCGCCACGGTTGAAAACGAGAACAAAAATCGAACTGTATTTTTCCCGTCTAAAACCCAACTGATGTTCTGTACCCTTACACCCCGCAGCGTGAGCGTGTGTAATGTACTCACAAAATAAGGGGTTTCGTTTTAGCATTCTTGAGACTTAGATTTTAGAGATTTTTTTTAAGTTTATTATAATATCTTGCATATAAAATGAAGTAACTATAGTATTAATTGAAAAGAGTGGCGTTTGAGGGAGAAGGCTTATATCCAGCAGTGGGCTAATACGGGCAGCCTATGAACTCTATAGTTTGACAAGTTTTTTTTCCTTGCAAGAAAAAAGAACTTGCCAGTTATCCCCTGATAACCTAATCATCATATTTATTGCCGTTATCAATATTGTTTTGCTTGTAAGTATTTGTTGTTATATGCGACAACAGAAATTACATCATTTGGGAAAATTAGAACTATCACGGTTTATGAAACACAGCCTTGTGACGTTGTGACAGACGGACAGAGAGTTTCAATAAGATCCCGTTTTATACTTTGGTTGCGGAACCCTAAAACATACGCCTTTTTGCTGACATAGAACTTCGTCGTTAAGGTTTTCACAATACTCTTACGAAGTAATAAGTACTGGAATGTAATATATTGGCCAGACTAGACATGTCTGGGAAAATTGAGGCTATTTATCTTCGGTTTAGCGATTAATGTACCATGTCTCTTATGAATTATTGAATTGTCTAGCTATAAACAAAATCAGTGATCCTTGATCGAATATAAGATAAATAACACAATATATATATAATTATATATATTTTGTGTTTTTTATCATATATTATATATACATATATATATATATGATTCTGGCATATTGTTTTAAATAAGTATATTTAGGTAATCGATATATGTATTCTTATTTTATACGTTTTCGGCATGAAAAAGTAGATACATATATAGAGTTTACATCATTTATTTTAACTGCCAATTACGAATATAACATATTTTATTAGTATTATTTGGTTGATCACTTCACATTGTCCAAAGCTGAAAAAATATTTCCTAGAAAACTATGAATGATAAAAATATTACGCAAAAATATTCCGATCCATTCCGGATTGCATTTCCATGTTGCTTTGAAAAGATGTAATATATCAATACAGCCCCATGCCGAGATCAAGGGAGTTACATGCAGCTAACACTACACTAGTCTGAACATTTTCAAAATCATAACATACTTTGTACTGTTCAACTGTTTTCCAAATTCCATCACTTGATGTAGGTAGTCTTTGCAGTCTTGCAATATGCGTTTGTATTTTGTATTGTATCTTCAAGTTTGTTGAAAAATCTGTAGAAATCTCTTTATAAGTATAATAATGTATTAAATCATTGATGTTCATTTGTCTCGCTAAAACTCAACAGCTGTAGGCCGATTTAGTTGATTTTGGTTTTAAAATTTTCGACGTATTCCAGAGAACGGTGAAAAAATATGAGAAAAATATTTGCGAGTTTTAGTGTCGTTAGAAGAGGGGTATTTATAATATGTTAGATACTTATATATATATTTTTAACTAGATGACTATCTTGAAATATCCAAACTAAATTGAGTATCTATTTGCTACGTATAATGTATGCTTGAGTGTGTGTTTGCTATTTATTTACGTATTTTATAAGCGCTCTATAAGTTGTTACATATTGTTCCATATTGTTTATGTAATTGTTACATATTTCCGTCTATTATTCAATTTATTAGGACTGGACTGTCTCACTACCGGTTCGATAACGCTAAAACCAAATGTTGTAACCTTAACACTATTCCTCACGATCACGACGGGAGCCATTCTCGAATAATTCCACCGGATTACGCTCCACATGACGATATCCTTTCAATTTACTGGGCAAATTCAATTGTTTGTTTGCAGTTTCAATTGAAATCGTTTTTTGTTAAGATTTACTTACAGATTCATTACATAATATAAGACTTGTAAGATCCCAAAACTTGAGACTCTTTGTCAAGTCGCTCAAGGGCACTCAGGGTGGAATTATGTCTAATTTTAGACTGAAAACTTCCAATGTTCGTCGGGTAACTTTAACATTTTTACTTGTTATAGAATAATAAATCTTTATTTCGGTTAACATACCAAAAAATAATAAGTTTTTGTGTGTATGATAGCCACGTTTACCCAATAAACAATATCGTGACCATCAGCGATTTATAACAAAATGTCTGCTATAACATATGGGGATATATAGGCTTGTATATGTATAGCACACTTGGAGTGTTGGCACCATGCCACATGGCTGTAACGCCATGCCTTGCCTTCGGGCGGATTAAGAAAGATTAAGTGGTCGCTAGTTTTCATATTGCAGTGAAGTCAAATAACACTCAAAGTTGGAAATAATCATAAAGTAGAAATCAAATAACTTACTTCAAGCTTAAGAAATCAACTTTAAATAAATTATTTTTGCACAGGATTGAAAGATCTTTAAACTATTCGTTATTAATATTTTACTTCTTAGATTTTATGAAGCTAGGAAGTAACGTACATGGTATTAAATTTATATTTTTAACCGAGTAAAACTAAGCGTTTTGGAAGAAACTAGAGATATGTAATACATGCTTTGTGATGTGTGAATTAAAACTGCATAATGTAAAACATTACTTCCAAAAAAGGGGGTTTCTTTAGTTGGTAACATGGTCTATGCCAACACTTGGTTAACGCTATGTTAAATACATACGATCGTTTGGGCATAGCAAGTACATTTCGACCTGAGTTTATCACAACCCGGCACGTAATAAATTCATTCAGCCGAGTACGGTGCATAGTTGGGAGAAATTAAGCGAGTGCAATAAAGATTTGCTCATAAAACTATTCGGGCGGATCCAACAATTCGGATTAAAGCCAGCCTACGAATCCTGCGATCCAGAGCCAGAAAACTTACGCGGAACAATGGAACGGCTTCTAGCCTGCGATTGTTTTGTTTCGGATTTAAAAACTTGGCATACTCGTATAGTAATCACGTTTGAAAACTAGACTTCCCATGTAACCATGACTTACATACCTACCTACATACTCATCACTTAGAATTATATAATGTACCTACTTATCCAAGCTTCACTGCTACCATCTACCTACTAAGTCTCATTTTAAGTATTTTGTTCTTTATGAAATAATAGAATTCTTTAAACCGAGATTCGTTAGGCCTTCAAGGACTTTGAAATAAACTTTTAATTTTGCAGTCTATGTAGCTCATAAACCAATGGATGACCATAGTATGATGGATTATTTCGAAATAGTTTGTTATGATGGATGTACGGATAGTAAGGTCTGATGGATGGAAGTTTGTATACACGGACATTTCACACACGCTCTAGTCCCAATCAAAATAAAGCTTGTACTACTTTTATACACTTTTATTATAAATACATAGATATTATATTGAAAAGTCTTTTATATAAAATTGAGTTGATAATTAAAAATGCATACCTATAGCAATCTAAAACCTCAAGTTTTTTGCTATAAAACCAGAGTAACCCCCTATCTTATAAAAAGTTAGCGTTGACATTACGTATGGTAATCAAGACATCAAGTCTGCGCTAACTTTATAAGATAGACCGTTCGAATTAAAGAGAGCAATAAAACATCAAACACATTTGAACACCATTACCTATTCAATAACATAAAGTAAGCAAATAAATATGTTAGCATACACATAACTCAACTGTGGAATACGCAAATGGAGCAAACGTAGGCACATGGTGATATATACACCTATATATACATAGCTACTCGATATTTATGGACATTATACGTGTACGAACTGAATATTTGATACAACGCCTTGAGACCTGCCGGTACATACGTTATGTACCGTTCTATATTCTATTGCTAGGCCTATCTAAGTTGCAATAACCATTTCGAGTGATAGCTACTCATTTTTTAGGCAATAATAGTAAAATAATGTCGTTTTCGTTGCTACATATAAAATAGAGAAATATTATACCATTATCTTTAAAGCTGTACCTACTTCTTTTCTTTATAGAGATTTTTGATATAAGTAATAAGTATTTATATCAAAAATGTCTATAAAGCCAGGTATGAATGAACTGACTGAGACACTTTTGAACTATGTAGATAGGTTAAAATAAAGATTGATATGCAATATGTTTTACATAGGTAGTTAGGTACATTACTTTGATTACTGACGGACATTCAATCACTATTTCATATATTCACAACAAGCGGTCTGACAAGCTTGCAGTCAATACAATGGGGTTTGATGCTAAACCCATGTAAAGATCTGGCACACATCTGACATCGCGTGATATACGCTGACTGGGCTATTCATCGATGCACCGCAACAATACCTAAGTTGATCCACTGGGAAGATACGCTTCAATGGATGTTATCCAGCGATAGAGCCGTAACTGATGAGCTAGAAACTAGACAGACGGAACGAAAAAGTTTGAAAATAGTTCAGCATCGCATGGAAATAGAGAGAATTTTTACTACGACATACGGTTACTAAGTACAGTACCTCTACCATGAGTTGTCCTTCTCTACCTCTACCATGAGTTGTCACAGTAAAATCGCCTGACTTTACTACAGTAGATACGTCAATATTAGTATTACGAATTTTAGTACCCAACTATCGGCTAGGGGCGCTGTACAGATCTTCATACATTTTTTTAACTACAGACGCTAGCGAGTATATATTGTAAAACTTCATGGAAGAGTTATAGAACACTCATGATTTCAACTTTTCTAGATATGTTTAAGACACTCTCTGTTGTCTTACTATGTAGCTATTCTCATACAATTTTAATTATAAGTATAAATTATGGATAATGAAAAGATTGACCTTTGACTATGAGCATAGAGTTATTTTTACAGCTACGCATACCAACCGATAATTTTTCGCTGGCTACTGTTGTTGGACTGAAAGTAGGAACAATACTTACAATTATATAATATTTGTACTTAATCTATAATGAATGGAAGAAGAGAAAAGAGGCCTTTGCCCTGCAGTGGGACGCCAATGGCTGAATAATAATAATAATGCTACTCGTTTTGTATGTTAACATATAATTATGTTGAGGGCTGGTGAGTATCTGGCCCAGCGTATCAGCATTGCTATTCAGCGCGGCAATGCAGCCAGTGTCTTGGGTACGCTTCCGATTGGTACTGATTTGGATCAGTTGAACTATCTATAGATCGTTTGCTACGGTCTGTAGATAGCTCAACTGTTTCTTATGTACTTTATATGACAATGTACATTTTGTAAATACTGTATAGTCGTAAGTTTGTTTGTTAACATAGCATATTTTATATAACCTCTATGTTATTGAATAATCTCTCCACCATGCTAATTAGTTAGAATGCAGAGACTTAGCTCGCGTCAACTCGCATGGCTGTACGCCAGGCGTCGCAGCTACAGCTTATCTAAGATTTGCTGCCATATGTTTTATAAGCTTTCTTTATTGTTCTACTGTAACAGTGGTCTTAAATATTCATTTCCTTTTAATTAATGTTAGTTTAGTTTATACTTTTACATCATTTTGTATTCTCTTTGCGACCAAAACAAAGATGTTATTCACATGACCGGATTTTTTAAATTATCTTATTATATTGATACCATCAATACAAGAGGGCGCTACTGTGCCACTGTGTACATCGTATCTATACTTAAAATTCGTAAATAAATAAACTATTGCAAAATAAGTGTCAAAAACCGTGTGAATACTTACATAAAGACTGAATATAAGTGAAAAGTGTATAGACTCAGTGGCAAAACAATTAACCAGTGCTAAAACTAAAGAAATACGAAGCGATTTTATAACGTCAAAATACCAATGTAGAGGATCCAAAAAACTTGATACTCAGTGAAACAGCGACAACAAACATTAGAAGGAGACTGTGTACCCAGCCAGGTTAGTTATTAAACTTCCTGAGAAATTTTTAGATCATTATAACCTAAATGATCAAAATTACACAAGTCATTTACATTGGTTTATTGAAAACAGTGCCATCTATCGACAAGTTCTAAAACTTGATACAGAGACAGCTGCAAAGATCCATACCATTTAAATACCGCACTTTGGATAACTACCTAGTGAAATTAATCTGCTACTTACCACTAGAGGGCACTTGATTCAATTTTGTAAATATATTACAAAAGTAATAGAATATAATGGAGGAACTTACTGCGATGATCAAAAGCTTGCAAAATAAATTCGACGAACAAACAAATGAGCTTCGAGATATGAAACAGAGCATACCACAAATAATAAACAACAATATAGACACAAAATTCGTAAATTTAGAACATAAATACAGCGCACTGGAAAAAACAGTAGAAGAACAAGGGCGACGCATACAATACCTAGATAGACAAGCCAGAAAAAAGAACCTATTGTTTTTTGGAATAGAAGAAAATGAACGGAGCTATTTTGATTTAGAAAAAACAATAGTTGAATTTATACATAACTATATGAAAATAAATTGCTATGCAGAAAATATAGAAGAAGTGAGGCGTTTGGGAAAAAAGCACGACGATGAAAAAATTCGACCAGTTGTCGTTACTTTGAACAGAATGGGAACTAAAATTGAACTACTGAAAAACAAAAAATTATTAAACAACTCACCATATTATATTAAAGAAGATTTCCCTCCAGAAATATTAGAAGAACGCAAGAGGTTAACTACTCAGATGCTAGAGGAAAGAAGCAAAGGCAGAAAGGCATTCCTTAAATATGATAAGCTCATAGTATTCCCGGAAGATAGTTTAAGTAAGGTACAACAAAAACTCCCGCATCCAAATACAAATAAAAGAATCCGATCTCCATCTCCGGAGCGAAAAAATGAGATCTCTAGCAAATACAAAACGAAAAAACCATCTAAGAAACCATATTCTAACATGCAGGAATACGTTATTAGAAGTAGGAACCGAAGCCAGGATTCATTCTCCGATCCCATGCCTTCTTCGTCTACAACCGCTGCCGCCGGAACACAGATGGCACCACCTGTATCGAATATTAATAAAACAAAATACTGACATACAGCGACCTCTCTTCAGACACCCCCAACACGGCCGGTCACCGCGGGGGTAGGCGACCGAAACCCTCCACTCCAACCACTCTACATATGCACGTACAACACAAGATCCCTCCTATCAAACGAAAGATTATTAGAGTTTAAACAATCAATATCTAAAATAAAATACGATATTATCGGTTTATCCGAAATAAGAAGAACAGGCTACAATATTATTGAAGACGATGAACATATCTTCTGTCATTTTGGTGAAACAAAAGGGCAGTATGGAGTCGGTTTTCTGATAAAAATAAAATACAAAAGAAATATAAAGAGCTTCATTGGCATATCAGAAAGAATATGCATTCTAAACCTTCAATTTGAAAAAACCACATTATCAATTATTCAAGTTCACGCTCCTACCATAGACACAAGTGACGAAGATATCAAGACTTTCTACAAACTATTACAGCAAGCACAAATACAATGCCATAAATACGTAATCATACTGGGCGATTTTAATGCCCGTGTAGGACAACGTCAAACTAATGAAGAAAAAGTTTTGGGCAAATATTGCTATGGAAAGCGTGATAAACGAGGAGAAACTTTACTGCAATTTTGTTGGGAAAATGGATTATTTGTTACGAACAGCATGTTCAAGAAGAATACAAAAAACATGTGGACTTGGCTCTCGCCTAAGAAAAATAAAAGTCAAATAGATTATATACTAACCAACCATAAAGAAAAAATTACAAATATAGAGATATTAAACAACCTATCGTTTTTTAGTGACCATCGACTTATAAGAAGCACTGTGTGTATATCAAAAATACAGAAAAGTAGAGCCAACTACAAAAACAATACCACCAAAATAAACACAATAGAAGAAAAAGAACACTTTCTCAGCAAACTTCATATAAAAATAAACGAGATTAAACTGCAAGAAAAACAAGATGTAGAGTCCCTTTACAGTTCTATAAAAAAGTCCATCTGTGAGAGCCTGCTTTGTATAAGAAGTAACAAGGTCACAAAACGAAGCTTTATTACCGAACATATAAAAAATCTTATCGCTAGAAGAAAAGAACTAACCAACAAAAATAATATATCAAAAGAAGAAAAAAACGAACGAAGCTACCTATACAAAAATATTCACAAACTGATTAAGAAAGAACAGGAGGAACACAGGTTACAAGTGATCGAACAACATCTTGAAAGTTCAGGCAGTCTAAAAAAGGGAATGAAAGAATTAAACACTACCAAACAATGGATTCCTTGTCTCAAAGAAATTTCTACAAATAAAAAGAACTTCACTAGATCTACAATAATAGAGACGGCCACATTATTTTACAGAAGTCTTTACTCAGCACAAAACACATCACTGCCACAACAAGAAGATAATATACCTGAAAATTACAACTCATCCTCTCTAGACCGTTTCTGTGCAAAGGAAATTATGAAAAAAATGGAATCATTAAATATCGACAAAAGCTGTGGACCAGACGGTATATCGAACGAAGCGATCAAAATGGGGAGGTATTTACTAGCGACACCTGTAACCACCCTGTTTAATATGATTTTGGATAGCAAAAGAGTACCCAAAGAATGGACAGAATCGGACATTATTTTGCTATATAAAAAAGGAGACCCTACAGATATAACCAACTATCGCCCGATAAGCCTCCAATCAAACTTCTACAAACTGTTTGCTTCATGTCTTGAAAGCCGCCTCTCAGCTTTTATGGAAAACTACCAACCACCGGAGCAAGCTGGTTTTAGAAGAAATTATTCTACCACGGACCATATCCATACGCTAGAATTAATAGTAGAAAAATATGAGGAACAAAGAAAACCATTGTACTTAGCATTCATCGACTACGCCAAAGCTTTTGACTCAATTTCCCATAACAGCATGTGGAAAGCTCTACACGAATGCGGCATTCCGGCGGAAACAATAGAGCTCATAAAATACATATATAGCATAAGTACAAGTCGGGTAAGAACGGAAATCAAAGGTCCGGAAATAAATATTAATAGAGGTGTTAGACAAGGAGACCCTCTCTCGCCAAAAATTTTCATCTCTGTACTCGAAACTGTCATGAGAACTCTAAACTGGTCTGGAAAAGGTATCAACATCAAAGGTGAATTCTTAAGTAACTTACGTTTTGCCGACGATATAGTACTTTTCTCTGAAACAGCAACACAACTAGAGAAAATGATAAATGAGCTAGACACTGAGAGTAGTAGGATTGGTTTGGAGCTAAATACATCAAAAACAAAGATCATGACGAACAACTACCAAAAACCAGTTAAAGTAAAAGAATTCCTACTAGAATATGTCCATGAATACATTTATTTAGGCAAACAAATATCCTTTAAAAAGACAAGACACAATGACGAAATAAACAGAAGGATAACCATGACATGGAATAAATTTTGGAGTAATAAAGAACTACTTAAATCTAAACTACCAATCAAACTCAAGAAAAAAGTTTTAGACTCATGCTTACTACCATGCTTATCCTACGGCTGCCAAACATGGATTTACAACAATTATACGAAGAATAAAATACAAGTATGCCAAAGAGCAATGGAGCGAAGTATTCTAAACATAAAAAGAAAAGACAGGAAAAGAAATACAGACATAAGACTACAAACAAATGTTATAGATGCTTTAAGCCATTGTGAAAAACTAAAGTGGAAATGGGCTGGCCACATTGCACGTATGGAAAACAATAAATGGACCAAAAGAGTAATAAGCTGGACAGGACCACACGGAAAAAGAAACAGGGGAAGACCTAGAGAGAGATGGATAGATGAGTTAAACAAACAAGCCGGCGCAGACTGGATGACAAAGGCTAAAGATAGAGATGCTTGGAGGAAAATGGAGGAGGCCTTTACTCGTGGAGAGGTCCTTAACAATTAACAGAAAAAAAAAAAATTGTGATAGAACTCAATGCATGTTGATTTATAAATGTTATGTAAAATTATTTTCGATAAAAATCATTATTCAAATATCAATTTCATTTTTAATTCAATTAATGTAAATAATATATTTAAGAAATTCTGTTAGTATTTTTAAGGAAATAAAAAAGGTTTATTATTATTATTATTATTGATACCATGACTAAATTAATTAATTATTTGTAGGAAAGATCATGCAAAATTGTGGTACAAAGCAAATCGTTAGTCTTTTCAACGGGCATTCTGGCCCGTTTAGGCTCGAGTCACAAAACTCACAAAACACTGGCACCTAAAATCACCCATCATAAACTATTTAATATTATCTTTGTAATTTAACGAAATAAAGTATTTACTACAATGACCACTTCAACATTATAAATATATACAGAGAAGCCATTTTATAAAGACACTACTAAACCTTTCGTTCGTAGTTAATGGAGATATATTCAAGCCCTAAAACTCAGGATCAAGAGACGTGAAAGCTCCCGCTAGACCATTCCTTACAAGCATACGATGTATAGGCTTTTAATATTTAATCGGAAATGAAGTTGCACGTATTGAACGGAAATTGAATGCTGTTGATATAAACGAGCTACCTAAATTATATAGATGTAAAAGTACTAATAAGCGGTAGGAAAATGGTTATAAAGAACATATTTAATGCAATTTAGACTTTATTGCGTGCTACTAAGGTTATAAACAGCGCTCTAAATGTAATGTAATATTGTAACATAGCTATTTGTAGATTAATGTGATAGATAACATGAATAATGGCATAATTTGCCGCTTGAAGGTAATTGCGGGGATGTTGCATAACCAAGGGATAAGTAAAAATATATAGAAAACAAAATTTACGCCTACTCTATTGGTAAGTAGAGTTTATTTAGAAATCATTAAAAGTAAGTATAAAAAAACCAAAAAAAACGGTCTCTCTAACACTTGTCTTATACGTAGGTATGTTTTATATTTATTATTAATAGTATTATCATTATAAAAAAACTAACCTTATACGTATGTGCATTCTCGGTTACTGTCATTATAGTCATAGTTGAATAAACTTAAACTAAAGTGTAAATACAGTGAAAGTGAACTGAAGTGGGTCACATACCTACCTACTTAGTTTTGATCTGGGTCATACGACTCCCAAAACACACACATACAAATTGTGTACAAAAATCGAGGGTACCTACTAAATTATTCATTTAAAATATGCGTTCACGTTTCTTATATAGTAAAGGAAAAAACTATGTGCAAAATTTTGAAGCGTTTTATTATGAACTTAGTGTTATAAGTACATATTTTATTTAAGTTTATTCGATAAATACTTTAGGAACTTAAAATAGGTTCTTACAATTTTGGCATCTCTTTGTTATTGGTAAAATATATCTACCACTTAGTGTTTTGAGTTAATAGTATTTGTTCAAAATGAAAAGTAGTTTGATGTTTTATATCAATCTAAAAGTTTACCTACAGTGGTACGACCTGGAAGCCAGCGGCAGCGTCAGCAAAAAAAGAAGCATTGTGATGGACGGTGCCATCCATTTGTTATTTTGCTGGAACTATCGATCAGGTCGGACGACGTCACTTACTTCTCTCGCTCATCCCACACCCCATATCCTTTGTTTACTTCGTATATTTAGTTTAGCAAACTAAGTACCCCGATATCACATTCAGCCATATATTTTCGGTGTCATGAACGGACTCAGCATACTTATTCGGTCTCCCCGTCACTTATTACCATATCCTTCAGATATATCATAGTGTTCCGAATATTTTATGCTGTCGGTATCTAACAGGCGTTTCGTGGTAATGTCTCCGTTTGATGTATAGCAGTCAAGACCACTCGTGTTCTAAATATCTTGCCATTATGTATATTGTGGCTACATTAAGATGTAACGTCGCAGAAGGGAGCCTCTTAGCGTTTTTTCGTTGCGTAATCACGACCCAGATTGCTCTGTCGCGAAACATAATGCGGAATAGGGCAGGGAATTTGTAAAAGTTATAGGCGAGCATTTATTTTTTTCAAGTCGAAATATCGAAATGGCTACCACTCCCGAAAGTCCGGTGAAATTACACGGCAAATGGCGCCTCGTTTGCGTTTAATTTGTACATTTGTTTATGCAATCTTTTTTCGTCGAGATACGCAAGCGTAAAAATAATTGAAAGAGCTATTTTGTTCGGTAAGGGAAATTAGCGCCGAGATTGTTCTTTGTTTGTTATATTTAATTGGATCAGATTACGAACGCCGTACAGACACGAAATGTGCGCTCGTAACAAGTGAATGATAAGCGTTTGCAAGAGTAAATATTCCGAGGGAAGGAGCTATCTGCCGAAGGGATTTTGTGTGAATCACAAATGAATTTTCTGGAGGAGGAAAAACTCACGTCATGAAATCTTCTACTGTGGCTACTTCGTTAAATAATGTAAGAAAAAGTAGAGGTGCGCGAATTGCGGAGCCGACTGGAACAAAACGTGCCAGAGCCGCTTGAATTTGCAATTTGGAGGCGTTTCGTTCTCACAATTTGCTTATACCGAGCCCCACGTTGGGCGCCATTTCATGTAATTCGGTCCGCGGCCGCACTAAAGTTAAGTAATCACACACCGTCGCCGACGCCTGCGAGGAACTTTCTTATTTTTTGGCATCGTTTCAAATTAAAAACGATATAATAAGAGTAAGTCTGTTTTTGCATGTATGTTGAAACAAAGCCATCTTATTCCCCGCGTGAAATATAATTTATCATCCTTTGTTAGAACAATGTCAAAACAAAACAGCATTAACTATACTGTGAAAATTACCAACTAACGATACCACTATCGATCATGTTTTGTAATTTAAATTACATTTTCAACAAAATTCGCACAGAGGGAAACGGCACACGAAACTAAAAAGTATAATTAATGTACAAAACTTTATGAGCAACTGGCTAAACTAGGAATCTCGATGGAGGTCGACCCGTTAGCCTTTCATTTTCTCTCTTCAATAATGAATGGGTGCCTGCCTCCACAGCTGCACAAAATTTAATTTTAATATGGGACTGGCCACCATCTGAGCGACGTTGCCTAACAAAACACAGCGGCTGGCTGCCGGCGCACAGATTAGAACTCGCTTACACCATGTTTGTTCACGGTTAGCGTTTCTGATGTCCCAAGGCATTTGAACAATGTTATGAACGATTTTGTTATCGCCTTAATTGAATACGTGATTCCAAATACAAACGATCTTTTGGTTTGAACACGAACCTCCCTAAACCAGATCATAATGTAGCATTTCCAAACACTGGCCTTCAATTGGACTAAAATTTGGTGCAATTTCGTGAATTGTCGTCAGCAGTTATTATTCGGCGTGTAAGCAGGAATTTGCCTCTCTAGGACATAGCTGGTTTTGTCCTGAAGTTTCCCGTAAATTCGCATGGTTCGCTGGTTCCTTTCAAAAGTCGCGGTTGGTTTTACGCTTTTGGCGGTATTGTTCGTGGCGTTTTGACTTTGAATTTTAACCATTCTTGTTCAGAATTGCGCCAGAATGAATAATGTTTCGCGTTGCAGTTTGTTCGCCTTGAATTGCGCACTTTGGTTTGAGTTATTTACGTTGCGTGGAGAAAATTTACTAACGGAAAATTAAATAAAACTTTTTTATGAAAAAGACTTAATGGATCCATTGTGAACCTTGTTTGAGTAACTGCTTATATCGAGTTGGGAGAGCCCTAAAACAAGGTGGTTCGGCTCCGTCTTACAAATCCGCTTTTTGCCTTGAGCAAACCTTCGAAGTGGATGGAGCGGAGTAAGTCGGGCATGGAAGCATTCGGCGTGCCTAATCTCTCAAATCCTTTGAGATCCTTTGGTCTATAACTTCTTGTGCTCTGGATGTGAGTCACTCACCAGCGAATGAATGATAAGTAGAGCTTTGCGAGAGATGTGAATGTTCACTACGCAAAGCGCGGATATGCATGCTAATTTTTAAAATACCTAAAGTACATTGTTATTTGAATATAAACTTTCTTATTCAACTTCAACTTAGGTACTTACTCAAGCCTGTAATGTGTATATTTATCATAAAATAGTGTTTACTAGACAAAAAACCTTCCGTGACTTTCATTGATTTTTACAAGACGAAAAAATATCCCTCGAATCGAATAATTTCCCGGATGTTTTTCGAAACTATCTAGCAATCAATAATATCGTAGGCTACATGTGATTTATGTTTATAATATATATCTGTCATCAATCTTCAGCGAACTATTTCCAGCAATAACGATACGTAAACAACAAACAGTGATATCAAGTTATTTGTCAGCCCATGTTATGTGTTTTTGTTAATAGTTTTATTCTGTCGATAAAAGTATATCATCTAAGATACCTACTTAAAAAATACTTAATAAAGGTAATTGGATACATTAATCAAAGTCAAAGTAAAATATTTTTTATTGCTTGCAATTCATGTTATAATAGATGTAAAGTATCATGTATTATATTTATTTTACCGAAGATAAAGATTTCATTAAAAAACCTTAGTTTAGAAGTAATATATGTTATAAAAAAATGTTAATTACACTTTAAAACATTACAAAACAAATTACAAAAGAGTTGTGTAATAAGGTCAGTCATAGGAACTACTGGCGCTAGGACTGTAAAATTTTCCATGAATATTTATATATATTTAATTATCAAAAGTACCGCCATTTTCCTTTTTGAACTACGATTCCAGAAGCGTCTATTAAACGCCACTCATCTTCAAATCCTTAATTCAGTTTTCTGACGCAATTAATTTTGTATTAACGTCGAAAAACATCTGCCGTCTTTACCTTGAGAAAATTTAAAAAATGTATATAATTCGGATAATTGATGGCTCGTCTTTTTGAGTACTGTTTTAGTAATTGTCTTTAAAGCTCTTGAGTGAATTTTGTATTTATTTGATAATAACAAAGAAATTGCGACTGCTGTTCAATTCAATTCAATTCAATTCAATTTATTCACAAACAATTTTACAATTGTGTTTGAAATATGTTACAATAATGATACATTACATAAAATTCAAAATAAATAAAAATACATTTAAAATAATAATACTTCATAATTATACAAAATGTCAATGCTTAAAATGTCAATAGTTGATTCACTTATTATAAACCAAAAAGTCTTCAATTGAGTAGAACGATTCCTTCAGCAACAGTTATTTTAAATCTAATTTGAAATTGTGGATATTAACTATTCTAAAAAGGCCCACCACTGCGGTTACATTTACATGCAAAAATGGTGTCTAGATACAATACAAGATAGATAGATAAACTATTTATTGTACACAAAGGACATTACAACGGATTTGTACAATGGGCTGTCTTATCGCTAATAGCGATCTCTTCCAGACAACCTTTGGATGGAAAGGCTGAATCTGTCCGCCAATTAGTGCATTAACAAGCCGATCGTGATAAAAATTTAGTGACATTAAACAAAATAAAATCTTAGAGATAATATTAAAATCCTAACTGTACTTTATCATATTTTTTCTTGTTTCAGGTTTGTATTCCACGTTCCTTTCACCTACCTATACCTTTTCGTAAGTACATCCATGAATGGAATATAACTCAATAACTGTCATTTGGTGCGTAGGTAGTATAAATTGAATAGGCACACGACCACGGCCATTCGATTTTACAACTTTACGATCTGGATGACCGATCTCTCATTTCCGGACATTTAATTCGATTCTATTTTTGAAAAGGGATTATTCCTATTTGGACCTACTTGAAAGACATTAATTAAAAAGAAAACATGTTGAACGTTTTTGCGTAATCAATTATTTTAAAACGAGGTAAAATTTTAGTTCTGTCATTGTTTTTGATTAGAAGTTGAGATTTGTTAAAATGTTTGTTCTTTTTTTATTTGATTGGCAGAAGCTACAATTATAACAAGTATCAATAAATAAATTAAAATTGTAAGTATCTTTATTCTAGTCTTTTAATTTGATACCTGTCTATTTGATAGGTATCATAAGTTTGGAATTCGAGATCCGCCATTTTGTGACGGCGGCCATCTTGATCCGGTTTTCATCAAACATAGCAAATCCGAAGATCTTTCAGAATAAAAAACAATATCATCCGTTCGGTAGCTACGACACCACAGACACACTTAAACAACCTGTCGTTTTTGCGTCCGGGGTTAAAAATAAGGACTGACATGTTGTCAGTATCGAGTTACCTATGTGTCGGTGTCAACCACATGTCATCGCCACCCAATGTCAATGTCATTTTCCTTCCCATCAAACCAATGATCAATTTTCGGGAAACTGGAACACTCCATTACAGAATCGAGTATTCTCACGAGACATGTGGTCACGTATTTGAGAATTGGGAACTTTTTTATGACACCAAGTAATTGGGACATTTCCTGCCTTTTAAGAAAATACGTGAAAATATTTTTACTATAATATCGAAATGTGTTTGACATTTTTGTTCTTCTGGTTTGACATACTTTATCAGATTTCGGTTTTGTTTTGACCAGTGGCTTTCTAAAAAACTTAAGGCTCCCAAGTCGGTATGGCCAAGTGGCCATACCATGATAAAGTTATCATCTAACCTAAAACTAATCAAAGTTTTTGCTTCATGAGCAGCACGCAATTAATTCAAATCTAACTACATTTTTTGTACATCATTTTACGTAACGCTAACCACATAGAGCCAAAACACAATATAGTAAGCGTAAATGCTTATCTACTATATTGTGTTTTGGTTAATAGCAAATTTAGAACCGATGTCTAAACATACGTCAATCCCGTATCAAAGTAATCGAGCATGGAATTGTATGCGGATGGCAAGTGTAGTACCTAATTAATTAAAACCGCTCCAGTGGCCTGTCTTTGTCGGAGACAGCGATTATTGTTGCCCCACTAATCTCGTCTGTTGCCTATTTGCAAACAGAATTTGTATGTAAATTTAGGATAACACTGAAATCCAAGACATGCAAAACCGAGTGGAAATGTAATAAGTAAAATAAGATAAGTAATCAACTCAATTGATAAAATTATATTTTTGAAAGAAAATATTACATTTTTATATACTTACCCTTATTATAACATTTATATCTTAATATAAAAGGTAAACAGAAGGTTAAAATAAAGAGTCATTTAATAGAAATAATACATCATTACCTGAATTAAAATATGTTCCATTTTCATAGTTTTTTTTTAGAAATTTTGTGTAACTTAGATAACTATTAAAATGCTAAAAATGTGGCTAAAGATATAACCATTTAGTACAAGCATCGTTCTCGTTACTCCTTCGAAACGTTGGACAAGTTCCTTTGGGAATGCAAAGATTTTAGTAAGAAAATAAACGTTGCACGTCGCATTCCCGCTACCGAAATAAAATAAACAAACAAACATTACGTAGCAAAATATCACGAAAACTTTCATACCACACGCTAACGACCATACAACGGTTACATTTGGCTTACCAAATTTCAACACGAAGTAATCTGGGCCCCCTATATATCACAAGTTATGACATGGCAACCTAATATTTTAGATGGGGCTCCGTAGGGATGGGCCTGGAGAAGTTGGGTTATGAAACGGTACTTTTCCGAAAAGAGTTTCTGTAGTAGAAATGAGTAGCAGTTGGTGCCTATATCTGCCTAGTGGTGGTGCTTGCATTGCTCTGTTCCTGTGTAAAGGGTATGCCAGTATAATCACAGTCAAATCTTAGAAATAAGTATGCAGATAGATAAATAGAACAATATTTATTGGTTACTTTATTTGTAACACATTGGTAACACACATAAAAATGGATAAAACAAGTAACACAATGGGTGTCGCTAACATCGATCTCTACCAGACAACCTTGCTTAGTCTCACGGAATAAGTCAAAGGTGAGATAATTCCTTGTTATTGACACTGCTATACTATAAAACAAATAATCCCTTTTTTGTTTCCACCAAACAATAACAAATTAATAATAATTCTACTCATGAAAACCTTTTATTGGTCTTATATTTTCTATTTTGTTCTGTCTCATTCTTTATTATTTGTGCTGTTGGTTTTCCTAAAAATAAATAAATAAATGTACAACACATTTTGTTTTCTGAGTACCCAAGTTTATACATAAACTTATGTACAATAGGCTCGGAATGCATTTAAAAATAAATAATAAAGTCAAATTAAGATTTGCTTTTAAATAACAAAATCCACACGTACATGGTGCAACCCTGTATACTTTTTACAGTTGGACAGCCCTGTATACCTTTTACCGTGGAACAACCCTGTATTGTATACCTTTTACCGATTCTGCTCATTTGTTTTTTTACGGTTTCCGAATTCAAATTAGGCACAAAGTTTCACTTCCCTAGCGGTACCACTAACGAAATAGTGTAATTAGCTTCCCGATAATTTACCGCGAGTAGGATGTACCAACTTACTTTGTAATCTGTTCTATGAGCGTTTTCACACTATCCGATACGATACCGACAAAAGCAGCTCTAAAAATAAATTATTAATGTGACTGACATTGTGTTAGAGGATACAAACTGTATGTTATTTTCATCCGATATCGTATGGATATCGTATCGGTAGTATGTCAAGAATGGGTCAAGTAATTATTACTCGTTTAATTGCTAGAATTTGAATAATTCAAATGGATGTTTATGTTTAATTGAGTAAGTTTTGGCTTAGATAGGTTTATGAGGGTCTACTCATTTCAAACTGTTGTGCGACTTACGCTAAATTTATTTTTGAAGAGTATTAAGTTTATTTTTAATATAAAAAGTACGGGTGCAAACAACGATAAATAAAAATTATAATTATATTCACAGACATTTCACGTATCGTGATCTAGTCCCAAACTAAACTAAGCTTTATTTATGGACACTTTTCTGATTATAATAATTATATCTACTTTATAACACACCTCGGATACATATTATCACCCAGACAAAAAAAAATATTTTTGAAATTACACAAATATTTGTTCTTGGTGACAATAGACCCCATGACCCAAAGCTCAGAAGGCAGAGCTTATACCAACTGAGCACTGATACCTGTAATATATACCATACCTACTAAACCTAGGAAAATACCTACCAAATTCGTCCATTCCTTGTCACTGTCATGAACGCCCAAAACTGGGGCCTTATTCTCTATTTTACTTCCCCAAGCCGTGCTACGTCACAACGCGTTCCAGAGGGCTTAGTCCGAGGTTGCATTTTAAAACTCCCTACTCTCGAGCCGAAAGTCGTCTCTCGGATATCCATACAAAAATATATGGACATCCGAGAGACGACTGTCGGCTCGAGAGTAGGGAGTTTTAAAATGCAACCTCGGACTAAGCCTTCTGGAACGCAAACTTCAAAAATGATTGATTTGTATCTATATTATTCGAATCGCGCATGACACGTTTTGAAACGAATAGTTTTCATAACGCGGCAGACTTCGACACGTTTAGTTGACAGTTCAAACCGTACCGTGTCGCGGTAGGGAATGACAACTAAGGCTTACGCCATACATTTTTTTCAGATTCCACGCCCGTTGTCTTGCCTAAGCCAAGTAACGCGCGTGGTTTGCAATACAATAGAGAATAAAGCCCCTGTTCAATACAAGATAATTTATATGCGGGTAAAACGTATAACGGGTATAATACGCAGTAAAATTTGTATTTTGTTGTATATAAATGTTTCCTTTACTATTGCATTTTTAACGATATTATTAGTTCTTCAGCTAATAGTTAGTTTAAAACTCTTGATTAAAACCTTATTTTTCTGCAGTTAGTTGACAACCGAGTGGCATAATCAATTTAACTTTGCGGAAACAGTTAATCGTATCATCACATTTCTTGAACAAAGAACGCACATTTCCGAGCTTCGTAATTTGAACAAAACCTACAGTTATCGGCTGTTGCTGTGGCACACTCGTAATTTTGATATTTTTTATTTCGAACCTTATTTGACAGCGCTAAAACTGAACCATAAACCCAAAGACGGCCAAAATCTCTAGTTTATAAACAGTATTGCAGTGATGGATGTATCGATAGCATAACTTTACAGCAACAAGCAAGTTTAAACTTAATTTTCCTTTTATTGACATATTATGTCATTGACACATGTATGGTGTATGGGAACTTACCATACACTTTTATAATTTGCGTAGTGTTTGACAAAAGTTATAACAAACTTAAGCTAACTTGTTATGGCTTTACCTTTAACAATGTATAAACGCGTAAGACTCAAGGACTTATCTTGTGGGTAAAAAGCCGATACCTATTTAATTTTTACTTACTTGGCCACGTTATGTACCGCAAACTGTACAAGACTGCTTACTTAGTCGCTCCGGTGATTCCAGAAGGAGGCGTTTCGTATAAGCGTTTCTAAGTGAGCACATGAAATATGCAAGTATAAGTAAGCTTCATTTTAATAGTAACATACTTTACTGGGAACTAGGTCGGTAACTTAATTCAGTTTAATAGATATTTTTTTGAAAGAAGGATCACATAAAAAAAACGGTAGGAACCAGGCCGTAAGTTTCTTGCCCGTTCTTCTAGGCTCTGGTCGCGTGGAACTGGCACCTAGAATCACCATGTAAGACCATTCTAAATGATCCTAGTGATTTTATTGAATAAAAAACTTTTTTACTCTACTTTAGTGTTCATACGCATCATATTCTATGGGCTGAGCATGAATAAATATGACAATCAATAAGGTATTTAAGACACACTGCGCGCTAACGCTCCTACGTTCGACAGAAAAGCTGATGTTTACGCGCAATGTACCTATCTAACAACGTTACTTTATCGATAAAACTACGATTGTCACATTTATTTGTGTTCGCTCACCTGAAAGTCCAGTAACAATATCGTCATTTTAATCTGTATTTTTGTATTTTCACCAATTTGAGGCAAAAATATAACTTGTACTTGTAGAGTTCAAGTTAATACGGGCTGTTAATATATTAATGGATATATCAAACAACACTTTCTAGCCCCAAACGAAACTTTCTGAAAACCTGACAGAATACTTTTTTTGCAAATTTCTTGTTCTACAGTGCGGAAGGCAAAGCTGTAACAATAATGCCTGAGGTGTGACTTTTGATGTCGTTTAAGGCACTCAAAAATTCCCAAGCCTTACTCCAAACATTGGGGCCAAAATGTCACAGTCTCAAGACGTAGCCGTAGGAAATTCGAGTAATACACAACGGTATGGTGCATACATCGCGCTGCAGTACCTGAATAATTCAAGCACCACCAGTCGTGAGCCAGCAAACAGAATCAAAAATTAAATTTAATTCTGTACCTCGTTAGCCATGCAGCCCTACTCTGTTCCGCCCTAAAGGTAAAAGATTAACAGTATAATCAAAATGATTTTACTGCTCTAATAAAACCCTTAAAACTTTGACAAGCCTGGAATATTCCTCGAAGGACTTAGCCAAGTTATTGGAGAATCTTATCGCTATGAACTTAATAGCTTAAAAAAGGAATTTTGGGACCCACGTCGGCATATTCAGATAAGAATTTTTATGTCATATCTTGAATTATATCAGCGTAATTCATGATGATAGTAAAATTATTTAATTAATTAGTTCAGAAATATTGCAAATTGAAAGAATATATTGAAACTGCCTCATCAATTTTAATTTCATAACTAACAGAGCTATCTACATACATATAAGTTACAATAATATATAATAATAGGTTACAAATAAACAACATAGGTACTCCTAAAAATAAGTAATGTTCCTGGTAAACCCCCTTTGTGCGATGAAAATCGTTTAATTTCCTCCATGGAAACCTTATAAACACTATCAGCTGTTCAATTATTCGTTCAGCTCAACTGCTCCAATCAAGAAGGTGGATTTTCATTAAATCGCGATGCACTTTGGTCACGAAAGGTTATTTACGAAACTAGGACAAACGAATACCGTTTTTATTATTCACAATGTTTTTAAGGAACCCTCTTTTATGGCACTCTGTATCTGGTTAGTGGTCGTTTACATTTGTTTGGTTATTCTTGAGTTTATGTTTGAACAGATAAAAAGGTGTTGCAAGAGCAATGGACGCTGTAAGATTGATTGGATCATTTTCGTGTTAGTTAGTTATCTAAATATTATACAAAGGAAGGATTTGTATTTTTTTGTGTACTTCTTCTTCTTATCGTGTCGAACTGCATTTTGTTATTTTTTTGTGTAACATACACAAATGTAATGCATAAACTCAAAAAATAGTGCGCTGTTTTAAAAAAATCACCATTCTTTCAACATAAGAAAGCTACATTCACTTTGTGTAACATATACGCATTTTTACAGAACAGTTTTATTATCTCTTTGTTGAATAAAGTAATTAAAATTCTAAGAATTTCAATGACATTATTATAACATTTTTTCTTTCCCCATTTCATGAAGTCATATGAATTTAATATGTAACTTGAGTAAGTAATTAAACCACAGAATTTTAATCACAACTAAAATTTATTTTATAATATATTTAAACTTAGCCTTGTAACAAATTGCAAGCTAGTCACAACAAAGCTAACCCCAATATTGGTACATTAAATTTTCACATTTTCCTTAAATTATGTTTGTAGAAGCACCCGTCAGTGCCTTTGCGAACTGTTTTCATTACGCTTGCACGCGATATTTTACATACAAAATCCACTGAATAGGTACGTATAGATATCTACAGTTTTAGTTCAGACGATACGATATTCTTACGATTAATCGGTGACTTACACTGGAACAACATAACGCATCAATGTCAGCTTTATATTGCAGTTTTGTAGATGATACGATAATGTTACGATTAATTGTTGACTAACCACTGGTACCACATTGCGCGTCAATTTCAGCTCGACTGTGCAACGTTTCAGCTTTAACGCGCAGTGTATGCCTAAAATTACTTATAGTGTATGACTGGAATTGAATATTTGACCCCACTGACCAATAAATATCTAGTCATTTTTTAAAGCCATTGCGCACAAAAATTATAATTTTAGCTGATAATAAGGATAATTATTCTAGTTTTTTGCAGAAAAGAACAAAACTGACTTCAATCGAGACAAGGTATATTTAGTTCCAATTTCACAACTAGATGTCGCTTCACCACCTTGTCGATTCCTAGATCGCGGCGTTTTGCGTATCACGATCGAAGTTCATACAAAGATTACTCAAAGTACTTGTAAAGAATGAAATTCTAGTGTCGTATCGATGCGTGTAAAACCATTTTGACTTTAGATCCATGTCCAATACCTATAGATAGAGTTCCTTTAATTTCCTATTTCCTTGGCTTGTTCATCATTGATTCATGTCAGACAATTTGACTGGAGGGAGGCTCTGTTGAAAATTAATGAAGGTTTTGTGAATTTTCAATTGACGATAGTTCGCTTTTAGTTCTAGTTAGAAATTCCAATGTTTTTGATTCCATCCTTTGATCGTTCGCTGTTAAGCTTGTTCATTTGTTTGAATAATTGTAGACTTGGTTTAAAGACTGGTTCTTATAATGGTGAATAACCAGTAGATTTTGATATAATGGTAGATTTTGTTCAGGTACTTAAAATATATTTAATTGTGTGAAGTGTTGAAATGATAAGGGTCAATTGACGACCAATGTGGCGCGGCGGGCGAAGGTCAGCCTGCGACGCGGAGGTTGCGGGTTCGATTCCCGCCTTGGGATAAATGTTTTACGATCTGCAAATATTTATTCCGGGTGCTCTCGTATAGTATAATAATAAATTTTCAGTCATAATAACGAAAAGTTACATTATGAAACCTAAATCATCCTCAAGTAGATATTTGCGTAAAACCAAATCATAAAGTATAAAGTCCATTTCACTTTTACAATAGACATTGTTATCTATATCCGCATATATTCAGGCATTACGACCCCAAGTAATAGTTATACGTGAAATATACCGTAGGGTGAACGGGCCATTGTTGTAATATTGTGAAGCTTTTGTTTCTTATTAAGTTGTAGACGTTATAATACGTACGTACGTCATTATATCCTTCTCATCGATTTAAATAACGGCGACCTATGTATAATTACAATTTAGAAAATACAGCTTAAATCATTAATTTAATCTTTAATTACTTTTATCGCGTCATTAATCACGTGTTTTAATGATCGAGTGAGAGAAGCGAGTCATGTAAATATTTAGGGTCTATAAGTATTGTAGCTTGCTTACTTTTGTAGCTGCGCATACAACTATAACTACCAAAATAGTTGAAAGACTTATGACGTAGATCCATCATAAGTTATCAAGATCCAATTAGAAAAAACCATACAGTAAAATTAAGTGGGCGTATGAAAAGGGTTGAGACATTTCAAACCCCTTTATAATTTTCAGGTCAACATTGATTTTGTGATAAAGTTACCATTGTTATTTAGGTAAAACCAGTATAACTTGAGCTGTTTTTAAATTGCAATGATGCCCAGGGGTGGTATCCAGACCACTGAACTGTATTTGAAATGTTATTTGCTCAAATAACATTTCAGTTTTCTTCTTCGTCTTTTATTGATATACCGTTTGATAGAGTTAACGAAATCAGGTAGGCCATGCTCAAATCTGGTTGGTCATGCTTAAATCAGGTAGGCCATGCTCAAATCAGGTAGGCCACGCCCTAAATGGCGGCATTGACGTCATTTTTAACAGCTCAGTCACGTCAGTCCACAAAAATGCCACGGAATACTGATGAGTTACTACAGTAAAATCATCGAAAAGTGAACTGCAACTGAAAGGACATTTGGTCACGCAAGTTTCCCCTTGCTGGATAGCCCCACAGTTGTAAAAAAAATCTATGTGCTTATTTTTTTTTTAATTTAATCAAAACAGTATTTTTACGATTGAGATCCAGATGCTTTGTTAGTTTTAAGTAAAGCCTATTTTTAGGACACAACGTAGTATTCAAAATATATATTATGGGAATTGATCAATAATTTTATGACAAAATATAGTAGGCAGACTCTGAAGATTGGCTCTGAGAAGAGCTGAAGATTGACGCATTTTCGCGGACATCTACGTCCAGCTGTGGACTTAAGTTGATACTGCCAACGTTTGCTTAAAGACGGAAGTATTCTTACGGCGTCCGCTTTTTAGGAACAAACGCTTTATTCATCCAGCCCGTATTCCTCGGGCATTAATCGCATATAACGCCGGATATGCTGAAAATTATAACGTTTACCTTCCGGCAGCGGCCTTACCCAAACGTCCTTCGTGTATCGGAATTCAATGGGCAAGTTACAAAGATAGTTTTTGGGTGTTCTGGGTTGCTTTCCACCCATTTTCTAATTAAGTTTTGGTGAGCCCTGGCATATATTAAACTCAATTGTAGTTTTTTTAAATCCTTATTAAGTTCCGATTTCTCTTTTTATTACTGATAATGCGACAGCTCCTAATTTTTTTTTTTAGCCTACATTGTCTCACTGCTGAGCAAAGGCCTCCCCCAAATACTTCCACTTCTCTCTGTCCTTGGCAAAAATAAATAAAAAATGTTAATGTTTCCGTGAAATAAATTACGGAAACATTTTAATTACAACATATTTTTCCCGTAATTATTATGCAAATAACATATGAAAAACATTTCAATGCCTTTTCGACTCAACCATAAATATTTTTATTTATAATAAGGCAAAAACCATTCGAATCAAATATTAAAAGCTACCCTCACAAAATGTGCAATTTATATCACCAATACCTTCCTATATTTGCAGCAGCCGAGCCATATGATCGGGGAAGGCCTAGGAATTGCAATTAGGTCTCTATTACGCATAGTTCTCTGCGGAATTTCATTCCAGGCCATATCTTCGAGCTGGTCCAGGAATTCCTACACCTTTGCGGCGCCGAAACTGCGTTGTAACGTTGGGTAGTTCAATATGGGAGAATGGGGAATGAAAGGGTTACTTTATAGCTTCCAACGCATTGGAGGTGCGTTTTCGAACTGAAATCTCACTTTTCTTGTAGCAATCAAGTTAGTTCTTTTAGGCAGTAGAAGTCTCGAGATTTGTATTGTTGTATATTATAAATGGTCCATCTTTGTAGATCTATCCAACAATAATCATAATTAAATTTATAGCCTTTGCCCAGCAGTGGGAATATTTATAGATATATAGAAGTTAATTATATAAAAAAAAATTATAAATAAAAAATTAAATTCTTGAACTAATTGTGTAACATACATTATGTTGAGCTACCTGCAGACCATTTCAAACGATCAGTACCTAGATACTCATTTAGAAACTTATCTCATATTAATAAGATTTTAGGAATCTAATTATTACTTATCTTTATCTTACGTTTTTTTTACTTAAAAAAGAAGAAACAAGCAGACAAGAGAGTCATCCTAAACCTAAACAGGTTTATCATTAAGAAATGCAAAAACGCCCAAAAAACTTTTCTGTTTGTTCGAATTCATAAATTTTAATAATAAAGTTTGTATCTTGTTTGCGTTGTCCTTGGCTGTTTATATAAAAGTTGTAGCAATACCGGAAAATAATATACAGTATTTTTTATATCAAGTTTCGAAAATATCATAATTTCTCTGTATTCGGGAACTTGAGCATTTTATGGTCGAGAACATCGAACGGAGTATGATCTCTTTGGTAAAAGTCATGAGCTTAGAATAAGTTATGGTAATGGAGTATGAAAATTTTAAATTAGAACTAAAAACCATGTTCTATATATATGAATAACTCGGATTTTGAGATGACAGCTTGACCTCTTAAAAGCAGTTATACGTACTAAGATTTATTTGATGGTGACAGATGTTTTGGTTATTATAAGAACCTTTTTTCGGTTCGGTTCGGCTTAAAAAGATACGACAGAACGACGAAAACGAGATAGCTTTCCAAACCAAAATGTGCATAGCAGTAACAGTACACAGTATACAGCAGTAATAAATAATAATAATGATAATAAATAATACTGGGCAAACCACACAACATCATCTAGCTCCAAGCTAAGCAGAGCTTGTGTTATGAGTACTAGAAGACATACTTAATTCAATACATTACATAGATAGATATTTTTTATTGTACCTACATATAAAATACCCAGAACACCCGGAATAAATATTTGCAGATCGTAGAAACACTTATCCCAAGACGGGAATCAAACCGCAGGCGGACCTTCGCCCGCCGCGTGACATCGGTCAGTAGGATCATAGAAGCATGACAAAATCGTTATCAAAAATAGAACACACGTGTCATATCTCTGACCACTTAACTGTCATCAATTGACATCGATTGAAAGGATCAACGAACTTCTTAAGCATTCTGAGGAATCTAGACTGAGGTCAAGAGATTTCCACGTTGAATAGCAGAAAGACCACTGATCATATTTCAAGAGACGCGATAAACCTCACAAAAGAATGGAATCTTACCCAATTGGGTAATGGGCCAGCTCAGCCGTTATCTCTGCCCATTATTTCTGTTTGAAGGAGGCGTTCTTAATACTAAGGGTGGAATCTTTGCGAAGATCTTTGATAAAGTTCGCTGGTACTTGATCTCGTTGTGGTGAATTGTGGTCGCTCTGTAAGTTTTGTGACATTTCGAAAAGGTGAAAAAAGTAATAAAAAAAGTAATATACTATGTTTGCATTTATATTCTCTTAAAATTGTTGTTATAAATTTTGTATAAAATAGTGTGACTGCATTTATAGAGGTAGTCAACTTTTTCACACAAATAGACTAGTTCAAAAATATAAGTTACATCTATAAATAAATAAATAAATTCACGACATTTGACACATCCACAGAACATAAAAAACTCTTGTTCTGTGGACACATCACACTCTAGTCCCAAACTAAGCAAAGCTTGTTTTATGGGAACTTGACTGCTTATATAAAACTTAAATATTTTTTTGTAATTACATATATAAAAACATAGTAACGCTCAGACACAGAACAAATATTTATGTTCATCCCACAAAACATTTGCCCTGGGTGGGAATCGAACCCACGACCCACTTTGTTCAGATTGATCGTAGGATTCTAAAGTGTTTGAAAGAAAATATAGGTTACGGATAAAAATCTGAAGACAAAGTGTATAACCCCATATTGATTTTGTTATCACAGTGAGAGAAGTATAGCTGGTTCTCTCACTGCTTATTATAAAACAACAAGCTATATTTTTGCTTGTATTTTGTCCATTTTATTTATTTTTTAATATACAATCTTTTTTTTATTTCTCTATGGAAGCTAGATAGGTACAATTATAGAATTTTTGCAAAGCCCATGGACAGAGAATCATTTTCCTTTTTAACAGGCCGATATTATGACAGTTATGTTTAAATCTGACCAAGAAACTGAAAGAATGGCGTAAAACGAATGCCTTACACAATGGGTGTAGTCAGAATATGATGATAGTTGAGTGAACCAAGAGGGAGAGCAATAAATGTGACAATCGTAGGTATTGAAACAGTGACGTATTTGACATACACATCTACATCTATCAACTCTACTGTCAAAATTTGTAAAGTTACCGCGCAGTGTATTTTAAATACGTTACGCTTACGATTGTTAAATTTATACGTGCTCACCCTTCAGAAATGATATGAAATAGTGAACCAGTTAAAATGATTTTCACTGTGTCTTCAGCTGAAATATGGTTCAGATTACCTCTCTGTTGGTCGTTCAATGCGCAAAGCCTCTGTCAAAGGAAGGAAACTTGCCTAACAACTTGAGCTCGATAACTGTTTGGCCCTTGCTTGTTTCTGTTGAGGATAATTATTTTTGGGTTAGAGAGGTACTCCAAAAATGAATTTAGATGTAAGATCATGAATATTTTTATCGTATTATGATTTAAAAATGCTTTTTATAGCTTTCAGACTATGGCTTATATTTATACTTATATACGTGTTTTCATACTTTACAATAATTTGAACTGTTTGTAGGCAAGTATAATAAGTAAGTTCCTAAATAGAGTTTAAAGGGAGCATTATGTGCTCGAATATACGATATAAAAGTACTTTTTTTGGTGCATTTCAGATGTTATTATATCAAGAAACAAACAAGTTTTCCGAATTATAAGTAAAAAAAAAACATTTTTCCCAACGAGTCACAACGACTGATCACACTTTCATCAGCCGTTGTGACTCGTCGGAAAAAATGATATCCGTTGGGAATACACAATACGAAATGATAAAAGTTTATTATGCAAATATAGTTGTAAGACAAAAACTAGTTTCTGTGTAAGCGTTTTCTTTCAAGACAAAGTTCTCATGATATATTTAACGCTTCTTTGCTTCCAGAACATTTAGAAAAACTAAAGAATATTCTCAAACTACAGTTTTATGTAGAAGCTTGTGTTTTAAATTGTCCAACGTCCACTTTTTACGATTTCTTTCACTTTGTTCACACAACTCACTCCTAACTGAGATTAAGTAGATACTAAGTTGAAAACATAGTAAGTAACTTTCTATCTTAGAAATGCGATAAACAATATAAAATCAAACGAACTTATCCAGAGTTAAGTTTGATGGTTACTAAATCTCGTGACTCACCTGAAAGACACTTAATATCAAATAATTTTATATAATAATTTGGCTATAGATACATTCGGTACCATAAAAATATTGCTAAACAGCTAACATTAATTCATATTTCAAAATCACTAATTTGCTAGTTATTATGTCAAATGTACAAAGCGGCACTTGAAAATAAACTAAAAGTTCCGAATTTCCTTTTAAAAATAACCACTTTTGTTTTAAAACTAGACGTAAAAACTCGGAAACTGCAATGCATACTATAATACTTAAACCATACATGAAAGAGCATGCTCTTACTAAACTAAAGATTTGAAGCCTTACTTTTTTAATTTGAAACGTAGCTGCTGCTATAAAGACTTTATTATATAGTAAATGTACAGATAACATAACAGTTTTAACGTAATTTCTCCACTTTTAAATATATTAGTTAAAACTAATTTTAAAGCGACGGCTTTTACACTGCTTAAAGTCTCACATGAGATAATTAGATATTAAAGAGTTAATAGTATTCAATTATTATTAGTCATTTAAGTATTATTATTTTATTGTATTTGTGTGTAGTGTTTGGATTGTCCGTGGCTTCACCAGACGGCTCTGACGGAAGATCAGCGTTAGTTGCTTGCAACTAACCTCATGCTGAGTCAGAGTCCGATTTGCAACACTTTAGTTATTAATTATTTTTAATTTATATTTTTTTGTTTTTTAGTATTTAAGTAGATAGGTATAATTAATATCGTATGTACTTATTGTGTTTGCAAATAAACTTTTCTTTATCTTTATCTAATTAGCACTTAGTGCGTCAGCGCTGGAACCGTCGTATTTTAGGTAAGTATGACGTAATTGTTAGTATTGACCAGTGTCCAAACATAAATTAGCTGGATAGATTTTCAGAAAAATTATAATAGTTTTTGGTCTATAAAAACTGCATCGATTGAACAGTTAGTTCCGATAGCTATTTTAGGATTACTCTTAATTTTGAGTGACACAGCACTACCTTTTTACAGGATCTTTTTCTAGCTTTTGACCCGCACGCCCTTTGTGAGGGTTATTTTTTATTCATTTGCAACGTTCTACGCTAGCGCCGTCGGCTTACCTATTCAATGTTTTAAGTTAGACTGGAAAAATAGTTGAAGATTTTGTTACGTCACGCGGTTTTAAAACCTGCACGTTGCAAATAAATAATAATAAATAATGTTGGACAATCCACACAACATCATCCAGCCCCAAACTAAGCAGAGCTTGTGTTATGGGTACTAGAAGACTGACATACTTAATAAAGGATTTGTTCTACATGTGATATGTAAATCAGAATCAAAATACCATTATTTATGGCCACTTTAGGAATGTTATATTCATAGGTTTGTTAATTTATCCGCATTTTAACCATATTTTTATGAATTCCTAATATCTAATCTATCTATCAGCAATCTGATTCCCATAGTACAACCTAAGCTTAGTTAGGGACTAAAACGCCATGTTTCCGTGACATACTTTAACGAAATGTATTTCTTTCTTGTTTCAGGTAACTTCAAAGCTAAAATCTAACTGTATTACAAAAACAATGAAAAATAAGTCTTCTTAAAGGTTTGACGTCACAATTACGTTGTTATTTTATACCAACTTTGTCAGAGATAAAACGTAAATTCAATTACAATTCAAGAAATATCCACAAGTCTGACGGACATAGCTTTAATTTTCCGCTAAGCTGCACACGCCAACAGGCTGCCAGACATCCGCTTGTATTATCTAGATAAGCTGAAGTATTGTTGGTTTAAAAATATATTCTAATGGAGTACAAATAACAACGACAATCGCATTGGAGTAAGATAATCTCCTTGTGCTCCAAATATATTTAGTTTACTGAACTTAATAATACGTTTTGTTGAACGTAATATTAAGTCTTTTTTTGAACTTTAGAATAGAAAACACTATAGTTCAGATAAATTATTATTAATGCTAGAACATATTTAACGATGTAATTATTACATGTTAAAATACCTGAAATTGGTCATTACCTACTAAGCTTGTGCTTGTGTAGAACCACACCAGTGCTGGTTTTCAGTAATGCCAAAAGATGAAGAAGAATTTAACATCATCGCAGAATATAGAATAAAAAAGACTTTGATACTGTAGTAACACATATATCCAGGTAGCTTAAAATGAATAAATGCTTAGAATCTATTGAAAATTGACGACATTTCTGGCTTTACGGACCTTAATTTAAGAAATCCTCAATTCCCAGACTCAAACATGCGATAGACTCAAATACCTATATTCCCTTGAAGACCCAAAACCCTTTCGGATATCAAATCCTTTCTTTTTGTCTTTTGTAACAGCGTTTTAGGCTATGCGTTGCCTGTGAAGTGAACTCTCAATCGGGATTTCAAATTAATATTTTGTAGATAATTTTTTATACTTACTTACATGAAAATAAATTTTATTCATGCATATAAAATACATAAGAAACAGATGAGCTATCTACAGACCGTTGCAAACCATCTATAGATAGTTCAACTGGTCCAAATCAGTACCAATCGGAAGCGTACCCAAGATACTGGCTGCATTGCCGCGCTGAATAGCAATGCTGATACGCTGGGCCAGACCACAGGTTGCGCGTCGCTGCTAAATTAAAAATTAATTTCATCTCTAAATTAATTTGATTTAGAGATGTAATATCAAAGCAAAGCTTAGTTACAAAACACATTTAAATGCTGAAAGATTTATATAATCAAGGTTATTGATTATCCTGGACTTTAGCCTCGTAAATCCACTATAACCTATTAATATCGATGCCATTATATAGATACATTAACTGATGCTCATAATCGTAAATCGAAGCGTAAAATCGTACATTAAATTAGCTATTATCCCTAGACTAAGGTAAGATTATTACGGATCACAAAATATATATACGCAGACGAATTAATTAAAACCCTTGAAAATTCTTCTTAATCACATTATTTCTGAACAAAGAAAAAAAAACAGTCATTCTTAACATCTTTAATTCTGTAACAAACTTTTTATTGTTTTCACTCATTCCTAGTCTTTGCTCGTTCATTCGTTCACTCTCAGAAACATAGTTTTTCATTCCTATACTACAATTATGTACTTTCTTGTTGTATTACTCTAAGAAACCCATTTGTTTCTATGTTAACGAGAATGAAGCTAAAGTTGTATCGAGGAGTTACGATAGCCTAGATGTCGTGAAGTCGAGAGTTTAGCCTTGAATTTACTGTTATAGCTGGGATTGAAAATAACATAGGCAGAACAGATCCCTAATGTATTTATAGGCTATATTTATACATCAGTTGGATAACTTTGAAGGAAGAAGAGTAGGATGAATTAAAATTTGAGAAAAATTTTACCATTTTTTGACATATATTGCTAGAATGAAAAAAATCTATTAGTTTTATTTGACTTTTGTGGTTAACCATTTAACTTCTATCAATGATCGTATGCTGTTATTTTAATTGAATAAACGGTTATTTTTCTGCCCTTATACTGTTAAAAAAAATTAATAGATAATATGGGGGAAAATATGGTCGGTAATTAATCAGAGAATAAAATTAAATAAGTATTCTATATTATACAAAAGCTGTTGTGAAAATGTCATAATATTGCCTTGTAATTGAAATGTCAATGTACAAAACATATTCCCAACTGCTTCCACTTCCCAGGCCCACTACAAACACTTTCAATTATTTGCAAAACAAAGTAATATCACATTGCACTTACCCGAGAAAACGAATGAATTTCGCTATTATTTATTTAGTGGTAGAATGAAACACATTATACATCTACAACAAGCAAAAAAGGGATAGAGATACGAATTTCTAATGAACGTAACATGAGCGTGAGGGTCATCGACCTTTCCTTTAGGGTGGATCCCCTTCGGACATGGTTCCAAAAGGCGGTTTATTTTGATGCATTTTCTAATTGAACCGTTCCATTCAATGTAAGTACGTGTAATATCAACCCCATCTTAAGTAATACATATCTGCAAATATTTTATACCGAATGGTTCATTGATGTCTGAGTAACAGATACTTAATAGATGCAAATATTTGGAGCCAAGTATGCAAAGCGAATTGAAAATTATTCTGCTCTTTGATCTATCCAGCTTAGGTCAGACGCTATTTACCTACCGAATAGACTTGTCGAAGGGTTCCAACGAAAACTAAAAATGTAAATTTAACTCTTCATTTATTGCAATGAATTTTTAAAATTTTATCTACTCAGCTTTTTAACTTTCAACTATTTTAATGAATGAAAATATTAGTTAGTCTTACAAAAGAGCAAGTCAACGCAGTCAAGTTAAAGAAAGAAAGAAAGAAAAACTTTTTTTTGTGTCATAAATAAAACAAAAAAACATACAATTTAAAAGAAAAACTTACTATTAACATATTCGTGACAATAAAACAGGCCTCAGCATGTGTTGTAGTAGTAGCGTATGCACTACTACAACGCTGATCTTCTGATCTTCCGGGATGTTAATTCATTATTATACACAAAAAACTAACATTTTTTAAATTTTAGTAGTTACTGATTGAAAAATGATTGAAAATCATACTAACATAGTATCATAAAAAAATCTTTACAGGATATTCTTCCAGGCATTTCACTTTTACGCATTCACGCTTCATAGACACCCCTACACCTTTACGGGCTGCAAATTTTTACTGTACGAGTAACCATCTTACTAAATAAAATATTAAAATGCTCACTAAAAGTTACTGTTTTATTTATGTAAAGTGCACTGAAATATTTACAATTCTTACGTAAACATGTTGTTTTAATTTATTTATAATTCAACTACTTATAATTTAAAATCTCTAGCATATTATATGACGTTATTGTGCACCAATATTTATAAAAATCTAGTCAACAAATATTGAATAATAAGCAATGAAAATGTACTCCCGTCCGATAGCAAACAGTATTTTGTTTTTAACTACTCAACTAATCCGAGTATTAATGCATTGAATAAAAATCTATAGCTTAAGTAACGAACAGTTCACAAAGAGGGTTTTAATAATAAGACGTAGACTAGCAAAAACTCGAACAAAGAAACGACTGACTAAGTTGATGTTGCATATTTAAAACAGCGTTAATTCCTTTGTCTCTTCGTCCCTTCGGTCTGCTTAACTTGGATCTAACTAGGAGTTCAATGACACTTGATTACTTTTATTAAGTATGCATTGTCTTAGTGCACTCAAAACGTTTATCAGGGGTATCATTAAGTGACTCACTAGTGACAACTTTTTTTTTTTTTTATAATAATTAAAAATTGAACAAAACAATACACAAATAGTTATATTATGTATAGCATCTAAAAACCACTAAGGTTTAACACGGTGCTATACTAAGTTAACAAAATAATAGTTACCTACAGATTTTTAAATGTTTTAACATAGGAGCAAGTAACTACACGCACAGTGAGTTCTTAGTTAACTAGTTTCTTATGTTGCTTGAGTTTGCATTAAAACCGTGGTTGATAGAATTTCCTGCTGAAATGTGATTTTTTGACGGAATTCATGGACCTATTATGCAACGCCATCTTGTCTTAAACTTAGCCAATCCTGTAATATAGAAACTTGATTATTGGTAAAATAGTTTTTGTATATAGAATAGTAACATTCAGATAAAAAACTCAGCAAGTAAACGATCATTTTAGGATATCCATTGAGCCTGCTAGCAAGAAACCAGTCATTTTGGATTTATGGTGTACCTATACTCAAATGACTAGACCTTGAGAAGTAATTATCAGTAGCCATCCGAGCCCACAAACTTATAAAAAACTGCGTCATTTTGTTAAGCAAACGATCAAATTGACGTTAACCCAAAACCCCTGATCATGTTTTTGTAAATAGAGTTAAGAGTACATATTAAATGGCGCCCACTAAAAGCAGAGCCGTGTTCAATAAATTGAATCAATTTGCAAATAATCCGGCGATATTGTTCGCGCCTATTGACACACTGTGGCATGGACTAACTGACATTGCCACGGCAATAATGTACTTTTGTATGGAAGTGTTCAATAAAGGCTGATTTACTTAAGGTAGCTTTACTTTATTTACTTTTTTTTGTGGCAACACCGTCTCTATATTCTCTTCTTCGTGTTCATGGGCGGTAATTTTTTTAATGTTTTTAAAAGTGCTGAATTGTACCTTTTTTTCGTTGTTTGACGTAATATGATATGACAATAAATAAGTTAATGATAGCGACAAGCAAATTAAATTCCGATTCAACGTAAGGATTCAAGTAGGTATATTTTTCAGCTTAATTTGATTATTTTCAATACAGTAATAAAAATTAACTTAATGTGTATTTATGATTTTAGAAAATATATTAAAGTCATATGAATGTCATTAATCAAAATGTAGGTCATATTGAAACAAAACACCACAAAATAACCATTCTCCAGTATAAACTTCTATAACGGTAATTAAAGTAATAAAACAAAATAAGCATATTTTCGCAAGTAATCAAAACAAATGCGCGCCGAACGCCATAACCATATAACTCGTCATTACCCTTTGTCATTAGGTACCCCTTTCAGGTGTCATAGTGACACATCTGAGATAATAATATTTCGCAACTTAAACCCGTGGTAAAGTCAACGGTGATTTACAGCTCAAAAAGACGAGCTGGCTAAGTCTTAAACTAATTTTTAAGACAGTGAACCGTTGCAACTCTTTCCGTCACCTTGTTACACTAATTTTGTTATAGAATATCAAATATTTTGTTTTTTTTAAGCTATTGCATAGCTTCTATCGCGGGCCTTAAGTGTGGAGAGCAAATTCAGAAATTCCGTAACGAAATAACCTAACACTGCGCATGCGTAATCTAGCAAAACATGCTATGCAATAGCTTTACCGCGGCAGTCCCAGAGTGCCACACTTCTTTTTATTTTAGTTTTTAAGATACATTTAGTATCAGAACGCGTATTAGGTGCATGTCAAAGAAATACATTGATTTAGACACATTGTGGTAATAGTGTAAAGTAAAATATTCGAGTGATGAACTATATATTTGTTCTGTGTCGTGGTGTTACTATGTATTCTATGTATGTATTTACAAAAAAATATATAGAAGTATTATATCAGCAATCTAGCTTCCATAATACAAGCTTTGCTTTCAAAATTATTTCTGGGCGTCTAGTCGAAGCGACGCGTGACCCGAGGGCTGGTGAGTATCTGGCCCAACGTATCAGCATTGCTATTCAGCGCGGCAATGCAGCCAGTGTCTTGGGTACGCTTCCGATTGGTACTGATTTGGATCAGTTGAACTATCTATAGATCGTTTGCAACGGTCTGTAGATAGTTCAACTGTTTTTTATGTATTTTATATGACTATGTACATTTTGTAAATACTGTATTATCAACAGCTTTGCTTAGTTTGGGACTAGAGTGTGATGTGTAAATTTGTGTTAATAGTAAATACATTAAAAAAAATGCATCTAAGTACTAAAATCTCAAATAAATAATAAATATTTACTAAAGTTAACACAAAGCTAGAATGTAACTTGAACGGCACTTGTAAGAAGTTTACCAGCCGCAAACGCTCATTACCTGTGTAGTTACGCGACCAAATTACGTGTACCCCAATTTAATCACAGTTTGTTAGTTGTTGTCCAGTTAGGGCTGTTGGTGCTGGGTGAGCTGAATTTAACGATTATTGCCTACCTGAAGCAAAAGTCTTTGAGAACACTCAAAATACAAGTGTGTATTTACACTTGAATTTTAAGTACACTTTGAGGCCATCCTGATACTGCATAGTCCACTTTTGCGTTATAGCGCTGCTGGACATTAATCGTTTACATAGATAATATGTTATTGTCTTTCTTTAAGTGGGTGTTACTGTGTATACTATGTATGTTTTTTTTTTTAAATAGATTTTTAAGTATTCTAACAACAATCTAGTTTTCATAATACAAGCTTTGCTTAGTTTGGGACTAGAGTGTGATGTGTGAATTGTCCATGAATATTTTTATTAGCTTTATTTAGATAACAATTACTTGTGCTAATGCTTAGTGCGCATGTAGCCTTAATGATTTGGCTCACCATTAGATAGCAACCAAAGCCTTATTAAAAATATGCTGACGCAGACTAACAATAACGGATCTAAAAGACAGTGCAAAGGATATTCTGGAAATAACTGGTTCACTGTCACAAGACATGTATTTAGGGTCTAAAATTTAACCCCACAAAAATTTGTGCGAATATGCTTCCACAGATAAACAATTTGTGAAGTACACATTTATAACAAAACTCAAAATAAAAAATTAATTGAAACATAAAACAAGTTTTTTCTTACTTGACAACTTTTAGATTAAAATAATAATAAATAGAAAATAATTCATTAACTATCTACTAATGACCCAAGTCATTGACAAAACAAAATAATATCATTTCGTGCTTAGTTTTCAAATCCAATGTACCTATAAAAGTGTTTGTACCGCAAATAAATAATTTCTGTTAAATACATTTTCAAAAATTTTGTATCACAAAAAATCAAATTGAGAACCTCCTCCTAGTTTGAGGTGTTGGTTAAAACTGTAAACCTTTATATGAAGTTATCCATGTCAAAAGTTCAATGACCCAGTCGGCTATTGACCACGGTTATTGAAAGTAACCGAAACGTCCTTGTATTAACAATAAGACGTAATAAAATACCCGTAATACATCTCTATGAAGTGATCCAGTGAATTGAGTACAAGCTGTGTCTGTGGTGAATTTCACATTACAAAAGAGCTGTCATTCATTCTATTCTGTAGCACCCTTAGCACTGGGTGGGTACTATCGTGTTCAAAAACTTATAAATAAATAAATATTCATTTATATCTCACACATCGCGCTCTAGCCCCGAACTAAGCAAAGCTTACCTATACATGGAAACTAGATTGCTGATAGAATACTTATATACATATTTATAAATACATTTATAGAATACATAGAAACAAAGTATGTTAGTCGGCTATACATTAAACTTTTAAGAACGTTTTGTACTTCAAATAAAAAACAAAAGACAATCTCACGACCTTAAATTTTTTAGAAGTAAATATGGATCCATATTTACTTCTAAAAAATTTAAGGTTGTATTAATTTACGAACTTCAATTGTTTTATTCGCTTATTGCGGCTATGATGTTATTACCTAGATGACCTATTGTGATCAACACATGTGTATATGTCATTACATACGGGTTCATAGTTCATCACTGAAACTTGCAGAATAGCATTGTAACTTACAGTCTGTTAGATGTATGTAACAGTCTAAAACTTGTGCTTGAAGCACTGTTAATATTTGCTAGAGCATTGTTCGCTTACAAAAGCTCGCGTTGCTTATTCATTTGAAAGCCGTTTCTAGGTATTCGGAAACCAGCTCCATTAGTCAGGAGTTCCAGGACTTCTTGATTATTTTTCATAAATATGTTTGGTCCTGGATGTTCTGAGTAAATCTCTTTCACCTATTTTTTCCACAAAGCAAAGTCTAGGAATAGGATTTTTATTTATTCAAAACAAAATATAAAAATAAAAGTTGAATAATAGAAATATATAAAAAATACTTCATGCAAAAGAAGAAGATAATAAGGGTGTATATCCCCTTCCTCCCGGACCTCGACACCGAGTAGACGTCCTTTGGACTCTCGACAGTTTAATTTTAATAAATTTAACATTTCAAAAAAAAGTATTCAGTGAAATAAAATAGGACTACATAAGTGCAAAGGAGATTGTAAGTGGCCGACTACTCGTCGCCCCGCTCAGCGCACGCCACTGTTGCCATCTCGCCTCCACCACTGCGCCCGCGCTCCGTGTGAGTCAACTCCTACTTCACTTCACTTTTACTTTCAACCATTGAACTGGTTTCACCGCTTCGCGCTGCTGCTCGCCTGGTACTCCGTGGTAGTATTTTGTATTGCTGCTACAAATGACTAGCTTCCTGCATTAATAATATTCTATCGCTTTACAAATTCTGCGCGCTTGGTATATTGGAGCTGTACTTGTGAATATTTTGTACATTTGTTTGCACGTCAGTGTTGGAAGTGTTTTTAGCCAACCACAGAATACTTGCTAGTTAGTACTGACCCACGAGTTCGGGCAGAATGCCACTAAATCGCACACCCCCACCTATGGAGACGACACCTACAGGGCCCCCGCTACAACACAGCACGTCGGAACCGAGTCTTAGCACGGAACTCATTCCGGAATTCGGTACCCCCAGAGGCAGCACGCCAGTACAGAATTTTAGGAGTATTAAACGTAAGCGTGATTCGCCTGGCGACGATACTACTCTTTGCACATTTGTGAGCGATATGAAAAAAATGATGTCAGACTTTCAGAGCCAGCAAGACTCTAAATACGATAAGTTGTTTGCTGCCGTTGAGGACTTCCGCGTTGCTGTGGATTTTTTGGTCCAAAAAAATGAGTCTTTGCAGGCTCAAGTTAATAAGCTTGAAACGGAAAGGACAGAGAACAAGGAGTATATTGCCTCATTAGAGCACAAAGTCGATGCATTTGAGCGGAGCGCCAGGGCTACGTGTGTAGAGATAAGGAATCTCCCCTCCTTCCCGCCCGAAACTAAATCCACTTTAGTGGATAGAGTCATCCAGATCGGCGGTGTGTTGAATGTTCCAATCCTATCAACGGAAGTTAAGGATGTTTTTAGGATTAACTCCAAGGATCCAGCCCATAGAACGGTGATCGTGGATTTCACCAGCGTACTCATGAAGGAGAAATTTATCTCCAAGTACAAGAAGTGCAACAAGGAGAGTAGCCGACTCACCACTGAAAAACTTAGAATCGTGGGAACGCCTAAGCCGATTTTTATCTCAGAAAACTTGTCGGCGAAGCTAAAGAAATTATATTTTTTGGCTCGGGAATACGCTAAGGCTAAGGATTTCAAGTTTTGCTGGACAGCAAATGGCAAAATCTTTCTTCGCAGACGTGAAGGTGGGCCTCTTGTAAGAGTCAACTCAGAGGCGGATCTCACAATTGAGTCTCATAACAAGTGACTAGAGCGCGACTATCGATCTATATATAATACGTTGTTTTATTTTATTTTGTTCATTTTTTGTAGTCTAGTTTATTACAATTTGTCAACATTCATTTACACTAATACATCACACTTTACACAAACATCTACACTAACACATCAACTACTCAGTACACAACTAAGTAACTATTTTACTCTCAAGATATCGCCATTGATATTTCCACGGTTATACAAGGCAGTATTCTTCGACAATGGGACTAATCGCAGTAATCTAATTTACGTTCCTCTGCACCTAATACCTCTGCTAAAACTTAAATCAAATCATGGATGCACTTGATAATGTTGCAAGTGATATTGAGAATATCACTATTTCCGATTCATTCGTTTGCACCCCCGAAGAGACTGGCCAGTACCTCACACAAAATAATAATCCTATCGCAATCTTACATCTTAATATCCGAAGTCTTAATTGCAATTTTGATAATTTGGTTTTACTTATGCATAGAATTAAATCACCCATAGACATTGTAATACTGTCGGAATGCTGGCTAAGTAAGTGCCCAAAACTGCCTTTTTTGGATGGTTTTCACTCATATGCCTCTGATTATAAGACCCAAAATGAAGGCGTGGTCGCGTACGTTCGAGTAGGTCTTAACTGTAGCGTTGTCCCGTTAACTTTTGAGGATGCCAACTGTCTGCTTTTGACTCTAGATGAAAAAATTGCAGCCCTAGCAATGTACCGACCCCCCTCTGTCAAAAATATTAGCGGGTTTCTTAATAGCCTTGATGAAACTCTATCTCAGTTAAAAAATTACACTACTATTGCCATAGTTGGTGATATGAATATAAATATTATCCCCAGATCGAACGACACCAACTCTGAAGAATATTTAAATTTACTGGCCTCTCACGGTATGTTACCAACTCACGTATTACCTACTCGACTTTCTAACTGTTTAGATCATTTCATTCTAAAATCACCTCACTCTGCCACAAGCTTAATTCTGGACTGCGCTATCACTGATCATGCCCCAATTTATTGTAGTATTGACTCGACATCTAAGAATAAGCCCGCTAAAAGTTCAATTCATAAGTTAAACCACCCTGAAATCATTAAAGAAATAGAAAATACCGACTTTTCGGCAATCCTATTATCTACCTGTGCTGAGAACGCTGCCCAGTCTCTGGTGGATATTCTTTCGTCGATTGTAAAAAAACATATGAACACTGTAATTATCCCAAGTAAATCACGCATCATCAAACCGTGGATTACTCCTGGCCTTCTGAAATGCATTCGTCACCGAGACAAGCTATACAAAAAACACAAAAAAGACATAAATAATGAAATTTTAAAAATAACATTTACTCGTTATCGCAACTTCTGTAATAATTTGTTGAAAAAGTTAAAACGAGATTATGAGCGTGACCAGCTTCGGGCGGCCAGGAATAATCCAAGGGCAACCTGGAATCTAATCAAAAAAATTACTAACATGGATCGTAAAAAAACATCTTCTGAGGAGCTACTCAAGCTTGCTGCTACCCCCAAACTTTCTGTTGACTCTGCTAATAGGTATTTTGCCAATGTTGGAAAAGATTTGGCGTTGAAAATCAACGACTCTACTAACGCATCCAGCACATCACAGCTTCAGCATACTATTTTCCCTACCAACACCCAGTTTCATTCCCATCCAATAAATTCTATGGCGCTTTTGGCAACTGATAATCAGGAAGTGGAAAGCGTAGTTCTCAACCTTAAGGACAGATGTGCCATGGGTTGGGATGGCATTCCTGCGTCGGTTATCAAGAGTGGGAGATACACATTAATCCCAATTTTAACTCATGTATACAACCTCTGCCTCTCCAGTGGCATATTTCCCACGGTTTTCAAGAAGGCACTAGTGCATCCAATATACAAAAGCGGTAATAAACAGCACATAAATAATTATAGACCAATCTCGGTATTAAGCACCCTTTCTAAAATCCTTGAGAAAATTATAAATAAAAGACTTGTTAGTTTTCTAAATGAAAATCACATCTTATCCAACAATCAGTTTGGTTTCAGAAGCGCTAGATCCACTGAGGACGCAGTGATTGAGCTAACGACTACAATTATAAAAAACTTTGATAAAGGGCGTAAACCTGCTGGTATTTTTCTTGATCTTTCTAAGGCTTTTGACACTGTTTCCGTTCCAATCTTACTTAATAAATTAGATATGGTTGGGATACGGGGCAGTGTCAATGGCCTATTTCAAAGTTATCTGTCTAATCGAACTCAAGTAGTAGTCATTAATGACATAGCAAGTGACGAAGAGCAACTTCTCTTCGGCGTTCCTCAGGGGAGTGTGCTTGGCCCCACTCTTTTCCTTATCTTCATTAATGAGCTGTGCGAATTATCTTTAACCAATTGTCAGATATTTACTTACGCGGACGATACAGCGCTTCTTATTGACGGCAAGGATTGGGATGAAGTACAGCTCCTTGCTAATACAGCCTTGGGGATAGTTCTAAATTATTATTATTATATAATAAAAAATCTGGTCGGTCACTGAACTTTTTGAAGCATACAATCTCCTAAAAGAATAGTCCAAGTCGGGTGCGTCTCGATAAATAATACCGCACTATTCCGGGGTGGCTGCTATACATAAATTGGAAGCACTTTTGACAGGAGATCGGATAAGGGGCTGTGCGAGGGGTCCCTGGCGTTTTTATCGCGATTATAATCTGCTTTGTTGGACAGGGGAGCGTGATATTCTGCATTCTAGTGCAGTTCTGTGTTCTAATAATTCTGCAATTTATCTATCTTTTCGCCAAAAATCTTCGGAATCGTCGAAGCATCTTTGGAAAACACAAACATTTTATGACTTAAAAAAATTTTATGTTTGATATATTATCATTTCACGGACAAAAAGATTAAAGCAACCACACAAACATTGTTTCAAAAAACTTGTTTAAAATAAATTTTCAACCGGTAACTATTTTACCACCACTAATTAAGTGACCGATTGCAACTAGTTGTGACTGGCTGTAACTAGTTATTGAGTATTTTTGAAGTGAAAACTTCTTTAGCGGCGCTGGGTGGGTAAAAACTTTCAAACTCGCGTCAGGGTCACGTGACGTCGAAAAAGCGTAAGATCTTATTTAATTTTTATACATTGCTCGTAAAACAAGAGACGACAAAAGAACACACTTGCGGTCACGCGACGTATGACTCAAACAATTAAATAGTGTTGTGGCGACATGACGTGACGATGACGTGGCGACATGACGTGACGTGACGATGACGACGAAGCCAACACATTCGCGCTTGCGCGAATGTTTCTGTGTCTTCGTTGGCTTGACACAATGACATGACACAATCACGACTGTGGTTATATTTTTGAAGTGAAAACTTAAAAGTGAAAACACAACGTTAATATTGAAGTTTTCACTTCTGCCGGCACTCCCGGAGTGCTAGCTTTTTTTTTCCTTACGAATTACATTGTGACATAGTTTGGCGTGATTTGTTATGAACCTATCTATACTAAAAACTGTTTTTGACATTCGAACTGCTGTCGCCATTTAGTGGAGTATATTTTTTCACAAATAATGGACGAATAGCCAATGAACTATATAATTACATCTACATTTCAGGCGTCATAACTTGGTCTGCCTAACTTGCTGAGGGTAGTAGGCTCGATCCCACCAAAAATATATTTGGTTAGTTCCAAAATGTACCTACCAAATTAAATGATTAGCAATTTAATTTTTCAAGCATAAGCTTGGCTTAGTTTTAAAATAACGTACCAATCTCGAAATGTCCTGAAATTGTATTGTACAAAACCACATATTTTCACCTATAAAAAGATCAGTATTGCCATGCAGAAAATAATAAAACTAGCCATTATCTCGCAAAACTGCGCATTCAGTCCAATTATACCGACACCGCGGTCGCCGGAATTCCTGTACCATTTTAAAAATTGCCGAACAAACTTTCCCATACACAAAAAGCACTTGGAAATTGTGTTTCCGTTTGAAACTCGTCGGAAACCACTAAGCTTTTAACGTTAACTCGGTGAAACAACGAAAAAATACGACCAGTGTCATTTAGGAGCGACAGGTCGCAATCAAATGATATGGACAAGTGCGAGAGTTGGATGGTCTGTATTACTGTGGTTGCTTTTTAATGGTCTATCTTATAAAATGTTAGCGCATACTTGATGTGTTGATTACCATACGTAATGATGACATAAAGTCAACGCTAACTTTTTTGATAGGGGGTAAATCTTCTAGGTAACAATAACCTTAATATTATTTGATATTAGATACCAAAATATTGCATTTTAAGCAGGGATTTAATAAAAGGCAACTGCTAGTAATTTTATATTTTGTTATAGATAAAAATTTGAGATAGTGGTTAAAATATGACGCTTCAAAAGTTACATGAAATTATGAAACAATCAAGCATCTTATATTACACATTTTTTTACTAGATGGCGCTGTTATATGTTCAAAATCAGCAAGCTGTTATTTGTTTGTCATTATTCTCTTTGCCGACTTAAATTAGATGTAGCAAAGTTTAAATAAACAAGCTTGTCAAGTTACGCCACTTTTGATCAATAAGGAAAAGACATTGAAAACAACGCCATCTAGTGACAAAACCACATTTTATTTCTGCATACTCTAAAAATATTGTCATGCATACGAAACTCAAAAAATATTTATTTGTGTTGTAACAAAAACCATCAACAATAAATGAAAACAACTTTAAACCCGACGGATGCACTCGCTCCAATTTACTGACAAATGTTTTAGAATAGAATGACCGACAGATACTCCAATTTCTATTCTAAAATTTTGTATTAGACTCCAATATATTTCAGTAAATGTGTTTAAATCGTTAAAAATCAAAAAGTTTGCGCATTTTAATTGTGGTAGATAATATAGTATAGTTTTTATGAGAACCCCAAAAATACCAATTAACTTTCTTTTTGGTTCAACTGTTTCCTTCCAATGAGACTAGAGGGCACTTATAATGATGACAATTTTATTTCATTATCTCACCAATAAACTAGTAATGAGTCGTCGATCCATGACTTTAAATTAAATAGATTTAAAGTATAATTTGCCTAACCTAATAAAAGTGTCAGTAATTAACATCTAACTTAATTTGGAACTCCTCTCAACGATGTAAACAAAATAGCCTAATACCCTTAACTAAAAACGTTACAAAGTTAGGATGGTGCTCTAAAGTTCTTTGACTGAGATATAGCTCAAAGGAAATAGCTAGAGCTCACTTTGCATTTTTAAGTAGACTCGATTGGTACTGATTTGGACCAGTTGAGCTCTATAGGTCGTTTGCAACCGTCGTAAATAATATATTTTATATGCCTGTGTACATTTTGTATAAATTGTAATAAGTTTGTTTGTAATTAATAAGAAAAAAGTAGACCCTAAAAGAACCGCTTTAGGAACCATAGATTTATCTTTTTACGAGTGCGTATCAATGTTATATTATTAAAAACTAGCCAAATGCGAGTAGAAAAAAAATACGTTTTTGTATGAAAGCCTATATATGTTATTATTACCATCTGAGCTTTTTTTAAATATTATACGTAACAATATTGAAACATGTTTTTATTCATATTATGATACGTCTGGCGTCTGGCGTCTGAAGTCTGGTGTCTGGTGTCTGGCGTCTTAATAAATCTTTGTGATGGTAATACACCAGCTGTTCTCGAAGAGCTATGTCCGAGCTTAATTCCATTGGGACATGAGACACTGCGATGACATCTCAGCACTTCTTGTTGTAATAAATCGAATGAAAAACATTACTTTGCGAACTTTTAAAACATTGAAAGATATTTTTGACTTATTTTATTTTATTAGGTTACGTAAAATGTTATATTAAAAACATTTAGATGGTTTAAATGATCTTTTTTAACCGTGTGTTAAGATATTATTTCGATACTTTACGTAGAATTTTACAAAACATAAAGATGGGTTTGTTATTATTTATTTACAAACAAACCTAAAATTTAGTAATCATCATAAAACAACTTAAAAAATACATAACAATAAATTGAGCTATCTGCAGACTGTTGTAAACCACCTAGAGATAGCATAACTAGTCCAAATAAGAACAATTGATCAGTTTAGGTGTTGCCAGTAATACTTTTTTAAATTTTACCGAGTTCTCGGGTACCAAGGTTATATCCAGTCATGTTTGATTGTTGGACAGTGTTGCCACGTTTTTATATGAAAATATAACATTATTGCCAGTGTGATCATTAATCTTTGTAATATATATCAGTGCTCCCCTCGGTTGTCTCTGTAGGTTTGTGTTATGATCTTACTTGATGGCCGGCGCGGCGTGGAGGAAGCACTTTATACAATACGTTTTTCGTTTATATTTTTAAGGATATTGTATCTATAAGAAATACTTTATTATACAAAAACTTTACGGTGTACTTCCGCATCTACTTTGAGACTTAAGTATATGTATATGTTAAATCTCCCTTACTTTACTTTTCCTGTTAATAAATTAGAAAAAAAATAATTAGGTTCAGTGTGTGTTAAACAAAATCTAACAACTCCGAGAAAAGAAGCTACTGTTTTAGCGAGCAAAAAGTAAATAAGAATGTTTTTTTTTGTAATAGATATAAAAACCTACTCTATCAGCAAAACTTTGAACTAAATTCCTCTTTCTTAGATGTAAAGATATTTAATTTCTTAAGTCTGTAAATACATAATAATATATACATTTGCGGGCAACATTGTTTTGTAGCAAAGCAATGATCAAATGATGTGTCAAACTCTACTGCTATCTGTAACTCCTACATATATAATACCCCAAGGCCACATACCCAGGCCGCATTTTATATAGGAAGCTAAGTGCCTCTGCGACCTAGTACATGTAATAATTAAAATGTTAGCTGGCAACATAAAACTGTAATGTCGCAGGCGCCATAACTTGCGACTTAAATTTTTAAGAGCATTATCTTTGTGCATCACACTTTAGAGCACTTTATTTTTAAGAACCATTTTTCTGAGTTTTAAAACATAAAAATAGTGTATCTTTATCTTTGGGTTGTTAAAAATGTACCATAAAAGAAGTATACATATTACAAATATAACACGTACGTATTATAGTTTTAAAAACTTATATTATTATAATTTTTGATGAGAGCTAACACTGAACTGAAAGAAAATACGGTGTATGTAAACAGAATTAAGAATTTTAATTCAACTACACGGTGACACTAACATTTCGTAAGCAGTCGTTGTCGCGCAGTGTAACATGATATATTCATCTATAACAATTGTTAGCCGTGCACAAATCTGACCCACTTTCTATCTAACTTTGTCGTATTTCCATGAAAATACACCATGGGCTCCCCCTAGCAAACCAAACGCAGTAAAGTATCATATCGAGAGAAACTCTTAAATACGAGGCGTTGTAAAATACAAATATTTCCACGGAAACCAAGGCTTTTATTACGAAAATTGATCATATTTGAGTTACATTGCGCGATCGCTTTGTGCATATTACCTGGTTCATTCCAAAGTGCCGCGTCGCCACGCAATGTAAAGCAAACAAACTTTAACCTTCATATCGTTTTGTGAAGTAGGAAAGGACAGTACAAACATCCGGACATTTGCCGCTGTCTATTAGGCAGGTAAGTAACTAAATTACTTACATAACTGGATTTGGTTACTAAAGGGCTTGTATCCTTTTTCGGTTTTGTTCCAATGGGGGATGGATAAATTTAATACTGGATTGTTTTACTTAGTTTTATTATATAATATTAATTATTACAATGGTTAGGGGGCCGTGGCCAGTATGCGAAGAGAAGGAGGTTATATTCTTGACAAGTGCGTGGCGAGCGCGTACGTCACCATGACTGACACCTGTCAGTTGACTTTGACATGTTGCCCGCGCGCACATCCATCATCGGCCGGAACATACTCGGGGCCCTTGGAAGATACTTCCAAAGTGTTGTCTTCTACGGGGTCCAACAAGGGGCAGAGGTACTGAACGCCACGGCGAGAAGTCCCAGTAGTGGTTTTCACCTCGGCCACTCTTACTACTCCATCCTTCCCTGGGAATAGTGAGATGATGCGACCCAATCTCCAACGCATGGGTGGTGCGTTCTCTTCCTTTAGCAAGACTAATTCACCTTGCTGCAGTGGTCGAACGGGAACGCGCCATTTGTGCCTTTGTTGCAGCTCCGAAATGTACTCTCGCTGCCAACGGTTCCAAAAGTGCTGGCGAAGCTGCTCCAGTCGCTGGAAACGATCTAGACGGTGGCTGTTATAGTCTGATAAATCTGGTGAAGGCAGGGCTGCCAGGGGTCGTCCAATTAAGAAGTGCCCAGGGGTTAGGGAATTAAGGTCATTAGGACAGGGAGATAGAGGAGATAGGGGTCTACTGTTCAGGATAGCTTCAATTTGGTTGAACAACGTTGACAACTCCTCAAAAGTCAAATGAGTGGTCCCTAATATTCTTTTTATATGAAATTTAGCTGATTTTACACTAGCCTCTACTAACCCATTAAAATTAGGAGCATAAGCAGGTTGAAAATTGAATTTAATACCTTCCTTTGTGGAAAAGCCACCAATGTCGTTTGCTTTGGATGTAAGAAATTCACCTATTTCTCTAGATGCACCTACAAAATTTCTACCATTATCGCAGAAGATGTCCTGAGGTATTCCTCTGCGAGCGATGAAACGACGCAGAGACAATATAAATGCGTCCGTGGAGAGTTCACTAACGGCCTCTAAATGCAGACATTTGAACCTGAGACAGACAAATATACATAAATAGCATTTAGTGATTTTACATCCTCTCCCCTTTCTATCGGTTATAAAAAATGGTCCAGCAAAATCGACTGCTGTACTAATAAACGGGAAGCCAGGATTTACTCGCTGATTTGGAAGTGCTCCCATCAAGGGAGTAAGCGTTTTACCGCTTGCCTTTCTACATACTACACATTGCCTTGACGTAGTACGCGCCAGACCTGCTATAGGCCAGATGTGTTCCCTCACAGAAGACAAGAGAAGCTGTGGACCAGCATGAAGAAGGCGAAGGTGTTCTTGTCTGAAAATCAGTTTGGTAAGTGAATGCTTCGCATGTAACAAGATGGGATGACGCTTTTCAAATGCATAGCATGAATTATCTAATCGCCCACCGACACGTAAAATGCCCTCTGCATCTAGATACGGAGAAAGTGATAACAGTGGATTTTTAGAACTGAGAGCCTTTTTGGCACGAAGAATAGTTAGTTCATTGGGGAAACTTCCACCTTGAGATAATTTCACCAATACTTGAAAGGAAGCTGCGAGTTCCTCAGGCTGCAATATACCATTTGTTTTATGTTCTGGATATCTACAATTTTGTATAAAACGTAGTAAGTATGCGACTGTACGCTTTAATGTATTTAGCTTCGAGAAGCGATCAAAGTTTATAAATATTTCGTTTATCTTATCATTACATTTACTAATGTTAATTTTAATTTCAGGTAACTCATGGCTACATTTACTTATTTTTGTTTTTATTTCAGGTAACTCATCTTCGCAGTGCGGCCGGTTGAGGACTGGCCATGCGTTTTCGCATTGGCTCAAGAACGCGGGTCCTTTCCACCACAAGTCTAAATTGTTTATGTTTCTAGCATCTACACCTCGTGATCCTAGGTCGGCTGGATTTAATGCCGTGGGGACGTGACGCCATTCGGAGCCGTCGGTCATTTCCTTAATAGTACTTACTCTATTAGCTACGAACGTTTTGAGTTTATCGTATCTCATTCCTAGCCAGGACAGTGCGATGGATGAGTCAGTCCAGTAAACCTTGCGAGTAATCACACATCGCAAAGCGCGACATACGGCGCCCGCGAGTTGCGCACCTAAAACGCATGCGCATAACTCCAATCTAGGAATTGTAGTATGCTTTATGGGAGCAACCCTAGCCTTTGCGCACAAAAGATTTACGACCTGTTCACCTTGCTCATTGCTAGATTTTAAATAGATACACGCCGCGTACGCCATCTGTGAGGCGTCGCAGAAGCAATGAAGTTCTATAAGGATGGGTGACCTACACATACTATGTCTAGGGATTTGCAAACTATGTATGTGCGACATACTATTATTATAAGATTGCCATAGCCTGCCGATTTCTGTAGGAACTTGCTCGTCCCAACCTACGCCTGCTAACCATAGCTGCTGGATAAGTATTTTTGGCTTTATAGTTATCAAACATAGCAATCCTAGCGGATCAAATATCCTGCATGATTCAGACAAGATGGATCTTTTTGTCATTTTGGCATTATCTTTATAATTATTATTATAACTAGTAGGGAAGTTTATGACATCCTTGTTGGGATCCCAGCCTACACCCAAAGTGTGAGATGAGGAACTAATGATTAATTCCCTCTGATTAATTTGTAGCTCGGCAAGCAACGATGGTAGATTTGATCTATACTTGCGCAAGTTCAAGCACCCTGCAGATAGGGCATTTTCCACTGCTTTCTTTATGTAGGCCAGTTCCGCCTCAGTTTCGCTTCCTGTTAACAAATCATCAACCAGAAAATCATTTTGAATTATATTTTTTATTATAGGGTCAGTGCACTCCTGCCCTAATTGCCACAGACAGCGTGTACTAAGAAAACTAGAGCTAGATAAACCGTAGGTTACAGTAGTTAGCTTGTAAGATTTTAGAGGTTCTTTGTCATTGTCACGCCATAATATCATTTGTAAATTTTGATCCTCATTTTGTACTTGAAACATTCTGTATAATTTTTCAACATCGCCAGACAGCACATATGCGTGTTGGCGGAATCTTATTAGTATATTGAATAAAGAGTCCTGTATATGTGGGCCTACCATTTGTAAATCATTGACTGAAAAGCCGGATGTGGTTTTGGCACTGCCATTGAATACCACCCGTAATTTTGTCGATTCACTGTTTGGCTTTAGTACTGCATGATGTGGAATGAAGTAGCACACATTCGGAATGAATACTTTTGATTCCGTCAGATGACCTAGCATTTTATATTCTTGCATGAACTGAGTGTATGACCTTTTTAATTCTAAATTATTATTTAGTCGTTTTTCTAATGACAAAAATTGTCTTTTAGCTGATTTAAATGAATCTCCTAAGCAATCAGGATCTGAAACCAATGGCAATTTAACACAAAATCGTCCATCACTATTTCTATAAGAAGTTTCAACAAAGTGATTTTCACATTCAATTTCTTCTGCTGTCCTTTGACTGGCAGGTTGAGGTACTTGTTCGATTTCCCAGAATTTAGCTAATTGCTCATTTAACGCCTTGTTGGTCAAATCATTTTCATTTTGCTTAACAGAAACATGATTACATTGTAAGTAATTATTGACACTGCTTGTGTATAGTGGCCCTGCTAATACCCAACCTAATTTTGATAGATGCATAATAGGTTGGCCTGGCCCTAGTGGTATTTGTCGACATCCTATAAGTTGCCAGAAGATATCGGCGCCTATCAGGAGATCTATTGGCGCTGATTGATTAAACGTGGGGTCTGCCAGCTTAATGTGAGGTGGCAACTTGATATGCTTAATGTTGAAGGTTTTAGTAGGCATATTGCTGGTGACTTGAGGCAACACAAGACACGAAAGCATTGTAGCAAACGCACTGCATTTAGATTTAATTTCAATGTTGCACCTTCTAAGGGTTTCATATTTAGTGGTATTATTACCTATACCAACTATGTTTAGTTGTGTGAGCTGAGAGGTTAAACATAATTTGTCACTTAAGTGTTGACTGATTATTGAGCTCTGGCTGCCGCTGTCTAGAAGAGTGCGGGCCGTGACATGCTTGTTAGTAATTGGGTTGTATACTTCAACTAAGGCGGTTGATAGCAGCACACCTTGGTTGGTTCCTACTGACATGACAATGGCTTCGTCATCATGCGGTTCAATTTCAGTTTCAGATAAGTCCTGATCTACTTCTGGTAAGTTTTGTCCTAATTCAGTTGTTTGTACTACTTGGGTTATATTTGCAGCCTGAGAGTCCCTATGCAGCAAAGTATTGTGACGTCTCTTACAAGTATAGCATGGACCCAACCTGCATTGGCTTGAAAGGTGTCCCTTTCTCAAGCAGTTAGGACAGAGTCTCAACCTCTGCACCTCCGAAGCTCTCTCATCAACGGATTTGCTCAGGAATGTAGCACAATCATACAACCGGTGGCTGCCCTGGCACAGGACGCACACAGGTGAAGAAGATGGTTCAGCTGAAACTGCAAATGATTTTGTATGAGATTTTTCATTTTTATAAAATCCTTGATTATTAGTCTTATGATTGGGTTGTCTTTCAACTTTATTAAATTGGACAGACTCTAAAATGTTAGCTCTGCCATTGAGAAAATTAAAGAATTCTTTTAGTGAAGGGGATTTTTGTAAATTAGTTTTGGACTCTTCCCATTTAAAATTGGTACTGCTGTCGAGCTTTGCTGAGACCAGATGGATGATCAAAGTGTCCCATGATTCTGTTGGTTCACCGAGTGTTTTTAGAGCTCGTAAGTTTTTGGATACATTGTCTATTAGCATTCTTAGAGTTTTTGCAGAGTCACGAGTCACAGATTGAAGATTGCACAGAGAGTTGAGATGATTTGTAATTAATTGTTTCTCATTGTTGTATCGCTCACAGAGAAGACGCCAGGCCTCCTCATAAGTAGCAGTGCTTATCTCAATGTTACTTATAACTAAAGAAGCTTCACCCTGTAAGTACGAGTTGAGATAGTGAAACTTGTGAATAGGATCAATTTTTTCATTTTTATGAATAAGCACTGTAAAGGTGTCTCTGAACTCTAACCATTTAGAAGGGGTTCCATCAAACTTGGCTATTTGCAGTACGGGCAATTTAAATCCCATGGGTTTAGTATTTTGGTTATGGTGCTGACATGAGCCAGAACCTGATGCAGATTGCATTGACTTGAAGTCTGAATATTTTGAACTATTTTTATCAATCATGATTTGAGCCTTAGCTATATAAAGAGATATGTCTGCCTCAATGTCTTCTCTAAAATCAAGCTCGCTGTCCATGTTGGTGGGATTCAATACCTCGATTTCTGATTGAATCTCTTGAAATGAGGTTGAAAGATCTTTGAAGGTATCTAATCGTTGCACCAGCATGGTCAACTCAACTTGATGTATAGGATCTACATCGGAGAACTTATTAATTAAGTTTTTAAATTTAGTTATACGGCCTTTAATAGAGCTTCTTTTGCTAGTGAGGTCCTTTAGATCAAATGTTATAGTGGGTACCTCTAACTTACTACGTACGACCGATGCTGATTGATTTGATGTGTGAGACATTGTATTGAGAGAAAATTTATATAAGAAGTTGATTGATATACATAACTTATTCCTGAGCTGTACTGCCTATGCTCCTTAATTTCAATAGGTCGGCGACTGGCCTGCGGCGTCACCTGACAGGATGCAAGGGTAAAGATGTGCTGGAATTTGAAACACGTGGTAAATGTATTGTAAAATTGATTCGCTGATACCTTATGGGCTGCACGGTAATGTTGAATGATGTAAAGAGAATGAAATTTGAGAGGTTGTAAATGCGTCAACCAAACGAAGATGGGAATTTGTGAGTGGGATGGGAATAAGATTGGAATGGGCACTTCCCTTGATTGCGTTAGCTGCGGTAATCCGGCTGGCAAGCTGAGGTGGAATTAGCCTTCCTTTTATTCCTCCTTGATTTCACGTTGCGTTGCGTTGCGACCCAACAATCTGCGCCGGCGGCGTGGCGGCGGCGTGGCTTGCTGGATGTCGACGATCGATTTCTTGTTTTTTACGTAGACTTTGTGAAATTATTACGTCGGAGTCACCAATGTTCCAATGGGGGATGGATAAATTTAATACTGGATTGTTTTACTTAGTTTTATTATATAATATTAATTATTACAATGGTTAGGGGGCCGTGGCCAGTATGCGAAGAGAAGGAGGTTATATTCTTGACAAGTGCGTGGCGAGCGCGTACGTCACCATGACTGACACCTGTCAGTTGACTTTGACATGTTGCCCGCGCGCACATCCATCATCGGCCGGAACAGGTTTGATCAAACAAATTAAATGCGACCTTTTCTTGGTTAGGTATTATAATGCGGTTACACGAGTAGGTATATTATATTTATTGAATGTATTTGATTAAATCAAAGCATTTATTTTACGTTACAATAAATACTTTTTTTATAAGTTAAATCCATTTTCGTTCTAAGATTTTAATAACACCATTTGAAAGTGTTTATTAATGACAGTTACTTGATTTAACCAAATTACTTGGATAAGATGTATTATCCGGCTAATTCAAAAAGTTGGTCTAGACTTTCAATAATAGAACTCTTTATCCGACTATACAAAATGGCCGGTTTATAAAGACTCTACGAGGAAATTTGTTCGGATAATATCAGTCATTTACGGCTTTTGCTTGCGGCACATTTTCTTATATTCTTGAGATTTACTAATAAATTTCTTCTGATTCTGTGTACTCACTTAAAAACAAAAGAGCTAAGTATCAAAGACATCTTTTGTTTTTCAAACTTTTATACGTTTAAACCTAGGTATACTATCAACACAAACTACATATACCTACAAATTTTGTCAATTTTGGTTGTTTATACAGTTAGGTATTACTATAACGACTGTTTGCTGTTAAAAATTAAAAAAAAAAACATTATAGGTACCATATAACTAAGCATAATACATAACTATACATAAACATATAACTAAACTTACCATCCCAATGGGTTCAAATTACAAATTTACAATATTGTCAACGTGTCAGACAGAAGAACAAAGTTTTTTATAATTTAATTTCCTAAAACTACTAATATTTTATGCAAAAACATTACTTTTAAATGAAATTACTTGGCGATCGTTTCAAAAATGAGTTTCAAGTTGGCGATAACTTTCTATTACGATAACTTTATGGTAGACATTCCCAGAAGATTCGCACATAACATCGTAAATGAACTTTAAAGTTGCCATGGCAATTGTTATAACTACCTTCGAGAGATACTTTGCGAATATTGAAAGTTTAACTTGGCAACACTACAAAAATAAATAAGGTATGAAAACTAAGTTTTTATAACATATTTTTACTACACACATAACTATTAAAATAATTATTAGTTAAATTATGTAAAAGTAAAGTATATGTAAAAAAGTAATTTATTTTAGTTTAATTTTGTAGGAATACTTAATACGTTTTGGAAACCTAGTGTAGAGTCAAACCTTACTTAGGATTGGTGCTACACTTCTAATGTTTCTATTTTGTCCAATAAATATATCTTTATCTTATCTTTAAAAAAGGTTTTATAAATTAATTGAAAGTCACGTAAGTGTTTATGAAAAACAAATTTTTGAAAAACATAACAATGTGCATAAAATTTAGGGTCATCGACTTGTTGAAGTGGCAATTGGCAGATGACTCATTGTCATGTGACTTTGAAACGCAGAGCAAATATACATTATTTTACAATTAATTTTACATTAAAAAAAATGCATAAAATGGAAAACCAAGCAATCTATATGAAGGATATCTCGAGTAGGTATTTGCTATCCTATTAATTTGCAATGTCCACTAATCCGCAGTTTTAATTGTTAATCAACAAATACATTGCCGCGTCACACCTGACAATGTATTTACTCTATTCGTTTGCGGTACGTAATGGACTATCGAATTTTCCACATTTTCGACCATTAGCAACATCCGGATACGGGTGTTGTCGGCAAATAATGGCCCGTATGTTCGTTTGTTTGAATAACATTTTTGTAGATTAGAGTTGGACTCTACCTGGGTAAATAAAAACCTTATTTTTGATGCGGGTTAAAGTAAAGGGTATACGTTGATACTTGTTGGTAGCTCCGGTAGATGGAGCGACGATCTGCGGAGTGTGAACACTGGATGTTCTCATGCACGTCTTGGGAGAGACCTACGTTCGGCAGTGGACTGATATAGGTGTATAATAGATAGATGGATAACTCTTTATTGATCACACAAATCAAAACAAAGAACTTAAAAAAGTAGTAATACGTGGCATCACAATGGGCGGCCTTATCAGTTACTATTTTCGAGGAGATTTTAATTGATACTTACTGATTTCGATCAGTTATGCTATCTGTAGGTCGATTGCAACAGATTAAAGTACCGACGAGCCACAAAATACTGATGAGCTACTATAGAAACTGAACGTGATTTAAAACCTGGCAGGTTTTGAGAGGTTAGGATAGGCCTACTAAATGTTCCAATAAACTAATAGTCTAAGATCCGGCTGCAGGATTACTGCGCTCATCTGTTTTTTGCTGTAAACCGAATTTATATGTATATTTATAATGAGGAGAATATATATTTATCAGGTTGCCTAACAAAATTTGGCCGCCAGTATGTTTAATTAAATTATTTTTAATTATTTTTTTTGAAAAATATCGTTCACTTGTTTTTTAAATCAAATAACGTCTACATCATGGCAATTAATATGAAGATTCAAAAAAATCAGCAACCCTTATTTGCGGGTAGATTTTATTAAGCAAACAAATATGATAAAAAATAGAAAAAAATTAGATTTAATTTGATATACAATTAATAAATAAACGTTATGCACGTATAAATATATCGAAATCATACGGTTTACTGCTGGCTGCGAAGAGGTACGGCCAAGTGCGCAACGGCAACCGTGATTTTTTTGAATCTTCATATAAATTGCCATTATGTAGACGTTATTTTATTTAAAAAACAAGTAAACGATATTTTTTCCCGAAAAACAAAAAAAAATAATTTAATTAAACATACTGGCGGCCAAATTTTGCTAGGCAACCTGATAAATATATATTCTCCTCATTATAAATATACATAAAAAATCGGTTTTCAGCAAAAAACAGATGAGCGTAGTAATCCTGCAGCCGGATCTCGTACTATAACCAAAAATGTTTTTTGTTACAGGTAATTTGGCAAAGATTTTATACCCGATATATATTTTCTATTTTTGTGGTTTTATATAAACCGTTTTCAATTGAAGACAAAAAACTGAAAAGGTTAGTGCATTGTTCACTTTGAAAACACTTTCCAACATTTTATATTTCTATATGCAAAGCATATGTATTTGTACAAAAAAAAAAAAAAAAAAATTTAGCTTTAAAAGAACATCGCAAAGAAAATACTTTGTTTATTCTACGCAGCGTTTTACCTGTCAATATTCAGCAAACCCCACAGGTAATTAAAAGTGTACACTAACCCTAACTGAGTTTTATCTCACTAACAGGCGTTTACACACTGCCCGATGCCGACACGATATCTATCATTTATTCATGTCTTCGATTTGAAACATTCATATCATCGATATGAATCATTCATACATCGTCTTTAGAAACAAAACGGTGGCGACTGGCACACGAAAGCGTCTAGTGCTTTAACACGGAGGCGACACGAAAGCTTCTAGTGCTTTAAAAAATAAGGATTTACCCTTTAAACTGGAATATACGGACAGCCGAGATTTAGAATTTTTTCATTCGAGTTTGGGTACAGAACCTTAAAATTATACTACCTAGTAACGTATACTATCTACTATGGTATCTCCTATCCTATCTAATACTATATCACATTACCTTTGTAAAAATATCGTGTAGGTATCGTATCGTTCAGTGCAAAAACTGCTAATGCTGGCGCACCACCAATCATAGCAAGGCGAGAGAAGCTAACGATTTCCGATATCAACGCGAGCGTTAACGACAACAGTTAGCTCGCAAGCGGTGCCGGGGCGATACAACGTGTGGTAGCTTCTATTTGCGTTGTGGTCGCCAAGGAATATATAAAAGTATCGAGTATTTTCGGTTTTTCATTCCAACTGAAAATATTTTACAGACTTTCCAATAAGTAGATGAATAATTGAAAAGATTTTGTTGTTTTTTTTATATTTAATTATTTTTTACTTGTTTATCAACGCTGATGTTAATTACATCAGTTACCTCGCTAGCGATACCGGAGCGATACTACTAGTAGTAAAATTGAAAATAATTATTTCTACCTATCAAGTCCAATGATAGATACAATAACAAATATTTTTGTTCACAATTAATAATTTAATTGAATTGTCTGTTATATTTACTTAATATAATCTAGATCTAGAGTGCTTTCAATTGTGTTGAAATCATATTTTTGCGGAATTCCGCTTGCTTTGATTAATTTTGAGTAAAAAGTAGGTCACATTTGATCACGCATGGATGGACATTTGTTGTGTTTAAATTACCATGAATTTTTGAATTAATGTTTTTAAGAAAAGATGGATTTCGTGAACAATGATCGGCATTGTGAAGTTGTGAAGGAAGTAAATTCGTTAATTTTGAGATGATAGAGGAGAGTGGAGGAAGAACGTGTTGTGCCAACCTTACCTAGAGAGATAAAGGCAGAAAAAAAGTAGGTATTTTAGATTTTTTGCCAATTTGCTTAGAAAAAATATTCCACGTAGATATTCCAATTTATATTAACCAAGAGTTTTCCCGAGTGGAACAGCCTCTCCGATATAAAATGCAACTTATTCGACACCGTCGTATCGCGGTAATGAATTTCCTTTTTACGTTTGGTGTCCGGCGTTTGCTCGCAATTTATTTTTCTTAGCTTTTTTGAGCGCTTAGTCGCCTCGTTTCGGTTTATAGGCGAGTTTTATCTCAAAGTGATTGTAGGGTCGGCTTACAAATTCTACTCATCACACTTGCACGGGGTTTTTTGTCCCACGAGACAGGATGGTCCAAACGTGATAATTATGTTTGTCATCGTAACTCAAAATATATTACTTATAGCGATGAATTTAATAGCTTATCATGTATGAGTACCCTTATGACATTTTTTAAGATTTATAGATTTTTAAATTATTTCAATTTAAACTATAAAAATAAATTCATTCTAAAACAAAAATATTAATTTTCGTCACGATAAAACATTTTACAGTACTGCGGGCGTATCCAGACAACTGAAATGTATTTGAACTGTATTTGAACTGTTACTTGACGAGGGTCCCGTTAATGTACAACCATGGAAAACACAACCCGGTAAAACACGACCACGAAAAGCGCAGCTAGGAATACGCAGCCAGGAATTGGTGACCATTTTGTCAACCATGGAATTGGATGACAAAATGGTCACCAATTCCGGGCTATGTTTTCCGTGATTCTGTATTCCTTGGTCGTGTAATCACGGCACCCTGTAAATCATGTTCGTTTTGACATTGTCATTTTTAACAGGTCAGTCATTATTTTATAAAGCTCAGCCACGTCAATCCACAAAAATGGCACGAAATACTGATGAGTTACTATAGCAAAATCATCGAAAACTGAACTAAAACTGAATGGATATTCGGTCACGCAAGTTTCCCTTTGCTGGATAGCCCTGCTGGCACTTCAAACTTAAATACCAATAAGTACGTAAAAATTTAGTTGTTTTCATTTATTTTCTATAATTAAATTCCTATTTAAATTACAAGTATCTTAAGTACAGTACAAGTATCCTGAGCACATCTCTCATCCATTTGCCAAAGTTTAGGAGTAATGAGCGCAGTAAAGATTTGATTGCTTCTTCCTCACCGTCCATTTGGTGGTTGCAGCTCGGAATCCATAATAAAGTAGCTAAGCACACCTTTCATACGTAAAGTTTTAAGGGCTTGTGTTTATTTTTGAGTCTTAATAAAAATAATGACGGAAAACAAATAATTTTAACCACCTTTAAAAAATAAGGTTCTGGATAGGTAGTATTTTTAAAAATAATTTATGTAAAAATTAAGAAACTCAACTTGAATCGTCGACGGCAACTAATACATACACATTAAAATGATAATAATATTATAGAGGCGAATGTTTGGATGGATGTGTGAGTGTATGTTTGTAACTCTTTCACGCAAAAACTACTAAATGGATGTTAACAAAACTTGACGAACATGTAGTTTACACATCAGAATAACACATAGACTATTAACTTATAAAGATATAATGTGAATTATCAAAAATATTACGATTGTAAGACGAAGTTGCGGGCATCAGCTGGTGTGTTAAATATTTATCTAAAAATTTTATTTATATATTTCGATTTCAGTACAGAAATAATTCATATTATTAAGTCCAAATACATTTGTCCGGACGTGACGAAAATCTGAGCCTAAATCTAAAAACTAATCGAACATAGTTTCCGAAAACAAATCGTCAGTTTTGTTGTGTTGTATAATGTTTTCGATTTGTAGCTGAAATAGTTCGTGTTATAACTACGAAGGTATATGTCACTTTGATTTTCCACTTCAGTGTATCTACCATGAGATGTCACAGTAAAATCGCCTGACTTTACTACAGTAGTTACGTCAATATTAGTATGACGAATTTTAGTACCCAACTATCCGCTAGAGGCGCTGTACAAATCTTCATAATTTTTTTAACTACAGACGCTAGCGAATATAGTAAATATAGTATAGTAAAAACTTATGGTAGACCTACTGTACCTCGACACGGAGCTGTGAAAATATCTAAATAGTTTGTTAGATATAAAATAAAAATAAAATAATGCTGGACGATCCAATCAAGATGATGTTGTGTGGATACACAACATCAACGTCCGCCTACGCGCGGAGGTTGCGGGTTCGATTCCCGCCTTGGGATAGATTTGTACGATCTGCAATTCTATTCCAGGTGTTGTGGGTATTTTATATGAATATAAAGAATATCTATCTATGTAATGTATTGTATTAAGTATGTCAGTCTTCTATAGCCATAACACAAGCTCTGCTTAGAGAAGAAGAAGAATCCACAGTAAATTATTCCATGGTATTGATTCCTGGTGCTGGCTCTAATGGAGAGGTTTTGGTTCTGTGGCTAAAACGGGACAGTTGGCTGCGAACTTCATAAACAAAGTTGACATTGGTTTAGTATGAAATGGAAGGAACGGGTAAAGGTTCTGAGAACCGAATTGTATTAACCATTAAATCGTATAAATTAAATTATTACTTGGAACTTTTCCAAAATGGACTTAAGTACTTACTTATCATTTCTAGAAAATGTATTGAAGTATATGTCAAAAGCTATCATTATACTGCACTTTGAGATTTCGAGTATATAGGTATATATAGGTATCGAGTATCTAATACATAATTACTCGTTTATTTAATACTTTATTAAAATAGATGTTTTAATAAAAAAAATATTAATTATTAAAATTATTAAAAAAAAACGAGATCCTAAATACTTATATGTGATTTTCAGATTTTATGATTGTCATAAAAATAATATTGTGGACTAACTATTTATAAGTATTAATAGATTTAAATGTAAGTTCATCGGGAGGATGCTCAAACGCCTTTGACACTCATACTTCAGAATTATTGAACGGCTCCCTGTAGAATGAACTTATTTCATATAAATCATTGTTTGAGAAAAGTAATTTTCGCTCTCCTCCCTAAAGAGTATTAACTTAAAAGTTTGTTGAAGTCTATTTTTTTAGTTATGAACAAAACACATTTTTGAACTTTGTTGTCTGTAAGTACCAATACAAGGTGGATTTTTGAGTGGCAGATAGTAGTAGTCGATTAAATAACGATGATATCTACGAGAGCTAGACTCTGTGGAAATGGCACCTAGAATCACCTAATATGTAAGACGATTTTAAATGATTCTTGTGATTTTATTAATAAGTAATTTTGACTTGCAAACTGTTGCAAACAGTATTTAAGTCAAACTTTCTATTTGCAACAGTTTGCAGATAGCTCAACTGTATCTAGTGCATTTTATAAATATTTATTTAGGTCAACTTCGTCTGCGCAGGATTAATATTCGTACTGTATCGTTATAAATGAAGTAGTATATCTCTATTTATTAATAAAAAATAGAACTACGAAAATCCCGCACTACACGATCAATCAAGATAGAGGTCCGACGTGAATTAAGCCTAAAACAAACAATAAAACAAACCAGTAACATAATCCTATTTTGTCCAGTTGGGTTGTTCTTTGAGGTCACGAAACAGAATATTACTTTGTGTTTTGTTTATACTTATACTAGGTATATTTTGTACGATCTGCAAATATTTATTCCGGGTGTTCTGGGTATTATATGTATAATAAAAAATATCTATCTATGTAATGTATTGTATTAAGTATGTCAGTCTTCTAGTACCCATAACACAAGCTCTGCTTAGCTTGGGGCTAGATGATGTTGTGTGGATTGTCCAGCAATATTTATTTATTTATTTTGGACGATACATAAATACAAATATTATATATTATCCTATGTCTGTCTCCTGGCTCTAAGCTACCTGCCCATCAATTTTCAGCCATATCGGTACAGCCGATTTTGAATTAGAAAACAACAACGAAAAGTGGTATTAATTTTTATATATATATAGATAACCTATGTGTTATTCTGATGTATAAATTACATATTGTAAAGTTATATTAAAATCCATTCATAATTTTGGCGTAACTATTGTTCGTGATCTACGTGTCTGTCAATAAAATATTCTACTATTTGTCTATGATAGGTGTTTTTTCCTCTCCTCTATGATTTGTCTATGTAACAAAAATTACGCCATTATACGCATTGTCATAAACTTATACGCATCGTTTTTATTAAAATATCCACAAAACCTAAAGTTAAAGTAATTCAGACAGTCACGTCAAGTAGTACATCATACATGTGGTCCTTCGACGCCAAATATCAAGATCCAGCACCTTTGGAAACTAACGTTGACGCGCGAGCAACGTGGCCGTCGTCGTTACTTTAACCTCCACGCAACGCATTTTGGACAACGCACTATCCTAATTTGAAGACTTGGAGGCTAAGCGCACAAAGGAATAAGAAGAGGATTGGCATTTCATCAAACTTACACGCAATCTGGTGGGGCCAACCATCCTTTTTACCCTATCTCCTCCCGGTTCTATTTGTGATACGTGTCGAAATTGATTTCAGTGTTTATCGCGAAGGAGTGTTTTGGTGTGAAATATACGCGCTAAAGCTGGTGACGTTGCTATCTCCGCTGCTGCCGTGTCTTTCCTACCATTCGAGTTCACAAATCGTAAGTACTCCTGCAAGCACTGACCACCAAAATGTCAACGGAAGGTTCTATTTCACGCGATAAATCTCCCCATACATTAAACATTGATAGTTCTAAACTAGAAAAACCGCAATCTCGCGACAGGTCTCCTGCTAGTCTCAGTAACAATCCTGACCTGACACGCGAGTTAGTTAGAAAACGTGGAATTGTAAAGGGCAGATTAACTAAATTTACTAACTATGTACAATCATTAAAAAGCGAGAATCTCTCTGTTTCTTCCTCTCGAGAGTGTATAGATTTAAAATTGAGGATCAAAGGGGCTTCTAGTTTGTTTGACGAGTTCAATGATATTCAAACAAAAATCGAGGAAAATGTTTGTGAAAGTGAGATTTCTAATCAGTTAGCTAGTCGAGAATTGTTTGAGAATTCCTACTATAGTACTGTAGCTTATGCTGAATCTATGCTTACTGGTGATGAGGTCACTAACTGTTCTGATAAGTCCTGCCATAAACTGCAATCCGTAAAATTGCCTACTATTTCCATGCCTACCTTTGATGGATCGTATGAACACTGGCTTGAGTTCAGGGACACTTTCCAATCACTAGTTCACAACTCTAAACAGATAAGTAGCATTCAAAAGTTTCACTTCAAACTTCAAACTTCAAAATCATTTATTCAATAAAATCACAAGGATCACTTTGAAACGTCTTACATACTAGATGATTCTAGGCGCCAGTTCGTCGCGACCAGTGTCTAGAAGAACTGGCAAGAAACTAGACCTGGATTCTAGCGTTTTTTTCATATGATCCTTCTTACAATTGTTTAATATAGTTGGAGCTAGTTCGTCCCAAGCTTGCTTGTCTTCTAAATAGTCAGATATTTTATAATATGCTTTTGATAAGAGTTTTCGTTTTATTACGTTTTTGAACTTGCCAATCGGCAATTGACAAACATAGCTTGGGACTATGTTATAGAAGCGTACACATTGCCCTTTAAAAGATTTATTTACTTTGGTGAGCCTAGTAATGGGAACAGCGAGTTTATCCTTATTTCTTGTGTTAACATTATGATTGTCGCTTTTTTTAGCAAAAAGATTAATATTTTTTCGAACATACATTAAGTTTTCGTAAATGTACTGACAAGGCACTGTCATTATGTTTATTTCCTTAAATTTATTTCGTAGCGATTCTCTGGGACCCATGTTATAGATTGCACGAATAGCTCGCTTCTGCAACACAAATACGGTATTTACATCTGCAGCATTCCCCCACAACAAAATGCCGTATGACATAATGCTATGAAAGTAGCTGAAATAAACTAGTCTAGCTGTGTCCACGTCTGTAAGGAAGCGGATCTTTTTGACTGCATATGCTGCAGAACTAAGCTTTTTCGATAATTTGTCTATGTGTGGGCCCCATTGAAGTTTATTATCTAAGGTTATTCCTAAAAACACTGTGGTGTCCACTAGATCTATGTTTACATCTTTAATTTTGACATTAGCTAGCGATTGTGTGACATTTGGTAAAACAAATCGTATACATTTAGTTTTTTTTTCGTTTAATAATAAGTTGTTTACATTGAACCAGTTTACAACTTTTGAGATTGTATTATTCACGTCGTCATAATTTGTTTGTCGTCGTTCCAATTTGAACAAAAGTGAAGTGTCATCTGCAAACAGTACAATCTCGTGATCATCTTTAACTACTCGTGGTAGATCATTGATGTAAACTAGAAACAAAAACGGTCCTAGTATTGATCCTTGTGGTACACCCATTTTCACCACAGATCCCGGAGAACGTTTCCCATTTACGTCAACTCTTTGAATTCTGTTGCTTAAATAAGAAGACAGAAGTTCCAGAGCAACACCCCTAACACCATAGTGGTTTAGTTTCCTGACCAACGTTTCATGATGCACACAATCAAACGCCTTGGATAAGTCACAAAATATACCCAAGGCGTCATTTGACTGCTCCCAGTTTTCAAAAATATGTTTTATCAACTCAATGCCTGCGTCGGTCGTTGAGCGTCCCTTCGTAAACCCGAATTGTTTTGTGTCAAGTAAATTGTTATTTTCAAAATGTCTTTGTAATTGTAGAAGCATAAGTTTTTCAAAGATTTTACTAAATGTTGGTAGTACTGAAATCGGTCGAAAGTTAGTAGGGTCTGAACGGTTACCTGATTTGAATAGCGGTGTTATTTTACTATGTTTCATTAAGTCAGGAAACTCACCACAATCGATGCTTTGGTTAAATATAAAGGCCAAATCTTGAGCGATAAGGTCAATCACGGGTTTTACGACGGCAACGGAGACGCCCCAGAGGTCCGTGGTTTTTTTTACATTGATCATTTTAAAAGCTTTGACAATATCCTTTGCATGCACATAATCGAAGTTGAACAGTTTTTGAATTTTAGGTATATTTTCTATCAATAATGACTCCGCGATTATGTGGGAAGAGTTTAAGGATTTTGTAGTTGAGACAGGAATGTCAGTGAAAAATGTCTCGAATGCTTTGACCACATCAACATCCTGGTCAATGATGATGTCGTCAACCTTCAGTTTGGATATGGTGTTATGTTCTTTGACCCTCCCTGTCTCATTATTGATTATTTTCCACGTAGCTTTTATTTTATCATCACTAGTTTTAATTTTTGAACTTATATATTGAGACTTAGCAGTACGGCAAACACGTTTAAAAATTTTTGAGTAGTTTCTTATTTTTTCTTTAAACTCTTCACTAAAATTGTATTGCTTTTCACTATAAAGATTGTACAAGGTTTGTCTACTTTTGTGGATTCCCGCTGTTGCCCATTCACTGAAATTAATTCGATCAGAGACCATCATGGACTTGGATGTAAAAATAGTGTTAAATAAGTTATTAAACTCATTAAAAAAAATATTATAGGAAATGTTTGAATTATAATTGTTGTAGGATAGTGTAGGAAGCTTCAAAATGAGGTTTATTTTTAGTTTATCCAGACGACTTATGGTCATTGGTACAAAAGTAATTTTTTTTGTTACATTAGTTTTTGTTTTGGCTTCTATTTGAATAAGTTGTCCTAGATGGTCTGAAGGAATCTGACTAATTAGATTTTTGTTAATTATTTTTACATTTGTAAATATATTATCTAGGCATGTAGCCGAAGTGGCTGTAATTCTAGTTGGTTCTAAAAATACATTATCCAGGTCAAATGATTTGAAAAGAGTTAAAAGTCTTGTATTTAATGAGCCTGGTACAAGTAAATTAACATTAAAATCACCGCAAATTATTATCTCTACTATTTAAAATCGTCATTAAAAGGTAGTGCTACGCTAGTTATAGATTCACTAGAGTTCTCCTCAGATAATTATACCGTTGCATGGGAACTATTACTCAATAGGTATAATAATAGTAGACTTTTAGTTCACAATCATGTTAAGGCGTTGTTTACTATCAATGCACTGTCTAAAGAATCCGCCGCTTGCATTCGAAAGCTCATTGACACAATTCTCAAGAATTTACGCGCACTAAAGATCCTAGGTGAAGCTACAGATCACTGGGATACACTAATAAACTACATTATTGTGTCAAAGTTAGACAAGACTACTGAGCGCGAGTGGGAAACATTCAAATGCACATTGTTAGCTAGTGATAACAGCTCTAAACGCACAATAAAAATGAATGATTTAATAGGTTTCTTAAAGGACAGGGCCGATATGCTAGAAACTTTGCAGCTTTCACACAACAAAGGGTCTGCTTCACAGCCCGAGAACAAAAAACAAGGTTCATATTCGCATAACACGTCCTTCTGCAACGTTTCAAGCAATAAGCCGCACGACCATCAGTCTCGATTTACTAGATCTTGCTTGAAATGCAACGGAACGCATCCGCTTTATTCATGTCAAAAATTCCTTGATAGTGATTTAGAATCGAAGTTAAAACTAATACGCGAATATAAGGTCTGTGAGAATTGTTTACGACCGGGTCATGCGCCTAGCACTTGTAAGTTTGGCCCGTGCAGGAAATGTAACCAGAAACATAACTCATTAATTCACCGAGATAACACTAATTCAGTTGCATTTCATCCGAGTGTTCCGGCCGAGAAGCCTGCCGCGACTGCGACTGCAGCTCAGGCTTCCTCTGCCCTTCCCTCCTCGTCCACCGCGGAGGCGCTCCCGATACACGTAAACAAGGCTCACATGCAAACTCGAAGCGCTAATTCTATAGATACGCACACTGTGCTCCTGTCAACAGCTGTTGTGGAGGTCGCCGACTCGCGCGGTGCTTATCACCAGGCGCGTGCGCTGCTTGACAGTGGAAGCCAGCGATGCTTTATTTCTAAATCGTTATGTAATTTAATAAACACACCATTATTACAGTCCACTCATGAAGTTCGAGGTGTAGGCGATTCGGTGGTACAATGTTCAGAAACTTGTAGCATTGAAATTAAGTCTCATGTCGATCAAACATTCATAACACGCATAGAATGTTTTGTTTTGTCGCAAATAACATCTACCATGCCGACCTTATGTCAATTAAGCGCGCAGTTCTGTATTCCAGACAACATAAGATTGGCAGATCCGCAATTTCTAGATTCTAGAAAGGTAGACATCCTTATAGGTGCTGATAGGTTCTGGGATCTCTTAGGGGAAGGTAAAATCCGTCTTCCTACGGGCCCGTACTTACAGAATACTAAGCTAGGTTGGATTATTTCCGGCCCGATTATTAACACGCACAATAATAAAATTACACGCATTAATTGTAATTTTACTAGTTCAATAGATACGCAGTTACGCATGTTTTGGGAGGTGGAAGAGTGTCCTAGCGCTAAGGTCGCGCAGACTCAGGAGGAACGTGCTTGTGAGGAACATTTCCTTCGCACTACTACACGCAATAGTGAGGGCAGGTTCGTTGTACGCATTCCTTTAAAAGAGTCACCTAGTGCTTTGGGCGAGTCTTATACTCAAGCTGAGCGCCGTTTTATCGCAACAGAAAAACGTCTACAACGCTCGCCTGATTATAAATTATTATACGCAAATTTCATGAAAGAATATGAAAGTTTAGGTCATATGGGTCCGGTAAGTACATATGAAAGTCCGTGCTATTTCTTGCCGCATCACGGCGTCTACCGGGAACATAGCACCACGACTAAGTTGCGCGTCGTGTTCGACGCGAGTGCGCCTTCGTCTTCTGGAAAATCGCTTAACGATTTACAGCTGGTAGGCCCTGCGATTCAGGGTGATTTAATATCTATTCTATTACGGTTTAGACAGCATAAATACGTTGTATGTTCCGACGTTACTAAGATGTTTCGCAATTGCTTGGTAGATAACAATCAACGTAATTTACAGATGATTTTGTGGCGCGATGATCCATCAAAACCTTTAGGTATGTATCAGCTAAATACGGTCACGTACGGAACTGCATCCGCGCCGTTCCTTAGTGTGAGATGCTTAAAGCAGTTAGGGATCGAATCGTCGTCTCCTGATGTTCAAAGAGTTGTAAGGGATGATTTTTACGTTGACGACATGCTAACGGGAAGCAACGATAAATCGAACTTATTAAAACTATGTGTGGACATTACAGATGCGCTAAAACAAGGTTGTTTTCCCCTTCAAAAATGGATGTACAACTTCCCATGCGAGGGTGATGATGATGATGCTTTGTCGGACCGGTTGAAGGAAATTAAATGCAACGAAAGTGTAAGTTCCAAGACGTTAGGTATAGGCTGGAATAATTCCAGCGATGAATTTAATTTTAATACGCAGATTCAAAATGACGATAAACCTGTCACTAAAAGGTCTATTTTGTCAAATATTTCACAAATATTTGACCCTCTCGGCTTGTTGTGCCCTACAATAATTATCGCAAAGGTATTGTTACAACAACTTTGGCTTTTAAAAATAAGCTGGGACGACATAGTTCCATGCACTGTCGCACGCACCTATAACCGGTTTATCATTTCATTGCAGGCGCTCAAAACTATTCGTATTCCACGCCACGTTATAGGTACCGATCCTAGCTATGTAGAACTGCATGTTTTTAGCGATGCGTCGCAAACGGCGTACGGCGCTTGCGTTTACGTTCGCACAGTAAACCAGGATCAAACGTTATCAGTTAGATTGCTCACATCCAAGGCCAAGGTCGCACCGCTAAAGCCTATGAGTATCCCGCGACTTGAGCTGTGCGGTGCCTTGCTTGGTGCTAAACTACTTGATAAAGTACGCAGCTCGCTAACTTGTAAGTTTAGTAGTTTCGTTTTTTGGACCGACTCGACTATTGTTTTGGGCTGGTTACGCATGGCACCTAATAAATTAAAAACTTTCGTTCAAAATAGAACATCGGAAATACACGATTTAACAAAAGATGTTTTATGGCGCCATGTGAGTAGTAAGGAGAATCCTGCTGATCTCGCATCACGAGGTTTGAGCTTGGAAGAACTTTCTTCTTCCACCCTATGGTGGGAGGGTCCGGATTTCTTGCGAAACCTAAAGTATACGCACGACGATCATGGGATCATTGACACGAGCGAGGATCTCCCCGAGCTTAGGACGACAGCTGTTTCTTCCTTTGTTGTGCATGACTCATCCAACTTATCACTGTTTCAATTTAATAGATTTTCACAGTTTAAACGTATGAAGCGCGCAGTAGCTTATATGCTACGATTCATACACAATATTCGCAATAAAAATGCTAGACGTTCGGGCGTCATTAGTGTTGATGAGTTGAATGAGTCAGAAAACACCTTAGTCAGGTGGTCGCAAAGGGAAAGTTATCCGAGTGAATATCAGCTGTTGTTGAACGGTTCGAGTATTAAAGGTAAAGGTAACCTAACTAAATTAAATCTATTTTTAGATAAAAATAAAATTATACGAGTAGGTGGTCGTTTAGGAAACTCAGATGAGTTTAGTTATAGTAAAATGCATCCTATTTTAGTATCCGCTAAACATTATTTTACAGTTTTGTTGTTTCGTCATGAGCACTTACAGCTTCTCCACGCGGGAGCCCAGGCCTTGCTGTGTCACTTACGCGAGATGTGGTGGCCTTTGGGTGCTAGGAACCTAGCTAAGCGCATTGTAAATGCTTGTGTTATTTGTACGCGCATGAAAGGTAGAATACTTACGCCTTATATGGGTAATTTACCTAAGGAAAGAATAACGCCTAGTTTTCCATTCAATAGATGCGGGGTGGATTACTGTGGGCCAGTTCTCATACTGAACCGCAAAGGTAGGGGTGCTAAAACTACAAAGGCATACATTTGTTTATTCGTGTGTTTCGTAACGCGTGCGATTCATCTGGAGCTAGTCAGTGACCTCACTACCGATGCATATTTGTTAGCTTTAAAGCGATTCATTTCTCGCCGCGGTAAACCTGTAGAAATATTCTCAGACAATGGCCGTAACTTTGTAGGTTTAATGAATGATTTCTCAAACTTTATACACAAATGTAGTCCCGATATTGTTGAATACGCAACTAGTCAACAAATTAAATTTACGTTTATCCCCCCCTATTCTCCGCATTTTGGTGGTCTGTGGGAGGCAGGTGTGAAGTCGTGCAAACACCACTTACGCAGAGTGGTAGGAAATGCACATCTTACTTTCGAAGAGTTCGACACGGTCTTATCGCAAATAGAAGCTGTCCTTAACTCTCGTCCGCTGTCTCCTCTTTCCGCAGATCCCAAAGACCTCAGTCCTCTGACTCCTGCTCATTTCTTGGTTGGTCGACCGCTCACTGCACCGGCTTGCCACGACTTCAGCGACACTCCTGCGCATCGTCTGAACCGCTATCAGAGAGTTGAACAAATACGCCAACACTTTTGGTCCCGATGGGCCAAAGAATATGTGTCTGAGTTGCAGGTGCGGACCAAATGGACTGATAAGACAGAGGAACTGAAGGTCGACTCCCTTGTCCTGATCAAGGACAACAATATGCCTCCACTCAAATGGCATATGGGTCGTGTGCTCGCTACCATCCCAGGCAAGGATGGTATTTCCCGAGTGGCAGACCTACAAACATCCTCGGGTATTGTTCGACGGAGCTACGCAAAGATCTGTCCACTACTTCAAGATACCTACGCATGAGGAGCCTACTTCAAACTATCTACGCAAGGGGACGACGACGCAACTTCAGGATCATTGCTCAGAGACTTTTGAAAGATACTACGACTACCTAGGTACTTTCAAGGCCGGCGGCATGTTCGTGATCTAAGTGTCTGTCAATAAAATATTCTACTATTTGTCTATGATAGGTGTTTTTTCCTCTCCTCTATGATTTGTCTATGTAACAAAAATTACGCCATTATACGCATTGTCATAAACTTATACGCATCGTTTTTATTAAAATATCCACAAAACCTAAAGTTAAAGTAATTCAGACAGTCACGTCAAGTAGTACATCATACAACTATATAACAAACATACAACCACACATCTAAACTTTTGCGTTTATAATATAGTAGGATTTTTACGATTTTATCTTACAAACCTGAACAATAGTGAATTCTATCAGTTAAGCGCTACGGTTTCTATTCATTTATCAAAAAAACCACGACGTGTATTTTTAAACTTTGAAATAAAAATACAATATTTATTTTAAAACAACCGCGATAAAGTTGAATATACATTGTCTTGAATATCAAAGTGTAAGTAACGGTCCCGAAGTCCGATATAGAACACAAAGAAACAGGTAAATACCAGTTGTTATACCGATATTCGGTACAATTCCTTCGTTTCCGGAAATATAATGATTTGTTTCGTGTATATTCCGCTTTTGTCAAATGTAGGTCATGATTCCCATATCTTAGGGACTTATTGTTTAGTGACAATGTTCTTAGATTTCTATAGATACGACGTATTGTCTTAAAACTCTATATTGATGAACTTTGACCTCTATTACGATTTTCGAGATGAATATTATAAATTATATATTAATTTACATTCATCATCATCATCATCATCATCATCATCAACCTATATTAGTCCACTGCTGGACGTAGTTCTCTCCCAAGACGCGCCACTGAGCCCGGTCTTTGGCCCTTCTCATCCAGTGTTTGCCAGCTACACTCCGCATTTTATATTATAATATTGAAATAAAATAATTTATACGCCTCAGCGATGTGCACATAATCTATTTATCTATCAACACCTGTGTTTACAAATAAACGATTTGATTTGAAAATGTATCTATATATATTCTTACGTTTGTAAATGGACTTCGAGAAGCATAATGACTGCCAGTTCTATTTTAATTATCTGTTTTAGTCTGAATTCACTTTAACTAAGCTTTATAGACAAATATTAGCATCCTCCTTAATTTTTGACGTGACAACGTCTTATAATTCGATAGAACCGGCTGCACGCACGAAAAAACATGACTCATGAGGCGTTCTGAGGCGTTCTGAGGCGTTCCATGAAGTGACGTTGTCACGTTCAACTATCGTCAGTAAACCGACTTTACAGACAACCATTTTTTTTTATTCAGACTTGTTATAGTGTATGTAAAAAAAGTAAATGTTGAAACAATTAATTTTGTATTCTTTTGTTATAAATTGTGTGTTTGGGGACAAATAAATATTTATCTTATCCAAAACCCTGGCCGACTTTAAAAAAAGAGATGGGTTCTTAACCCACCTCTTTTTTTAAAGTCGGGTAAAAACATGAAACTTTTACACCGTAGCTCAATAAAAAGGTGATGGTAACGTTTTTACTTTAATATTTTATGGCACTCAATATTCATCGCTTCGTTTTTCAGTGCAGGTCCCATAGCCTATTAATTTTTTATGAGTACGTACTCGTACTTGGACGGTTTTATTAAAGAAAACGAGTTGAAAGTTGCTTTTTAAAGGAATTGAAACATTGTAAATATTTTGGAGAAGTGACGAATGATGGTACAGTCAGCATCAAAAGTTAATTTCTTTTTTTTTAATAAAAAAATTATGTGTATTATACATATCTATTCAGATGAGAAAAATTGTATTGTTAAACATGTGCCTCAGGTGTGTGTTGCCTCAAGTGTGTGTCAGGTGTGTGCCTCAGGTGTGTGTGTGTAAGAAGAAGAAGGTGTGTGTTTATAAATAAATGAATAATGGCATTGTATACATATATTTATCAATTTATTATTTCTTTAAGTAATCACATTTTTTATACTAATCATACTGAAATATAAACAAAACTATATAAATAGTATTTCGCTTGCAATAAGAGACTGTTCATTACTGAGCCAACTCGCGCTCTGCAATCAGCGTAATCGTACCCGCACCCTTTGATAACTTCCCAACCATTGCACAAGAAGAATTATCTACCATCTCTCGAAAGATTCAATAAAAAAAAACACCTTACGTACTTATAGATTATTTTGGGTGTGAAATGACATAAATATAAATATTCACGGACAGTTCACACATCACATTCTAGTCACAAAGTAAGTAAAGCTTGTACTATAGGTACTAGATTGCTGATAGAACCCTAAAAAATAAATATTAATATTAACAAAATTAACTATTTTCAATCAAATTAAAATAGGTATGTTAGTTCGAGTGTCCAACCTTGGTCTTCTGAAATGATGAGATATTTTCCCCGACCGAGTGTCTTCCTAACTGTCGTCAAAATCTTGTTAACTCATAATAAACCTTATACTAATTCAATAAAGATTAGTTTACGTTCCAAGCTGAATGTGGTAGCGAGCTTCGGAATGGAAGCGTCATTCTAAATCGAGAACGCTTTTTTGCTCACCGGAATACAAGATGAAGGGAGGAAAGTATAAACCCAACAATGGGAACCGTACCGTAGCCTTAATTCAAGTTACATTGCTTAGTTACGCTGCAATGTTATAAAGTTCGGCCTTGGTTGACGCGCCGTATGACTTAAATAGGTTATATTTACGCAAAGTAAATATTATAGAAAGTTCTTGATAATCCCCCTTAAACTTGGGGATCGCTCTGTCGTTTCTCTGTAATTTAGTTATAATTGCGCGTAAGATGAATCTTCGAAGCCATACTTGAGATTAATGATTTGAATCAGTATCGTAAGATGGAAAAAAAAATGGGGATGATTGAAAATTGATATTTTACAGCTTCATTTCTTTTTTTCTTTTGATGTTAGGTACGTCTGCGTAATAATTAAATGTTTTAAATGAAAAAAGTATTCTATCAGCAATCTAGTTTCTGTATCAGTTTTACTTAGTTTGGAACAAGAGCGTGAAGTGTAAAATATATAAAACGTGTATTGAAATTTACAAAACAATTTATGTACAAATGTAATGTAAATTAAAGTCAAAAACATATAATCGAATTGAGAACCTCATCCTTTTCGAAATCGTTTGAAAACTGAAATCTTATCTTCCACAAACTTCATTATTATTCAAATCAATCACAAAAAAATAACTGCTTTACTTTTTTATTGACTTCATAAAAATGCAAAAACTTTTTCATCCGTAACTTTACACATTCCGTGGCTATTAAAATTCAAATCGGACCAAAAAGTCCCATTTCAATGTGCCCAGAGCCGTGACGGCCAACTAATTGGGACCGGATTTAAAGCAGTTGTACGTACTTAGTGTTTTAAAACTGCAAGCCTCTGTAAGTTGAGAGTTAACTACTTTTTTCCCAGCAAAGTTTCCAGACACTTTCTAGTTGATATTGACTATATAGCATTGATAGAATTTGTTCATGATAAACCTATATCAGAGTGCTTAGTCCGATGTTGCATTTTAAAACTCCTTACTCTCGAGCCGAGAGTCGTCTCTCGAATATCCATACAACAATAAGAGGATGTCCAAGAGACGACAGTCGGCCCGAGACTAGGGAGTTTTAAAATGCAACCTCGTTTTAAGCACTCAGTCCACTGCTGAACGTAGGTCTCTCCCAAGACGCACCACTGAGCGCGGTCTTCGGCTCTTCTCATCCAGTGTTTGCCAGCTACCTACAGAAGTTTTGTTTATCGATACAGAAACAATGTGGGATTCTTTACTAACATCAATCTTTGCTAACACAAATCAAAAAGGCGAGTAGAATACAGATGTTTTTAAGATTCCTGCCCAGTACAAGCGTGGCTATTATCGATTGGGGGTTGAGTCACACTACATCGCGCACAACATCATCGCACCCCAATAGGCTGTTTTGCGCTATACGGCCACGCGGGATTGAATCCCGACCTCGATTCATATTTAATTTTTCACTTAGGTTTTTAGGAAAAACAAGTAGTTTTCATTTTGTTCGTGAGAAATGATGGTTAGATAGGTAGTTTTCATTTTGATAATTCTTGACTTGTCCGAAATGATACCCGACTTTATAAATTGAAAAATATTTGCCCGTCGTATTGTATTAGTACCTACAATAATTATACTTTTTTAACTTTCATTTTAAGTAAGTACAATATTTTAATCAATAATATCATGCAAAAAGGCCCTTAGCTCAGTTTTTACTCCTATTTGTTTTAATGCTAGTTTACATAAAACCGATCGTCATATAAAATACAAAGACTGAACTGCGTTCAAATATAGCTACACTCCCCCAAGCAAAAGTGCACGAATACACTAACGTCATTTCAAAAGCCCTTCAAAGTGTTGAATTCGTAAATATTTGTATATTCCGAGGGATGGAACGATTCTCTTAAATAAAGTCATAGAGGGATAAATCGGCAAGATACATTTAATGTAGCTATTGTAGCTATTGACCACTTTCGAATGCTAGTGAGAATTGCTTTGTCAGTCAAGATGTGCACCGAATATAAATTTGTTTACATTGCAAATAGACTGATCGTGAATGGACAAGTACTCTGTTGGATACGAGGGTGGGCACTGAAGAGTCAGTACCAGTGAGTACTTAGTTGCATATTAGTTTGATATTTTAGTGAATTTGTTGCTTAAAACTAATAATTTTTTTATGAAATTTTACAGGGATTGTTTACTCGAAGAAGTATCTTATGGACATATTTTCTACAAAAATAAACAAACCGAAAAATGTTGAAAAATATTAATGAAACTGCCAAAAAAAATATCGATATCGTACTTCCAAAAAAATCCTTAAATTGATTTACAATTGTCAGAGTGATAATACGTTAAAAGAATGTACAATCTAGTCTCATCTTCATTTTGCGAGTTGTTCGATCTTTCGAGAACCAGACTGAATAAAATTTAGACTAAGAGCAGCTTAGATTTATTCTCCCAACAACGGTTCATGTAGCTCGCACATCGCAATACGTTGTACCTAATAATTCTATCTTTGTGTATCTCTGGCTGACTACCCTCTGGCAAGTATCCAAGCTATAGTTCCTACGCCCTTGCACTTATTGCCAAAAAGATGTATTGGTCGAGCTTATTCTTACTTGTCACGTTTTTATTAATATTTAGTCACAGTAAAATTTATATTCCGTTGAAAAATCAACTAATTGAGACGAATATCACTGAAATTCTATCTTTACGTAACAGTAAAGATATCTTAGTGCATTTTATGTTATGTGCCTCTAACGTATTCGTGCTAAGAACGCCTGAAAAAAAAGCGCTGTTCCCTCTATGCCTAGCAGCACCAAGCTGGGTCAGAACCTGTGTTTTATCCGTTGGATACCCTTAAAATAAAAATAAATAAATTAACCTGTTTGGCAGCATCGGACACAGAGCGAGACTAGTTAGTGCTCATACCTACCCCTTAGTTGGGTACATGTACCTACTTAATTTAATTAGGTTAATTTTTATATATTCTGGTCTGTAAGCTTTATGTTGTGTGTTCACCAAATAAATAATTATCTATCTATGGCGTGAATTGTACAGTGACTTGTCCCGCTTTAAAATGTCTGAAAAACTCAAAAATGTCAGAACTCGTGCTAAGGGCCCTGCTTACTTATTACGTGTCAGAAACAAGGACACTTGAAGAGCTCCTTTATCTTTCGTTTATATGTAGGTCAGGGCGGAATTTATTTCATTTTTTGTGGGTGTCGTTTGCATTAATTTTGGAGGCGGCATCTGCGAATAATGGCGTCTCCCAGTACGTATATTATTATCATTTTATTGAATTTATCATGTCGCAAAAACTCATTTTTGGAAATTGACACCTTATCGTGAAACTTGATAAAATCTGTTAACGGTTTTTTACCATTTTCTGCGATGCTATTTTGTAATAACCTCTAGCACTAAAAGCTTGTATTCAAACCATTATTAACTAATTTAATAATAAACTGTTACAACAATTAAAATACAAAAACATTTGTTATTGTACATAAATGCTTTATTGTATTTCATAAGTAAATCCCCATATATGTTTTCATGTGATATAATGTGACAAGAAATATAACCTGTTGCATAACATATGACACAATTAACATATACTACATAATTACTCTCTGAGTTGATAAGACGGCCTTTGTACTGTCAGCGAAACAAAACGATAGCAATTTGTTACACAAGAATTTTGCTCCAAATAAACCGCAAAACTTAAAATTCCGCAGCGCTGTACAAGCCCAATTGTCTACAGATGCTATCTCTAAATTAAATAATAGATGGACTTTTATTTCGAAAACATGTTGGACTTACAATTGTGAATTTTATTTTTGTATTGCAATCTCAGAATTGCATTTCTGCGTCACACGTGCTCTGTTTTAACAAGGATTTATTTGCTATGATAAATTGCTTGGATGAAATTGGTTGTAGACAATGTCGTTTTTCATTCATAATTAATGAAAATTCTTAGCAACTGACATGTTAGCCTCGCGTGTACCCTAACTCAAATTTTACGTGAAATTTTGTGAATTTTTTCTGAATTTTCATACTTACTCAATGTTTTTTATGTAGTTTGTAAGTTACTTACGTAATAATTCCGCCAATTTTGAATGTTTTTTGTTAAGTATTTTTTGAGTTATCTTTAAAAATGTGTATTTAGCATTACTTATCGTTGACGACAAATGCAAGTATTTATTTTTGAAAGTATAACTATTTTAGACTAACACTTTATATGTTGACTGTACCTACTGGGTCCACGTTAACCGCAATTGCCGCTGTCAGTAAATATCATTTTGAAACGTAATTAAATTCAAAGTTCATTAATGAAAGAACCTTATTTTCTTTCGTTAAAATAATAGGCATATTGTTCGCGTCGCCTATTGTTTACGACGATAGAAGGTGTCACAATTTTTTTATAAATAACATGGGTATTTCACCCTATTTAAATTCGTACGTTGTACGGAACTAAGCAAAGCTTGTACTTTGAAGACTAAATTCGTGATAGTATACATTTTTATTTCTTATTATAATATAATATAAACACCAAGATCTATCAATATCTGACGATTTGTAAAAAAAAGAAATAATTTTAAAATAGAAAAAAGGTCACAATTAATTACAAACGTATTTTTCATACCATAAATATATATTTTTCTAATAAACGATTGTAGATTGTCTCTGGCTAGAGGAACAGGACAATAAAACAAGTATTAACCTGCAAATTTCGGCTATCAACCCAAAGGATATAGACTATAAAGCCGAATTCCCATAAAATTGGTAGAAACTACCGTCTTGATTCGGCTCACTAAACATTGAACTATATAACTAGTTGAGCTGTTAACTCTCTAATTACCGACTCAAGTGATTACACAAGGCAATTAGATTAATGGAAAAACTAAAAACACTTTGTGAAATGAGCTGTAACAAGAATAATAGAATCGCCTAGAATCACCTAGAAAAGACGATTCTGATAAGTTCTGGGATGGTACAAAATATTAATCGATTGGATTGATCACTTGGTTGCATATTTATTTCGCTAACTTAGTTGGAGACTTATAAACTTTTTAGTAAGTAAAATCTAGACGATTTCGAAGCTGAAGAGAAAACGGGTTTGCAACCCTACAGAGGTTTATTTAAATTCATAGTCCAGGAGTTCACTTCTATTCAGAATGTTATTTGAGTAAACTACGTGTCTAGTGTTGCACCTGTCAGAGATAGTTCACGAAAAATAGCATTTTCAACAATTTTACAGCGTTTTCTTACAAAAATTGCAGCTTGAATTCACATAGTTTATACGATATTCTGGAAATCCGGCCCTAAAATTTTAGACAATTATAACTCAGAAATTTATTCATCGCTCGGAGTAAAAACATAGGCATCCCAACTAAATCACTTTCAAAACTATAACGAGTTCCAGCGATCCGAAAAACGGAGATTTATGCCAGCGCTTTATCATGAAAGAAAATATTGGAAATATTTCCTGATTTCGTTTTTTCACGAACGTAATTTATCTAAAAGCCGTAAAACTAGACGGCTGGAGGCAGACACGTCCGTCTCCGTATAAGTACCCTGGCGAAATGCCAAGGGTGAGGGTTATAGCCCTCGGGTCATCTTCGTAAGCATCTTACAAATCGACAATAGAAAATCCACCTAGGCAGCGGCTAATAACGCCCAATTTCCTTTGACACTGTGTCTCGCTTAAACCTCTTCGGATCACTTTGGTTCACCTTGTGCTATCACCACGTCATCTGGATTGAAGAGCTACCTGGGCTTTATTGGTTTGAGCATAAGATTCGGATTCGCTTGCATTTTTTTTACCGATATTGCATCAACCTGCTAGTTCATTGGCGTCTTTGGTTTATTTCGTGTTCTTGTTTTGGACAGAATTATATCTATGTACGATTATTGCTGAGACTTCGTTCTGATGTCGTATTTCATTTTTATTAAGTTTTGAAATATTGTGATCAGATTTTCTCTTTCGCAAAGCCTCTGTCGCAATAAACTTTTTCATGATTCTTTCCTTGTTGTGGGAAACTTGGTTATAACTGAATTTATCTCGGAAATTGGTTGCTCATTACAGTATTTGTTAGATGGGTTATGCAGGTCAAACCTGGAGATACATATAGGCTTAGTTCATTTACTTTGTTCACCGTTTTCTTTGTGAGGTGCAGTTTTGCAGCTAGAATTTCAGAGTTTGAGTACTTAACCGGTACCCACGTACCTACCTAGACTGGTGCCTTGGAAGCGGTTACTTTTCAACAATTCCGTGGGCCAGCGTAACCAGACACCTCTTTGTGGAGTAACTCTTTGTGTCGAGACGTAATTAGAGCGGTGGAACTCTTGCAGAAAACCCTTTTCACCGGATACCGAGATTCTGTAAGTCAAACTTTTTTTGGGATAACTGTTTGTTTAATTGAGACTTTTTATAGTTAGAGTCTTATTTTCAAATTTTGCAATTGGATTGTCATTATAAAAGTATCTATAAAGTTTTGTTTTTAAATATGATTGTCCTAAAAAAAGTAATTAACGAAAATACTACTATAATGTTGGAAGAAAATAAAAAAAATAATCTAAACAAAAGACAAACGATATATTTTCTTTGACTACGAGTCACAAATGCTTACTTACTTAGTAGTGAGTTTATAGGTCATAGATAGTAAACGATAAAATGTTTGAAAATGTTTGAAATGTTTGAAATGTTTGAAATGTTTGAAATGAAACTGCAACACAGTTTACACTATAGTAGTTTCCAGTGTTCGTTAAAAATTTGTAACTACTGTTAAGTTCACCAATAAACATTTCAAACATTTCAAACATTGAATCTAAATTGGTATTACGAAAGCGATCACCGACTAAATAAATGTAAAAGAGTATTCAAAACACACCTGCCGAGTCATCATACGTCCATACACTCCAAAATCGTGCTTATTCCAGCCATTCTACTTTATTGGTATAGAATATTGGAACAGACCGGCATCAGCGACACATTTGAATTCGAAATGTTTTCTGTTACACGAGTAAGCGCGAATAAATTTGGATCTTACTGAGTGTGTTTAAGGTCAAATTCTGGTTGGGGTCTAGTAGGTCGGACGTCGATTTGTGAAAGTCGGTGCCCAGTGTTGTGTTACTGGAGGCTTGCCAAGAGACTGCAGGCTCATGGAAGCCAACGTTTTATCTATTCAGAATTGAAAGCAGTGATAATAAAATGTCTGGCTACGCTTACAGCGGGTGCATCTAATAAGTTAAATTGTTTTATTTTATCTCCGAAATAAATTGCACTGGACGTGAAACAGCTGAATTGGTTGTAAAACTAGATTTATGGGTTCTTTGAATATTTTATAGTCGTTCTGGTGGAAATTCGGGTGGTTTTGGTTGTATTCTAGACTAAAATACACCCCTGAATTATCCACTTAAGCTTGCCCATATTTTTCCACTCAACTTCATCTAACATCTAAGAAACTAAAACAGTGTTATGTTATTTTTGTACCCCATTAAGCTCCATCAAGGAATTGCAAAAATAAGGACTGATAAAAATCCGTTCAGATAAATATCAAAAGGCATAATCATCTCTCAACTTAGTTAATGTTTAAAGTACTGTCATCTCGTTTTGTCTAGATAATGTGAAAAAGAGACAGAGATAGTTTTAAGCAGTATTCAAACTGTATTTAAGAGAAGCGATTATAATTTATTTTTTACAAGTTATAGGCAAGCGTTTGACCGCTATCTCACCTGATGTTAAGTGACGATGCGGTCTACGATGTAGCACACTTGCCTAGAAGATACCCATTCACTCGTCTCTTAAAAATATCCAAATTATAGGACTCTGGAAACACAGACGCCGGCAACGAGTTCCACTCTTTGGCTGACCGCATTATAAAAGAAGAAGCAAAACGCTAGGTGCGGGCAGGTGGAATGTCAACCATGAATGGATGTCTCATCTCCGATCGTCTGGTAGTCCGATGATAAAAAGGTGATGGGGGAACTAAGTTGTATAGTTCCAACGCACACTTCCAAAATGAATTCTGTAAAATACCGAAGTATGACTGATTCTATTACCATATATAGTTACCACTCATATTCATGGCCTTCTTGAAATTCAACATTAAATACAATGCAATAGAGTTGAGAATGGCACAAACTAAAAATACCAGTGAACAGTCGAGCAAACTGCTTCTTACAGCCGTAGTACAAAATCACAGCAATACGTGCAAATAAAGTACCTACGAGTACAATCTCCTATTTATAAATGAACTCATTACTCTCGACCACAAATTGCACCTCACATTATTCGGCGGTATGCACATTTACCATTATTAACGTCACCCAAGAGACGTGGACGCACAGAATAAATAACAGGCCTAATTGGCAGTAGCATCACTTATCTGGCAACCAAATTCATATTTAATTAATTAATAGGAACTATTTCATTCACAAATAAACTTACGATCCTTATAATGCTTACAAAATGTACATAGGTATTTATAAAATACATAATGAAACTGCTGAGCTATCTGCAGACCGTTGCAAACGATCTATAGATTAATTCAATAAAACATGGAAATGGTACACAGTACTTCATAGTCCCGAACAAAATGAAACCTAATAATTTAACGCTTTATGATTTTATTTTGCAAGATAAATTCTATATTTTGTCTCGTTCCAGTTGTCGTTCCATGATGATTTGTTTATATGCTAGAGTTTAACAAATGTCAAATGTTATAACCATCTGTTTACAGAGCCACAAACAAATATGGCTCACTAGCGTAACATTATAGAGTTTATTATTGTCATTGACAGTGACAGTATTGGCGCGTAACATTATAGAGTTTATTATTGACAGTGACAGTAATGACAACATTTACCAATTCCAAGACTTAAGACACAGTAATAAAGCTCATTTTGATTTGAATTCTGATTAACAGTGCGTTAGTCCCGCCAGGGGTAGCTCTTAAACGTGATACACATTTTAATTCCGACAAAACACGAAACACACACTGGAATTTAATTTCCCTGGAATAATTTATTCCGTGGTCACTTTATTGGCGGCCATTGGATGGAATTATGTTTTTTGGTTTGTGTCGGATGGAATGACAGGCGTTTTAATTAGTGTACATAAAATTGTTTATACTGTAACAATGTTATTTTTTATTACTTGTTTTCGTGTCAGTTTTGAATTCACAGGTTTTAAGTACCTTTCGTGTTATGAGCAGTTTTAATTAAAGTCATTCATACATTAAATAAAACGACAGCAATGTAATAATGAATTATATGTAACTATCTATTCCGTAAATATTTGATTAGTTTTGAGTTGACACTGGTAGAGATAGCTATTAGCAAAAAGTTACCGCGTTACTATAGCTCGCAAGTGTCTAGAGATTACTGACAAAACGTAATAAACGTTTTCTTTGTTAAAAAAACTAAATTGTAAAAAACACTTTATGGTTTATTAAAGTTCGGTCCAGTAAGCAAACCTTTAAAACATGTGACAATCGAATAAGTATCGTAAGCGTAACGCAAAATACATTGCGCGGTGACAACACAACATTCGATAGTTGAGCTAGGGTTAGCGCGCAGTGTGACCCGAATACAGGCTTACGTAACGCAAATGTCAGATTCATTCGTGATTGCCCCTCAGTTAAACGGATTATGTCAACCCTGTCAGTGTCCAGTGTCATTATTTCGCAAAACTATTGGAGAAGCTTCAATACTGACATTTTGGTTTATACTGTAGGTACGTTGAACTTTGATGCCCGAAAATCCACTATCGTTTTGCTGTGTAAACATCTGTAAAATAGGGCACAAGTAAAAAGTAGCCTTGAAACATTATAAAAACATTTCATGAAAAAGACTCGTCATATATTTTTATCGCGGGCCTTGTGCGTGGAGACCGGATCCAGAAATTCCGTAACGAAAATACCAAACGAAAATAACCTAACACTGCGTATGCATAATCCTGCAAAAAATGCTATGCAATAGCTTTACCGCGGCAGTTCCCAAGTGCCGCACGTCTTTTTTTTTTATTTAGATATTTTATTTTATTAACACGCGTTCAGCTTATAGCAAAGTTTTTCACAAAAACTGTGGAAAAAAACTGTTTTGCATTTTAAATTGTTTCAGACATTTTACATGATTATTTTACTTCCTTTTTTAGCAATATTATTGCCCAGTAAAATATTCACCAACAAAATAACCACTAGAACAATACATAAACAACCCTAGTTATAAATGACTGCACTACAAAGTAAAGTTTTCAAGGCGATAAGCCCGCCTTAGCTTCAAATCAGTTACGGAATAAAGCTGTCAGGGAATGGAGAGTGCACTTTTTCAATCTTAGCTATTTAATTTTAGAAATGGAAATAAGGAGGGAACTAATGGATTTATCAAAGCTAAGGATTACAATGTTATGTGTTGTTTTGTGACTGTGAGGATTTAGTTTGAAGAACTTTTGTATACAACTCGTTTCATTTTAAAAGTCGACATACGTCTCACATACAATTAAACCAAAAAAATAAAAGGATGATTTATTAAAACTATGGATAATCAAAAGTATGTCAGTCTTCTAGTACCCAAAACACAAGCTCTGCTTAGCTTGAGGCTAGATGATGTTGTGTGGATTGTCCAGCATTATTTATTATTTATTTTAATTATATAATGTGAAGAGCTTTTTTGGTCAACTATAGTCGACAAGATAAAACATGCCGCCACAAAAACTACAGCAAGCAAGCCGAAAATATTTCGAAAACCCGGATTTCCACCAAAATAAAGCAAACCAAATATACATCGCCGCGAGATGGTCTTACGTTTCGAGCCGCAATAACACAGACGCCATTCGTCAGGATAAACACAAGAAAACTAGGAAATATTTTTCACCCAAACTTGTTTGCGCTTATTGAAAAATGTAGCATTGTCGGGTAATGATGATGAGGGTTAGTATAAAATAAATAAAGAAATATTCACGCACATTTCACACATCACACTCTAGTCCCAAACTAAGCAAAGCTTGTACTATACTTTTTTGTAAATACTTACATAGCATACATCAGACACAGAACAAATATTTATGTTAATCGCACAAACATTTGCTCAGGGTGGGAATCGAACCCACGACCCACAGCATAGAAGGCAGAGCTACTACCAACTGAGCTGTGACGCCTGTCAAAATAGTTTAATGAGGCGGGATTTCAGTCTTTCTGCATAGTTTTTTTACTGCATTACTTAGCATGTCTTCAGGCAAACGTGCAGTTGCTTAATGATAGTCATAGTTATATATTATTGTATGTTATTTATTAGAACCACAAGAATTGTGTTTATTTTATTGACTCTTACATTTTACCTTTAAAGGATAATATAATAAACTCGCCTGGTTATTATGATAATTTTTAAGATCTTTTTCCTTCATTATTTAACAAGAATGTACATACATTAAATATCGTTGATAGGTTTTATCTCATTAACCCTAGAAAGATAACCTACGTCGATTTGACGTAAACGATTTTGAAAAATAGTTATTTCTCGTTTGTGTTTCGTGGTACTGCACTCACCGTTCGTGCCATCTCAGTCGACGCGCAGAGCTAGCCGAGGACGCACGTGTCACTCAGGTAAGTGCAATACTTTCGTCAATATTTACCTACCGCACGTCGAAGTGACGTAAGGTTATCTTTAGAGTGACTTTTTAGACTAGAGTGAGGGTGGGATGTTATGATGTTATGTAGCTTTATTTATGTCAAAAGTGTACTTGTATTTATGAAAATTTTAATTTGTTTTAGAATATGATAAAACAACATTATGGCGTCAAATATACGAACAAATGACGAAGAAATATCTCGGTTATTACTGGAACTAAGTGACGAAGAGCTTTTGGGGTCGGACAGCGAATGTGAAGACAACTTACTGCAGGACGAAGTACAAAGTGACGTCGAGGATGCTGAGGTGAGTCCTCCACAATTGCCAAATACTGAGGAAGCTGAAACGGGACCCTTGATATCAGAAAGTCCTCCGTCCAGTGTGCGAAATTCAATACTCGTACCACAGCGTCCAAGTCTCAGAGGTAAAGATGGTCATCGCTGGACGGCATCTAAGGGAAGAACTTCTAACAGGGTATCCTCTAGTAATATTATACGGACATCAAAAGGCCCTACTCGGATGAACAAATGCCTATATGAGCCGATAGAGTGCTTTAGTATATTTATTACTAATGAGATCACAGAGGAGCTTACCAAATGGACCAATGCTGAAATCCAAACTAAGATGATAATGAGACCTGATGCAAAAGCAACCTTTAAACCTACTGTTTGCGAAGAAATCCAAGCTCTATTAGGCATATTGACACTGACCGCTGCTATGAAAGACAATCATTTGACCACGGATGAGATTTTTGACTGCTCTTATTCAGGAAACCGATATGTTGCTGCAATGAGTAGAGACAGATTTGATTTTTTGATAAGATGCTTTCGAATGGACGACAAAACTTTGCGAGCACAGCTAAGGGCTACAGATACATTTGCACCAATCAGAAAAATTTGGGAGATCTTTATAAACCATTGCCGCTCCAACTATACCCCCGGACCGTACCTCACCATTGATGAACAGCTTTTAGGTTTTAGGGGTCGGTGCCCTTTCCGTATGTATATCCCAAACAAACCGAACAAATATGGATTAAAAATAGTAATGATGTGCGATAGCGCCTCCCGCTACATGATCGATGCTCTTCCATATCTTGGCAAATGCACTCAGACGAATGGCTTGTCACTTGGGGAATTCTATGTCAAAGAACTTACAAAGACTGTACATGGAAGCAACAGAAATATCACCTGCGATAACTGGTTTACCTCAGTTCCGTTGGCTAAAAACTTGCTAACACAGCCTTACAAATTGACCTTAGTTGGCACAATTAGATCTAACAAACGGGAAATACCCGGGTAGACTAAAATTCGTAATATTTACGTAACTACTGTAGTAAAGTCAGGTGATTTTACTGTGACATCTCATGGTAGAGGTACTGTACCATGAGTTGTCACAGTAAAATCGCCTGACTTTACTACAGTAGTTACGTAAATATTACGAATTTTAGTACCCAACTATCCGCTAGAGGCGCTGTACAAATCTTCATACATTTTTTTAAGTACAGACACTAGCAAGTATAGATAGTGAAAACTCATGGTTGAGCTACAGTTGATATTAGCTCTGCCGTACATGCTATGGGTTACGCGTTCAATCGCCATCAAGAATAAACATTTGTGTGATGACAAACATAGATGTTTATTTAGTTTGTGTGTCCGTGATAAATGTATAACTAATATGAATGATTTCTATTAGTAACTTAGCTCGCATAGTAGGTAGGTAGGTACACTTAATTTAGTTAGGTGACGTTGAGTTTGATAATTATTTGCACTCTTTATATAAATTTGGCTGTACACTGAGAAAAATGTCATTTTGGCATAATCATAAAATATCGTGACGTTGGTTTAAAATAGATGCGTTGTCTTATAATATGTTGATAATAAGTAAATATTACGCTAGAACTGAAATGTGTTAAGATGGAATCGAATGTTTTGGGTAAATAATGCAATATTATGATACTTGTCATCGTAAAAATTTGTAATTATGAAATAACATTACCTTCTTCAAATAATAACACAATGTAATAGAAAATGGTCCACTGTCCCATAAATTAGTATGATAATTATAAATAAGATTCTAATTAAAAAACACAATGACAGTCACCGTAATATAAATAGATTTCATAGTTTAATATGAGGAAGTATCCTCTAAAAATACGATGACCTCCCCCTAATGTACTATATTAAATTATAATGCTTTAGACTTAAATTTTTAAAGTAAGCATCATTTTTTAATATTACAGTCATATTATTTTATGTGAATCCTATGATAATACGATTAAATAATCTCATATTTTTAGAGTAAGCATCAAAGTTCAATATTATAGTCATATCATTTTATGAGTATCCTACTAAATTATTATTACAGAGACCCATTTATGAGTAGCATCTAACATTTGAATGATGTCCTACAAATTTATGGTGACGGCATTATTTAATGTCTCCCTCTCTCATTTCATTCCGCCGCCGCGTCATTTCGTTCGGTCGGCCTGGTCGGCCATTTGTATTTCACCGCTACAGCCGGCGCACGACTTACGAGTCTCAGAATTAAGTTTAATTTTACAATTTTTTTACATTCGTATTTTTTATTCTTCTTTTATAATAAACTACAACAATTCCATTAGTGCTAGTGAACGTGTGGATAATGGATATACCTACGCGTGATCTTTTAAAGAAGTGGAATTTGGAACGCTACATCGACCGTTTTGAATGTAAGTTGTCAAACCTGCATATTAAGTTTCTAGCATGAGCTCACACATTACATTCACACATTCTAATTTCCAGCAAGAATAGGGTCAGAGTGTCGTCTTAGGGGCACTATGAAAAAATACTTTAAAAAATTTCGCGACCAATTTCAAGGTTATACATAACCTAACTTAAGGATCCCTTCCACATGGTTTTACGACAAACGGTTGGTCGGAGACAAAAACACCAAGACACTTTTAGCCTTTCTAGGTGTTACATACCTACTATAGAATCGAGAAAATAAACGATTTGCGAAAATAACACTTTTTTGACCGCTGTACACTCCAACCAAGAATAGTCTTGTCGTATGGTACCTACCTAGATATACGTTCATATTTATATTAAACACTAGATTCGATGTGCAACTGCAACCCAAAAAAAAAACAAATAGGTACCAACCTACATTTTATAAAGTCGATGCGACGTAGTGCATTTCACAGCTGCAATCAGGGCGTTGTTAAATTTACCTATTTTTTCAGCTGAAAGAATTGATATCGCAACAATGCAGATGCTTTGTAAACAAGACATACATAGTATGTTCCCTCAAATAGGGGACAGACTCCGATTTGAAGCAGCTTTGGCCATGTTAAAAAGTGACCAACCAAAAGATATGGTTTGTTTTCATGTTAAATTTTATTTAAAAAAAGTAAATTTTGTTTTAAACTGTGCTTACACATGCTTTGGGTTGCTTTAATGCACATTCTCCTACATGTAGGTAGGTATCTACTTATTAACTTTTATTTAAAGTCTTCTTAGGATACCTAACAATTTAACCGGTGCAGTATTTATTTAAAAGTGGAATAAAATCCTAACTTTTCATCAGTCTTTTTAGTTTACCAACTAAGTACATTATTATTAGATACCTTTTTAAACTTCTTGTTCAATTTCAGGATAACTCCTACAATTCATCACTCTTTGAAGAGGTGCTGAGGAATGACTTGTTAACTAGTCTACCTTGTAACTTAGAGCCTCTGCCACCCTGTGAAGGACTGCAAAGCTCAATCCTCAACCAAGACTGCGAAGCAGGACTTAACCAGGAAAATTTGGTAAGTTATGCAAAATTGTAGAAAAGTACTCGTACTTACTGTTTTTTGGTTCAAGAGCAATATGTATTAATTTGTAATTACATCCATACTAATATTATAAATGCGAAAGTAAGTCAGCTGGGCAGGACCTTTTCACATTTTCATACCTAAGACACTGAACCGATGCAAAATTTGGTATAGACATTCTTTGAGACCAGGATCAGTCCTGATCTTGATCGATTAGTTTTTATCAGGGCCGGATCAAGGGACGAGGGCAGGACCGTTTACACCTGCAATGCTGAACCAATTACTAGTAAAAAAATATAACACTTCCCTTGAGTTAACTCCGGCTAGGGCTACCTATAGCCTGTTAGTTAACGGTCGCACTCAGACACATTTAGTGATTATTTCAACGATTATTGAGGTTAATTGACCGTACATACTCATATTATCACACCTTTTTGTTACATGTACTATTATAACATTGTCTCAAAGTAAATATTATTTTAGGATGGTGACATACTGGTGATACCACTGGACTCGTCGTCGTCAGTGGGCGAAGCAGTTAGTCAAGAGTCCACCGGGAGCAATTTAGTAAGTTATTGCCTATTATCCTGTACTTTTGATATGGAATTTAAATTGACATTCAATATTTTTAAACTGCCTCGATGGTCGAGTGGTGAGTAGGAGCTATACTGTCACAAAGATCAGTAATATATTTGGAGTTGGTGACAGCTATAACTAACAACTAAATTCATGATGCCTAGACTGGCACCGACTCCAACTGATCATTATACTGAATGGAAAGTAGATATTGAACCTGTATTTTTAACATTTTAGTGTCATTTTTTTTTAACTTTTACCTTGCATATTTAGTTTGTAATGCCATACTTATACTATTTGTGTTTCAGGTGAATGTCATACTGAATTCATCAGTCGAGGGAAAACAAATAATAGCAATTGGGCAGAAAACGGGCGCCTTACCCTCAAGCGTGCGTGGACGTTTATGCAAGCTGCTTATGGAGAAGCTCATTACGGCCGAAAACCCGGTACTTCTGACAGATTCGCAGTTGCTTGCTACATCCTACGACATTGGCAGATTATTTAAAGAGGAGTCACCACCCCTATACTACGCGCCGTACCTGCCGGCTGATGCTTACCAGGCTAAGCGCAATATCTCTGGCTGGTTAGTCACCGCCAGAAGGGCTCGACGGCAGCATTTAGTTTCGTTGGGCCTTATTGAAAAGCCCAAGTCACGTTCTCGCTCCAAGTCCAATCCTAGGCTAGACACCCCTCCACTCGCTGGAATCGACCTAACCGGACTTAAAGAAGGTAACTCCTTTTCAAGAAATTTTATGTTTTCAGATTGAATTAAATTATCAAGAACAAAATTATTAAGAAAAATATCTGAATTAGTATAAATTTTCGTTACAAATTACAAAATATCTGAATCTAAGAACCGTTATTGTTATTGTACTAATTATTAATCGTTTTAATTTTTGTGTGCAGGTGAAGTGGAGGACGTAGCGTCAGCATTAGAGCAGCTGTCAAGTCCTTCAGCTGGTCCGTGGCAGGAGGTCAGTACCCTGTGGCGGGAGACGGTGCGAGCTCGCCTCCGGTACTTGTACTACGAGGAAGGGACATTACAGGAGTACTTCAATAAGTATCCTATCCTGAAGTCAAGTGATGGATGGCGACTCCTGACGTATGACTACGAAGCACTGTTCCCTGATAAATCCGGGGGCCTCGACGCCTTGGATGCTTCATCGGAAAACATACTAAAAGCTGCTCAGCAGAAGCATAACACCACAAAGGACTCGTTTCTTCGTCGAAAAATAGCTGATACATTGGCAATTTGTGACGGTAAGGAAATGATTCTGTTATATAGTTCTAGGTGCTCGACCTTCCTGGGTTGGTGAACCCGTTATAAAATATATAGACAAAAAAGAATTTAAAAATTATCTAACATGGTGCAGTCGTTCAGAAGTAACGGGCGGACGGACACACATTTCGGCAATTCATTTTTACTTATATAGATAGATTTTATTTTGTTCTGATACTTTTCCCTATTTGCTCAGTTAATGATGATGTGTTGTGTCAAATATACTATTATTATTTTCTTTCCAGATGAAGAACCGGAGACAAAATTAATAGCAGCGATATTGCTACTCGGCTGTCTCTTTAATATTCCTCCTGCCCGCCGATCCAGAAAAGACTGGCAAGCTTCACGAGCGGAGATATTGGATGGATTTGTGACCATCGTGGATGATGACGCAGACGTGCAAGTGGTAATTGAGGAGCGTCGCCAAAAGCTTCAAAAACTAGGTATTAACCTCCAACCATTTATAATTTGGTGCCGCCAGTCAGGTGTCTCCTTCACAATATGTGACAATACGTTTTACAAGTTCACAAAACTAACTGAGGCTGTTGATGTGACTTTTAAAATATTTCATGCTACTGCGGCTAAATATCCTACTGAAAGCTATAACATTTGGCTTATTATCCAAATTGGTTTTTACAAAGTCAAAACATCGTACGATCGTATGTCACAATCTGTGAAGGAGATATTAGTTACTCTCGGAGTCACAATTTAAATTAAGATGAAGTGTCACAGTTGTAAAAAGACTTTTCCCACGTTTTCTTCACTTATTACCCACATAAGGAAAGAATGTGAAAAAATTGATATTACTGGAATTTATAAATGTGGTGAAGACGCATGCTACCGGTATTTCACGGACATTAGACAATTTAGAAAACATGTTAACTTAAAACATTTGAATAAAGTAAACACTCGTTATTTGCCATCCACCTCAAACGAGGCTTGCGTAGTTCCTATGTGTGAAACAGAGACTACCGAAGTAGCAACTGAGCACAACATTGAAGCTGATAGTGAACCTGAAGTCCTTGATAATGCTGATAGTATTATTCATAAAGAAGTTTTGAAATTTATTTCAACGCTTTATGTAAATCCCTCTGTATCTCGATCGTCTGTACAAGCTATGGTTAGTCATTTGCAAACCCTTCTTGACAATATCGCACCGTCTTTAATGTCCGTATTCGACCCTGTGCTAGCTGATGAGGAAAGCATGTCTGGAAGCGAAATTAATAAACGACTTCATAAGTTCAACACAGTTTTGAAGGGCATCTTTTTTCCGTTTCGTTCAGAATATTTGAGATTCCGAGAATTTAATTTATTAGGTTCTTTTATACCACCACATGAAGTAATCGTTGGTTATTGTCCTGACATTTCACAAAGGAGTAACACTTTAACATTACACACCAAGCAACGTACAATGCAAGTAATTCAACTTCACCAGGTTTTGAAGAATTTTTTTTCCATTGACACTATTTGGAAAGATGTAACGGATTATTTGAACCACCTAAAAGGTAATTTAGTAACCCGTGAAGAAAATCCGATGAGGCCAATGTGTCTAGAAAATGTAATGCAGGGATCTGTATGGCTGGCAATGTGTACACCGCAGGCGTCGGACATTATTCTTCCTTTAGTAGTATACTATGATGATTTTGAAATTGGAAATCCTTTGGGGAGCCACGCTGGGGTGCATAAGCTTGGTGGTGTATACGTTTCCTTGCCAGCACTCCCACCACATTTATTTTCATTGTTGAATAACATTTTGCTGTTAGCTATTTGCCATTCTGCTGACAAAACTAAATATGGAAACAAAGCTATTTTTGACCCTGTTATTAAGGAATTGAATTACTTGCAAAACAAAGGAATTTTTATAGAAAATAAGTTTTTTAAAGGAACCGTAAAATTCAAGGTTGTTGCTATAACTGGCGATAATTTAGGCCTGAATTCAATTCTCGGGTTTACTGAAAGTTTTTCAGCTAACAAGTGTTGCAGAATCTGTAACATTGACAAGAAAGGTTTGCAAACTGCTCTATATGAAAACAGTAACTTGCTTAGAAATATGACTTCATACCACGCTCAATTGCAAGAAAACGATACAACTAACACGGGCATTAAAGAATCATGCTGTTGGCTTAAGGTGACAGGATTTGATTTATTTCAAAATGTAGCAGTAGACCCAATGCATGATATATTAGAAGGTATAGCTCGTTATGTAATGACCTTTGTCATAAACCACTTCCTTGCCGAAGGTCTTTTAAAGATCTCAGTATTGCAACAAAGAATAATTTCATTTGATTATGGACCAGATAGGAATTCAAAACCAAGTAATTGTTTAGTTGTCCAAGGTTCGAAAGTAAAATTGAAAACTTCAGCATCAGAAATGCTTACCCTTATTAGATACTTCAGCCTAATAGCCGGATTTTACATTCCTTTAGAAAATAAAGTATGGAAATTATACATTATGTTGCGGCAAATCACTGACAGGTTATTAAGTCATAGGGTCTTTAGTGACACCAATATTCAACTCCGGGTTATAATAGCAGAATTTAATCAATTGTACATGGAGCTAACAAAATCACCCCTGCAACCAAAGTTTCATTTTCTGACTCATTATCCTACCATGCTAATGAAGTTCGGCCCCGTACGTAACATGTGGGCTATGCGTTTTGAAGCCAAGCACAGGGTATCTAAGTTAGTGGCTAGATCATCTTTTAATCGAGTCAATGTTTGCAAGACTCTAGCAATAAAATGTCAACTTATGCTCAATGACTTGTTTGTGAAAAATGCAATACCTACAACAAAAATACTAGGGAAAAAATCTGCATTAAATTCAGGAGACACTGTCAAGTTTTCTCTCGGCACTGGCGTTGTCCTCAAATATTCGGTTACTTCCGCTACAATAGCTGGTGTTATATGGCAGCAGAACTCTATTGTTACTGTAGATATAGATGATGAAGAATTATTACCCACTTTTGGCCGAATTGATGCAATTTTGGTGACAGATACTGAAGAGGTTTTTTTCCGTTGCTGTATGTTTGAAACTATTGAATTTAATTCTCATTATGAAGCTTATGAAGTTAAACAAGGTAATGATTATCTGTGCCTTCCTTGCCAAAATGCCGTTTCTCCGTGTCCTAGCACGCTCACTCTAATGCGAGGTAACACGTCATATATTACAAGTAGATGGCACCTAGAGTAAAAATTTCAAAATTCTGTAGGTATTCTAACGGCTTACGGTCGCTGCTAAAATTTTATTTTGAATCCAGTAATATCAATTTTTTTTCAAACGTTTACATAATTATTAATTATGTACTCATACCGTACGCGGCGTTGCTAGTTTGAGGCACTGCAGAGTCCAAGGGCAGTTAATTTTTTATAGCAGAGTGCGCTCAACTAGTAATCTACCCTTAGTTACGGTATTTATCGGATATCCCTTTAGGATATCCTATAAAGACGGCCCGATAACGGTGTCCGCATAAAGTAATGGTATGAGCCAGCACCAATAGCTAGTTCAATAGCTGGTTTAATAATAGATTTTAAAGTAAAGTATTTGTATGTACAATTATTTATTTATACCGTACGCGGCGTTGCTAGTTTGAGGCACTGCAGAGTCCAAGGGCAGTTAATTTTTTATAGCAGAGTGCGCTCAACTAGTAATCTACCCTTAGTTACGGTATTTATCGGATATCCCTTTAGGATATCCTATAAAGACGGCCCGATAACGGTGTCCGCATAAAGTAATGGTAAAATCATTCTAAAATTCTATTCTTTCGCCTCCTTCAGCTCTGAAAAGTGTGCGTTCACCTTTAGTAATAGATTTTAAAGTAAAGTATTTGTATGAGGGAAAGATTAGTCTCATCGGAGTGTTTATAGTAGCACTTTACTTGAAAATAGATTTTTACTATAATAATATAACCAATTTATTGTATGCAGCTTTAAGGTGAAAGCGTCAGGGTAGCCCGCGAAATTCAATTTTTTTTACGTAGTACAACTTATGTACTTACACTCGCGTGCAACATTTAATTAACATTCAACCTAGTACTGGCCTGCAAATTGCAAAAAACGTAAACAAAATGGCTACCCTGAAACAATCAACTTAAGGGCAAAAGTGTTTTAGTTATAGGTACATTAATGTAAAGTTTGTTATTTTTTGTAAATTAAACTTCTACTCGTCTCAACCTTTATTTTAATTGATTAAAACTAGAATTATTGAACATAATGTATATAATGACTATTTATAATGACCGACAAATAGATATTGATTAAAACTAGAATTATTGAACATAATGTATATAATGATTAATTATAATGACCGACAAATAGATACTGTAATCATTAAGGCGAGGATGTTTCTAAACAAAACAGTCTTCTTTTATCTCATTAATAAGAATCAAAGTCCTGACTGACTGACGGCTGACGTACGAGCCACAGCCCAAACCGCTGGTCCTAGAGACTTGAAATTTGGAAGGCGTGTTCCTGGAGTGACTGTGTGGCGTACTAAGGCAGGAATTTTGGAAATAACGCTCCGGAGCCCTAAAATAAGGCTTTGAAGTTTGTATGCAGAATCTTATCCCGTGAACCGATTGACTTGAAACTTGGTACGCATAATGCTGACGCGAAATAAAATGGATCTGCATTTTTAGATTTTGCAAAATCATCCCCATTTCCCTAAAATTGAGTATGTAAAGTTTAAAATTTCGATCGTATACGATTTAGTATACGATTTAGTATACGATTTCGAGTATAGATGGCGCTGTCTCATTTTCTCTTATCCCTTGAACCGATTGACTTGAAACTTGATACGCATAATGTTGACGCGAAATAAAATGGATCTGCATTTTTAGATTTTGCAAAATCATCCCCATTTCCCTAAAATTGAGTAAGTAAAGTTTAAAATTTCGATCGTATACGATTTAGTATACGATTTCGAGTATAGATGGCGCTGTCACGCGTGGCGTAATCCTAGAACGCGCTATCGGTGCGTTTTGGCAATGTGTTATAGGTAAGTCGATCGGTACCTATTAGCAATATTTTCGTTGAATCGAGTTATTTTGATTAGTTATTTATAGTTGCGTACCTACCCAATTACCGCTAATGACGAATAGAATAAATATTTAAAAACTAAAAACAAAATGTTAAATAATCAAGGGGCGCTTATAGTCTTCTCATACAAAAACATAATTTACTTAGATGGTTTGTTTTTTTAATATAATAATATTTTATTAAATATGTATGTATATATATAATAAATAAATAAATATTTTTTATTTATGTACATATATATATTTACATAATAATATTTTAAAATTCCTCCATGGGAAAGGGGCAAGTGTTTTGTAACGTTATTAATCGATGAATTTTAATCAAATTATTAAAGATAAAGATAAAGATAAAGATAAAGATAAAGATAAAGATAAAGATAAAGATAAAGATAAAGATAAAGATAAAGATAAAGATAAAGATAAAGATAAAGATAAAGATAAAGATAAAGATAAAGATAAAGATAAAGATAAAGATAAAGATAAAGATAAAGATAAAGATAAAGATAAAGATAAAGATAAAGATAAAGATAAAGATAAAGATAAAGATAAAGATAAAGATAAAGATAAAGATAAAGATAAAGATAAAGATAAAGATAAAGATAAAGATAAAGATAAAGATAAAGATAAAGATAAAGATAAAGATAAAGATAAAGATAAAGATAAAGATAAAGATAAAGATAAAGATAAAGATAAAGATAAAGATAAAGATAAAGATAAAGATAAAGATAAAGATAAAGATAAAGATAAAGATAAAGATAAAGATAAAGATAAAGATAAAGATAAAGATAAAGATAAAGATAAAGATAAAGATAAAGATAAAGATAAAGATAAAGATAAAGATAAAGATAAAGATAAAGATAAAGATAAAGATAAAGATAAAGATAAAGATAAAGATAAAGATAAAGATAAAGATAAAGATAAAGATAAAGATAAAGATAAAGATAAAGATAAAGATAAAGATAAAGATAAAGATAAAGATAAAGATAAAGATAAAGATAAAGATAAAGATAAAGATAAAGATAAAGATAAAGATAAAGATAAAGATAAAGATAAAGATAAAGATAAAGATAAAGATAAAGATAAAGATAAAGATAAAGATAAAGATAAAGATAAAGATAAAGATAAAGATAAAGATAAAGATAAAGATAAAGATAAAGATAAAGATAAAGATAAAGATAAAGATAAAGATAAAGATAAAGATAAAGATAAAGATAAAGATAAAGATAAAGATAAAGATAAAGATAAAGATAAAGATAAAGATAAAGATAAAGATAAAGATAAAGATAAAGATCGGATATCGGAGCCGGCACCGATATGCTGGCGGTACCATCGGACGCCCTATCGGATAATGAGATAACGCTTTCAATCAAGTTTGAGAGTCAGAGCGTTTTCACATTATCCGATCCGATATCGGTGTCGGACGCTGATCCGATATTGGGGTAAGTAAGATGTATGAAATATGTACCTCCGATATCCGATATCGGGCCGGACATATTTGATAAATTTTACTTACCCCGATATCGGATCAGCGTCCGACACCGATATCGGATCGGATAATGTGAAAACGCTCTTAGGGCTCTTTCAATTTATGCGTTTCGTATCGGACCGCTGCAGTGCCGAAGCGGTGCGTTCGTCGTTCGGCGTAAGGACGGACGGTCGTATGTTTTCATACAAAATGCACGGTGCGGAAACAGTGCGGCGTCCGTACCGCGAGCGTTCGACAGCAGGACGGCAACGTCGTGTCGCAACCCCACGTGTTCAGTTCAGTGCGTTCATAGTGCGGTGACAAGAAGGAGGCAAATTTCTAAACGGTAATTTATAATGGATGATATAAATGTGGAGGAGTCATTTATTGATATAAATGTGGAGGATTTTATAAATGAAATTGAAATACTTACTATATCTATCTAATTCCAGTAATTCGAAGAAACATTCTCTAGGCATTCTTAAGTAGGTAATTAAAAAAAAACTGATTGGGTCTTCTTTTAACCTAAGGTAAAGAGTATGGAAATCACCACAATCATGGGTGCCGTGATTACACGACCAAGGAAAACACAGCCACGGAATGTACAGCCCGGAATCGGTGACCATTTTGGCATCCTATTCCGGGCTGTGCATTCCGTGGCTGTGTTTTCCATGGTTGTACATTCCCGACACGTGTTGGGAATTTGATGCCAAATGACGTCATACTCACTTACTCGAATTTTTCGCTAACTATGCCACTGTCAAAATATTATTTTTTAACTTATTTTTTTTCACGTGTGATGCGTCACAGTAGGTGCGAGGAGCGAAGCGACGAGCGTTAGTTTGATATAGACAACCGCGCCAGAACCTACATGCGTTTAACCATTTGCCAGACAACAATTATTGAATCGGATTGTTTTCTTTTCATATTATAATCTGTGCAGTTTATCTTTATTGTGAACCGATTGACTTGAAACTTGATACACATAATGTTGACACAAAATAAAATAGATCTGCATTTTTACATTTAGCAAAATCATCTGGGGATGATTTTGCTAAATGTAAAAATTTCTCTAGAAAAAATTCCCTGTAAAAATTTCCCTAAGTTTAAAATTTCGATCGTATACGATTTAGTATACGATTTCGAGTATAGATGGCGCTGTCATGCGTGGCGTAATCCTAGAACGCGCTATCGGTGCGTTTTGGCAATGTGTTATAGGTAAGTCGATCGGTATTAGCAATATTTTCGTTGAATCGAGTTATTTTGCTAAGTTATCTAGGGTTGCGTACCCAATTACCGCTAATGACGAATAAATATTTAAAAACAAAATGTTAAATAATCAAGGGGCGCTTATAGTCTCATACAAAGACATAATTTACTTAGATGGTTTGTTTTTTTAATATAATAATATTTTATAAAATATATAACTATTTTCATAATAATATTTTAAAATTCCTCCGTGGGAAAGGGGGCAAGTGTGTTGTAACGATAAAAATCGACGAATTTTAATCAAATTATTAAGAGGCGCTTTGTGACAATTTTACTCTAATGAATGCAATAAAATGAGGGAAGTTTTCTGTAACGTTATTTATAGACGAAAGTCAATGAAAATTGAGACGCACATTAATGACTTGATTTTACACCAAATATTGCAAAAAGGAAGTTTGTAGTAGCGTTTTTTATGAACGATTTCAATCAAGTTTGAGAGTCAGAGCGTTTTCACATTATCCGATCCGATATCGGTGTCGGACGCTGATCCGATATCCGGGTAACTAAAATGTATGAAAAATGTACCTGTCTTTCATATTGTCCGTCTCGATATCGGATATCGGAGCCGACACTGATATGCTGGCGGTACCATCGAACGCCCTATCGGATAATGACACGGCCACGGAATGTACAGCCCGGAATCGGTGACCATTTTGGCATCCAATTCCGGGCTGTGCATTCCGTGGCTGTGTATTACATGGTTGTACATTCCCGACACGTGTTGGGAATTTGATGCCAAATGACGTCATAGCATATGCTTCGTTTGCGCTTACTCGAATTTTTCGTTTAGCCGATCATGTACAAGTAGCTAACTATGCCACTGTCAAAATATTATTTTTAAACTGATTTTTTTTCATGTGTGATGCGTCACAGTAGGTGCGAGGAGCGAAGCGACGAGCGTTAGTTTGATATAGAAAACCGCGCCAGAACCTACATGCGTTGAACCATTTGCCAGATAACAATTATTGAATTGAATTGTTTTCTTTTCATATTATAATCTGTGCAGTCTATCTTTATCAAAATGGGATAGTAACATTTTAATCTTTGGTTTCATCTAAACGAAGCATAGGCTAGGCTTTCGACCAATCTTCTTCTTCTTATCGTGTCGATGCTACAACTGTATTTTGTTGTAGCATCGTATTGGAAAGATTAGCCAGACTAGACACTGCTTTACCGTGCCTAGCTGTTACCGGTGTGTGCCACGAGGAGGCTCTTTCCATGCACCCAATTCATTCCAATTGATTTCGACCAATCAGAGCAATAGACGCCAATTCCATGGTTGTATTTTCCACGGCTCTACATTCCGTGGTTGGACATTCCTAACACATGTCGAGAATGCGCAGCCCGGATTTCATGTACATTTTGGCTGAGAATTCCTGGTTGCGTATTCCTGGCTGTGCTTTCCGTGGTCGTACATTCCGGGTCGTGCTTTCCATGGTTGTACATTAACCGGACATAGTTATTATATTTTAGTCCGGCATAGATATCAAATACTAAAAACAGAACATGCTTAGAGGGTTCGCATAGGTACAAAAACATGTTTTTTTTCTTAATCGTTTACATAGGTATGGCACGGAACTTATAGCGGGCGAGTCCGAGTCGCACTTGGCCTGATTTATTTACTTACGGTAACGGTAATTTAGTGAGTTTTGATTACTTATGTTTTAGTAGTTTACGTTATTGGGTTTTTAGGGTTCGGTAACCAAAGGGTAAAACTAGATCGTATTACTGAGTGTTTAATTTCTGTCTATTTTAAATTCTCTAACTATCACGCATAATTAATATTCAAGGGGGCTTATATATAAACGTAAATTTTATTTATTCGATATTGATAAGGGCAACGGGCCATAGATACGGTACGAAAATCTTCGTGCGCACTTGCCCGGTTTTAAGAATAAGTACCAATATGTACTAAGTTTTCCTTCTTAGACTGCACTTTACCGTCAATTTCTTTCATAAGAAGATAGTAATGGTAATGGGTTATCGCAAAATATCTTAAAACGGCACGCGGACGAAGTCGCGGCGGGTTCAGCTAGTAATAAATATTTATTAATTACTCTTTTACGGATAAGACTTCTCCAATAATTTTCAATGTTGTCTATGTTTAACTTTTTTCTTTGGGTAAATAATTCAGTGACGTCAAAGTGTGAACATGGAAATGGTAAAACATGGAAACATGGAAATCCAAGCTTCTCAAGAAATCTGCTTGGGGCGCTGCTTGGATCTCCATACCGCAGCACCGCCGAATTTGTATCCAAGTACGAGTTTGTGCACACATGGATCGTAGGGACGCAATCGCCGAGCGCCGCCGAATTTGTATGGAGATCCAAGCAGCGCCCCTAGCAGATTTCTTGAGAAGCTTGGATTTCCATGGTGGCTTGCGATACGAAGGCGACACGTTCGTATTCATGTGCTAAACTCGTACTTGGCCCTCAGGTCAAACAGCACAAACAAAAGTTGGATAAAAACTCTTAAATACCGCACAAAAATAATCGGTCCAGTCCTCTACTAAATGCAATGAGGCATTACGAATGAAAACCGAGTTGGCCGTACACCGAACTTTATTGCTCTAAAACGAAAACTAGGGTTCATTTTTAAATAGAACTGGGAGCTGAAATTCATTTCTGAAGTTGAGGACACGAGTGTTTCTGCAGTTTTGAATTTAGCGCCTAGTTTATTACGACGACCGATGTGTCGCGACGGGCTAAGGTCCGCTTGCGACGCAATGGCAATGAGAATATGTTTCGACAGGCGTCACAGCTCAGTTGGTAGTAGCTCTGCCTTCCATGGTCGTGGAAGTCGTATCGTATTCTATCAGCGATCTAGTTCCCATAGTACAAGCTTTGCTTAGTTTGGGACTAGAGTGTGATGTGTCAAATGTCCATGAATACTTTATATTTTACGAAACATTATTTTTCGAGAGAAATACTACTTTCCGTCCGAACTTCGACATTTTTGTCGACAAGTGAAAATTTACTTGAATAATAGGGCGTTTTATGAAAAGTGGGGTTTGAATTATTAAGCAGCTTTCGTACCAAAAATAGCTTGATATCTTAACACATCTGCCAGTGATGGACACAAGCCTTAAAGTTCTTCTTATTTAAGAGCTACGTTCTTATCTGCATAATGAGTGCAAGCCACGCTATTTATTTCTTTCCAGGGCAACCTCCCTATACGATACGAGGGCAACCTTCATCTTTATTAAATAATAGGCCTTCCTCTTCCTCTCCTACTTTCTACGTTTTCTTCTATGATGTTGTCGAGTCGTACGATATAATGCCTTAAATTGACGTAACCTAAATATTTATCGTTTATTTACTTTGTACTTTATTTTTTGTTCAAATATAAGTAGAACGGAAGGTATAAATATAAGTCTCGGCCTTATTTTCTATTCATTAATTGGATTTTTCTACAGTCAATTTAATAAAACGCGATGGTATATTTATCTACTAGTCATTTGTGTATTTACTGAGATTTTTCTAGACAATTTAATTAAACAAGATTGTATGTTTATCTAGACAAGTCTTCATTTTTTTTTATATTGACCACGCTTTTTGCGACAAAGCCGACATAAAACGCAATAAATAAAATATTTTGTAGTCTAGATATATGTTTTAAAACTAAACTAATCGTAGTTACACGGAAATCCGTGCACTTCATTAATTTATCTCGTAACTTGAGGGTTAAAATTTATTTTTGAAATTTTAATCACATGTATCTACTAATTAAGTTATTAATTAGCTTCGTCAACATTTCGAAGTCTGTAAATTAAAGAGTAGCTTTCCACTGTTTATTTTCAAACTCAAACGATTAATCCAACTAATCTTTTAAGCTTTTGAGTAATCGATTAAGGAAAACTGAATATTTTTAGAAATCCTTTTCTTAATTGGTTTCATCCTTTTTAAAGTAGCTTCATTTGAATTTCTTTGTTTTATTACTAAGCAAGATTTAGAGATGATAATAGCTGCCGATACGACGCAATATCAATGGATAAAATAAAATAAAAACGTTTGCTGAGAGCTTAAACACAGAGACAATAAGCAGCTCAAAGTATAATAATTTAATAATTAATTGTATTTTTTTTAATCTCGCATGCCTTATATAAGTTAGAATTTATTTGGAATAAATGGTATCCTTTGCCATCTATGTACACATTTCTAGCAAATAAAATAACTTTGACTTTTAACTTTGTACACTAAATTATTTTCAAATTTTTACTTATGTAAATTTTTTTTTATTCAGTTTATGTATCAAAAATATCATCTTTTGTCAGATAAGTTTGTAAACATTATTTTCAAAGCTAACCCATTTTTCGTGAGGTTCAAGTCACTAATTAAGCCAGTAAAGTGAATTTAGTTAAATCACTCTACTGTTGTTTAGACGCGCAATAATTCTGCTTACTAACGCCGAAACGTATATACATTATTTATTCTAATTGAGTTGAAGTTGGTAGTGAGCTGGGAAGTACGTGCCAGGCACTTTAAATAGTAAAAGTACCTACTCTGCAATTTTACGAAGCAATATGAACACAAAACTTTGAAAAAATACAATTAGTTACGTAATCATAATCAACTTGAAGTTCTGCTTGTTATAGCAAAAAAAATCTACTACTATAGTAAAAAAAAATATTTCATTGTAAGGTGTAACGTTTGTACCAATATACAAATGTATGTATATATATGTATATAGGTTTGTCACAACATATAAACTAGAAATTTTGCATACTTTATACTAACCTAATTCATTTTAAATAAATTTTATTGACCTATTTAATATTGTACTGTTATAAATAGAATCTGGGAGAGATCGACTTCCTGGGCCACAGCTCACGCTTTTCTAGTAAACAGGACTTCATATTTAATTGTGCTACATCTATTTATGTTTCTTGCCCGTTCTTCTAGGCTCTGGTCGCGTGGAACTGGCACCTAGAATCACCTAATATTTAAGACGATTCTAAATGATCCTTGTGATTTTACTGAATAGAGCAATTTTGACTTTGACTTAAGTGTCCTTAATTAGTTTTTTCTATTTCTATTTGTTTAAATATCTCATGCGTCTGTCCGTTTTAAGTTACTAATAAATGTATTGTTTTCTATCTTTCTTTCACATCATTTTCATCCAGTCTAATTCCCACGTTCTTTGTTCCAGGTAAAACATTTAAAAAGAAAAAAAATCCACGTTCTAAGGAAATTTATTGGCCACATAGGAAGCACGAATCCATCCTAATCCTTTGGCGACGTCAAGGAATAAATTAGCACAAGGGTGTCAACCCGGTCAGGCGCTACCGGCAAAGGGCAGGCAAAATTAAATGAAACGGAAAAGTGAATAAAAAGGTACTAGTCTGAGAGCTAGTCGCAGTTTTCTTACGTCAAGTACACTCACCCGATTGTGGCTACTAAGTGTGCCACAATTCAAGCAATTTCACAAAACGAAGAACACATAACGAATTGGGACTTCAAGAAATATCTCGATTTAATTTAATGGGCCTAAGAATTGTTGAAGTTACATAAATAACCTTAAATTAATTATGTTGTAAGTAACTTTGTAAGCCTAACTCCCAAAAAGGTTGCTTATAGTCTAGCAATTTTCTAAATAAAAATTCGATTAGATTGTATAGTATTTGGACATTTAGACGTTTAGACAAGAAAAGTCAACAAGAACTCATCACGTGGTATCAAATTATACTTAAAAGCAGTCTAGCTCAACAAAAGCGTATAGCGTCAGAAAATCACCCCGGACTCTTAATCTCAACGACAAAATAAGCGTTATGTCCCGCAAGAGGAAAATTACTTAAGTTATTTTTCTTTAATTATCACCGGAAAGGTATTGAGTCTCCGTTTATTTACCTTTTAGTCTCGTTATAAATGTAATTGAGATCTGTTTTCATATTGGAAAGGTTGTTTTATTTATTTTTTAATGCAATGACGAGCTTCATAGCTATATATTTTGCGATAAATATTTGCCGATAATGGTTTGTTATAATATTTTTGTTACTGTGTGGCTATAACCTATATAATTATTTACATATAGAAACATGTATTATTTTATATGCCTGGTTTCCATAACACAAGCGTTGTTTAGTTCGGAACCAAATAGACAGCTGTTTCAAACTTTCATTTATAATTTATATATTTTTTTATAAGTATATTTTAACATATTTCCTTTAAAAATACAACCACATCTATTTACTTCTAATGAAAATAGTTAAATGTTTGGTCATGATGACCATCGTATTATATAAGTCAGTCAGCATTCAGCGTACAGTCAGTAATATTAAATAAATAATGTTGGACAATCCACACAATATCATCTAGCCCCAAGCTAAGCAGAGCTTGTGTTTTGGGTACTAGAAGACTGACATACTTAATACAATATATTACATAGATAGATATTTTGTATTTTATATATAAAATACCCAGAATACCCGGATTAAATATTTGCAGATCTTACAAACATTTATCCCAAGGCGGGAATCGAACCCACAACCTCCGCGTTGCAGGCGGACCTTCGCCCGCCGCGCCACATCGGTCGGCAAGATCGACGATTCGTTCAATACCTTGATTCCACCCAAAAATCAATCCCTATCTGATTTCCAGTAAGTCTTAAGGAAAACGGCTTCGTCCACAGTCATAGGTGCAAATCTCTTTGTGTTACACCCCGAATCACGTCTACCTGTATCCGCTTATCTTGACAAATGTTGTTCGCATTACTTCGTACCCACAACTCTTACAGCTGGTTAGGATAGCTGGAACAGAGAAATAACTAAATAAATAAATAATGCTGGACAACCCATACATCATCATCTAGCCCTGAGCTAATCAGAGCTTATGTTATGGGTACTAGAAGACTGACTACAATACATTACAAAGATATTTTTTTATTATACATATAAAATAGCCAGAATATATAATTCTTATATTTTTCAATTAATTAAATGGACACAAACAAACTTACTATTACAGTACATTGGACTTTGAGGTTTACAACTGGAAAGTAAAACAAAAGAACGACGAGAAAATAGTGCTAGCCACAAGTAAATCGCGCTTGTGCAAACAAATGAAGCTACGAAACTGTAGAACACACTTTTAGAAAAACCCGAGTAAAAAGCTACACAGATTAAGAATAGGTATTTTAACGTTTGAAGCATTTGTAACTTACTTACCTTTGTTTGTTGAACAGGCTCAGCTGTCCCTTCCTGGCTGTGATTCGAAAGAATAATAAGACATTTGTTTGGCCAATGTATTGTTCCTTATTTTCGTATTTTCCCGAAACGCAATGCGATACGCCTGCGGGAGATTGCTGTTTTTGTCATGGGATTTTAATATATTTTTTTCATGTCGTCTTTTGTTTTTGCATCTTTTACGGACACGCTAACTGACTGACCATCTGTTTAAATTCTTGTTAAATGAATACTGCTCTATACTTTAGTATACCTTTATTAAAAAAAATCTAATCGATTACTAATTAATGTGTTAGATTATTAATATGTATGATAACAATTAAGTACTGAAATAATTTGGAAACCTTTCATTGTACCAGAACATCGTTTATTATTAATAAATGTTTCTCCATATTGCTTTTTTTATGTTAGTATAGAAAACTTTGAACATAGGTACATCTGATAAAAAATTTAATGATGCATATTGTTCATTTAAGATTTTTGTCTCTATAAATTTTAATCCGAACTTGTAAATGATTAGGGCGGTACATTAACCTCTTACCAAACAACATTAAACACGATTTCCCTTATTTTAGTTGAGCAAAGCGTATTTAGTGGTTTAATTTATGCTCATACGTAATCCCGCTTGCTTATAAAGTTGTCCTTCCTCGGATTTATAATTTACGACCCCCACAGCCGCCAAGGGTTGGGAATCGATAGATCAGACTCAACTTGGGTTGTAGAATTGTAGATTCTACAGAGAAAATAGATTTTCTATATATTTTTGGGAGAGGCCTTTGCCTAGCTGTGGGACGGAGTGGCTTGGGATTTTTTTTAAATATATTTTAGTATGTTAATAGATCACAAGCTACCTTAACAAAATTTATAGTCATGGTCAAAATCTTTAAAGAAAATCACAAGGATCATTCAGAATCAAAGTCAAAGTCAAAGTCAAAAATTACTTTATTCAGTAAAATCACAAGGATCATTTAGAATCGTCTTACATACTAGGTGATTCTAGGTGCCAGTTCCACGCGACCAGAGCCTAGAAGAACGGGCAAGAAACTTACGGCCTGGTTCCTACCGTTTTTTTATATGATCCTTCTTACAAAGAATTATAATTAAAATCCTTTGGGTTTAAACGCACCTGGCGTTTAAACCAAACGAACATAATCAAAAGCATTATTTCTCGATCTCTAACGGCCGGTTTCTCGAACGATGATCAACGAAAAAAAACAAACAATTACTATGTGTCAAACTCGGATCAATCGTGATTTGGGTTTCCAGAAACCGGCTGTTAGTGTATGTTTTTGGTAGTGTACAATAAAGCATAGGTATTCTATCTATCTATCAATTTTAAAGAGCCTCAAACCCCTTTATCAGTTTATAAACCCTACTATAAAATAACCCTTTTATTAAGTTATGATCTAAACACAATTTGTGTGTAGCACACGTAATGAACTAAGTGCCGACGTAATTAACTTGAGCTAAACAATAGTTGAAGGGTAATGTTATTTTCATCTTTGTATTATACTCAGCATAAAGCTAAGTGAACAATATTGTTAAATAGTTGACAACCGCGGTTTTGTAGTTAAGATGACTAGAAGGAAAAAGTTTAGGTCAAAATTACAAAAACAATTTATTCAAGCTTACACGAACTATTTTTCGGTTGCCTGAAAAGATCGCTCTCAGCGATAAGGCCGCCCATTGTGATGCCTATTACTACCTGTTTAAGTTCTTTGATTTATTTGTGTGTGGTAAACAATAAATCTATCTATTTTTTTATAGGTTTACTACATACAGACGGATTTTAGGATTTTAACTTTAATAAAAATCTGTAAGAATCAAAAATATATCGTCATTTTCTAAGATAATTTATCATGTTTTACTAATTATTTATTTAATGGTCATATTAAATGCGTTGAGACCTGAAATTGAACACAGTTTTTATCATTTCAAAGTTTTCTACAAATAGAACACTTAAACCTAAAAATAAACCATCGATATATTTCTGATGAGATTTTACAGCCTAACTTTATTACTCACAAACTTGCCCAAAACCTTCCTATCTTGACGGTCTTATCGCGGCCTTATCTGCAGGAAAAACTTACTTTGATTCGTTCGGAGTTGACTAAGCCTTGGGTTTACTTACGATGTTTTCCTTTACTATAGACATATAGGCATTAAGCAATGCTGTAATTGAGCTTTGACCTTATCCCAAATAATTAAAAGAAAGTTTTGTTTGTTTTAATTAATATTAAATACCTAAATAAATATTCATGGACATTTTACACATGACACTCTAGTCCCAAACTAAGTAACTTGTACCTACTATAGGAACTTGATTGCTGATAGAATACATAGTAACAACCAGACACAAAACAAATATTTATGTTCATTACACAAATATTTTTTCTGGGTGGCAATCGAACCCACAGCATGGAAGGCAGAGCTACTACCAACTGAGCTGTGATACCTGTAACTTTTAACTCATAACATCTTAAATTTAAAAGAGTAAAAAAAGCTTTTAACCCAAAATAAATCGTAAACTGACGTAGAAAGTTTTATTTTTGTATTTTTGTAATTACAATGCGTAGTACGAGACATCTTTACAGAAGGCCTCACACAACACTCAAAGAGGACGCGCCATGTAACTGAAACGTCACTAGCAAACCTAATTATCATTAAGTAAATTGACTGTCGATCGCCACGACGACCATAACTCAAACTATCTGCATAAACATATTTGCAATCATAAATTATATGCTGTGTATCCAATATCGGAAACTAATGAAGCATAACACATACCTAATATTAGTAATAGTGAATTGGCGCTTCTATTTAATGAGAGGAAACTAGTAAGCATTCTATTTTTTTTTCGCTTGTGGCAACCCTAGGGCAAACAGCTGTTACAAATTGCTCCATTCTTGAATTAATATTTTAATTACTTTTACGCGTATTTATGTAGCCCTTTTCGATTTCATCGCATAAAAATAAAATAATATACATGTACAATTGATTATCTTATGTGAATATCGTGTTGTTACAGTGATTTGGCTAAACAAAAACCAGTGCAATTTTGTCTTAAAATTTGAATGTGACCTTGTTTTTCTCAGTTTGGAAGTGTTTGTGCCCACTTATGTGATTATTTTATAGCTGGAATACAATTTCCCATCAATATAACTATCGAATAGCACGTAAGTACATAATTTCCAAACTTATTATTGTTAACCTCAATTGTTTTGTTTACATTTCCTTAGTCGCCGCTCGATTTTAAGTACCTTGTATTACATTATTGTAATAAACTATTATACAATGATGACTCGCAAAGCTCTGTCTCGCCTGGAGGAGTCCAAACTCCAACGGGCTTTACAGGAACTCAAGGCGACTAAGGCTCTGTGCGACCAATTGGTGTTTGAAAGAGAAGACAATGAAAAAGTATTAGAGGAAACATTAAATAGTAATAAAAAATTAAAAAGTGAGATGGCTGTGCTGCACACACAGTACACTGAGGCTATAGAAGAACGAGATAAGTTACAAATAATAATTTGTGGGTTCGACCAGTGTGGTATTGAGTATGAACAGGCCCTGAAGAGAACATCCCTTCTTGAGAAAGAGTTATGTGATGCCCACTTACAAATCACACTACTGGAAGAAGCCGCTCAATGCTCTGCCACACTGAAAACCTTTAGTTTATATGATGAGTTAATATCATCAGATAGGGACATCGGCCAAATTTCTGCTGCAGGCTGTAATACTCCCACTATTATGATTGACCTAACAAATGATGACTCGGTGGGAGTAGACTCAGCATGCACCAAAAATACACTGAGTAGGAGAAAATCCAAAAAATATGTTAAAATTAACAAATACATAAATAAGACTAAAAATAAGTTAAAAAATAACAAATACATAGTTGATAAACTTAAAAACAAAATAGAAAAAAAAGATTTATTAGAGGAACTTGAATTAAGTACTGTGCAACTAGAAAATACAAAGTTGCATTATGAGACTGACATACAGCAGCTTCAATGTGAACTTGCCAGCGTTGAGGATTCCTTGAGATCTATTACTGGTCGCTATGAGAGGTCACAGGAGGCGATGCGGGAGTATTCTCTGGCTATGGACGAATTGCTTAAATTATCACAGAACAACAAGGACCGGTACGACTCGCTTGTGGCTAACCACATGTGTGACTGCCAGTGCGCCTCAAGTCCAGAACCGGTGAGTACTGTCCCATCAACTTCTTCGTCCACTTCTCAGCTGTATGTTAAGTCAAATAATAATAGTGCCAATACTGTAATGTTCAGCGATGAAATTGGAAAAAATATGGGTCACATATTAAATTCAGGAATGAATCATTCTTTTATAAATAATTGCTTACCTGATTCTAGCATGCATGAAATCATGGATTTAATTTCAAAATATACTTTTAATCAAAATTCTAATTTAGTAATTTGGCTTGGAAATAGGGGTAATGTAAATAAAGCTCAATTAATAAAATATGTAGAAAGCTTATACTCATTAGAGGTAAACAAAATTGTGATGTTTACATTCCCCTACAGCAACAGCTTGCCACAAGCAGAAAATAATCTTAGATATAAGTTAAATATTACCTTGCATACAATATGCAATAACAATTTAATACATTTAATTGACTCTAACAATATAGTTAGTAAACCTTTTTATCTGACTAAAGGAAGATATTACCTTTCTAATTATTTAAAACGACAAGTAGCTGTTTCGCTATCATATTATTTTAATATTACAGCCAAGAACTTGGCTAAACATACTGCTTCTATTGAACAGTGTCCTGACATGCAAAGCATGGCTATGGAAGTTATCCCAAGTCATTTAAATTAGAACATAAGACAACAGAGAAAACCTCTAGCATAGTTCCATTAAATAATCATTTTGAAAATAATTTAAATAATAATAATAAATCATCTAGCATAGTTCCATTAAATAATCATTTTGAAAATAATTTAAATAATAATAATAAATCATCTGAGTCAAAAATTAAATGTATCAAATTAAATAAATATAAAAAACTTAGTAAATTTAAATATACCAGCTTGGTGCATCAGAACATCGAAGGTTTGCGCGGTAAAGAACTAGAGCTGGAACTGTACATGACCTCGAACAGCATTGACATTATTTGTGTCACAGAACACTGGCTGAAATGTCATGAGCTTATGTTTAGTTTCAGTGATCACCAGGTTGGTAGTGCTTTTTGCAGAGAACGGTTTATTCGAGGTGGTTCACTAATAATATTAAATAAACAAATAACATTTAAAGAACGCAAAGACATTGTCCACCGCTCTGTAGAAAGACACATTGAAGTAGCTTGCGTGGAGTTGGAGCAGTTCATTATTTTAAGCACTTACAGCCCACCGTCCGCCTCATTTGATATTTTTGAAAAAGTAATGGAAGATATTTTGTATAAAATAACTAGCACAAATAAAGAGATAATAATTTGCGGTGATTTTAATGTTAATTTACTTGTACCAGGCTCATTAAATACAAGACTTTTAACTCTTTTCAAATCATTTGACCTGGATAATGTATTTTTAGAACCAACTAGAATTACAGCCACTTCGGCTACATGCCTAGATAATATATTTACAAATGTAAAAATAATTAACAAAAATCTAATTAGTCAGATTCCTTCAGACCATCTAGGACAACTTATTCAAATAGAAGCCAAAACAAAAACTAATGTAACAAAAAAAATTACTTTTGTACCAATGACCATAAGTCGTCTGGATAAACTAAAAATAAACCTCATTTCGAAGCTTCCTACACTATCCTACAACAATTATAATTCAAACATTTCCTATAATATTTTTTTTAATGAGTTTAATAACTTATTTAACACTATTTTTACATCCAAGTCCATGATGGTCTCTGATCGAATTAAGTTCAGTGAATGGGCAACAGCGGGAATCCACAAAAGTAGACAAACCTTGTACAATCTTTATAGTGAAAAGCAATACAATTTTAGTGAAGAGTTTAAAGAAAAAATAAGAAACTACTCAAAAATTTTTAAACGTGTTTGCCGTACTGCTAAGTCTCAATATATAAGTTCAAAAATTAAAACTAGTGATGATAAAATAAAAGCTACGTGGAAAATAATCAATAATGAGACAGGGAGGGTCAAAGAACATAACACCATATCCAAACTGAAGGTTGACGACATCATCATTGACCAGGATGTTGATGTGGTCAAAGCATTCGAGACATTTTTCACTGACATTCCTGTCTCAACTACAAAATCCTTAAACTCTTCCCACATAATCGCGGAGTCATTATTGATAGAAAATATACCTAAAATTCAAAAACTGTTCAACTTCGATTATGTGCATGCAAAGGATATTGTCAAAGCTTTTAAAATGATCAATGTAAAAAAAACCACGGACCTCTGGGGCGTCTCCGTTGCCGTCGTAAAACCCGTGATTGACCTTATCGCTCAAGATTTGGCCTTTATATTTAACCAAAGCATCGATCGTGGTGAGTTTCCTGACTTAATGAAACATAGTAAAATAACACCGCTATTCAAATCAGGTAACCGTTCAGACCCTACTAACTTTCGACCGATTTCAGTACTACCAACATTTAGTAAAATCTTTGAAAAACTTATGCTTCTACAATTACAAAGACATTTTGAAAATAACAATTTACTTGACACAAAACAATTCGGGTTTACGAAGGGACGCTCAACGACCGACGCAGGCATTGAGTTGATAAAACATATTTTTGAAAACTGGGAGCAATCAAATGACGCCTTGGGTATATTTTGTGACTTATCCAAGGCGTTTGATTGTGTGCATCATGAAACGTTGGTCAGGAAACTAAACCACTATGGTGTTAGGGGTGTTGCTCTGGAACTTCTGTCTTCTTATTTAAGCAACAGAATTCAAAGAGTTGACGTAAATGGGAAACGTTCTCCGGGATCTGTGGTGAAAATGGGTGTACCACAAGGATCAATACTAGGACCGTTTTTGTTTCTAGTTTACATCAATGATCTACCACGAGTAGTTAAAGATGATCACGAGATTGTACTGTTTGCAGATGACACTTCACTTTTGTTCAAATTGGAACGACGACAAATAAATTATGACGACGTGAATAATACAATCTCAAAAGTTGTAAACTGGTTCAATGTAAACAACTTATTATTAAACGAAAAAAAAACTAAATGTATACGATTTGTTTTACCAAATGTCACACAATCGCTAGCTAATGTCAAAATTAAAGATGTAAACATAGATCTAGTGGACACCACAGTGTTTTTAGGAATAACCTTAGATAATAAACTTCAATGGGGCCCACACATAGACAAATTATCGAAAAAGCTTAGTTCTGCAGCATATGCAGTCAAAAAGATCCGCTTCCTTACAGACGTGGACACAGCTAGACTAGTTTATTTCAGCTACTTTCATAGCATTATGTCATATGGCATTTTGTTGTGGGGGAATGCTGCAGATGTAAATACCGTATTTGTGTTGCAGAAGCGAGCTATTCGTGCAATCTATAACATGGGTCCCAGAGAATCGCTACGAAATAAATTTAAGGAAATAAACATAATGACAGTGCCTTGTCAGTACATTTACGAAAACTTAATGTATGTTCGAAAAAATATTAATCTTTTTCCTAAAAAAAGCGACAATCATAATGTTAACACAAGAAATAAGGATAAACTCGCTGTTCCCATTACTAGGCTCACCAAAGTAAATAAATCTTTTAAAGGGCAATGTGTACGCTTCTATAACATAGTCCCAAGCTATGTTTGTCAATTGCCGATTGGCAAGTTCAAAAACGTAATAAAACGAAAACTCTTATCAAAAGCATATTATAAAATATCTGACTATTTAGAAGACAAGCAAGCTTGGGACGAACTAGCTCCAACTTTGTTAAACAATTGTAAGAAGGATCATATGAAAAAAACGCTAGAATCCAGGTCTAGTTTCTTGCCAGTTCTTCTAGACACTGGTCGCGACGAACTGGCGCCTAGAATCATCTAGTATGTAAGACGTTTCAAAGTGATCCTTGTGATTTTATTGAATAAATGATTTTGAAGTTTGAAGTTTGAAGTTTGAAGTATGAACCAGAGAATGGAACAGGCAGGAAAACGAGCGAGAGACAACAATTCTCTCGCTGACATTAACTTTGTGACTATCACGTATCACGCTTTACTGACTAGGTGTATATCTACATTTGTTTAAAAACTTTTTTTACAAAATATAGGCAAGCGGTTGACCGAAATCTCACCTGATGTAAGTGACGATGCGCTCTACGATGTAGCACACTTTAACTTTGTTATCAGGATGGAACACAAAAAAATTTTTCTATTGATTTAGAGTTTTTTTGGCGGTTTTATTAATTGTAAATTTTTTGGTTATTATTACGATGGAAAAGAGACTTAATCGTAAAGACTAAAATAATCGTAAATCGTAACAAAACCTATAGAAAAGAGACAGGCACTGGCACAAAATATGTCTCCTCAGAGAGTGTCAATTTAAACACATAGGTACTCGTCATATGCCGAAAAGAGACAGGTACTGGCACACAATAAGTCCCTTTAAACAATGGTCAATTTCATGAAACTCAATTCATTCTCTGTATTGAAACTATCCTCGAAATGAGTCCTCGTCATTTCTGCAGAATCGCCCAAAACTGTGTGAATGACATGTGTAACAAAGAAGTGAGCACTGAGATGACGTCTGATAGAAAAGAGTGGAAGAAGAAAACGTGTTGTACCAACCTCATATAATGTGGGACAAGGGTAGGAAGATGACGATGCCCAAAACTGTTCAATACAAGAGAATTGCAGTGCGGTAACCAGCACGGGGTTTTAGGTACATGTAGCAAGGACAGGACGCCCATGAATAATTTTGGCCGTGTTACTCCGCCGTGCCAGGCCGCGACGAGCCTCCACTCAGGGCTGCTAGAGATGGAACAGTCTAGAAGGTTTCGTATCCGGTTTTAGAAAAATATATCATTATTCGATAATTTTCAAAATAAATTAATAAATATTCTTGGACATTTTACACATCACACTATAGTAGTGTAAGACGCCCTCTGGCAAGATGGAGCGACGATCTGGAGTGTAGCTGGCAAACACTGGATGAGGAGAGCCGAAGACCGGGCTCAGTGGCGCGTCTTAGGAGAGACCTACGTCCAGCAGTGGACTGATATGGGTTGATTATGATGATAATGATGACTATGGTTCCAAAGATTGTAAGTGAAAAGTGATTGACAATATAAATTCTGGCCGGTTTCTGGAAACCCAAATCACGATTGATCCGAGTTTGACACATAGTAATTAATATATTTTTTCGTTGATCATCGTTCGAGAAACCGGCCGTAAATCTTTAAAAATAGCTTACACAGCCCGGCTAAACGGAAGGATCAACCCTAACCACAGTGTAATAAATCTGCATGTTATGTCGGCCAGTATACCAAGATACCTGCTAGATTACTGACTAGAGACATGCTCGCGAATTTATGTTTTGTACGCTGTGCCCTGTGACGTTTTGAGATTGCATGTTTTTGGGTAGGTATATGTGAAATGATTTATGTGTATGCGAGCTTTATTTTTACTGCGGTCTTTATATCCACTGGGCTATAATTGGGTATCTTTATGTATGATTTATTTATTTATTGGGAATCCAACAGCGATACTATTAAATTATATACAAAAATTTGGCTTAAATTACAGCCAATTATAAGTTTCGTCTTAGGATGCTAAAGTAAGCGGAATTACTACTTAATACTAGGTAAATTAAAGAAGACGTGTGTCACTCGGGGACTGCTGCGGTAAAGCTATTTCATAGCATTTTTGCTGGATTACGCATGCACAGTGTTAGGTTATTTTTGTTCGGTTATTTCGTTACGGAATTTCTGGATTCGGCCCGCGATAAAAGCTATGCCATAGCTTAAAATGTTTCAAGCGAAAAGATAAAGAATAAATAAAAATCTATACATAAATATTTATGTGAAGTACAGCAAGCTTAAGAGGAAACGGGATGAGAAACGGGAAAAGGAAGAAGTGTATGGAATCTACTATGTGAAATACATACTTACGTAATACATACTTACGTAGATAATAATGTCTGAGATAAATTCGATAACTGTGTTGGAAATCTTATTACATTATTATTACTATATTTAAGGAATACTAATCTGTTGGAAATATAACAGCATTTTATATATAGTCAGTGGACAACTGCCTTTATACTTTTACCTTTACTACCTGTATAGACATTTCACACAAAGCCATCTTGTTCCAAATGAATGATTACTAAATCAAACAGAATAAATTATTTATTGACAAACAAACTTTTACACACGACTATAACGGTATTTACAAAATATACAAAGGCACATACAATATTATATGAAACAGTTAAGCTATCTACATACCGTTGCAAACGATCTATAGCTCAACTGGTCCAAGACCGAACTGGTCCAAGACCGGACTGGTCTAAGACCGCCTTTAATACATCCTCACAAGAGGATGAAAATAACTACGTTCCAAGAATTAAACATTTGTTATGGTGAAATGTAAGTATACCAAAATAGAAGAGTCTTCAGAACTTTAAGAGATCAAACATTTCTATCATTAAAAAAACACTCAAATCGTTGGAAACCTTTTAAGTATTAAGTTAACTGTTTCATTGCGTTTTCACCATAAAAACCTACTTGAAATCAACCCCAAGTACTTTTAAGCACGTGTCTTGAAACATAGATAAGGGATGAAAATTGTGACTTCAAATAAAATTACGATAATATAATATAAAAATAAACTAAACCGACTTCAATCGCCATTGACGAGTAATAGTATTGGTACCGATTTGGATCAGTTGAACTATCTATAGATCGTTTGCAACGGTCTGTAGATAGCTCAATTGTTTCTTATGTATTTTATATGCCTATGTAGGTACATTTTGTAAATACTGTAATGTGTAGTAATAGTAAAAATACATTCTCAAAGATAAAAAAATACTAGACTTGTATTTTATTATAGGACTATGTAGTATGATCAATTATCGCGTAACATAGGAACAAAAAATAAATAAATTAAAAAAAATATATATTTGTTGAAAAATTTAGTTATCAAATCATTTATTAGCTGATCTACGATTAATATTTAATTTTTCATCTTATTCATGATCAAATCAAAGTAATATTTATTTACTCAGAACCCACAGATTTAAAAAGATACACTAAATAAGTCAATAAGGACTTACCTACATTCAAATAAAATACTCAAAATTAGTCATCTAATTCGCGACTATGCGTAGTGTAGGACGCCCTCCGGCGAGATGGAGCGACGATCTGCGGAGTGTAGCTGGCAAACACTGGATGAGAAGAGCCGAAGACCGGGCTCAGTGGCCCGTCTTGGGAGAGATCTACGTCCAGCAGTGGACTGCTATATCTTGATGATGATGATGAGTAATCTAATACTGGCAACATTTGCAAATAGCTAGAGGTACTTGTGTTTAAGACAATTCTAACTGATCCTTATTATTTACTAGGTAAAGAATATATTTGTATTACTATGACTGTGACATACTTAGCGGTTTTGAGTGAGTGATGTAAGTAAAGTAAAAAAGTTCTTTATTCAATATCTTACATACTAGGTGATTCTAGGTGCCAGTTCCACGCGACCAGAGCCTAGATTTTAGAATTGAAAATACTCAAATTGCAGAAAATATGGTTGCAGTAACCTTGAGGAGCTGACCTCGTTCCACGTCCCTGACACATCACTGTGTATACAATCATTATATCGGTCTGCAAGTAAGGGTCGGAGTACACGAGACGAGAATTGAGCTCAATTACACGGCTGGACCGTTCGCTGGGATTAAATTCTATGCCCCGATGGAGGTCGATCCGAATCTGAGTATAATACGGAGATAATTGTTGTCTGGAACTAATATGTCTTTTTATTAAATTGTGTCATTCACAAAATTACGACCATTATCTAAAGTATTTACAAAATTTACATAGGTATGTATAAAAACATAAGAAACTTACTTACTTTGAAAGTAACTTATTTGAAAAATTACCCACGATATTTTATTTGAGGCTTTTTGTGGCTCAGTCCTGAGTGAATACCACTTTTTCACTTATAACTGAGTTGGTAAACATCGTCTAGACATAAAGTTAGGAATTGAGCACGTAATATGAGAAATCAACGTATTTGGGAATGAGGTAAATATAAACTAGAACTAAACCAATCTAAGCCTGAAATACCTACCTAAAGTATTCGTATAAATAATTAAATAAATAATGCTGGACACACAACATCATCTAGCCCCAAGCTAAGCAGAGCTTGTGTTATGGGTACTAGAAGACTGACATACTTAATACAATACATTACATAGTTAAGAGAGATATTTTTTATTGTACTTACATATAAATACCCAGAACACCCGGAATAAATATTTGCAGATCGTACAAACATTTATACCAAGGCGGGAATCGAACCCTCAACCTCCGCGTCGCAGGCGGACCTTCGCCCGCCGCGCCACATCGGTCGTCAAAGTATAATACATTATTATTATTTTTAGGGAACAAACAGTAAAATATAGGTAGGTATACACATAAAATACTTGAAGTTTCCATATTTATCTAAGGTTTCAAACTTCACCACAACGAAAAAAGTCACAAAAGAACGCCTTGGTCGTAATGCTAAAGTTTTTCTTTACCGCCAAGGGGTTGGTGACGTAAGAAGGGGTGACGTCACAATGCGTCGGCCATGTTTGATTTGTGAAGAACAAAGGGGGGACAGTGAGACAATGCAGTGCATGAGACTTTGGAAGCTGAGCTAACAGTACTGAAGTGTTTACACAGAGATTTTAAGGTTTTTAAGAGCTATGATGATACTTTGCAATTGGCTCTTTCAGAAAATTTTTGTCAGTAACTTGAAACAATTTTTATTTCTATATTTTTCAACACTCGTGTGTTACATTTTTGCATACATTCAAGGACTGATGAGGTTCCAGCAATGTACCAATCAAACGCTTCTAATTTTTTTAATGTTAGTGATATGTATGTGTTCTTGCTATATACCAATATTATCACTATCAAAATTATTCTTCAAAGTCAAATAATCTTTATCTTATCACAAAGATCAGATCATTTAGAATTGCCTTATATACTACGTGATCCTAGATGCTGCGACCAGAGCCTAGAAGAACAGGAACTAAAGTCCAAGCATCGAAAACCACTAATTAAAATACTGTAGTAAAGACAGAAAACGTTTTTACATCTCAACCACGTGTCTACAGAAAGCTCATTTTCAAAGAAATCATTGTTATTCATAAAGGCTAATACTCCAGTTTCTTTTTCCTGTATAGTTTCAGCCATATTATTCAGTTTGGGGAAAGTAACACAAATTCCAACAAACCATTACCCCTCCTTCGTTTACCTAATTGGTTACACGGATCCAATTAGCTAACGTGAATCGCCACCACTCGCAACCAACCCTAATAACTTTTAAGGAATACTCAATAGTAATCTTAGCATAAAAAGTACCATAAGTATTCTATCAGCCATATAGTTCCCATGGCTTTGCTTAATTTGGGACTAGAGCGTGATGTGTGAAATGTCAGTGAATATTTATTTTAGAATAACACTACAACAATAACAATAGGTAAGTTAAATAAATCGTAATTCTTACATAAGCTTCTCGGTAACGCTGCTACACTGAAGTTAATTAAGTGACTATACTTTTAGTAAATACATTGTCTATAAGTTGCATAAATAAATACATAAGTAAATGAGTACATAAATATAATACTTAGCAGAATAACGAACAGATGATTTGCATGCTTTGAGAAATATTGAACACTCGACTAGCACACTTTTGAAAGATTAGATTTTGTGATATGTCCTATATGGCTTGTATTTTAAATACTCTTTTCAAGTTGGGAAGTAGTAGTTTAGTTTTTCGTGTCTTAAAAGACCCTTAAGTCCAGCAGTATACCTCAATATATGATGAGCTTTCCTTAACCTCAAAGGTTTGCTGGAAGAAAACTCTTTTTAGGGTTAAACTCGCCTTTGTACATAGCTTGTAATACCTAGTCTGTAAGATATCTATGTGTACAATAAAGAATTAAGAATTAAGAATGAGTTAAATCGTCAAAAGCTAGATTGTCTATACATAATTTATATTCGGATTTAAACTTTGACAGTTCAAATAAAAATACTCTTAGCTCATTTAACCTTCGGCCATTTAAATTCTCGTTTTAATTATCTCATCATTCAAAATGTTGTAATTATGGCCGTTTTTTACAAAAAAATAGATGATACCAAAGTAACATTTTCGCTATTGGAAAGTCTAGATTTATAAAATCTCAGTATAGTTAGCCACTACATTCACACTACTAATTCACCAAGTAGGTACGCGATTTTTCGCCCGTTACCGCACCCCCTTCCTACCCTATTTACCCCTCCACGCCCCCTCGCGGACGTGATTCGAAAACAAATACGTACATCCGCAGAATACAGTATTTGTGCTAAAGCTCGGTGTAAATTGGAGCAAGGAAGATCATTTATGCATTTGGAAAGAATGGAAAGACTTTGTTTCGGAAATTGTTGTTTAGGTATTCAGTGGAAATTCGCACGCGAATTTGCTGTGATTTGATTAGTACGTGAAGATTGGTGACTTGCTACGGAACTATAAAAGTGACAGTAGTTTAGTGTCAATCAACGTTTTGACTCATACTTGTATAGATGTCTTTAACTGTTGATTTTGTGATGGAAATTGCCACCTTTAACTATTATTTTTATTTTTAATATTATAACTATGGATTTGTCGTATCTGCAATGATAAAATATTATTCTTATTATATTACAATGTCGGTAGATTTTTTTTAACAGTTTGTTAAAAAAAACAAAAAATATATCTATCATGTAACCAAACATACCTTTTATGACGTTTCACTTTAATTACTTTGTAAATATTTTGGCAATAATTTAGGTTTTAGGTATTCTACAAATTTCTTAGCAAAGTTATACCACACGAGGTTACCCAGGCACAAAATTAGTCACAAAAGTTTCTTGTAGAGGATCGAACCCACAACCTACAGAGTAGAAATCAACTTTTAATTGTTTTTATTTAATTATAAATAATATAATATTGTAGCTTACGTCTAACTTGTATAGTGGTTAGGATCATTTTTTCATTTTTCACAAAGATCATACCTACCTACTTAGCTTCATAAACAATTAATATTTATTTCATAACACAGCTCAGTTACGGTAGTAGCTCTGCCGTTCGTAGGTTTGATCTCTACCGAGACCAAATATTTGCGTTATAAACACTAATATTTGTTCTATGTCTGGGCGTTAGTAGGTACTATGTATTCTATGAATTTATAAACCCAGTATATAAATATTCTAGTTCCCTATATCACAAGCATTGTTATATTATTATATATTATATATATTATTTTCATTATTTTTTAATTAATTACAAGTAGTTACTACTGTAATGTTACATTAAGATAAGGTCCATCTTTCGCTTCTTTTGTTAATCGTTTTAACAGTTAGAATGGGGAATTGTTTATTAGAGCGAGGTATAGTGGGTTCGAGGTTGAATTCGTTAGGACCACAATCTTGGCCCTCACTTGGATGAACAATGGTCAGTGGCTAAGCCAATTAACTTCGGGTTAACTGATTACGTCACTTTGAAAGAAACTTATGGCTTTTTTTTCATTCAAGAAAGTAACTTGGGCTTTAAACGCCACAAATTTAATCAATATTTTTATTTTTTGGCCATAACATATGGCAATCTTCCAGATTTGGACATAACTTCCAGCATCACGACATTAAAATTTACTTAGCTATCTCTTCTTTTTCTTTACCTTTATTCTTATCTTATTTTAATGTTATTTTAAACATAAGATAACTTTATTGGTCAAAAACACAAGAAAACAAATTTTGAAAGAGCAAAAATAGTTTAGTTCAAAATAATTTATTGAATTTAGACTATTTGCAAATAATTGTAGTTCTCCAGCGGGGTCGTGTTCGGCTCTAATCATTTTGCTAAATCATAATGAACCTATAATTGTAACCAAAATGATGCAATAAATGAATACATACATTTGTTATGTGTCTGGGTGTAATGCATTCTATGTACCTATGTATTAACAAAAAAAGTATATTCTATCAGCAATCTAGTTCCCATACTACAAGCTTTGCTTAGTTTAGGACTAGAGGGTAAGGTGTGATATGTCCATGAATATTAATTTATTTATTTCATAAAAAAACTATTTTTTATTTTTTTTACTATTGCTAAAAGTTGTACACCCTATTTTCGGTGGTGGTTTATGTAGGGGCAGCATATTTTTACGAGCAACTTGCCCTAGTAGGTAAATCCTAGCAAGACTTAACCTCAATCTAATAAAAAATTAAAACGACTGAGGTGCGGCCACTAGTCCCTAATGTATCTACCCACACTTTATGCTAACATAGGGTTGGCCGCATTTACACGAAAAGCTGGTTATCCACTACCTGTGCTGGAGCTACTTTGAGCATTAAGTAATTCCAGTTTCGCGTTAAATCAATAAATTCAAACGGTTTTTTCTGTGACCGTATTTGATCGGATTTTTTCTGAAGTGATATTAGGGGTTACTCTTAGTTATCACAGTTCAAGCATAAGAATTAATTTTGAGAACATAGGTTTAACACAAAAGCTTACGTGATTTATGATCAACTAATGTATTCATTTATTAATTGTCATCCTTATGCATTTACATTTATATGTAAGTATTAAAATTTGGGTAAAATCTTTATTATTCTATCAATACAACAATCAACTATTTCAGTAATATTTTTATAAAAGGTTTTTTTGTGTAAATGCGTCAATAGTTTATATCACTTGGCTATCGCCCACACAAATACGCCCAACTCCTACACCATAATCCAATTACGAACGACTTATTGGATAGCATTTTCACCATTTTACTCTATTTCATATCTGCTATTGTCTTTTGTTCTCAACAGGGGCAGAAATATGCGTGCGGTGGCAAAAAGCAATCGCAATCTAATTACGACTTTATCTTGTACGAATTAAGAATGTTAATTGTTTGTTTATTGTTGTGTGTAAACTGCTAAATTGAACTTTAACGCCTAGAAAATAAGGTATCAAAAGTATGTATTGTAAGGTAGGTAGGTACGTGTTAAATCTCTCATCAAGATGTCACGTCCGAAATTTTGTAATTTATTAAGATTGGAGATATTTTGGGGTCTTAGCTGCCTGGGGGCAAGTGACATCTTTTTTGGTGAAAATCTTTAGGTAATGAGATAGGCAACAGATTTTTTTATGATGTGACATTGCAAATATTTTGTCTACTGTTTAGTTGTGTTTCAAACAGTTGTTACAACATCCGATAATCTTTATTTATCTTTACACGTATAAATGATTATTAAGTGTTGACGTAATTGATATTGTGTTAACACTTACGGTCTGTTATATGAAAAGTTAGCGCAGACATGATGTCTTGATTAGACCCATCAAAGAGTTGACATTAATTCACCATACGTAATGGTGAATTACTGTCAACTCTAACTTTTTATAAGATAGGGGGATTGTGTTTTGTATACTTAATATAATTAAATATGCTATTAGTAGTCATCATAACTCAGTCGGGATAAGCTATGCCAGTTTAGTGCTTTAAGTTGTGGGTTCTAACCCTACCAAACACTTATTTATGACAAACTTAGATGTTTGTTTAGGTGTTTTAACCATACAAACATCTATTTAAAAAAATAAGCCAAATGTTAGTTTTACAGTCTTGTACTATCAATGATAATATTTGTTATTTAGGTAATCCTTTGTAGTATTATCGAAGTAAAGTAAATTCGAGGATAAAAGGTACCGAACAAAAACTGATCTTTTAGCCTGAAAATGGCTAAATACCGAAAAACATCGTTTCTATTCCCCTTCTATTTCCATGAATATCGGTCGACAAATAGTCCGCACTTTGAATTGGATCCCATAAATCCTCCCGTATTGGGTTTCTCTGCTTCGTTATTTTGCTGACCCCTAACGATGTGTCTTTTGGTACAATGCAGAGGTAAACATAGTAAATGTTTGACAGAAAACTAAATAGTACAATGGGATAGAACAAACTCTACAACAAAATAAAATTAATAAATATGACGGACAAAAAATATGCATCACTTAAGATATAATAGTATTTTTGTAAATACATGCATAGTAATACAAACATCAGTGCTCATCACACAAATGTTTGTTCTAGGCGAGAATCGACCTTGAGACCTACAACATGCAAAGCAGAGCTACTAAAACACATTTTTACAACCAAATATTCTTTATTCTGTAAAATCGCATAGATCGTTTAGGTATAATCGTCTTATATACTAGGTGATTCTAGGTGCTAAGTAGTTCTAGACCATTATACATTTTTAATGATATTTCATTACCATGACGTATAATATTAGATTAGTATAAACCATGACGAGTATGCTAAACTACAACACGATTAAAGTTCCGAACTTTGAATTTTGGAAGTGCTATGAACTGTCTGCTAAGTTGATGCCAGCACAGGTGGAAACATTCTAGAACATTTCCACAATCAAAGGAACAACGAGAACAAACAGATTTACGGACAAATAAGTTTTGGTTGAATTAATTGGCAGGATGTGGCAAGTTTAAACGCCAAAGCTAACTCTTTGTTTTAAAAAGTTGCAGTGGACAGATGTCTTTATTCACACTAACACAGCTAAGTTTAACTGAGATTCAACCAATCAGAGACTGTAGAAAACACCATCATTTTACAAAACGGCCCCTGATTGGCTGATGTGCGGGACGTAAACATTTATAAATAAATAAAAAATAAATAATGCTGGACAATCCACACAACATCATCTAGCCCCAAGCTAAGCAGAGCTAGTGTTATGGGTACTAGAATTATTATTTTTATCTATCAGATGAGTGGACAACTTTACAGTAGGTATCTATATTATCTCGTCAATGTCAATTCTATATTTTTATAAGACAGGATGAAAAAGCCAATAACTTATTATTTAATAATCAAGTAAAAGTACCGATAACGACTTCGTGTGTACAGTTACTGTTTTCAAAAGTACCGGTAATTACCGGCACTGACTTTATTAAAAATACCGGTAATTACTAGTACTGACATTATTCAAAAGCTTTGGCTTCAGTACCAGCCGAAAATTACCGGTACTGGCTTCAGTACCAGTCAAAAACCGGTACTGGGATTAGTACCGGTACTGCATGTCCTAGTAGGTACCTACTCGAGACCTCTTTCGCGAAATTGCTCGCACTCTTACATCTCTAATTAAGGAACGCAGACAATTACAGGCGACACTTGACAATAGCTACGCCTTAATATTTAAGGGCTGTTTGATGAGACTTTATATTGGCCTCGTTAAGAATTGATTTAATTACATGTTGGTGACGTCTTGAACTGACATACAATGTATCAAGTACTCTTATGCTTCGTCTTTTTCCAAAATTGCTATTTTCAACCGTATCTTAATGAAATTAAGAACGTTTATAAATTAAAAAAAATGCAAATGCTAGCTGTTACTGACTTTCAGCGAAGCAAATTTTATCATACTCCATCAGTTACTTCTTTCTATTGTTATAAATAAATGAACGGTTCTGATACACCTCAGATTCCTCAAATATGTTCCGAGTGTAGAACCGAGATGAGTAGAAGGATTTTGGGACATTTGCCTAGCTATGGGACGAGATAGGTTACATAAAATATAAATAGGTAGATAACTCTTTATTGTTTACCATACACAAATAAAACAATGAACTTAAACAAGTAGTCATGCATCACAATGGGCGGCCTTATTGCTGAGAGCGATCTCTTCCAGGCAACCGAAAGCATATACGTGTATGTTAGTAGAACAGGAAGGCACATGTTGCTTTCTGGAAATACGATAAAGCCCCGTATTCATGGTAAACATTTGTTTAGGAACAGTTGATCAACATTGTTGGTGAGCGGCGAGAATGTTGCCAGCAACTATGTTTAAACGCTATCAACTCAGCAACACGCAATGTTGCCAGCAACATGTTGACAGCAATTCCGCAACACGTTGATTAAACTTTGTTGCTAAACAAATGTTTACCATGAATACGGGGCTTTAGACTACCTAAAATAACGTCAAAGAAGCCCACAATCTCGACACCGTCACTGGAACTTCTCAAGGAAATGCCATTACTCTCGTTTCTGCGCCTTTTTTCACCCGCAAGGAAATCGTTTAAGTTAACTCGTTTACTCATGAAACTTGCCTTGTGGCCCGGATTACACAGATAAAACTTAGTTTGGTTATTAAAGCTGGATTTTAAAAGAATTTTCATCATTTTACGTCTATCTGCAGATTGTTTATGTGCACTGGCAAATTGGTTTTAAAGTGTAACTTTATTCGGAGTTTCCCTTGGGAGATAAAAATGGAAGTTACAAAATATTGAATTTAGATTGAATTTTGGATATTTATTCAGCGAGGCTGGAACAAAACTCTGTTTAGGTCTATTTTGAATTAAAACTTATTTTTATGATGAATACCTGCTTGTTCCGTCTAGGTAAGTATTCGGTTAAGTATTGTAGGTATGTTATTTAATTTAATATTTATTTATTTAATTTAATTTAATTTATATACGTGTTTACTAAAAAAGTATAAGTAGGTATTATATCTAGTTTCCATTAAAACAAATAGAATCTAGTTTACATAATTCCATTAAATATTAATTTGATACCAACTGTAAGTATTTATTTTCCCATCAAAATCACACCTCTCTTTTTCTGCAACAGTCCCCAAATATCACAGAATCCCCAAAATTATGACGTTACAGAATTCATAAAATATTCGATGCGTTTCCGACAATCACAGTGACGATGCGCCGATATATATTCAGTGGCGATTGGGAGCTTTTTATATGGCAATACAGCTGAGCCCATAGCCCGAGCGTAACGATATTTCGACGCGCATTTCGATACTTCCCGAAATTTCGTTTTGTTGTACACAATTTGTCTGGAAGTGATCACTTTTAGCAATAATACACCTCATTATGATTTTTTGTACTGTTATTGTATTAAAATATTTAAAACTATCTCGGTTTTGAACATAGTTTTCTTTATAAACGGAATATTTACCATGATTTGTGATTAAGATTATTTCCCGATATTTCGGCACAGTTACATGCGTCATGATCACGGGTCGAAGAAAACTATAAGAAATTATATATTATTGTATTGTAAATATAAAAAAAATATATATATACAAATTGTATTGCTGATCTACATTTTTACATGTTTGTAGTATTTTATGTCGTAATCACCAATATTCTAGTTTAAAAATGTGTTATGAATGTTATGAAGAAGCACAAACAAAATTAACATTTTAAAAGTGTTCATCACGTTTTATTAGATTTACAAAGACGAAATAATCATAAAATAAAAGTAAATTAATATAGTTAATATTATTTCTGTAAGTTTTTTTTAATGAGTTGTAGACAAGGACAGACAAGTCACAATTCTTACAGCTCTTCTTAGTTTAGAAGTAAATAATGATAACAATTTATTCGCAGGCCGAAATGTTTCGCGTTAATTTGTCATAGCTGAATTATAGGGAGGTAATTACGTGAATTAATGAAGTAAAAACATTTGAGATATAATTTTAATTGCAATCTTCAAAGTAATGAGCTTTTATGAGAGCCATTAATTATGTTTTCAGACTTATTACATATCACTTTCATTGCATTATAAATACGACTATGTTCACAGTACATGTATGGTGAGTATCTAGCCCAGCGTATCAGCATTGCTATTCAGCGCGGCAATGCAGCCAGTATCTTGGGTACGCTTCCGATTGGTACTGATTTTGATCAGTTGAACTATCTATAGATCGTTTGCAACGGTCTGTAGATAGCTCAACTGTTTCTTATGTATTTTATATGCATATGTACATTTTGTAAAACTGTAATTGTTATCACATATATTTATATTTCGTTCGCAGACGTCAATAAATCACACCTAAATATGATTTATCAGAATTTCCAATTCGATGAAATCATTTTCAATTTCAAATTTCACTTTGAAATCCCACCGGCTTCGACCTAGGAACAATAGAAAATAGAAATCTGGAATTTTGTTCAAAGTTTATAACACAAACGCTTGGGTTCCTATTCAAATAAAATACGCATCACACAATTTCATGAAAAAATTCCGCACATAACTTTTGAAGGGTTAAAATGCTATAAATATGAACGTATCTCGCGATCTCCGCTATAATCTTACCGTTTATCTTATAACGCAACATTAAGTCCGAGAACTCCAAGCATCTTGAAATATTCCCTTCACAGATATTAAGATTCATTAAACTTGCCTCTAGTTTGGAGAGATAGCCCCCTGGTAGCGTAACTTCTGTCAGAAGATAGAATGAAACATTGAAATCGGTAGATTACGGTTTGTTGCTGGTAATGCCACAACTAAGATGAAAGTTTTGAAATTATTTTAGTTGAAGTGCATTCAACGTCTCGTCGTAAATATCGTCTGGTGCATTGTTGAATGCATAATTTAAATCTAGAGAATGATATATTTGAGATAGAGTTATCATTGCTATTTGCTCTTTGTGTTAAACTACTGAGCACCTCACAATGGACTTGGTATTTGAAGTTTGTTATAGATAGACAATCGTAACGTCGCAAAATATAATGGATGAAAGTATTGAGCTACAATAACATTTTAAGAGCATAAATGTTCCTATCACCACAGTGGGTGTAAAAGTTTGGAGGAGACTTTATCTCGTAGTGGACATAAAAAAAAGCTCTCATACACATGTGCCTGTTTTAATTTCACAACTGAATCGATGACTACTTACATGTTGAATATGACAATAAGTAGTAACTTTTACAATGATGATTGTATGTTTTCTCAATCATAATCGAAACTTGGTAATATCGATATTCGTATCTTCCTGAAATGATATTTATATTAGAAGAAGAATCTGAAGAATCAAAACATTTATTTACGACAAAAAAACTTAGAGATAATACATGTAAACTTAATAATAATCAAATATAAGTATCGTAAAACGTACCCTGACTCAGCATACGTTGGTTGACTGCACAGAACATATAAAATATACATAGTAGAAGGCGCATAGTGCATTATTAGTATCGGAACCAGCGTACCCCAAACTAACACTGACACAGGTTAATTGTATTTCGTCACACTAAGAAAAGCGTCGTGTGATTGGTTGAATGAAAGTAAGTAATACATTAGTCTTCGTTCATTTGAAAATTAACTATAATCATATGACGATAGAGTGGTTTATGTATTGTATGTTCTGTGGTTGACTGGCAACCAATGCTGGTCTTCCGTCAGGGCCGTTCAGTGATGTCACGGAAAAATTAACAACCAAATGAATTAAAACTACAAGGAATACGTTATTTGTACCTAATGAATATCCATACATATTTGTTCGGTTTTTAATATACTTACCCAATTTAGAAAGGTTACCTCATTGAATTTCAAAGACCGTTAAAAATGGTCCTTCGATCGAAACACGTCACTTCATTAAATTTAGCCTTAAAAGTTCATCGCGTTGATTTCATATTCAATTTTCCTTTCGCTGGGGCTTTCATAATTTTTTTATGGGGCATAAAAAGCGCCTGTGAGAAGATGCTTTTTTTCTATAGAATGGGTAATGTTGGGAAATTGGGTGTGTTTTGAACATAAAATAGATTTTTCTGAGCGGATTTTGAGAGTAATGAATTTATCATTTTGTTCATTTTGTACTATCCCAAAAGAGTACTAACCTAAGTTAGGCGATCTGTCTTTAAACCTGCTTTTATAAATCATGTTCAACTTTCATACTTATTCTTATATATTATAAGTAAATGATGACTTCTGTTGGTTGATTTTAGGTAAGAATCAGTTCTTGCTTTTTGCTGTTAAGTTTGTAAAAGAAAATACCAAAATAGCAGTACCACGTAGTGTTTGTTTGAGCTCTAATTATACTGAAAAAGCATTTGGGTGGCGAGTTCCCAAATATTTATTCATACTACACCTAAATTTTAATTAATTTTCACATTTTGAATAAACAAACATTAGTTTTATCACATTAAAACATTTAAAATTCAAAATCCAGCACAGTTTAAACCCTACTGGAATCAAGTGGTTCACAGTTAAGTTCTTATTATTTTAAGCGTATAGCTTAGCTTCACAATAATTTAAAGTGAACGTGAACACAATACAATTCGTAATTCGACCTCATTTCTGCCGGGGTGAGGGTAGACGTAAAAAGTGTGCGCTCATTAACGCGTTCCGGACTGGCCCCGGTATCTCAAGTGTTGGTAACAATACATTTTTGTTTAAAAAAACTAAGGAGCTAAAAAACTTTTGTTTTCATGAATAAAATGACTGAGTAAATGCGCGAGTGTTTGCTAGCTGAGTTTAGTTACTTTTTTTTTACGTCGACTTATATGCTTATATAAAATAGTAATCAATATAAACAATAACAATTAAAACGCTGTATTGATAATAGTTTATATTCATTAATATAAAAATAAACTACTTTTCCTTATATTATAAAAAATCAGAATCGTCGCGAGATCCTATTTCATTTGCTAAGCCTACAACAATAATTTTTACTTCCCCCAAAACTCGTCTCCAATATATTTTTATGCGCAGTTCGATCCTTCTCCCACAACTTATGCATTTCAAGTGATTCTTATTCATTTTTCGTTAATCAATACGTATACTGCCAGTCATCAAGGGAGGGAAGTTCCCAGCCGGAAGTAGGAGACTCAACTCAGAGGTTAATTGCGCGAAAAGCGAAGCCCTTCGTATCAAATATCGAACGATTATTTTTTGTGAACATCATGCGATGCGGAGAGAATCGATTTTAGAAATAAATTGGAATGATTTGATATGCCCGTCGTAAATTGCATTTTGGTTGGATTATTTGCAAATGGTTTTGGGAATTATTGCTAGATTTCTTCCGTGTGACTTCATCGCTAGGATAATGATCGTTGGACTTCAGACTAGTCATTTTGAATGTTCATGGTAGAGCCAATATGTAAATTCAGATTTCAAACAACATTTAATCTCAATCGTACCTATAGGTAAAATTACTCAAAATACGTCTAAAAATAAAAAAATATTTTATATTGATAAATATTTAGGTACCTACTTTATTTAAATTCACTTACAGCATTTACAAAACACATAAGAAACAGTTGAACTATCTACAGACCGTTGACACCATCTATTAGAAAGCTCTTTATTAGTTTATTTAAATAGAAAAACTTAAAACAAAAGTAGAGAATTATACAGTTTCAAACTGAATTATTGAATATGAGAATACAGCGGTATTTCAATGCCAGCAGCAAAAAATATGACCAAAATCTGAAAAGCAAAAACCATATTTTCCGTCAAAAACCTCAAAAATCCACGTTTTTGCTTTACTCATTATCGGCACATCGTTAACGTGTTTCTGGCTGTGCTGGTTAATTCAAATTGTGGAAATATGTAAAACCGCAGTGTTACAGCAAATGCTTTTTGAAATACTTTTGGAGATTCGAAACAGGAAAGTTTACATTTAAAATTAAACAGCATACGTTTTTGATCAAACTTATATTATAAACGCGAAAGTTTCTATGGATGGATGTTTTGTTTTGTTACTCATTCACGCAAAAACTACTAAATTGTTTTTTATGAAACTGTACAATCATGTTTATGTATCAGAATAACACAATGGCTATTGTAAATGCGTTCATAGAATCCATGTATTTTAATTTAACACTCAAGCACAGAACAAATAATTATTATTTTATTTTACTTGAATATAAACTAAAATATTTTTTTTAATTCCTTAGACTTTTAACTCATTACTCTCTAGTCTAGACCTATTAAATATATTATTTAGTTCTTATAGAAGTTGTGTACACACCAATACTAAAGTAAATCATAACCGCTCGTAAAATGATAACCATAGCGTATCGAAACCCCGGCTTTAGGAGCAATTTCAAATAATATGAAATTATTATTAATTCTTACCGCCGTGGACCGGTAATCACGTACTGAATATATATGATTACAGATGAATACAGAGTCGTATGTATTTTTTGAGGTAGGTACCTTCTAACCGGAATATAAATGAAGGCTTTGTTATATTCATTTACTTACCTACTTACTGTAAATGTTTTTTTTTGTAGATTGTCTGCCCAAACACAGGGTTTTTTGCAATAGTTTGTAATCAAAGTTATAAGCAGGACTACAGAATTATATGCCGGACTTTAAGAATAGATATGTATTGCATAAAAATTATATAATTTGATTTATTATATAACTTACTAGATTTTTTTAGAATTTTGTTCATATTTTCTTACTCAGATTATAGGATACAAAAAAATCTTAATATGTACCCAATAAGGGTATATTAGCTTCTTAAAATTTCGAAGCTGATTTAAATAAAACCATTGTAACAATACATGAAAGGCAGAGCTACTGCCAACTGAGCCGTGACGCTTGTCGCAGTTTTATTGAGTAGGTTAGGTAGAGACTTCCTAACATATATTTTACTTACCCGCTGGCTCAGCGAGTGAAGAGAAAGAAGAAGAGCGAGTCAAAGAGTGTCTTGGCCTCCGATACGAGAATTTACATTATTATCAACACATATTATTTGAAATGAGGTAAATAATACAGCTAAAATTACCGTTAGAACTAGTTATTTTCATAACAAAAGATCAACCATGCATCAAATGTAAATCAAGTACAATCCAACAGAATGCAGTACAGTCGAGTGTAGCAACACTCACACTTTTGTTGCCATCCACTTGACCCATATCCTCGACATGTCTCCTGTTACAGTCCACCCCTTATAGGGATGGCTTATCCGGCCTTTTTTTAACCGATAAAAAAACCGGATAAAAAAACCGGAGAAGATTCTCAAGCCGATTTGTATTTATTAAGCTATTGCATAGCTTCTATCGCGGGCCTTGAGCGTGGAGACCGAATCCAGAAATTCCGTAACGAAATAACCTAATACTGCGCATGCGTAATCTAGCAAAAAATGCTATGCAATAGCTTTGCCGCAGTTCTCGAATGCCACACGTCTTTTTTTATGAACACGCGTAGCTATTTGAGGCGATTCTGTATGGAGCGTGGGCCACGACTAAAAAACTCGTCCCTCAGGGTTGCCACATAATATGTTTAAAAGGGCTTTTAAAGGCCAACCTTTTATTATTTTTATTTAAAAAATCCATCCCATGGAAATCGATATATTTTGAAAAACAGTTTTTTATTTTAACGTCGTATTACTCCGAATCCTGAAAGCCCACAAAAATGTCTGCAGTTGCGTTGAAAAGGGCATGAAACGGGCTTTATTTGTTTTTAGATTGTTTGAAAATCCAACCTGAGGGAATCGAGATATTTCCGAAAAACTGTATTTATTTTTTGCAATACTACAGTTTTTCAGGAATAACTCAATTTCCACAGGTTGGATTTTTAAACAATCTGAGGAATAATTAAAGCCCTTTTAATGTTCTTTTAAACGCCATCACAGTTATTCTTGTGGGCCTTCAGAATTCTAAGTTATATGAGGTTAAATGAAAAACAATTTCATCGAAATATCTCGATTTCCATGGGACGGATTTTTTCCGTAATTATATTAAAATATTGGCTTATAAAAGCCCTTTTAAACGTACTATGTGGCAAACTTGAGGGACAATTTTTTTAGTCGTGGCCCAAAGTGCCCATTCTCCTTTGAAAAATATTTGAGAAATTCGAAAAACAATGCACTAAACCTTAGCTGTAAGTAGATATTATGTTATTTATGTTATGATTGAATGTTGTTGTTGTTTTTGTTTTGTTGAATAAATACAAAAAAAATACAAAATTTACAGAGTAGTTCGATTTTGTTTTTTAACGTAGGTAACACGGTTCAAAACCGGTGAACATTTACATACAAAATACAACTTCTATATTCTAACCTCTTCATAGTTTCAAAGGTTTACTAGAAAAAAACTTGTTTTAGGGTTAATCTCGTTAAGTATGTTTAGAGTCAATATACCAGAAACATGTTTCAGCTAAGCATTTTTACGGCAGTTGGTTTGACTAAAGCTTAGATTTTAACGAAATATTATTAAAGTTAGCAATAAACGCTTGAATATTGCATTATTTTATTACATAATTTGTGAAAAATTAGAAGTGTTAATGTGGTTAATACTATTACATTTTACAAACTTCAAATTCATTTATTCAATAAAATCACAAGGATCACTTTGAAACGTCTTACATACTAGATGATTCTAGGCGCCAGTTCGTCGCGACCAGAGTCTAGAAGAACTGGCAAGGAACTAGACCTATAATTTAAAAATAATATATAAATAAAAGAAATCATTTTTTTTTATTATTAATACAGTTTACCATGTCCGACTATTTGCAAGAAGTGACCGTCTTTTCCTGATTTCCCTCCTGACCATATTCCCACCTCACCCCACACCGTCCAAGCGTCGACCTCCAAACAAAAACACTCCATCGGCCCACACCATAGAGATCAAACTCCTTTGCACTTCACCTTCAAAGGCAACTCCCCCACGCAATTTAACACTTTGTTTTTCCTTCAAACATGGCAGAATATTCAATGTCGACGGAAAATAAGTAGGTAGCTGCTATTAAGCGATTCCCCACTTACATGCTAAGGTAATAAGTGCTAGATTCAAATGGCAAGGCGGGTGGTGTAATGAATTTTTTACACAGTTTTTGGACCTTTGGTGCAATATACATGTAATCTAAGGACGATTCACACTGATCCCTTGACTTCAGTGATTATATTATTATATCAAATACTGACTTTTTCATGTTTGCGTTGGCTTAGACTTAACAGAAAATTTATTTTGTGCTGTATATATTATGAATTAAAATTATAGAATAAAATATATTTTTTAGTTACAATGTAACTAAATATAAAACAAAATATATATACATAGGTGTTACAACTCAGTTGGTTTAGCTCTGTTTTCTATGTTGGGTCGTGGGTTCAATCCTTACGAAGAATAAATATTTGAGTCATGGCATCAGTCAGTATATTCGTAAAAGTTATCAGCAATCTAGGTAATCTATAAGTCATAAGCTTGTGTCTAGTTTGAGCCCAAAGATGAGTGAAATTACTCATAAAATGTTCGAGACAAGTTTTGTGGTTCTAAAAATGGTAAAAGTAAAGAGTACCTAATGATACCGAAATGATGATGAAGCTTTTTCTAGGACTTAAAGCTATATTTCACCGAGACGTCATGGCGCAACCAGTCACCGCTACCAACAAAATGTATACAGCTCTATAGAGAGTTACTCACCTGGTGTCCGTTTGGTTGCGCAACCAAACGTACATTTTGTTGGTAGCGGTGACTGGTTGCGCCGCCATGGTGTTCCGGTGAAATATAGCCCTAAGTCAACCAAGTTTCCTGAAATCCAGGAAACCAACCTCATTTTATATTTAAAAGACCTAAGCACCAAAACTTTCAATTTGTTGTGCGTCGATTCATTTAATGTTGCCAACTTTTAATTGGTTTTAATAAATTCTCGTTTTGCGATCGCTATAGTATAATGTAAACTTTTTTAATTATAGTTTGAAAACTTTCTATGGAAATGATTGACGGGATTTTGCTTACCTGAAAGATGGTAAATTAACCTTTATCATGGCGGACGTTATATAATTATTGGGCGTCTAGTGTTGTCGACGCGTGACCCGAGGGCTGGTGAGTATCTGGCCCAGCGTATCAGCATTGCTATTCAGCGCAGCAATGCAGCCAGTATCTTGGGTACGCTTCCGATTGGTACAGATTTGGATTAGTTGAACTATCTATAGATCGTTTGCAACGGTCTGTAGATAGCTCAACTGTTTCTTATGTATTTTATATGCCTATGTACATTTTGTAAATACTGTAATAGTCGTAAGTTTTTTTGTGAATAAAATTGTAGGTTCTTTTAAAAAAAAAATTATGCCTTGATATGGTTTATATCAATAAAGACATTTAAATATATCTCTAGACATTGAGTACAACGCCATCTAGTGTCAACAGACAAGAAGACCAAAAGTGGTAACGACATTACTTTTAACCTTATTTTTTTCCGTCTAGCGCCCTCTTTCGCAACGCGCGATATTAATTCCAAAAGAAAGGTCACACCCAAAAAAAAAGACGTGTGGCACTCGGGGACTGCCGCGGTAAAGCTATTGCATAGCATTTTTTGCTGGATTACACATGCGCAGTTTTAGGTTTTTTCGTTAGGTTATTTCGTTACGGAATTTCTGGATTCAGTCTCCACGCTCAAGGCCCGCGATAGAAGCTATGCAATAGCTTAAAAACAAGAACAGACAAGAAGAAAGAAAACATCGGTGTAACGTTGTTTAGGAAATCACCACAAAATTAATACCCGAAAACTATGAAACGGTAAAACCGAAAACTATTCATTAGCAACACATGCTCAGATTTATCAGGCAACTTTCCGGCCGAGTGCGGGTAGTTCTAAATTAAACCGTAATTAGTCAGGGCTCGCCCTTCTGATTTATTGCACTTTTTACGGAAACAGTCCCCGCACTAATGTTATCATTCACGCTAGTATTGTTTCGCTTTGTATGTACGTGTTTTATTTGTTCATTAAGTGTTTTGATACTTTTTACTGTAAATAAACATTAATAGTGTTTATATATGATTAAATTTAAGTACTCAAATAAAAACGTGAAGTTTCAAATAAGATTACAATTATTTTACATTTTCAAGGTTAATTTTTTTAAAGTTGTTTAGCGTAAAAATAAATATAATAGGTTCTGAATTACGGTTTTATATTAGGTATTTTTTTTTCATTGTTTGCTCGTTTATTTACTCTCATATATAATTATTATTATATCTACTCACCTGTAAAGTAGAGAAATAAACGTATAATCTCAAAAGTTAATAAAAACATGTTAATATTTGCAGAAGCGAGTGAGACGTCTAAAGTGATTTTTAAAAGAAATAAAATAACACACATAAAATAAACAAAGGAGAATGGGCGATTCTGTATGGAGCATGGGCCACGACTAAAAAACTCGTCCCTCAGGGTTGCCACATAATATGTTTAAAAGGGCTTTTAAAGGCCTACCTTTTACTATTTTTATTTTAAAAATCCATCCCATGGAATTCGATATATTTTGAAAAACAGTTTTTTATTTTAACGTCGTATTACTCCAAATTCTAAAGGCCCACAAAAATGCTTGCAGTTGCGTTGAAAAGAGCATAAATCGGGCTTTATTTGTTTTTAGATTATTCGAAAATCCAACCTGTGGAAATCGAGATATTTCCGAAAAACTATATAGATTTTTTGCAATACTACAGTTTTTCAGGAATAACTCAATTTCCACAGGTTGGATTTTTAAACAATCTAAGAAATAATTAAAGCCCTTTTAATGCTCTTTTAAACGCCATCACAGTTATTCTTGTGGGCCTTCAGAATTCTAAGTTTTATGATGTTAAATGAAAAACTATTTCAGCGAAATATCTCGATTTCCATGGGACGGATTTTTTCCGTAATTATAGTAAAATATTGGCATATAAAAGTCCCTTTAAATGTACTATGTGGCAACCTTGAGGGACAATTTTTTTAGTCGTGGCCCAAAGTGCCCATTCTCCTTTTAGCACCGCACCAAATGTCAAAAGCTCTAGAAAAAAGTGGGACCCATTTGAAGCATCAAATTAAACAAAACCAAAAAGGTCACATTTAAAATTCAAAAACGGACATCTCAATGTACATCATAAGCCTCCATATTTGCTAAAAAAAAAAACATTCCCCTCGTTTTAAAACGTCATCGGGTCGTTGACCCCGTGTTGACCGATTGTAGCTGACGTAACAGTTCACACGTGAAATGTTCGGCTTTAATTGTGCGCTGATGTTAAAATTGTTATCAGCATTATTTAATAGGGGGGAAAAGGGGTAAAATAGGGAGTGAAATTGGAAAATGAAAATTAAATAAACTCAAAATAATTGGAATTACTAAACTTTAGAGTTTCTTGGTGTTTAAAATGAGATGTTTAGGAAGTCTGGTCTAAAATATTTGAAGATGAGTGAAGATTTGTTTATAAAATTATTTTTTTATTTATGTAAAAAAGGTGAAAATTATAAAATATTTTGTCCTAAAAACAACAACCATTGTAACATATTTAGACGTGAAATTTAAATTATAGCTATCCCACGTAATTTTAAAAAAAACGTAGGTACTTCTTACGTGCTACGAAGCTACGGGGCGTAGCATTTGTAGCATTCGTAGCATGACATTCGTAGTCACGTAGAACCACCGTAGCACATCCGTAGCATGTGCTACGAATCGTAGAATACGTGATTTACTTGTATCTATTCAACTTTCAAAAACTATTAAGCATTTTGAATATATGGAATACTAGATTATACAGTAAAATAAAAGAGATAATCAATTAAAAACATGAAATACAACGCTATAAATATTGTTTATATTACTATTCCTTAAGTATGATATATGTTGGTCAAATAAATTTCATTTAATATGATTTCTATCAACATTACTTTCTATCAGGTGTGTTTGTAGTCAAAAGACGACCAATAAAATTAAAAATCTAATATTTTTTTTAATGCCGTGTTTGATGGTTTTTATGCTCACTAGATGGCGTTGTTTGAAATGAGTTTTAACGAACTACCCTCTCTTCAACTACACTAATATTATCCAGACGCAAGATAGCAGTAATATTTTAACTGTGACACAACACAGATGTCCACTATCATTTATCTAAACGAACACATTTATTTTGTTAATCTGATGCTTTTTCCAGCGTTAACTTGATACATTGTTTAGTTATTCATTTTAAAAGTATTATATTAGGATATTATATTGACATACATTTTTAGTTTTGTATTAATTTCAAAAGAATAAGAATATTCACAGACATTTTACACATCACGCTCTTGCACCAAACTAAATATAATTATCAAAATTGATGATTGATTATGAAGTTAATTCAAATATATGGATTTATTTACAAACGCAATAAAAATTATTTAGTAAGAGGTAGGTATACCGCATTACGTCAATAAATAAATATTTATGGATATTTTACACATAACACTCTAATTCAAATCTAAGCAGAGCTTGTATTATAGCAACTAGATTGTTAGACTTATATCTAATGTTGAAGTTACACTGCGCGTCAACGCTAGCTTGACTACCGAACACTGCAGCGTTACCGCAAAGTATCGGTATACGGTAACGTATCGTTACGATACGTTACCGACTGTCATTTAAATAAATATTCAATGACATTTCACACATTGCACTCTAGTAAAGCTTGTACTATGAGAACTAAACTGCTGATAGAACACTCATATACATTTTTTTTGTAAACACATACATAGAATACATAGTGACACCCAGACACAGAACAAAATATTTATGTTCATCACACAGATTAGCTCTGGGTGGGAATCGAACCTGCGACCCACAGCATGGAAGGCAGAGCTACCAACTGAGCTGTGACCGTCATTTATTCTTGATTGCTTCGTATTATAGCTAGAAACTTCAAAATTTCAATTCCATAGATATAGTATCCTCTACATCAGTACTGCATCAAATACTCAGATATGTGTCACATCAAGCACATACAGAGTGCTGAATATTCATGCCGCACCGGAGATTGTATCGCTCAATAAACACCCTGTATACCAGTCCGCTCACGTGCGGCTAATGACGCACTTTAGCACTAGTTTTTGGCTTCATCACATTAGTAGTGAGAGGTTTAAACTTAGTTTACATAGATTCCCAACAAACTTAGGGAAATTATAGAAAACTATTTATTGAACATCATAAAAATATATTACATTATACAAATATCATTTTTAATAAATTAAAGTACATTAGACGGCCTCATCGCTGTGAGCGATCTCTTCCAGGCAACTTTTTTTTAACTTAGTCAATTAAATATTTGTAAGGTTACACTTTTTAGTTTGAATACTAATATACTCAGGAATATAAAAAAGTGTGATAACATATAATACTTATTTTACTACTGGTAGTACCAGAAATCCGTAATGATGAGTTTAATGATTGATCATTTTTACTACTGGTTGTACTACTTAATAGTACTAGTAAGACGAATATTTTTATTTATTTACAATTAATAGATATAATTTTTTATTATTAATTATATTAATATTAATTAATTAATGTCATTGGTGAAACTAAAATAAACAATAATTAAACTAGTGCTCACGATATTTAAATGAGCATGAATTGGAATTTGAATTTAACTTGTTTTAATTACATTTTTATTGATGTCAGATAAAATAAGTGCGATATTTTAACGGAAGGTAATTTGCAAATTTTATACGAATATTTTTAATTGTAGTGAATTTGAATTTGATGGTTTAATGAAATTACAATGGGAACCTAGTTTATTAATCCAAGGATATTTCGGATGTTATGTATGGACGTACATACTCTTTTTGATAGTATTTTTATTTGGTACTAAAGGTACCAGTACGTCTACCATGAGTTGTCACAGTAGAATCGCCTGACTTTACTACAATAGTTACGTCAGTATTAGTATTACGAACTTTAGTACCCAACTATCCGCTAGAGGCACTGTACAAATCTTCATACATTTTTTTAACTACAGACGCTAGCGAGTATAGTAAATATAGTACTTATAGTAAAAACTCATGGTAGAGCCACTGGAAAGTTTAGAACTTAGAATTTCAGTAATAAAAAATGTGTTGTCAGATTTTTTTAGTAGGTATTGAAATTGTTATTAAATTGTTTTTCTTGGTAAAAATTAGAAATACTATTATTCGGTTTTTCTGGTATTAAATTTGTCATTTTTTATTAATTAAATTGGTTTCTTGTTCAAAAGTAGAAATACTAACAATTATCAGATTTTGTTGATTGTTTCAAAACTAGCTATAAGCTAGTTTTTTTAACCAAAACATACCTAACTAAATACTGTTACACACGAGTTTATTTTAACAAATGGTTACAGTAACGAGGCGTTTTAGTAAAAAAATGTTGGTGGAATCCAGCTCAACCCCTAAGTGAACGGTTAAAATGAAAGATAATGCTGCAATAAATAATATTTAACCCTATATATCAAGTTAAACATAAACAACGAATTTATCTTTACGCTACATGTAGCGGTATACAGTAGTGTTGGGAAACATAATTTTTATCCGGCTTAATATTTAGCCGGATAAAATGAACAGAACGTTTTTGTATAAAAAAAAATATTTTTATTGATAATATGAAAGTAATAAGTTCAAAGTACGAAAATAAAACGTATAAGTATATAATTTTTAATGTGAATACCCTAGAAATATTATACACATATATAAGTTTTTCTGTTATTTGGTCCACATGCACTAATTATAAATTATCAATAAAAATATCTGACTTTAACTTGATACAAACATAGGTATTTCATTACCGGAAACAAATAAATTTCATCCAAAATCAACATAATGACATCACTGGGATAATCGTTCACTGTCTGCCCTCTAAAACTCTATAAACACATGAATTTCCGGATAAATTGGGATTTTAAATATCTTCTAATGTCAGCACTTCACTGTCTACCCTCTAAAACTCTATGGTAGGATTTCATGATTTTCCGGCTAAATTGGGATTTTTAAATATCTTCTAATGGCAACACTTCACTGTCTACCCTCTAAAACTCTATGGTAGGATTTAATGAATTTCCGGCTAATTTGGGATTTTTAAATATCTTCTTATGGCAACACTACGCACTGGCAATATTTTAAAAAGGTCGTGTGTCCAACTCTGGCGTCGTGCGATAGCGCGTATCGGTTGTATATTGTGGACAATGTTCCGACCTTTCCATGCCTTAATAGTAAAATAGTGGAGAAGGCTTTTAAGGTGGATATTGAACCTATTTTTTATTATATTTTATAAACAATAAATTATACAAACGACTTCGGGATTTTGGTTTTTTGTATTTGTTTCAACGGACGCGAAAAAATCAAAAGCAGAAAATATCCATTTTGTGATAGGTTATTGTCAGCTCAATGATTTGAAATAAAAATCTTTTAAAAGTTATATTTTCTTTAATAACAGTCTATAGAAGTCTGATGCTGGACATGAACTTATAAATTTGCTAAAATTATTTTTTAGAATAAGCTTTTTGATCTCTGAGCGTCTTTTACGCTAGTTTATTGTAAATATTTAGATGTTTTCGGCTCATTGAAGCAGATACAAAATGTTCATCAATTATGTAGCATGTGATTGACTTGCCTACCTACTAACAACTAGGTTGAGAAAATTTAAACTCGAAATATAAAACAACTGAGATTCATTTTATCAAACTTTGTAGATTACTATATTAAACAGGCTTGGTAGTAGCTCTACCCTCCATGCTGTGGGTTTGATTCCCACCCAGAGCAAATGTTTGTGTCATGAACATACATATTTGTTTTGTGTCTTGGTGTTTCTTTGTATTTAAAAAAATATATAAAAGTATTCTATCAGCTATCTAGTTACCATTGTACAAGCTTTTCGTAGTTTGGACTTGAGTGTGATGTGTGAATTGTTCGTGAATATTTATTAATATTTATGTATTTATTTATCAATAAACAGTGTTAGCATACACATCGAAGAACACACAAAATGATACAATTGCAAATGCAAATAAAATCAAAAATAACGTTCATAATATATTCATACTATATTCTTGACGACCGATGTGGCGCGGCGGGCGAAGGTCCGCCTGCGACGCAGAGGTTGCGGGTTCGATTCCCGCCTTGGGATAAAAGTTTGTACGATCTGCAAATATTTATTCCAGGTGTTCTGGGTATTTTATATGTATAGTAAAAAATATCTATCTATGTAATGTATTGTATTAAGTATAGTCTTCTAGTACCCATAACACAAGCTCTGCTTAGCTTGAGGCTAGATGATGTTGTGTGGATTGTACAGCATTATTTATTTTATTCAATTCGGTTTGGAGACCGCAGACAGACGAAACAATTTAGTACGTATTCCAGGCAGTCTCACGACAAATTTTAGAAGTCGTAAAATTTACGACAAAGGGAGTATAATCCGGCAAAGTACCGAAGTACGGTCCAGAGAACGTGCTAGGCCTAAATAAAACGTACCGTCAGAGAGACAGATTGTATTGTTGATAGGAAATCAATCAGTAGTTACTTTTTCATGAGATTGTGAGTTTACTGTTACTGGTGTATTATTCTGTTGTTACATTTGATATTCTACCTGATAGCGTTTATGTTAGTGGTAGTTAGTAGACGATATTTGACTGCAGTGGGCTGGATGAAAATAGTTATGGCAGTATAGGACTATACTATCAAAATTTACACACAATTCGCACATCACTCTCTAGTCCCAAACTAAGCAAAGCTTGTACTATGGGAACTAAATTGCTGATAGAATACTTACATGCTTATTTTTTTGTAAATACGTGCAATGGACACCCAGACACAGAACAAATATTTATGTTCATTAACAAACATTTGCTCTGGGTGGGGATCGAACCCACGACCCACAGCATGGAAAGCAGAGCTGAAATGAAAATGAAATGAAATTTATTTAATCAACAACAAACATCATACATTCATTAGTTAATGAACAATACTGTATCTCTGCGGAAGATGCAGATTGGAAAACATTGGTACCCAAACTAGGAATATCCTGTGATATGGAGAGAGCTACTACCAACTGAGCTGTGACGCCTGTCTGATAAATGCAAACAACATGCAATAATGGACACCAAATAACTAAATAGTGGAAGGGTGTTTGGTATATTTATCGGGGATAAAATAACAAACATATACCTATTCCTATAAATAACTATCGATAATAATTAAAATAAGAAGAAAGAAGAAAGAAAAAGAAAGAAAAACTTCATTTTGTGTCACACACATGAGATCAAAACATATACACACAATTAAAAATAAACCTTACTATTTACATGTTTGTGACCACAAAACAGGCCATCACTCAGCATGTGTTGTTCAACAATGCTGATCTTCCGTGATGCCCATGCGTACCCTGGCAGCAACAGCGGCACACAGCTTAAATCTTATTTAACCAATTATTACAAAATAACTTAATACTTATACATATTACAAATAAATCACACCCATTTACTCAGAAAACGTAACGTAAAGCTGCTTATTTTCCTAAAATTATACGTATAATGTTGAATTTATATTTCAATTGTAACAATGTTCACGTTCTGTTATAATAATAATAAAATTCTTTATTGAGGACTAATAAACAGAATTATAAACCCTTAGCATTTGAGGTAAAAATTAGCCCTACAATAGGCGGTCTTATCGCACGAAGCAATTTCTTCCAGACAACCATTATTGTAACTTATCTAATTAGCATACGACTAGTCGAACTCTTTTATTATTATACTCTACTAGCTGTCCCAGCGAACTTCGTACCGCCTTAGACAGATTTTTTTTTTTCTGAGAGATTTTCTTAATTTTTTCCGTAAGAACCTATTAGAAAACTACAAAAAATTTTTCAACAAAGTTTTCATGCTATGTCGTGACAACGGAAAACGGGTTTCATTTTTATATTTATAGATTTATTTTCAATTCTACTAATGTTTGTGTAGTTATTATGAAAAAAGAAAAACTTTGTATCAAGTAACTATTGTTTTAGCAGTATGCTGTTACATAATAAATACAGCAGTAAATTAAGGCTTTAATATTACGTGAAGCTGGCGACCGACTGTTCGCTTAGCTTTAGTTAAGGCTGATATTTATTGATAGGGTGAGCGAGTAGCGATTTAAATATTTTTAATATGTTTTTGAACTTAACTTCAGATTTTCGTCGTGGTTTAAGAAACCACGAAACATCTACAATTGTTCTATATTGAACAGTTTTACGCTTAACCTCTATAGAGTTTTTCGTTAGTGAAAGGGACTTTAAAAAAAGTAAGTATTTTTTATCTTTCGGTCTATTTAAATAGCGTAGCGTACTCAATGTATTAGTATATGTATTTTTTTTTAAAGAAAATTCTAATATTTTTTTACTAACTGAATTCTACCTACTGCTAGGCATAGTCTACCCAAATTCAATTCATCTTTGTTTGTTTATTTCCACCATTTATTTACAAAATACATCCCCTACTATCGCCACCTCTTTCTTCTCATACTATTGAAGAACAAAGTGTTATCTATTCGAAACTATCACGGTTTTGAACATTCTTTAAATATTTACCATAATTCTAATCAAACTCCCAAATCATGGTAAATACCCCGTTTATAAAAAAAACTAAAGTGTAAACTATTATGAACTCTAAACCATGACTATAAAGACTAAATTTGGGTGTCGTAAATCCATAGGCTTATTTTAGCTATCACCTACTACTATATCCATACCCTTACACCTCTGATTTATCACCGCTACACCGGCCAACTTATTACAGCAGTTGAGGGAATATTGTATACTATACAATGCAGCTTGTATTGTATACTCTGTTGGGAATACAATACAAATATACAAAATAGTAGCAGAGTATAGAGAATGGAAATACGATAGTTTGTAATTAATGTAATTGTTTTGTTGCGTTATTAGTGTTTGTATTGTTATAATTAAGTATATAAACTTACTGAAACTGCTGTTTTGTTATTATACTTTCATAAAGAAATAGCTTTTGAAAATTATATAAATAAATAAATATTCACGGACACTTCAAACTCTAGTCCCAAACTAAGCGCAAAGCTTGTAGGTAGGTACTCTGGGAACTAGACTGCTGACAGAATACTTACATATTTTTTTTTGTACATTGATAGAATACATAGTAACACCCAGACACAGAACAAATCTATATTCATCACACAAACATTTTCTCTCGGTGGGAATCGAACCCACGACCCACAGCATGGAAGGCAGAGCTACTACCAACTGAGCTGTGACACCTGTCTATTTTTTTTATTTAAATATCAATATTATTTAAACAAAAAAAATGTCTATAGCCAATTTTATGATTTATTTCCAAACAACATTACACAAAGAACATATAAGTGTCAGTTGGATATCTTAATTACATAAACAAAAATAGATCTTCAGTGAAAGTAAATAATCTAGTTGAAAGCTTATGTATTTTTAGATTAGACTAATAAAATATTTCTGGCTATAAATACAGTCTCATAATAAACACGGTCAAACAAACGGCAAAGATTCACAGTACCTTTTGGGTACCTTAAAAAGAAATGTATATTTCCCTAAAAAAAACTCGAAGCATATTTTTATGCAAAGCTCCAACATTTTCTCAGATACTCAAACATATCAAACGGAAGGTCAAGTAACTCCATTTCAATTTCTGGGGGGCTATCCAGCAAGGGGAAACTTGCGAAACCGAATATCCTTTCAGTTGCAGTTCAGTCGGTGATTTTACTATAGTAACTCATCAGTATTCGTGGCATTTTTGTAGACTGACGTGACTGAGCTTTATAAAATTTGACGTTAATGCCGCGGTTTAGCACGTGGCCTACCTGATTTGAGCATGGCCTACCTGATTTAAGCATGACCTACCTGATACCTGATTTGAGCACGGCCTACCTGATTTTTCGTTAATTCTATCAAACGGTATGAAAATCGATCATTCAAAATATCAATAAAAGACGAAGAAGAAAACTGAACTGCAATTTGATCAAATAACAGTTCAAAAACATTTCAGTTATCAGGATACCCTCCCTGTATTCTTCCTCAATGATTAAAGAGCTCTTTGCGAACGTTTCTTTTATCATAGTTTCTTTAGTTGCGAAATCATTATGTTGAATGCGTAAGTCGAAAGGGTCGGAATTTTGTATGTTTTTCTTTATATTATAAGAATGTGATGTATAAAATGTTCTTATAGATTCAATTTTTATGATATTACTCTACGTAGTGCAGAAAATAACGGATAATGAGTATTTTTAGATACTATGTATAATTTAATATGAAAATATCATAAAACATATTGTTTTTTTGAATAATCGTAGTGCACATGTTTTCAGCAACATAATCATCAATTTTTTATTAAGTTTTATAGCAAGTATTAAATTATGACGGAAAATTCTAGTCCCCGCTCGATTCACGATGGCGTGGATTGTGAAGTCCGCAGTTAACTCGCACGAGTTGTGAGAAGAAACAACATCAGGAAACAACATCGCATTATTATCAACCATATGTAACAGTAATTTTAGTTACCACTCAAATAAATTAATTTAATTAACATTCAAGCCTGCTCGCAGAAATAAATAAATCTTTACTAAAACTATAATACACATGCCCATATAGCAAAATCTTTATAAGAAAAACTACGGGTTTGTGATACAAAGTCCCTGTTGACCGTTTGATGCCGTGATTTGATTCTGTAAAAGATTGACCCCATGTTATGTCCACAGCTAGTACATTAAAAAGTTACGACCGTCATGACGGCCTTGATATAGCAGAGAATATCATGTTATATACAGCAGTAGAGATCGCTTTTTAGCAATAAGGCCGCCCATTGTATATCATAGTTTAGTTGTAAAGTTCTTAATTAAATTTAAATTGTGGTGTGCAATAAAGTATTTTCTATCTACATATATACTTCTATTTGTGATTTTGACTGTCTTGTTTTTTCTATTCATTTAAACAATAAGTAGTTTATATGATAATCTTAGTAACGACACAGGACGATACAAGACATCAATGTTTTTCTAAAACAGCAAGAAAATACAATAGAAAATAGTTTTTTTTAACCATTAAACTTATAAAAGTAATAAGAAAGAGCTATTAGCTTTACCATTTACTTAGTAGCTAAAATTTATATATAAAGAAATAAAAATTCACAGACATTTTTACACAATCTAGTTCCAAATTAAGCGATATCTGACATATATTTTATAAGTTTTTTTTTTGCCCTGCTGGCAGACGAGCTTGCTAAATAATCTAAAGTCAACCATATTGGTTCACTTAATATTATTTAGTTTAGATATAACGGTCTCCGTCTTTTAAGTAACTTAAGGTTAAGAAATAGGAATGGCCTGGTTTTTTCCTATTGTTTTATTCCACTCACAACGTGAAGGATTTGTATAATAACAAGATTGTGTTTTCCGTTTTGTTTTTGTTTGGCCGCCACAGATTAGTCAGTACTCTGCTTTTCGTGATGTTGTTCGTCACTATATGTGTCTACATATTCGTATGATAGCTGATGTTTGTTTTGTAACTAAATCCTACATGGATGTATGGATGTATGTTTGTTACTCTTTCACGTACAAATTACAGAATGGTTTTTAATGACACTTTACAATAATGTTGTTTATACATCAGAATAACACATAGCCTATATTTTTATGAAGATATTGTGTAAATTATCAAAATATAACGATAATTAGACGAAATTGTGGGCATCAGTGTTCTAATAAGTATATTATATCAAATAATGTTTGAATATTATTATTAGCAATCTGGTTTCCATTGTACGATCTCTGTTTTATTGGGAAACTAGATAAATCCATTGTGTTTTAAACTTAACTTAAATATTTTTCCCTTTTTTAGGTAAGTACCTGCCTACTCGTTTCTCGAATGGACACCATCTGCTGTTTATAAATATATGTAAGTATTATATTTAGTATTTATTAATTAAAAAATAATGATAAAGTTATTATAAATATACACACGATGATAGAGTAGAATTTTAAGATGATTTTGTCATGCTTCATATACAAAAACATACACAGCAACCAGGTAATCAGAGTATCAAATCTTGCATGCAAATGTATAAACATTCATGAAAATTACACTCAACGACATCTAGTCTCTAATGCTGGGGCCACATTAGCGGGCTACGGCGAATATTCGTGTTAACGCGATGTATGTGGCCGGGTACATCGTGTCATCGCGTAGTATTTAGACAAGAAGATCGCCTATACCCGAACACGATGTTTTTGTCGCGCCAACACGATACGAATATTCGCCCGCTAATGTAGCCGAAGCATAAATAAGCAAAGTGTTGAACAGAATGCGTTCACAAATGAACGAGACGTAATCCCAATACGGATGGCCGTATGGTCGTCACGTCTCTTTAGAAATCCAATAACACAGTTTCGAATACGAGTTGTACGCGATAAATATCCGGATGTAGTTGTCAGTTTGACAGGAGCCCTTAAATAATGGGCGGAATCTCGCACCATAGACCAGAGCATAAACTATTAAAGAGAAGGCAACTGTGCGACGATTTTACGATCTTGTTTTGCATAATATCATCATCATCATCATCATCAACCTATGGCAGTCCACTGCTGGACGTAGGTCTCTCCCAAGACGCGCCACTGAGCCCGGTCTTCGGCTCCTCTCATCCAGTGTTTGCCAGCTACACTCCGCAGATCGTCGCTCCATCTCGCCGGAGGGCGTCCTACACTACGCTTTCCTAAACGCGGTCTCCACTCCAGTATCCGTTTGCTCCAACGGTTGTCGGTTCTTCGGCAAACATGGCCGGCCCACTGCCACTTCAGCTTGCTAATTCTTTGCATAATATAAATACTCGCAAATATACAGAGATATATCAAACAACGCTATTTAGTCCTAAACTACGCTCGAAGAAAGCTTGTAACGATAAATCATGAGTTTAAAATGCCATACTCGTATATTAAATTATTATTCAACATTCGTAAATTCTATCGGAACTAAACATAATAAGAAAAAAAATATTCCCAAATAAAACTATACGAATATTTTACTCTTCTTCTGGAGCTTCCTCTGGAGGCTCTTCTGTTTCTTCTGGGGGTTCTGTGGCTGGCTCTGACTCGCCACCCTCTTCAGTTCCTTCTGGACCTTCAGGGGCCTCCTCTCCAGGAGTTTCAACGGTAGTCTCAGCAGGAGTTTCACCAGGAGTTTCACCTTCAGGTGCAGGAGAAGGCTCTTCTTCGGGAGGTTTTTCTGTTTCGGGTTCTGATACTGGTGTTGCTGCGGCTGTACTCTTCTTGCTAACTACTTCAACTGCAGGAGGTTCTTCTGGGATAGGTGCTTTATCAGCTGGTGGTGGCGGTGGCGTTTCCTCTATTGGTTTAGCTCCCTTCTTATCCTTATCTTTCTTTTGTTTCTTCTCTAAAGGCAGATAAAGTTTGTAATCCTGTGGTAACTCTTCTTCAGTGTAAAGACGCTCAGCGAAATATATTCTTCGTAACCTGATATTGGCGTGTACTTGTACCCTAAGAGTTTCTATAAACTGTGTTCCATAGGCTCTCCTTGTGAAATCAGAAAGGTTGAACTGGATTTGATTCCAGCCACCAGAAAGACCTATCGGCATAGTTGTGCAAAACGGCTTGATTTTCGTCGTAGATTGAAAGTTGGAGATCCTGAATCGTCTTCGCATATTCTTATCATCCAGGATAGTAATCTCGAATGAAAAATATCGTTTTAGATTTTTTACGATCATTACGAGAAATGGCAGTTTTATTCCCAGACATTGGTTGTTTCTTGGGCATGTTATGTAAGTAGTGGCAACGTTTGTGCCTACTATTTCAAGGACTATCGAGTTTACTTCAGCATCAGTGAGCCGTTTTATGTGCCCATTATTTACTTCCATGTCCCATAATGCTAAGGGGTTGGCACCGCAACTGTAGAATATCGATAATAATCCGCTTTGATAAGAGTTTTTGAACATGGTTTATACTTCGATACAAAATTATTATAAAAATATTTACAGCATCGATCACGTCAGCCGTGCGTGTATGACGTAAACGACAGATATGACTCATAAATTATGCCATTCACCAACGGATGCCAGTTCCACAGCGCAAATTAAAAAAGTTTTTAATCGTTGATTGCAAAAAGTTTATTCGACTGATCATACAGTTTTAAATCTTTATATCACGGGAAAATTAATTAATATCCATTGATCGAGACTAACATAAAGGACATAAAAAATAAACTAAAAAGTTTTTTAACCATCGATGCCGAAAACGATAGGGTGTTTACGTTTTAAGGACGTATTGTTTTTTTTTGCTATTTGAAAATGGCAGATACATATTTTTCTCGTCTGAAATTAAAAGCTTTTACTAGATAAATACTAAATGACAAATTTCAAAGACTTTTATATTTTTATTTAATCTAGTAACTATTGTATGAAACGTGAATAAATATAATTATCTATTTGTCTTAAAATTCTGTGTAAGTGATATTATTACTCGTTACTTTCTGCAGTCACTACTGGTTCATCAGTTGGGGCCTCTGTTTCAACCGTGACTGCCTCTACAGGTGCTGGTTCGGAGGGTTCTGTTTCAGCTGGCGTAGCTTCTACTGCTGTTGTAGTCTCATTTTCTGCTTTCGGCTCTGTAGTCTCTGTTTCAATCTGATCCCCTTCTTGAATAGTTCCTTGCGCATTTATATCAGGTTCAGCAGGAGCACTTCCTTCTACTGTTTCGTCTTTTTTTGTATCTTCTTGTTCAGGTATTTTATCAGTTGCCTCGTTTTCTTGTACGATCTCAGCCTGTAATTCTTCCTTTGGCGGTTCTTTAACAGTGTGTAGTGATGCTTTAGAACTAGTTTTAGTAATATCTGCTTTACTATTTTTTTCAGTTTTCACATCCACTTGCGGGGAAGGTTTTACATTTTCTTTTTCTTTAACTTTTTCTAGAACTTTTATTTTCGTTACTTTACTGGATACTAATGGAATATACAGTTTGTATTCAGGAGGTAGTTGGTCCTCAGGTAGCAATACTTCCGTGAAATAGACTCGTCGTAAGCGAATATTAGCATTGATCTTTAGTTTAGACACTTCCATAAACTGAGTTTTGTAAGATCGTTTAGTAAATTCAGCCAAGTTGAACTGAATTTGGTTCCAGCCATCATTCAGGGTAATTGGCATGGTGGTGCATAAAGGAAGTATTTGAGTAGTTTTTTGAAAGTTAGAAATGCGAAATCTTCGTCTAGCTCCTGTTTGATCGAGTACAGTGACTTCAAATGTAAAATGCTTCTTTAAACTCTTCACTATCATGACCATGTACGGAAGGGTAATGCCTAACGCTTTACCTCCTTTTGGACAAGTAATATACGTTGTGCTTACGTTAGATCCTTGTATTTCTAATACTATAGATCTTACTTCATTATCAGTGATTCGTTTTATGTGACCGTTCTTCACTTCAGCGTCCCACAACTCCAAGGGTCTGGCGCCACAGCTGTAAAATATTGATAGTAGTCCACTTTGGTATGCGTTTTTAAACATTTTTGTATATTTTTGGGCTTATCGCTACTAAATTATAACCTTCAAGACAATGGAAACACGAAAGTTGACAAGACTACCATCATGTTTTTTTTACTAACCACAGATTATTTTAAATTGGCTGACTGTATTGCAATGACATTGTAGCAAAATAGTTTTTATTTGTTACATAATATGAAGTTCATTGATACACGATACACGCTAGCGCGCAAACTATGCATTACTATAGTAGGTACTAAGTAGTGATTGTAGCAATAACTAAATTAAGAAAAAAACAATCAAGTCGAACTAAGAAGATATTTTATTTATACAAAAAAGAACAGGCATAATTATACAATTAAAACTATGTGACGTTATAACCTATGTTCAATCACTCAGCAGCTGCTTCAGCAGTAGGCTCAGCAGCAGGCTCAGCAGCCGGTTCAGGTGAAGCTTCAGCTTCGGCAGGTGCAGCCTCGCCCTCAGTAACTGGTTCGGAAGGCTCAGCCGTAGCAGGCTCCGAGGGTGTGCCTTCCGGGACCGTAGACTCTCCATCAGCTGCTGCTTCTACAGGAGGCTGCTCACCCTCAGCTGGCGCTTCTTCTACAGCTGGCGCTGGTGCTTCTTCTGCTGGCTTTTCCTCCACCGGAGCAGCTTCTACCACTGGTTCTGGGACTTCTTCTATCTTAGTTTTCGATTTTCCTTCTTGTGATGATCGCTTTACCGAAGCTTTGGAACCCGATTTCGGTACATCTGTCTTACTACCTTTTCTCTCATCAACAGGACCTGCAATAGCATTCTGCACGTTTTCTTTTCCTTTCTCATCGCCTTTCTTTCCTTTACCCTTTGAAGCCAAGGGGAAATACAGTTTATACTCAGGAGGTAGCTGATCTTCAGGTATCAATCTCTCTGTAAAGTAAATTCGTCTCAAACGTATATTGGCATTGATTTTTAACTTCTGCACTTCGATAAACTGCTTTTTATAAGCTCGTTTCGTGAATTCGGCTAAGTTGAATTGAATTTGGTTCCAGCCCTCGGAAAGGCCAATCGGCATGACGGTGCACATGGGCAGTATTTGAGTGGTGCTCTGAAAGTTCGACACTCGAAATCGCCGCCTCGTTCCGGTTTCGTCGAGTATAGTAACTTCAAACGAGAAATACTTCTTGAGGTTTTTGACTATCATCACAAGAAATGGCATAGTTATTCCTAAAACTGCTTTTCCTTTAGGACAAGTCATGTACGTTGTACTTACATTAGTTCCGCCTATTTCTAATACCATGGACTTTATGTCTTGATCTAAAAACCTCGTGATGTAACCATCTTGGGTGTGCGTCTCCCATATTCCGAGTGGTTTTGATCCGCAGCTAAAAAATACAGTTAGCATTCCACGTTGGTAAGCGTTTCTATACATATTTATTGCGAACTAGATAAATGTTTATTCTTATAAATGTTTGCTTAGAAAAATTAAAGACATGACAGGTTTCCGACAGCCTTCAGCTAAAATTGCCGTCACCTGTCATGGAAGAAGAAAATAGCGAAAATGTTTAGAGCTCTATGTTTATGAAAGAGTTTAAAACCCTTTTTATTTTATGATCTCTTAAAACTGATACCTTGTATTACTTATGCATTCGCCAAAGTGGTGACGAGACAGCCATTGTAAGGGAAAGGTGAACGACCAAATTCACTTTAGATCGACGCCGCCGGAAATTAGCGTTTTTGAACTCCCCCCTTTATGTATATGAGAATGTATTTAGATTGTCTAACCAATTGTTTTAAATCGTGACTTTGTGCAACTTATATAATGAAAGTCACCTTTATCTATTGAAAATGTACAAAAAATATTTAATTTTTCTAAATAAAATGCTTAACTTTTTGTAAGATATTAATAAATTCTTTATTCGAGTGTTTTCAATTGGTATAACAATCATAGCTCCAAAAAATCTATCAGTTATTTTTACATATCGTTATTTCGTGTGCATTTTACTTCTCCATTGCCCGTAAAAGATAGAAACATTTTTTTCAAACCATTTTTTTACAACAGAGGTGTGAAATCTAAATGACTGAAAACAAGCACGCTGGAACGTTCCATGAATCAATGTCAGTTTTTAGCCCGGTACCAAATAAACTAGTACCTACACTGTGCTAAAAACGGATAGAAGTAACGCTTAGGTGTATACAAGTAACTTTTGCACGGTTAATTAGATGCTTTCATGGTTCAATACCTCCGAAAGGTGATAGAACTTAAACCAACCTTTGTGCCTAAACTTTGGCGTAGGCGTTAATATTTTAAGCTCTAGACTTCATTGTCTGAAAAGTTGCAGCTAGCTTATAAACATGTGTTGCCAAAGTCAAACCGACTATAGAACATAATACAAAACAAAATACAAATGTGTAAAGTTTCTAAGCTCTACAAACACTGGTTGGGAGAAATAGATGAGCAACGCTTGACGCACAAAAACTTGTGCAAAAAAATAGAACTTTTGAAAGAATGTTGTTTTACCAAGATTTATCTACCCATTTGTCGTGCTCGACATTAAGAAAATATGTCACGCAAAGCCACAGTCACATACAGTAGCGAAGAATATTACTGAATCACGTGACATTGTGGCTGGTTCTCGAGACAAGCGCACACTACCGAAAAAAATGGTTGTCTGTAAAGTCGGTTTACTGACGCTAGTTGAACGTGACAACGAACGCATAGGCCGATTGTGCTTCTTTGTCGCTCGTTACGCGCTCTCGCTTGCACTTCATGGAACGCCTCAGAACGCCTCATGAGTCATGTTTTTTCGTGCGTGCAGCCAGCTCTTTCGAATTATAAGACGTTGTCACGTCAAAAACACAAATAGCAGGAAACAAAAGCAAAAAATGAGGAAGTGCTTTTATGTCACGATAAGGAGTGCATGGGCGTGTTTCCTGGGCTGTTATAGCTTTGTGATGCGGAACTCTCCAAATCCGCATTTTTTGTATAAGACGCTTAACGCAGCTTTTTGGGGGAGTACCCTAAGCGTGATGCAGTTAAGATATCAGAACCATTTTTTTGGGATTAATGGCGTGAATCCTTGTTGTTGATAACGGAAGCTGACGCGACCTGATAAATTAATTTATGTGAACATTTGCATGATTAGTCAATAAATAAGGTCGGGTTGGGTTTGCGAATCCGGATTACTTACGTACGGAGCGGAAATCACAGTCAGTAAACAGATACAGCAAATAGCCATTTCCTGGTTCTAATCGGAGCTGAAGCTTAGCATCGCATGCTTCGCATATACGCAAAAAATATTACCGAGTTTTTTTTTTTGGACAGTTGTTGCACTAATAAAAATAGGCAGTATATATTGATTATAATATTTTTTCTAGAGTTTTTAAGCTTTCATTAGGAAAGTTATAACAAAACAAAAGTTTTAACAAAAAGTAATAACGAAAAAATCACTGTAATTGTTAATAAGTACATACTTTTGTGACATTCCTGATTTTGGCCGTAAATAAATATTTTACGACAATAGATAGCTTCTAAAAACATTATGATTTAAATACTTCATTCAATTCAAAGAGGTTTTTAATAAAGCTATTTTTTTAATCCATCATCATTAACATAAGCTACACCCAAATGCTTACATTATTTTAACTTTTAACGGAAATAAAGATTTTATCTTGTCTTATAATTTATTTACTAACGATGTTGTACTGTACATGTAAATTCGCTGATATAGTGTTGGTAGTATGTGAAACAGCCATATTAAAGGATCATATAAAAAAACGGTAGGAACCAGGCCGTAAGTTTCTTGCCCATTCTTCTAGGCTCTGGTCGCGTGGAACTGGCACCTAGAATCACCTAGTAAGACGATTCTAAATTATCCTTGTGATTTTACTTAATAAAGTAATTTTGAATTTGTAGTTTTAATCCTACGAGCCTGTGAAGTGTCGTCGTCTGCAGAGTTTGAAAAACGGCAGCATTTTAGTATACGACCTCTTTTGTACCAGCATAAAGGTGTCAATGTCCACAATATATAATACACAAAAGAGAGATTATTTACACTGTCTTATTTTCCAAATCCAATTTCCTCGTGAATACACGGGTTGGCTGTAAATAAAGAATACAAAAGCTTTCGCTCGATACATTATGCAGGCCACGCTCCACTGCGCAATGAGCTCTGTAAATATCTGATCATTTTTGCACTGTTTTACAGGTTCGCTGTAGGTTGATGCGGGAGTATTGGTATCTGATGTGGAGATGCCTACAAAGGAAGCATGCTATGCTTACTTAATTGAATAAATCGGAAAAGTTTTCTCTGTCGGTTGTTACATCAGGCACTCATTAATTTGAACCAGATTAAATATATCAGTTAAAGGATTTTTTTTTTGTTTTTATTTAACGGTTACGTGTGTGTATTTCCTGTAGATAAGGCTAACATGCTGAGAAGAAGCATACATAGAATACATAGTAACTCCCAGATATAGAACAAATATTTATCACAAACATTTGCTCTGGGTGGGGATCGATATTTATATGAATATATTTAGTAGTTTATTAGCATTTTTGTCCTAAAACCCTTACTGTTTTTTAAATACAAAAGCTAGCTAAGCAATTATGTTACTTAAATCAATACAAATAAAGTTCATTTTAAATCACAAGCAGGTTTCAAGAGAATTTCGTCTCAACCAGTGTTCTTGCGCATAAAATTATGGCATTTAATTTTGTCAGAAAATTAGAATACCTTTTTGCTCGACTACTTACTAAGAATGTCCTCTCTGAGGTTCTCTTTTGTTATGTACTTACAAGGGTTTAAAAGGGTAACTCTATCTACCTTTAAAATCTACGGTAATGTTGGAATTTTAGAGGGTAGTTTGGTTGAGTAGCGTAAGTTGTTACACGATGTTGTTAACGGTTACTAACGAATTAAATCTTTTTGCTGTATATTTACAGTAAATAGTTAAGGATAGGTAGAGTATTGAGAAGAACTTCGTAAGCTGTCTGTGGATGACGAACTATGTTTGTTCTGTGTTTGGCTGTTGCTATGTATTTAGGTATTTTATCAGCAATCTGGGAATCTGGGATACTAGTAGCAAATTTTACTAGAACTTTGTTTAAACTTATTATTGTTGTATTGACACGCTAGAAGTAGAAGAAGTTGAATATGTTACTGAATATTTTTCTTAGCAAAATAATGCTGCCTGCCAGTTCAAGGACTACGGCCTGATTTTGCTTATTTTTTTACAAACCTTCACACAAAATAGTTCTAATGTAATTTTTAAATCCGGAATTACTCCAAAAAAAAATCCGGAATTCATAGAACTCCAAATTTTTATATATGAATAAAGTCTTTATAAAGGTTTATCGGAATCTGACAGATTTTTGTGTAATCATTGATCCCAGCTGAATGAATCCTAAATTTGAAATACACAAACTATATTCATTGCTGAGCCGCACGTCCCGTTTTGAAATAATCGTCGTCGCTTCACTGGCCTGCGGGACAATGTATCGAAATTAATATCCGGGTCCGGACTCGGAACAATTTGTCCAGCCGGAATGCGGATAATTAAACCAGCCAGCAGCCGTTTTCTAGCTTACATGAAGCTGAAAATATATTATGGGAACAGCGGAATTTAGTTTGTCGGCGAAATTGTGGCGGAAAAATAGCGCGTCAATTTTGTACCGCCATTTTTGGCTAAATGGATTTTTAATTGCAATTTCGAACACATTGTCGGGATTTAATTGGGTTATATTTGTCTTTTGGTCGGTTTAATCTCCACAAAAAAAGCTATTTCAATCAATGGAGCGACGTGAAAATGCTGCGTCGTATTAATTTGATTTTAATAAGTGTAACCGATTTTAAAGTAACTTTAACAATGGATTTTAACTAATTTAAAAAATGGTTTATAATGTTTGATCATGACTCAACTTTTCTTGTGAAAAAAGTGTTAAGACCTTCCATTGCCTATTTTTTCTTATCCTTTCTATTCCTAGTTAACAACAATTTTTCATTAGCATATTAGATAGAATCATGTTGGTTACAATACATATATTAATATGTGATCCAAACACGGCCCCGCTGGGACACTACAATATTGTCTTTACATAATAAAAAATAAACTCATGCCTCAAGGCTACATAGAAGGCTAGATATAATATCATTTTAATATAAATCATCATTCAGTATAATCCTTTATCAACTAACAAACGAATTCGATTTGAAAGCGGGCGCCTGTAAAAAGTTAATGATATGTGAAGAACCCTACTAAATCCCCCGTTTAATTGTTAGTTTAATGATCCGAACGAACCCTGGTTGATGGAGATAGGACAAATTTTGATACGTTTTGGTTGAGTCGGTTTAGGTATAGGGTTAATTGATAGGCTTTAAACCCTAGGCCGATTTCAATTTATTACTGAAAGTGAAACTAAATTATTTTGCTAGGCTAGATTTCATTTAGGTCCTTTTTGAAGCTAAATTAGGGTATCGATGGAGCTTTGAAACTGTGGAGTATTGATTTAAAAAGGCTTAGATTAGAACTGATACTTACAAAACCTTATCATAGCATAGTTCTTTTTATAAACTGGATAAGTATTTTCCATGATTTAGAGTTTGATTATTTTCCAGGGATTATTTACAGGTGAATAAACTCACAAATCATGGTAAATATCCCGTTTATAAAGAAAAGTAATGTTCAAAACCGTGATAGTTTCAAATATTATATTATCATAGCAGCTGTCAATGTCAATCATCATCATTATCAACCTATATCAATCAACTGCTGGACATAGGTCACTCCCGAGACGCGCCACTGAGCCCGGTCTTTGGCTCTTCTCATCCAATGTTGACCAGCTACATTCCGCAGATCATCGCTCTATATCCAATGACAAAGTCAAATTGACATTTTCAATCATTTAAAATCATCATTATCGTTAGATAAAGTGTCAATTATACGCTAATGTTCAGTGTATCTACCATGAGTTGACACAGTAAAATCGCCTGACTTTACTACAGTAGTTACGTCAATATTAGTATGACGAATTTTAGTACCCAACTATCCGCTAGAGGCGCTGTACAAATCTTCATACATTTTTTTAACTACAGACGCTAGCGAGTATAGTAAATATAGTATAGTAAAAACTCATAGTAGACCTACAGTAACCTATTCTGAACTTACGCTAGGTTTAATAATAACCGAATTAAACTGGAATGTTAGGAAATGTTAACCTAGAAATAAACCAAGAAAGTTTTTCCGCCAACCACACGAACCTAACCTAGAAATCCTTTGCTCCTTCATAGCTAAGTCTGGGATTTCACCATCCCATTTACTTGCTTAATACTGGTGGATCTTAAGCGTAGAGTACAAATACAAAGTCAACTCAAATTTGAATCTTATCTCTAGTTCGATAAGTTGAAATTGGCTTAGCGTGATGTTTTTGTTTGTTAAGATTTTATGGTAAATCTAAGGATATGTTACTTCTTATATTTTGTGTATGAAACTGATCATGTACTTAGTAATTAATTTGTGTTGGCAAAGTTTTACGGCAATTATTCCAAATCATATTTTGTGATCTTTTCACAATTGAATCCAAACGCTATAAGTCATATCTCTGTAATAACCAACTTTCAATGGCAAATGCAAGCCAAGAAAAATAATACAAACTTATTTTTTCCATTAATTTTATGTGTTCTTCAACATATATTGGTTTCAGTCTATTTATGACAATGAAACACCTTGACAAACTTGATTTTTCAGTGACGTCAAGTTACTTAATGATTGACTGACGTAACTGAAAATATTTTCAAAATAAACACTTGACATTGGCATAATTGCCTGTCATATTGATCATATAATAAAGAAGAAGAACTAGTGACTATGAACCGAGCCATCTCGAAAAAAGGTTGCAAGCGACACGCGACTTTAACCAAGATTCTTGACCAAGGAGTTCCATCAAAAACTTGTTCAAACTCATTTCCACAGAGCATTACAAAGCATCCTTTATGCCACAGAGAAGGCATTCAATAAACCTTAAGTGTGAATATAAAACGGGGTAATAGCCCCTAGCGGGGTGTTTACTGGCACCACTTACTGCCTCTAATGGACTGTGTGCACTTTATTGCTCAAAATTGCATTTAACGGATGAACATTTTCAGGGTATTTGTCTTTGTATGGTTACAGTCTTTACGGAAGTCAAAAAAAATTGATGGAACTTTTTTTATGGGATTTGGGTTTATGATGAAACTATCGCGGTTATGCATAAACTTACAAATCATGGGCAATAAACCGTTTTTCAAAAAAACTATAGATATATAGGCTTTGTTTTGAAGTAGGCTGCAGATTTAAAAAATAGTTATATACCTACCTACGCTATTAAAAAATAATTTAAAGGAGTTTGGCTTTTAGGTAACAGTTTAGTGTTCAGATATTTTTTTGGGAGGTTTATGTAGGTAAGTACATATTTTTGAACGTTACTGATTAATTGGTATCTAATTTTATCAGTCACTTACTATTTTGTCAATTCAGTTCTTTGACATTTTTTTTGAATTTCTTTATTTTTTTTTACTGTCATCCATGTAAATCATCATATTGAGGATTTTAAATGTTATTTTAGTTAAATGTTAGATACTGTATAAAAGTTTTTGTATGAAACAGTATATCTTAGTGAAATCATCAAGTACAACCAGCTACATAAGTCACAGTAAGATCTCTAACGATGTCTAGTTTATCGCCTAGTTTATTACTGTAGCTTTTACGTAGTATCTAACACAGTGAGTGTACGTGGTTCTGTCAGATGGGGGATAAAAACGCGTCCCAGTGGCCATCGATGTCGTCGTTACAGTGAAATGTAGACTTTAGAGTGTCGCGATAAGATCCTTTGTTGTATGCATTTACAGTTACGTTTAGTATTGCCACATTGCATTAATTTTGTTGGTTCAGGGAATAGTGAAAATATTGAGACATTAAATATGAAGGTCACAAATTATTTTCTTATCGATCTGAACTAATCTAATAAAAATGTTGGTAATAAATATTAATAATTGTATTAAATCTTTTTCATTTTGTATTAAGTACATATTTTGCGCCTTTTGTGTCACTGCATGGCCTTCCATCGGCTTTAATCGTTTTAAATTTAAATAAAAAAAAAAAGTTTTTCACCCTTTGTTTACGCATTACCAACTAATAGCTTGTAAATATAACCAATCGTCCTACTCTTATATCATTCGCGGATCGCCTTGCATTATTCAGTGTCTCTTTTTAATATTCAGACGACATATTTGAGTCTCCTTTCAATTTTTTTCCCGCGTTCGTATACCGGTGTGCGCGGAATTTTGAAAGCTACTTACTCTGACGTATCACGGAAAGCTCTATCGATGTTCTTTATCGGAATGCCACGGGATTTTTCCATCGATGTATCGATGTTTAACGAGATTTACTTTTTTAATAGCACTACTATGAAACCTACATGAATGGACTTTTCAGCCATTAATTGTGCAGTGGTGCATTCTGGTAACAGCTAGATCCGGTAACGCAGGTCTGGCCAATTCTTTCAACACAATGACACAACAACATTAACGGCCGGTTTATGGAAACCCAAATCATGATTGATCCGAGTTTGACACATATTATTCAGGATTCATTCCGTATGGCGCTTGCACGATTCATTTTAGTATTTAATAGGTTTATTAGTTATAGTTAAGTATGTAGATATATTTGTAATTTAGTAGTAGTACCTACTGTATCAACTGGCTCAACAAACGTTTTGGTTTTTAACTGTAAGTTTGTTGAGCATTTGTAAATAAATAAATAAATAGTAATTATTTGATTTTTTCGTTGATCATCGTTCGAGAAACCGGCCGTAAGATTACTGTTGTTGTGTATATTGACACGCTAGAAGAAGAAGCCATTAATTGGTCTAAAGGAAGATACACCGCTTATCAATCCTGATAGAAGACTGTTACAATTTAGTCGTATTATATCTGTCCAACTTTAAAAAAGTGTTTTCAAACTTTAGCGATCTAGAAACAACTAGAAAGTTAAACGTTGATAAACAAACGCTTTTTGTTTGGAAAGAGTTTCATTCATTTTTTTATTGCGTCTCTGAATTGAATAGTTTTTTTTAATTTTGAGGTATCATTGACCGTATTCGTGTGGTTATTAAAAATTTTATCCCCTTGAAATTTATTGCCATATTTTGACGACGAATACTATGGCTCGTGATATTAATAGTGTAATTTAAAATTCTGCTGAAAATATGAGGCTATTTTGTTCGTTCTGGATCCAATCGTGCTGATATTTCGGCAGTAGGTAAAATATAGCACAAGGCAATTAAAATGATTATTTGATCTCAACCGCGACATTAAATGCAAAAAGAATATCACTTAAACTTACCCAAAAACAAACAAATTACATAAACAAATTAGCTCTAAATAGCTAAACTGATCCAAAATAGTTGAGCTGGTTCTAGCCTTGTTCCCATAGTACAAGCTTTGCTTAGTTTAGGTAGTTTAGGACTAGAGTTTGATGTGTAAAATGTCTGAACATTTATATCGCTAATGCTAATACCTAAGGCCAGATAAAAAAAAATAAGGTCAAACTAAGTAATTTAAAAAAATATCAGTAGAGACGATTTAGTTATGAAATATTACACTACTCGACTAAATTGCCCAACATAACTCACAAAGATAATGACCGTATTTATGTTGACGCCGACAACACAGCCGATAGCTTTAGAGCGTTTTCACATTATCCGATCCGATATCGGTGTCGGACGCCGATCTGATATCGGGGTAAGTAAAATGTATGAAATATGTACTTGTCTTTCATATTGTCCGGCCCGATAACGGATATCGGAGGTACATTTAATACATTTCACTTACCCCGATATCGGATCGGCGTCCGACATCGATATCGGATCGGGTAATGTGAAAACGCTCTTACGCGTCTATCCTTCTATAAATCAGTGGTTTTCGTCCATTCCAGTGAATTGCACTTACCCTTGCACTTATTGCTGATTCTCCAATCTCGACCCTCTCCCCCTGGAGGGTCCATCGTTAACATGGCCTTCATTTGTTTGGTTTAACCGTAGGTCTTTGAACTCTGTAATAATGCTGGACAACCCACACAACATCATCTAGCCACAAGCTAAGCAGAGCTTGTGTTATGGGTACTAGAAGACTGACATACTCAATACAATACATTACATAGATAGATATTTTTTATTATACATATAAAATACCCTGAACATCCGGAATAAATATTTGCAGATTGTACAAACATTTATCCCAAGGAAGGAATTTACCCGCTTCGCCACATCGGTCGTCAAAATGAACAGCTTACTTGAAGATGCAGTCAAACTATCAATATTTGAATCCTTGAGGTTTAATTAATTAAATCTGTGTGTATAAACGAGATGAATTTACAAAGGTTTTTGTTAAAAGCCTCAAACCAGCAACAAAAAGGTATCGTTACCTTAAAAATGGTAAATTCAAACATAGCAACAAAATGTCAATAAAGTCTATCTATCACAATGCTGCTGTCAACCCTCTAAGCTCTCGAGTACACAGGTTTTGTGTGTTCAAAAAAGATGTCATGAGTTTTTGATGTATAAGAAGCTTTTTATTCTTGGTGGAAATTAATAAGGCAACCAATCCTCTAAAATGAGGCAATTGCCCAATTTTCCTATTTTCCTCCTAAACTCCAAACCAGCATGTCGTGAGCTTAATGCAATTACTTAAAGCTATTTCACGCCTTTTAAATTTAGATGGCACTTAGAAAGATTTCCGTGTATTTTGGGCTTTTTTTTTAATTTCTGCTTTCACGAATCACTTGGACATTTTAAGGGTTCCGCTTTACAACCTCTTATTTGATTTTTTGTCCATCTTCTTAAGCATTTGATCGGTAATTGCAACTTGGCAGAATTTCAACGGTAAAATTGTCTTCACAATTTTCGTTCGTTTTTATCTTAGCAATTTATTACAGAACATGTTTATTTTTGTTTAGTGCAATGTCCTTGCCAAGATAATATTATTGTGTAAATATATTTTAAAACCACTCTTGAGAATTGTCCGTGTAAACTATGATCAGTAAAGGCCCAAGAACAGACCCTTGAGTTATTCACAAAATGTATATAAATTACTCTAAGGGCCGGTTTCTCCAACGATGATCAACGAAAAAATCAAATAACAATGTGTCAAAACTCTGATCAATCGTGATTTGGGTTTCTCGAACTCTTGTCAACTGCGAAATATTGAACACCAGATTACTTGACATTAAACGAAGCAAGCAATCAAAAATGCCATGTAAAATCCAAATTTGAGTTTCTCGAAGGATGATTAGGGTAGAATGCGTGGTAAAACCGTTGTCAACTTGGCATGTCAACTAATCTAAAAAATCGAGCGATTAGCGGCTGTTCAATTGTAATCGCGACGAATTGTTGAATATATTTTCGAAGTTTTTATTATGTTTTTCGCTAATTCTGAAGATTTTAATATACAAGACGGACTCCGATATGAGATGCCCTAATATTACGACCTGTGATGAGTTTTATAACGTTTTTTTTATACGTCCTGCATTTTCTGTGATGACTATTTCTTCGAAGATAATTTATGGGCAATGATATGAATTTATTACATATTGAGGTAATAATAGATCAGAAAAATAATTCAGGTAATAACAAAAACATAAGTAGGTACCTATAATATTATGTGATAACCTAGATTTATTAATCTCATAATCAACATAACGTTGTTTTAGATCATGTTTCTGAGTTCAAATAGCGAGAAAGGAAGCACTATTATGTAATAATACTTGAATCTTGTGGTTTAACACATAATAATTGCTTTCTAGCATGAAGATGCTATTGAATACCTATTTGCTGAAGAAAAAATGGCAGTGAATGTGGCGGACAATGTTAATGATACTTCAGTGTGCTTCCCCTATAATATCATTATATGTAGTAAGGTGAGATTATATATTTTATTGTACCTAATTCCAATTAAAGAATCATCATCTTAACAGCATGTACTATATACTGACTAACCCTCAGCGGGTTAGTGATATGACACAGGCTCAGTACATTTCTAGTTATATTATTTATGAGCCGTTTCCAACCACAGAATTTATAATAAAAATTATAACATAGAAACCCTAATTGAAGTAACCTCATTAAAATAAAACAATCATTAAAATGTTACATTTATTTTATTTTTGTCTCATTATTTGTAAAAATACACCGAAGCAAACTGTTTGGGAGTATTATTACTTTGTGTTTTTGTGTTCAACTATTTTCATTTTAAATTTTTCTCATTCCAGGTATGCATGTTGTAGGCATCTTTCTGCCAAACTGGAGAAGACTGTACTGTGTAGCTTCATTATCCTGCGAGACATATTGCCTTTTTATCTATACTTCTATACTAATATTATAAAGAGGTAAAGTTTGTATGTTTGTATATTTGTTCAATTGTAAGGGGTAATCTTGGGATCTGCTGAACCGATTTTAAAAATTCTTTCACCAATAGAAAGCCACATTATTGCTGAGTGTCATAGGCTATATTATATTTTCAAAAACATTAGGGATATTTACTAAAACTTCAATTATGTAACCCAAGGTGTAAAAAAAATACCTAAGAAATTCCTTACATCGCGTGCGCTGCGAAAACTATTAATGATAGAAAGAAATCATGTACTACAATTTTGTAGAACACATCATCATCCACAAAAAAGTCAGCGACAGCATATGTCTAACTATTATAGATATGTCACTATAAGTGTTTTAATATCGAAAAAATATAATTAAAATGACGCCCCTAGAAAAGGTTCTTTATTTGTGCTTTGGTATTAATCCTTATCTAAATAAATTTCTTCATAATTAAGACTGTTTTAATACCTTAATATGACTTTTTAAATTATTCAATTTGGACATTCCATTCAAAAGATATCACGAGTTCAAAAATGTAAGTAATAGAAAAATGTCAAGCGGAATAATGCAGGTAAAATCTATACTTATAGAAGTAAAGTTTGTTTATTTGTTAAATTGTAAGGGTAATCTCGGGATATACTGAACCGATTTTAAAAATTCTTTCACCATTAGAAAACCACATTATTGCTGAGTGTCATAGGCTATATAGTTATGTAACCGGCTAGTACATTGCCAATAACATCGCATCATGCCTAGACGCAAGCTTGCAGTCTTGCACCTGCGGTCGGTTGCTTATCTCTGCCACCCACGCGTCTGTGCCTTGTGGCCCTTAGTTAGTAAGTTTGTTTTAATCATTCGTCTAGAGGCTAACCTTTGCCTCTGACGTCTCATTTATTGTAACTAATTTCAATGAATTAAAGTTTTCATGAAATAAAGTTTAGTTTTTTAAAACATTCAACACGTTCCCGTAACTTTCACTGGCGCAGCCGGGGCAGATTTTCCGAGTTTTCCGCGGAGTATATCTCGAGTTTTCTCGAGTTTTCCGACGGATCGGATCTGTGCGAACCAAACAAATTTGTGAAGATATAAGGAGAGCGAACGAGCATAATGGTGACTGGCTGGTGAGTAGAATTTTTGCCATCCTTTCCTTTCCATTATGCTTATATTATTGTTTTGTTATATTCGGAATCAAACTTTTTCCATTATAACGTTTTCTGGTTTCCTATTGTAGGGAATTTAGAATAGTGTAAGCTTGATATTAAATGCATACAAATCTGTGTTTAATATAATAAGTGATTATTTTTCACGCAAGTAGAGACTTGTAGAGTAAATAGAGTAGGTATTTAAATGCATAGAATCTGTGTTTAAATTTATTAATAGGTGATTATTTTTCACATATATAAAATATTACATTAAGTATTTAAATACATAAAATCTGTGTTTAAATTTATTAATAGGTGATTATTTTTCACATATTATAGTAAGTATTTAAATACATAAAATCTGTGTTTAAATTTATTAATAGGTGATTATTTTTCACATAAATATTATATTAGAGTAGGTATTTAAATACATACAATTTGTGTTTAAACTTATTAATATATAATTATTTTTCACAGAAATAAAATATTAGAGTAGGTATTTAGACACATTAAATTTGTGTTTAAATTTATGAATAGGTGATTATTTTTCACAGAAATAAAATTTTAGAGTAGGTATTCAAAATGACGACAGCAACAGTAACTGTAGTTCTAAAAGAAATTGTGTGCATTATACCAATTTTTATGGCAACAAACGCCATTTAAACTTATTTATAAGAAAATGTGACTATAATGCAAAGCAAGATCGGTATGTATTAACTGATCATAATTTTATATAAGTTTAGTTAATAGTCGTACATCTTTTGTCAATGAATTTATTGGCAGGAGATCTCAAGTCGATTACGTACGGAACACCACTATCGTGAAACTCCGGCAGTTGGTTCCGTTTTCGATACATAGATATAAAAGAGAATTAGTATATTACCTTAGGTTGTTAATTAAGACAATCTCAGGTAATCTTGATAACGCTGACGCCATTCGATATGATTCTCTTATTTCGTGAATAAAATTTCCAAAAAAGGTAATGCATATAGATAAAATTATTGAGTACTTTGATCACTAGAATATTGTATAGCTTTGTAAATAGTACAGAAACGTTACATAACAAGTAATTAATTTAGACAATTTAGTAAAGAATAAATAAAATATTAAGAATTTAAAGAAAACACATGTCTCTACCTAGCTTACGTGTTAAGTATGTTTGATATATTTTTAGTACGTTCAGAACAATCTACGTTATGTTAACGAAATAGAAACCGCTTTAGCAATAAGTAAAGTATCTGTACTATATAAGTCTATAATAAATTCAACCGAACTATTATACGTATTAAAATCTATAGAGCAAGAAAATAACTTAGTATATGAGAGTAACTAGTTAAAATTAGAAAAACTTATGTAAAAGTAAACCAGATAACGTGCATAATGGAAGTACTTGCAGTTACATATAAAAACATTAATAATTATTTAAAAATTTAATCATTATTGATCTTTGAAAATCCAGTAACAAAACTGTAATAGTTTTTCCCGAATTCCCATACCTCTTGGTAAAAGATTCGAAGTACCTGCCGGTCACTAAGGCGTGCGAGAAAATTGCTGCGGATAAAAATCTCCTATGCGATGGCGACGACGTTTCCTATACTGACCTGTGCAGAGCAGCTTCTATAGTTCCAGACGGATCCGAACGTCACATTATCACATCATGGGTACTTATTCCCTGACAACTACAGAAGGCTGTTAAGTTCACAAGTGCAAGTTTGCTGAAAATCTTCAGATTATGATTACTCCGATAGTAACTCTACCGGAGTTAAAGTCCATAAATACGACTTTATTAGGTACCGCCAACATCAAGAACGTCATTTTGGAGGCTTTAAAGCATTTTTCGCGAATCCTAAACCTAAAGGAAAGTGTGTTTAGTGAAAGTGAAAATGATATCATGTGGCGTAACAGTTACAAGTGTTAGTTTAGGTACACTGTTATTGTATTTAGTTTTAATCATTGCTTTTATTGTGTTTATTGTTTATCATTTTATGTTTATGCGAAATGATCGGATCGTAGCTTCCGCGAGAACCGATAATTTCGCTCTTAAGGAGGGAGGAGTTATGTAACCGGCTAGTACATTGCCAATAACATCGCATCATGCCTAGACGCAAGCTTGCAGTCTTGCACCTGCGGTCGGTTGCTTATCTCTGCCACCCACGCGTCTGTGCCTTGTGGCCCTTAGTTAGTAAGTTTGTTTTAATCATTCGTCTAGAGGCTAACCTTTGCCTCTGACGTCTCATTTATTGTAACTAATTTCAATGAATTAAAGTTTTCATGAAATAAAGTTTAGTTTTTTAAAACATTCAACACGTTCCCGTAACTTTCACTATATACTATATACTAATATTATAAAGAGGTAAAGTTTGTATGTTTGTATATTTGTTCAATTGTAAGGGGTAATCTTGGGATCTGCTGAACCGATTTTAAAAATTCTTTCACCAATAGAAAGCCACATTATTGCTGAGTGTCATAGGCTATATTATATTTTCAAAAACATTAGGGATATTTACTAAAACTTCAATTATGTAACCCAAGGTGTAAAAAAAATACCTAAGAAATTCCTTACATCGCGTGCGCTGCGAAAACTATTAATGATAGAAAGAAATCATGTACTACAATTTTGTAGAACACATCATCATCCACAAAAAAGTCAGCGACAGCATATGTCTAACTATTATAGATATGTCACTATAAGTGTTTTAATATCGAAAAAATATAATTAAAATGACGCCCCTAGAAAAGGTTCTTTATTTGTGCTTTGGTATTAATCCTTATCTAAATAAATTTCTTCATAATTAAGACTGTTTTAATACCTTAATATGACTTTTTAAATTATTCAATTTGGACATTCCATTCAAAAGATATCACGAGTTCAAAAATGTAAGTAATAGAAAAATGTCAAGCGGAATAATGCAGGTAAAATCTATTTTTTTCACTTTCAAAGATGAAATCACAAGAAAACCAAAATAAATAAAAATATAACCACAGACGCTATAGCAATGACACAGACCGAAAAATGAATGAACAATAAGTGAAAAGAAACGTTGTTGCCATATCAATCAATATTTTCCTCGATCAAACAAACGTAGAACTGTGATTAGTTAATCTGTAGCCAAATATGTTTGATTCGCCTTTCTGCAATTCAATCAAAGTTTAAAGCGCTGCTAAGTTAACTCGGTGATCAGTTGAATGAGCGATTAAACATCGTTCGAGAAACCGGCCCTAACTCTACTTTATTGATAACTATGAGTGAAACAGTTCAAATACTTAAGATACAAAAACAACAACTAACACAATAAGCGGCCTTACAGCTAATAGATAGGTAGGTATTCCATTTTCGGGTAGACACATGAACCTATTATACTAGAATTGAATTACCATTTTTTTTTCCTAACCTATGCTGTCCCACTGCTGGGCAAAGGTCTTAGAGAATTACCATTATAAAAAAGCTATAAGTAAAAGCTGAGTAACTACTAGTTTACTAAAACTAATTCCATCAGAATCAGAATTGAACTAATTACATTACCATTAGTTTCGGCACAGTGAACCGTTCTGTTATGTCCATAACAAACCGGGCTGGGGTTACTACTGGTTCTTGAATCCTTTTGTTTTAAATCAAATTTATTTTTAAGCATAGCTTCTATTACGGGACTTGAGCCTGGAGACCGAATCCAGAAATTTTGTAACGAAATAATCTAACACTGCGCATGCGTTATCCAGCAAACAATGCTATGCAATAGCTTTACCACGGTAGTCCCCGAGTGCCACACGTCTTTTTTTGAAGAGACTTTATCTTTATCTATCTTTATCTTTAAAATGTTACGGTACACCAAAAGCTTGATTTACAAAAATAAACACGACGTATTAAGCGATTTTCTCTTTATAGTATTTGTAACCATAAAAGTTAGATTTTTATGGTTAGTTTTACCTTACTTCATATTAAGCTATCACCATCTAGTTGGGTCGTCTCGTCTGTCATCTATGGTAGGGGCTGGTTTTTGAAATATTCCCCGACCCGCGCTGAACACAAAGCCTCTCTTTGAAGCTGCCAGTTAACTTGATTGAAATTACAACCACAATTTCCACGTTAGTTAAATATACAAAGGAAACTATGTAGTAAATGAAGTTAAAATAAAATGTGTGGAATTCTATCTATACGAATGTATACTAATACTATAAAGAAGTAAAGTTTGTGTGTTTTATATTTGTTAAATTGTATGGGGTAATATCGGGATCTACTGAACCGATTAAAAAAAATCTTTCACCAATAGTAAGCCACATTATTGCTGAGTGTCATAGGTTATATAAAAAACCGAAAAATAAAAAGGCTTTTACGTGGTAGTCCGTTTTGCAAAGTGTATCAGAGAAAAAACGGTCGAATTATGCCCAACGAAGTGGGCCCGGGTCAGCTAGTTGTTTATAGTTTTACAGCTGTGTAGATACAGTACCGCAAAAACAGAATCCAATTTCAACTTGCATAGAAATATAACAGTCATATTACAGCATACTTTTGCTTACAAGTTTCGTCTAGACAAATAAAACTTTGGTATTATCTAGCGGGAATGAACTGTAAATTTGCTTTTTTTCAATTGTTTTAAGTAAACGACATTTCTGGTAAACTCCGCAGGCGAGACGCTGCAATTTCCTTGCCAAATCGAGTGTGAACCAGTAACCACTGGTTCAAACCAGAATACGCTCTGTTTTTTCTAACACAGACTAGTTGTTTACTACCAAAGGGAGGGCTGAATTGAAAATCACAACCACCCTACTGTACAGTTTACGGTTATTTACATAGTTTTTTTGTATAGATGAATTTGTTGTGTTATTTTTGTTTGTAAAAAGTTTTATTTGGTGAGCCCAAACATATATACACCTACGCGTTATTTATATGATACAATTTTTGTTTTCACTATTTATTCGTCGATGCAGCAACAAAAATTACTAAGTAGTATAAATATTTTTACGAAATAAAGCTAAGTTATTTAATATGACACCTTGTAATAAATATGAGTACCTACCTAACTATTTCATCAAGAATCTTGAATTAGCTTTGCTAAGTTAAATTCATTTTATCGCCTTTTATGGCTTTTTTGGACGTATTAGTTATTGTAGAAGTAGGTATTGTATTATATTGTATGAATTGTAAAAATTCAATACACTAAACACAAATAGCTCTACAACTCGTAAACGTCGGGGGGATAAAAACAAGTAGATAGAAGTGCCGTTGGCAGAACGGGGTTGGAAAATCTAATTTGTAAATGCATTTCCTGCCTTTTGCAGCCTACGTCACTTTCTTCAGCTGGGTAGTAGAAACATTTGAATCTCGATTTTGATTGTGTTTTGTTTATTCTACCTAACTATGTATATACCTACAATGGACTAAGTGAACTGAAGAAAAAGAAGGAAAACCTTTGCCCTGCAGTTACACCACAGGCTGAAAATGAAATGAATGAATGAACTATGGATGTGAAGGGAGTGAATGCTGAGATGACGGATGATATAACACTGGATGGGAAGAGCCGAAGACCGGGCTCAGTGGCGCGTCTTGGGAGAGACCTACGTCCAGCAGTGTACTAATATAGGTCGATGATGATGATGATGATGATGAGGAGAAAGTGGATGATACGAACGTGCTGTGGCGACACCAGCTAGAATGAAAGCAGGATGAAGAAGAACATTAGAACATTAGTTGTGCCATCCACCGCGTCAAATTAACTTTGGACATATTAATTTTAGCCTATTTTACTAATAAAAGTTTATATTTTTGCACTAAAAACACTTTATTAAATTAAATACAGTAAACGCAAAGTTTACTAGACGCGTAACGATAGTCATACAATATCTACCAACATAATAACTTTTTTGATAACAAATAAGTGCCTCCTCTTTGTTTTCTAGTTCCATGTAAAATTTGGTGGAATTTCGCCAGTGTTCACGGTCCATTGCTGCCGGAAATTACCTTGCGTAGAAACCTCTGCCTTTTTACACAGCTTTGTATTGCAGGATATCGATTAACTTTACTTTTTAAAATGAAAACGAGTTTTGCTTTTGTTTAAATCCTTAATATGATTAAAATTTAAATAAAAATTCTAAACTGCGAAAATTTATGTTAACGAAATATGATATTTTTTTTAAATATCAATGAACACTAGATAAAGACATGTGCCGACCCCACTTAACGTGGGATAAGGGCAGGGGAATGATGATGATCAATGAATACAAGATTTTATTTTTGACTTAAATGAATTGAAAAGATCTCGATCTGACCGAGACGTTTTTGACTATAAATAGAGATTGAGCTAAAAGGTTTTAATATCACGTCAAAGTTTTATGAAATTGTAAGAAAATGTGACACAATTTGATATAATACTTCTAATGCTTTTAACGTGTTTCGACTAACTTGATCCAACAAAACACTTTTATTTCGGCAAATAAATGACGTTAACGTGTTTACTCCATTAGATCACTTATGACTTCGCATCGCGCCGAAAATACTGATTCTTCAGAACCAATTATTTATATATTTGAGAGAGACAGAAAAACATTTGTTTAACACACAACACATTCAAAATAGTAACACATAGGTACATAAAGACAGAAATCAAGAAAAAGTATGACACAAAAATTACAACATACATTAACACTAGGTACCTACATATTAAACAAAAAAAAATGGTTGTCTGTAAAGTCGGTTTACTGACAATAGTTGAACGTGACAACGTCACTTCATGGAACGCCTCAGAACGCCTCAGAACGCTTCATGAGTCATGTTTTTTCGTGCGTGCAGCCGGCTCTATCGAATTATAAGACGTTGTCACGTCAAAAAAAATGGTTGTCTGTAAAGTCGGTTTACTGACGATAGTTGAATGTGACAACGTCACTTCATAGAACGCCTCAGAACGCCTCAGAACGCCTCAGAACGCTTCATGAGTCATGTTTTTTCGTGCGTGCAGCCGGCTCTATCGAATTATAAGACGTTGTCACGTCAAAAAAAATGTTAGATAATATTTGGGGGATACGTATAAAAGAGTCGTTACGTTACGTTTACTTATTCAAATCACGCGTCATCGTCTACTTGATTTTTAAACATTGCAGCGTCACCGAGCTGTGTATAAATAATTATCTAGGATTTTTTTTTGTATTTTCGTGTGTATGTTTGTGATGAATAAATTAAAAAACTACTGCGCCGATGTTAAATTTTTTTACCATTACTAAGTTACATTAATCCTGAGTCAAACTTCAAATTCATTTATTCAATAAAATCACAAGGATCACTCACTTTGAAACGTCTTACATACTAGATGATTCTAGGCGCCAGTTCGTCGCGACCAGAGTCTAGAAGAACTGGCAAGAAACTAGACCTGGATTCTAGCGTTTTTTTCATATGATCCTTCTTACAATTTTTTAATAAAGTTGGAGCTAGTTCGTCCCAAGCTTGCTTGTCTGTAGTGATATAAGTGATACAAATTATATTTATTGCTAGAAAAGATTAGGGATTAGGGACTAAAACTTTAGTAACTTAGTCCAATGTCCACCCGTGCGAAGCCCGGACGGGCCGTTACTATCAAATATAGGATATTACGAACACAATCTATTTAGCTACATATCAATCCATTATTGCCCCTTTCAAACTATAACACAGAACTTCTCAATCAAGATTGCTGGGACAAAAGTATGAAAGTTGCAGAATCCCTCTGCACACATCAGAAAGTCGACAACTTCTGACACGCCCTCGGCCAGAACTTCCACATTAGTGTGGAAAACTTGCAACTACTTGCGATAAACGAATCTTAAAAATGTATCATAGGAAGGCTTAGGAAGTATTTTTACTCAAAGCCCAAGTCAAGTCAAAGTTAAAGTCAAGTATTACTTTATTCAATAAATCACAACGATCATTTAGAATCGTCTTACATACTAGATGATTCTAGGTACCAGTTCCTCGCAACCAGAGTCTAGAAGAACGGGCGAACTTACTCAGGGTTTAATACGCAAGTAAGTAGGTATACGCTAATAGTGTTGCAAGTTTAAGATAATTTTTGAAGTGAAAACTTCTTTAGCGGCGCTGGGTGGGTAAAAACTTTCAAACTCGCGTCAGGGTCACGTGACGTTGATCGAAAGCGTAAGATCGAGGGAAAGGGAGAGGAACTAGTATCTCCCACTCTTTCTACCGTGCCTGAGTGTGCTGACTCTGTTTAGGCGGCACAGGGCGCTTGCGCGAATGTGTCTGTGTCATTGTGATTGTCATTGTCATTATGACGTCTGTGGTTATATTTTTATGTGAAAACTTAGAAGTGAAAACACAACGTTAATATTGAAGTTTTCACTTCTGCCGGCACTCCCGGAGTGCTACCTTTTTTGTCTGTGTCTTTGTATTTTTTTTTAAATTAATGATGCGGTTTTTGAAGTATTTTAGTGTTGTGATCTTAAAATATTTGTGTCTGTATGTCTGTGTTTATCTGACAAATAAATGTAGTTTTTTTATTGAAAAATGACGTGATCTTAGTTATGTTTGTTTTCTTTTTTAGAGTTTGTTTTTTTTAAACTTCGATATACCTTAGTTGCTTGATGTGTACCTATTTTACAATTTATCGAAACACTTAGTGCGATGACACTGCAACGTTCAACTGACGATATCGCGCAGTGTGATTCGAATAGATTACGTGAAGAGTGATCACTGTGATTACAAAAAAATTGACAATCGTACACGTATCGTGACGATACCGTATCTGAGACACACTGCGTAGTGGCGCTGTAGCGTTCGACAGCCAACCTTACGTTAGCGCGCAGTGTGAATCAATTATGTTCGGATTACGTCAATCAACTGTCACATTTTTTCATGATTGTCCCGAACTTGCTCATCATGTCACCAGATATTACGTAAATTCACGCTGAAATCTCTCCATTTAAAACTATCTCGATAATTACCTGAAACTCCAGTTAAAATAGCCTTTTACAGATTTCGCGATGATCATTCGTAATTGGACAATGTCATTTAAAAATAATGTATGCATGAAGCGGTTACGTAATAACTTATGATATTTTACTGAAAAAATTGGATTATTTATGACTGAAATATGAATAAGTAGCCTTTTTGACTGAGCTCTTTTGTTTTCACATCCTAATTTTATCGGAATCGTGTTGGGGAATCCGATATCGTGTTCGATTCCGAATTCAAAGTTGATTATCGAAGAATTGATCTCAGTTACTTGTACTTGATGCAAAAATATGCGATATTCTTGTTTAAGTAATAAAAATATCGGAAACTACCAATATCAAAACCTTTTTGGCTTGAATACTTTGTTTTTACAATAAGATGTCCATCAACTCATGTTTCTAACTGTACTTATGCTAAAAAATATCAAAAAAACATAACTTCTCTATCATTATATATTTTTGTTTTTATTTAACATAGTATTCAACTACAGTTACAAAAACCACTAAAACAAATCTAGAACAAGCACAAATCTAGAAAAAAATCAAGTTACATAACGATCCAGAAAATATCACGCAAATCGAAAAGTGTGGTAAATAAACGTGGCCAAGATATTGGTTCGGGCTGGTTATTACTGAACTTTTTAAAGTTATTAGATGGTCGTTTGGCTCTGCAAAGGCTTTTATCTAAAATTATGAGGTTCCATGTTATATTATCGATAGTAAGTGCGGGCAGTAAACTAATATATCTCATAAAAAGTTGCCAGAGTGCTTTATCGAAGAACGTAGGTACCTACCTACGTTCTAAACAATTTTATCTAAAAACATTACTCGGTACAATATTTTTGTAATTACTTTAATTTTAGTTTTTTTTTGTAAACGGGATATTTACCATGATTTGTGAGTTTGATGATTCATAGTAAATATCCCGTTTATAAAGAAAACTATGTACAAAACCGTGGTAGTTTAAAATATTATAAGTACTTTAATTTTATTCTCAGTATGTAGATACATATATCCTAGACTCAAATATTTTGTGGAATAATATTTTTTTGTTGAAAAGCTCCTACTTACAAGTCATTTGATTCTGTTTAATAATAATCGTATTACGTGTATAATATAATAGATAATTTATGGAAAGAAATAACGTACAAGCCGAATTTTATATTTTGTCGGAAAAGTTCTCAATTTCAAACAAAAATACCTACTTAGCTGTAGAACGGAAGGAAGGAAGTCAAAATATTCTACAAAATTGATTATTTTATATTAGATATCCATTAAAACATAGTTTTTTTTAGTTAAGTACCTACTCTAAAATATTTGTTTTTTTTTTCAGGTACTTACAACTTCTCACCTACTGCAGTTTAATAGAGCTAGTACAGTGATTGGAAAGCCATGGCCACTGCATAAATAAAATTCTTCAAATCAGTAAGTTGTTCTTAATAGATCGTAAAAAAAACAATTGACATGCTTTCATAAACCGGACTTTCCCGATCAATTTCAACCTAGGTACATTTTTTTTAGGGTGTTTCTACACTGCTACTACAAAATAACAAACCTGAATAGCAGGGGTTACGCACACAATTAATAAGGCCGTATCACACACAACATGTCATGATATAATGAATCAATAACAAAATAAATTTTGACATCACCCATGGGAATCGCGGGACTTCGAACACGGACAATCGTGTAGGGCTGTCAATATGAGTTTACCTAAATCGTACACTAGGTAAAAAAAAAGGTAGCACTCCGGGAGTGCCGGCAGAAGTGAAAACTTCAATATTAACGTTGTGTTTTCACTTTTAAGTTTTCACTTCAAAAATATAACCACAGACGTCATAATGACAATGACAATCACAATGACACAGACACATTCGCGCCATTCGCGCAAGCGCGAATGTGTCTGTGTGCCGCCTAAACAGAGCACACTCAGGCACGGTAGAAAGAGTGGGAGATACTAGTTCCTCTCCCTTTCCCTCGATCTTACGCTTTTTATCAACGTCACGTGACGCTGACGCGAGTTTGAAAGTTTTTACCCACCCAGCGCCGCTAAAGAAGTTTTCACTTCAAAAAAGTAGTAAAAATTGGAAGAGGAAATACGACAAGATAGAGCGATGATCTGTGGAACGAAGGCACACTGGATGAGAATAGTCGAAGACCGAGCTCAGTGACGCGTTTCGGACCCCAGCTGTGGATCAGTATAAAAAACATCGTTTTGTGATATAAGACCGCCAGTTGTAAAGCTAATTGTACTGTAATCTGAAAGATAAGTGCATTGTTGTTACTAATCAAAGAATATCTATCTATGTTATGTATTGTATTAAGTATGTCAGTCTTCTAGTACCCTTAACACAAGTTCTGCTTAGCTTGGGGCTTTTTGTGTGGATTGTTCAGTATTATTTATTTATCAAACAATTTATTAGACTAACTTATTCAAATCTTCATGAGGTTTATGATTTATTTACTCACGCAAGAAAAATGCATAGACAATTTACAACCTCATCTTTAATACCTTTCAAAAATCTTTCATCCCAGCCACGTTTTTAATCTGCACTTTAGATAGCAAGGCCTATAAAGTCTCATGTAAATGCAGAAAACCGAACCGTATTAGCATTCTTATCGGAGCAGCCCTGACTCGGGTGTCCCGCATTCAATTACGTGATAACATCACGCAACAACGCAATTACGATGCTAATCCGTCAATCGAATGCGGACCTGGACCCTAGGTGCCAGCCAAGTGCCAGGACTGACACGCAAACACACTTTTTACCCATTTTTGACACTTTAAGCAGACATAAAAACTGTGTCATAGAGCACTTCTAGTGAAATCAAAATAAAACTAGGATCTGGGTGTATAATAAATCATGTGGTCAAAAAAACGGAAAAAATGCGGTGCAGCACCATGGATGGGCGCTGGGTATATACCCAATCTACCCATTTGGGTAAATACCCGGGTAATTGGGTATATACCGGGTATATACCCGTATGCACCCATTTGGGTGGGTGCATTCAATTTTAATTTTCAAGAAAAAAAATGTTATAAACAAAGTCTGCAAATCTGTTCTAACTATCATTTTCTACGAAAAGTACCTTATAACATTTTTTGATTAAACGTATATTTTCAAAGTTATTACAGATTTAGTATTTTTTTTGTATGGAAATCAATGTTTAAGTAGCTTTGTATTTGAATATTGAACTTTTTATGACTGGTAAAATAGTTTTTCTTTAAATGGCACTTTGAATCATTTAAATTTGAGGAGAATTGATATCGACCAAGCACGCAACGATCTAATATGATCGTTAATCCGGATTTTCGTTTTATACAATAGGATAATAACCACCACAGCTTATCACTGTTGCTGAAATGACTCTCGTAGTTGTGTAAGATCTTTCTACCTCGCACAGTGTGCTAAATGACCCTAAAATCAGACATCGCTTTTTTATTTTCTTATTCGAATGTATAAGCCATTTTGAATGCTATAGTAGAACTCCCAAAACTCAATTCGTTTCGGATTTTCTGAGATTTCTCGAGCTATGATTTTTGTTTTTCTCCATGATTTTATAGAATTCCCTAATTAATGTAACTTTTATGGAAATAAAGTTTTTAAGTTTCGGTTATGGCATGCTATAAAACCAACAAACTGCTATTTTCGAAATCATATGACATGTTTATCAAAGTATTCTGCCCATACTCACCTATGGATCCGAGAGATGGCCGCTCACAAAGGAATACATGCATAAGATCAGAGTCGCGCAACGGGCAACGGAGCGAGCCATGCATGTAATATCTTCTTGATCACATACCTACCGAATACAGAAATCACAAAAGTTGTGGACGTAGGTTCGCGAATCGCAAAGCTGAAGTGCTGAATAGAGAGATAGGCGGGCCACTTAGCAAGAAGAGACGATGAAAGGTGAAGAATGGCGATAACGAAATGGTGGCCAAGGGATGCTCGTAGAGCAAGAGGCAGACCTACAGCTCGATGGTCCTAAAACATTTCAGAACAAGCCGGGTATCAGTGGATGAGAGTCGCAACGCAAGGGACCGTAAAGAATGGCATAGTAAAGAGGAGGCCTAAACTCAGCAGTGGGTGCCAACGAGCTGAAATGATGATGTCTGATTTTTGAGTCGTTTAGCACACTGTGCTTCGGTCAGATGCTGCAACTAGGTAGACACAACTTTGAGTAATAGGTTAGCCAGAGAATTCAGCTGGGCTGTACTGCGTTTGGAAACTTCGTCAAGTTTTCTTGTCGCCCATTCGTTAGTGTTTGAAATGAAAGTTTTATGTTGACGCGCAATGATTTTCAAATGCGTTATGTGTTTAGTTTAGTTTACGTCACATTTAATCGTGCTTGAACGTTTGTTGCTGAAACGTGAACACTGACAGTAGGATTCACAAGCTAAAAGTTGCTCAACGCACTAAATCCGAAATAAAGTTATTCGACACCTGAAAATGTGTTTGACCAACAAACGCAGTAAACTTTAATTTTTTCACACTCAGTGAAATAGGACGCATCATCCATCGCAACTCGTTCCATTTTGCCAAAGGACGTCCTACAATTACCTTGTCTTTTATTTTTTACATGTGACAATTCTATCTTTGTTACCTACTGCTTGTTAAAATATTAGGTTATGTGAGACTTAAACCGAGTAATTTTATAAAATAATCTTCAAAAACCTATGTCCAGCTTCTTCTATCGTGTCAATGAATAACACAAACAACTTCACACCAAGTTTGAGTAGAATTTCGCCACTGTAATTCCATCCTCTGTGGCGTTAACGAGGTCAACCCTTGTGCAGGTGGTAGGGCACAAGGGGCAGACGAGCAAGTGAGACATCGTTTGGGTGGGGTTTCCACAGTTGCATTGACTAAGCGAGGGGTCACGGAAGCCCCATTTGCACATGTTCTCCCTGCTACGGCCAACCTGAGTTCGGAGTCGGTTGATCGACGTCCACACTGGCCACGGAAGAATACGTCCTGGAGGCAGATGTTCCCTCATGGTGAAATCAGGTGGAGCTGGTAGTTTTTGCTTCCAAAACGAGACCCTAAGTGTGGTTGGGCAATCTTCAGTAGCTGTTGTAGAGCGCAGAAAACTTTATGTCCAGCAGTGGAATGGTTTACATTGATGACGATGAGGATAATTTCAAACTGGTGACTATAGGAGGCACTCAGGTATTGTTGCCCATAATCAAAACTTCAAATCGCCTTCGAGATTACAGTTACAAGATCCTCAAATCTGATTTAGTACTGCGAACTACTATTTCTGACACTTTTGATGGTTGGTCGATAACAATTCTCCTCAAACTTTAATGATTCAAAGTGTTATTTAAAGAAAAACTATTTTACCAGTCATAAAAAGTTCAATGTTTGAATACAAAGCTACATAAACATTGATTTCCATACTAAAAAAATACTAAATCTATAATAACTTTGAAAATATACGTTTAATCAAAAAATGTTATAAGGTACTTTTCGTAGGAAATGATGGTTAGAACAGATTTGCATACTTTGTTTATAACAATTTTTTTCTTGAAAATCAAAATTGAATGCACCCAGCAAACGGGTGCATACGGGTATATACCGGGTGCATAAATGGGTATATACCCACTAGTGGGTAAATACCCGGGTGCGTGCCCATCCATATGCAACTAACAATTTTTTTTTAATTTCTAGCCTAGACTTGACCTAGACCCACTGCAGGACAAATGTCATATAACAATATTAGTTATTAAAAAATGGTTTTACTACTTAATCAGGTTGAAAAAGGCGAGGTCATAAAAAACTATTTATCAAGGTAAAAAGTTTTTTCAAATCTCTCCATCTAATTTACTTAAACAAGAGTCTGACCGAACTTCACATTCTTTGTGCTTCGTTATAGCATAATAATATGCTTCATCATTCAAAACACCACGCCGCATGCAAAGTTCAAAGACACAAAAATCACTTACATCGTCTGCCATAACCGTACAATTCAATATTATTCATACACCGACTCCGTAATCTTCTATATCGATTCAATCGCGTCGCTTTCAAACTCGTTGCCTCTCGTTGCCACAAAGTGTTTCGATCTGACATTATTGATATTTGACAAATAAAGTAATATATCAAACCACATTAGAGGGTCGTGAGTAGGGGGTGGGAGGGACATTTGTGAAGTATTACCCATAATCTTGACCGATAAGGCGCGTGCACGGATGCCATTATACTTATTGTCGAAACAGCGGGGTTATAACATTGACACTGACATTAGAGGGACGTACTCGAGTAAGTTATGCTTTCAGTGAGATATATTTCGAATGACATGATTTTGCAATTTACATACAGGTAATAGAAACTAAAAAAAAAGATTAATGATTCGATCATTCAATAATATTCACTGAATATCCATGCGTGTATTTACTAAAAAAAATGTATCCTTATAGTAGGTAATCTAGCTCCCAAAGTTTCGGACTAGATAAGATAAAGATAAGATTTTATTAATGAACAACAAACTTTACTGTATCATATGTATAACATGAAGCTTACAAGATATTCCTTGACAATTCATAATGTATGACATAGATACCCAAACTAGGAAGACCTGTGAGATGGCGAACCTACACTAGTTTAAAAAACCTTACTTACTTTCAAAAAGATAATGTATAAAATGTCCATTAATATTTACAAAAACATTTTGTAATTTCTTTGGTTCATGTCGCCATCTAAGTAATTGATAGAACGAAACATACATGTATCGCCGCACAGTGGGGTATTCAGTATTCCATCGATATAGTACATCAATATTACGAACGCCCGCTGTGATACATCGAGGCCACAGAATATAGAAAACTCTGTATTAAGACGGCAAGTTACTGAGACGCGATTGTGGCTGCCACAGAATATAAAAGACTTTGTACTAAGACTCCACGTTAGTAAAACGCACATTATATTATGCTAGATGAAGTACGGTAGAAATAGCTTGCTGGTTTAGTTTGGTGTAGCAACCTATAACACAACACTAGACCAGTAAGCTAACTTACAAAAAGAGGTAAACCTTTTATATTGGTGGTATCTGAATAAATAGAATTTATTTCTTTCTTTACTTTTTACAAAAGTTGATAATGTCTTTAAATAGTGTCCTATCATATTAAGTAAAAAAAACCCTGTTTTTAATACTTTTGCAGTTAAAATACGATATAAAATATTCCGTAGTTATCTTTTCATTTTCTTCCTTTTCACAAGATAAAAAGTTCAACGACGCGCTTCAATTTCTGAAATTGCTCACATTAGCTATATTGAATCTAAACGCCCGGTAATAATGCCCATTTTGCATTGAGCACCGTTTAAAAGTGAGAGAGGCATTCCCGAGCCGCATTATCGCCGAAGATATTTTTATTGTGTCGATAAAGCCGATTTGCAAAAGTCCCTACGGAAAGCCGTAAGAAATTATTTTATGGACGTTTTTGCTAAGTAAGTGATACTTTATTAGCTTAAGTAGACGCTCCTTGAAGGAATTGCTTGTGATATATTTATCGAATGGTTTGGAGGATTGGAGTCTTGTTAGACATTTTATATAAAGTCTATCCTTGATTAGTGCCTTTTTTATTTCAATTTTGAATCACTACAGATATTTCTGAGTATCAGACGCCTATTAAATAAATGTAAAACTGTACTTTATTGGTTGAATTGATTGGTTAAATAGGTTTTTAGATAAATGAATCTGTTCAAAATGAAATTTAATCAAAGTATTTGCATAATATCACATGTGCCACTAATTTTGTCAAACTCAATAACTGACAACACCTGCGACCGGCCCTAGTTCACTTTGTGTTTCTGTGGCCACGAAAATACATAATAATTATAAAAAATATATTATTTAAAATATTATTTTATTATATAACAGTATTTATAAGTGATGCCACGCATAGAAAACATATAATTGGTGTTTACTTTTTTAAGTTGTTTTTAATATAGTTTGTACACTGTTTGTTTTCCGAATAAAATAAAAATAAAATAAATAAAAATATATTTTTGACCGAATTGAAAAAACAACCTAGTATCATATACTTAGATATAACTTCCTATAATCAAAATGTTTGTTTGAAAGTTTCAAATACTACTTCTATTTGCAACATTTTAGATAGGTACCTATCAACTAGTGCTAGTATCATAGTCAAGTGGTAGAGCACAAGAGACAAACATCCCTTGTGCCACTTGACAAGACTTGACCTCATCAATGCCACAAACGAGGGAATAAAAGTGGCTAAGTTCTATTAGAACTTAGTTTGAAGTTATCCATCAAGCAAGCAAGAAGAAGTATCAGTCGAACGCTCAACGCTTACGCTTGCAGCGATAAGCGATGTCGCTTGAAGCACTGCGACTCGTGGCCCTCGAGTTATTCTGTGGCTTGCGTTATATTGCTGTCTCATCAAATATGTATTGGAGAACCCACCTCAAATAAATTCTGTAGTTTATGCAAAAAGGTGGAACATTTATTGAGAAACATTAAATAGCTAAAGAACGATAGATATTTTATGTAGCTGGCAATAAGAATGTCTGATCAAAGAAACAAAATAGTTAATATTTAGGCTTTTTTTTCTTTATTTTACTCTATCTACAATATAATTTTACAAAACATAAATACATATTTGAAATTATGAAGTCAGTGATCAAGTCGGCATATAAAGTTATTTAAGTATATTACTTAACTATGACCTACTTAACAGTGCAAAATTAATTCGTACGTATAACAGAGGTCATTTAAAAATAAGAAGGTTCTTTTGAAACCATGATAACACTCTAACATGATCCAATCAAATTGACCGCAAAGAACGACATCGTCGACAATCCCGTTCCATTCCAAATTCAAATTTAAATTTGCAAATTGCCAGTTAAAACATGGTTGCTAAAAACCCCGCTCGCAACGGAAGTTGAATCGTTGCAACTTGCAAAAACAATCCGATCTTCGACCGCGGTGTCATTCCGAACTAACAATCTAGAAATTTTCAAGTCGATATTTCCGACCAGTACCCCAAGTACGAGTTTGTGCACACACGGATCGCAGAGACGCAATCGCCGAGCGCCACCGATATTGCATGGAAATCCAAGCTTCTCAAGAAATCTGCTAGGGGCGCTGCCTGGATCTCCATACAAAATCGGTGGCGCTCGGCGATTGCGTGAATTGCGCCTTTGCGAAACTCGTACTTGGGGTACTGATTCTCAGACTGCGCAAAACGACCAGAGGAAACCGACTTACTACTATTAGTTCTTTTATTGCAGAAACTTGGTCTGAGACTGTCTTGACTGGTGGTGACACTTAGCAACTCTTTTTTGTTGCGAGTTTGCTGGAAGAGGAAAGAATTGTGCGCGATCATCTTGTTAGTCGTGATATTGTATCTTACAGTTTGTTTTGATAATTTGCTGTAGATCTACCAGAATTAAAATAAAAGTTAAAAAAAAACTCAAATAAAGGTTTGATATTAAAGTGTAAATAAGATTCTGGTGGAAATCAAACTGAAAAAGTTAGTCCATTTGAGCCCATTGCAAACGATTTATAGATAATTCAACTGATATTATAATAATATATTAGTCGTAAGTTTGTTTGTGAATAAATAATGTAAACAACTTATTAGTGCCAATGCAGCCAGTGTTTTGGGTACGCTTCCGATTGTTACCTACTGATTTGGATCAGTTGAACAATCTATAGACCGTTTGCAATGGTCTGTAGATAGCTCAATTGTTTTTTATGTATTTTACATGACATGTACATTTTGTAAATACTGTATAGTCGTAGTTTGTTTGTGAATAAAATATACTTATTATTTAGAGAGAAAGATAAGAAAAGTAATTAGCATAATATTTAGTTAAAATCATCAAAATTCTTCCGGCTCGCAATCCTAAGCTTCCTTGCACATTTGCGTCAAATCCTTACATTCAGCCATTATTTGGCAAATCTTCTCATTATATCCGGAGGGTTTAATCCTCGCTTACATTTCGCTTTTTAATTGTACCCTCACTGTCTGACCCTCATCGAGGTTACTTGTTTTTCAGAATTTGCCGTCTCGTTAAACCTCCGACGAAGTTGGTTCTGGTACAAGAGAGGTCCATTTGTGACGCTATTCAAATTAAACTCAAAAAACTGTTTTACTTAGGTTAGGTTAGTTTAACTGAGATAGCAGATTTTTTTATTCAAAAAGTTTTCTATCAAAATATGTAATAAACTTATTTTTAGTTTTCTAACCTCAATACCATTACAGAATAACCTAATAATATAATTGTATCTTTACTCTGTGAAAATGTACTGAGAAATATCTTCAAAATCACAAACAAAATAGTCTGTCGCATTGACAGATAAAAACAATAAACGAACATAAAAAAAGTAGCGTTTGCAAAATCGTGTAACCTTAGCCTACGAAAAGCTACTAAGAAAAGAAGAAGTAGCGTTATTTTTTTTTTGGCTCGCACATCAAGCGCATTTGCCATTTAGCAAGTAGCATTCTACCATCAGTACATAATCCATTCGAAAAAAAAACAAAAGAAGATCAACCTAGGTTAATTTATACGTGTCTCACTCGCTTTCGAAATACGCTTGCTCTCTTCCCCCACACTACAAACCTATATCCGCTATCGCACTCGCACATCCCTTACCCTTCCGCTACATTATTATATGATTAATTAAATCCAGCTATCTCATTGATGACAGGTCAATCTGTTTGGGGTTTTTAGTTTCCAAGTCGTTAGCTTTCATCATGTTAAAGAGTTAACATATTATGTTAACTGTTTAGTGAGAATATAATTATAATTGAGTGAAAATTGGCACGCGTCATACAGCCTAGTTTTATCTGTCAGAACGTATTTTTTCTTTTCTCACAAATTTATACAAAATTAAAGTACTTAGCTAATTTATTATTACATAGATAGATATATTTTATTATTCATATAAAATACCCAGAACACTCTGAATAAATATTTGCAGATCGTGCAAATATTTATCCCAAGGCGGGAATCGAACCCGCAACCTCCGCGTCGCAGGCGGACCTTCGCCCACCGCGCCACATCGGTCGTCAAATATCGTTTAGTATATCTAGCTCTAAATAGCCTTTATGAGCCCTAAATAAATAATAAGTAACCAAATGATGCACTGTAGGACAACTCCCACTAGACCTAATATTGGTCTTAAGTGTTACTGCACTGCGGTATATGTTGTTAAGCAAGAACTGCAGTATTTAGGATTACAAACTAAACTTTAAAAAATGACTATTGCAGTATTTACATAATATACATAGGTATTTATAAAACATATAAGAAACAGTTCTGCAGACTGTTGCAAACGATCTATAAATAAAAATAAGTAAACAATATTATCATTTATATCCCATTAAAACTATCAGTAGAGGTATGTTATTGTACTAAGTAAGTTTCATAAAATTCTAACAGTAGTATTGACAATAAGATACCATAGGTATAGCTCGACTGATTCAAAACCAAACTACATAATAACAATGCCTACAACACCGCTTTACATAAATATACGTGAATATTTCATTCAAACACCTTCAGAAAACTCCAAAATTGCTTTCATATTTTGTTTCTTGAATTCGCAAGCAATAACGACAAATCCAAGTTCGGAAAGCTAATATATTAAATTGTAGTTCGATGGGATGCAGTCCGCGTAGACCCCAAGTGGCGAACTTTGGCGAATGTATTACTTTGTGACACAGAGTAATGGTCTTACAGAATAACAGTTTCAAACGCGTTGCGTAGTAATGTAGAACGACGTGTGCGTGAGCTCTAATTTTTAGATAGATAGATAATTATTTATTTGGTTAACACACAATAGAAAGCCTTAAAAATGCAAAAGTTAAAAAAAATACCTTAAAAATACAAAAATTAAACTAATGTAGGTAGGTATATGTACCCAACTAAGGGGTAGGTATGGGCACTAACTAGCCTCTCGCTCTATGTCGGATGCAACTAAACAGGTCCTGACTCAGCTTGGTGCTTTGAGAATCCATCAACAAATTCGTTTTTTTTTAGAGAAACAAAATTTCAGGTTGAAATGTCTTTTTGCGTCTCGAAATATAATTTAGCTATTAAAATATTATATTTTAAGAAGAAATATTATACAAGCATTTTAAATATAAAGACTTACTAAGCTAATAAGTATTTGATTATTATTTTGCTTTACAAGAGACCTTTGTAATACTTTTATTATCTATTCTTAAAGAGCTGTTGCTCTGTAACATTTCTGCTCCATGGCATTACTTTGTGACGCGCTAGTTGCTAGTTCCAGTTGCCAACAAATGTTGCTTACGCCGTGAGAATTGGATATTGCTCGTGGAGTGTTTGATCAAACTCCATTTAGGAACGGTAATAAACTTTCTTCATTACTTTAGTACCTATCGTATGTGGAACAGCTTGAGTATTGCTCAGAACAAAATGTTTTTTAATATGAACAAAATAGGACGTGATTTTATTTCGTTAATAATACACAGAAATGTATATGAAAGCGTTATGGGTTTTATTCTATAGGTATATGTCATTCTGCCTGTTCCTGTACCACGTTTTTGTTGTGCTCCCGATTCCTGGTATTTTCTCGATATTTTCCAGACATGACATTTTTGCTATTGAAGTAAGTAAAGAAAACAATTTATCGAATTGATTTTTTTTTTCAAAATGGACATATAAATAGATTGATTTATACACCTAATTTTGAGAAAGTATCTGTTTTTAAAAAATGATTGTAACAATGAAACCACAATTGAAACGAGACTGAACTTTTTATTTATTTATTTTTATACTTTTTTTAATACCCTCAATATTTACAGATGTCTTACATATCCTAAGGTTACATATACACTAACTATAGGCTTTTTCATGAGCCCTAACGCAGTCATTAATAATGCGTCATTCTTTTAATGTGCGTTCACAACGAAAACGCATTATTATTTGAAGGGTGATCTATTTTAAACCCCTTAGGCTATAAACAACCTATTAATAAATTAAGGCTATCCTTTGGGATGGTCAGTGGACGTGCCACAAATATTATAAACCAAAACTATTTCGTATAAGGATGGGTTGAGGAAAAGGATGAGCGGTCTGGCCCCTTGGTTCAAAACCAGCAGTTTATTAATACGAACTAGAAGGTGTATGAAGGATTTTTGAAGTCGTTATGGATGTAGCCTTGCTGCTGTTTGACTTTTTGTGTAGATCACGGATTTATGTAGCAGAGCGTGTGTTTTTGATTTATCTAAGTACTTATAGCTTACTAATAACTGTATCATCATTATGATACATTTAAACGTGACTAAGTCAAATTGACACCGCACTGGAACTTCAGTTAGTTTAATTTATTTGTAGTTCTTTGTAAGAAGGATCATATAAAAAACGTTAGGAACCAGGCCAAGTTTCTTGCCCGTTCTTCTAGAGTCTAGACTCTAGTCACGTAGAACTGGCACCTAGAATCACGATTCTAAATGATCATTGTAATTTTACTGAATAAAGAATTTTTGATTTTGATTTTTATGAAACAAAACATTATATTATAACGTGCTCACAGCTAAACCTTAAAGCTGGTATGTGGCTGGTATTTTCGCGGTCGATTAAAAATATTAGAGTGAAAAACTAAGAATAAATAAAAATACAGCACGGATTTTTATAACTGTATCTTTTATTGTTGTATAAATAATCTGGACAAAAACATCATACATCATAGTAATTCAATAGCCAATAAGTAATTGATACACCCCATCTTTATTGACATTTATTTAATACTATATAAACCCTCATCTGAGAAACCGAATTATATCTAGCAATTTAATAAATGTCACTAACTGAAATTGAGACGTATTAGAGGGAGTCAACTAATAGATTTTTAATCAATTTAGTTTCGTGTCCGCCATTTTGCAACGTGTCGGGCGCCGGTTGGACGGTTTGAATTCTGAATGCGAGCGCGGGCGAGCCGCCATCCATCATTGGTCCGCCAGCCTACGGTTGACGCGCGCAAATTATTATTGAGATTTATGCACCTTTACTGCCAGCGTCTGTAATGACCAGCAATATATGAAAATTGTTTAAATAACTATAATATTTATTCACACTCAAACTTACGACTCTTCTTCTTCTTTCTGCCCTTATCCCACTAGGTGGGGTCGGCACAACATATTCTCTTCTTCCATTCTCCTCTATCATCCGTCATCTCAGTATTCACTCAAACTTACGACTATTACAGTATTTACAAAATGTACACAAGCATTTATAATACATAAGAAGTTGAGCTATCTACAGACCGTTGCAAACGATCTATTGATAGCTTAATTGGACCAAATCAGTACCAATCGGGTTCTAACACTACGTAAATCAACTAAGGACCATAACAGAGGTTGCGGTACGAATGTGACTGCAATACTAATGAATTTAAAAAAACATGAACTTTTCACACAATTTTTTAAACAACTTATTCAATTTCATTCTAAAATAGTAGTAACATGCCTTTTAAGTGCGACTTAACAAGACTTTTTATATTTATTTTAAGCAAACTTTACAACACAAATAAAAATGTTTGAGCTCGACTTAAACTTTGGCTATAAAGTGGTTCTTATTTTCTTACCGTACTTATTTTCAGCCATAAAACAAACTGAAATAAATATTTTCAACGTCACCTTGTCGGCATCGCAGGTCAGACTTCAAAACGGCAAAGTAATCCTATTTTACAACCTTAAAAGCGCCAAGTTGCAGCGCTATCAATTTACCGTAAGCCCATACGGGGTTCTAACACTACGTAAACCAACTAAGGACCATAACAGACGTTGCGGTACGAATTTCACTGCAAGACTCATTTAATTAAAACATGGACTTTTCACGCAATTACCATAACTACATAACATAAGCATAACTTTCACTAAGAGAACTAGATTATTGACAAAATACTTTCGTGCATAATGAAATAACATTTTTATTGTTCACTACAACCATGGCAAACACAAGTTACTTAGCGTCTATAATTTGAACAAAACTTACACTACTACAAAAGTATGTAGGTACCTATCTAGTTCAAAAATTATCTATAAACATTCGCCACATTTTATCTGAGAAAATATAAGGTAACTAGTTAGTTAAGTACCTTATAGTCAGTTGACTAGTTATAAAGTTGCAATCTCAATAGAGCGAGATAAAATTACAACGACAAAAACCGTACCGTGTGTTTACGCCTTAACTACATAAACCTTTGCACGTGGTATCGAATAAATGGGTTTGAAGTGCTGCATTGTCGTGTTATCTCCACGTTGCGATAGCTGCCGTAAGATGATCTCCCTCGCGTTAGTGTGAAAAGGTTCTATTTCTATGCCCCGTATCTATGGATACAGAGTGTATAGAACCTATGTGTAGTTATGTAACTGAGGTGGATGGTATCGGGTTATCGCATCGAGGGTCTTTGTTGCTGGTCGTTGAGTTATAGAATAAATATTTGATTTAGTAGAATCATCAAAGTATTTAGCTAAAATTAATGGAGAATACTCTTCTACTAATATTATAAACGCGAAAGTTAGTATGAATGGATGAATAAATGAACGCAAAAACTACTGAATACACTTAATTGAAACTTTACAATTATGTAGTTATGGATAATAATATAATGTAGTTATGTATTATAGTTAGTATAAGTAGTTTATAATGTAGCTATAATACCTAAACACGCTGGCATCTGCTAGTTAATAACAAAGACTAGTAGCAATAGCAAGTAGTGTGTAATTTTGTTAACAAAAGACTATCGGAATCGGGGTCTCATCCCGATTTTAAATCAGATACCGATTTCTGGATTTTCACCCCTTATCGATTTTGATCCCGATTTTTGTGGGTTAAAAAGAAAATTAGAAATTGTTGCTGATTGTACAAGTCACGTACAGCCTACTGTACGATATCAGATCGGTTAAAGCTCGGGATCAGAGATCCAATCTACCTGTTAACAGTTTGGATTACGTGAAATATTGTTTTGGGGCAGACTTACTTGAAAACACCTGATTAGACCTTTATTTATCTGATTGATCGTGGGAAACGGTGTTTTCTAGGCTGATGCTGATCCCGACCGTCCGTTTAACGGCGATTTTCGACAAATAGTACAAGTTGCTCATTTTTTATATAAGTTAATTGTGGTTTTTGAAACATCGTACACAAGTAAATTTTTTACTAATAAATAATACGGACTTGTATAGAATTTTACGAATATCACAAAAACTACAGCTTAAATTTTAATCAAAATGTACCACTTCAAAAGCATTAACTTTCACAGATATCTAAGTTTGTGATAAAAATACATACCTACACAAAAATACAATCAAATTCCTCTTCCTTTTTTTAAGACAGTTTCATACAGTCTATCAAATGCCGTCAATAACAAGGCCTAACTAAAGCTACAATTTATATTATACTCTTAGCTAAAATAGTTTAAGTAACTACTAAACCAATTTATTCGTATCAACGCTCGTATCAGTTAAACAAAAAACACTAATAATCTTTCAATAATGTAGAAATAATTCTGTGAAAACTTACGTAGACAATAAGTAACAGATTATGTTCAAGAGTTTATAAATAAAATACTGAATACTGAAAATACTAATAGTCCAACTGCATAAATCTCTAAAAATGCAGCTATCGAAGCGCAAGTAACCAGATAAAATTCGTTATATTGATCCAATATTCCGTGGAAAGCCGACATTGTGTTGCCATTACCGTCCGCCCTCCAGCTTCAGACGGATACATATTCATGAGAATAATTCGGCAGATTCCCTTAACGATCACGTCAAAAAGCGCCATCTACCGGTATAGGATTATCGGCGAGCTTGTTAGTGTAGTGCTGTCAACTTAACTGTTCCCTAGTTGACATTGACAAGTACTATGGAGAACATTGATATGGATAGTAGAGGATATTTAATATGCTTTTGTATTATATATAATGCAGCAAATTAATTGGAGCTAACGGATACTGGAATGAGGCCGCGTTTAGGCAAGCGTAGTGTAAGACGCCCTCCGGCGAGATGGAGCGACGATCTGCGGAGTGTAGCTGGCAAAAACTGGATAAGAAGAGCCGAAGACCGGGCTCAGTGGCGCGTCTTGGGAGAGACCTACGTCCAGCAGTGGACTAATGTAGGTCGATGATGATGATGATGATGATTATATATAAACGACAAAATGAGAGATATTTAGAAATTATAGGTATTTTTTGAGACACCAGCGTTTGCGAAAACTTTGATGCTTCGCAAAAACCAGGTAGGCACAGCTATTGGTGTAAATATGCTTACTAATGCGGTGCCCAAAGATTACGGATAATGAAAAATAAACATAGAATTTGCCTCGTTTTTTGTAAGTAATCAAAATGGTCTAGTGCCAAAGAATCTGCAACATTACTCTCCCATCACTTATTGCGATTTTTCGCGCCAAAACGTCGCAAAAAACGCTTTCAACATTACGTGGTATTACGAAAAAGAATGAATTTATGTCAAAAACAGGTTATAGGCACCTACTATTGCTTGTATATTTGTGGTTAAAAGTATTAGATTCTCTCTTTGTTGAAGCGTTTTATAGGTATGAAAATATATCATGCCAATGTTTCAAATGTTTTTGAGCTACACTTTATGGACCACACTTATAAAGACATATATTTCATATAGTTTACAATCTCTTTCTGTAACCTTATTGATGAGCCAACTGTGCTTTAACTCATAGCTGCTATGTAAAACTTTTTAACTTAGACTGTTTCCTTCCTGTCATTTTATTTCAAAAATAGAATTCATTCCAATCAAAATCTCATATTGCTGTAAAATTTCATTTATAAAGCACCCTTTTTTTAAAACTGCTTTCATTCACATATATTTCTTTTTAAATTTAAAACTGCTTCCATTCACACATCTTTACACAAAAATAACAGCAGTCCGCTTTCTCTGTAAATGCGTCTTAAGACTTTCGTTGACAAGGAAAAAGGGGAAATTGCTGATTGCCCTCATGAAAAATTACACATCATACCATTGCTATGTACCCCTAAAAGCCTATACGTACTCACGTATTATAATATGTATTAGCATTTGGTGTAAGACAAATTGTGATAGAAATGTGCCTCTTGCTGAATCTTGTCTGGTATTCTTAGACATAAGTTGAGGAATATTATCTAAGCCATTTTCTAAATAAGCAGGTCTACACAAAACTAAACAAACTTTAAAAAATATAGTCAAATTGAGAAACTCTTTGTTGCGAATCGGATAAATCGAAACAAAATGAAGGTATTTTATCTTACATCATTTTAGTCAAGACCACATCATTATAGTGTTCATAATAACGCTTTCTTAATCTGATATATTTTTTTGTTTTTACATTTAAGCATTAGTTTATTTCACAGAACGGCACGAAAGTATACATCAACACAAAGTAATAAGCAAAAAAAGTAATAAACTTGTTTTTTAAACTAAACAAGTATAATCTATTGTCCAGCATTATTTATTATTTATTTATTTATTCTCTCTCTCTCAGTCGATTCCTCATTACTCGCGACCTCTCATTACCTTCTCTTTGATCAGGTCTCTCCATTTCTTTCTGTCCTCAGCGACAAAAAAAGCTTGGTAAAGTTGGGTATCCAGGGTGGTGCACACCTGGTCTGACCAGCGCAGGGGGAATCGTCGTCCGTCAACTTTCCCTGTGATGGTCAGCCTTACCAGGGGCATTATTCTCTATTGTATTGCTAACCACGCGCGTTACTTGGCTTAGGCAAGACAAGAGCGTGTAATCTGAAAAAACTGTATGGCGTAAGCCTTAGTTGTTATTCCCCACCGCGACACGTTACGTTTTGGCCACAATTTGAACTGTCAACTAATCGGGCCGACGTCTGCCGTGTTATGAAAACTATTCGTTTCAAAACGTGTCATGCGCGATTCGAATAATTTATATACAAATCAATCATTTTTGAAGTTTGCGTTTTGGAACGCGTTGTGACGTAGCACGTTTGGGGAAGGAATCTCCTATGTCATAGAGAATAAGGCCCCAGGCTGTCTGGGCTACGTCTAGCAATGTGTCCGAAGTATTCAAGGGTACGGGCCAGGCAGATAGTCGAGAGCCTTTTGGACACTTTGAGCTCCTCCAGGATGGACACATTGGTTCTACGCGCTGTCCATGGTCATCGGCTCCGCAGTAGTAGAGGGTTACCTAGTAAAGTATCAAAGTGACCCTGGCCGCGTAGGTGTGTCTCGCTGATACCCATTATATTAATGCCATGTAATTTTGAGTTGATGAAAAACTAATGCCTCTAACTAACGCGGCCATTAATTTAATATCAAAAAACATGTCTGTTATTTTTTATTCATGTAAGTATTGAAACCATAAGTGAGCATGAGTTTTAACTTACTCACGTAAAAGAATACCAGTGCCATAAATCGACGTTTCCTAAACGTGAAAGCACTTAGCAAGATTTGTTTATATTTTTACATTTCCGCAGAGCATTTCATCATTTATAAATCTGACTTCATTTACGATGTTTTTGTGTAATTTACGAAAATGGAGCATTTATTCTTCGTTACAATTAGTGCGCTGTTTGAGTCATTGACAAATTGTTTGTGATTTTTTTGGAACAAACATCTAGGTATATAGATCTGTAAATCTTTGTTCACGCTTGACCTATAAAACATGTGTTTTGTGATATTTCCTATAAAGATGATTTTTAAAGGACTCTCACACATTGAAACGCCCGGAAAACGTTCGGTGTAAAGTCGTTTTGTTTGAACCATTATGTTCAAACCAACTTATTTTTATAGTATCCGAAAAGAGTGTTACAATCTGTACCATCTAATTAGATGTTTTCATAAACATGAACTAATATACTGTTGAACAAAGAAATGATTACGTATTCTGTACCATGAATTTTAATAAGAATTTATTTATTTAATTGCCTGAAAGAGATAGCTATTGAGCGATAAGGCCGCTTATTGTGCATTTATGTTCAAACTATTGTTCTTGTATTTTGTTGGTGTAATTTGTGTGTACAATAACGCGTTTTCATTCATTAATTCATTCAAATAAATACTGTAAATTTTTTAGAACTTCATAACCTCTTTGCACAACTCTAATTTCCTTAAAATACATAGAACTGCACCGAACGCCTTTAAACAACAATTAAGCAGCGTTAATAATTAAAGGGTAGTCTACAACGCAAACCTAGATTCACGAGGAATTCGCACCACGTACAAAACGACGTAATTCCACTTGAAGAATAAGACGTGTAAATAGTAAATACGGGCGCCATTAGGAACGCCTGGCACGAATTTGCATTAAGATTAACGACTCTGCCTGAGACGGTCCTGCAGTGTGCAACGTGCTTTACACAAGACTCTTTGTTATAATCACAAGCGAGATTCAACTTTATTACAAGTCAAATAGAGTTGTTAATACCGTGAGGTTGTAATGTTATGGTATGACCTAATTTGGCGCTTGTGCCCCTATTTTATGGTTAATTAATTTTAATGATACTTTTCACAGTTTCAGTTTGCGAATCGACTGAATTTGTGGTGATGTGGACGTTACTAGCTTAATGATAACATTGATTTATTACCTTCAATGTACAACTTATGTCTATTTTATTTTATTAGTTAGGTTTAATAGATAGGTAGTTACATAGTAAAAAAAAATAAGTAAATCTGAAGGCCAATTATATGTTTCCACAAGCTACCTAAAACATATCCAACAAAAATGCCACTACAATACCAAAAATGATAATAAAATACCATCTTTATCTAGAGAGAGTTACACTTTTTGCTCAAGTACATTATAATAGGTACTTATATAAGTTTTATCAGAAAAAGTTGATTTTCATCTTAGTACAAAGAAAAGCTAATTAATTCATAGACTTTTCACACAATTTCATCGAATCCTAAACTTAGCAAAGCTGTGAACCAGATTACTAAGCAAACTTTTTTAAACCAAAAGTTTTATAACGAAAATACCCTACAGAATTCCCCATTCCCCTAGTCTTATGTAAGGCACAGAACACACGACATAACCAGTAGGAATATAGTAGGAACCAGTATAGAAACCAGTTTAGGAACAGAGGCTGGCACCCCGCCAATTTGTCTAATGCCTAGTTATGTTCCATTTACCGCCTGGATCAAGAGTATGTGCATTATGTATGCAGTACCTACCAGAAATGTCCAAATGGTAGTATTTGGTAGTTAATGGTAGTTTCATACACTGCATTTGGAACGCCTTGCTAATGCTTATAGAGTTAGTAAGTTTAATGAGCTGCAAAATTACGTTAGAATCTTAGATTTTGCTGCTTTTAAGCGAGAAGAATTTTCTCTGTTATACAACTAAATTAATTATTGCCAAAAGGACGTGAAGTACCTACAACTTATGTGACGACCGATGTGGCGCGGTGGGCGATGGTCCGCCTGCGACGCGGCAGGTTGCGGGTTCGATTCCCGCCTTGGGATAAATGTTTGTATGTTCTGCAAATATTTATTCCGGGTGTTCTGGGTATTATATGTATAATAAAAAAAATCTATCTATGTAATGTATAATATTAAGTATGTCAGTCTTTTAGTACCTATAACACAAGCTCTGCTTAGCTTGGGGCTAGATGATGTTGTGTGGATTGTCCAGCATTATTTATTTATTTATTTATTTATTTATTTATTTATAAGTGATAGGTAACCACTGTCATAAGCAGTCAAGTCTCACTGTGCACTTTCAAAATGTGACACAAACTCCTGTCCATTTCTTTACTATGAATTTTGATCGCGATATTTTAAATAAAACCGGTCAAGTACGAGTTGTACGCACAAAGAGTTCCGTAAAAATCACATTTTTTTCACGAGCCTATTTAACCCGACTCGTTTTACCCTTTTGGTATAAAATCTAATTACTTACAGATACCTAAAAAGTGTCTAAAAACTTTAAGCAAACTCAACGTTAAAAAAGCCTACGAAACTCTTTTTAAACAAAGCTCAAAGCCAATTTTGTATTCAAGATTCCGTATAAAAGTTTTAGGCACCGCGCCAATTCGCTAATGTATATTCCTAATATTAACTAATAATAATATTAATAATAATATTAATATTGTTTTAACCATTATGGCTGCTAGCAACTCAATTTGTTGAATAACTGAGTTAATTTATGGTTACAATCAATAGGCTGAAGTGTCGCATGATAACATGAACGGAGCTATAAACGGTATAATACATATACAGGGTGATAACATTTTGTTTATTTATTTATATTCCATTTAATATACATGAGTACCTACTGTTTTTGGCTTTTACTACGTACCGAGTTATATAATTTAGGGTTATAGAAATATGTAGTTTGTTTTTGCGTAAAAATAATAAAAAAAGAGCAAATATTATATTTTCTTTTCATTTTCGCGTTCAAAATATTTTTTACAAAATATTTTTTTTAATTATGTACTTAAATGATCAAACATAGCATATACTTCAAGAAATTGTTATAGGTATATGTGTATGTATTATTCGTAAAACTTGAAAATAAAAAACAAAATAAATGTAAATTGAACACGAATATTATTAGTCCAATCAAAATTTATATCGAAAAACAAACAATGCTCTGTAATTATCGGTGATTAATATGTATTACGAATTATGTTGAAAGTTATTGCGTGATAAACCATGTTAATGCCTATACATTAAAATTACTATCTAATTCAATACCAGAAGTAATAAGAGCAGAAGTGTACATGAATATAATTAAAAATATTTTTTTTTTGTCTCCACATAATATTATTATGTGACGAAAAAAGTACTGTTTCATAAACAAATTGAATGAAATTCATTTTTTTTCTTGTTACTGGCATAATAAGTTACATAGGAAATTCAGTCCTATAAATGAGTAAGTACTTTAACCTCTAAAGTTTTTGAACGTAGTCCTATTACACCCTGTATAATTATTGTAATTCGACTCTATTATGAAAAAGTCTCAAACTAACCACCAAAATAGTCAATTTAGTTAATTACCTGTCACTGTCTGTCATTGCATATTAGACTAGCTGACCCGCGCCCACTTCGTTGGGCATAATAGGCATGATGACAAATTTTGAGAAACTGTTCTATAATATTTGGAAATATATATGAATTATAATAAACATAATATTTCTGCGGAAAATTTAGGTTTAGTACTTAAAAAATCATTTTTGATTCATAAATTTAAAGTTTGCACCAAAACGCGTCAAAGTGTCATGGCGTCGCTTGCTTACGTCACCTTTGAGGAAAAGGAACATTCGGTATATGTAAACATTAACTAATTCATATTTAATTTGGACATTTTACTAGTTTTTACATTAAAAACATGACTTCGAAAGCATATAGGTGGTGTTCCGTCCCTCTGTGTACTAATACGTCCATAAAAACTCCTGAGAAGTTATTTATTTTCGTTCCTTTCGATAAGAAATTAAGAAAGAGTGGCTTGAACTTGCAAGATGTGATTTGGAAGCTTTATTTTTGTGAAGATCACTTTGACGTAAGTATTTCCTTTTTTATTTTGTAGAATTTTGTTGCTAAATTGTATACTTATTGTAATATTGAATGTTATACTGAAATAGGTACTATAGCTATGCTTTCAACGAATTATTTTTATGGTTTAAATAATTAATTAACTGTTTATTACACAATACTTACATGGAAGTTTTAACATTTCTAAATTCTGCTGAACAGAAGTCTTTGTTTGATGCCAGAAACGTTCCTAGCATTATCAAGTCGATTCTTGGTAAATTTGCGCTGGAAGCCTTTGTATATCCTTGTTCCATGACTCAATTTAGCGCAATCAATTTACACAAAAGAAATTGAAGTTAATAACAAAACAATAACGGTGTATTTTATTAAAAAAGCGAGCGATTGTGTATTATCTTAAATAATTCAAATGTAAACAAAGAGAAAGAACTCAAACGTGACGTCATGCGCTCTGATTGGCGTTCAACATTTCATGGCGGATTGCCGTATTTAGCGATTTTATTTTATCGATTATTATATTCATCTTGCTTTTAATTATGAAAAGAATCAGAGTTTTAGAATTAGGAATTTTGTAATAATATACACACAAATTATTTCAATGAAATTTACTTGTTGTCATCATGCCTATTCGACCGTTTTTTCTCCGATTCACTTTGCAAAACGGACTACCACGTAAAAGCCGTTTTTTCGTGCGTTCGTTTCTTTATGTTTATGATCGTTTTTTTATGTAACCTAAGACTCTCTCAGGCTCAGCAATAATGTGGCTTTCTATTGGTGAAAGAATTTTTAAAATCGGTTCAGTAGATTCCGAGATTACCCCTTACAATTCAACAAACACACAAACTTTACTTCTTTATAATATAGAGTATAGATATCAATAAAGTTCAATATTTCGTTTTTACGCCGAGCTCCAACGTAGATTTTTACAGATTCCTTTTTGCTTTGCTAATACATAAAGAAAAGAACAAAACGGTCAATATTCCTAATTACAGCGTCGCACAAAGATCTGTACGCGAATGGGCGTGCAAAACAAAACAAAGGCAACGTTAGCCGGCGTTCACAAAGACAGTAATCACTTACCCAAACAAGCGAGATAAAGGCTTATACACATGGAGGATCGTGATCAGTTAATTGCATCATACAGATATGAGATCAAGTGTAAGTCTGGCTTGAGTTATGTGGTTCCGTATGCATATGATATAAAGTAATGTATTTGAATTTTAAAACTCATACAAAATATTTACACATGTTGTTGTTTCAAATTAAATTATATTCTAACCGACTTAAAAAAAATGATGGAAACTCCTTTCGAACTTTTTATGTTGAACATTATTTTGATAACACTTTTATCATTTAAAAACTGATGATTTTCAAATGACTAGTACTTTTGAGTTATTTCTATCAACGATATTCAATTTTGCTACTTAATGTCGACTTCTTGCGATATGGAGCATCAAATTACTGAATGCTGGCAAACACTAAATAAGAAGTGTCAAAAACCGGGAACGGCTTGGGAGAGACCTACGTCCAGCAGTGGACTGACATAGTTTTTTTTTTCTATGCACTATAGGCAAACGCTTGGCCGCAATAGTGATGATGATAATGTCGAAATTCTATTCAACATCGCTCAAATTTTTCCAGACACTATTAACGTTGTGTATCTATAATTTTCTTTGTGACCTTATTTTCGTCACATTACAGACTAGTTCAAACATGTCGACTCCCTCAAGATGTTTTCTTTGCATTAGCATCTTTTACAAGCGCTTTCATCTACCCTCAAGACACTCAAATATTCAAGGTTCAGAAAATATATTCCAATAACCTTGATATTTTAGCTAGTTTTAGTTTTGTAATGATATTATTAGGTTTATCTAGTCACTAGATATTTTCTATAAAGATTTTACGCTAGTTTTGTTTTATATATGAACGCTACGTCGCCTCTAGTATAAGTTAAAATAAACATGCCACTAGATTCTAGTGGCATGTTTATTTTAACTTATACTAGAGGCGACGTAGCGTTCATATATAAAACAAAACTAGCGTAAAATCTTTATAGAAAAACATTGATGTAAGTACCTAAGTACTTATGTATTTTATTAATCGATCTATCGATAATGTAAGTTTTGCTTAGTTTAAGTATCAATTTTTATTTATTTATCTTAGTTGACGTTAGACAAAACACAAACAAATCCTATAATATACTAAAAGTAAATTAGATTAACTTCTTTTTTTTTTATTGTAGGCAACTACTTCTTCCAACTAATATGTCCATCAATGATAATATTTAAATAAATAAATATTGCTGGACATTCTACACAACATCATCTAGCTTTATTTAAATCTATATTTAAATATTAGATATAGTTTTATTAACGTTAATTATAATTAAGATAACCGTTTTCTGCAATAACACGTTTACTGGTTTTAACATTATACGGTACCTACCCTAAAAATCATGAAAACATCGTTTTTAGACCCAGCGCGGCGTGCGGTCTGTTATTGAATTAAAGTGAAGTCCGCAGTGCAGTCTTTTCAGCGCTTGTGAAACGGGCCCCAGGATTGAACAAATTTAATGTTATCCGCTTTATGAGAATTATTTTTGCATTTGCTATTTTAATGCAAAATAGCTTTTGAATAGTGTTTGCTGAAAATTGTACAGACTTTTGTGTTGATCCCATAAATATTTTGATACAAATATTGCTGTTTAGCACGGCAATGTAACCAGTAGGTACCTTGGGTAAGCCTCCGATTGGTACTAGTTAGATCAGCCGAGCTATCTGTAGATTGTTGGCAGTGTGCAGTTTCTTAAACTGTTTATTATGTATTTTATAAATAGTATTATTTTCTAAAGTTTATTTATAATTAAAGTTTACTATATGATAGACTAAGCGGCTTTACATTTTAGTGCTTTCATAAAATTACCCAGTGGCCTGGGGGCCTATCCAGACCGCTGAAATGTTTTTGAGCTTTTATTTGATCAAATAACATTTCAGTTTTCTTCTTCGTCTTTTATTGATATTTTGACTGTAAATTAACTTTGACAGAATTGTGACATGCCGAAGTTTGTTTTGGTTTCATTTTGCAGAATTCATGGATTCAAACACGAAAATTATAATGTTTTGTGACAATTTCAAAGTAGTTTTAAAATTAAAACGCAATTAGCTGCGATTTCAATGCTGACCTGTGAATTTTTATAGGTTTTCAGGACTACCATCTACACATTTTCTGAAAAAAACCTAAGTAGGTATGGGCAAGATAACTTCAAAGTAATATCATCGCTTCATCCTTTTAGTTCTTATTTAACACTTGTTTTTAAATAGTCTAAGACAACAAGGAACATAAATGCCTAACTAGTTGTATGTAATCGTAGTTATACACAGCGCTTCTCTACAAAGAGTGCCAAGTTCTAACTGTTAGGCAAAATTTCATTTTACAGACCATACTGAAGCAACACCGCAAGCCTCCTTCGAATATAATAAAATCAAATAGACGTAAATACAAATTACATCAGCCAAAATCATGCCGAACCAGTTTTGCCCAAAAACACAGTGCTTTCTTAGCACCTTTTATTTACAACCGTACTAACGAACTTCTACATTTGCAAGATTTATCATGGAACGAGTGCAAACTAAAAACTACGAAGCATCTCAAAACTCTTAATTACGATAGCACAGAAACGATAATAATCACCCGGTCTTGATGCATTTTGTCATAATATAACCATTAAACAGTATATATTTTAACCCTTAGCGTCCTTAGATAAATAACACGTACCTAAGTACAATACACACTTTACACATACACATACTTTACAAACTTTCACTAACACTTACACTCATACACAATAAATAAATACAATGGCAGCACATAATTTTAAAATGTATTGATTTCATTTTTACATGTTATTTCTTAGTTTTTTCATCTTTTTGTTTAGCTTATATAAAATGTTGTTTTACCATACCTCTCACGCATAATCTAAGACCTTGAATTGTATAAAATACTCTATGGCATTGTATTTTCAGCACCAGTCGAGAATAGTAACCTTTTGTCTCTACTTACAAGCCCCGGCTTAGTTAGAGCGAAATGCTTCAATCTTAGACTCAGGTCCACAACAAGTCCACATAATTTTGTACATTTTAATTTATACACGTATTGTAAGACCTTATTTACTGAATAAAGTTATTATTATTATTATTATTATAAATCCTATTAGTCTCATCATATTTAAAATATTTATGGCAAATTTATATAGAGACAACATAATTTCAGTACCTATCCTGAAATAAATTTTTGCTAAGATAAACCATCATTGAGATTAGTAGCATAAAGTTACATCTAAAATGTAGGTACAATAACATAAGATAAGAATATAGTACATCATCATCTTCCTACCCTTGTCCCACATTATGTGGGTCGGTACAACATGTCCTCTTCTTCCACTCACTTCTATCAGACGTCATCTCAATGTTCACACCTTTCTTACACGTCATCATTCACATTCACATAGTACATACCTACAAAACTTTCTTACCTATTATTTTGTTTCAGAATACTATGCAGATTACCATGAAGTTTCTACTTGTGTAGTAGACAGTATAAGACTATATAAAATTAATCTGCAAGTTGTAATTTGTAAAATGACTAGAATTCAAGGAATAAAACCATTTTGATTCTTAATTATTATTATATCTTATTTATGTGGTAAAGAATGATTACATAGTTTATAATATGATATTAAAATCTGTACATAATCTAATTTTTTTTTCCTTTATTTCACTAGACTTGAACAAGTATTCATGAACATTTGACAGTAAGTATTTGGTAGTAAGCTCTGCCTTCCATGCTGTGGGTCGTGGGTTCGATTCACACCCAGAGCAAATTTTAATGTTTGTGTGATGAATATAAATATTTTTTCTGAATCTGGGTGTTTCTATGTATGTGTTTACAAAAAAAATGTAAGTATTCTATCAGCAATCTAGTTCCCATACATATAGAGCTTTGCTTAGTTTGGGACTAGAGTGTGAAGTGTGAATTGTCCAAAAATATTTATTTATTTCCCAAGGCATGCACTTGAACCAAACTAAACAAAACTTGTATGGGAAATAGATTGCTTGAATACTTTTATAAGTAAGTATTCTAAAAATTAATACATATTAACACCCAAATGCAGAACACATATTTATGTTCACAAATAGTAATAAATAAATATTTTACCAATGACAACTAATCACATAAATGTTTGTTTGTGGTGGGGATTGAACCCACCATCCTAGCATAGATGCCAGAACTAATGCCAATACTGAGCTGAGATATATATATATTATTAAGTATATATTATTTTGTTTCAGAATATGCAAATTACCATGATGGTACTACTTCACTATCCTAATCTGTTTATGACTATTAAACTAATCTTTGTTTTCATTTGTGAAATCTATACTTATAATAAAACTGTAGAGAGGTCAATTCTGTACATGAAATATATTTAAAAAAAAACTATCAGGGGGTGATTAGTGATCGATACTGATGCCAAAAATGCAATCAGTAAAATTTTTGTCTGTCTGTCTGTCTGTCTGTCTGTCTGTATGTTCCTTATAGAAACAAAAACTACTCGACGGATTTTAACGAAACTTGGTACAATTATTCTTCATACTTCTGGGCAGGTTATAGGATACTTTTCATCACGCTACGATCAATAGGAGCAGAGTAGTGAAGGGAAATGTCGGGAAAACGGGAGAAGTTACTCCGTTTTTTAAGCTTCCGTCGCGTGTGCAGCCTTAATGGTTAAAGTTACATAGAAATCATGTATGACGGAAATATTCTACATAAAATTGTCTAAAAAATATTCCTCTACAGCATATGTCTATCTTTTATGGTTGACTCACAATAACACGTGTAACTCCTGATAGCTTAGCAGTTCGGAGCATTCTGATTACTTATATTTGTTTACTAAGAGTTAATATGTTTATAATACTCTCACTCATCCCTAATTTAAAAAAGTTTACATAATTACCTATTCAATAACAAAAGAATCATAGAAATCGGTATAGAAACACCAAACTTATACATGAAATAAGCCATCGCGCCGTCGCGCGTCGTACGTGAATACTCAAATCGAGTAAAGTTCGAAATTTGTTGTGTTTACCACTAGGTGGCGCTACTGTGCACGAACCCTAGATCGCGCTATCGGTGCGTTTTGGCAATGTGTTATAAGTCGGTCGGTACATAGCATTAGTTTCGTTAAATTGAGTTATCTTTTTAAGTTATTTAGGGTTGCGTACCCGATTACCGCCTAAATGACGAATAGATATTTAAAAACAAAATGTTAAATAATCAAGGGGGCGCTCATAGTCTTATACAAAAACATAATTTTCTTAGATGGTTTGTTTTGAATAATAATTTGTAAAAAATATATACTTACGGTCTATCTTATAAAAAGTTAGCGCAGACTTGAAGTACTAATTACCATACGTAATGATGACTTAAAGTCAACGCTAACTTTTTATAAGATAGGGGGCTAATCTATACTTATAATAATCTATACTAATATTATAAAGAGGAAAAGTTTGTGTATTTGTTAAATTGTAAGAGGTAATCTCGGGATCTACTGAACCGATTTTAAAAATTCTTTCACCAATAGAAAGTTACATTATTGCTGAATGTCATAGGCTATATAAAAAACCGAAAAATAAAAAGGCATTTACGTGGTAGGTAGTCCGTTTTGCAAAGTGAATCGGAGAAAAGACGGTCGAATGAAAGCGTTTTTTACGAACTCTATATTTTTGAGTTCTAGAGAAAAAATGTGGAGCTTGAGAATGCCTACAAAAAAGTCAACGACAGCATTATGTCTTACTTTTGTATTTAATAAAAATTATACCCAACGAAGTGGGCACGTGTCAGCTAGTACTTAATATAGTAATTCAATAAAACCATGTTTCAGTATTATTTTATTAAAACATTTCTAAATAGATAGATAACTCTTTATTGTTCATCACACATAAATAAAAACAAAGAGCTTAAACAAGTAGTAATAGGCATCAGAATGGGTGGCCTTATCGCTGAGAGAGATCTCTTCCTGGCAACCGAAATTTGCTCGTGTCGCATCCCAGATATACCTGAAATAAAATGAAGTGTATTGTAAATAGAGTTAATAGGCATAGAGTTCAATACTAAAATATTTTACAGTCTTGAAATCTGAACATAAATAATTTTCTTTTATTTCATTACACATAAACAAGTTAAAAAAATGTTTATGAACATTTCACAAAGCTTGTATGGCAACTAGAATACTCATATACTGTTTTATGAATAAATTCATAGATAGGTAACATGTTGACACCCAAAAGCAGAACATACATTAATATTTACTAATAGTAATAAAAAAATGTTTTACCAATAAAGACTTATTGAACTTTTAAAAAAATATTTATTCTTGGCGGGGATCGAACCCACAGAGAAGACAGAACTAGTACCAAATGAGCTGTGATGCCTATTGCAATGATTGATTTAGTTTGTTATAGGTATATTTATGAACCTATCAAGTGAAGTAATCAACTACCTGGACGATTAAATAGAATGATTCATGTCTTAGTCTTAAATTGTTGTGTTCTGATTTCTGATCTGCTAACCCATACTGGGCACCGGCATCTTGTGTGCATCTGAAACATGAATAAGTGGTGACCAAACATGTTAGAAACTCTGCAACAGATGTCCACCTCCGACGCGGAGGTTGTGGGTTCGATTACCGCCTTGAAATAAATGTTTGTACGATCTGCAAATATTTATTCCGGGTGCTCTGGTTATTTTATATGTAGGTAAAATAAAAAATACCTATCTATATAAGTAATGTATTGTATTAAGTATGTCAGTCTCCTAGTATTGAAAAACAGGACAAGCCCGACATACTTTTTTTTTCTTTGGTTTGCCAAAGCTGAGGTTTTTATTCTCCGTGAAATACCTACAAAGATTTCACCATTTTCTCAATTATGTATTAAAACTTTCACATACTCACATATTTTTTTTTTTTTTTTTATAATCTATAGACTATCCTTTGGCTTCAATCTCGCCTGATGGAAAGCGCCGATGAAGCCGACGATGGAGCAGGATGGTCTAGAAGACACCTATTTATATTGGCCTTGAATTGATCTAGGTTGTAATGATTGGGAAAAACAGACGCAGACAGCGTATTCCATTCCTTGGCAGTTCGCACCAAAACGTTTGGTGCGAATGGATGGTAATATTACTGGGCCGTGCGTCTGCTTGTACGGTTATAGAAAGGAGATGGCGGTATCAAGTCGTGCAGTTCCTGGGCACATTCCCCGAAATGTATCCTATAGAAAATGGATAGGCAAGCAACTTTACGACGGTGTTCGAGACTCTGGATCTTAGTCTCAGCCATATGTTGCTCACCTATTATCCTGAAGGCTCTTCGCTCAATCGAGTCCAAGGCAGCCAGCAATATTATGATGGCACATAACAATATTATGATACAACAATCACGAAAGTTACAATGAAAATGCAAAATCTTTAAGTTATTTATAATAAATGTAAACAAACTATAGGGACGGAATATTCGATAAACTTCGATGCATCGAAAACATCGATATTTACAATGCGATACCTACATCGAATCGATCCGATGTTTTGAAATGCTTTTGATATACTCGAAATATCGATGTTTTTTCAGTTTTTAGTAGAAAAACATCGAGTCAATAATTATATCCAAATAATTTCATAAAAATTCAAGTTTGAACACTAAAATTTTACTAATTTTTTTCCTATTTGATTATTTAAAAATGAAAAGTTTATTATTGGACTGACAATATAATAAAAATATTGTCTGTAAATATGTAAATATGTGTACTAAAAAAATGGCGGGCTTCAATGTTTACAAACAACGAATTGTGAATAACATTTGGTTTTGTGGACGAAATAAAATTGAAGTAGATTGTGTATTGTATAATTATATTATATTTATATACCAACTCATTACAATAAAATCTCATCTTTGTGTGAGCTCTTAAACTCAATTGGACTACATCGATGTTAGTTCTGATTTATCGAATCTAAAAAAACAACGATGATTTTTCAAAATGGACACCCCTAAAACGAACAAGTATGAAGACATGTTAGAGCGGTACAGAAATATGCGCCCGCGAAGCCCCGTTGCAAGTGCGAGCGAGATGCATGCGCCAGCTCGTTGACGTCATTTTTAACAGTTCAGTCATATCTAAAACATTTCAGTCATTATTTAAAACATTTCAGTCATATTTTGAACAGCTCAGCCACGTCAATCCACAAAAAATGCCTACAAAACTGACCTGCAACTGAAAGGATATTCCGTCACGCAAGTTTGCCCCTTCTGGATAGGGCCCCTGTCCAGAGCGGTCAAGGACAATGGATCGTCCTGTCCGAGCGTGTTTTGCAAACCTTTGTTTACATTCGGACGCGACCTCGTCAACAAAATCGTCTCTTGTTTAAAAACTACGATAGCTATACTGACATAAAAAATACTGACGGAAAGGTAGAAGAATGCGAAATCTAATTAGAATAAAAGAAAGTCTAATTAGAATAAAATCTTATTAGAATAAATGCGTACATTTTGAATTTAACAAAATTGGAAGATATTTTCCTTATTTATTTTTTCCTTGTAAAATTAATAAGTTCTAGTAAAGTATTACTTTATTATAAAAAAGTAGATTATATAACCTTTCAAATGATACCAATATCTTTATCTAAGCATTTTAATTTATATCAAAATAAAATAAGACTACCTTCGTACTACTCACAAGGTCGGCGGGTCTCCGGCGGCGATTAATCTGTTTATCAAGACAAATCTTATTAGAATATGCTGTAAATATCTTTAAAATATGTATACAGTAAAACAATCTATCGATTTGAACAATGATTTTGCAAAAATCTGTTGAATTAATGATAAAATAAATTACTGAAATCAACAAAGTAATGGTTTTATTACAACGTCGTACCTTTCAAGTTTAATTAATCAGTCTCGATCTTTTGGAAATGCCGTAACTATACATATTTCCTAAAGCTTACACCTTCACAAGTCACTTGATACCCAATAATCATAAAACTGAGTAGTATAAACACATTAATCAACTCACTTTGTGTAAACAATGAGCGGCCATTGTTTACGTTCGGACCACCCACGAACTTTTTTATTTTTTTGCTCGAAAATTTTTGTTGCCATAGTTAGGAACGAATGACTGTAGGAGATGGATAATTTATTAGAGAGTCATCTAGTAACGGGTTTCAGTACTAATATAAACTGCATTCATTGAAATCATAGTAAAACTAAACCAAGGTCACCTGGGGACTGTAGTCACCACGGACAGGACGTGAAAAAATCTTCGTGGTGACTGTAGTCACCATGGACGCGTGAGTGGGCTAAGCTCAGTTTGATCCATAACTTACCATTTCCACAAAACAAACAAAAACAGTTCACAAAAAAGTCCCCATAACGGTTTCTGTTTTAAAAATGTCACAATAAAAAACCAGTAATGTCTCTTAAAATAATTCAAATTAAAATGAATATTCATAAAGTTTGAAAGTAATAATTCCTCTAATCACCATTACGCCTTAACCGTGTTCCGTTATTGCCAACACTCCCCTGTAATTAGTTAAGTGTTGCAACAAAAAAATTCAATCAACTTTCTACTTTTTTACTAAAGCGAAAAGGCTTATATTTCTGTGACTGAAAACATGTTATTGGTCATTTTAGATTATCAAATATGTGTTTTGAAGTTGTAGTGATAAGTTTGAAAATCGCTTGCTGTAGTGATGTCAAATAAAAATGAGCATTAAGGGATTAAGAGCCCTATAGCCCGGGATTAATAGTCAAATATCGTGTTGTAAATAAATTTAAGGGCAGTGTTTTTAATTCACACATCTGTCGCACTTGTTGGCTTCGGGGTGACTACCCCTTAAGGTCGAGGGCTGACATCGGACGGTTGTGTTAAGCGTGTATAATAGATGTTTAAATAATTTATTGCTTTTGTATACTAGTTTATAACATTATTAGCTTTACGATGCGAGTTTGATTTGAACTAAGTAATTTTCAATAGATGTAACTTTATTTGTATTGTGCTGAATTGTTATAAATGAAAAATTATTCAGCATTTGTTTTTAAATAACTAATCAAAATCACTTCAAATAATTTTGTTTAAAGCTTAAGTTATTTTGAAAATACAATCATAGAATACGTAACAGAATAAATGGTTTGCTATCACACATTTGCTAAGAATATTCTAGACTAGGATCGAACCCACGACATGGAAGGTAGAGCAAATACCAATGGCATATTTGCTGTGTCGTATCTACTTAAAGCCCAAGAATTAAATACTATTGTTTTTTGAGAAATAATTTAAAGTTTATTTTTGAGCTACCAGCTATTTTCAGTCTACCACCTGCGTCAAAATATATTCAAATAAATAAAGTCATTCGTGTTAAATAAAACAACGCTTTTTACTTGTCTAATATTAACGAAGGCTAAAAGGGAAAGTGTATCCTGTTACAGAGCACTTAAGGAAGACGCAAAGAGTTAGCACATCCCTTGTACGGGTCAATCTACACGTTGAAACAAGCTTCAGCAGCGCCATAACAACAAAGTGAATAAACGATAAATAGTTGTGTTATGAAAAAAATGAGTGGACATTGTCTTGGATAACTGTATGGTTTTGAATGTTTTCGTTTTAATAAACAGATGTTGTGCTTGTTTTGCCTGTCAAATATTACATGGGTATTTGTCGCGTACCTCATTGCTTTTTTATGACGTTTTGGCTACATTGCAATTACCTTTGTTGCTTTATTTTTTTAGTTTTAATCGCGGTAATTACAACATTATACAGTAATAGAAACTGACATAGAAGTCACGTTAAAATAACGGTTACCTATGCCCCTCATAATATTTTACATATAACCGATCATATATAAAACAAATGAAATATTATTAAATGCTGAACTGTGCGATGATATGTAGTGTAAGTCTAAGTGACTAGGCACTCGACGCGGCACCACTCGTCACTTCCTCTGAGAAATTTTTGCTTGACTGAAGTGTGTCGCAGTGTGTTCGGTCTATTGGTACGGTCTTTTTATATATAGAGATATTCTATTATATCTTTAGAAATATTTTTTGTGATTCTTATTCTTTGTGTCGTGGATAACATAGTTTATGAATATGAATTTATTTGTTTTATCAAAGTCGGGACTTTGCCTATAAAATTAGCGTCACTGTAAATATTTTTTTTGTGCCTTAAGCACAGTGAATCTTAGTATGTAGTAGTGTTTTATATCTTTGGCAACCTTTGCCCTACCAGGACATAACAGTTTAAATTAAAAAAAAACTAAGTCTGATATTGTAACTATTCTATCAAGTTTATTTATATTTTAAAACAATTTAGGCCGATTAAAAGGCACATTTATTCCGTATTCAAAGTTGAACTCAATTTGAGAATACTGTTGAGTAAATTTATTCGGATGGGACTGAAGGATCTCAAAATATTTACCTTGATTGGTGATTATACATTTGTAACAAGCAAAGCTGCGGGGAATCGCTGTATACAAATTACAAAACGTTTTCAATGAATAATACACTCTCTTAAGCTTTGATAAAGCTCTTTTTTTAGTCCAAAATATTCATAAAAAAATAGCTGGTGCTCGCGATTTCGTCTTTTATTGTTATGTTTTGGACAATTCGCACAAAGCCTCTTTAAATTATAGTAACTAAATTATTACTTATAATTATACTATGTTTTATTCTGATGTTTAAGTTATATTATTGTAAAGTTTCATTCTTCTTCTTCTTTCGTGTCAACATCCTTTCAGATTGAATCCGCCCAGAAGGTGGCAACCGGTAACAGCTAGGCACGGCAAAGCAGTGTCTAGTCTGGCTAATCTTTCCAACACGATGCTACAACAAAATACAGTTGTGGCATCGACACGATAAGAAGAAGGTGGCAACCGTAAAAAAAAGTTAAAGTTTAAAGTTTCATTACAATCCATACATTCATACAATACTTTTTGCGTCAATGAGTACCAAATATCCATACAAACTTTTACGTTTATAATAATATTAGGATAGGATATTAGAAAACAATATCTAAGGACTAGAACGTCTCTAACATTTTAAACATACTTACTTAAATTTAAAAAAAGTTAAGATTCTGCCAGCATATATGTTAATATACTTACAACTAACATTTATTTCCATTTATTTATTATTCATTTATTTCCGTAATTTATAGGTATTGCTGATATTGTTTATTTAACTCTATAGGAGACAAAAACCTAGATACTTGTGTAAATAACTTAGAAGTTAGACATTTTCTATCAATTAACTCTATTAAGTCCATTAACTAAAATCAATAGACTCAAGTTCTTTTACAAAATGGCGGTTCAATAAATAATTCGGGAGAGCAAAAATATTTATATCACAATCATTACTCCCTCAGATTGTTATTTGCAAAATATTCAGAGATAAAGTCGCCGGTCGAGGGGCCGATTATTTTCAATCGCAGATCCGCGGGGAAATATTCCTTTCCCATTCAATCTGGCCCTTTACACGGTCTTGTTTTCCTACTTTCATGGCACAGGTAATGTGTAAACAACTGCGTCACTTGCGAATTATAAAATAACAATATATTATTTAGGAAGAGCCGTATTTCCCACAACACAGGAAATATATTCTCACCAAGTTTGGTAAGAATAATGAAAAGAAGAAGAATACAAAAATAATGTAATTTTAAGAAAATTATGTTGTATTAAGTACTTATTTTGGATCTATAAACGATTATTATAAGAATCGGCTGTATTTCTAGTCAAAATAAACGCAATTATTAAGCTATTGCATAGGTTCTATATTGTGGGCCTTGAGCGTGGAGACCGAATCCTGAAATTCCGTAACGAAAATACCAAACGAAAATAACCGAACACTGCGCATGCGTAATCTAGCAAAAAATGCTATGCACTGCCGCTTTACCCCGGCAGTCCCCGAGTGCCATACGTCTTTTTTTTGTCAGGACTTATCACATGAGCGAAGCTTTCTTCTCTCTTTTAATTGAAGAATGTTAACTCAGAGGTGATATTTTGACTTCTATTAAACTGTGTCATACCTAGTTTCATTTTAAAATAAAATATTTTAAAGAATTAATCATTTGCGCAGTCAAATAGTCTAATGCCATTTGGTCTAGATAGCCATTATCTAGATGGTAATGATAAGTGGGCAGGGTATGAACACCGTGTTTAAACTCCGACGAAATGACATATATGCATTTATCATTACACATCTTATTCATCAGCACTAAACAACACTGGACGAAGATACTAGAAGCGGTCTTTTACCGCTTCTAGTATAGCTTCTAGTAACCGTAAAAGTATCAGTACGTTTACGGTTTTTTGGCATAGGATACTTGTTGTTTCTACACTCAACAGTGTACCAGCTTTTCACACACATGCTGTGTCGTCTTCGAACGTACCGCATTGCAGCCGATGTTATGAGAAACCAAATCGGTTTGCAGATCGAAAAAATGTGTTCCCGATATTTTTGCGATGCGTACAGGATTGGTATTGATATTGATAAACCATTCTAAAAATGCACGCCCCTCCACCACTGTTACACATGCAATAATATATATGAATTACTGATGTTGCGCAGTGGGCGAAGGTCCGCCTGCGACGCGGAGTTCGCGGAGTTGCGGGTTCTATCCCGCCTAAGGATGAATGTTTGTACGATCTGCAAATATTTATTCCGGGTGTTCTGGGTATTTTATATGTATAATCAAACTTTTATGTATAAGCACTTCTATTGAAACGTAGGTACAATTATTATTTTATGACACATAATATTACTTGTATGTTTTTAAACCCAAAAATGCGGATCATTTTTGGGTTTAAAAACATGACAAATAAATCCGATGCCGATAGAATGAAAACAAATATAACTCAAATCTAATTCTCCATTTAAGTTTTTCATTTATTTTTTCTACACAAAGTAAAACCAATTATTTTATATACTTTTAGAACCTATCTGTTTACTTTGTTCAAAATATTAATCGTTTATATCTTTGTTTCAGGTAATCCAGTAATCCTTCTCACAACTTATAAAATATTCACAAGAGTTAAAACTTTCTCGAAAATAGTCGAGCCGTAGCAGCTTGCCAGAGAATAAACGCAATTAGATGGCGTTTGACAATTTAAAATGAATTGTACTTTTTAAATTCACGTTTACTCAGTAATTGGTTTTTAAATATTGCTTGAAATTCAATTTGTCAGTGAGTAAAAACTTTGCATGGCATGTCATAGAAGTGTGATTTGACAGTGAAGTTTATTTCTGTCATCGCATACTTAAGTTCATTGCGATGACTTCTGTCATTAATGACATCAATAATCTAAACTGTTTACGTCATTACACACTTACGTATTTTGGGGGAAAAACTGTTCGGTTTACTTTTGGTAAACATGGGGTATAGATAAAGCTGGTATTTGCAAGGCAGTATCTTGAGGCCATTTTTGATGGCCATATTTTGTTTTCTAGGTAAGTAATAGTAAAAAGTATCTAAAGTATCGATTTATTTTTATAACAACCAGACGAACTATTCTGAAAATGGTAACCATTTTTCGACACTGATTGTACCTACTCGTTCATATTTCTTCAAAAATATGTTTCACAATTAAAAGTAAAGTAAAATTGTTTTATTGACAAATTATTTTTCACAGAATAATTTGTTTAAGTGCTTGTTATAAAAACTAATTTCCAATCTACATTCGTTCAATCGCTTACAGTGAAATTTCAATATGTTTATTTTTATTTCTTATTAAAATTTCACTTTGCAACTTTCCGGTTTGTTAATATTTCGTGTCTAACGATGCCGATGGGCACAGAATTGCAAATGCCTTTAATTGCCCGATGGAGTTCCCACTCACGACTGATTGTTGAAATATTTATTCGAAAAGGGTGTTTAAACAGAGCTTTTCATGGCTTATATCACTACAAAATTATTATTTATAACTGAACTGTATAGAAAGCCATTAATTTTAATCTTCTACCTCTCTATAAAAAAAACAATTAACAGATATAATGTAAAAACTGTAAACAATCGTGATAGTTTAATGCATAAAATAAAAAAAAAATAATTAATAATTAAAGTATAGTAAATATACCGAAATTACGTCTGCATAGTACAGTAAACAGCCTGTCACCTGCCTTGTATGAAAGTAGATTTAAAAAAAACCGCCTTCCTGTCTATCTTTCTTAATCTCACTTCGGTTGCCTGGAAGAGATCGCTTTCTTAAGGCCGCCCATTGTGTCACCATTATTTATATTTTTTGTTTCGTTATCTGTAATTTTCTTGGTGTACTTACCAATAAAGATATATCTATCTTAAACTTGCACCACTTCAAATAAATCCTTATTTAAAATCTGTATTGGAATTTTAAATGTTTTAGTGTCAGTGACCGTGTGATACGAACTTTAGTAGACAGTATTACCTCACCTGGGGCACTTTCCGAGTCACGCTATCCGAATCTGAATTTCTTATTTTGTTTGTAAACTCTTGACTTTAATTGAGGGGTTGAAGGTAAATAATGAGTCTAAAAACTGTTCACAGCAAAGTTTCTTTTTGACTTTTTAAGTATTTCCCTTTACTTTTAATTTTTTTAATTAATCCTTTTGGTTAAAAACTTTCAATTAATAGTTTTTTCATTCAATTGGCATTTGATAACCAACATTTTTAAGTTAAAGTCTACAAATTTAACTAGCTAATGTTTCTAAAATATAAAATTATGTCAAAAAACTAACAGTAGGTACATATTAGTATTTTTTTTAAAAAAGGCAACCCTTCCTGGAAAATAAAAGCTTGGTGATAAGCTGGCAACACACATTTGTTTTTTATTAAAAAAATCCCTATAAAATTTCAATCAACATCATTAAGCGACAGTTTGACACCCCTGTCCTTATCAACGCCCTAAACCAGTATGATCCAGTTTGATTTATGGCAAAGCCGCCTTGACATGACAGTACGCTTTCTATGCATTAACGCTGATGAATGTATTTGCATTAGAAATCCATGGCTTAACTGAATGCTTGATACAGATGTCAGACTACCCCAGACTAACCTTTATTACTACTACAAGTTATTGAACTAGCAACTTTACACACGAAACCAAGCGGATGGCATATCATCAGTTCACATATACCTAAATAAAATAAACTCTACAAACAGCTAAACTAAAGCTTGTCAGTTTTTCTAGAGTTTGTCAGTTTTTCTAAAGTTTGTTGCGTTGAATGAAACTTTATATAGTGGTAGATACAGTTTTTTATAAAAAAAAACCTATATTGTCCCATTGCTGGGCAAAGGTAGTTTTTATAGTTATGATACAAAAATCATATAATTTATTCAATAACAATTAAAATCGTATTTGAAATCACAAATATTATAACGAAACTAAATAAAATAAATTTCTAAATAATTACAAGAAATAAGTGTTTTATCAGCTCATTTTAAGTAACTATAATAAAGTCTTGAACTAAAGATTGTCTGTTTTTTTTAAATTGCGTTATTTTTACCACTTGTACACAGTTTATTTAAAAATAATATAGTGTAAATACGTAGATTATTATATCATTTATAACGCTATGGCCATAGAAAGAGAATAAACTGAACGTTCGCGTGCTACGTCAATAATAATCGCCATAAAATTATAATAATTATTATAACATAACTAGGGGTTGTAAACGGGTTTTTAAGTTTTCAACTAGTTTATAGTGTTACGGTCCAGAATAAGATAAACAAAACGATTATTATAATAACACTGGAACTCTATTATAATAATTAATAATGAAAGCAACCGTTGAGAGCCTATGGCTGCTTTTACTCCAAACGACACGGCATTTACATGATATCGTTAAGAAACTGTAGTTTTGTTCTTCTGTTCTTAACTTGTTTGACAGTTAAAGTGACAGTTAATGTGGCAGTCGTTGCTGTTTCATTTTATAAGATAGAGATGACACAATTTTTTATTCTGTTAATTCCGGTTAGTACCTACAGAAAAAAACAATAACAGAAAAGACGTTTTTACAAAATATAATAATAAGAAAAAAAGGGCATATAAATTAATGAATAGTATTTCTTCAACTCTCAATTTAGAAATAGAAATTAACGATTACAATTTTTATTCATGATGAAGACGCCTTATTGCCAGACATTAAAGACGTAAATGATAGCTTTGCATCGTATGGTTTATAGCAACACGATATCGATATCGTGTCGGGTGGTTTAAAAACGGTTTATCATAGCATACAATGGTATATTATTTCACGCAGTTTCGGATCCCATGAAGATTGTACTCTTGCAAATACTAAAACGGTATTGTTATTTCAAATTAAACCGGCCCATTCCTGGCGATCTCAATTTAGTTAATTAACATTAAACTTGTCCGGTTTCAAACCTTAAATTTCGATAAATGTTATTGTTCCTCTTCATAATTAAAATTGTATACTTTACTTTGTTAATAGCTACTTTCTATAAACCACCTTGGATTTCCGTTTGTACAATGTAGATACATAATTCTACATACAAAGGCATCCCTTCCCTCCTTCCACTCTGCGATTTAATGCAGTGACAGGCCACGTGCTTAGATGCGAGTCCAGCTCGTCTCGCCATCTCATCCAGGGTCTTCCACAAAAAATATACAAATATTAAATAATTATTGAATTTTTACTACTTGTCTCTGTTTCATGATACGTTTGTTTACACAAACAAAAACCAAAACTTAAATTCTAAATATCAAAATTTCTTTATTCGATAAAATCACAAGGATCACCTTGATACGTCTTACATACTAGATGATTCTAGGCGCCAGTTCGTCGCGATCAGAGTCTAGAAGAACTGGTTACTAGTATTTTTATATAATCCTTCTTACAATTGTAAAGAAGTTGAAGCTAGTTCATCCCAAGCTTACTTGTCTTCTAAATAATCAGATATTTTATAATATGCCTTTGATAGGTGATATTATTATATCTTTCCTATATAGAAAAACAAAAAAAAGCGACCTGTTCAAAGTGTCATGTTTCAATAGAATATCGGGCTGATATTCTCGATGGCCTGCACCTGATCTTTTGACAGCTGTCCAACCATTTGGCGCGAACAACGCTCGAGAGTCACCTGAAATCAGGCTAATAGGACTATTGAACGCTCCTGTATTTAATCTAGCCCGAAAATTCTGTATATTTACTGCACAGCATTACTTTCTATACGTAATAAACTTTTGTTAAATACATTCTTATTAATACTTCTTTCAAAAGCGTATTATAAAATACCTGATCATTTAGAAGACCAACAAGCTTGGGACGAACTAGCGTCTACTTCTTTAAATAACATTAAAATTTGTTCTCATATAAACCGCTAGGATCCAGGCCTAGTTTCTTTATTTTTTATTGTACACAAACTAATACAGAAAAATAAACTTAAATAATGTTCTTGCCTGTTCTTCTAAGCTCTGGTTGCGACGATCTGACGTCTAGAATCACCTAATATGTAAGAGGATTCAAAGTGAGACTGAGTGCTAGTGATGAGTTTGACTAAAAATACATTCGAAAAAGGTTTTATTTCTATAGGTTTCAAAGCAAAGTTAATTGAACCAAGTTTGCTCAATTAGATAGTTTCCCAAGATTTGTCACTGTAATCTAGTGAGCAACACGACGAAGAAAATCCTGTGACGTCACAAAGCCAGGGCATTCGTTATCTCCAACATCCCATTAATTACACGACTCTTGATTCTATAACAGTATTCTTTTTATGCTGGGCCTCGGGTTTTTGCAAGCAATTTATTTTAGTCTGCTGACTGGGAATTTTACTTACAAATCGGGTGGGGCGGGTCGCGAACAACAAAGAAGTTAGCCCATATTCACTATGGGATCTAAATCTATTATCCATATTTTAGATCAGTATACTAACTTAGAAATCAGCTGATAATAAAATTATAGTCTGATAACAACACTATTATCTATATCGGGAATTTACGACCCAGTATTTTGTTCTAAAATATTTAAATCTTCTGTAATCCACATTTTTTTTTAAACTACTACTAATTTAAAAGTAAACATTTTAAATGGATTAAATCGTTAGAGGAAAGTCACCAAATATGGAATAGTATCCAAATATGGAATCCCTTCATTTCTCTAAAACTAGAAGTATTAAACGCAACACTTGACCATCTTCTGTTTCATTTGGTCTACTAACTATCACACTGACACCATCGAGTCGGTTGCGCGAACGCTTCACGTGTGGCATGCGTGTTTTGTTTTGTTGTCGTGCAGAAACTTTTAAAGGTAAGTAATAAATGAGTATTACCAGCTGTTATGTTTGTATACATAAGTGTTATACTATTTAGTATATCGCTATTATGTTTATTTCACCATTTTAGGTTTTTTTTTCTTTAAAATATTATGACTTGAAATAATATTTAGAAAAGTTTGAACTAGTATAAAAATCCAAATATGGACAGTCGTCGGTGTCTAATTATGGGACATTAATAATGGTAGTGAGCATGATGAGTTGATGGACCAAGTACCTCCTGACTTTGCTGATGCAGAATGTATGTTCTGTTCAAGACTTTTTTCCATGGATAAAAGTGGAGAAAGCTGGATTAAATGCTTGATGTGTGGGCTCTGGGCACATTATGATTATGCTGGTCCAGAGTTTGATACTTGGATCTGTGACTTTCCAAGTAAGTAATTCTGTAATTTCTTTCATTTATCACAATATGTTATATTCATTTAATTGATCTAAAAGATTTTAATATCCATTTTTGTTATTGTTATGTTGATTTATACTTATATTCCATATATGGGTACCTATTCCATATTTGGTTACTCATTTGTGATTTTGATTTTTGTGTTAGAATTTAATTTGACAACTGATATTTTTGGTTAAAGGCTGTTAATTACTACATATAAATGTATGACTGATTAGAAAAAACATTAAAATGTTTTAATTTATACGTAGTTTTTCTTTTATATCCCAAAAACAAAATGGTATGCCATATTTGGTTACTTTCCTCTACTGTACTAACTTAAAATACTCACTCATTATCACTTACAAGTCCAATTAACTTGTGTTTGGTCATCTTTATACGTACTTTATAAGTAATACAGACTTTCAAAAGAGGTTTTGTGCCCAAGTCAAAACAAGACCTTATTTATTTACGCAATTAGTAAGTGCGGAATGCGAGTGTGAGCTCGGTTTAGTTCTTATCTTGTTGAGAGAGCGCACGCGTGGAAACTATGATAAGGGAAATGAACTGGCATGCTTTTTGGAGTTAGTTTAAGCTTTGTTAACCAAATGTGGTAAATAAAAAAAAGACAGAAACAAAATCCAGAAATAACTTTGATAGTCTTTTTTTGATTTTAATTTATACCTTTCAAGGATTGTTAAATGTCATTGGTATACATTTCATCGTCATCATTCCGCTGCCCTTATCTTACGGTAAGTCAGACCCACTTAGCGTAGGATAAGGGAAGGGGAATGATTGTTTTCTTGACATATGTTTTCTTCTTCCACTCGCTTCTATCATTCGTCAACTCTGAATCTACTCCATTCACATTCAAATCATCTTTCACACAATCCAACCAATTCTTTTTCGGCCATCCTTTAATAGCATTATTTTTTTATAAGAAGGATTGTTCAAAAAAAGGCCCTAGACACTAGTTTCGTGCCTGTTCTTCTAGGCTCTAGTCGCGTGGAACTGAGACCTAGAATCACCTAGTATATAAGACGATTCTAAATGATCGTTGTGATTTGCTGAATAAACTTTTATTTTACCTGATTTGCATAGGTATCCTACTCACATTCATAACTTTTTTTGAAGTTTTTCCCTCCTCACAACATGTCCATACTACGCTAATCTTATATCATATGGCATTAACATAACTAGAAAACCAACTTGAGTATTATGATAGCGTAATTGAACTATTGCTTTATGTATAGTTCATTCAATTTCTTTATCAAATTGAGAGTGCGCACTTTGTAAAGTGGGGCTCCAGAATTGATTATCAGCAACCACTATAGTGCACCCTATTGATTGGTTCATATATGTCAATGGCCAATAACCCGTGATTAAGTTGGTAGTATTGTGCTGCCATCTGGCGGTTGTTAAGTGACAATCTACATGTGTGAGAGAGACTTCCTTGTGAAGACAGCTTCAATAAATCAATGTTTTTGTGTGGTTGTGAATGAGACATTTTTATTTATTTATTTGGACCAATGATGAAACAAATAGGAATAAAATTAGTTCGTTATTTATGTAGTAAAGAGGATTCAAGTATTTGATTTAATTTATAGAAATACTATTTTTTTATCGACTTAAATATTTTATTTGCTGGTTCATAGATAAAACGCAAAAAACGCAACAGACTTTCGATTTTCAAATACTAGGTATGTTATGTTGGCCAACGCTGATTGGCTGTTCGGAGTTTGAAGTCAAATCCAATCTTTTTAATTTATAATGCATTGAAATTCTATAACATCTATGGGTTTAGAATTTTATAATAAATGTAAAAAAATAGTTACATTTAAAACACATATAATTTGTTTGACATCCGTAGAATATTCTACCATAAATCGTGATTACAAATTAATACACGAAATATGTAAAGTGAACATTAATTTTATTAGCCCAATTAAAATCTGTATCGAAAAACAAACAATGCTCTGTAATTATCGGTGTTTAATATGTATTACGAATTACGTTTTAAATTATTGCGCGTTGAACCAACGTACATAGACATTAATATTATTATCATGTAAAATACTGGGTGTAACAAAATAACCTCTATAATGTCAAAAGTGAAAGTAGCTGAAAATCAGTGTTTGCTCATGAACAAAATTATGAAGAAAGCTAATAAGTACCTTTTTGTAGTACCACAGAACATCATGTATGTTTGTACCTAATAGTGGATGGTGTGTTTGTGTTATCTTTTAAGTTTATTTTATAGATTAGGTTACCATTATCTCTTCTTACTGCCCTTTAATTGTAATTTGAGTGTTACAATATATCAAAATAAATGTTTTATCTATCTGTCTACTCATCAACATGTTCATATCACTAACTTTTGTCATAAGTCAGTGTAAGCGCCAAAAAAATAGCGCAAAAATAATTAATTTTTTACACTTACACACTAAGTAGTACTTACAATTTTGAAGGTAGGTATAGCAGATTTATTTAAATATACCTACGGCACATAAGATCACTATATATGACGATTTTAATTCTTTAAAGTTATACATTTCACCTTATATAAATAAAAATCACGATCTATTCAAATATACAAAAAAGTTTGTAACGTGATTGGCTGTGCAACGGCGTGAATTTGCAACAATTTTTCGATATCAAACTGGAATTTTCGATGTGAAATGAACAGTGCTGGCATCTCACAATATTGCATATTTGTGCAAAGGAACGTGGTAATATTTGGTTTTATTTTTACCTGTTATTTTCATACATGTCATGTAGTTTTGTATACAGTGGACAAGTGACTTATTTATTATCGTTCGCTTGTATATCCGGATGTCGTTTGACAGATTGTATTTTATAATTAGTAAAAAAGTCATCATTTGGAATTATTACATATTATATATATTATACGTGACTATAAATATGACTTTTTATAGTTGGCCTTCAAAGGACCATGGCCTTCCATGGTCCACCCACCTTAACTATTTTGAATTTTGGTTATAATGAACTCTTATTTAATATTTGTCTAGCAAATCATATAAGTAGTTCTAATGTAACTGTTATTTTTTATAACATCTTTATTTTAAATAAGTTTAATATAATAATAAGCTAAACAATATTCTATTCTAGGTTATGATCTTTTACAGAAACGTAGTCGAACCATAAAATGGTAAATATATTATTATTCTTAACAAAATTGAAAAATATTTCCTGAGACGCTTCAAATTGGGGCAATATGTCAATAAATGAAACCGCTATGATACATTGCTGCCTTCACTTCCAATATCTCTCCATATAAGATTTCTTTCTTAGATTTATCACCCCCTATGCAAATAATCCCGTGATGGATATTGCGAAGGGTACGGAGTTTACCTATGTGCCGAAATTAATTTTTTCCCGGAGTTCGACAAATATTCCGAAAAAATAGTCTTCGAGCGGTTATATTAATTTCGCTGAGATTAACTAAGAACTAAGTCTAATTAAATTAAAAAGTAAGACTTTAATAATCTAAAGTTCTGTAAATATTTCTAGGTATTGTAACAATAACAATACAACTTTTAGACTCAAGATCGTTTTTTATTAATTATCAAGAAAATGTATGTTCTTTCTAGGAATCAAACTCACGACCCACAGAATGGAACAAAGAGCTCTAAGACAACTGAGCTTTGACGTCCATCGTCAACAAATCGCAATCAAGTCATCGACACGATATTTCGAACTTACAGCCTAAATATGTTTTCATTACTGGGTTAAGCCTAGTCTAGGTCTCATAATTATTAAACCTAGATTGAAGTACATGGACTGCGGTCAGTAAAATGGTGCGGTAGACCAATGCCATATTGATTACAGCTACGAAATTGTATCTGGGTATTACATTTCTATACAGAATCGTTATTTTTTTAAACACTAACGTATGTGTGTTTTTGTTATTTGCTCTATGTGTATGAACAAACTTCATTTTGACTTTGAAATATTTTTTCTAATAATTAATATCATGAGCATTTTAAGACAGATTACAAATATGCTATTTTTTATTCTTGTAGGTATATACTTTGAGCCTAAAAAGTAGTATACAAATTATTATGTTTTCATACCATCTCAGATCGATTCGACGGTCTAGAATGTATACCATGACTTTGCAAAGTCAATTTCTTTAGTAATTTGTACCCTTTTATTTACGTTAGGTAATAGAACGTAAAATCTTAGTTCAGTTCAAAACCATAATAATTTGGCAGATTGTCGGCCATTTTGATAGAAGTAGCTTAAACAAGATGGCTGCTATGAACTGTCAAAGTTTGAAAGTCATTAGAAGACCGTATATATAGTATTAGTAAATGTAAGTCACTGTGACCAACTCTAGATTGGATTGCAAGTCCAGTCCATGTGTGGTAATCCTCTGGTATTAATCGCTATTATTGATTCCACAATAATTGGTGCACAGACCATGCAATCTGCTGCGGTCGTAAAGTCAGATCCTGCACTTATTTATTGAATTGATTTCATCAGAGAGTTGATGATTGCAACAGAACGTGTATTATTTTTTTGTCAGCCATTTTTTTTACGTCAATAGCGATTCTTTTATTTTATTGTTATATTATTAACATTATAATCAAAGAACTGATTTTAACTGATGAAAAGATTGAGCAGTGTTTTTTTAATCAACACATTTTATTTTCTCATGTAAGTATTATATATTAATTGAAAATGCATTTACTGAATATTTATTTTGTTAAACTATACCTTTATTTTGTTTTTAATATATATTTTTTGTTATCCAAGTCGATGTTTTTTGGAATAAAATGTTTGATGGCGTTTTTATTTTGTCTGCTCTGATCCTTCGCGCGTGTGGTGGCACATTATAATAATGTTTTAACAGTAAAAATATTCTTGTGTTAATATTTAAGATGATTTAATAATAAATTTCTTCAGTTTCAGGTGAGTCTTGCCACTAGGCGAGGGACTCTAAGGTACTCGAGTATCCTATAAGAATGGTTGTTGTATTAATTATTTAAAGTTATTTCAGTTACCAATTGGCTGAAAATATTGAGTAAGTTTTGATTTTTGGAACACAAAATTGTGTTTAATTCGTTTGAAAAAGACGAATAATAGTATCACACAAGCCAAAACAACAAAATGTTTATAAAAAACTAAATTTTGTTATTTTTTTTCTTTTTCAGTCATTTTTTATTTGCGATTTCATTCTATTTATTTTTGAATTTCAAATCACGTTCGCACAATCTTCCGAAAACTTTTTTATTTAATTTCTTATTTTTATTTCGCCTTAAATGTTCACATACTCTATCTATATTCCTTCATGTTTATAGGCAAACCAACAATAAAAATAATATTAACGTCATTAAATATACATTAACTCGCAAAAACCTTCTGAGAAAATTACCTATATATGTCATTGAAATTGCTATCTAAATAAAACATTTTGACAGCAGTGTAACAACCATACGATATTTATCGTACACAATTCCACGACTTGTAAGATATAATTGTCGTCTCATTAATAAGATAATTTACGTTTTTTGTATTTTAGTCTGTTTTGTTGATTGATCTTTATGGATTAAGACGAAAACAACTTAAAATACGTAACGACGGTAATTATCGTATACAGGATACGATATTTTCCGTCCATATTCGATAACTTCACGGTTTAGAGTATGACGATTGCCGTAGTTTGAATTTGGAAGAAGCAAAACGATTTTTCAAAATTTCGTACTGTTACATAAAAAAATGCGTTTTAATTTTCGAGACTATTTACGAGTAAAACTTAGACTATGAGACTTAAGTCAGGCAATTATCGTACTCTAGGCGACAATTATCGTATATGGACGGAAATTATCGTATCTTGGACGAAAATTATCGTATCCTGGATACAAACGCGGTCTCTGGTTGTAAACACTGACAGTTAGGTTTGCCTACAAACTTTTCTTCTATCTGCTTTTGTCGTACAGCTTGTTGTCATTGTATGCACTGTTTTTTTAACCCCTTTTTATTTCCATAGGTATGCAGCAGTGTATGTAGTCAAACTAGATCAATGTGTAGCAACGTCGTAGGTACTTGATTAATCAAACTAGCATACTTTCTGTAGTAGACATGTATTTGTAAGATTTGAGACTGATGACAACATGTTTTAGTTTTTAAGAGAAAGGGTATATTTTAACAGGAATTGTTCCTCGATATATTTTTTTTAATATATAGTTAATGGTGTGTAACTCTTAATTAAGAAGAAGAGTTTATCGGTAAAAAGATTTACTAGTCGTTTGGTTGTTTATTTGAACATTCATATAAGTATGATAATCACAGTAAATTATTACTTCTGGAATGCTTAGTACCTATAATGGTAGTAAGCTTTTTTATACATTTGTATAAAAATGCTTACATAAATTAAAAAATAAAGCATTTTTATAAGTACATTTGTATAAAAATGCTTACAACGAAGCTAAAGGAACGGTAACCTAAAAATTTCATAAGTTGAGTGTGCGGACCTCAAAATATTGATCGTGCCTCTCTCTCATTCATGGGGAGCGTGACAAAGGAGCTTTGACTCAGCACTGGGTTACACCATCAAACTAAAAATATATAGACAAGGTATCATTATGTTTATTTCTTTATTGTGAACTAACAGATGCATTGTGAACTTAATACTATAGTGTTTGTATGTTCTTGTACATTACATAAAAAAAAAACAAATTTATAAGAACTAAATTGAACTAGTTCTAATAATCGAATACACACGTCGTTTTAGCTTTGCTGCGTGAAATTTTTGGATTTTGACGCCTACAAAAATATCTTTCTAAATTTTCAACTTATTGCAACCTGTTGCAAATTCCCACAATATTTAAAAAATAAGTACAACAAAGTGTAGAATAAATGTTGATTTGTCAGTGAAATAGCACATGATTAGAGCGCGTGTTCCCACATCCAAACATTTTGTATCGCCTGGTTACTCACACACCCATAAACCGCACACACATGAACATAATATCAAAATGGTTGGGCGTCAGCTGACTACTAGGCATGACCACGCATGCGCAGTGCAATTTACAGCTGTGGTCTTTCGAGCCAAGTTGGAATGGCATTTGGCAAGTAAATGAGTTGAGTCGATTCTTTCATGTTTTTCTCAAGGGAACAGTAAAGATATCTGAGAGCGATTTGCAAGTTATTCCAGCCAGTTATGTTTTGGCCAATCACAGGCCGTAAGCAGAAAAAACTGTTTGATATTTGAAGTTGTTCCAAGTTTGAAAATTTAAACTTTTATCGCTTCTATGCTTCGGCTACACGTCACTTTGTTAACTTATCTACTTAGTACTACATTCGTAAGAGAGAAATTCAGTTTGATATTTAAAGAACTGTCTTATTGAGCAAATCTTTTAAGGATTCCAGTTTTTTCTCTCTCAAAACTCCTACCAAAAGAAGGTTATTTTACTACGTTTCAAACAAAAGTCCTCACTCGCATACAATAAATGATTTTCAACATCTATCAAACTAAATGGCCAGTAACTATCCCCAAATAAACGCACCTTAGCTAACAAGTTGCGGCTACCCGCAACCCGAGTTAAATCGACGCCATTCAGAAAACAAACTGCGTCCACCGGAGCAGTCGCATTGTTTTGGTAATTAGAACTGGGATGTGCATATTGTGCATCTCTTTAGTAACACTGTATATGTTAACACTAAAGAGGTCTGTGACTCGTCAATATATTTGAAACCTTATTTTGCATAACAAGGTTTTATTCAAAGGATTTAAAAAAGGATGTTTTATATTCAAATGTGTTTTATGTTACGCAATTACTTCGCCGTTTTTGATCATCAAAATTGGTCAACAATAGAGTAAGAGTGGCATACATTTAAAAAAAAACTCAATGTCTCTATTTTCTTTGTCTAGAAACAACACTTTACTTCGTAGACAGTAGACTTACCAATATGATATTTTTTAAATATGTAAATAATAATATATGTACATACTTCTTTATAAAAAAAAACTTCAATATAAAAAAATACCAATTGCAAGTTAAAAGCTTGGACCAAAAATCGAAGCTTAAACAATAATAAATATATAGTACTTAAATATTTTTTATATATAACTTATATAAACAACTTCAGTACCTATTAAAAAGTACCAACTGCAAATTAAAAGCTAGGAAGCAAAAATCGAACCTTTTTTAAACCGACACTTAAATAATAATGAATTCGTTGCTCTGCCCGTATGTGAACTTGGAGAGGGACTTTTAAGTGTTCGTTAATTTCGAGTTTTTCAAGTGGCAGGAGCTCGAAATAGACCGAAATCCCACGATGGGCTTCGTACATCATGCCTCATATGTATATGCACTATGAGACATACATATTTTTATGTAAAATTAGATGGATTACTATGTTTTGTACCTACTATAAATATAATCTTAAAGGAAAAATGAGCGGAAAACCGGGGCAGGTTCTCTGTAGCGTTATTTATCGACAGATTTCAATCTTTGAGAAACGCACTTAGGACTTCATCTAAGTTCTATTTCATATATTCGTCGTTGGCTTTATCGTCTTTTACAGACTGTATATACAGTATCATTGTGTTTGGAGAACACATCTTATGTTACGTCCCAAAAATAATATTAGGGATATTTCGCATGATGTAAAATAACTGCTGCGAACTTTCAGACTAAAATGAGATCATCGAAAAATTGCGTGTACTCATGAAAAATTCCATTGGACATTTTGCAGTTCGCTTAACCGACAGATCCGTAGCGATAAATCAGCCATTTCGGGTTGTTTGTTTTTATAAAAATCGAGCATTGCGATTGCGTGGCTCGATAACGCTAGTATTTTAATATGTTGTAGGTAGTTTGTCCATAACGTTATCAAAATAGTGATAGCTGAATGCTAAAGAGTAAAGTTGGCATAAATCGAGCTTTGCTATGTTTGACAAAAGATGGCGGCGTGTGCAACTTCTATAAAAAACTGTTACTTATCCATATCCAGACAATAAAAATACAAAATTAAATAAGCCATTGCAATATAACTGTGTTTCCGACACATCTAAGCTGATATAACTTATATCAGCATCAGCCAATCAGAGACCTTCATGGAAAATGATCGTGTTTTCTACGGTCTCTGATTGGTTGTAAACACTGTAAATTATTAAAACTTTTTGTCGCAACACACATAGAAACCAAATAGGTTTATACCGAAATGAATACAAAAGAAGAGAAACTTTTTGGAACATTTACTCTGTCTAATTTTACCATAAACTTTCTGGGAATTTTAACATGACGTGGGAAAAAAATAAACCGTACAAGAGCTCTGGAGCTATGACATTAATTTGATGAAAAACCCATATCTAAAAATAGAAAGTCCGGGAAACTGTTGGTTTACAGAAATGTGGCTTTTTTTTAGCAGGAATAAAACGAAAGTACATTAAACATAGATCTTCAGAACTCAAGATGACTGAGGTTGTAAAGGTGTAGTTACACGATACATACTACTACCAAAAACCTTTTAATACGCTTATTATAAAAAAAATTAAAAGATTATATCTGCGTTTTGTTTGATAAGAGTAATGAATAATAGTAGTCGGGTGAAAACACTTGTATTTTTTGTAGTAGTAAAAATGACATAAGTACCTACTACGAGTTGTACTGTTAATTAATACTATTGTCACAGAGCGAAAAAAAATCCAATATAATGATATAAAAGTGTTTTGAACATATTTTTACTAAAGAAGAATTAATTAAAAATTAGTTACTTACATATTAACCCCCTTTCTTATAAAAAGTTAGCATTGACATTATGTCACCAGTGCGTATGTTAATGAAGACATCAAGTCTACGCTAACTTCTTTTTAAATAGACCGTTAAACTTTTAGGTATTTTCAATATACTAAGTATATAACAACCTACAATAATAATCATTCACAACGCTGTGAAAACAACAATTCGATATTAGACGGTGATGAAAAACATTGCCCTATTCAGGCGGTTTAATTAAACCTCGCTTTAATTGAAAAGTATTCATTTACAGACTCTTTTGTTTGGACTTTGGTTTGATTTATATTTTGAGGTGAATGGTGATGGTGATCACTGAAAAGGAACGACTAGAGTTGATACACCAACTAAAAAAGCCGGAAAAAAATCAATAATATACTTAATAAAAATACGTAAAAAAACATTGATCTAGCCACTATGTGGTTACGTCTTGGCATCAGGTGGGCTACCAACTTGAACCATGTAGTTGAATATAAAACTATTAACCTCCTTTTTTCGTCAGGTTCAAAAACAGACACGACTTCAAGTAGGTACCAAGCACAAAATGTTGCCATATACTTTTTTTTCCCTCAATCGAAGTAAAAATAACAAAAGAAAAATAAATGACTCCTTAGTTTTCTTATGGTCTTTTTTTATATAAAACATTCTTATTCATCCGCAAAATCGAGTAAAAATAGGCTCACGACATTTTATCCGAAAGAAAGATAGACATCTCTTCAGATCTTTTCGTCCCTACTCTAGATTTCTGATAATGTCTGAAATTAAGGTCAGAAATTTCTTTTCACAGGACTATGTATTAGATATTATCTATTAAAATACGTACGTAACCAATACATAGTTATACGAAAACTAGTTATGTTACGTTTTCAAAAAACTCGTGAAAAAGCTTCGTGGCATCATTTTTATGTGGACCATAATACACCATCATTCGATGATCCCTATAGCGTATGACTGCTATTGGTTAAGAGAGGTCAAGCTATCTCAGAATCTGAGTTCTTGATTGCAATAAAATCTAGCCCATATTTGAGTCCTAGAAAAAGAGTCACAGCTCAGTTGGGTATAAAGTTAATAAACTATAGGTACCTTTGATGCTGAGAGTTGTGGTTTCAAGCTCAATTAAAAACAAAATTTTGTGTTTTTTTAAAGCTATTTAAGTAAAACTGTCGTAAACCTTGTTTCAATATTACAAGCTACATTTCGTTTGAGATTATATAGCGTTGAATATTTGTCATTTGACTTAAATCAATCAAAATATTGCTCAAGCTTGATGCAGTTTGACAGATGCTTGACAGATTCATCAAGTACAAAAAGAGGTTGCTTACCTTACAAAAGTAGCGACATCCTAGCAAACATTTTTCTTGTGCAATGCTAAGAAAGAAAATAAAATAATATCGTGTTTATAGTGTCGCGAACGACATCCGGCTACCGACTTTTTTAGAAGCAACCGACTTTTTTTTTATTAAAATGCCGGCTAAAGTCGACTAACCTCTGTTGATGTTTTAAGCCATTTAATCGAACAGCTACGAACGCGTATGGCTTATGCAAATAATACGATGAAAAATGACATCATTTTCGTAATATCGGTACTTTATTTTTGCCCTTCCATTTTCTGCTAGTATAGTTTAGTGGCTTTTGAGATAGGTAACTTTATTGCACTTGATACGTAAGTTATGTAGCTAAAGATGTCGTTAAGCAAAATGTGGTGTGTTTTGGCTGATTTTATCGCTGTTTTAGAGCTTACAAAAAGCCTTTTTCTAGAATATATCTGATTTATTAAGTCTTTAAGTCTTGTCTCTTGAGAGACTTAAAGGTTGAACAATGTTTCTTCATTCTTTGTAATAACGTTGTTGAATTTGGTTTATTTGAGCCCCCACTGATAAAAACAATTTAACATGAACATACATTATTTTATTCACAAACAAACTTACGACTATTACAGTATTTACAAAATGTACATAGGCGTATAAAATACATAAGAAACAGTTGAGCTATATACAGACCGTTGCAAACGATCTATAGATAGTTTTAACTGTTTTTCATTCCAATATCAAAACTGGTTAACAAAACGAAAAGTTTTGGTAATAAATCAAAATCCACCTTTAATTTTAATGGAAAACGATAAACAAAAAAAAATAACCACTCAATACTACCTGATAGTGGCAGCCGCCATATTTCAGGAGTCGGGTTCCGCACCGCGATACTGACGAAATATCTGCAAGTCTAATGCACTGAAGTTGCCGAGGATAAGGGTACGCCATGCATCACAAATGCACTGAAACTAGTCGCAGGCCATAGAGCAGGATTCTTCCGCTAATAGAGAAGCAAACACAAACATTTAACTTTCTTGTTGATTTAAGTAAATAACTATATCGTTTATTTTCTCTCATAATAAGGCAACGTAGATTAGATTATCGAACAAGTAGTAGGTACATAAATAGGTTTCATAATGCGATGGATTGTTATTTTTTTTAGTACTAGTATTCACGAAGAATTCACACATTACCAGACAACTTAAAACGAATTTCACTGAAGACGTGTCCTGAGCTTTACACTGACCTTATCACTTTAAGACCAAAATGGAGTTTAGTAAGATGATTAAACAAGAACTACAAATACTTAAGAGGCTGTCAGCGCATTGACAGCTCCTCTGATGTTGCAAGTGTCAATGGGCGGCGGTGACCACTTGCCATCAGGTGGCCCGCATGATCGTCTGCCAGATGTGGCAAGCTAAAAAATAAAAAAGACGTGTGGCGCTCGGGGACTGATTTTTTGCTGGATTACGCATGCGCAGTGTTAGGTTATTTTCGTTACGGAATATCTGGATTCGGTCTACACGCTCAAGGCCCGCGATAGAAGCTATGTAATAGCTTAATTTTTTTTTTTATTTATAAAGTCCGTGCTCTCCGCTTCAGACGCATGTCATTATCGCTAGAATTATGCCGGCTAAAATTCTGCCTTTGTGAATAAATAAATACATTTGGACAGTTAATATAGTTGGATAAGTTTCAGTTGAAGTGGCGTTTTACATTCACTACAGTTTGTTATTTACTTATATTTTATTATAACTAAGACTTATTATAATAACTAGTGAAGTTACTGTCACTATAACTCAAAAATCCTTTGCTAAAAGACATGCAACTCGTCCATGACAGACATTATAAAAACATTATAAAGACATTATAAAAAATAAGCAATAATGATTTGATTAAATAGTACATAGATCTTTCATTATTAGATTTGGTGATTAAAATGAAAAAATGAACCAAACCAGAGAGATTTTTCTATAAACAAATTAATTTTTACACATATTTAGGCCTAAGTGAAGTCATAATTATCTAACAATCTATTTTATCTATTATAATTATTTTATTAATGCCTAAAGTTTTGTCTCTTTAAGGGCTTAGGGGAGACCTTTGCCCAACAGTGGGATGTGATTAGGCTAGAGAAAATAATCTGTTAAATCAACCCCAAAAGTTATGCTTTAAACTAGTATACGTATTTTATTTATTGTAGATATATCAAAGTGAATAAAATCAAATTTTAAAATATTTTTTATGATGCAGTTATTGGCCATAAAAACAATTAAACTCAAAACATGTGTACAAAATAAATTCGTATGCAAACAAAAACTTATCATTGTTTACATTTTTATAGTGGTAACACAAAGCTCGAATAGCAGTGTGTTCGTCTGAATAGCTGAAGGCGTAGGTACTTTGTTCGTCCCTGTTGGTTAGGGACGCTACTATTTGTACGGATTTTATGACAGACTTTTATTTGGAATGTAGTGGTAGCCATTCCGTTTTTCTGAATCGGGTTTGAATGTGGTAGTGTATTGATAGCTTTTATAAACAAAAATTACCTACTCGTATCTAAAATATCGTTCAACACTAAGCAAAACTATGGGAACTAAATTGCTGATGGAATTTGTTTTATTTTTGAAGTGAAAACTTCTTTAGCGGCGCTGGGTGGGTAAAAACTTTCAAACTCGCGTCAGGGTCACGTGACGTCGAAAAAGCGTAAGATCTTATTTAATTTTTATACATTGCTCGTAAAACAAGAGACGACAAAAGAACACACTTGCGGTCACGCGACGTATGACTCAAACAATTAAATAGTGTTGTGGCGACATGACGTGACGATGACGTGGCGACATGACGTGACGTGACGATGACGACGAAGCCAACGAAGACACAGACACATTCGCGCTTGCGCGATGACGTGACGATGACGTGGCGACATGACGTGACGTGACGATGACGACGAAGCCAACGAAGACACAGACACATTCGCGCTTGCGCGAATGTGTCTGTGTCTTCGTTGGCTTCGTCGTTGTGTCACATTCGCGCTTGCGCGAATGTGACACAACGACATGACACAATCACAATGACACAGACACATTCGCGCTTGCGCGAATGTGTCTGTGTCAGTGTGTCTTCGTTGTCTTCGTCGTTGTGTCACATTCGCGCTTGCGCGAATGTGACACAATGACATGACACAATCACGACTGTGGTTATATTTTTGAAGTGAAAACTTAAAAGTGAAAACACAACGTTAATATTGAAGTTTTCACTTCTGCCGGCACTCCCGGAGTGCTAGCTTTTTTATTACTTTTTTCATTTGATTTGTAAAAACATATTCGTCCGCTAACTTAAAATGTCCTAAACACTCCGTTTATTATGTTATAGGAAAAAATAGCTTGTTATACAAATTTGCATACTAACGTGGTCTGTTTATACTTATTAATTCTGAGTCTACTTCAAACTGATATAAATAGTAATAAACTATATTATTTATGTTTAGTCAACTAGAACAGTACCAATAATTAAGTAACATAAAACAACCAATACTGGGTAATTTTGTTAAGCGGTTGGCAACCCTGCCGGACTCGGTTGAGGACACAAGTGGGCAGCGGGCAACTCCGCCCGAGGTGTTTAAGCAAAGTGAAAACCCGTGTACTCGGCAAACAAGAGCTTGTAGTTGTACCGAAATAATGTTCTTACCTGATTTAGATTTCAATGTGTTTCAATTAAGTTTCATTCTGCTTCTAGCTTATTGTAGCGGAACATTAAACTCCACAAAATTTATAACTTAAAACTAATAATATTATTATCACTTCGTCTGTAAAACTTCAGACTCAAAAAGTTAGTTCAACTTTCGCCGTAAACTTTTAGTTGTAGATCATGAACAGTCACAAAACTAAACCATTATTCAAATTCAGAGAAAACAGTTTTAAAATATTCACCGATCGCGATCACAGACAAACTAATAAAACTTTAGAATAGCCCAACTAAATAAATCAATTATCCTAGCTCAAAGTTTTGAGTGAAATAATTGGATCAGAACAAAAAGCTTTTATTACAAACAATATTTAGTTCACAACTATTATTCAAATATCAAATATTGAATGAGTTAGGATTATTAAAGCAATATTTACTACACCGTTTGTTTGCTCATTGTACCTCAAACTATCAATACATTAAGGGCCCCCGCAAACTGCAGACTTTTTATCGGCCGATAGTTTGGTCGGCTTCTTAATCAGTATGAAGATGTATGCAGATGCGCACAATACAGTGATTCAGTCCTCATACTGATTCAAAATTCAAAATTCTGAGAAGCCGACCAAACTATCGGCCGATAAAAAGTCTGCAGTCTGCGGGGACTCTTACTCGGTACAATAACAGTATTGCTTACAGTATTGACGTAGGTCTTTCCCAAGACATGCCACTGAGCCCGGTATTCGGCTCTGTCAGCTAGCTGTCATTATGACAGTGAATTTTGCCACGTTTATAATAAGTACGGTTACTGCAATATTCAAAACGAAACCCATATTTAGATGATATTTTCGGTATGAACCTAAACGAGTTCAATATCATCATGATCACCCTCCGTTTCACATTACGTAGAGTTGGCACAACATCTAATCTACCCCAATTTCCATCTAAAAGCCATTTTAGTATGATAAACCTTCATGACCTTGCTATCAAGAAAAAAAGCCGAGAAAGATTTTTCTGTATTCATAAAAGAGATCCATGTATCATAATATCTAAAAATAACTCTGCGAGATTCGCCCGATTTTCGCTTAGCAATCAGTTACGACAGACGACAATGTCTCTGGCACCAACGAAGATTGATACACATAGAAACCTGCGGCTTCTGTCGGACGCGACAGTGAAGTGCGACTTTTTGTCTTTTTTGTATTGCTCTACTTTTGCTGCCATTTTTTTCTGAACATCTTCATCACCCTATATAAGGCCACTGCTGTAAGTAGATCTCTGCTGAGACGCGCCACTGAGCCCAGTCTTTGGCTCTTCTCATATTGTGTATGCGCTACATTCCACAGATCGTCTCTCCATCTCACCAGAGGGTGTCTAACGCTATGCTTGCCTTAACGCGGTCTCCACTCCAATATCTGTATTGCTAATATGTAACAAATTTCAAAAACTCACTTATTATATTACTACTAACCTACTTTACCTAATTTGTAAGTTAGTAGTAATATAGATACTAATTTGACTGAAATTTTAATATCAAATAAAGGTTGCGCTTGTAATGTTGGCGTATTTGTACTAAATATTAATAAAAAAAACATGAGAATATTACAAAACGCTGTAAAGCATGCAAGTTGAGCGACTTTTGTTAATTTGCGGCAAAAAATCGAGTCTTAAATCATTGAAACATCACAATCATCAATCAAACGATAGTGCTAACTCCACAACGCGCTTCAAACAATGACTTAGCAAACGCAGAATTTCTTTCATTAATAATGTTCACAAAAAATAAAAGAATACGAGAAACGGATCGAGAATCATGTCTATTTAATAATACTTTTCTCTAAGGTTGTCCTCGTATTATAAATAAAACAAAATTCAGACCACAGTAATGTTATTATAAAAATATCTCGGGTCTCTATCAACATAAACATCTTCAATAGATTTCTGTTCTCCTGGTACTTTTATAGTACCAAGTAAATTTAAAATGAATGCAATCGTTTTTACAGAAACTTGATACCTATCAATCAAAATTTATTTATTTTCTTCGTCGCTGACTGTACTTACCTAAGTACAGTCAGCGACGAAGAAAATAAATAAATAAATAATGCTGGACAATCCACACAACATCATCTAGCTCCAAGCTAAGCAGAGCTTGTGTTATGGGTACTAGAAGACTGACATACTTAATACAATACATAACATAGATAGATATTTTTATTATACATATAAAATACCCAGAGCACCCGGAATAAATATTTGCAGATCGTACAAACATTTATTCCAAGGCGGGAATCGAACCCGCAACCTCCGCGTCGCAGGCAGACCTTCGCCTGCCGCGCCACATCGGTTGTCGAATTTAAAAACCTATTTTTACGGCTTTAATAAAGATGTCTATTTAAAAGTGCTCATGTAATTTCGTTGCTGACTGCACATTCTTTCAGGCACATTCTAGTAGTAGAAAACGTAAAATAAACGGTCTTACTGGAATATTTTCATCGGTGTCCGTACACCTTAAATATAAATTAAGAAAGAATTATTCATAAAGCAGTATTACTATATTCTAAGTTTTCAAAAAATCATTTTCGGATAAGACATAACCGATGTATAGCTAAAAATCTAAACTTTATTTATTCTCTACTACACACAAAACTAAATCACGATATAAGTAACTAATCAGATGACATGTATAATTTACACAGGCCTGCTTCTAAAGTTACTTAGTTACATTTGAAGTATTAAGAAAGATAAAACCCATTTGTACCAACGCCAACGTTTCGTTAGTTCAATCCAAACGTTATTATTCACGACTAATCCTAGACCACAATCTCCCATCGATCGCAGAATAAAAAGGCAGCGTACACAAGGGGCGGTCGGAACGCATTAGGCTGCGTTCAGACGGCTGCGTCGCTCGCGGCACCCACCGTAATCAACACGGCTTTGTACTGCGAGATGGGAGTTATAGATACGCGCTTTGCTTGTTTCCACACAACCCCACACGATATCGTTTGGAGAGCCAATCTTTTATAGCTCTTCTTCTTTTTTATGTGGCTTCGGCCCGTCAATACGGCAGGCAACTTTGCTAATGTCAAAATGATTGTTAGTCAAGTCAGTTAATTGTCAAGTCGGCTATCATTTTCTGTTTTAAAGGAAAAATGGTGGAAAACCAGTCCCATCAAATCTCGATATCGCTTGATGTTATTGTTAGTCATGAAGTCGATTGTCATTTGTTATAATTAATTAGGAAGGTGAAAAGTTTTCCCTTCCAAACCTATGCGGAATAATTTTTATTAAATGATGAATTCAGTAATTTATATAGTGACAATAACTTTTTAGCAGTATTTAAGAGGCGATACTCAGAATGACGTAAAAAAACTAAAAAAAATCGTTATCGTGTGTCTGTATCGGCTAATGTGAAAACGCTCTTTTATTTTCGTGCTGTACCTACTGAGGGGTTTGAAAGTTCCAGGGCTGAAATCACTTGGATTTTTGAAGGGAATGCTTCGTTTGCCTTTTCAATGGGTTTTGTCTCTGTAGCTAAACTTCACACCAGTATTTATTGAAACACACGACTATCCCCCTATCTTATAAAAAGTTAGCGTTGACTTTAAGTCATCATTACGTATGGTAATCAATACTTCAAGTCTGCGCTAACATTTTATAAGATAGACCGTTTATCTTTGTATATTTAGTTGATTAAGCAGAAACATCAAAATAAACTCTCTTAGTTCTTGTAAACAAAATAAACTTTGAAATAAAAGTTATTTACAAAATAATTTATTTGAACTGCATTTTCATGTATGTTTATTTACATGCACAATATTTTAAGTAAACCTAGTCTTCACATTCAACTTTCAAAAATAAACTCTTGACTTGAAAAATATTGAAAGTTTTGAGTCTATTTCGAGCAACTTATTGGTTGACTGAAGGAGGAACCACATACCTATATGTTGGAACATATTTAATTCACACGGCTTCAGTTCACATGCCAGAGGTTTATGTTCCTATATAATCTGAATCACATCTCAATCACAGTATGCTTATGCATACTGTGATTCAGAAAACCATATAAATAAATAATGCTAGACAATCCACACACAACATCTAGCCCCAAGCTAAGCAGAGCTTGTGTTATAGGTACTAGAAGACTGACATACTTAGTAACATGCATTACCTACATAGATAGATATATAATAAATAATAATAATATATATAATATAATAGACGAGTGAATGGGTATCTTCTAGGCATGTGTGCTACATCGTAGACCGCATCGTCACTTAACATCAGGTGAGATCGCGGTCAATCGCTTGCCTATAACTAGTATAAAAAAAAAAATTATATATAACTCTGTCTTTGTCATCACTTTCAAGCTGGTAGAGGGAGACCACGAATCATACAAGTATATTACCAAAAGCTGCCCGCGGCTTCGACCACGTGGACATTTTTTTTGTAAAAAGTATCTACTCACTAGAATGTTTCTCCGTATAAAACATCCATTTCGTTATTTCTCGGAAACGTTCAAAAAATAATGGTATATGAGTAAAACTGTGTTTCGTCTCCTTCTATTTCGATCGAATTTGAATGAAACGAAATTCGGTAACTACTTCGCAATATTTCGGATCAACATCGGGAATTTCCGGAGAATTCAAATATCGAATTAAAGTTTTCCGTTAGTCTTCCTATACCTACAAAATAGCCCTGTAGCTCCAATTTATAGGTAATAGGGCTAGAATTATCTTCTCATCTTTCCCAGCACTGGGCTTTTAGTAGACTTCCTCGAAACATTCAGAATACGAAACTCCGTCTTCCATTGTCCCAAACAGTGCCCAAACCGTTAGATAAGTTGAACGAAGATTGATTTCAGCCTGATTCTTCGCCATCCATCACCCGCGCAGTAAACACTCCTACGAACTGACAATATCAATAAGTGCCAATGTATACCAATAGCTGAATGGTGCCAAGGTTGGGAAGAAAACAGTGCTTAAGTTTATGTACTACTTACCGAGATCTTAAGTCTTCTTTTGTCGTAATGTTTATAACAGTAAATTTTTTTTATAATTTTATTCATAATTTTAGTAAGATTTTTTATTGTTTTTGTTGTGAGAGGCTTTATATCAGCTTGACCATGCCAGTCTAGGTTGAGCTAAAATAATTAACGATTCGAAATTATTTTTTTAAAATATCATTCATCAATTTATACAATTTATCGCATTTTTTTGCTTTGAATAAAGAAAGTCTAGCTAGATAACATCTACATCCCATATAATAATATCCCATTTATTAAACCTATATAATAGTGCGATGAGTGAAATGTCCGTGAATATCTATAATTTTTATCTAGTAGGTAATTCTGCCAAAAGATGGTGGTCTTCTAGCAGATTGTATGTATTTTTATATTTGGTTTACTATTTCTGTAACCAAACACTAATGTGAACCGATTTTCATATGGTACGGATAGTGTAATTAACAAGCGTTTCTGCGTATTATTAATTAGTTTTATGTGGTTTTTTTTTCTAATCTAAGTAAAACGCACGCACATACGTAGTATAAACCAGTTTGTTTTAGTAAAGCGTACATATTTTCCAACCGGAAGTTCGTTGGGCGGACTCGAACAGCGGATTTATGGCGCCACATCCGCTTCCGCCCCCGACATACACGTTTTATCGATTTTCGATTCATATTTTTAGCTTTCTGTTTCATAATAACCGTAGCTAAAGATAACTGTAGGATTTATTTATATACAAATAAAACAATCGATTTATAAATGTGTTGAAGAAATAGACCGTAAATAAATCGTAATTATTTAGAACATTTTGTTGATTATTTATTTTCCTCCAAAGCTCATAATTAAGAGCTAAAAGAGAAACTAGAATAGATACTCAAAGACAGTCTGCTATGGCATAGAAGTACTAAGAATACCTGATAAAATGGCAAAAAAGAACCTTAATTAACACAATCTTTAAACCCGACAAACAGAAGCGAATAAAGTCGCAAAAACTAAGTACTTAAGTACTTAATTAAACTACCTATCTACTATCTGTATTAAAAAATATCTATCTATGATATGTATGAATACACATAACACAAGCATCATAACACGAAACATCATCTAGCCCGAAGCGAAGCAGAAGCTTCGGGCTAGATGATGTTGCGTGTTTGTCCAACATTATTTATTTATCAAAAATATTAAAGCTATTGTCAGCCAGTGTCTTGGGTACGCTTCCGATTGGTACTGATTTGGATCAGTTGAACTATCTATAGATCGTTTGCAACGGTCTGTAGATAGCTCAACTGTTTCTTATGTATTTTATATGACAATGTGCATTTTGTAAATACTGTATAGTCGTAAGTTTGTTTGTGAATAAAGTTATAAATTATTTTTAAAGCTATTTACAATTGAGTAAACAGTGAGCTCATTGAAATTACAAAGAAATATCTAAACTTGCAAAATGAAACAATCAACACAATAACAATAAAGGTAAATTAACCATTTAGGTATTTAATTCATTTTGAGTCTGTAATTGGTTGGTTATACCTCTCTCGGTACCGTTTTGGCTAAACCTTTGGCAGTAATTCGTTTGGAAGTGTTTATTTTCACCTGTGTCTTAGCCCTTTATAATGTTTTAACCCAATCTCACAAGAGACAGGGAGAAGCAGGAGAGACCACAAAATCTTTAAACACACTATCGCATTTTAACAAAAAAATAAAATTTATAAGTAACGTTCATTGGTATTCTTAGTTATAATCTTTAAACTTTTGTAATATAATTATAATAATAAAAAAAATATTATAGGAAAAGTGTAAGAAAAATTAGTGTAAGGAAATTTTATGTACATATATTAAGTTGTCTGAACAAAAGGCTTTATTATTAATATAATTATAATAGCGCCTGATTGTAATCACACTGTGGATAATTAAGAGCGTTGTTCTCTGACACAAGTATTTTTATACTTAATAGAGAACATCCACATTGTCATAACTATAAGTATTTTTGGTTACAGAATAAAAATTTTTTAATTTTCATTTTTCAATGTTTGGGTACAAGTCTCCTTTCAAGCAAGAACAATAGCTAATAGTTGCTATTTCCAGCTGCTCCAAGCCAAACTGCTTGACAGCTAAAATCAAATCAAATATGCCTTTATTCAATAAAATCACAAGGATCATTTAGAATCGTCTTACATACTAGGTGATTCTAGGTAACAGTTCCACGCGACCAGAGCAAATATAAATGGTGGTTATGAAATTTGATTAATTATTTTGGGGATGTTATACAATACTTGTAATTTTACTACGCACTTCCATATAGAAATTAAAAGTTTTAATTACCCACCATGTGAAATTTTTCAAAACTTCCAAATTTTTATTTTTCGCTAAAATGTTCAGTGTAATCATTGATCATTCTTGATATGGTCTATTTTTTTTAGTGCATTACAGATGTAAAGATTAATGCTATATGTATAACAATACTAATTTAGATTTTGAACATAGTTTACAGCGATGAACAACAAATAACAATATGCAAAAAAACTATTGCCTATAACATTCAAAATTCATTTACCTACAAGTATTTGTTCTGAAACATAGCTCGATTTAATTCTGAACAGTAACAAGTTAACTCTAAGACTGCTATTACGAAACTTTTTCGCTCGGAGACTCGCTTTAAAATCGCTCACGGTATCGCAACGCATTCGTCTCTCGATAGAAGCTGTATCGTATCGCAAGTTAGGTTTTAAATTTCGAAAGCAGGTGTTGCCAGCGCTTACTAGCAAACTCAACCGCGGTGGTTCTGATGACCTGGTAAATTAAGCCTTAGTATTTGATATTTTTGTAGAATTGAATTATATCTCTATTCAATAGAATACGTTGTAAATGAGGCGATGCCATTTGTTGCATTATTTGTTTAAATGACTGGTTAAGTTAGATTTCCTGGGGCTTTTACCTTATATGTACTTATAAATAAACGATTTCCGCGTACATACCTACTAGGTTAAACACAGTACACAGGTATATAGTAGATTTAAAGTTCTACATGAACTGCGTCTATTTTTGTTGTGTTCATTGACACGAAGAAGAAGAAAGTAGATTTACCGCCCATTGTACTAAATTAAGTTATTTCTAAGATTTTTTGGATTTTCCTTTGTGCAAAAAAGTGTTATTTATCTATCTACAGTACAGCGTTATTTCGTGCAGATCTAAATAACATAAAACGTCAACTTTAAAAATGCATTATCGTTTCAGGTTTTTTATTATTCTTTATCGGAGTTTTGCAAAAAGAGCTGGCAACCCGCTTTCTTTGCGATTGCGCTCTATCATATCATAGGGCCGCATTGACCTAAATGAGGCAGCATTTGGCGACCCGCCCGCCACATACCCTCGACTTTATGCACGCCTGGTACGTAACACTCGTATTGTATCTGGCTCTTAGGTTATGTGCTCTAGATTCCAACGCTGCCACTTCCGTAAGTATATGAAAGATATTCTAAAGATGCTCTAAAAAACAATAACTTGGTAAGATGAAAAATTTATGATCTTTGAATAAATCTTTGAGTAATTTGTTTGATAAATTTATCATGGTTGAGAGCCAGACCGCGTACATAAAATGCTTATGGCATATCGTAGTTAAAACAAGTTTTACTATCTTCATTTATTTGCCAAAATAACATCTTTAGTAACTAACTTTCATAAGCTACACGACGTTCAACTAATTTCGAACTTAAATCATATAACTAAAACCTAATTACATTACCTTACACTAGCACTAAACAACCACAGATTACTTAATAGTTAAAAACAAACCATGTTTACACATAGCGGGACAGACGCGGTGAGCGAGTTTTTGCTATGTTGCTAACCGTAAAAAGATACTCTAGAAATAACACCAATAACACAATACAAGAAATAAAATTAGAAATAAACATATCCCAAGATGCAATTTTTCCCAACTAAAAAACCGTATGTTTGTGCCATGTACTTATGTCAAAAAGGTTTACCCAAAATAGTCAAACAACAAACACATACATTATATTAGTGATATGAGTTTTAGTACTGTAGTCAAGGCTTAAGCTCTTAAAATATTAGAACTAATTTTAACAAAAGTTTTAATATCATTACACATTCCGACATGTCTCGGTCTATTATGACCTTAAATTAAATTACAAAAGTTTATAATTGTTTTGACTTGATGTAGGTAACTCATTATTTGTGTAGCCGAGCTGTGTATTACAAAGTATTAGATTTCGAAAACTTTCATCTTAATTCTACAAACTTTGTCTTAGCCATTATACTTATAAAACTTGCTCGACTTAGCAACATTTGGCAATGTCGTAATATTAATATGAGTTGCTATTTGAAACAGCGAAATGCACTCGAACAATATTTCGCAACAAAGAAAAATCCCTGTTGCTAATTCAGCCAACTATTTTTAATTTCCCTTGTGTGCCCATTTATTAGTTTGAGGCGACATCTGTGCCGGACTCTGGTCAACAGTTGGCGATGAAAATGCTGAAAGTATACGAACAAAACACAAACGGTCAGCAAAAAGTGGACTCAACACGACGAAAAACGATAAGGTTCTCTAGTGGCATTTCACGTACACTGCGCGGCGCTTTGTATGTTGCACGAAGCTTGATTTGAAGTACCGGGTATTGTAACTCAAACGACACAAATCATCGCCTAACTTTATCCCAGTAGAAAGCCAGCAATCAAATCCGACGGCCATTTTTTCGCGTCGAAGGCGAGCCATAGAAATAGTTCGATTTATGTTCAATCCGGTTCAATAAAACACTGAATTTTCATTACGAATTTCGGTTGATTTATCACGCTCGAACGGGTTTTTGCCAGAGTTTGCTGAAGCTTGTTAGAAATGGGATAACATTTTTGGTCAGTGACAAGACTGAATAAAGTCTTATAAAATATAATATTTACTTAAAGGTTGTTTTCAGACAGTTTTTGCTTTGGAAACAAGGTTAAAAAGAGTTAGTATTCGGTAATAAGCTAGAGACTTCAGTACTTGTATAAAGCTAGAGATAAAAGACGAAAATTGTTGAACATTGTCATGTAACTTTTTAATGATAAATCATCACGTTGGTCTATTTTGGGCTAAATGCTTAATGCATTTAGTCCACCTTTTGTACATTAGCGATATTTGTGCAATAAAGTGTTAAATAAATATGTTCTTCAGTTGTTATATTTCAAGTGAAAACCGAAGGTCGGTATCGGAATTTAGCGATAACGTCACTCGAGACTTCCCGACTTCCTTTAAACTCAGTGAGAATAATTAAATATCTTGATTTCGAGAGCTTTTGTTGATACAAAGGTATTGAAAATGTCTCTAGAGTGTGTTAATTTTGTAAATTCTTTTTTAATGGAAATATTTATTTACACATTTTTGTGAAAATTCTGCTTGTTTGGGGAATTTTGGGACAATTAGTAAAGATTGTTGTGAATAACAAATATTACATCGATTTAAACAAACTCTAAGAGAAAACAAGTATCTTCACAATCCAGAAAATTATAGTTAAAACTCTTTTTCGTGAAATAATTTGTCCATGAAAGTATTATTGTATCTGTATCAATTTAAATACATACATTTCTAGCAAAACAGAACAAAAAAAATCTACTCTAGAATTCTTTTCTTTTATATCCTGTTTCAAGCTTGAAACCTTATACGTACTAAGAAATGTGTTTGTTTTCTCATTAACAAGTAAATTAATTGAAAAAGTTTATCAAATGGTAAGGAAAAGGGATAAAAATGACGAAAAAATATGAACAAAAGACTCAAAAATATCAGAGCTCGAACAAAAACTTGATCACCATTCGATACAGCCTTTGAAATCAGAGCGAGTGAGCGCTACAATTTTTCATTTTTTATTTATGTTACTCCATTACTTTGTGCGATTTCAGAATGGATAAAGGTAACTGACGTTTGAATTGCACAGGTTGCATTGCGGGGCAGCCTTCTGTATTTTCATGTTCGTGCAGTGTTTCAATAAGTTGTTGCGCAATGTAAATCAAATGTTTAAAAGTCACACTTCACCTATCGTAGGTTTATAATTCAAAAATTCAATGATATTGTTTGAGTGTTTTAGAATTGTGGTTTATTTAATAAAGGCTTAGTAAGTGCCAGTCGCCCCGAAAATTCATACAGTTTAGCCGCACATAAGCTGGGCTGACATTTATGCAAAATAAGCATCTTTGTCCTATAAACCTTAACGTCTTGAGAATTAACGAACGCTATACGACGGTAGATTTCAAACGATGAATTTTCCCGATGATTCACGAATGGGACCTTTATGGTTGGTATAAATCTCAAAACATAAAATAAATAAAATACAATAATCGTTTATTTTCTCCCTTAAAAAAACTTAAATCAAAATTATCAATAAGTAATAGGAAGGTGTACTAAATAGGTATCGTCTTAGTAATATTGATAATGTAAAAAAGTTACAGGTTTGTGGGAGACTAGTGCCTGAAATAGGTAACATAATACCTGTGCCACAGGACACCAGGACTCCACTCCGCTGATTACTTAAGTATACAATATTATTCTTAACATAATTATTCTTATTTGCAATATAGTCCAATACAAGGGAATCCTCCCTTTCTTATCATATAAAGTTTTATAGTAGGGACCACAACATTAAAGTTACTAAAAATAATGTAAAAGTAAAGTAAGTTTTTATGGTAATCTTTTCCTAAGCAAACAGTTCAGGATACAGTGCCTAAATAAACTATCTATGTGATTTTACTGAATAAAGTATAGTGACTTTGAATATAACCGATATCTTGTAAAACGACAGGCATCACAGCTCAGTTGGCTCTGCCTTCCATGCTGTTGGTCGTGGGTTCGGTTCCCACCCAGAGTAAATATTTGTGTGATGATCATAAATATTTGTTCTTTGTATGGGTGTTACTATATATAAGTATTCTATCAGCAATCTAGTGCACAAGCTTTGTATAGTTTGGGACTAGACTGTGATGTGTAAAATGTCCGTGAATATTTATTTATTTAAAATAGCGGTAGCCGCTTTTGAGAAACCGAAGGTTTACAAAACATAGTTTAGCTTGTTGCTTCTGAAAACAGAAGATTATGGGCTTGACATAAGATTCATAAATGTTACACAAATATTCTTATAGAATAGCAATTAATCTGCTCACACAGAAGGTTAAGATTTCATATTATGATAAAATTGACCCATGTACTTATACTACAAATATTGTTCAAAGACAGAAATTTCTTAGTTTTTAATTACAATTAAAATAATGATCATATCTTTTTTGCGATTAATTATATTCTTATCGAACATGTTTTTCCACGATATGCTTTATGTATTTAAATTATTATTATTATTATAATAATAATTATGTATTTAAATAAATGACATTTATTTCAACTAAGATATTTTCTAACTCAAGCAACTGATATTTTTTTTTTAAACGGAGTATTTTAAAAGCCCGAGAGAATTATATTATTAATTATTAATAATATAATTATTAATTACATATCAACACATACAAACTAAAGTTAAGGCGCAGCACTCACGATTTGGCTCTACACTTAAGGGTAAGCTCGTATATTTACGCAAATAAATCGCGTCGTCAAGTCGACCCCGCTGCAGCGACTCCGTGCAGGATATTAAAATTAAAATCAACGACATCTGGAAATAATGAGATTCCCATTACTCACACCCGCTCACCTGAAGAGTGGAGTTTTCGTGAAATTAGCGCTGTAATCCTGCAAATTACACGGCAAGCTCGTAAATGACGAAAGCTGCAAATTAATTTGAGTATTTGAAACTAATTTATGCAGCCAACACAATACGACGATATGAAAAGGAATACAAATTGACAATGACAATATAAAGGATTTATCTTTAAATTTTTAGGTAGGTAGGTACCATTATTTAGATCACAAACGAGAAACAAGACAAATACTGATGGTAGTTAAGTTAAAAGTGAGATGCAAATTTCACATGGAGACGTAGGTATACCTAATTGCGGGTAACTCGCTATTCGAAGACTATTGTGTGTTGATTTTCGGGAATCAAATCGAAAAAACCTGAAACTACGGGTTCTGCTACGGGCTTTTTTGCGTTTAGAATCCAATATCACTGTTTAGACGAAAACATAGCTACAATACTTAAAGCTTTCGTCCCAGTAACACTTAAATACTTGAATTAATCAAAACAAAATTGCACATGTATGCAACGCTCAGTAAACACAATCCCAGCTCACACCTCCGTAAGGCTTCGCAGGTATTTCTTATAACAAATGGTAAGCGTTTGCAAGCTTGAGATAACAACAGCAGTGCAAGCTACTTGTTTACTTAATGGTAGAGCAAAATCTACCAAAATGGTAGAAATTTTATGGTAGCATTATGGTAGGGTTTTTTTACTAAAATTATAATATTGATATAAAAAATACTTACCTACTTTATACTAATTAAAGTAATATTTTTTGAGTTAGTGAAACAATCACATGGCTCACTTGATTTCAAGTGAATATAGCACTGAGCACGTCCACTAAATCCAAGTAAAATGTCTGTTGTTTGCTTGTTTATCACTTAAGTAGGTATATACCAATAAAACTATCATGAATATATTTTTGATACGAAACGCTTCATACTTTCTTCTAATCGTCAAATTTGACGACCGATGTGGTGCGGTGGGCGATGGTCCGCCTGCGGCGCGGAAGGTTGCGGGTTCGATTCCCGCCTTGGGATAAATGTTTGTATGTTCTGCAAATATTTATTCCGGGTGTTCTGGGTATATCTAAAAAATATCTATCTATGTAATGTATTGTATTAAGTATGTCAGTCACAACACAAGCTCTGCTTAGCTTGGTGCTAGATGATGTTGTGTGGATTGTCCAGCATCATTTATTTATTTATTTATATACTTAACTTTAAAAAAACACTGTTCCAAATTTTAGCAGGGTTCTCCAGTGTAAAGTATTAGACGCCCGTGGTTCCGCATCTCCTAGATTATGCAACGCTCCACGTATAATAAAGTACATTGCAATGCCTGTGGATAACAGGCTGTTGAATTATTCAAGTGTTTGTAGTGCATGAACTTACACTGTTTTTGGCCATTTTAATGGTAGATGGCATTTTTAATTACGTTAAGTCTGTTTACATTATGCAAGTGGGTTTTTGAGATAAATGTTTTGTTGGAAACAGAACTTACGATATTTAAGTTCGTAGGTTCAAGTTTTTTAAGTTGAAGTTTTGCAATTTACTTTGATGTATCTATTAAAATTAATTGTAAAACTTCTACTACTTAAAATACATATAGGTACATATAGGACGTGCACTGTGAGACTTTGCATTGCGTCCATCATTCTGAGACGTAAGGTTAAATCTCATGTGCTGTAATTGCGGCCGGTTTGCTTACTTATCACAACTTGACAGCAGAAATAGATACGGTGGTAGCACTTCCTCAATCGTGCTTTTCAACAAAAAGATCTACAACTACATTTTCATTCAGTTCTTTTTAAAGATAAATAAAATTACTATTTGTTCTCTCGAGTATGACTACACTAAGCTGCGATGAGCGAGTTGAAATGAGTTTTTCTCAAGTTTACTTAACTCGATCGATCATCACAAACCTAGCTTGCTATAAACACACAGTTGAGTAGTGGTGATGTTTCTTGGGAACTAGAGTTATTTATATAACAGTTAAATTGTTATAAATTAAAAAAAAACAACATATTTTTGCTGGTAATTTAATAAAACATATTTTCATTAAAAGCTTTTTCGTTCAATAGATCAAGCCTGTAATATCTAAACTGCTCGTGTGAAAGGTATCTACACTCACCCTTAAAAAGGTATTTAATGGTCTTCCACTATAATTTATAAATTGTTATAAACAGTACATTTATATTTTACCGGTCTATCTTATAAAAAGCTAGCGCAGACTTGAAGTATTGATCACCATACGTAATGGATGACAAAGAGTCAACGCTAACTTTATATAAGAGGGGGGGTAAATGTCTTGCCCCAATTGTTTAACATTATATGAACTACTATTATCATTTTTAAAAGTGTACAGTAAAGTAACATCTCTAGCACAACTTCTAAATTCGACGTTCGATACATAATAAGCACAAAGTTCGGTCTTGCTGGTCGAACAAAATGAGTACACAAGATTAATTGTCCCCTGGAGTAGCAGGAAGTGCAGCGTTTGTATTGGCCGCCATTTTGTTGCTTACACAGCAAAATGGCGGAGGATATCTAGTTGTTTCGTGCCAGCAGATAATCAAGGTTTACGGGTCACTGAGAAAAAAATCAGATCATTGAGCTTATTTATGTCGGGATATTTATTTACTCAAAAGAAATACTAGATAATGGGTAATAATGACAAGATTTTAAAGTTGTGTTAGTGTTGGGAATAACTCATACTCATTTATGAGTTATTCCCAACACTAACACAACTACAAAAAAAACTACATCTTATAAGATGTAGTTTTTTTTTATATATTACTTATTTTTTGTAAATAATTAAATAACAAAATAATCTTCACGCCATCAAAGTTATAATTCAAAACTAAAAACCTTGAAAACATAGATAAAAAAAATACCCTGCTTTTTATCAATTATCCAGGTTTATTTCAATAACGTTTCTGCGCTAAATAATTTGATGCCTGAAACTAAACCTCGTGGGATACCTAGAATAACTTATGTGTTCATAAACACTGGTAATGAATAGCGCTCATATCGACCACAGACAACTCTATACCACAAACTATACCATAGACTAGTGTTGCCCAAATGCAAGAACAAGACGAGACTTAGCCAGTCTTGGTCTTGGTCTTGCGCCAATACACCTGGTCTTGGTCTTGGTTTTGGTCTTGCGCTCCCAGTCTTGGTCTTGGTCTTGGTCTTGCAGCAAGAGTCTTGCAAGTCTTGCAATTACCTATTAGTCTATTACTATTTATTAAAGTTTACTTTAAATCTTAGAAAAACGTATTAGAATTGGAACATTGTGAGCTTGAATTAACATAGCCATAGTAAAGATCAAGCATATTAATAAATAACTGAAGATTTGATAAGAAATTCGAAAAATCAACTGACCTATATGTCGTTTTCAATGGAAGTAACTGTTTCTTAATAAACATTTATGATTTATAAGCTTACATTTGCTAAAACATGTAAAAAAACAAATTACTTACTAGAATGAATTATTATGACATCTACTACCTATCCTTACCATTTTATCCTAATCATAATACTACTTGCGTGATCAGTATAATGTATTCATTTTCATTCTAAGCACTCTGAAACTTATTTATTCTTTGGAACACCTGTAGGTACTCTTAAAATTCGAAATTATTTTGCATGAATAGTGTCAAATGTTATGATTTCGGCGCGGCGGCAACGATTGTTTTAGATTTCAAAAGAAGCCGCCGGCGCGTGTATCATAACCATGTACTTCCGAAATTTGAAGCGGCAAATTTCTTTGAGAAGTAAGTACAAAACCTTTGATGCCGCATTATCAAAGTGCCGATGGTTAAAACATAACTATGCATGCACTCAGTTTGATTTTAATAGATATTTTTTTATTCGCTATGTTTATGGTATTAGTCGTAATGCGCATAGGTTCAGTTTTTCATATTCTTTGATATAGTTTTTTGCGTCTCATAGAATTCCTAAGCGTAACTACCTACCTATACACCGAACTGTTACACCTAACTAAGTACTCCGTGAAATAGCGCTAAGTCCTAGCTGCAAGACGCAAGAGTCTTGCAGGCTATGTCTTGTTCTTGCTCAAGTCTTGCACGGTCAGTCTTGGTCTTGGTCTTGCTAAAAATACGCGGTCTTGTTCTTGGTCTTGGTCTTGCAAAAACGCAAGAACAAGACCAAGACTGCAAGACCAAGACTGAATTTGGGCAACACTACCATAGACTATCGACAAAGCTCCTTAACAGCTTAGCTTACCGGCTCAACAAGCTCAGTATTAAATCTCTTGTTTTTCCATAAAAATCTCACCGTCATTATAACGGCTACGGCCACAATCAATTTTCCAATTTATTTAATGACAAGTAAAATTAAAAACGAAGACAAAGTATTATACACAAGATGACAAGACAAAGAATTATATCATAATCATAATTATACAAAATGTGACACAGATGAACAAAATGTATGTAAGTATGTATAATAATTTTAAAAAAAAAGGTAATATAAGTATTATTCTGTGCACAATACACAGATAAAAATAGAAAATTATTGACTGTCCTTCTTTGAACGAGCTTTTATGTAGCATATTTCAAACAAAAAGTTATAAAGTTTGAGCACTAAAAACTATAGTGTACCTAAATACTAACATTATGACACTTCTTCTTGTCTTTTCCCATTAGATCGGGTCGAAAGTTAGACGTTTGACTGTGACACTTCCACTAACGAACGTAAAAAAACGGTAACATTCTCAAAGAAAACAACATTTTATCAGATACGGTTCGTGCGTGCGGTAAAAAGATCGTACAAGATAAAGCAGTCAGCTTGTGAATGACAGTTCCACTTATCGTAATAACTTCAAGCGATTTTATCACGTCTACCTTTGAACTTTAGATTCATTTTTCCTTGAAGACTTATGATGCATTCAGGAAGTGTCCTTACAGTGCACAGCTTAAGTTTTACGATCGATGGTCGTTTGAGGTTTTAAACTTATTCGATTTCGAGAGTTTCGTATAACACTTGATAGTTTAACGCAAGTGTAAACTTTAAATGTGTTATATCAAAGAAATAATATAAAAACAATGTTTGCTGTATCTTTGACTAACTTATAATTCTCGTCAGCTATAAAACTGTGTGTATTTTCATTAATACAATCGCTGAAACGTAAGTAAAATTTATATGGTTTGTATGATGTTAAACAACCGACCATAAACTCATTGAAAAATTATATAGTGCTACGAAACGGGATGTACTTATTTAAGTTAGTTTTCACATTATTTTAGTGCCTTAGAACATCTCACCAAACATTACTATCAGCGATTCATGTAAACTGCGGAATGCAGGTATACCACATTAAATCAATATCCATCCGTTGACAGGACAGCTTAGCCAAACTGACCGTCCTATTAATCATTTATCGGAATGCACTAATGGTTACCTTCATTACATTTCGAATCATCTATCTAATACGTGCAACACATCTAAAGGTGCAAGATTAATCGACGGAGCCTCTTGACGTTGGCCGGAAACGCATTCGTATCTGTCAAGTGGCCATCTTGTAAATATGTATATCGACTTCCGCTGCATTTGCAAGGTTTGCTTCGTAGTGTTGACTTGATAAAGTAAAAGTTGAAATATTATGTACGAGATAAGTGGATTTTTAGAATGTTTTTATCACACATTATATTAGGATAACTAGAAAAACATGTTTATGACATGATATTCAAAAATATAAAAATAGATAAATCCTACTCTGGTTTTTTTAAGCTATTGCATAGCTTCTATCGTGGGCCTTGAGCGTGGAGACCGAATCCAGAAATTCCGTAACGAAAAAACCTAACACTGCGCAAGCGTCATCCAGCAACACAAGTAAAAATGCGAGGTAAACTTACGCATTAAATTCTTGCTGTACAACAGACTAAAAAAAAACAAATAACATAATAGTTTAAAACTTCATAAAATCATGTTTACTTAAACAATGAAGCACGTCATCAACGTTTTAAAAGATAAAAATAAAAGTTTTATCTTAATTCACTGCATCTTGGATACTCGAGGTGCGCTAAATTCAAAGAGAGTGGGTAAAACGGGACTGGGTTAAAATGGCGCACTGTGGAGCAAAGTGGAGTGCACAGGAAATTAAATCACTACCACATTACTTATGCTACCGTTTTCTAAGATGCAGTTACCGTTACGCTAGCACTAGCTTACTTTACGCAGTTCTGTTATCTGAGGTCCAAGCACGAATAAATGAATGACTGAATGAATGACTGCAAACGGCGCAATCAAAACTGTGGCGTTTTCGAATGACACTACTCGTCAACGCAGAAAACGCTTTTTCAGCACGTATACGATCCTTTAAGTAACCTACATAAAAACATGACTTATACATAGTAAAGAAATATACTATAGGGGATTTATCGCGTACGTCATTGTTATTTTGCAATAGCCGTGGTCGCAGGCAGACTGATACATGTAGGTAAAGCTTTGGTTGAAAATTACCTAATAATTGGAAGTGTAAATCCAAAATTAATCTCAGATTCAGAAAATATATATTTTATACTATTCTATAACAATGAGAAAACTTTTGAACAATATCATGTTTCGTTTCAATGTGACGTCATATCACGGAAGACGTTTTTCATAAGCTTTTAGTTTTAATAACCTTAAGGGCTTTTGATTAAGAAAATGCACGTTCAATGTTATTTACTAAAGATTTTTCAATGAGAATCCTGAATCTCTGTGATTACGTGTTTTAATAAAAATTAAAATCTTAATAATTATTATGAGATTAGTATAAATATAAATTCTCCTTATTAATTAATCTAATTAATGAGTTAAAGGCACATTTATAAGAAGCTTAATAGGTTCAATATTGTTCGGTCAAAATCTTAATAATTATATGAGATTAGTAAAAATATAAATGCTCCTTATTAAATCTAATTAATAAGTAAGAGCAAATTTATAAGAAACTCAATTGGTTCAATATTGTTCGGTACATTAAATGCTCATAGAGAAAAAACTCTTTAATTAAATTTATTTAAAAACTGCATGATCTAGAACCCACTTTAAAAAAAAGCTAGCACTCCGGGAGTGCCGGCAGAAGTGAAAACTTCAATATTAACGTTGTGTTTTCACTTTTAAGTTTTCACTTCAAAAATATAACCACAGTCGTGATTGTGTCATGTCATTGTGTCACATTCGCGCAAGCGCGAATGTGACACAACGACGAAGACAACGAAGACACACTGACACAGACACATTCGCGCAAGCGCGAATGTGTCTGTGTCTTCGTTGGCTTCGTCGTCATCGTCACGTCACGTCATGTCGCCACAACACTATTTAATTGTTTGAGTCATACGTCGCGTGACCGCAAGTGTGTTCTTTTGTCGTCTCTTGTTTTACGAGCAATGTATAAAAATTAAATAAGATCTTACGCTTTTTCGACGTCACGTGACCCTGACGCGAGTTTGAAAGTTTTTACCCACCCAGCGCCGCTAAAGAAGTTTTCACTTCAAAATATCTTAGCAAAATACTAATACCATAATTTTAACACAGAGAAAACACAATAGAACTCAAATTAGGGTTGCGTTTGTGACTCTCAGAGCACATCAAAGCAAGCGTATGTGTTTCCAACATAAAAATTACAAAAAAAAATAACTCTGGCAACAATACCGGCTCTCCTGTGAATAAGTAAATTCTGTTGAAATAAGTTCACCTAATTAGGCCACATTTTTGAGGCTTGTTTGCTCCACACAATATGAGGCCTTGTTAAAAAATATCTAAAACTCCTTTGCTCACGAGCGACTGGCGTGTCCTACATTTGGGTTCCTTTAGAGACGGTTACACCGTGTATTTATTTACTTCAGTTAAATATTTATTCAGAGGTTTTTTGTGCTTTGTGCAGAGATAGCTTGTTTTTTTATAGAAATAATTATTATGATCTCTCGTACACGATGGAATGGATCACCGCAAGAGAGGTGAAAAGTTTGGGTAAACCTTTGCCATGCAGTGGGACACATTAGATTAAGTTATCATTAGAAAATAATAAAAAAGGAATGAATGATGAAGCAAACCTTCTTATAATTTTGATGTCCTGGTTTTTGCACGGAAACATTTCCTTTTAATGTCGATGATGATGAAATTTGACAGGTGTCACAGCTCAGTTGTTACAAGCTCTGCTTTTCATGGTGTGGGTTGAATTTTCAATTTTTATCAACAATAAACATTTTGCACAGTAAATAAATTCATATTCACGGACATTACACACATCACGCTCTAGTTCTAAACTAAGCAGAGCTGTGTGAGCACCTACTGTAGGAACTAGATCGCAACTTATTTTAAATAATATAAATAAAAAACGTGTGGCACTCGGGGA